>JAEIFK010000271.1:60000-1540000 GCA_018901825.1 Drosophila funebris
TGCCAGGCCTACCCTACACATACAGACACATATACACATATACATAGACATATATATATACACATATACAAACACATACACATACACATATCTACACTCATGCTACCTGAACTTCTGATCATGCGCAATATTTGTCTGTCGAAATTTCAGTGCAATCAAAGCTGCATTTTCAAGCTTTTCGACTTCTGACTTCTGGCTTCAGTTATCTTTTGCCTCTGGCACGTCAAAGTGCATCATTGTGTAAATATATATAATATAATTAAGTGAACTAATGCCAATTAAGATAATGGTAAGCAGCTCAAGCATTAACTATAATAAACGAAGTGCAATCAATAAGTAGAAGCACAGGTGACGTTGGTTTCAATGTAAAAGCAATATAACACTATAAAAGATAGAGAAATTTCAGCTTTAAAGTATTTATGCATAATAGTTAATAATTCTCCGATACCCTGTATTTTATTGGCTTTTGTACTTCAATGTCTCATAACTTTGTCAAAAACTAATTCATTTTTAAACGGAATGTCAATTTGAATATTGTTTGGCAACAGAATTTATTCTGCATCTAAATTTTATGCATTTAGGGAATTTTAAATTTTTCGAAAATTATCGATAATTTTGCATACTTACCCCTTTACACTTTTTCAAAAACTTCATACTCCCATTACTCTGTCAAAACTTAATCGATTTCTTTGCGGAATGCCAATTTGAATATTGTTTGGCAACAGAATTTATTCTGCATCTAAATTTTATACATTTAGGGAATTTTAAATTTTTCGAAAATTATCGATAATTTTGCATACTTACCCCTTTACACTTTTTCAAAAACTTCAAACTCTCATTACTCTGTCAAAACTTAATCGATTTCTTTGCGGAATGACAATATGAATATTGTTTGGCCACCGAATTCATTCTGCATCTAAATTTTATACATTTAGGGAATTTAAAATTTTTCGAAAATTATCGATAATTTTGCATACTTACCCCTTTACACTTTTTCAGAAACTTCAAACTCTCATTACTCTGTCAAAACTTAATCGATTTCTAAGCGGAATGTCAATTTGAATATTGTTTGGCATCTAAATTCGTTCTGCATATAAATTTTATATATTTAGGAAATTTAAAATTTTTCGAAAATTATCGATAATTTTGCACACTTTACACTTTACACTTTTTCAAAAACTTCAATCTCTCATTACTCTGTCAAAACTTAATCGATTTCCAAGCGGAATGACAATTTGAATATTGTTTGGCCACCGAATTCATTCTGCATCTAAATTTTATACATTTAGGGAATTTTAAATTTTTCAAAAATTATCGATAATTTTGCATACTTACCCCTTTACACTTTTTCAAAAACTTCAAACTCTCATTACTCTGTCAAAACTTAATCGATTTCTTTGCGGAATGACAATTTGAATATTGTTTGGCCACCGAATTCATTCTGCATCTAAATTTTATGGATTTAGGGAATTAAAAATTATTCGAAAATTATCGATAATTTGTATTTATGCATTGAGATAATTTGAACTTTAATTTTACAATTTTAAAACGAAAATATAAATCGTATATAAGCACATTCTATGCTAGACTACCAGAAACTTTTATCATTTGGATGGATTAATAAATGATACGCTCAAAGTATACCCTGTAATCTTGGTGAAAAGTTAATTATAATTGTGCCTACTAAAATGCCTTAATTGCTTTACGACAAAAGACAGTGCATATATGTTTTCTCCCGTATCTTTTTACACGGAAAGTAAATGGCATTCACATAGTCCGTTATGAATACTTAACGAATCCATTCAGATGCATTCACAAGAGTTGCGGCGGGTAATAGTTCTGCGAATAAAATGAAAGTAAAGCAATGAAAGCTTTTTGCTTCGCCCATACAAGCCACGCTCTCTCTCTCTCTCTCTATATATATATATATATATATATATATATATATCTTTCTCTAACTGCTTCTCTCACTCTCTCTCCCTCTCTTGTTTTGTTCACTTCGTGCCTGCTTCGGCTTGAATGCTTGTCCTTTCGTATACGTTGCCGGAGTATAAATGTCAGAAGCGTCGCGATTTTGATGTCACTCTTGGTTCCGTCTTGACTGTGGCTGGTGCAGATTAGTCCTTGTGGCGAGTCCTTGGAACAGCAGAAGAAGGCGTAGGAGTGACGCCATGTTGTGAAAAGTGTCTACCATTTGTATTTACTCTCAAAACAAAATAACAAAGTAAAAATAAAAAATAAAGTAAAGAAACTAAAACGATACGCAATAGAAAAACAAAGTAAATACTGAGCATCAAATTGCAACAGAATTGTGAGCGTGAAAACTGAAACAAGAATAAAAACTAAAGGAAAATTGCAAATTTTTCCACAACGAAAATTTGTAGCAAAGTGAAGCTTGTGGGCGTCCATTGATTTGTTTGCTGGTAAGCATGGGCGTTGTGTCAATAACTCAATGCGAACTTCTCTTAATCCCTCAATATACAAGTAAGACCCATAATAGGCTTTATTAGACCAAAAAGACCCGCTTTTGTAACAGCCGTCTACTGAATTAATAATGTGTACAAGCAGCGCAACAAACTGTTGGATAACAAGTTCAACAAAAAAAAAAAAAACTCTAAACATGCAAAAGGTTCACAATCAATTTGAATAAATGAAGCTGTTCTCTTGCCAAGACAATTAATTAATCAAGAACCAGTTAACAAGGCTTATATACTCGCATATACATTTATTATAGGGTATATTCTGCTCAATCTGTTCGCTCAGCCAATTGAATTTGTCTCAATTTGATTGCCGTGCGCTGAAATCAACACTCGCAGCTCGCTGAGCAAACATCTTCCTGGAGTTTGCTGACAAAATGTAATTATGTTTCACGCTGCACGAGCCAATTTGCATGTCCTGCTCCTGCTCCTGCTCCTGTTACCATCGCATCCTGTATGTATAATATGGCTTTCACTTAGCGGCAGTATTTGCTTGCCCCCGTGCGCAGGCTGTTAACTTGGTCAGCATAAAAGTAGGCAACAGTTTCATTTTGCCATTAGCAAATCCTTTTAAGTACACATACGCAAGCATAAAAGTCGTATATGCGTCTGCTAAATAGATATTTATTAAATATAAATATATATTAAGGTATATATACTTAACTGTTGCCTAAAAGCAAGCACAATGTCATACAGAATAGCTTTAGTTTGTGTAGTAATCAAATATTAAGTATACGCCTAATGATGCCTATGAATTAGGCAGAAAACAGATTGATATAAAGATAAATATATATGAAAAATCTCATGAAAATTATAATAAATATAAACATCAATTAATACGCTTCTGAAAAGACTAAAAGAAAGCGAAAAGAAAGCAACACTAAAATATAACTCATACGCCTTGAGTTACATATAGAATATAAAGAATACATTTATGTATAAATACATAAATTCAAAGTGTTATTCACTAAAACCATAAATATTGTTTAGCTTAATTAAAGCACTTACTTGTGAATCCTTTCATTAAGCCAAAGAAATTAACAAAATGTGATTAGTTGAAGATTATATCATAATTTGACAATTTTAAATACAATTATGTCGACCTGTTGCGCTGCTCAACTGTCAACAAATTGAATAATAAAACTTTTGAGGCTTGTGCTAATCGGATAAGTCTCTCAGTTTCATCCAAGATTTACGTAATCCGATCAAGTTAAAGGAAAGTTTTCCCAGACAGAATTGTTCGCTTATGCGACACAATTTGCTGTTGCTACTTTAATCCAGACTGAGGCGTAGAAGCGACTTGACAAGACAAGAGGCAGTCAGGCAGCAATAATAATATTATAAATGCAATAACAAAAGCACAAACTAGATAATAAATACAAGCAGGCAAAAAAGAAAAGAGTAGAAAGAAAGTCGCCACGCAGAAGCGCTTTGCCTTGACATTTAATGGCGCTTTAAGGCGACGTCTATCACAAAATGCCATGGCAAAGGCGAGTGGCCAGAAGGGGTTAACTGAATCGTAAACTATGCGCAAAATGGGTGTGTATACCTTTGCTTTTAGCCACATGATAGAGAGACCGCAGAGCAACAGGCATAAGCTGTCAATATGGCGTCTACATCATATATTACGTATACGCAGTGTGCACCCTTTCAGTTGCATCTTTCGCTGGCATTGTGGCACAGACATTGAATGAAAAGCATAGCATACTTATGTGCGAGAGCTTTTGCAGCATGGCGATAATTGTCAGACGTCAAATGGAATTGTCAACGTTGAGGAATGTTGGCGAAACTTGTGCACACACATTGGAATTTTATTGATTTATTTGCGGTTGCTGCGAACTCCGCTTAGCGACTTCGTTGCGTCAGCAGTTTATTAAAAGTCCAAAGATGAGAGAATAATTGAAATGCCTAGCGTAGCCTCACACCAATTCTATATGTATTTAGATCACGAAATTTGCATAATTGGAATTTGAAAATGTTATATGGAATGCCGCAGCCCACATAATGAAGTAGTTCATGGGCAGGTGACACCTCATAATGGCCACTCGACACCCCGCAGAGATGCCAGGCGAACGCTTTAAAGTGTTAATGTAATTAAAACTTTCACCTGGGCTTATATACACTTATTTATTTTATATATTTTTATAACATTTTACGCACCTAAAACGTGCCATGCATAAAATCTTATTAATGTGCTTATTCTTGATCCTTGCTACTTTCCTGCTTTTATCCCTTTTACTTTTTAATGCTCCAGCAGCCGCTTTAAGGATGTTTGTTCAAATTGCTGCTCTGGTGGTTGCTGTTGCCTGCCTGGGGCTACTTGCCCCAGTCCATGCAACGCCGCAACGTGCCGCATACTCGCTACAGGCGGCCGTCGATGAGCTGCATCGCCGCGAGGCTGCCAAGTATCCGCTGAATGCACCGCCACCGTCGACCCACTTTGGTGCGGATTCTCTGGATGACTGGGATGAAGGTGAGTTTTTAAATTAAGCATCAGCATTATGGCATTGGAGGGCTTCCAGTGCGGAGCTACATAAAGTCAGAGAGTAAGGAAAGCGAGTTGGCAAATTGCCCAGAAAGGTCAACTGTGCTTTAGGGCCTGCACCTAAGTAGCACCTAATTGCATAATTGTTATTAATTAATTAATAATTAATAGCCGAGCACAGCCTAAAGACTAGTTTACTACACTGCTGAATGAATGCCGTGACTACTGTAGATATGATTACAAATATTCACAAATATTCATTTAGACATTTTTTAGTTGAAACTCACAACGTTTTTATCATTTTCTGAATTACAAATTTATTTTATTTTAATGTATCAATGATTCAGTGACTTATTAGATGATTTTAATTTATTTAATAGTTTAGTTTTAACAGCAAAAATTTGAATTTATTGTAAGTTATTAGATGAATTGAATTTATTTAAATGTTCTATTCTTTTGATAATAATAATATGTTATAGTTGGAGCATTTGATAAACATAGTTTAACTTTAACTTTAATTTTCAATATTCATTAAGTTGTTCGTCTTATTTTAGACTTATTTTGACTAAGTTGAGCTCAAAAGAAAAGAGTTATACGTAGAATCAACAAAGTCATTGTAACTCCAAAGTTGATTCCTGTTTCGTTTTTATAATATATTAATCGGATTTTAATCGAACTTAGTCGTGTTGTGTAGGACAGTTTGTAGGTTTTATGAAGTTGCTTACAATGACAGAATAGTTTATTATTTTAGCACAGAGTATATGTAGAATGTTTATTATATGCAAGTATATAAATTAAATTGATGACCTGATGACGGGCAGCAAACGAATTATGGGCAAACAACAACACACTGAACGATCTGGCATAAGTTGGCATTGCCACCTAGTCGTAATGCTGCTACCCGTTGTTGGGCGTTGCCACGTAGTTGGAATGATACTCTAAGTTGCATTTATAATTGTTGCAATTAATCAGTTGTTTACTGATATAATGCTCTGATTTGGCATATTCTGTTACCTGAGCTGCTTAGAGAAAAGAGAGCAAGTTGAGGATGTAAGTGGTTTAATCATATGATATAGCTATTTATAGGATTTAACTGGTGACTTGCATAAGTTGAAGCCCGAAGCAGCTGCTGAGGCCAGCTGAGCTTGCCTAATGCGCAGCTAATCTGAGATGGCATGTCAGGTCAGGTCAGTACAGGATGGGAGAGCTGTCAGCTGCAGGAAAGCTGAGACTCAGACTTACAATGGCATGGGAAATCTAATCTGAAACTTAAACTAAAATAAAAAGGAAATCGAAAGGAAAAGGGACAAGGGAAACAGAGGGAGAGGGACAGTGAGAGAGAGAGACAGAGATTGGGATTGTAACACCGCAACAGCTGAGCCCGCATGTAACAGGCGCACGTGACCCACCGGCTTGCCCCGCCCCACTACTCGTCTAACACACGCTGCAAACCCCACCGCCCTCCCCTCTTACACACATTTCTTTTCATTTTCAATGTTTTCCTTTTTTTTTGCAATATTTCCACTCTGCTTTACCCATGCTGCACATTTTGACAGAAAGCGATTTATTTGGCACCGGCAGCAAATACAATAAAAATCGGAATCGTCATAGAATAAATAAGGCAATTGCCAAGTACTTAGAGCGCGATAATGATATGGGCCTGGGTTCACCATTTTCGGGCTATGAGTTCGATGATGAACGCGACCAGCTAACGAATCCCAATTCCAATTCCATTACCAATTCGAATTCGAATTCGAAATCCAACTCCAATCTCTATATGGATGAGAAACGTAAGCGTTCATCGTCACCCTTTAGGGAACGTGACGAGCAATACGGTAAGTAAGCAATACATATATAGATAAATATACAGAAATATATACACCCACACACACACACACACACCCACACACACATAGAGAACTAGAGCATAAGGGAGTCGGCTTAGATGCGTGTCCAGTTGAGTGCTTTGACTGAATTGGAATAACAATGCTTTTTGCTTGTGAGAACTCAAATCACTTAGCTCAGATTAACTTGTGTGTGTGTGTGTGTGTGTGTGTGTGCGTAGGTGTGTGTGTGGGTGTGTGTAGGCTCTCTACTTTTAGTCTATGATATATGCAACGAGCTGGAAGCAAAAGCAAAGCCACACATCCTGTCATTTGCTTTAATGGCTCTGCGGCTCTGCTTGAAAGGATGCCGACAACTTGATGCGTGCACATAAAAAAGGACACTCACACACACACATAAGCACACAACTACGTGTCCAATTAATTATATAACTTAGATTTATAGTCAAGGCACGACAGCCTGTCAATCTGACCTGTCGCTTGTTAACTGATTCAGCTGAAGGTCAAAGTCAAGACACGCCACAATTTGCTATTGTTGCAGACTCTCCAGTTGCCACACCAGTTGCCGGCTCATCTGTCTTCCGTGAACGTGAGAGTCTTGGCAACAACAATCCCGGCGCCGTCGATGCACCCAGTCACAGTGAGCTGACCGAGCAGTTTCTGCGCGAGATCGAGGAGGCCAGCGAGCATGAGCGTCAGGATCGTTACAAGGCCGCATTGAGGCAATTGTGGGAGAAGTATCAGCAGCAGGAGAACGAGTTGCTCGGCAATGGGGATGAGGAACAGGAGCCGCAGCAGCAGCAGCGCTTTGAGCAAAAGAAACGCATGCGTATGCCACCATATTATCTGCTCATGCAGAAGAAACGCTCCTACCCTGTGCTTCCCTGGTTGCCCTACAATGCCGACAAGAAGAAGCGTTTTCCGGTGGCCAAGCGAGCGGTGCCTGAGTCGCCGTTGGTCAAGACGGATGAGCGTGTTGCCCAGGAGCTGAGCGAACTGTTTGGCAAGCCCGCCAACGAGCAGCAGCCCGAGGAGAAGAAGAAACGTTCAACGGAGGAGCAACTGAAATCCGCATCCTCATCCACAACACATCAACCGGAGACAGCAGCCACAGCCACAGCATTGGGTGACATGCGCCTGGAGATTAACTTCCAGCGGGTGAATGTCACTAATACAGTTGCCAAGGAGACGCCAACATCGACACCAGCCAAAGCAGCCGGCACTGGCGAAATGGTGATGCATGGCGGACATGCTGGACACCATCGCAAGAGGAGTGAGCATCATTCGGATGAGGAATATGGCGATCGGGATGAGCACGATGCTGAGGGTGAGGGCGAGGAGAGTTCCGACGAAGATGATCACGATGAGTTCGACGAGGATGATGAGACAGAGGGCGAGGGTGAAGGCGATGCCGGTGAACGGCGTCGCAAGAAGAAACGTGCGGCCAGCGCCAAGCATATGCATGGTCCAAGTGTTGGCCACTTGATGCTCCGAGCCAAGAAGTCCATCGATTGGTCCCAATACTTTGGACTCGATCGCAAGAAGAAGTCCGAGCAGTTGTCCGAGTAAGTGCATTAGTAGTAGCTGCAGCAGTTCTCCAACTTCTCTGCTTACTTTCAGTTCCGAATTGAAGAAGGAGAACAACAACAACAACAACAACAATAACAACAATGAGGATCTGGAAGAGGAGAAGAAGAAACGCGACATTGATCCCGAGAAACTGGAGAACATAGACAAGAAGCTGCAATCAATTGAGGACTTCATCATTGATGAGACCATCAAGTATACAGGCGCCCATGAAGGTATCAACAATCAGGATGAGATACGCAAGCTAAAAGAGCATGTGCTGTCCCGCTTGGCCACCGCCTACAGTCTGGAGAAGATGCGTCGTGCACTGGACAAGCTGCGCCAGTCGGTGGATGCCGAGAATCATCTGTTGCGCAATGTCATCGAGTCCGACTCGGAGGAGAACACCCTGGATGAGCGCTGGCCAACAAAGAAACGCTACAGTGTCAAGAAGGAACAGGCCGAGGAGCTGGCAGAGTAAGTGCAGAGTTAGCTGCTCCACAATCACACCAACCTCACACACACACACACATGTCCACACACTCCACAGGGATGTTCAGCAGTCGAAGAAGAAGCGCAGCGGTTACATGCGTTATCCAGAGCCTCCAAACGTCATGGAGGATGCAATGAGCTTAAACGGCGCCCCCTACGAGACGTTGAACGATGCCTATCTGGGCAACAAGAACTACATCCTAGGCTCCAATCAATGCCCTATTATTGAGTCCATGGCGGAGCGTTGCCGCAGTGTTGATCTCATCTCCGGTGATCTGAATCAAGAGCTCTTGCCCCTCTGTGGCGTGCATCAGATTTGTTATCTCTGCGTAAGTAATGCTTATCACATTAGTCCCTCTCCAGTTAATTGCAATTATACTTGTGCTTTAGGGCACCTCGCAAGTGGCCTGCGACTATCAGTATCTGGCCGAGGCGGACACCATTTGTGGCAGCAGCAACGATTGTCAGGCGGCGGCGCGATCTGTGCTAATGATTCTACGTGGAACACCGGGCAGACAGCTGGGGCCACGTGAGTGCTTGAAGAATCCCTGCTTGTATCGAGCCATGCGCGAGATTGGCCTCTAAATGGCCAGAATACCCTTTCTTAACGTCCTTTTGTGTGCGTTTTAAATAAACACAAACAAAACTATTAAAACGTAAAAAAATAATATGAAATCAAAGAAACTTTGCTGAACAAGCAATTCAAATATTTGATTCAATATATATATACATATATATATAGTATATATCTAAAAGGAAACATATATAAAATATTTGGATACATTTTGCTGTTGCATAAACAGAGGCAACAGTTCAACTAGAGTTTACCAGAGAGACCTAAACAGAAACAGAAACAGAATTTGCAGACAAAATGATAGACCCCATAACACATAACATATACAATATATATCATATCCATATCCATAATCAGAAGCCATATTTCTATTTATATAATCCATGTATACTCCATAGTTATATTGATTTGACGCCAAGCAGTAGGCACCAAATATAGTCCCTAGTTCTCGTCTCTATGTTCATTTTTGGAACACAAACCTTTAATCATTATACGCGTATATTATTATATATATATATATAAATATATATATACAACAATATACAAGTATAATCGACAAAAATATTTCAAAATCATATTCGTAAATGTATAACCAGTTATTACGTGTAAATGTTCCAAGAAATTATAATGCTAATTGTAAACAAATTATAACCCAAACAAACAGGCAGCTTTTAATTATGGCCCATAAAATGCTTAAGAGACTAGACAGGCAACAAGAACAAAACCAAAACCATTTTGATATAGTTTAAACAACTGTTAGAGACACAATTGAAGTGAAGTAACACATACACAGTATAAAAATCAAATAAAATATTTAAATAACTTATGAATACTATAAATGTACTAAAAGACACATACGTATATTGTCCGATATAATAGAAGCTATTTTGAAATAATAATAAAAATTGCAGCGAGCCCCATTAAATAAGATAAAGCATACAGAACAAAATCAGGCAATACGTACATATATACACTCAACTTTTATCTAACAATTTTAATTAATAACTTAAACAATTTGCTGTACACACATAACAACGAGGTTTGCTAACTTTTGTTGTTCTTATTTGTCTTTTTGTTTTTACTTTCGCGAAGCGTTTTCAAGTGTTATTTATTGATGTCATTAAACAATAAAATATATTCATGACATTTATATTTGTGTATGATCAAGTCTACGATAAAAAAAGAAGAAAAACATATACTTAAATGTGTTTCAGTGTAAAAACAATAAATGAAAATAACTAAGACAAATATTCTCTAAAAAAAAATCTATAGATGTGATTATATAATATACATAAGGAATGCAAAAAAAAAAAAAATACAGTAAAAATGGAAACGTGAAATGAAATATGCATGGTAATAAATCAAAATATTATTATAAATGTATTTACATATATAAATGTATGTATATGCTACAGTTTGAAAATGAATTTAAAGAAAATCTTATATGATATATATATTATATGTATTGCTATACAGTTATAAATGTAAAATATATAAGCGAGGTCTCACACACTGCGTTTTAAAACATACTACAAATATATAACGACAACCACTTCAAATGGTGTCATGTTTGCTTTTTCTCTTGGTTGTTGGCGGTAGTTCGATACTTTTATTCAACACGAAGGAAATTCGATTTTTGGCGGTCTTATCGTTAATAGTGTTGAACAAGGCAGGCGGAACACATATGTTTTGAATAGAGTTTACATTGCTGGCATTGTCTTATTTAGAGTTGTCAAGCATTTGAAATTGCCACATCAGAGTAAGTTGTTGCTTTCTGTTGTGCGTTTAAACAATAACATAAAATTAGGTTGAAAAATTTGTATAAAAATTAATAGTATGTGTTAAACAGTAACAGCTTTGCAATCGTCTGACCCCACATGCAGAAGGCAACATAATCCAAATAAAAAGACGTCAAAGGTAGAACACGTCAGATCAATGTGCAGCATCCGTTGTCGATAAAAACATTAATCAATCGGAACCGGAGCAGAACACCAAGAATCTGCAAAGCTAAAGGCCAAAAAGAGTCGTGATAAAACCATTAAATTAACGACGTGCCATCAATTTTGACGGCGAAGACTTTTGAAAATGTCAGAAACAAGCATCGATGTGAGCGGGGAGATGGAGGTGCCAAAGCGTCCAGCTGGAGGTCAGAACAAGTGGGACATGCAAAAGTACGTACCGCCCACGAATGCAATTCCCCTACCTATAGTAATCTTTCATCATTTATGATTGCAGCCTGCCCACGTTACAAAATATGCCCTCACCGTTGGAATTGATTCACACAATCCGCCAGTCTTTGCGTCCATGGACTGTGTTCTTTAACATCAACAATTTTAAAACCGCGGTCAGCATGCAACGACTCAATAATCGTGTTATGCGCAATCTATCATATTTCCAAAGCAACTATATATTCGTATTCATTGTGCTGATGATATATTGCCTGTAAGTGCCATTACCATTTGAGCTTGAGCAACTGATATTGATATTTGTTTTAGGATAACATCGCCACTTACTTTGCTGGTTGTAGCAGGCGTCGCCTATGGCTGCCACAAGATACGATCAATGAATACAGATTTCACGCTATTGGGACACTCGATATCACCGAAACAGCAAATTGTAGGACTTAATTTGTGTGCGGCGCCGCTGCTATTTCTGGTGGGAGCTGGTGCCGTGCTTTTTTGGACACTTGGAGCCTCCTGCTTTGTCATCTTCATGCATGCAGTATTCTACAATATTGACGCAATAGTGACAGAGGAGAACGAGGGTTTCTTGTCGCAGGTCGTTTAAATGCGACAGCACCAATCGAAGAAAACGTTCGGAGTACACGAATCTGTTGCAAGATATTTGCCGCACAGGGGCCTTATTAGACGATAAGTTGCAATATATAAATATATTTATGCCGATGCAGATATGTAGTTAAGTTTTATCAGTAACCAACCACGTTGTGAAAGACGTGGTAACCAAAATATACAACGACAACAATCTCGAATCAAATAAGTGTTTTTTTTTTAAATAATTGCACATAAGTATGTATGTATGTATATTGTGTACTTAAATTGGCAATTTGGCGAAGGTATTGGCAACATTACGTTGACTCTTTGTGTATGGAATGGTCAGAAAGTATAACACTGTCACGTGGTAAAAAATATAAAAGAATTTAAAACATAGCTACAAATTCATTGAGGTATTTAGAACTAGAACTAGGAATGCTTAGTTAGCTTTACAAAATAGATAAGTCTCTTGGTCCTGTTGCTCGCCCTGCAGCTGCCTAGGCGTACTGTGAGAGCGTTGTCGTCTCCTGCTCCTGCTCCTCATCGCTGGCATTCTGATCGAGTTTCTCAAAGCCATTGCGATCCAAAAGGCCGCCCAGCTTGAAGCCCTCGGTCTTCTCCCAGGCATGGCGGCGATTGTGTGTGCCAAATGGTAGGCAACCTGTTGAAACCCCAGCAAATGACAAATTAAATTGGAATTACAAATGGATTTACACAGAGATTAACGCATATATGTATGTACATGCAGACATGCTTGGATTAAACACGTTCATTCATTCGCTGCAATTTAAAACGAAAAAAAAAATAAAGACAATAAATACACTTAAGAGTAAGTTATTCAATTGTATACATTTGTGTATGTGTATTTTGTATAAAAATATAGCTATTTATATATATGTATATAGAAACACAGAAAATGAGATTACATTATGCGATGAGAAAACACAATACTGTCAATAGACTTCACACGAAGGTAATGCAAACAGAATCACAAAAATGCAACTTAAAATTCAATTTGTAAGCATTAAACACAACTACATAATGGTATTGGAGAATGATTGGAGTGGACTTGGTTAGCACAGACTTTGATTGGACGAGGCCAGCTCACGATAGACCAAATCGCTAGGTGGCATTGCGCTGATCGCTTGATTACCTCGCTTGCGACGACGCGCCCATAACAGCGCCAGTACAAATGTGGAGCCAGCAAACAGCAGCATCAGCGATGCCACCAATATAGCCTTGCCACTCGGATGATGTCGTGGTGCCGTGGTAGTTGACGATTCGATGGCACTGCTGCTGACCTTCTGCACAGAGAGTGACATGGGTTTGGCCAGCGATTTGTGCATAAATTTATGTATACGCATTGGATTTAGCTCGGCAACATAGATCGCATTGCCGTCCGCAGTGACGGCCACATCGTGTGGATTTTGAAACTCCAGATTGTTTGGGCCAAACTTGGAGGTCAGTTGGCGGGTGCGCATGCTCATGACAAAGCCATGCACTTCGTTGTAGTGTTGCGGAGATATTCCTAATTCCGCGGTGGGTCCATTCACAATCACCAGCTGTCCGCCTGTTAAACTTTCACATTTGTAAGCGTTTTAAATAATCAATCAATTGAACTCACCAGCTGCTGGTGTATAGGCCATGCTGAAGAGTCGATCGCCAATGAGGGGATTGTGATATTGCGAGTGAAAGGTTCCATTGTTCGTATAGAAACATTGCACACGTCCATTCTCACGATCGGCAGTACAGAGCAGCTGCAGCTCGGGCACTAGAGTGAGAGCATGTGGAATGGCAAAGAAATTAGTCGGTGCCACATCATAAGAGTAGCCGGAGAAGGAGTTTTGGCCCCAGACAAGTATCTGCTCGCCCTCCTTCGAATACTTGACGATGCGTGCGTTACAATAACCATCGGCAACAAAGAAGTCACCATTGGTCAGCACAGCCACAGCGGTGGGCTTGCAAAACTTTTTGCCAATGCCAGGATGAAAGGCGGTGCCCAGCGTTAGAAGTGGCTTGCCACCTTCTCCACGGGGTGGAAATTTGAATACTTGATGCAAAGCAACATCGGTTACCCAAACATTGTCCTCAGGATCAATACTCAATCCGTGGGGCAAGTAAAAGCTGCAGGGCAAATAATATTTGAAATTAGACAAGAACAAAAGTCATTAAGCGATGTACTTACAAATTTTTACCCCATGCATAGACAACATTGCCAGTGTCGGGCTCTAGGGCCAACACAGTGTTCTCTTTAATGGGTCCCCTGTTTCGCTCCCGATATACGTTCGAATTGTTGAACGTATATTGATTCCAGATGCGATCCACTCTATGAAATATGACCACATTGCCAGCCCGATCGAAGCTTACGGCCGTAACAGCGCCCAGCTTGACATCATTTGCTGGCCAGGCATTCTGGTAGACATAGGCTGCAATGTATGCATTAAATGTGTGTTATTGTTATGAAAGGCAAGAACAGATCGACACTTACTGGTATTCAGTTTGGCAAGCTCAGTCTTAACATCGGTAACTTCCTGTTTGGCGGTTTGACGCCAGTTTCTATTTTCGGATGCTCCGACGCCTTTGATCATTTGTTTTAGCTGTTCATCGCCCAATGCGACATTCGGCAGATAACGTTGAGTACTTTGATTCTACAATATGATTACAGTAATCAACATATAAATTAACGCATATTTTTAAATTTGCCACGGGAGCACAAGCACACGCACACGCACACATTCCAATAGATGCATACGTAGGCGTTTATAAGTGTGTGGGTGTGACGTCACAATACAAAATCAATATACAAAACATCTGTGATCCCATTTAAGGCAGAAAACATATGTTGCCTTTATGTCTGGTGTCCAATTTTATTTCTATTAACTAATAATTTACCTCGGTGACCGCAATAGATGTCACCAAACTAGGACAACAGCTCCAAAGGATGCAAAATGCCAGACAAAGGTAGCAACTTCGAGTGCACTTCCTGTTATTGTTGGAGCACAACATGTTGGCTTATGGAATTTGAGTATAAATCACGTATAACTGGAATGACGATATTTATAACTGTCTTTTCGGCTTCAATTCACCAGCTATTTACACTACACTTATTAGGTTTATAACAAATAAACAATTACGATGCTGTAGCAGCCATTTTAACTGGTTGAATGCTTGGACAGCTGTTAGAGTATCCAGGGCTGTAGCAGCTGAACAGCTAAATTAAACCACCTATAAAAAAAAATGTATGGTCAGCTTAGCAATATATCGATATTGCAGTTTAGCAAATCGATAACAACTCTTACATTTCGTAATTTAAATTTAAAAATACATCGTAATGATGCCGCACTTAGTGTATATATAAAGAGCGGTTAAAGTTGTTTATATTAGTCTGTAATTTAAATTCAAACCAGTAACATATGCACGACAAAGCAAAGCTAAATTAAAGTACAATACTGTTATAATAATTCTAGAGACTTGAATATAAGTGACTAAGCCACGTCGTTAAACTCTATTAAAACGGACATTAACCGCAATCGACTTTAAACAGAAGCCATCGTTTCACAATGAAAAATGTAAATCATTACATATTTTTAATTACAGCAGCTGTTATTGCATACACAGCTGCAGATGATGAAAGAGAGCGTTCTTATCTGAGTAGTCTGTTGAATCCATACCCACCATTCAGTTACTATGATGATGGCACCGATCCTGGAGAGGCGCTCTTCCTTACACCCTTGATTAACAATGATTCTCTATCCAATCAAGATGTACAAAGCATGGCACGTGTCACAGACCCACAGTTCCTCAATGTTGAGAGTTATTCGGGATACCTAACAGTGGACAAAGTATATAATTCAAATTTATTCTTCTGGTATTTTCCTGCGGAGTTGAATCCCGAAAGTGCTGCTGTCGTGCTGTGGCTTCAAGGGGGTCCCGGCGCTTCTTCTTTGATAGGTTTATTTATGGAAAACGGTCCACTGAAGATAATTTCGGAACACAAGCTGCAAAGAAGACATTACACCTGGAGCAAGACACACAATTTGATCTTCATTGACAGTCCTGTGGGATCCGGCTTCAGTTTCACGGATCACGAGGAGGGCTATGCACGTAACGAATGCGATGTTGGACGAAATTTATATGAGGCTGTCATTCAGCTCTATAAACTGTTTGATTGGAGCAACTCATCCGGATTCTGGATCACTGGCGAATCCTATGCTGGCAAATATGTGCCTGCCTTAGCTTACCACATACATACGGTGCAGCATTCGTTTGATTTCCTTGGTCAACGTATTCCGCTCAAGGGCATGGCCATAGGAAATGGACTCTCTGATCCCCTGAATCAGCTTAAGTACGGTGACTATCTCTATCAGTTGGGTCTGATAGATGACAACGGACTGGAGGCGTTTCATGAAGCCGAAGCAGCTGGAGTGGACTGCATAAGGAAAAAGGACATGGACTGCGCCTTTGAAATATTCGATTCATTAATCCTGGGCAATTTACCTAAGGGGTCCATTTTCAAGAACCTAACAGGATTTAATTGGTATTACAATTACCTGCAGGCCCACGATGACGATTGTTTCATTAAGCTGGGCAAGTTTTTACAATCGGGTGCCACTCGTCGTGCTATCCATGCGGGAAATAAACCCTTCCACGATATGGATAAAGAGAATAAGGTGAAGAATTATTTAAGGAAAGATTATATGGAGAGCGTGGCACCTTGGATCGAGGAGCTATTGAAATTCTACACCGTCTGCATGTACAGTGGTCAACTGGATGTTATTGTCGCCTATCCCCTGACCCGAAACTATCTGAAACGTCTAAAATTCCCGGGCTCCGAGCATTATAAGAACGCACCTCGAAAAATCTGGCGGGTGGATGGAGAGTTGGCCGGTTATGTGAAGCAAGCCGGCAATCTGATTGACATATTGGTTCGTAATGCCGGTCATATGGCTCCGTATGATCAGCCTAAATGGGTTTACGAGATGATTAATCATTTGACTCGTCACAAGCATCCGATGTAAGCTTTACATCAAGTGCATATATGTATTATAACACAAAAAAAGAGTATAAAATGTAAAATATACTAGAGTTTATAATGTATTATTAAATTGTAATCTTTACATATGCTAAATATATATATAAAGAATTTAAAAATAATATAGAAATGATAATAATGATAATAATCATGAGATTTAATTTTTACTCAAAATGAGAATGTTAATAAAACGGTTCTATGTTAATAACATGGTCACTGTTAACTTCCAGCTGTATCAAACGTTTTGCAACACTTAAACGCGCAACACACCCCGCTTCATGCTTTGCCTAAATGCCATTATTATTTTCCGAGTTTCATCCATAGCCACAGTGCAAATTACGGCCGCACGTTAATAAATTATAATACATAACAATAACAATGCTAAACTAAAGTTAAAACCTAGCTCTACACGTTCATCAACTTAATTTAAGTGTTAAAGTAGTTCTAAAGTGTCTTTTAAGTCGCCAGAAAGAGGCGAAGCACCTACCAAGCAACTCTCAACTAAGAAAAGTCTTCGTCGTCGTCGTTGTCTTGCTGTCTGTTGCCATTGCCGTTGTCACCAGTGAATTGTGGTCCTACAACCAATTTGGAATTGCATGTGTTTGTTCGATTAATGTGCGTTCGCATTGCCGCGTTTGCCCTTCTGCATACGAACTAAAATACAAAAATACATTCGCAGTGCGAAGTAGAAGAGGAAGAATAAGGTGAGTGCGCGGCATCAATACAAATGCAAATTGAGACTGTTATGCCATATGTGCAGTGGCGTAGCCCAACGGGGATCACGCATAGTTCAATGCACTAAACAATGTTCAAGAGATTTATGTTATATCTGATGAGAACCTGATTACATGAAATCAAAATGCAGCTGCATTTTATCGAATTTCAGTAGCAAAACAACCACACACACACACACACACACATGCACATATATAAAAAGGGAATCGAAAGAAACTAGAAAAGTGCAACAAGATGTTGTTAGGTAGTTAAAAGAAGAGGGTAGAGAGATCATCAGAATGCACATTTTGCTGTGCATATATGTGTGAGTGTGATGTGGTGGTTGCTTGCGCCCCTTTGCCGCCGCCTGTCCGTATCCCAAGTCTCTTAGCCTGTCACAATTTGATTTAGGCACGTCTGTCCTCTCTTGGTTGCATTTAAATGCAGTTTACCTATATTTGCATGTTTGCTGAAAGTGTTGAACAATTGCAAGACAAAGAGACACCAATTGTGCGCTTTGTATGGCCAATAATAATATTTGCTTTGTTAACTCGTAAACCTCCTCCATCCCCCTCAATTGCAGCTGCACAGCACAAGAGATCGAAGCTCCAGGAAGATGCAACATCATGTGCATGCAACGAGAGCAGCGCCACATCTACGTGCTGCCCATCTTCATGGCCATATGGCGATGCCACCACATCCACATGCCGGCATGGAGCAACATTTGGGCACACTGTCAGCAGCAGCGCCAGTTGCAACACAGCAGCAGCAGCAGCAGCAGCAGCAACAACAACAGCAGCAGCAGCAACAGGCGCCGCAGCAACGAGATGCTCATCATGGACGGTAAGAAGTTATAAACTAGGATCGTTTGGTTGGTTGGTTGATTGTTGTTGGCTTGTTTAGCTTTGGGTGTTACCCCTTTTGGCGACGCCGTCATGTCTAGGCTTTTATACGTTGCGGCAATTATGTTAATTCCTGTCACTGACAATCGCCTGTGAGACTCATCATCCCATTTTCTCAACTCATAAATTATAATTTCAGTGGCTCTTTGTTCTTTAGCGCTCAGCATGACTTCCGCTCGATAACGGGTTTGCTTCGGCTGCTGCTGCTGCTGCTGCTGTAGCAGCAATAGCAACAACAACAACAAACGATAGCAGCGGCTGCAATTATCCTTGACGTTCAGTAGGATCGCCGTTCTCTTACGACTCAGTTTTGTCGCCTTTTGTCTGCGATCAGATGTTTCTTCCATTGCCCTCTCCGGCTCTGGCTCCAGCTCCAAGCAAACATCTCGCCCTCTTCAGTTGCTCTTCAGTCGCCTTTGGCCTCGCACTCGCAACGCAGCCCTCAAAACAGAACTTTATAACAAAAACTTTCACATTCATATTCGAATATTTGTCGTACCTCGAGCATGTAAAAACCTTGTGATATCTGATGATGATAGTTGCATTTAATTAATTAATTAATGCCAATTAACTGCATTGGCAAGTGAGCAACGCAAAATGTTAACAATATCAAGTGAAAAGTGATTGATTGATAAAAGTATTTAATATGCAATTAAAGTTGCTTAATTTCACAACAAAGTGCAAGCATAATAAAAACTAATATGTTTACAACAACTTAAGGATATTCTTCGCTTGCAACATAACTCAACGCATTTCAATGTTAATTAATCAGGACAAATTTAAATAGATTTAGCGATTAGAAATCAACTTTGTTGAGTGTAACTCATACGTTTATTGGCCAACACGCGGTCATCGCAAGGATTCCCAAGTGTATCTCACCTCTCCCTCCATTCCCACTACATTTGGCAAAGGGGCTACAACAAGCGAGCGGTAGGTGCGTCTCAATTGAAACTGACAGTTGGCGAAAAATGACACGATGCGTAAAAAGAATGCGGCTTTTGTGCTTTGTTAGGGATTTCAAACCCATTGTTCAGGCTTTACCGCTGTTGTCTGTAGCAGCAACAACAACGACAACAGCAACCACACTTTTTCTATTTTTTTTTATGTGTGTAAGGAGCCATTGCTTAAAGGGTGAACCTTGTTGTTGCTCTCTAACCATGTTTTGTTTTGTTGTTTTTGTTTTCGATGGCCACTCAATATGCCAGTTTATGGACTTAGGCTCGGTACATTAGGCTTAACATGCCAGCGGATTGAGGTTTACTTACCATATAATAGCTTAGAAGTTTAACTTGTAAAGTTAATTTCCTTCCATTCATTATATTAGCATAGAACTTGAAACTTCTTGCTGCATTTCAGAGTCTTCAGTCTGAACTTTAAGCGATCACAATTCATTCTTTTGGCATACCATACGATTACCTTACTAATCATGCACTTCATTTGCAGCCTAAATCATCATCATCATCAGCATCTACACGCACAGCAGCAGCAGCAGCAACAGCAGCAGCCGCCGCCGCCGCAACAACAACCGAATGCCGCGTATCACAATAGCACGAACAACAGCAACAACAACAGCAACAGTAATAACAATCAAATGCAAAAGATACGACAACAACATCAGCATCTCAACACAAGCAATGGACATTTAACGAAATGTAATCAACCGCAGCCACCTCCACCGCAGACGTACAATCATCTGGCTGCGAATCCGGCAGCGATCACCTACAGTCAATTGCCACATCATATGGCTCATTTGGGCAGCTATGCGGCACAAGCGCCGCCTCCAACAGTGTTGAGTGGCAAACAGCCGCATTATTATATCAGCACTGCAAAGCCTTCCAAGTACAACAACGCCAACAACAACAACAACGTAAACAGCAACAGCAGCAACAACAACAACAGCAGCAGCAACAACAACTATACACACGCACCTAAAACCATATTGCAAAATACTTATCGCACTGTCAAGAGCAATGGACAAGCCACAACTGCAGCCACAGAGGCAACAGTTGCCGCTGCAGGCGCAACAGTTGTAGCTGCAGCTGAGCATGCGCTGCCCACCACATTGCGAATTGTGGGCAGCTGTAGGAACAGCAATGGCGAAAACATTGTCATTGCCAGCGAGGAAATCTGTGAGATGACGTCTGCAGAGGCGCCGGACAACTGTGAGGTATTGCCGACGCATGGCGAGGATTGCAACAGCAGCACAGAGCACATTGATGCAACGGGAACGTTGTCCAATGAGGATAGCAGTGCTGCACGCAATGCCAAGGACAAGACGCCCATGTGCTTGGTCAATGAGTTGGCCAGATACAATAAGGTGAGTTCCACGAACGCCTCCCAATTCACAAGCACATCTACAACTTAGTTATCATCTTTACAGATCACACATCAGTATCGTTTGACAAGCGAACGCGGTCCGGCGCATTGCAAGACTTTTACGGTGACATTGAAGCTGGGCGAGGAGGAGTATTCAGCGGATGGGTTTAAGATTAAAAAGGCACAACATTTGGCCGCCTCGAAGGCCATCGAGGAGACCAAGTACAAGCATCCGCCGCCCAAGATACGACGCAACGATGAGAGCAGCTCAACGCGTACACATATCACGCCCACCGTTGAGCTGAATGCGCTGGCAATGAAGCTGGGACAGCGAACGTACTATTTATTGGATCCAACGCAAATGCCGCCAGCGGATGCAATGCTGCCACCGGAATATGCCACACCGTTGTTACCTACACCAGCGGCTGGATTGCCACCAGCTCCACCGCCGCCGCCTTATGCCCTGCGTCGCAATGCCAACGCCGCTGGTGGCTATGTGCTCGCTGCG
This sequence comes from Drosophila funebris, assembly GCA_018901825.1. Classification (NCBI taxonomy): domain Eukaryota; kingdom Metazoa; phylum Arthropoda; class Insecta; order Diptera; family Drosophilidae; genus Drosophila; species Drosophila funebris. The sequence continues at coordinate 81,682 of JAEIFK010000271.1, forward strand.
CCGCCTATGCATCCGCATCATCCACATGTGGCGCTGCCGGCGCAGCGTGGCATCTATGGCCATCAGCGTCCATATGCACCCAAGTATCAGTCCCGTTATGCGCTGGCGCCGACATTGGGGCCGCATATGCTGACTGGTCCACATGGACCCTATGCGCCACCACTGCCGGTGACACCCAGCAAGATAACCCTGTTCGTGGGCAAGCAGAAGTTCGTAGGAATCGGGCGAACTCTGCAGCAGGCCAAGCATGATGCGGCGGCACGTGCGTTGCAAGTGTTGAAGACTCAGCCCAACAGCACGACGGATGAGACGCTGGATGATTCCATGGATGAGGGCGATAAGAAGTCACCCATTTCTCAGGTCCACGAGATTGGCATCAAACGCAGCATGACAGTGCATTTCAAAGTGCTTCGGGAGGAGGGGCCAGCGCATATGAAGAACTTCATTACGGCCTGCGTTGTCGGCTCCATTGTCACCGAGGGCGAGGGCAATGGCAAGAAGTTGTCCAAAAAGCGGGCTGCCGAAAGGATGCTAAGCGAGCTACAGAAACTGCCACCACTTACGCCTACCAAACAGACGCCCATGAAGCGCATCAAGGTGAAGACGCCCGGCAAAGGAGGTGCCGTAAGTGCTGCGGCAGCTGTCGCTGGCATGGCAGCTGCTGCGGTTACGCCACTAGGAAAACCGGAAAGACGCAAGCGACTGAGTGCGGCCTTGAAGGAGAAGCCAGTTGTGGAGCTGGATGACGCAGAGAATCCCATCACAAAGCTCATACAACTGCAGCAAACACGCAAGGAAAAGGAGCCCATTTTCGAACTGATAGCAAAGAACGGTAACGAAACGTCCAGGCGACGGGAATTCGTCATGGAGGTATCCGCTAGCGGCAGCACAGCTCGCGGCACCGGGAACAGCAAAAAGCTGGCCAAACGCAATGCAGCACAGGGTAACTGTGAGTCTATCGTCTTTTTAAACTCTTGCTAATCAAGTTGTATTTGTTAACAGCCCTGCTGGAGTTGCTGGAAGCAACAGAGCCAAACAGCAACGTCATGGAGCATGCCTTGGACAACAATGTGGTTACAGCTACAGCTGAGGTGACAGCTGTACTCGATGTGCCCATGGTGTCCACGCCAGCAGGTCCTGTGCCCGGCATACTAATACTACGCCAAAACAAGAAACGTAAGTCAACTTTTTGGTGAGGCAAATGGGAAATTCGTTTAAACAAGATTTATTACAGCAGCTAAGAAAAAAGATGCGGTAGTCGTTGTTAAAGCCAATGCGGAACCAATCAAGGAGAAAGCCGAGGCGAGAACAGAGACTATAATAACTGCAACAGCAACAGAGGAAACCAGCAGCAACAAGAACAGCAACAATAGTAGTAGTAATAGCAGCAGCAACGATACAAATTCAAATGAAACTGCCAATGGCAGTGAGAGCACATTGAACACCTCCACGGGAAGCAACACCAGCGGCGTTAGCAGCAACAGCAGCAATGCAACCACAAGCAGCAGCAATGCAAGTGGTGGCGGCGGTGCTGATGGTGGTAACGCTAGTGGTGGTGGCAGTGGTGGTGGTGGCGGCGGTGTGCATATGAAGGAACAGCTAATATATCTCAGTAAATTGTTGGACTTTGAGGTAAGTGCTTGTCACATACAAAGGTCGTACGGTTTGTAAGCGATGTTCAATAATATTGCAGGTGAACTTCTCGGACTATCCCAAGGGTAATCACAATGAGTTTCTAACGATTGTAACGCTATCCACGAATCCGCCACAGATCTGTCATGGCGTTGGCAAAAGCTGCGAGGAATCACAGAATGCAGCTGCGCGCAATGCACTAAAGATTCTAAGTGAACTGGGCCTCAACAATGCCAAGAAATAAGCCAAAACCAATTTAACTAACTGCAATTTTTGTTGCCAATGCAAAACGCAAAACAAAGCAAAAGAAAATACTTAAAAAAACACCCGTCCACAAATCAAATCATAAAAAACGAAACGAATGAAATGAGAAAGTCAAATGTTAAAGTAATTGAAAATGAAAAGGAAATGGAAAATGAAGAGGAAGCTGTGTGCAAATTAAGAGAAAGAAAAAAGGAATGAAAACAATGCAAGAAACAGTACTTTTTGAAATAGCAAATTATTAGTTAATATACCTATTTATTTATTTATGTGCAAGTGCGGCGCAATGTGCGTTGTTGATTTGTTTAACAACAATGCGCAGATTGCGCTAACTGCTGTTATTAATTTTATTTATTTGTTGTTGAAAATTGAGAAACGATTTAACACATTCTGAGCCACGTCAAGCGCAACGAAAACTCAACCATGTTAAAAAAAAAAAAAAAAAAAACTAATAAGAATAATAATAATAATTAATGAGATTATGAAAACAATAACTGAATAGCCTTATCGAAAGAGAGAATCGGAGAAGATAGACATTGAGAGTGAGAGTGAGCAGAGGAATGTGGTTGCAGCATGTTGCACACATTATATTAATATTTATCGTTAAGAATGAAAGATCGTTAGGCACTTGAATTGAATTGATGAACATATTTAAACGCTATATAAATAATAATAAAAAATAATAATATTTATTAACTGCATGCGGCTGCTAAAAATGCTTATGCAACGCTTTCAAAAAATAAATACAAAAATTTTGTTGCCACCAAAAAAAAAAAAAAAAAAAATGAAACGAAACAAATGTAAAAAATTGATAAACGGAAATCGAAATTGAAATTGAAATTGAGAAACGAGCTGTGCACACGCTTGTGAAATTTTTAATTTATTTTTTCAAAGCCCAAAAAGCCAATACTAAAGGAAGCATAAGAACTGCTATTGCTTGTGGTCAATTGTATGATGGAACTCGTCGAATAATGAATCTATAACTATATATATATATATATATATATATATGTATACACGTACATCAATATATGTGTATATATAAATTACTATAATTATTATACTTAAATAAGCACTAACAATAACAACAACTCGCAGCTAAACAAATTTCGATTGTTGTTGGCAAATCGAAATTTGTTGGAACCACAATTGCAACAATTTATTGCAATTTGAATTTGAATTTGCTTTAAATTGTTACAGTTGGGCGTTGGCATGTTATTTGCTTGTGGTATATCAAGAAGGAAATACAATTTACATAATCGTTAATAATTATAATTAAATGTTTAAAAAACCATTTTGTAAATGCTCAGTTTTTGGCGAAACCCAACTAAAAACTGAGCATCTTTATGAATAGCGTGTTGTTTAAATGTCCCCCCCACACTCTGGTTTATTTATTTATTATTTTTTTGATTGTTTATTTGTTTTATCGCACACACTCAAACACACACACACACATAATTACTTGCAGTTTGTTTTTGTTTAAATTGTACAATAGTTTTTAATGATCCAGTAAACAGCACAGATTAAGCGTTAAGTTGCATTATGTCAAATTGTATTTTGTCAAAACGATTCGTGTTGCAACAATGTGCATGATTGAACTGATTGATTTGGATTGATTGCGAAATCGTAATCGTAACAAAATCTAAACCTAAGTCCCATAACGAACATTTTAATAACACTTCCAGTATTAAAGACAAAACACTCACACTTACATATACGATATACATACACAAATAGATACCTTAAATATATATTAATAAATATGCATTACCTTAAATCGTGCACATTGTTTTGCATGCGCTGAAGGCCCCCTCCCCCTTCCTATCCCCTTTCCCACTACGCCCATTGAGAAAACTGTTCATTTTGTTAGAAGATTTTGCAATCGAACAAAAAAAAAAGGAACAAATCTAAAATCGAACTATCTAAACTTTGCAAAATCTTCACAAAATTAATAAGAAGTAATATATAATAATGTCATAATTATGTTTATAAAGAAGCAAACAAAGCTAATCTCTTCATTAAGACCAAAAAAAATACAAAACAAATCAAAAGGCATCTGAAGTTGTGAACACAGCGAACAAACACACAAACATTTAGTAGATTTTAAGTCTGCCCATAAACATAATACTTATAATACAACAACAACAACAACAACAACAAATGGAACAACAACAAATGTTAGTCTTTAAACAAAAAGTCTTTTCTTTCGTGTGTACTACAAAAAAAAAACACAAAAGAAAAAAAGCAAAAACTAAGGAAAAGGAAAAATAAAAAGATAACAACTACAACTATGATATGTAAACTGTAATAATTGTAATAAACATACAAAATAAAGTTGAATACCGCGTGTTTGATTCAGTTGGAAAGTAATAAGCGAGAGGGTTGAAAGATTATATCATAATATTTCTCAAAATATATATTTACAGATCTCATATTACAATTCTCCGTTTTGAGCCAATAAAAACCTCTTGATTTATGTCAATTTCGGGTGCATCATAAACTAATACATAGTATAAGTTTATGGCCAACGGAATGTCCGCCACCTGTTATCCCAATAAAAATGACTTATGTAAAATATATAAAATAACAAATTTGTGAGAAATATTTTCTAAATTCGTATTGAAGGGAGCACAAAAAAAAAACAGGTGACAGGTGAAAGAGTTGAAAATTAACGCTTGTTAATTTGACAAAACAACAAAATATAAACATTTCGCAAGTCCAAGACAAAAACCGTAAACGCATTAAATACCTAATATGTTTATAGTCTATTGATTATTGTTTATACAAAAAAAAAAAAATAAACTGACTGCGATGAGTCAGTTAGGCTTAAGTCTAAATATGCACAAAAGAGATGTTTTTTTTTGTGAACAAGTTAACGGTTGGTTGTTGCTAAGCGTGGGAGCTGCAAGAATAGTTAAGATTAAAGATAACTTAATATGTGTAAGATTAAAAAATACCCTGTAGTCAGTTATGCTCCCGTTTAATGCTGTTGTAGTTTGTAGATAACTTTATGACTTGTTCTACAGTTGTTACTCGGCATAAAAAACGAATGCTAGTGAAGCATTTGAGACTGGAAAATACGCTGTGATCAGTTAGTATATTTACTTTTAATTATTAATATTATTGGGTCGACTGCTATTAGTCAACATTAAAAATAAATAATCAGTTATGCTTACATTTATTGTAGAGACATTGTGACTCAGTGTCCTCCATAATGTGAGGATATTCAGAGCTGCTGATTTAAAAACTAATAATAATTAAGTGTAAGCTAAATTTGAATTATTGCTATGCAAACCTATATTAATTATTGTTCACTATTTGCATTTCTTAAGTGTTCTCTCAACTTCTCAGTCTTTCTCTAAAGAAAGAATTGAATTCTATATACGAAGCTGTCATTAATTCTCAGCTAAGCTAATTCTTGCTAAGCTGCTTCTCAGTTGTGCATAATTTGTTAAAATCTTTGTATTATTATTTATAGTTGTTTGCTCAGTTGGTTGCCACAGCAAAAGAAACAGCAACAACCAAACAACAATTGGGCGCAGCAGGACAGCGAGACAAAAAAAAACATGTTTTTATATTTTATTATTGTGGTATTTGTGTTGTCGCCTCAGTTTCGATTGGGGGATTGCAACTACAGGTAAATATGTATGTAAGTAGTACACAGCATATATATAATATATATATATATATATATATATATATGTATTTAGGTGGTAACTACATATATTTAGGTAGGCGCGTCGCTTTCTCCGCTGGCATTTGGCTAGCGATTAAAATACAACTTTTAGTGGCAAATGCATAATAAATACATAAAATTAAATAAATGCTTTTGACTTGCACATGTTTTAACTTGCTCCCTGTCTAGCTCTACCTCTCTCTCTCTCTCTCTTTCTCTTACACACTTTATCTATCTCTTGCTGCCTGTTGCGCTCTCCTTTCCGTCTCAGCTTTAGCGCAGACCCGGCAAAATCAAAGCGTTGCTCGCATTTGCATATGCATTTCTTTAGGTGGCGCTCTGCCACCCCCCCCCCGCCTCCACCTCTTCGAAACCCTCTTGCTCCTCCCTCTCCATCTCCCTGCCCTTGCACTTGCAACACCTGAAGCTCTAGATGCGCAGCCGGCACAATTTTCTGCCGATGCTGCTGCCCTGCGTCTGTCTGTATGCATATCTGTATGCGTGTGCGTGTGTTGATTAATTTATGGCGCTGATAATAATCCGGCACCGGCAACATGTGATTATGAAATTTGTATTTTGTGGTTTTGGCGTTGCCAAAAGAAATCAATAATACGGCGGAGGAGTGTATAAAGAAGAAATAGTAAAAGAAAGGAGTGAAGAGTGCAGCTGTGGTGCGAAGAGAGCAGATGAAATTAACATGTGTTTGTCAGCGCCGGCAAAGACATTAGTAATCACATATCCAGTTACATATGTAGCCATGTTGCTGCCTCTCTTTCTACGTGTGTGTGTGTGTGTGTGTGTGTGTGTGTTGGTATCTTGTATATGATGTAATAAGCGTTTGATTTTTTTATTAACTAGGGAATTGGGTTTTTGGACTTTTGGAATTTTTGTATTTATTTATTTATTTTCTTTTATTTCTTTTGGAATTTACTGCGGAAATGGAAGTTCAAGTCGGAAAACGCGTAATTAACCAAAGCTAAGTATTAATTTAAATATTTTTTGATTGTTATGGCTTTATATAAAGCTTAATAATAATATACCAACAAAAAATATTTGATTTAAATGCTTTAAACTTTGGGAATCTTTGCTCAGGCAATCGAGGCGAATGAAAGTGAAACTTTGTAACTTTTGTTAACTTCTTCTGTTTCTCATCTCTATTGTTGTTGTTATCGTATTTTCTTCGATTCGAGTTCGGCTGATTTTGATTTTGATTTATCTACTTGTCCATCCTAAATGCTATTTTTCAAACTTTTTGATAATTTGGCGTTTGACAAGCATTTAGAAGCAAACGCCCATCAGTCTGTGTCAGGCTGTGGGAATCATTCGGGTTATTCAATTTATTCCATTTTGTTTACAACAAAATAAATGAAATGCTAAGCCTAATACATTTTTTATACCATTTGCCGTTGCGTGTTGCAGTTCGCATTCGATTATATTGGCTTATGAGGCGTTTCCAATTCATAATCATTGTGTAAACGCGCAAGCGGTCAAATTTCTTTTAATCATCTTTAATTAACTAATTTTTATTATTTTTTTCGTATTGTAGCTTTTTCCTTTTGCGTGTTTGGAACCAGAATATGCATATATATGGCCCTACAGGCATTGCTTTTATTTGGCCAGTAGCATTACTTTTAATGTCCATTCATTTGCATTTATTTTGGTAATTGTTGCCTTTCGTGTGGTTAACATTTGACTGGCCATTGACTAGATTAATATCTTATGGCGTTATTTGAAATTTTATTTGATTTATTATGCCACTTAAATTGGGTGAAAAGGTGAAATAATAAATGTATAACAATTGGAAGAAAGAAGATTGTATAAAGTATGTAAATAAATAAAAGTAATTCAGCAAATATGTCTACAATAAACCTAAACAAAATCTTGAATATTTTATAAATATCTGATGAATATATTCTTTATAGATTTTGCAAAATTTAATAACTATTCTGCAGAGAAAACCAATAATTAGTGCGTTTAAATATACAATACAAACATAATTATGCGGCATGTGCAGGAAGTGGAATATAGATACAGCAACAAAAACCAAACAAAAATAATAATAATAAAAAAAAGAAGCGCCCACATTAATTTAAACTAATCAACAATTAGCCGCAGGTGGGAATTATGCAAAAATAAATAAAACTTAACACTTATAACTTATAACACATTAAGCCTATAGAACGTGTTGATAAAGTGAAGTGCCAACAATTGGATTACTTAAAGTTGAAGTGCAGAAAATCACTTGAGAGAAGTACAAAAGGAAGCATAATGATGTGGTACACTGAGTAGAAGAAGCAGAATTAATTCTTATTTCAAATCAACAATATCATTAATTTATATTGGTCTCATGTCAATTGATGCAAAGGGGGGAAAAATAGCACAAGTGCTTGCATAATAATTATTTTTATTAAAAAACACATTAAAAATGTGAGGTATTTTGCATAAAATCGAATGTCTGGCGATGATTATGTGTCGAACTGATGGATGCCTAGCAATATAATAATAAAAACAAAACTTTTATATTGTAGCAGTGGATACCCTATAGAAAATGTATAAGAACGGTGGTTGAAACATATTAGAGTAGCTGAATATAAAGAGAGTAGAAGAAAGGTAATGATGAGATATTTTTGGTCTTTAATTAGTTTGAATTTAAACATATTATATATATATTTATATATTATTAAATTTCACTGCTGCAAAGAATAAAATAGTATTTGCGTGGTGAGAACAGCACAACACAAAACAACAACATTTTAACAGCAAGCTCTGAATTTGCGAATTGTGCTAAGAGCGAAGGAGAGAAAGAGCTATTGTCTGCCACAAGCCTTCGCTATGAGTGTGAGCGAGCCTGCTGCATTAAGCATCTGCGTGTGTATATGTGTGATCAGACGGGCAAGCAAACTACAGTTAGCCTGCATTGCAGCGATTGCGTACAGCGTACATGTGTATGATAAGATGCTGAACTTAGGATCCACAGTGAGCGCTGTCATTGAAATAGTGTCCACAGCGCAAAGCATATAAATACAGGTCCCCGCTTCAGGGATTCAGTTGCATTTGCTTCTTAATGCAGTACGGAGCGGACTTGGAATTTAATTGTTCTGCTGGTTATGTCTTGTATTTTGCTTCTATTTAAATAATATTATATAATTAAGTTAACATTTTATTATTTATAAGTTGATATTCAGTTTCTCTTTTAGAAATAAAAAGCTGCAATTTGTTATTAAATTTATTATACATAAATTATTATATATAGGGTATCTTCTTCGTCGAATACTAACAAACTTAACACTCTTTTATAATATTTATTGACTATTTCAGCGGATTTGTCAAGTATGCAGAAGAAGAATCAAGATAAATTTGCCAATGAAAGACAACATATGAAGTGTCATGTTTATAGATAAGGCGGACAAAAGGTTTAAGCTGCTTTGGCAACAATACGTTAAAGAAATAAACAATAAGCTAAATGGCAATAATAATGCTGGCAATGAGAACTGAAGCGTGCATAATTAAATTGTTCCCACTGTTTAATTAATGACACCCCAAGAATGCCAATCCAATAAAACTATCATTTATTTACGAAACCCAAAACCAAATTAAAATGTTACTTAAATACTTTATGTACGGCTTTGTTACGGCCGTTCTTGTTATTGTTGTTGTTGTTTGTTGTTCTGTGATCCTTGCTTTAATCCTCCTCATCCCGTATACGTTGCAACTGTGCGGTAAAGCTCTCAGGCGACCAATTGCCAAAGAGAGCATCGCCCAGTCGAATATAGGCAATGAAGAGGGCATTATAATTAATTACTGGCTTGTCTTCATTCTGATCAGAGTAATCGGCAGCAGCAGCCAGTTGAAAGAGCAGCAGCATAGCTGCAACTGCCACAAACAGCCAGCGATCATGTGGAGGCAACAACATAATTATAATAATTATTATTCGTTAATATTTCAACTATTTTGTTCGAGTTGATGTCAGTTTTTATAGGCAAGTGGCTGACACAAATTGCATGTTGGCACAGTTGGTCGATTGTTTGCCGCTGTTGCATCGTGTTGTGGTCAAGTAAATAGCAAATAGACAAACTATTTGGCTTGTTAAACACATGTGCCAAAAGCGGATCATGGGCAAATGTTGCAACTAAAAATTAAATGCTTGTTTCTATGCTCTTTTATTATTTTCTACTTCTTTTGCTGCGATGCGATTCGAAAATCGCACAAAATCGTGCGATGAAGAACCACAAAACTGATCAAGTAATTTGCATTTGTTGTGCGTGGATGGGCTGCTCACATGACAACGCCAACGCCACCTACTCCATTAATCATTTTGGACAAAAAAATACAAAAATAATTTAAAAAAAAATAAAAAAATACAAAAAATACTTCAAGTGCAGCTCGCAAACAGCCGTTAAATTATCTCTTAAGGTAATTTAATTGATCGCACGAGCTTTTGTTTGTTTTTTTTTTTAATTAAAAAACAAACGAAGAGTGAAGAAAAATATATATAAAACTTTAGATTTGGGTCACACGATGCTCAAGAAGCTGGCTTAGCATCATATTTAAGATGCGGAAATTGTCAAATTGTTGCCGCTTTGACAGCTGCCCCCCTCCCCTGCCCCTACCACTTGTATCCCCTTCTTTCTCTTCCCTGCCCTCTCACAAAGCCTTGAAATTAATGTTGTGCTTGATAAATTATTAGTATTTATACTTATAAACAATAATTATATTAACTTTAATAATAAATTGCATATGCAGAGCGAAGTGTCCATTTGTCACACGGCATTCTTCTTCTTCATCTTCTTGTGTTGGCCAAATCGTGAGAAAGATGCTGGTCAAAATGAAAATGAAAGTCCATTTCCCATCAAGCCCAAACAGGGCCAAAATGCATTTCGGATATGTTGCAGCAGCAGCAGCAGCAACAGCAGCAGGTTGTCACCGGTTCCCAACCGGAGCAACAACACCAGCAGCAACAACAACAACGACATCATCTCACATCATACGCAATCGATTGTGTTTCTGTTTCTGTTTTATCTGTTTCTTGTCTTCTTTTGTATCTTCTTCTTTCTTTCGACGCATATTATAAGACCGTATCGAGCTGCTGCTGCTGTTGATGCTGCCGCTGTTGGCTCATCACAGTTTTGGCCAAATATTTGGATATCTTACGGTTTTCAGTTCAGTTCAGTTCAAGTTCGCGTCTCGAGCGGTTAAGTTTCGAGTTGACGCGTCGATTTAGCCCTGCATTGAAACGCTTTAACTGCAGGATAAGCATTAACAAGGACTTAAAGGATATTCATCTGACAGGATAATGCTTTTGTGTTGCTTCGGTTACTGTGAAGTTGTATACTAAAAGTGTCTGAATCTAAAACGAAACTAAACACTAACACTAAACAACGAAAGAAATCAAAATTTATAAATTTTAAATTAAATTTAAAATAAAAAAAAGGTAAATATAGAAAAGATTTTAATTAAATCAGTTTAAATAAATACTATTAAAGACTGTGAACTAGAAAAAGTAAACTGAATTCTTACTTATTTGTGCAACAAATGATGAATATTATTAAATTAAAGCAGTTAAAAAAATATTAAGAAATATAAAACTATAAAGTACTAAAGTGAGGTAGTTTAATTACATAAAATAGAAATTAGTGCTCTCTTTAAACTATAAAATTAATAGACATTTTGCTTCGCTTTTACACAATTGTTTCTATTATGTAATACGTAATTTTGTGGCAAATTTCTAAGCATAAAAAACAATTGTGTAAATGTGTTGAAAAGGGTTATTAAACTTTGTAACGAGAATATAAGATATCATAAGAAACTTGCTTTGCTTTGCATATATTTAGTTAAATATATTTATTTAAATTATTTTAATATCTTATTTATATTTATGTAGTTTTTATTACATTAAAAAATCAATTATTATTTTAAACTCTGTATTTAAAAAGTATATTTCAAAATTGTTTTATACTTATTTAATATTTTATAATAATTTTTTTTTTATTTGGGTTAAGATTATTAGTTAGATTTCCTAGAGTTATGTTTGTATTGTTATTTCAGTTTCTAAAAGAAGGAAACTGCTTGAAAATGTGGGGCAAGTTTTGCTAATAAACTAATGTACTTACAACTTACTTACAAAATTAACAATACTTGAATTTTCACTACCTTAAAGCTCATACATAGATCAAATCAATAATAAAACTTAAAATGATGACTTAATACGCGCAATCCCATTCAAATTGAACACCCACAAAGTGTATTAAGTAATGCTTGAATTCTTTAAGCAATGCGGATATAGAATTAATAATTCGTCAAGTTGGGAACGGGGCACAGACACAATGCGATCAGCATAATTTGAAGTGGGGCACATTCTCAGCTTGTATTACGCACTCAATTAACGTCAGTCGGCCATAATGACAGCCACTTGGGGGAACATGCTGAAATCAAGTCGAAATGCCGACATGCTCAATGTGTGAGAAAATCCCCAAAAAACAGATTTAAATTTAAACTTTAGTTTACTCTTTTGATTGATGTCATACACGATATTTGAAGTACATGTATTTTGGGGTATAGATCCTTTTGCTCATCCTGCTTGGCCATAAAAATGTTTGTGTGAGTTGGGTCTGAAGTGGGTTTGTTTATTCGATTGCTTAAAGCGAAACCAGTTCCCAGAGTAATTGACAGCGGACAAATGAAATCATTGAAGATTTATGGTTTTGAATGCCTTAAAACGTGCGGCTAATTTATTTGCATTAAATCTAAAAAAAAAATTAAAATAAATAAGCATATTTAAATGATAAAATATTCAAATAGAATAGAGTAGTTTGCAAATATTAAAAATTATAATTACAGTTTACACAATGCGGAATCAATGCGATTACAAAATTGAGAAACATTTCAATTTTTGTGAGAAGTTGGAGTTGAATCATTCAAAATGATTTAATGAGTTTATCCATTCACTTTTTAAGTCAATGCTGTTATCTACAGCTATGTATCTCTAAGATAGTTTTGTATCTTCTTCAACTGCGCTGTCGAACATTTTTGATGGATCATTGTAGACAATGCGAAGCTAAAGAGTCAAAACAAAGTGAAATATGATCGACATGATGCGGCTAAAATTTTTGAGTAGGGAATGCTTCCTCATTGTCCAGCCAAAAAGTACAAGTATTACCATTGTTTAAGACAAATCTGCTCTTGATATTGACCATGAATACAAAGTTGTACAATGTCGAATGTCGAATGTAAATCGTTTTGTTACACTTTGCTTCAAGTTCACTTGGAATAATTATTTTATTTGAAATGAAAATGCATTTGCATAATGTAATTGTTATTGTAATTGTAATTGTAAATGTAAATGTAATTGGGTTTTCTGACTACAGTTCTTCATTTAAGTATGTGCCTATGGCATTTGGCCAGCTGTTTGGCAAGTCATTAAAATACAATTAGATGCTGCTGCTTAGATAGTCATTATAGAACTGGTATGCTTACAGTTTATTGACACAGACTTGGGTTATTGACATGCCAGATCATAATACTCAAAAACTATTATTATTTTTATATCCATTTGATTTGTAATAAACAAAGTAATTTAGCCGCTTTTTGGGGTGCGCCCTGAAAGCGTTTTAATTGTCAACAAATTAGTTTTGCATAGCATTATATATATTATTAAATCAATTTTTACATCATCGTCGCAACTTATATAATCGATTAAGTTATCAAATGTTTGCCGCAGACAGTTAAAATTGGAAAATAATTAAATGCTGATTTTTTTCATCTCGACTATCGCATTGTTGTTGAACAAACAAAGCCAAGAAAAAATTGTTGTATATATGATATTTATGATTTTATTCATATAATATTATTATTAATTTATTTATACAATTTGTATATGGATATTGTTTGTTCGCTTTGTTGTCTGCTGTTCAATTTCATTTTGCGCACTTCATTTGACATGATATTCACAATGGGCCACTGTGTGCTGATGCTTGTTGTGTGTGTGTGTGTGCTTTCGGCTATAAGTGCTATTGGGCTACCTTATACAATGCTCAATGCTCATATTCATTCAATTGCAGGCCAATTTTCATGGCAACCCTCACTTGAAAGTTGCACAAAACATGTCAAGTATTTTGGCCGACAGGTTCGTTTCCTAAGTCATTTCATAGTGTCAGTCGCATAGGCAAGTTCGTTTCCTAAGTCTTTCGTTTACGTCAGTCTAGACCAGCAGGCATTGATAATGAGCTGTCACTAAGTTGACCTTAGCCATGTGTTGCTCTCGCTAGCACCACCAACAGCACCACTATTGAAGTGGTTTCGTTTCATTCACATAAAATCTATGATTAGACGCATCATAATCATCAATTAGTCACATTCTAATTTGCTTTTGATTAAACGATTTATCAATTTAAGGCAAGACAAGGAATGACACTGGCTACAACTGTAAACTAAGCAGCAGATTAAATTAAGCAGACATGTGGGTATGCTGTACGGTAAACACTTGGTATGACGCTAGCTCAAAATGGAATTGATGATTAAGCAATAGTTACAAATGATCTGCAAATTCGAGTTGCAGTTCTATGTTGCTAAGCACATTAAAGCTGCTTCTAAAACTGTATTCAAAGCTCAGTTGCGCTTAGCATCTTCATTTAGTATTTTTAAAGCTTTATGCTGCTTAAAATGAAATGCTTAGCTGACTTACAGTCTCCACAGATATTTGCAATTGGAATTTTTTGACTTGCTTTGGTCAGCGGGCCTATAAAACTACTTATGAAATATGTAGATCAAACGGAAATTGAGGCAGTTATTTAAAGGTCATTTGCCACATACATAGTTGGTCAGTGGTTTCCTTTTATTGTGGTTCCAGTTTTCAGACATGATAAGATATTTGACTCTCTATATTAAAACTTGACTAAGTGAGGAATTCAATGTGACGCTGATGATCTTGTTGATGATGATGATGATGATGATGATGATGGCCCACGCATTTGTCGTTAACAGTGCCAGTCAAAAGTCTATGCATCACTCTCATTTTCTCAGTTTGGCAAATGTTTTGATTTAATAAATCAGCATGGAATACGCTCAATTTTGGTTACGTGTGAGCCGAGAAATGGGCACGCCTCAATGTGGTTTCGTTTTGGTGGCTGTTGTCGTGCTTGTTGTGGCTGTGTTTATGCAAATTAAGCGTCACGAACTGCTCTTACGTCTGCTGCTGCTGCGCATGCTGCTGGACCAAAAGGCGTTTTATATTCAAATGTTTTCAACAGCATGTTCGTTTTAATCAATGAATGTTTATTGATTCATAATTTATCAATCAGCCTAATGCATAATGTAATCATTATTTTGTAAGCGTCTGCAATTAACATATTATTTGGTTGTTATTTTGTCTCTTTCAGCATGCCCCGGTTACGGTTACGAATGCTGCTGGTGGTGCTGCTGCCGTTGCTCGCAATAGGCGCAAGTGCGCAGGGCCACTTTGAGGATGCGGACAAGGCGAATGATTATACGGATCAACAGTTTGACTTGAGGCATACAATACCAGGTGAACCCGGCATTGATTATCCCATACTGAGCGAGGTGCCCAAGACGAGCTTTGTGTGCAAGGGACGACATGAAGGTAGCATCACTGCAATCAGTTGCAATTGTTAGCCAATTCAATTGAGTTTCGATTTGCAGGTTACTATGCGGATGTGGAGAGTCGCTGTCAGGCGTTTCGCATTTGTGCCCACACAGCACGCTCGGCTCAAGGCTTTGGCTTCCTTTGTCCCAATGGCACCGTCTTCAGTCAGCAGAAGTTCGTCTGCGATTGGTATCGCAATGTGGATTGTGGTGTCTCGGAGCGTTACTACGAGATTAATCGAGAACACAGCGTGGGCAGCACACAGCAAATGATGGAGCGTGTGCGTCAAATGATGGAATATCCCACAATGACCATAACAAAGGCATTGCAACAACAACAACAACAGCCACAGACGCCACACCACACACATCAAACGCTCAGCAAGGATCTTAGCAATCTAAGTGGTGTCTTGACCCAACCAGCAGCAGTCAAGTCCAGCAATGCGGTGCTGCGTGGCGAGGACATCAAAAGTGAGCCACTGCCAGCACCAGTGGCCACGGCAACTGCTGAAAGTGCCGAGAATACTGATGACATCTATGTGAACTCTCTGGGTGAACTCTCCACCGATCCGGGCATACAATTTGATCATACCAATGCACACATCATTGCCGAGTTTCCACGTGAGTATCATTTCCAAAAGCAAAAGACTTTTGCCGAGCGCGTCAATGCGGGCTTGGAGCAACCGGAGGATGAACCGGATGGCACACAGGAGCAGATGGCACCCGAGTATCTCAAGCAAATACGCAACACAAACGATGAGGCAACGCAATTGGATTTGGTTTCAAATATCAATAATTTGCTAGAGGAAGTCTCCACGGATTTGGATCCCAGTGTTTCCGGTTATCAAACGATGACGCCACCAAAGGTGAAGCAGCCATTTAGATTCCTCAGTCGTGGCTTTGCCATGCAAACAGGCAATGCTGCTAAGGATGCTGGCAAGTCATCCTCAGCCTATGTGTACAACAGACCCAAGCAGACGCCGGGCACAGTGAGATTTACGGTAAGGATTAACTAGAATAGCCTAGAATGCTGCGCTCTATCTCTGCTCTCGCTCTCTCTCTCTTGCTCTATCAACTCTATTTCTCTCTCCATCTCTCTCTCTCTCTCTCTCTCTCTCTCTGTCTACTCTGTCTCGCGTCTATTCACATTCATCTTAAACCACAACACATCCACTCTCACAACTAAAGCCCAATGAGATACCCATTGATGCTCACAAAGACACTGAACACAAGCTCAAATTCAATAATGATAAAACCACCAGCACCACCACAACAACAACAACCACTGAAGCTGCCATTACAGCTGCTGTGGAAGCTTTCTTTATTGCACCCACATTGCCGCCAGCAGAGGAAGTAGAAACAACAACAGACAGCACCACCACTACATATGCCACCACAACGAGCACCACAAGTGAGCCACTTGCTGCTGTCATTAACTACAGCAGTGAAGAGCCTGTCATTGAATCCATTGGCCAGGCAGCCGCATTGAGTGCCAGCCACACGCTGTTTGAGCCACTGCAGCAGGAGGCTACACCACTTGATCCACAAGTGGCTGACAAAACGGATGTGCATGTGCAGGCAGAGAAGCTGCTGTTGGCGGGCGTCAAACTGACCTCACACGATGAGGAGACAGCATTGCGCACAAATCGCTTAACAGCTGGCAGGCCAACCACCAGAAGTACCACCACAAGAGGCACCACCAGAAGCCCCACACGCACCACACCTGCCATGAGCACCTCAACGGAGACCGTAACAGAGATAAGCAGCACACAGGAGCGCATACGTGGCTTTAGACGCTTTGCACAGAAGCGTGTGGTTGGCAGCAACAGTTTGCGGCGCAACACAACACCAACCACCAGCAGAAGCAGCACAACCACTACACAACGCTCAACCACGCCCACACGCAGCTATTCGGAACGTTTGGCAGCAAGTCGATTGCGTCTTTCGCGTTTATCGCTGGCCACAAAACCCACAACAATCAAGACAACAGCAGCAGCCACAAGTACAGCGACAACAGCTGCAGCTGCACCGACAACAACAACCACACAGCGCACCACAGCCTCACCTTTATCGCCAGTTAACGCTGGCGAAGATTTGGCGCCCAATAGGAAGCTCTCTGTGCGTCACTTGGACAAGGAAATTGGACAACCCAAGGCCAGCTGGGATACGGTGCAAAGCAACTTGCAACGCTTCCAAGTGCAACGTGGCAATCGTGTTTACACGCCGGCAACACGTGCCAGCAGCAGCACCACCACCAGCAGCAGCAGCAGAACCACTGTCAGTTCCACAGTGCAACGTGGTCGCAATCGTCATGGCAGCTACAGAACGTCAGCACCACAGCAACAACGCACACGTGGCACAACAACAACAACAACAGCAACGACAATAGCAACTACACCGCGTAGCACAACAACAACCACTCAGCGGCCTACAGCTGCGGCAGCGTTGTCCACATTAACACAACAAATCTCAGCCATTGCCTCGGGTTATACATATACACCTCCGCAAACACACAACTTCAATACACCCACAATAATAACACAAACACATTTACAGCATCAGCAACAACCACCACAGCAACCACAACCATTGCAAACACTGCAAACCACTTCAAGCCTATCCCCTTCCTCTGCCTTCCTACCCTTTGATAAGTTAACCCGCGCTATTGTTGATGAATCCATTTTACAGAACTTTAAGAGCAGCCACGTCCAAAGAGGCAGTTCCTCCAGCAACATACAAGAGCAACAGCAGCAGCAGCGACAATTGCAACAGCAACAGCGGCAACAGCAGCGACAACAGCAGCAACAAGAGCAACAACAACAACAGCAACGACAACAGCAGCAACAGCAGCAGCTACAGCAGCGACAACAGCAACAACAACAGCAACAGCAGCGACAACAGCAACAGCAACAACAACAGCAGCAGCAGCAGCAGCAGCAACGGCAACAGCAACAGCAGCAACGTGCATCTAAGCCAGCAGCAAAAAACGTCGCAGGCAACAGCAACACATACAACTATCCTAAGCCAGCAGCAGCAACAGCACCAGGCAAGCCACAGCAACAACATCAAATAATTTCGATTAAGTTACTATAACATATACATTTCCAATCTTGAATATTATAGCACTTGCTAGTCTCACAATACCACAACATCCAGTTGCGCTACAACAGCAGCAGCAACAGTTGCCTCCGTTGGTGTTGCCCACACAGCCAGGTATTGTTATTGCTCGCGCCGAGGGACAGCGCATTGATCCGAATTCTGCGGGCAACATCATAACATCGCTGGTCAATCAGCCCCAAACAAAGAGCACACAATCATATGTGGCGCTTAGCGATTTTTTGAGCAACAAATTTGGCAGCAGCAATAGTGAGCAACAAAAACAGCAACAGCAGCAATTGCAGCAGCAACAAATCCAACAAAATCATCCACACCAACAGCAACAGCTGCGTCAGCCACTTAACCCGCAGCAGCAGCTGAGCTATATAACTCAGCAATATCAACCACAACAAATGCCACAACAACAACAGCAGCAACAACAACAACAACAGCAGCAACAGCAGCCTCAGCAGCAACAGCTGCGTCAACAACAGCAGCAGCCTTACCACTCACAACAGCAGCAACCCCTCAGCTATCAAATGCAATACCAGCAACATTCTTTCCCACAGCAACAACAACAGCAACAACACTTCCAACCACAACAGCAATCCCATCGTCCTTCCATACAGTCCATACAACAACCGTATCTTACACCCAACATATTTGTGCCCTATCAGCAACAGCAGCAACATCTGCCACTCTTCCCGCCCCTAGCAGCAGCAGCAACAGCAGTTGCTGGCAAATCAACGCATGTTGTTGCTGCCGGACGCGATCATTTGAATGTTCAATTGCCGGCATTGCCCAACGGCTTGATACCAGCACCAACACTGCAGGTGGCCCAAAAGCGCAGCGACTTGAAGATCAATCAGTTGCGGTTGACCAGCAATGGCAATGGCAATGGCAACAAGGGAGCAGCCATGGATCAGGGACAGGAGCTTGCCTTCTATTCCGGACGCACATCCTATCAGGTGCCGCAGAGCAGCGTCGGTCGTTTGCCCAATGATATGACGCAACTGCGGCGTCTACGCCAGCGTCGTCAATGAGCAGCGTTTACATGGAGGAGGAGCAGCAGGCTGAAGAGGATCAGACCCGAGTGAGAGATTACTACTAGATGGCTAAGTTATTATTTATATTTCTTAAGTTAATTTAATGCAATTGTAAAATATACTCCTAGTGCTCAATTCATAAACAAATTGTGTTTTCTTTGGATTGTTTTAACAGATCATAGTAGATAGGGAATTGATCAATCAAATCAATTCAGCAATCATTCATTATATAATTATTATAATAGTTATGAATAAATAAAACGAAGTATATTTTGAAAACGAATCTTTGGTTTTTGTCATTGTGAGATTAAGATTTATTGTATTAATGTTTATGTGTGTTTCTGAATCTGACCTTATAATGTTAATTATAATTGAATACAAATACAATACAATGTTTATTCTTTTACATGTAGCTAGCGTAATTATCAATTATTTAATTATAAACATATTTATAATTACTCATCATATCATTTATAATTATATTTATTGTTTTACAATAATCCATTTTGAATAGTTTTCGAATGTTCGTTCTTAGTGTGTGAATTTGTTTTTTTGTTTCTTTTTCTTTGTTGCTTTTTTAAATTGCTGTCAAACATTTTCTATTTACGGTTACATGCTTAAACTAATTAATGCTGTGCACAATGCATATATCATTATCATTATTATTATTATTATTATTAATATAATTAAATGTTATGGCATGGAGTATTTGTTTATACATACAGAATTAAACTAAATTATCAATTGGCATATGCATGAAATAAGTGAAAACACAAACAAATATATAAATATATATAATAATAATAATAATATAATAATTAATGCATTAAATAATGAAAACTGTGATGCAAGCAACAATTGGATGCGACTGTAAACCAAGCAAATATTGTATAATAATAATTACAACTAAAAAGGTACTACAGTAAGGTAGTTACTAACTATTAAATATCTATATATCTAAATATATATATATATATATAAGTTTATATATAATTGCAATAATAATTTAAATAATATTATTTATAAACAATTAAACTGACGCTCACTTGCATCGCAGCCTACACAAAATGTACAGCAATTTTTACATAAGATTAAAAAGGGAATCTGATTCAGTATCGGGATTGGGATTGCGATTGGGATCTTCTCCTAATCATTTTGCAGTCAGCATTAAGTCTCGTTTTTAGTGCACTTCTTCTTTATCATCAATATTTACAGAGAAACTGTGAAACTGTGAACACCTGGGTAACACTCGGGTTGAGGATTCATTGTGCGCTCAGCGCTTGACGACCAGACGACATTTCTGCACACGCACGCGTACTCAGGGAAGCGAATTGACATTTAATGTTGGCGGCGGCACGACAGCAACTGTTTCGATTGGTGGCATGACTGGCATCAGCATGTCATCCGCATCGGTTCCCTCTTTTTCTGGTGTGTGCAGCTCACAGTACACTTTGCGATCGTCCTCGCTGAGGCTCCAGTTGGCGGCACGGGCGCAGGGAACATGAGCAGCTGCTTTGCAGGCACGATAAAAGCAACAGATGTTAGCACCGGGTTGGGCACAATGCACACATTGATAGCGTGTGCTGTCCCAGACGGCGGCATCCAGGCCATTCACATGGGCGCCAATCAAATGAATATCGTTGGCCCACACAGCACAATCCTCGTGCAGCCAAATCTCATAGCCATGCTCGGAGGTCTTTGACATGCCGCGAAACGTTTCAATGAACTTTGCCTCGTGGCTGCAATCAAGTGGATCCTGTGACGAACACTGAGATTCATTCGGATCATCGCTGAAGGAATGGGAGCTCTCGTGAGTTTGTTTGCGTTTACGCTTGTGCTGCAAAGCAATTCAAAGAGATACATATTTGGGAATACATAACACTCTCTATTCACACTTACCATGGTTATCTTTGGGGCCTGCATAATGTTGGCCAACGTGGCGGGAATCACGGGAAGATTACGCTCCTGCAGCTTGACCATGTCGCAGCGCTTTCGCTTGCTCACGAACAATCCATCAATATCCTGAGCAGATGGCACCTGCAGCGCAGCTCGGTACTCCTCACAGTCAATGGACACCAGGTAGGGTCCAAAGAGATCACCCAGTCCAAGCTTGTGCGGACCACGCTTACAGAACACACAAATCCAACTCGAATCGGTTGTGTCCGCATCATAGCGATTGCTCAACGTGGAACTGTGCATCCCTCGCAGATTCTTGCGCTCGTGCGGCGCCTTCGTTTGCTTCTTCTTCGTCTGCTTCTCATTCACATCCTCCGCATTGTGGGTATTCTTAATGCTGATACTCCCATCGGGTTTGATGAATATGAAAGGTGACTTGAACCTGAGATCTGTGGCCGCTGAGCTGCCCCCACCATTGCTGCTCTCCCGATTTGGCGCCGGCGTACTATCCTCATCTGTGCTGAAGGGTTTCCGAGCGAACGCTCCCTTCTTGCCATTCTGTTTGGACGCATTCTTCCCCGTCGGCTTCTTGCCCTTGGCAGCCGTTGTCTTCTTCTTTTTCTTGCTGTTGTTGTTCACCTTGGGAGCAATCGTCTTGGTGGCAGCTGCCTCACTCAACTTACGTGCCGCTAGTGCTGCTGCAGCTGCTGCCGACGTGCTCGGCTTGTCGTCATCGCTGTCCAACTGCACGGTCTCGATTTCTGCATCGAGTTGTGGCAACTGCTTCTTTTTGGCTGCCGTCCTTTTGGGCTTCATCTGTTCCTCGATGGTGAAACGCAACAGGGAGGGATCCATGCCCATGGAGAGTCGTCGCTGTGGCATGCAACGCGTGGGCGGCGGGCGTGGCAACAGTTTCACAATTGTTGGTGCAGGTGATAACGATGGCGTATCTTCCTTGACTTCCTTTGCTTCCGTTATTGCCGCTGGACTGTGTATGGGACTTGGCAGCGTTGACTTCATGGCCGCCTTGGTTGCCATGGGTCGCAGTTCCGGTGTGGGTGTCGGTGTGGGCGTGGCCACAGCTGGTGGTGTGCTCATCACAGGCTTATCCTCCACACCGGCTTTGGTCTGTGCTAATTGCGCGCTTAAGTTGTGCTCCACTTCAGTTGCACCGCCTTGGGTTTCATTCGCAGGCTCATCCTCAATGCCGGCAAACATTTCCTCCAGTTTATCCTCCACTTCGTTGAAGTCGCAGGGTTCAATGGTTGCCGTTGCTGTGGCATTAACTGTTGCTGCTGCTGTTGTCGCTTGTGGCGGCGAATGCTTCTCAGCTGGTGATTGCACTTCATCCTCATCATCGTGCACACTCACCGCTGGCCGCGCATCAATGTCACCCTGCTCCACAAGCGCTGGCGAGGCGGGCGTGTCTGTGATTGCCTTGTTATTATTGTCCAGCTGCGGTTCCTGCTCCTGCTCTTGCTCCTGTTCTTTGCTCTGCGGCGCCTCACTCGCTTGACTGCTGTGGCTGCTGTGTGTGCCTGCACTGGAACTGCTCGAGCTGCTGCTGCTGCTATTGCTTTGCGGACTTGGCGGTGGCATCTTACTCTCATTTGCTGCCTCCTTTGTGGGGGCAACAACCACAGGTAGCGCCTCCTGTGACGGCTCATCGTCATGCTGGCGACGTTGCAGTTGCTGCTGCTCTGTGAGATTCCGTTGCAGCAGCGCCTGTCGTTGTTTCTTAGTCTTGGGATTGTCCGTGTCGTTGTACAGCGAGGAGCTATTGCTATTCTCCGCTGCAGCGGCAGTTGGCGGCGATGCAGCTCGTCCATTCTCCTGCGGCAGATCGTGTGGCTTCTGTTCTTTCAGGCCAAATGGCTGGAACTCGGCCGCATTGCCTCCATTCTTCGGAGATTGCTTGGGGCTGCAACTATTGCTGTGCGGACTTGGAGTACGTTGCCTTTTCAAATTCAAATTCTCGCTGGGCGTTAGACGCATCACTTGACTTGATTTACGTTTACGTCGCTTGCGACTATTGCTGCTGTTGCTGTTGGACTCCAATGACTCCTCATTCGATGTGGTCATGTAGGGGGATTCAGGCGCCTCAACCAGCTGCTGCTGCTGCTGGTGTTGCTGCTGTTGTTTCTCATCGGCAATGGCTGCTGCTGGCGGTGGCGGCGCGTTGTTGCCGCGATATGACGCCGTTGTGGAAAGATCTGTAATGATCGTTTGTGCCTCATCGTGCGCCTCATCTTCCGGCTTGTGCTTGGACATGTCGAGATTCGTCAATTGCGTATTGCGGGAATGCATTTGTGGCGTATGCGTTTGCTGTGGCGTCACCTGCTGCAGCGGTTGTTGCTGTTGAAACTGTGCGTTGGTCATGTGAGTCGGTGGTGGTGGTGGTGGTGCTGGCGGTGCTAAATGCTGATTATGATGCGTTGGTGGTGCATAGTGTAAATGTTGTTGCTGCTGCTCCGATTGCATGTGTTGTTGCTGCTGCTGTTGTTGTTGCTGCTGCTGCTGTGATTGCTGTGGTGCATAACCACCAACATTTGCATGCAACTGATGGTGCAGATGCAATTGATTGTAGTCCAGCGGCGACTGCGGCGTTGGCGGCGTCTGTGGCCCATTGTATTTCATGTTCGCAGGCTGCGCAGTCATGTTGTACGGCTGCTGATGCTGATGTTGTTGATAGTTGCGCAGTGGCGATGCTAAAAGATAACAACAACAATTTGTTTAACAAATAGTCCGTTGTAAGAATAGTTGCTATTTTGACTTACGCTTCTTTGCCGCATGTTGCTGCTGTTGCATGTTGTGCGTTGCCAGCTTGCCTGCAGCGCCACTCACATAACTGCAGTCCTTGCCACTGAGCTCATTGCCCTTTTGCATGCTCTTCAGCTGCGTCAGCTTGAAGTTCTCATCACGATTCTGCATATAATGCGGCGGTGGCACATTGCTGTTGCTGCTGCCATTGCCGCCGCCGCTGCTGTTGTTGTTGTTATTGCTACTGCTACTGCTGTTGCCACTGCTGCTGCTGCTACTGTTGTTGTTGTGGCTGTTGTTGTTGTTATTGTTGGGCGGGGTACTAGGCGGCGGTGGCAACAACGACTCGCAATCAGCTGCTCCAGCGCCATTGGCATTCAAATATTTGCCAGCAGCGCTTGCAGGCGACGCCGATGTCAGATGTCCTTGCTGTGCACTATGCTGTGCTCCTGCAGGCGTATTTGTGGTCAAATTGTGACTGTGTGTGTGCAACAGGAAGAGATGAAGTGTTAAATATGCTTAAGAGAAATCTATGTTAAGTAGTCTTTAATTAATTTCGAAGTTTTTTAATAATTACAATGTTTATGCCATCAAAAATTCATAAAAATGTATATTTTTTTTAAGTTGTATAAATGAAATGTTACCATATTATATTACAAACATAATATTGTAATATTTACTAGGTTTATGCTATGAAATTCATGAACTAAATGAAGTTAATTCACTACGCAAGCAAGATATGATAGAAACTAAGTTGATACCATGAATTTCAGGATTTCTTCATATTAAATACAGCAGACACAATAGTTCAGACACGATATATCATGACATGCAGTTGGGCATAAACATTGTGAAGTCTGACCAGGCCAGTGAAGTGTTGCTTACATAGTTGGATAGCTGGGAGGCGCATGCAGATGAGATTGCTGTTGTTGCTGCGATTGCTGTTGCTGCTGTTGTTGTTGTTGCTGCTGCTGTTGTTGTTGGCCAGTTTTAAGCGTCGGCGCAGCGCTGCGACTCGACTGCAGCGACAAATCCATGGAGTCAAAGGGCAATGTTCCAGTATATGGTGGCGCCAGCAAAGGATTCATTTGATGATGATGATCCAACTGCAAAGCGAAAACAATTAGTTACAAGAACAACAAAAATAAATAACAAGCTACAAAGCAAAAAGAATGGGGGGAAAAAACTGGAGAAGCAACAACAAATGCAAATAGAACTATGGATATACATAGGGAAGTCAACTACGGCGGGACTTTGGAGCGGTTGATTGGAGAGTTTTGTGGTGCATGCGTTTGTTGAGGAGCGACGAAACTAAACGAAACGAAACTACGCTTAATTACGTTTTTATGATTAGCCGACATAAAATTGTAAATGGCATCTGGTGGCGGCGGCGGTTGGGCGGCTGCATGCCAGGCCAACGGGGATCGGACCATGGGCCGTTCGTTGGACATGTGCGCCAATTGTGGCTGTCGCGGTATATACGAAGGTATCTGCAGAGATTAGGGCAGCGTTTCAGCATCAACTGTCCGTCTTTAGCCGGCGATGTTACTCCAAATACTTACTTGCAGGGGATTCCATGAGGGATTCTGTGCCGCTTGACTTAAATGACCGTGCGGATGATTGTTGTTGGACATGATTAACTAATCTAGATATCAACTAACTGTGATCCTACATAAGAATCATTCATTAACTAGAAGATTCAAATCAATGACCGGCCGTCATGTGACACACGCGGCCAGGGCGGAGACGCAGGAGCAGAAGAAAAAGAAGGCGGCGGCGGCAGATATGAAGACGGACGTGTTTACCGGGCCGGGGCAGGACAAATGTGGCAGCAAGGATTAATCTTCAACACTAACTAGAGTACTTAACACTAAACTCTGTTTTGAAATCGAAGGGGAAAAAAAACGAACACCGTCTATAGGGCCATACGGCATCGAGTGCTATGTCCTGTCGCCCATTTGTTTACAGTGCTGACAGCGAGATAAGCGATTGTCACAAAGCGGCCATTATTTGATAAGTTATCTAATTTCGGTTGCTGAAATTTATTTTCGAGTATAAACAAATTTCGCACGCACTTTTTTTTCACACCATGCACACAACCACATCCACCCACTTGCAAAAGTTTTCAGCGAGCGGTCCTTGCGCGATAACGCACACAGTCGATTAATTATCGACAGTCGACAGCGTTGTTTTGCATGCCTGTCCCTGGTATTTGATGCTGCTGCTTCGGCTGGGCGCTACGCGACAAACACGCGGTCTTTGTATCAATGAATGTTTGTTTGCCTTATGGCTTTTGCACTTCCATTTGCCGTTTTGTTTGATGATTAAATGCGGTTAGAACAATGTGATTGGCGGGGCATAGGTGAGTATTAGTTAGGGAGTTTTTGCTTCATAATTAGCGCTGTTTTGCACAATACCTCAATCTTTCCTTCTCTCTCACTCAAGTGCAGCGCATTGCAGCTTCGTTGCGACTGTTTTTGCGAATTACTTGTTTTGGGCCGAAAAGGCAGGCCAAAACCAAGCCTTGCCAAACTGCACAAACACACGTACTTCGATGCTAGCACATTGTAATGATTATTTGATTAAATGTTGTCACTTATTTACAAATGCCGAAGTAAATTCAATTGCTTTCTTTCGTAGTTTTTATTTGTTTAAAACAAAATGTAATTTACGTGTGCTTCAGCTTCTGTGTTATGAGTATGTCTGTATGTGTGTGTGTTTGTACATGAGTCTGCTGGTTCATTACTGGAGTTGGTGAACCGCAATTCTAGTTCCGTTTCAAGTGCAACATTGTGAACTCTCACACTGTACCAACCTGATAGGAAGATTTTTAAGTTAAATAAATGCATATTTAATAATATAAATACATTTTTAAGAAATATATTCAATGCAATGCACACAATAACAATTTCAGCGAAACGCCGGCACATAGCAGCGATATATCATTGACGGGTAAGGCAATCAGCATTTTGTCATGGACCTGCAAACCGATACAATCGTCTATGCAGTCGTGCGATTATTGCACACTGCAGGCAGTAAATTTTCCGCCAAAAGTAAGGTGGTTATGATAAGAAACGCAATTATCAGTAAGCCATGCCTTGTGTCAGACGTGGTGCATTTATTGTGTTCGAAGGTGTCGACCGTTCTGGCAAAACAACGCAGACCCAGCTACTATGTTAGTATGCAAGACAATGTTTTAACAATAACAATATTTAAACTTTAATTTTAGTAGAGTGGTTGGTAAAACAGGGACTTAAAGTAAAGCTGATACATTTTCCGGAACGGTCGTCGGCCATTGGGCAGGTGATAAATTCATACTTGACCAACGCTCAAGACTTGCCCGATGAAGTTATCCACTTGATGTTCTCAGCAAATCGCTGGGAGCACATGAAAAGCATTCGAGAAGAACTCCTGGCCGGCACAACATTGATATGTGATCGTTATGCCTACTCTGGAGCAGCATACACGGTGGCTAAGGGTCTCAACTTCAACTGGTGCTGTGCACCTGACCGTGGACTTATTAAACCCGATGCAGTCTTCTATCTAAAGGTTAATCCCGATGAGCTCATCTCACGCGGCAGTTATGGCGCAGAACGGTTTGTACACAATATTGAAAGCAAATATGCACAATTATCTTATCTTGTTTAAACTTTACTGTTGCAGTTATGAGAAAGTGGAGTTCCAGCGTAAAGTGGCCGAGGTATTTGATAAGTTTTGCACCCAAGAGTCGAGTTATTGGCATGCATTTGATGCCAGCAAATCCCAAGAGAATCTGCACATACACATTGCAGAGAAGGCGGACTCGCTGTTGAGACAAATACCGGAACAGCCGCTGGAGAAGCTCACGTAAGAGCCAACGCACGAAGTGGGGATTAAGCTGATTCACTGCGTTTGTCAATTATCTCTGTAATTTACTGTTTACCATAGAGTTTAGAATGTCGCATTGATGACGGCATTTAAATTGCTGAAAATTAGCATAGATGTAAATTTAAAACTTAAAACGCACACATGTGCTGTGCCTTATTGCATCTGTATAATCCCATTGATTAACGATTAGCTTGCTTTGGTTGCTTCATTGTAATTAACATTTATCTTAATAATACAAATTCATGTTAACGGCTAAAAACCACAGCAATTAAATAATTTACGCCTTCAACTTAGTTGCTAAATGATCGTAACCCAAATGTGCTTGGCACTTTGGTCCCAAAGATGTATCTGTATATCTGCACTGCATTTCCATTAATAGTTGTCATAATCCAAATCGGCGCGTCGACTGCGTGCCCCAGCAGCATCTCCACCAGACTTAGGAGCACGGGTACGCAATTTCAACTGACGATAGCCCACACCGGGTGTATAATCAATGTTTGGACCACCACGTGTACGCAGATTGGCCAGACTGCTGCTGAAACGCTTCTGAGCCTGATGATAGGAGGCAATATCACCATAGCTGTGCTTTGGCCACATGCACTCACAGCCCGAGGGCACCGTACGCGTCTCTGATTCCCAGCAGCCGCTGCCCTCATTCAAACGTATCAAATGTATGGTGCGATTCAACTGGATGCAGGCAAAGCCTGTGGCGGAACAGATCTGCAAGCGAAGAATGAAAGCTGTTAGAATTATCTGGCCAGAGGAGAAGAGTATTTAAGTAAATGCACCTCACGCATCTCGCCAGCCCGTTCATTGAGCAGAGCACGCAGCAGGGGCAACTCATTGCTGCGATAATTGTAGTTGTCATAGTTGTGTAGCCTGGGAGGCAATGGAGCATAATTGTTGGCACAGGTGACCTCCACATAATGATTGGGCCGATACTCGCCATTGTCCAGCTTAATGGTCACTCTTTTGGTGGGGCACAGAGATTGATAGGTGACCTGCAAAGGCAAGGCAGTTGCATTGGGGATTCTTTAACGTATTTCACTGTTAACTTACGCCTTCACTCCCGCTATTGGGGCCGGTGGTGATGCTGTATTGGGCTTGTGATTGAGATTGCGGTTGCATTACGCTGCGCACGCGCCGTTTGCGCACATTTTGTATGCCATATGGCAGCTGGTCGCTCAGCTCATCCGCATCCATTTTGGCCACCGCAAAGTCCTCTTCGCCCTCAAAGTCAATGCCGTCACTGTCATCTTGCTGACCCAGCTGACCTCCAGTGCCATCTGCAGTTCCAGTTCCAGCTGCATGCCTGCAATTTCATATCCATAGAAATTAAAGCTTTGGCAATGAATTAGCTACGCTGCCGGAAACCGACTGCAACCGCCTGTAAAATGCGCTTTTAGACTAACTAAAAAAAAAAAAAAAAAAAAAAAAAAAAATAGGAAAAGCGTAGGAAAATACGCTTTTGACGTTTGTTATTTGCCTGGCACTAGATAGTACCATTTTACTTTTTGTTTTTCTAGGATTTTCTTTTTTACATTTTCCTACTTTTTCCAGCTGGGCAACAAAAGCGCATCATTTTGCATTCAACTGCAGCAAATGCCAATGAATTTTTTAGCTTTCATTTTGCGGCGTTTGCGCCATCCGCGTGGTGGGCTTTGTCTGTGCTGTCTGGTTGGTTAGCAAATGGTGGTGGTAGGGAAGGGAGGGAAGCTTGAGAGAAATGATAGTTGAACGCTGACACAAAGCTTGCTCCGTTACGCGACTGTCGTTGGCTGCCAGCGGATTTCCTTTTTTCGTTGTCGATGCTTAGCAAAAAAAAAAAAAAAAAAAATAGAATAATGCAAGCACCACCCACAGTTGCAGTACCACCACCAGTATGCAACCACTTACCACCACCGCAGGGGGCATTTTTGGAAGTGCACTTCAGGCCAACACAACGGCTTTGATAGTTTTGTCGCAAAGTTTGCGAAAATGTTTTGAAATAAATGCTTGTGTTTAGGAATTGTTTCATTCGACGTTTGCTTAAATTAAGTGGGTGGATGGGAGGGAGGTATCTCATTTAGTGAACTTCTGCTGTCAAGCAAAGCAACATTAAACTACTTTTCGCTTATTGCGTTTTATATATGTATAAGTATAGTCTTTTATGGTGTCTTGTCTTTTGGCCAAGATTTAATGCAATTTTGCAGACAAAATTGAGCAACAAAATCTGTTTTTAGATTTAAATAAAATAATAAGAAATTTATATTTAAATTTCAATCATTGCTTAAGAGAATATTATTATTATTATTATATTTAGTTATAGTTTAATAACTAAGATTGCGCTCTAGCTGAGATTCATTCTCTGAAGAGATTTGACTGACTTTCATAATTTATAAAGTCTTCGTTTAAATATTTTCAACAAACTTTGCAATAAATTAGAAGTAGAAGCATATAGTATACCCTACAATAATCCCTATAATAATCTTTAAACTGATTAGAAATCTGTATAAATGAGTCTAGCTTCAAGTGCAGCAAGTCTGCTTTTACTACTAAAGCAACTTTTAATTATAGCGCATTCATCTGTCGACTTGACTGCAATTTTTACAAATATGGATAAAATTTCTGCTAGTTTGGAGTCTTTTGTCTTCGTCAGTTCTTTTTTGCTGTTGTTGTTGCTGTCGTTGTTATTGTTATCTGACTTTTGCTTGGTCCCGCATTTCGTAATCTTTGACAGAGTAAACGTCTGATCCTTCTAAGCTTGATCTGCCAAATAAAGCCAAAATAGCAACTAGAGAGACAGATAGAGAGAGAGAGAGAGAGAGAGAGAGAGAGAGAGAGAGAGAGAGAGAGAGAGAGAGAGAGAGAGAGAGAGAGAGAGAGAGAGAGAGAGACAGAGAGAGGAGGACAGAGGAGGAATGAGGAAGAGGGATGGACAGAGTGATAAAGAGAGGGAATAGAGAGTTGCAATAGAGGGAATCAGCTTAAATGCTTACGTCAGTGTTGAAGGCCTGGGATTTAGTTGATATGCAGAACGAAGCAGAGTAGCTGCAAGGGGGCGGGAAGTGCTGGTGTGTTGAGGTAGTGTGGAACTTGGGGGGGCAAACTGAGATTGTAGAAACTGAAGCTGGCAGCAAATGCAGCTGCTGGTCTCATTGTTAGCTGCTATCATATTTTGAGCACATTGAGGAATGTGCCAAAGTCAACGAGCTGAATGAATGCAACTCGCATTCACATTCACATGCACATGCACATGCACACACAAATACACTCACATTCACTTGGACACTCGAAATTTTGTGTCAGTCTCTGAAAATTGATGCCTACCTTTGCTTGTAGCTGCTTCGACTGCTGCGTTGCAACGGCAAATGTTCTCGCTCTGATTCGGATGCTACATGCCACACATTGTTGTCATAGTCATTGTTGTTGTTATAGTCATTGTTGTTGTTGTTGTTGTTGTTGCTTGTGTCCTGTGCTGCAAACCAGCCCACACCTTGCATAGCCGCATTTAAGTCTGGCAATTGCAGAAGGAAGTCATTCCCTGCTGCCTCGGGATCATCAACAAATTGTGGCTGTTGTTGTTGTCGCTGTTGTTGTTGTTGTTGTTGCTGTTGTTGCTGCTGTATGCTCTGGGGATTTCCGTATAGTTTTTGCTGCGGCAACTGCCATTTGGCCGACGCTTTGTTGTAGTTATAGTTGTCATTGTTGTCGTCGTCAACATTGTTGTCTTTGCTATCAGCAATAACATCGTCGTTGTTGCCCATCTCGATGTTGTTGTTGTGGTTGTTGTTGTTATTGTTATTGCTATATCTATTGTTTAGCTGCGTTGTTGCCGCCACCGCCAACGATTCATCGCAGGCCAATGCGAGAGTTGTTCGCCTCGTTGAGCCACCAAATCGGGCAGCAACAATGGCAACCAGCAGCAGCTGTAGATAAAAACAATAACAACAAATGATAAGAGTTGTAAGTAATAGTATAATAAACACATACAAATATACGCTTACACAAAGACACACACACACACACACCCATTTAGTTGTCTGTAAAGTTTTCTTTGGACAATTAGTTGTTGATTGGTCAACAGTTGCCCAACTGTTGAGTGCTTACATAGGCAGCACAAACTTCAACTTGGCCACTAATTCAACTTAAAATCTCATAGGCATTTGATGGATAACTAAATAAAAACAAAACTTCCTGGCCAGAAAGTTCAATTCCCTTTTGGTTAGAACAACGCTGACAACAATCAATGCGACGGAGATAATTTCTAAAAACCAAAACCAAAACCAAAAACCAAAACCAAAAACCAAAACCACAGCCGAAACCGAACCCAAACAAGTTTTTTGTCTAAAACTTTCAAGTCTCTGTCTGTGTGCTCAGTGTGTGTGTGTGTGTGTGTGCGTGTGTGAGTGTGTTGCATGCGCCTATTTACTGTTATTTCGGACCTGAAGGTTCAACACTTCCTGCCCCCAACTTTCAACCTGTCTTTGGCAGCTCCCAATCCTCTCAGCTGGGCTTCATTATGTGGTCTTGGTTTTGTCTCTCTCTCTCTCTCTCTCTATCACTCTCTATCACTCTCTATCACTCTCTATCTCTGTCTGTGTCGCTGTTTCTATGCCCCCAAGTCAAATAGAGCCTTTGCGACGCGTCATCGCATTTGGTAGATCCAAGTTCCAAGTTGAAAGCTGACAATGCCACAGCCACCAGATGATAATATGCCGCACGCGCAGCACATACACTGTATGTATATATGTATGTGTGTGTGTGTGTGTGTGTGTGTGTGCAAGTATATTATGTATATACTTTATTGGTATGTGTGCTTCTATTATTCGGCATATTCATAATAAGCACACAATACGTGACCAAATAGTTGGCGCCCAAAAATAACCAAAAATTCTTTAAACAAAGCATTGCCAAGACAGAACATCAACTTATTGTGTAGTCGTTAAATACTTGAATACTCTTACTGTTCATGTTGAGTTGCATGATATCATTACTTATCATAGCATAGAAAAATGTAGCTGATATAAACTACTCTATAACTCTGCTGTTTCCATGCAAATATTTTAAATTTAGTTAGGGTAACTTAAGCAACAAATTCAAGTTTGTTTTAAAGCTACAGCATTGAAAAATAATGCAGATATACATTAGTATATTACAAGCACATGCTAAAAGTATCTTAAAGATAGCAAACGTTATGCGCTTATAAACAAAATGCTTACTTAAGTTTCCACTTTGTCCAGTAGCTGTTTTAGCTCGTATCTTAAGAGAAGCTCATTGACTTTTAGTAAGTCTAAATTGTAGGTATAAACCGCAAATTCACGCAGCAATGCGAGTATAAATCTGCCACTTTAGTAGACTACACACACACACACACGCACACACATATGGATACTCTAAGTATTTCTTGTTCTTGTGGATTTATAAGATTTCTTTTATGTCTGTTGCTGCGGCATTTGCCGCCTATCGTCTGACAGTGCCTACCGCAAAAACTTCTTTCATTTGCGCCTTTTTCCGCAGTAAGAGCCATACCCCTCTAGCCCTCCACCCCCTTGGCATTTGTGTGCAGTGTTTGGGGCAAGTTTGTCAAACTATTTGTATGGAATTCACAATTTCTGTTGATGAAGTTTCACAGAAGCCTCTCGCTGGCTTACGATGGCCGCGTGATCTGCGTGAACAAGTGTTTATGGAATTGAATACTTGGAAATACTTGGGTGAGTTGGTCGGAGGCGTTGGTTGGGCGTGCCAGTGACTGTTGGCCCCACAGTCTTACAGGTGGCTTTGTCTTAGTTGTGCACATCTTTGTGTGATTTAAACTTGTCAGCATAAGCCGATTCCTCTTTGGGTCAAGAGAGACTACAAAAAAAAAGAATAAAGTAGAAAGGCAAAAGGTCATGTAAGCCCAAAGTGCAGCCTATCGAAATCCTTGCCACATGCTTATGGTTTGTTTTATACTTTCCATTTCCTTTTTCCGGATTGATTTAAAGCTCTTGGAAAAATACTAATCGATTTTTTTGGATTTAAATTTAAATATTAATTGAACTTTAATTTAATTTTTGAGCGACATGCATAATTAATTTATGTTTTTAGCTTAAAAGAACAACATTCATAACATTTTCATCGGCCAGGTTTTTTGTTGTTGTTGTGTGCACTTTTAATAAGCATTAAATAAACAATTGATTTGCTAAATGGGTGAACATG
Organism: Drosophila funebris; assembly: GCA_018901825.1. Taxonomy (NCBI): domain Eukaryota; kingdom Metazoa; phylum Arthropoda; class Insecta; order Diptera; family Drosophilidae; genus Drosophila; species Drosophila funebris. The sequence continues at coordinate 115,693 of JAEIFK010000271.1, forward strand.
TTATGCGTTTGCAGCACGTGTCAAGGACAATTGAAATTTTAATTTCATAATTTATTAGCGCATGTTTGCCAACAGTCTACTGCCTCTTTGGTTTGCTCACCTTTTTTGTGCATTATAAATTTGCTTTGATATCCTATAACCGAAGGGAGCTTAGGGTATAATGGGCTAACAAATTAACAGGGCAACTGGCCTGATATTTCTATTAACTCAGCTGCCACAACTCGCACTCACTTTATGCTTGTCTATAGGATGTCTTATAGTTGAGCAATGAGTTGTTTAAATATGTATAAAAATACCATGTAGCTAGGACTGTAATAGACAGACATATGGCTGAGCAAAAACTGCTGTGTTGAAATGAAAATACGTTTTTATACCCTGTATATATTGCATAGGGCTAGCACGACAGCAGATTCACTGCATTCGCAATGACTCTTTGACACTTTCTGCTGCTGTCTAGGGTAACCCTTGTCGATCACCTTAAACGAAAGATATATTTATAAACTAAATTGCCTTACATATCGTAGGGTATCACTTTGTTGTTCACATTTTTGTTAAACATTTTTATGGGCATTTTTTTGCTGCTGCCATTCAATTACATTTTCAATCAAACAACAATCCACAACGCAATGTTCGACTGTCGACAAACTCACACACACACACACAAATACAAATGCCACAAACATATGAAGAGTATTGATATGTGGATATATATCTGTGTGTGTGTGTGTGTGTGTGTTTATGTTTGTGTTTGTGTATTGCATAAATTTGTGACCTTTGAGTTTTCAATTGAATTTTTGTTCACGGCAGCAATTGTTCGAACAAAACTTTGTCCTTACAACAAATGCGCAAAAAACAAGCAACAATATTCACACACACACACACACAATCGGTAGCAATTTACATGCAGCGTGGAGGGGGGATACAAAAATGAAACAAACAAAAAAATCTAAAACATGAAAATTTTACATTGCTCTTTTCGATTTGTTTTAATTGTTGCGCTCGTTGTTGTTGTCATTGTTCTTTGTTGTACTCAATTGTTGTTGTTGTTGTTGTTGCTGCTGCTGCTGCCTGCCTGTGCAATACTTTGGCCATGTTATTCTGGGCAATACATGCGGCTGGTCTGCCGATTATTGCCAATTGTCAAATATTAGTTTTTGTTATGGTTTCATCAGAGCATTCATGGCGATTTTAATTAATTTCAAAGTTTACCAATTCCAAAAGTTGCTACAAGTTATTGCCTTTATTTTTTTTCTGTGTGTGTTTGGCGTTGTTCATGTTCCTCTACTTGTTGTTGTTGTTTGTCTTGTGTTGAAAAGTGTTGAAAGGTCAATTTGCCATTTATATATTGTTGTTTATGAAAATTGTTGATACGAATTTATAATGCAACATGATAAGGGAAAGCATAAGCTAGGGATATTGACAAAGATTGGATGTCCTTATGAAGAATATAATTGTGTTAAGCGCAGTTTCAACTGTTATTTATGCAACTTCTGGTGGCAATCAGCATCCTAAATATATATATTTATATATATATATATATAGAATATAAAAGAAGAGACATCCACATCCTTTTATCTCATCTGCCTGTTCCAGCACAAATCTTTCTCTATGCTCCACATGCTTATCCAACAAATCCGTAATACCCACTCTGTTAGAGCATCAGCTCGTAGCCTGGCAGTTTGACCCTCAAAAGCCAAACCATTCAGTTGGGGTTATTGTTTTAATACGCTTTCAAAACTTTGTTTCGTTCTGAACAGCAGAAGAGAGAGAGAGAGAGAGCTAACAAAAAAGTGCTCACAATGTTGGTAGTTGTTTAACAGGGGAACAGGTTATAAAGTGAAGCTGATTTAAGTCGCAGCTCTATGGGTTTGTGTGTGAGAGTGTGTGTGTAAGGGGGTCTTTAGCTTGTTACGCATACATCACGTGCGCCATAGTTGACACTGAAAGCGTTTATTTGCCTTGTTCACTTTCTCAAGCTCCGCTTTGCGCTTGTTAAGCTTGTTAATCACCCAACCACATGCACATATATAAGCTTATGTGTATTAGTTTTTTATGCCCGCACACACACACACACACACACCTGCACACCCACACGGTGTCATTGTATGGCTTTGCAGGTAGATTTAATGCAACAATTAGTGGCTGACTTTGGCACTGGCTTGTTAGCCAACCTGATGCTCTTTTTATGCGCTGGATTCAGCTTAAGCTGTAACCTTTACATATTGACATTTAACAGCTTATGGTCTGGACCAAGGCTAACACTTGGCTGATCTGCAGGATATATTTAGTGCAGTCAAACCATTTAAAATTAAAAATAATACCACAAATTGAATTTAACGCTCATTTCACATTAATTGGCATTAGAGATAAACTAATTTTACTAATTGTAAAGATTTAAATTGCTTTATAATCAAACTAAATAAAAACGAAATATTTTAAATATTTATTTTAAGCTTATAAGCTTATAATATTATAAACCAATCTTAAAATCTTTTAACCTATTAAATTCAGCTTTAAATTTATAGTTGGGCCTACAATTATTTATAGTTTTCAGTTAAATAATATGCCATTTGCGTATAAAATAATATATATATAAAATATAAAACTAATTAACAAATTATGTATAACTGTTTAAATATATAAAACATGCAAATATCAAGTTGTTAATTACTTGTTAATTATTTATATATTCCATTTAATGTTGCGCATAAAAGTATGCTACACTTTTTAAAAGATTTATTTTCTCATGATAAATTTGCCATTTCTTGGATTATACATAAATTAAAGTAGCAATTGTCAATTATAGTGTATTATATTACCAACATGCAATTAGTTTTGACGGTAACACGTGCGCACCACAATGTGCTTGAGATTTTGTAAGCAGCGCTTTGATTTCTTTATTGATTTATATAATGCAGATGAATGGCATGTTTGAGTGTGTGTGTGTGTGTGATGTGAGTGTGTGGCATGCAACAAGTGCCATTACGAGCATTTGTATGTAAATGCAGTCACCGAACATGTGTGGCATTTTACTGCACCGCATTTTACTTGCAACAAAACGACGACAACTTCACTTGCTCCCCTCTAAACAGCTTATGGGCATGCAACTGTATGTGTGTGTGTGTGTGTGTGTGTGCGTATATGCGTGTCTGTTTGACTGTAGCATATTGAAATTGTTGCCATAGCAGACGTAATCCTTGCCTCTGCATCAACATCAGAGTTCAAAACTTAAAAGGGCCAAGGCGAATGCATAAAAGGAGCTGGCAAGAAAAATGTAATAAACGCCAGGCGAAAATATTTGTCAAATCAATTTCCATGTAGTATAGTGTTGCTGTCAAGGGCACACAAAAATTGAATAAGTTAACCAGCAAAACGAAGCATCGCTCTCAGCTCTAAGGCCACAATCTTTTTGTCGATTTTCTATTTTATATGCATTATTTTGCCTTTGGAATACACACAACATATAACACACACACACACACACACGCACACACATGCAATATACCCACGCATAACACTTTTGTTGAGCGACACTTGGGCGAAAGTTTTTAAGGTTGCGTCGACAAATAAATGACACTTGAAGCCATTCATGGCCCAATACTCTCCCAGCGGGACTATCAATGCTTTTGTGAAGCGTTTAGCTTGTTCAAGTAAGTGTTAGTCTAATCAAATAGGGCTTGATAGCGGAGTTAGCCATTATTTAAGTCGAATACACAAATTAAAAATTGATCTAGCATTACTATGCTCATTATATCTGTATATCATAATTTTGTTGATTGAATTACCGCAATAATTAACATCAGTAACTAATATAATTTTTAATAATTAATAACTTTAGTTACCCAATTTTCAGCATGAAAAACAGATATTAAATATGCATTGCAATTAGTTTTTAATTACTTCAAATTAATCATTAAATAAATAATTATTTAGAAGCATTATAAAAGTAATTTAAAATGTTCTTTCTTCGTCTAATATTCGATAAATTTATTGATTATTTATTTATTTTATTAAAGCCATGTAAAATGTTATTGCTATAGCAGAGTATACAGCATTCGGTTTTTAGAGTAACCAACTGCCTATATATTTTATCTGCGTCACAGAATTTATTTTTTATTTCATTCGTGAAATGCGTGTATTTCTTTCTTATTTGCAATTTTTGCCCTTTTGCGACGAGACAGCGCGCCTAACGGGAATATAACAAGACAGTGTGACAGGTCTGCCTATGTGTGTGTGTTTGTATATGTGTGTGTGTGTGTGTGTGCTTATGTGAGAAATTATTGAAGACACTGTTGATAGACGGCGCATTGGGGCCGTTTGCCAGCATTGTGTGCGACATGTTTTGATTGAGGTATACCACAATAACAACAAGGGGAATACCAACAAGAGCAACAACAATAACAACAAATCTTGTGAAATCCTCACTTATTTATTAAATTTACTGCGCCCCTCTGTCTTTTTGTTGTTGTTGTTATTGTTGTTTTGCCACAAGTCGCTGGGGAAAACGTGGCCGTGAAGAAGGCAACCATAAATTGTGTTAAAGGTGGCTAAGTAAAAGGGCTGACATACAAATTAAAGTTGACCAACTGTCAACGGCCTCCGGCAACAGCTCAAGTGCTGACGAGCTGAGGGAGCATCGCCAGCGGATCAGGGGTGGGGGGAAGGAGGACGGGGAGGAAAACAAGCAACCGTTGAGGCTATGTTATAAATTCGCATTAAAATATGTCAAAATGACAAAAGTCCCTCAACGTTGCTGCCTTTTGCCACTGCTGGAAGGCAAACCAAGAGGGAAGCAGCAGGGAAGCAGGATGCCCTCCTGCAAGAGGCAAAAGATTTTCATAATTTGTGCACACAATACAATTGAGCTGACATTGCCGTTGTTGTTGTTGTTGTTGCTGTTGCTGTTGCTGTTGCTGTTGGCACTGTGATTGCTTTTAGCCCAAACTGAAGGTTTTGCTGGTGACAAATTGATGCTTTGACATTCGCACAATGCAAAAGTTTAATCTCTCATTGATTAAGTTAAGTTCCTTTTTCAGTTTGTTGAGTGTCGCTCAGAGCCATTATACATTATACTACAATATAATATACAAATAGATGTACTTGTATGTCTTTATTCATCTGCTTTTATTCTCTCTTGCCTTTTGGGTATTATGCAACTTTTGTTTTGGGGGATTTACGAGCACAATGATAAAATGTTTTGTTCAGCTTGCTCAAAGTCTCATATGAGCGTTTCAATCAGTAGACCACAAATTTGGTCGAGAGAGAGAGAGAGAGAGAGAGAGAGAGAGAGAGCGAGAGTTTCCGGAACTTTTCGTTGCACTGAGCAGCTGTCGCAATCTGACAAACAATTTTTGCAATTACACTTTTGGCAATTTGCGAACAAAATTGTTAGACAGAGCACGGCAGAGAGAATCAGAGACAATTGTTGACATTATTTTTGCCATTGCCTCATTTATTTTGTTGCTTTTTTTTTTTTGGGTTGCATCTTCATTTTGATGGCCTAAAGTTTGCTTGCAGGCGTTGACAGTAATAAATATCTTGTGCATTTCAGCATTTCCGCTGTCTCTCTATTTATGGCTTATCCTTAGTGCCGAATTGCAATTGAAATTTCTTTGTCTACTCGTTGGCTGCCTGTGTGTAGCATATGTGATGAGAAGTTTGTTGTTTGTTGTTTGCTATTTTGCTGTGCATCAAGTGTTGCACAATTTGTCCTCTGTGTGTGCCAATTGCTCAAACATTGTGTCCAAAAATGCATCGAGCTGTGCTAATTTCCTGTGCTGTCTGTACAATTCTTATTCCTAACTAATGTTTGCAGCTCAACAACATTTTTAAGACACCCTTCCCCGCTACCCGCTTCAAATGGCAGCCATAATTTTGTTTGTCCTTTGAGCAGACAGAACTTTTGTGCATTTACTGTGGCGCATTACTTATGCGAAAGTCCATCTGATTGTTTTGAAACTTTGTTGGAAGAAAAGATGTTACTTTGAAATTGATGTGTACCAAATATCAAGTAAGGGTTTTCTTTGGAAAATCGTATTTAATAGGCTTTTCAATGATTGTGAGTGGCAGCGCAAATTCTTAATAGAGTGGTTACGTATCAAGCTTAAACATTGAGTTGAAACTTATATGCTTATGCGTATACGTAATATTTGGTATCAAAGTTACCTTCTGTAGTCTTGATTTTGAACTCTTAACTTGGCTTTGTCTCTAGTACTTCAGTTACTGCCACAATTCGAAGAATTTGCACAATTCTATTGTGTCAACTGTTTCCATTGAAACGCTTGTCAAACTGTTTGGGTAATATTTTATTTGATTTGGTTTGTTTTGCTTTGTTTTGTATTCTTTTCGTTCTTTCTCTGGTCAACAAATAATCACACCGTTGAAATGCTTCTATTTAATACTTGAAAATAACTTTGTGCGAAGCATTCAGTTGTAAGCGCTTTGCGCAATTCAAATTTGGTTTATTTTGTTAGCTTTATGCATTGCCAGCAGAGCAAATTCTTGGCTAAGAACAGCTCCAAGTAGTTATAATATACGTGGAGTATTGTGCTTAGTGTTATTTACATGCCAAGGCAGTTACAAGAGCAGGCTACAGTTACGTACGTATTACACTCTCATGTATTTGTATATGTATGTGCGTGTGTGTGTGTGTGTGTCTGGGTATCTAACGGTAACTGGGCCGTTCGAGTGGCAATTTGTGCGTGCAACGAAGCGAACAGTTGCCAGCAAACACTCAAGAGAGACAGAGAGACAGAGTGAGAGAGAGAGAGAGAGAGAGAGAGGGCAACAAAGGTGAAGTGCTTTTTTTAGGATATGTTTCGGTCTATGCAAGTCAGACGAATGCAATTTCCCCGGTGCGTTTCAACTGAAAGTGCAGTTTAAGTTTAGCATGTAGATGAGAAAGCCAAGATGAGACAGTTAAACAATCAAATACATCTCAGAAACTTAATGTTAAGCTTAACATGTAGCTGACAAACAGATCTAAAGCTGTTCCAATGACTGAAATAATTTGTAAGATATCCAAACTGTATAAACTCCGCTTTAAGTTCAGTTCAAACAAGCCAGATATCCAGCAAAGTATTAGTTATGCTGTCTGACAAACTGAACGAGCAACCCTCGCCTTGCCTTTAGTACAAACAGACAAATTCATAGATGCAAATAAAAACTGCATAGTTGAGCAGATAACTGCGGCTAGTTGAGAATTTTGCCAGCTTTCTAAAGAAAACAGTTTTGTACAGCCTTGCCAGCAAGCCACCCATGCCGCCCCCCCTCCAATTGCCACGCCTAGCATTGTGTGAGTGAGGACAGCTGTAACTCGGGGAGAAGAGAAAGGAATGTTGAGGATTATTATTATTATTTTTGGCCGCGAAACTTTTTCGAGGCAACGTGTTACGCAATGTTTGGGCAAAAAATATATGTCAATGTCAGAGATCGTTGGGTAATCTAAAGCTGGTTAAGCAAACAATAAGAAGAAATACAATTTCCCCTTCAGAGGGGAAAGTGCATGGTATGTGTGTGTGTGAGTGTTGAATGCAGCTGCTCAATAAAATAATCATGGGCTTTGGGTGAGTGGGGGGATGAAAACAAATGTGCATTTAACATTCATGCGGCCACAACGATGAGTGGCCAAAAATCAAGAGGGCAAACCAATGCAGCAATGCAAATCCTGGCAAAGGATTAAACGGCAATGCCACTGGACACCCCAATGTTGATCTCCACTACATATATACCACTGTACCACTATTCGTCGCTTTCGTTGGCTTTCTTTGGCTGCACGTTATGTAAAGGCAGCCACAAAGTCATTTTTGCTGGAGCGGATGTTTGCGGGCAAATGAAAGGACGCACAAAACTGTTGGCCAGTCGACAACTGTTGGCCCAGCTGGTGGGAGAAGACAGAGAGAGAGAGAGGGGTGGCGATTTTGTCTGGTCGCTTAGCACGAAGTGGTCGTAAATTTCAGCTGCAGCCTTTGGACAGTTTAATTTCGATTTCCCTTTTACCCAATGGCTGCGAAAATGGCGCGTGCTGTTGCCCGAGTGAAAAATGACCAAAAACGGATTCGGAACTCCGATTGCAGTGCATGTACGAAGCGAAAGTAGCGACAACAGCGACAGCGTTGTCCAAGCAAGAGCATAACCTAAAGAGACCCCTCCCAAGGCATAAGTAAATGCACAGAGCAGGATATTAAGGATACATATGCAGGATGCGCAACAGCGTTCAAACGATAAATACTTGGAATGTCAACTGTCAACTGTGCGATGCATGCAAATAAATACGTTACATAAATCTGCTATTGTAATTTCATTAACACACATCCACACACACACACACACACACACACACACACACACACACACATATAGACACGTGCGTGTGCTGTGCGTGCCGTGTCTGTGTCCTGTTTGTGCCCACATCCTTTGACTGCTAACAATGCCTGTCGGCGCTTGAAAGCTTCATGACATTCAAATTAATTTCGTGATTTGGCAATTTATTTGGATTTTCATATGCACTGCTGAAATTATTTACATTTTACTACACTGCCCATGGCCATAAAAACTGTCATAGATGGCGGCAAACGAGCTGAATGCTCAGCTGGAAGCTACCCTGTAAAAACACTAAAATTACAGAGCTGTCTAGAAAGAATATGGAAAGCGCAAAGCGTATTTACAGAGAGTAAGCGCAGTAGCTAAAATTACAACTTGCTTTAAGCTGCAAACTAAATGAATGCTGCACTAGTAGATATCCAGTAAACAAAACTAAGCGGCAGCTGCAACTAAAGTGAATCAAATGCGGCATTTGGTTGCTTTAATTAACGTACTTTAATCAACAGCATGCTTCTATCATTGTTTCCCTCTCTCTCTCTCTCTGTCTATCGCTCTCTCTCTCTCTCTATCTCGGTCTCTGTCTCTTTCTAACGTGTTCTCTATTTTCTTGCTTTTGGCAGTCTCTGAATAATATATATGAAATGCATTGTCATTGTGTTTTAATTAATTACGACTTAAAGCCTTAATCAGTCCAAAATGCTGAGTGTTGGGCCAACTATGAAGTTGTTAACTGAATGCCAAGCGTTAAACTAATCGTATAAGGGCAATATTACGTATACGCAATGTGTGTGTTTGTAAGCCAACTCCTATGGCTGCTGCTAAATAATAATAATAATAAAAGCCAAAAATATCCGGCCAAATGCTCGTATATAATATAATATCAATCAGAAGCAAAATATGAAGCATAGCACGTGCGGCTAAGCAAACGGAAATTTGACTCAAATGAAAATGAATGAATTTATCTGCAAATGAAGTAGAGAAGCGACGCACTCTTTCTCTCTCTGTCTGTCTGTGTGTGTGCTGTGTGTGTGTGTGTGTGTGTGTGCGTGTGTTTGTTATTTCAGATTATATAGCTCAGCTCACAGAGCGTCACATATGAAATTGCGGTGCGTGATTTTGATTTATAAATAATATAATAGAAGCCCTCGTACATTTTTATGTGCTGCTCGTTTTGTAAGGGTTTTCAAACGGAATTCGTAAAAATATTTAGGAGCATTGGGGCATTGCTGCAAATTGTTGATATGCGTAAATAGAGTAGCAAGGGTATATGCACTGTTAAGATGCAGCCGAGCTTAGCACAGCCACAGGCAAAGCAATGTAACGTAGAAGAAACCAAGTGAAAGAAAGTTATGCCAACTCTACTAAATGTCTCGCAACTCTCTGTCAGTCTCTCTCATTTATAGTGTATCTGTGGTGCGGTTGAGCAGCTGCATTTTACATTTGCCATTTTATGTCCAACTGTCCCACAGTTGGTCCAAGCAGTCGGTGCTCGTGTTGGCATATAAAAACCTTTACTGTCTGCCTGCGTCACAAACAATAAGCCAGAATTCTGGGCCTGTATTTCAGCCAGTCCTAACTCATTTTAGTGGCAGCTAAAAATTTTGTTTGTCAATAAAATATATATAGAGCAAAAGGGTCAAGTGGGCTGACAGTGCACATAAATACGTTAGTATATGGCCTGAAGAGAGCATAAATGTTAATACTGCTTTGCGCCTAAGCAAAAATTATTTGAGTCAGTTATGTTATATATATGCATATGCAACACAGATGGCATCATTTTGTAATCGCTTTAAACTGTCCGCAAGTTGCTGATAGCTGTGCAGATAATTTCAGCACTTGCATAATTATTTGCTGTTGTCAATATTAATAATAATACAAGTGTTTTAAAAAACCAAAACGTTATTAAATCATTGACATTCCAGACTCAGCCAGATTGTTTTACATTTTATAATTTTTTAAGCCATGTGATTAAAGCTAATTGATTGAATATGTGACATTTGCAAATAATTTGAATGAATGCAATTGTTTTTTATTATTATTATTGATATATATTGTATTTTTGCATTGTTATTGATTTTAATGACAGTGCATTAAATTATAATAAATTAATTGAATTAAATAGCCAGAGAGTGGAAGCACTCACAATGGTTGCCAGCAAATGAGAAACTTATTAAAAACTGCATTTAAATGGAAGCATCAGATTCTTCGGCAATGATTTATCTTAAAAATTATGCATAAATTTTGCGATAATTAGATGAGCCATAGTAAACTAAAACTAATATCCATTCAAATGAAATTACACAGGCCAAAATTTGCACAAAATAGAACTCATAATGCAGGCAAATTATTTGCAAAACATTTATTCAATACATTAATAGTAATAATATTACGTATACGTAGCAGACGCATTTGTTGCCATTGTGTGCAATTCAATTTGGTTTTTCTTTTTCGTTTTCGTTTACGTTTTATTCTTTTTGCATTATTGATAATCAGCTGTTTTGTGCGTGTTCATTAAATAGCATAATCTATGGGCGGGTAAAACCAATTTCCATTCATCGTATAATTATGTGATTGATGTGCGCTAATTAAGTTGATATAATTTTTTGGTTTTCTGCCTGGAAATTGGCGGGTAAAACCTAAAGCTTTATGGCAACGCATTGATTTGCTATACAACATTGAAAATTGCTGGCAAACGCACAAAATACTGGTCTAAGTAACAATAATTAGTTAAAAAAACACAAGAACAGAGCATAAAATTAGGCTATGCTGTCTGCTGTCGGCTGTCGGCTGTTGGCTTGCGGTTTGCCCTGCGGTTCTTGTTTTGGCGATTTAAATGGCAATTTGGGAATTTTCAAAATTATTTGGCAAAAGTTTTTCGATTAACCTGCTCAGGCGTGGCAAAGGCAAACAAGACCAAACAACTATTATGGCAAACAGGCGACAACCATGAAGATGACTTGGTTATCGGGCAGGACATATAACACACCGCACACCACACACTGAGAACGAGAGAGAGCGAGAGACAAAGAGAGAGGGATAGAGTGAGAGAGAGAGTGTTTTTCCTGCTGCTTTACTTGACTTCACTTGCCGAGCAATGAATTTTGTGGCCGCTCTTGTGGCTGGCATTTTATGAGTGAACTTTTAATGATTTACGACCATATTGCCACACATTGCCAATGCCCCAGCAAGTTGCAACAACTTGTTAAGGGGTTGTCAACTAGAAATACATTCCATTGCGAGCTATCAGCAACTGTGACAATGACACCAGCCAGAGTTGTCAATAGGGCGAGTTAGTAAGCAAATTGTAGGCAATTGTACAGCTTTGAAAGCTCATTAAAGCTGTCGACTAAAACTTCAATATTTATTGTGAATTATTTTTATAATTTAAAATGTATTTTTAATATGTAAATAGAAATAGTTTTTAATTTGGAAGCAGCTTTATTGTATTGCTGTTCTGTTTGAACTTTACTTACGGTTTAGTTGCAAAACACTTTGCTGAGCTAGCAAGCTATTCTTAGCCACTTTCAAAGCTTCTATAAGCTTATTGATAGCAGATTGATTGAAAGCTCAACGGTTGTTGGACATTATGCTGTCCAAATATGAGGCACTTTGTGTTGCTTTCAACTGTTGTCATTACATCATAAATGTCTGTGAACAACGAATTTATAGTTGCCAATTGAAGCACAGCCATCAAAGACACACACACAGACACAAACACACACACAGAAAGCGAGAGGGCGAGTCGCGGAAGGAGGTGTTGTAGATGTTGAATCTCTATGACTTTTATTGTCAGCATTGAGGCTCAAAAATGGGATTTGCAGCAATAAAACATGAGTTAAGTCGCTGTCGCCAGTTAAGGGCGTGGCTGAAGAGGGAGGCGGTAGGGCATAAATACCAAAAAGCCTGTCATATTGCTGTCAGTTGGTGTGTGTGTGATGGAAGGGGGGGGGGCACTAGGCAATTCACAGTTATTCGACTGTTTGTCATTTGAGTTTTTGGTGTCGGTTTACAAAGTTCAGTCCGGTGTTGATTGAAATTTACGATTGGGTCCTGGCATCTTTAGCCATAGCAAGTGTCATTATTAGACCCGGTACCCAAAGGGTACAGGGGCTTATGTATTTGTGCTATGTATGTAACAGGCAGAAGGAAGCATCTCCGACCCTATAAAGTATATATATTCTTGATCAGCATCAATAGCCGAGACGATATAGCCATGTCCGTCTGTCCGTCTGTCCGTCTGTCTGTCCGTATGAACACCTAGATCTCAGAGACTATAAGAGCTAGAGCTACCAAATTTGGTGACAATACTCCTATAATGTGCACGCAGATCAAGTTTGTTTTAGAATTTTGCCACGCCCCCCTTCCGCCCACGCAAATCGAATAAAACGTATAACTAGACTCCATATATAGCTACATACTTCAGATTTGGCACACATAATGTGTGCTCATGTCTGGACATTTTGTGAAAATTGCATGAAGATCGGACCATAAACAAAGCAGTTAATAAGATATCTAATTACCACAAGCTCATGGCAGCTTTAGCGACAATTAATTGCATTAAATGTAACAACAACAAAAACAAGACATTCTGTGCGAGTACCCGAGTTCAAGTCTCGGTGCTGACCATTTTTTATTTCACTTTTTTTTTATATATTTATAAAAATTAACTTTTTACTATTATTTTATTTATATATATGTTATTAATTTTGCCAATATGTCATAAGAAGAAGAAATAACAAAGTTTTGTTAGAAATTTGATTTCAAATATATGTATGCATGTACACGCATATGCAGCAATGCAAAAAAAGTAACGGCATTTCTCTCTCAGTTACCGCCGCTCTCTATTCCCCCTCTTTTCTAAAAGTGATCGATATTCAGAGAGAATCATTGAAGCAATAGAAACTTGCAAAACGGACAATGAGAGGAATGCGAGAATATGTTATGCATTTGTCAGGCTTTGACGTCAGTTGCAATGGCGCAGGTGCTAGAGCGTTAGCACAGCATTCAGGAGATCCTGAGTTCGAGTCTTGGTCGATTTGTCTTGCTTATTACAAAATATTTGATGTGATGAAGTGGTGAATAATCTCTTCTTTTTATATTTTACATGAAAATATGAATGCTGCTTAGACAATTCTTTTCGAGTGGAAAAGCATTGCCCTCAAATTAACATATCACGCTTGCCATTAATAATCTTTGTATTATTATATTAATACTTATTGTAATAATAAGTTGTATATAACGGCATAGATATGAATACCGGGTCTTATACTGTCGAGCACCTCGACTGTAACTTTTCGACTGGTTATTTGTTGGTATTGATGTTGTTGCTGTTGCTGTTGCTGTTGTTGCCGATCGCCTTGTCGCCTGTTGTCGCCCATAAGCGGAAACAGCGCCCGCCATTGCTGGGCGCCATTTCGCTTTGTCGCGCGCATCAGTTTTATGGCAAACGGAAGTTCTCGTGTTATTTATGAGTGTGCGAGGGAGCGAGTATATGAGTGTGTCTGTGTGTGTGTGTGTGTATGTGTGTGTGCTTCAGCTCAATTATGTTTCAATGCGTTGGATTTCGCTTTGGCATTGGCTTTGCGTTTATTTAATAGCTTATTACGGTGCAAAAGCCTGTGAAAACCCAATTAAATGTGACATCTGCCTTTGACCCAAAGAGCTGGAACAGAGGCGGCGTGATTTTGATATATATGGATAGATACATACATATAGATTCTTATATAAGTGAGAATAATCAATTGTTGTCAATGCAATGCCAATTTATTATGCTCAGCTTACTGATGCTCCACTTCTGATTCCTCTCTCAGTTTCCCTGTCAATGTCTTTGCACATTTCAATGCTATGATAATTGACCTGAACAAACGATTTGAGCCAACCCCACAATTAGTCGGCCATAATGATGCATCATTATGGCTGTAATACATCAAGCAAAAGGGGGAGTTTAACTTTGCTTTTTGGTTTCTGCTGCTGCTGCTGCTGCTTCTGCTGTTTCTGGTTTATTTGCTCAGCTTTAATGAGCATAAATCATCAAGGCGAGTGACTTGTCTGATTGGCCTACTCTGCGTATGCGTAATATGATAAATATTTAAGACAACGCGCAGTGCTGTCAAACTAACTTAGTGTAAGTAATAAGTGGGAGACGGAGCAACTCAGTTTTGCATGACAAATGCAAATTTAAATGCGACATGCAAATGACAAGTGCGAGGGAGATAGTTGACAGCAGGCTAGAAAGGGAGGCCAAATATTCGGGGGAAATACTCGTTTATTTATTTGAAAGCATTTCTCTCAAAAAACATAATTATACCCTGTTGTTTGGCATTGAAAAGGGTAGTTTGCTGTGAGGCGAAACAGTTTAAGTTGTAGGAAATTATTATAAATAATAAAATTATGCTTAAAAATACCCTGTAAATGAGGTAACTTGGCAGCTTCTTGATTAAACACAGAAATTAGCTGAAAGCGCATAATTGATTGAGCCAAGTGAAAAGACTTTATTACTACTTATAATAATTTCTTCTATTAGAATTTATTAATATTAAATCAAACTTTAATTGCTAATAATTGAAAGCATTAAGAGTTTATCTTTTCAAATATTTCCCTCCACTTTTGCTGAGTATCTCAATGTAGTGCTTTGCCAGCGTTTGAAGTTCTTTAATCTCATTTCTTTTGCTGGGCGCATTTTATCAACATGGAAGTTGGTTGCACAGGGCAAATAAGTAGCAACAACAACAAGAGTAACAACAACAACAACAAAAATGAAAATATAGAAGACACGCTAATAAGTCTGCAACGTGACACTTGGTCCAAGTTGGAACTTGGGACGGACAGCCGCGGGCCGCAAATGAGATGACTCTATCGGTCGCAGCATCGGGACTAGAGAAATGGCTAACATTTTGCAGGCTTCACAGAGCTCCCCTTCATACCAATTGTTGTTGCTATTACTGTTGTTGCTGCTCTGATGGCAAAATGTAAATAGCAGACGTGACGCCGTGAACTGCGAGCTAAATGTGACAATAAATGCCGGCGGTTATGTATAAATTGCTAAAGTGTGCGGAAAGATTTACGGTCGTCCAATGTGCTGTGGAGAGGGGTGGACCATGCTAAAGGGGGTGTGAGTGGTAAGAAGGGACTGCAAAGTTCTTGGCTATAATAACAAACAGCAAATAGGCCAGGTACTTGGCAGTCAAACAGACAACAACTAGGCTAAAGCGTCAGGTGGCACTTTTAGTATGATTGCCAGGCCGACAAACGACAAGGCAAGCCATGGCCGCCGCACCACCACAGCACCACCATCACATCAACCTCATCACCTACATCAGCCACACCAACCTCATCCCCCCTCCCACACCATTCAACCACCACTCACAATGACAGTTTGGACAACACCAAAAACACTCAGAGTCAAGTCCAAGAGGACAGTGTCTGAGGTGAAGTCAGAGACTACGTTGAGTCGGAACTGTTGCTGCGGTTGAGCACGCCGACAAGTGCACTAGCTGTTGTACCCTGTAAATTAAATAAATAGCACTAAAGGGTATGCACTTAAGTTGTGTGTGGTCTGTCAAAAGCAGTAAGCGAGGGAGACTAGATTAACTAATAAAAG
The DNA here is from genome assembly GCA_018901825.1 of Drosophila funebris. NCBI lineage: Eukaryota > Metazoa > Arthropoda > Insecta > Diptera > Drosophilidae > Drosophila > Drosophila funebris. Next base: position 131,615 of record JAEIFK010000271.1, read on the forward strand.
TAACCAGAGATGTGGAAGCTGAGCTCACATTTGAATTTGTTTATTGTTTGCAAATTGAATATAAATATATTATTTAACTGTTCTGCATATTTATATATATTTATTATATAATGCAGAGAGTCTTAAGAATTTTAAATATACCTCAAAGTTGATTTTAAAGCGTAACAAACTGTTGTCTAAGTTGTACATACTTCAACATTCGAACGTAGTTCCTAACAATTTGCGCAGCTCAATCAGTCATACTTTAATTATAACTATAACATAAATATTCTAGGGTATTCATAGGTATTTCTACTTATAAGCTTCTAAATACTTTATCATCTACAACTAAAACTAACTTTTATAGGGTAACTCAAAGTCAATAACACACGCTCGCGCTGCTGCTGTTGGCATTTGAAGTGTCTGTTGTCAGTTTGGCTGGCCCTTTTGGCTGTCATAACGGCTGCACGTGGCGGTTGGCTCAATCATTTGCATAGGGCCCAGTCGATTAGCCAACTAATTTGAATTCAATTAGGCACGTTATTAAGAAAATCATCATCGCAGTTGATGTCAAAAGTCGAAAGTCAGACGGGGTCAGTCAGCAGCAGCTGCCACAAGTTTCCGCGCCTTGTCAACGTTGCTGCTACTCTAGCAACTTTCCCTCGCTCCCTTTCACTCTCTCTTTCACTCGCGTATTCTGACTGCGCTCTCTCTTTGTCTCACTCGCTTTTTCGCTCTCTTTCTCTACGTTTTTTTGTGCACATTTTCGCCTTAATGAGCTTTTCCGTTGCCTTCGACGAACACTTATGCCATTTGTCGCCATATTTATTTTAATGGTTGCTCAATTTAATCACTTTGCCAGCAGCAGCAGTAGGTAGCGGTTATCAGGGGATAGGTGGGGCGGGGGTGAGGGGGAGACGTAACAGAAGCACTCGCTCAGCAGCAACATTTTGCTGATTATACTCTAGCTAGAAGTATGGCAAAATATGTCAATTAGTTTGTCACTTCTATTAGATTTTTTAGCTCAGTTTATTGTTGTGATATATAAAGTATATTTTACTGTTTGTATACCCTAACTTTAGCGGGGGCTAGGCAACATGTGCTGCATTGATTGATAGTTATAAATATGTAATATATGGAAGAAGTCAAATGTATACAAACATCTACACAATTGTAGAGCTTTTCTTAGAGCTGTTTCTTTTAATTAAATGCATTTTTAAGCACTAACATATTATTATAACAGTCTGCTTGGCTTTTTCTATGGTAATGCAATGCTTAAACTTATTTTATACATTTTTAAAATAATAAATATATAATATGTTAGATCTAAATTTAATTTAGCTAATTAAGTTTTATTTTATAATGAGAAATCAATCCCCTTTTATAATAATAATATCACTATTAACTTGAATATCTATTTACCAATTTCTGTTCACAAGCTAGCTAACTTCAAGCTACAAACAATTGCTTATAAATAAGCTTAAATGCAGAGCGTCTAAACGTCGACCTTACTGTGTTTATTTGTCCTTGTGTGTGATTGAAGAATGTTGAAGATTTCATTTACGCGGCATTTAATTAAGCGCTCAACTTTTCAAGTTTTAATGGAGCGCACACACACACACACAGACACACACACATACACACACACACAGACACACACACATACACAACAACTTATACATGTACGTATACATAATGATATTTTTTTGTGGCACTTTGACACGCCAGTTTATTAAATTGCCAGGCTGTAAAAGTCTTTAGCGTGAAGTGAAAATATTTCAAAATTTATTAAATCAAGCAGGCATCTTTATCAGAACAGTGAGTGTGTGTGAGCGAGGCGGAAGGGGGGGGAGTCAGTTGGCAGACAGGCAGGGTGTGCTGGAACTGCTTCTGATCCTGCTGGTCTACATTTTGCGCTTGCCCGAGTGAAATGAGCTGCATCCGGGCAACCGGCAACTGCAATTGCAAGCGTTGCATTCTTAACGCCCGAGCACTTTTTGGGCCACATAGAGTGCAGTGTGCGGAGCGAAGGAGTAGAGTGAGTGAGACAGAGAACGAGGAGGGGCTAGGAACAACCGCTGCATCCGGGCTTGCATGTACTCGTATGCCACGTTACGTATACTTTATTCCTGTTCCTGCTGTTCCTGTACGCTGGCGCATTTCCTGTACGGCAGCACACACACACGCACACGCACACAGACACATAGAGATGCTTACACTCATATAGCGAATTTTGATGCATTTCCCGGGCGAACGCTACAGCGCGCACGCGAAAAATTTATGTGCAATCTTAGAAAAATAATGATTATCTTTTATTTTATGGTTGAGCGTACACGTTCCATTCTTATGGCTAGTTGAGGCAAGCCATATGTGTGTATCTGTGTGTGTGTGTGTGCATGTCATATTATTGTTAGCGACAAGTGAGCCGTAAAAGTTGCCTAAGCTTCTTAATATTTAAAGCCATTTTACGACTCTACTTCCCAGTCACGTGAGCGTTGCAATTATGTGGCAAATCGACAGCTCAACACAATTGACACTGTCCCTTGCTCCCAACACACCCCAGCTCCCTTCGCTCCCCACACTCTACATTCGTCATCCAATTGATTGGAAATCACAAACACTCACACACACACACAGTTGATGTGTATAGAAAATAATCCAACATGTAAATGACTGTAACTGAGTGCCACTTGAGTCTCATTCATTGATTCAGCCACTTGAGTATTTTATTAAGCTTACTAATTGCAGATGTCATTGAGATTGAATGCTGCTTGTCACAGCATGGCAAGCGGGTATATTAGACTGCATAATAAACTTATAATAACAGAGTGTATAGCTTAGCAAATATTGGGGCTAAGGAGAGTTATATTATATATAAACTTACTTTCAATTTATAGCATATTTTGACTTTCTATTAGTTTATTTATTTATTAATATTATACAATAGCTTTATTAATATATAGTAAATATTTAAATATATTTTATCTAAACGTGTTCAAAACTTCCTAATAATCACATAATAAACACAAAAGTTATGCAATAAACTAATTGACTGCAGGGTATTGCCAAGCCGAGTTATACTACAAACAATTTTTTAAATTTACTTAATTATGCAATATTTTCAACAGCTTGTTTTACACATTGCCAAAAAGTGTTCAACAAATTCTTTTAATTTAATTAAATTTTGTAAAATTTCAAGCACAAATGTTGAGTTTATTAGGGAAATATTGAAGTAGGTTGGAGAGTGTGAGACAGTGCCACGTATTTAAGCCGATTGTAAAGTATTAGTAATGAAATATGATGAGAAAATGAAATTATGCTGCATATTTGCTACTTTGATATATTCTAATTGGACTTCAAGTATGACAAACTGCAATTTATTTTGTGGAAAATTTTAAACAATTTTCCTAATAAATAAATGAGTAATCTTGTAATATGTAAGTAATATGAAGAGTATGTCAATCAAAAGAGATCAAGAAAAAAAGAAAAGAAAAGGACTTTATGGCTTTTTATTAGTATATTTTTAAAAATATTTATTTTAGTCAAATAGTAACTGAAACAGTTTCTAGCATATCGAAAGAGGAGCAAATAAAATTGTTTAGATGCTCTGAATTTTGAAATGCATATATTTTCATATGAGTTTCTTAATTGAATATGAAATTAAAAGTGTTTTGTTGTCAATGTGAAGAAAATTGAGGACTTTGATTGTATTATTATCTTTATTTATATTTGTACAAGGGTTTTCAATTGCATATGCAATTCTTTAACATACATCACTTTAATTATCTATTAAAATTTAAACTGTGTGACAAAGCTAAACTAGCAGCTGTCTAACAGTTAAAAAGAGCTGAATAAACTTTAATATAATTTTATTTATTAGATTTCTAGTATTATTAATTTAGTTTAAATTAATCTTTTTCAATTTAAATAACTTTTACTTGAGCTGAAAAAACTAGAAACTGTTTGCTGAGCATGCTTCTGCTGTTCAAGTAGATATATCTTCAGCGCTTTTATGCAATATTTTAAGCAGCGCACTTTAATTGAAGTTGGCCTTAACTAACACACGTACTACATGGAGCATGTGGCATGTGGCATGTGGCATGAGTTGGTATGAGGCTATAATGATTATGAAATATGTACTACAGTTGGCAGCAGCCTTGGCATGCCCGTTAGCCGCCATTAACCTTAGCCTTAGCTCAAACTCAAGCACACATACACACACACACACACTTGAATGGACTGAGCGGCATGTTTGTGTGGCGCGTGTAAAAGTTTGAACGGATAACGTCACTCAACGGAGCATTGAAGCATCATAAATGACGTAATGCGGCGTCTCGATTTAGGCACTTGGCTGCCAGCTTCAATGTGGATAGATGAAGGCGTCGAAGCGCAAATGGTTTAGGCTCATTAAATATACACAACTAATTGAAAATTTGGCTAAAATGTTGTTGCAATTGCAGCGGCTGCAGCGGCCGAATGTCAGCCATAAATTCCAATTAAATTCTGCGTAAGTGGACGACAAATGGGAGTAGCTCCAATATCCTCACCCCCCACCCCCCACCCTCTAACTCCCCTCTGGCCAATGCCTTTGGCTATGCTTGTGTTTTGGTTTTGATTAAGTATACGTCCCATACGCCCCGGGCAGCATGCAAATGTGGTTAGCATGGCAGCCACAGTTCCATTTCCATTTCCATTCCACATTCCAATTCATTTGGCAGGCGATGCAATGCGAGTTTTTGTTATTCTCTTTTTATTTTATTTTTTTTTTTTGGCAATGTTTGAGTTTGCGTTTAATTGTTTTATTATCCACAAAGTGCTGGCGATTGCACGCTGGCCACGCCCCAAATTCCTGTTGCCCAACCAGTTTTGGCACAGTCGTTGACCTCGTTGCAGCTCCATAGATATACATCTATATATATATACATATATGTTTGCCTATATAAATATTCTTCTCTTTCATATTTTTTTTCGTACACTTGTCGAAGTCAGCGTCGCCTGCTGTCTGATATATGGGCGTGTGGCAAGTTTCTGGCTGCTGCACAAATTATGCCAAGTGCATACTTGAGGCGTGCCCTGACAGATACAGCTACAGCTTCAGCTGCAGCTACAGCTTCAGCTACAGCTTCAACCTCAGCTCCATTCACAACCGCAACCCCAGCTAGGGACAGAGGCCGCACCACAGCCACATCATCAGCTCCTTATAATGTCTCACTTGAAGCGCAACGAGAGCCTACGAGTTGCCGTCTGCCACAAATTTTTAATTAACTTTATAAAAATCTCATTACTCATTTGCTTTTGCGCTCTGCTTGTTTATTTGTTTGTTTTTTTTTTATTTTATTTTGTTTTTCCTTTTTATTCCCCAAAATTAATGCAAATGCATTTGTGTTGTTATTTCACATTGATGAACTCGCCAGCCTTTTAATGATGATGAGCACATGGCCCAACCTTTGTGGGTGGGTAAACTCTTATCTATGGCATTTACATAGCACGAACTGTTGCACGTGCGGCAAGCATGTGGGGGTAAGCATGTATTTAAGGCATCAACAAGACATTTAGCCGACACATGAACACTATATAAAAGTTGTCTAACCAAAGAAACCAAAACCAACAGTTGGCCAAGTCTGTTGTTGTGGCTTGTGTGTTCTGGTCGTACCACAGAGCCAGTTAGTTGCAAGCCAAAGCACTTTAATCGGCTTGGACGACTAGAAGTTGATCATTAAGTTGAGTTTTGATTGAGTTGCAAATCAGAGCCAGTTAAAGATCTCGCTCAGCTTGGGATTATGTTGAATATATAAGAGAAATCTTCGTTTAAATGAGTAACTTTACTTCAAATCTATACTGGACTTTAATGCGTTCAGCAAGATTAAGAAGAAGTCGTATAATAAAGATGCTTTGAAAGCACAGCTTTTAGATTGAGCTTATGCGTAAGCGAGCTTTCCGCTAAATTAAGGAGCTTTTACATTTTAAGTTAAGCCGTGCTTTAAGTCTTACTATCTTTCTGACAATAAAACAGCTTTGAAAGCACAGGCTAGCTTTCAAACAACTCAAAAGTAAGCTTCTTTGAAAGCTCACTTTACAGTATCATAAGCAAGTGCTTGTAAACTAACTGCTACAGAACCCTTTACTTATCATGCTCTTACAAGCTTACTTCCTGCAGTCTCTCAATGGTATGTATATACCCAATGGAAAGTAAATATTTGTTATAGTATAAGCGATAAATGCCTTGCCACAACAAAATGCAGCTAGAGAGTGGAACAAGATATGTTCAGGTGCAAATGAAAGTCTGTGACTTGCATTATATTGCCGCCCCAAAGGGAAAATACAAGCAAAGAAATTGCAGAGCAGCTTGTAAAGGGGAAAACTGTAAGGCAAAACAATGGTTGAATTTAGTTTAATGGGGGCCAGCATGTTGCGCATACTTAAGGCCAGGTTACAAGCCACTCTTCAGGTGGGCAAGGTAAGAAGGAAAAGGTAGGAGTAAGGAAGTTAAGGTGAGGCAAATGCTGTGCGTGTTGTGTTTATTAGTTGAGGCCCCAAATGCATGGCATACATAAATTTAGGCAATCTGGTCACATAACTTGGTAGCCAGAATCCCAGGACACGTTCACTTCAATACAGTTGACTTGTCAGCGTGTTAATTTGCTAAATAATTTTCGAATTTTTGTGCTGAGACCGATGGCTGTAGAAGAGTTTGGCGTAAAATAAATGGCACTAACTCACCAAGAAAAACACACGCACACGCACAGAGAGCGAGAGAGAGAGAGAGAGTGGGAGAGGGAGGGAGAGAGGGAGAGACGGGTAGAGATAGAGCGGCTCTCGGACACGCCCACTTAGGCAGGGCAAAACGAGGCGCAAACGTGCCAAATATGCAAGCAGCAACAAAACAAAACGGCGCTAAGTGGAAAGGGATAAAGGCCAGCAAAAACACAAGCAAAGCAAAGCTATAGATGAGCATTTGTTTATGTGTGTGAGTGGGTGTGTGTGGGTGGGTGTGTGTGTGTGTGTGTGTGTGTTTGTTTGCTTAATTCAGAAAGGATACAAGCTGCATTTGAGTGAGAGTAAGAAAAAAAAAAAAAAAAAAAAAAGAAAACAAAAACTGTTTATGATTTCCTAACACGATTTCAGTAGCTTTCACAATTTTTGGTATACCTTCCTGCGTCCGCTCGTTTATTTGTTTGCCCTTGCTGATTACGTGAGAAATTTTCCCTGTGCTCCTGTTCATTTTTTCGGCAGCGGGGCAGGCGGGAAGGTGGAAGAGAACGCTTAAAAGTGCCTCGACAGGACATGTATGCACACACGTTCATCAATTAGTGTTGAAGATTTAATTGTGGCACGTGTGAACTTAATTAAATGGCATTAGTTTTGTAATTGTAGAGACGAGTACGTTACACACACACTCACACACACACACACATCTTTATGTCAACGCCATCATATTTAATTGGTGTTCGTCGCGACCCGAAAAGTATGCAATTAAATTGCATGCACTTTGTATGCGAATTTTGCATTCTGCATTTTGCATTCCAATTAATTCCACGCATGCAATCTGCAATTTTCGGTCTCATTTTTTTACAATATTAATATGCATTTAGCCAAGTGCTGTGTGGTTAGATATTGTTATATAGAAGGTTTTTACTTTAATTAACTATTTATGCGCGCGCTGTTTCCCTCTCTCTCTCTCTCTCTGTCTCTGTCAGTCTCTTTCTATTATCTGTGCAGTCGAAAGTTGCGAACCTGCCGCACTTAATTAGCATTTCGATTGTCAGGGCAACCACAACAAACTTGCTATGCAAAGTGCAAGCTGAAGTCTGATGTGTTCTCTGAACTGTATAAGTATTTAAGTAGTGGAAAAGTGCGGAATAACTGGCATGCTATATAAGAAATGAAACAAATAATGCACTACCACACTGAATATGCTTATATTTGCATAATTCTACAGTATTTTAAGGCTTAAATATTATTTATAAATATTAGTAAATTAACTATAATTATAATTAAATATAATTAAGTAATTTCAATATAATTTGTTGCAATGCAAATGCTTCCCTTGAAACTCATTAATCAATTGTTTTCTGCTAACTGTTGGCTCTTATAATCTTTTCTGACATATATATAGTTAGAATATATATTTTTTTTATAATATATATTTATAAAATATTGCTAATTAACTTTACTTAAAAACACTTTAAATTATATAAAAAGCATATTTTATTTGCATTTTACTTTATTACTATAACATTCAGCTGCAGGGTATTTGCAAGTACTGAAAATTTACTCAATAAAAATAACAATACTCAGGCATGCTCGAATAGATATGGTAAACTAGCTTTTGTAAACAATATGGCTGATTGCAGGCTGCAAAATTCAGCAGTGTCATTTAAATTATGATGTTAACATTTGCCTCGGGTCACCAATTATTCATTTGACCTTTTTTTGGAACGTGTTTTTAGGCCCAACATGTGTCGAATGTTAAGTATCCAATTTGCTTTTGTATATTTTTGAATTATATAGTATATACACAGACACATATGTGTGTGTGTGTGTGCGTGTGTGTGTGACTGTGTGTATGCGTTTTGTGTATTTTAAAGCCATGTTTGGTTTAGACCTAAGCCTTCATTGTTTTTACCCCGGGCAAGCCAACAAAAATTAAAACAAGAAAGCAGAGTAAGCTATACAGAGTCGATAATGAGATACCCTATAGATTAGCAAGTTATTTCTATATCTTTAATATATAAACTTCCTTGAAAGTTATTTACATTTATATGAAAAATTACAGCGACTATTAGAGCATTGAATGAATGGTTGTGCAATGCCGCTACTGTACTCTGCCAGGGTATAATGAACAACGCAAAGCTAAAGTGAACCGAGGGTGAACTATAGCAATAATGGCAAATAACAAGCACGCTTGAAATAATAAACATTGGAAAATGCTGCACAAAATTTTGGTCAACGTTTTTGGTCAGTTGGCGTGATGCGGGGAAGGGGCAGAAAGTGCAGGTTGTGGAGATAAAGAGCGAGTAGGCCGAATACCATGGGAAAGTGCTTTCAAATAACCTGAACAGCAACAGCAACAGCAACAACAACAATAGAAAATTTTCGGTTGCAAAAGAGCGGCTTAATTCAGTTTTGAACAAACAACGTGGTTGCCTACTGTTTGTCAATCGTTGTTGTTTTTATTGTTGCGGTTATATTTGGGCCTGGTCTTGCACTTAAATAATGTAAATATAATTTTACTGTTTGCCTGCGATTTAGTTTCGAAAATATTTAGTTGCATTTTATGCCCACTCATGTTTGTCCATTAGTTTATGTTTAGACGCGTCCAGGTGACAATGCAAATAATTACAGTCCACAATGGAAATAGCATACAACAATATCACAATTTGTGAGGTGTACGAGCGTGTGTGTGTGTGTGTGTGCTTGTGTATGCATACATGTAGTACCATTGTCGGCACGTTAAATAAATCAGAAAGTAATTAAAACAACATGAAATGCGAGCTACAATTTCAACGGATGCTATGTCCCTGGGTTTCCCTTTGCTTGGCATCCTCATCCTGTCTTTCCCTTTCTCTATCTGCTGCTTCCTATTTAGCAAACACAACAGAAAACGCGACCAGCGGACCAACAACAAGTAACGTAAATAAATATATATATATATATATATATATGTATATACAATAAAAAGGGGAAAAAGCATCAACACCACAAGAAGAACCTGGTGGCAACCACAACAACAACCGGCAATCGTTAGAAAATGTGAAACAAGCCAAAGAAAATTTGCGCAGCGAAATGCAAAATAAACTTAATTTACTTTTATTTACGTTGACAAATGTTTTCGAAGAAGTGCAACTTTTAATTGCTAAATTTATTTGATTTACCCACTCTCACCCTCAACGTATTAGTTGCACATTCTGTATGTGCTGCCTTGGCGACGGTAAATGTACCTGTATTTGACTAACTTAATCAAGGTTGCTTTATGCATATGCAGCTATTTGTACAGAAGTTATAATTAGGCTTGCAGAAAGATTATATGCCAAATGAACTTAGATTGAGAAGATACCTTATGCACTCTTTGACTTATTTTAAATAAATTTACTAATACAGAAAACTATTTAAATCTTAACGTGCCGTTTCAACACATCATCTCTACTTTAAGCCATTATAAAATGCTGTGCGCTCTGACTTTTCAGTTGTCACATATAAGCATTGTCAAAAGATTTGTCATATTATGCACTTTTTTAAATTAATTCTCGTTTATGAAGATAGCTTTAAGCCAGCATAAAATCAAGTTAAGCTATTCTAAACCAACTGAATACAGTTTTCAACTTTTCTATGCATATTTCTACTTGTTATGAATTATTTGCTCGTTCTGCATTAAGCTGGTCATTTAAAGAGTTGATCATTCAGCTCAATTTTCTGATTGGCATTGCACAGTTTGTAGTCTTAGCTGAATGTCATTTTAATTGCTGCGTCTGCCACAAAATTTACTCATATTTTCTGCTCTTTTTTTGTGCCTGTTTTTCTTTTTTATTTTTTTTTTTGTTGGCAGCTGCAAAACAATTCATGTTTCGAGTGGAGCAAATGGCAAATTGTGAGCCTTTGTCCGGCGTTTAGTGCGGCAATTTGGCAGCAAACGCAAATTGCGGTGGGTCAGGTGTGTGTGGGTGTGTGTGTGGATGTGCCTGTGCTCTGAGCATGAAATATGCACATAAACACATGCATATTGTAACAGGTCGATTTGCAGCGCGTTGTTTGAAATATGTGTACTTTTTATTATGCGGCAGCTGTTGCGGTTTTCTGTGTTCAAACCTTCCCTCAATTCTACGCAAAAAAAAAAAAATAACATAAATGTGGGCACAGCAAAATTGAAAATGGGAAATGCAAAATATTCCGAATCAATTATGCAACAATTGCAGGGACAGCGTGTCTAATTATTTTCTTTCCTTATGCTTCATTGCGCACTTGAGGCCTTGTGTGCGACGTGTGAAATTGTGCAGCTTTATGCTTATATTTTTTACCACTACAAATGAATTCTTCTGCTTGTGCTGCAGGCGAAATTTTCATTAAAGCATTTTTGATGTCTAATTTGCATATTTTTTTGTGTGTTTCAGTGGCGGCCAAGAAGCCGTCGCCTTTTTGCCAGGCGACTGACACGTTAAGCATTCAAGGGATTGTTTTCACACTCTTTCCGTCTCACTATCGCTGGCTCGCTCTGTACTTTCACTCATTGCACTTTTTGCTGTCAGCTGTTGTTGTGTGAGGCTCAACTCTGATTTGGGGCAAGTTTGTTGGGGGTTTTTGTGTGCCTGGCCTCTTTCTTTGGCTGATGCCTTGTTGGCCAAACTGTCGAGTGGCAACACTAATTCGTATGCAGCAGGCAACAACAATAAAAGGCAAACAACAAATGCGAACACACAAACACACACACATATCCTGCCAGCTTTTTGTTAGACTTTCAGCTAAATTTGTGCCAGTGCTTTTTACGCCTGCTTTTTGTTAATTTGCAATTTTCTAACCAAATCCAATGCACACTCTCTCTCTCTTTGTCTACGTCTCCCTCTTTCACACTTTGTTTGTGGGTGTGCACAGCTGTGTGTGTGAACACATCTGACTGGTTTCACTGGTCAGTGTCTCGCATGCCAGCCTGGCATTAATTCAATTTCTGTTTGCATATTGCAAGCTCATGTTACTCGACTTTTCCCCACCCCCCCTATGTCCACATGCCCATAAATGTATGCTATGCTTTTTGAAACGTATCTTTTTTTTTCTGTTGTTGCTCTTTATTGCAATTTCACTGTCAACTGAATGCTGTAATCACTCTGTAGTCGAACTTGTAGTTTAAGCTCTTTACAATTTATACCATTTAAATATATTTTCAACTGATTAATTTGTAAATTTCTATTTAAATAAATTTTTATTTTCATATTTTTATTTAAAAAAAAAATATAAAGATTATATTAATCTTTCACTCCAGCGTCTCAACTCTTTTCCCGTGAGTTAAATATATTTTCTTTATTTAAGTTAGTTGTAAGAAACCGAGACGTTGGCTTGTCAGCCTTGGGGAAAAGAAACTTTTGACTGCAACTGCACTTACCAATGCCTTGGACACCATGGCGTATACGTGTTATGGTCGTTGCGTGTTTGAATGAGGAAACTTCTGTTGTGGCTTTATGTTTTTATGAGTTTGACATGCATACGACGCTGTCTTAAGAGCAATAAATATTATTTAAATATATATATTTTTTAAAGTACGATTCACAATGCCAACGACTCTGCTGTGATCGTTTTTTTTTTATTATATTGAATGCGTTCAATTGGGATCGCGCACGAGTCTTTTGCGTTATGATTAGTTGGGCGAGAATGAACGTCAGGCAGCTGAGCACCTCACCATTTATAATGCTGCGTTGGTTGACGCGTCTAACAACGCCTCAGAGTAGGCAGCACTATTTTTATTTACATAAAATAAATAAATGCTGCTCGTCTATTGTTAGATATGCCACCTGTTGTAGTTCGGTTTGTCTGTGTGTGTGAATGTCTCTGCATACCACAGCTCGGTTGTCATATTGGGTAACAGTGGGAAAAGCCCTTTGTCGAAGTGTAAAAGTGACAATACGCAATTTTTTTTAATGCAATATTGTTGCTTATCTGCCTGCCTATGTATATATGACTGTTCATGTATGTGTGTGTTGTGTATAAGAAGCGAGCATAATTGCCATGGTAAATTAACTGCAAGCTGATCCACAGAGCAGGCGCAGAAGCACAGTACACAGGACAAGCTCGAAGCATACCAAGAAACGGGGTTGTATATAGAAAGCTGCCTGTTGCAGTGGCAGCTTACTGGGCAGCAGTCTTTTGCTTATCTACAGCAGACACACACACTTACATATATATATATATATATTTCGTATATATACATATATAAACAGGGGCAACTGTTGCCACTATTACGTAGTTCGGGAATATTCCGCAAACTGATAACATTTGAATTTTGGCTTGATTTATGAGCCATAGCATGAAACACTGTACGAGGCTTATCAGTCCAACAACAACCACAGCAACAGCAGCAGCAACAACAACCGTGTAACGACGACGCAAATTTAATCACACTCATGACACCAATACCACCCACCTTCCCTCCACCAACAATGCTCTAATATCCTATTGCCTCATAAAATACTAATACTTATTTATTTATTTAAGTGTAGAGCAATAAGCCTTGCATTTCGCATAATGCACTTAATGCCGGCATAAATTATGCAATTCCAATACAAATTTAGTTTTTGGCACATTTAAAGTATTATATATGTATATACAATGCTACATCGATATACTAAGCAGGATTTAATGTGGTATAAATTGTATCAGAAGAATTCGCTACATTTGAAATATTTAAACTAATCCAATTTTAGGATTGAACAAATGTTTTACAACAATTTGAGCAATTGAGAAAATTTACTTGAATTACTAATTATGTAAATTATATTAAAAAACTATATTAGTAAATATCATTGTTTATCTGGAATGCAAACTTACGCTTGGTTTGCTTGACTTGAATTGAATTTTGTATTTTATTTTATTTTGAATTATAAAATTCGATTTATGACTATAAATTTACGCCAATTAGCACATAATATTATCATAATCTATGCATTTACAATACATTTCTCATTAGCGAAGCATATCTTAAAAACTTGCGCTGAAAAGTATGCTACATTAAAGCAGTTGGCATGTAAATGCAATTATTTGCCACCTGCAAACTGTAGCATACTTTCCAGCATGGCATTTGATTGTCAATTCGCTGTGAAATTGTTGAATTCTCCAGTGAATTGCAGTTGTTGAATTCCACAACCCGCACACATTTAACACATTTATCTGCAGTACAAATAGCTTTGATCGTCGACCATGGTATGTAGCACCTTTCTGCCATCTGCATAGTTGTCCAATGCCATTTCGTTAGCCAAGTTTAAACTTGTAAATAGCACAATTTATGCATATAACGATTTGGCAACAGCAAAGTTTAAGTGCATTCATGTGGCATTTGAAAATGCACATATTTGCTTTTATTGCATTTTTCAGATATCATTAATTTCTAGCTTGCACATTGATCATACTAACATTATTTGCAAATATTTATTATGAACCCTAAACGTTGCCTAAGCTTCAACTTATATTTATAAATAGTTCATATAAATAGCTGTTTATGTATAAGTATGCTCTAGAGATTCCAACTAACTGATTTTGAGCTGGAATTTTCTGGGGCCAACTTCCTTTCTTTCGTGTTTCCTTTTCCTTCCTCGTTTACCGAGGTCCCCACAATTTTGTTGACTTCATTTTCTGTTTCTGCGGCTTTTGTTGCATGTTGCCTCTTTTGGCCTGGCCAACAAGTCAACAAGCCAGCAACTTTTGACTTTTTCGCATCACTCAGTTTCAGTTTTACACATTTCTCTAATATTATTTTGTTTCTTTTTTGTGGTTGCCATCTTAAAGCTTATCAAACAGTTTCCCAGCCCAGCAAGCGGCCAACGACAACTTTTGTGCGCTTATTCTCTGCGGTTCTCAATTCTCCAAGCTTTCACTACTTTAGTTTTTTTTGCGGTACTTAGGTAGTTATTTGCACTCTAGTAAATATAAAGAATTTTTACTGGTAACTAAGTAGGTCACAATTAAATTTCATTCCTTTGGCATTTTCTAAATTGGTTGAACGACGTTTTTAAATAAACTTTGGCTCAAATGTGTGGGGAATGTTAGTTTTACCATAAAGTGTGGGTTCCATTGAAAAACGAACTGTTTTTTTATGCCTGCCATTGGGGAACTGTTTTAAATTGATGGTCATAGAACTATAAATCTCGAAAAATCTTTTCCAAACGATACAAAATTATCTGTATTCCAAAAATATTATTAAATCAGTTCAATAAACCCAGTGGTATATCAAGCTTGCCTACAAATGGAAACGTAATTGCTTTACGACACCATTTTATATTTAAATCATAACTGAAATTAATTTCCACAAGAGTGTAAAATGAATCTTTGTAGTCGTTGTTTAAGTTGTTATGAGAAATTTAAAATAATAATTGAAACTGGCAGCAATTACATGCAACAGAAAGGCCGCAACAGAGGCCAGACTTCAGTTGCAGCATGCAACAACCCTACAATCTCTAATATTTCAACAAGAGAACGACGACTCCTCGTACAAATTTAATTAGTTAGCATTCCATTCGTTGCACTCAAATGACTGAATGGCTGGGGAGTCAAACAGTTGGTAGACTTTGCCAGCTGGTCATGTTGTGTTCAGAGTCTACCCAGTCCTCCCAGTCCTCCCTTTCTGCCCACCACTCTTGGTGTGTGCAACAAGGCGAAAGTTTTCATTATTATGCAACAGTCTGCAGTCGTTGGGTTCAGTTTTTGGTCGGCAACTGCACTTTATGGCAGCTGGCAGTAAGTCAGGTTTTGTTCCTTGGCTCCACTTGGCTAATAAAATTTTTACTACGTTTACAATTAGCTGCAGTACCCTGACACTTTTGATTGTCCTCACCAGCGACAAGTTCATTACATTTTTCATGGCATTACTTTAATTAATTTTCATCAAAAAACAGTGAAACGACAACGCAGCCGCCTCCATGGCTCGCCTGCCGTGAGGTATCTCAGCTATTTGCCCCAATGCGATAACTGATTATAATCAGCATACTCATACTAAATACAATCTTTATAGACAGAGCGGCATGAAGCCTAATCGGAGAAAATTGACGCAAATGCGTTGACAGTAATCAAACGCCCACAGAGCATAAAACATATGAAAACTATTGTCTATTATAATGTTCAAGCGTTCAGCTAGTCATTGCTCAACTAACAGTTACCTCGTTTTATAGCTGACTAATTATCGATCACTTTAAATATCGTTAACGTGGTAGTCCAAGTGAAGTTGTCGCTCATTGTGCGTAATTTTAGATTGTGGAGCTTATTAAATTAATAATCTCAATCAGTCTGAGAAGAGAGTGCCTAATTGGCGATTATTTGTTCATGTCATTCTCTGTATCAAGCGAACAGCTAGTGTTGTGGTTACAGGGTATAGAAAATTGTGTGAAACTGCCAGCAGGAGCTGAATGATTGCCATTGTCATTGCCACTGGCTGCTGCTGTATATGTATCTGTTGCTGTTGCTGTTGCCCTTCAATTTTATTCAATAAGCTTGTTTATGACACAGACAGCAGGCATGCATCGCAACTAATATCGAACAAGCGTTTTAATTGAATTTCACGCGCTCTCATAAACTGAAATCGTGCCCATCAATACTAGTTCGGTGCACGCTTTGGCAACTTTTATTACGGTTTCTATTTGTAGCTCCATTCCTGTTGCCAGACAGCACTTACATCCACCACCACCACCACCACCATCTCCATCGCCATCTCCATCTCCACAATACAACCACATTGTACCACATTCATCCACACGCCAGGCACATTGAGAGAGCGTGTTTAATTGCGCGCACTTCTTGTTATTGCAATCGTAAAATCTTTTGTTATTACTGCACAACAATTTGCTATGTTTCGCCCCTCCCAATACCCAACCCACCCTTGTCACTCACACAGTTGCACTTAACTATATAAATATATATAGGTAAATATAAATAACAGTGACATCAGTGCGTATACGTAATACTTGTTGTAATTAACGCTAATTGTTTTGCTTCGCAGTTCATTAGAAATTATTAACAACAACACCTGTGTAAGCAATCCCATTACCTTATTATATATTTGCTTTTTAATTACGTGCTGATAACGATCAGCATTGCTAATAAAGCAATGCCTATAGATCAGAGATATCAATAACAATTGCAAAAACTATAGAAATTATAATGATGTCGTCCTCATGTCTGGCAATTAGTGCGACGCAACTATAATTGGGCGTGTTTATAAAGTTCTGAGCAGCTCTTAAGATTTCATAATTAAATGTTTATGAGCTTATAAAGTGTTTAATTGCAGCTGTATAATTTTTTTTTAAGATGTTTAACTGGCAAAAATGCGAACCTAATCTAATATTTCTAGTAGTACATTTCATAAATTCGTCAATTTTGTTAGTGACATTTCATAAGATAAAAAGTTAGACTTGATAATTGCAAGCATATTGTATATCTAACTTTATATATATTTATATATTTTTATATACCCTAAAGCAAAAGGGAATTCCCAGAACATTTCGATTAAAATGTATAAACAATTTACTGATAAAGCAGCAACTTTAAACAGATTTCCATGAAACTATGCGTCAGTCATAATAAATTACAATATTATCTTTGAATAACTTAAAATGAAATTATTTATATGAATCCATAAATATATATTATTCTTTATAAATGTCAAGTGGCTGAGAGTTTGGGAGTCCCGAATCACAGTTGTCAAATTAGGATTAAGGTGCAAAAGTTATTGATAAAGCTGAAAGCTGGAACAAGCTAGAACACAATCTAATTGGGTTGTAATAAATTGTATAAAATCAATTATTGTTGCTTATCAATTGCTTGTTTATTTGTTATCAACAATTGATTGTAAAGCTGGGTTTCTTAAATGTTCTTTTCTTTTATTTAAGGGTGTTCCTGACCGCAAAATCGGAAATGAGTTATCGCAATCAGCAAAATGATAGCGAACAACAATTGCATGTTAGTCACAGCGGGTTGGGTTAATTATGATATTTTTTTTAAATTGGATTTTGGCGGAAAGTGTCATAAATTAATTGTACGCTTATCGAAGGTGAATTTTATACAGGATTGCAGCCAAGCTGAATCATGTTGCCAACGAGAGAATGGAATTAAATGAAAATGAGAGAAAATGTTTAAGGAAAAAACAATTACAATACGTGCAGATAGCCAGTTTTCAGTTTACAGCTGCTTAGTTCGGTTGATGTCTGGCAATCCATCAGAAGTTAACTCAACGTAACTCAATGTCGACCCAACGTTTGCCACACGACTTCATTTGCGCTGACAGCTCGTGAAGGCGCCTCAAGGCAGGCAGGCAACCAACTCGTTAGCTGCAGTTGCACTTGCATCACATCGCTTAGTATGCAGCTACGTTTGCCGGAAGGCGGTGCATTTGCTTTTAAGTAAATAAAATTAATCATACGCCCAGTTGTACGGCAAGCAGAAGCGCTCGAGCTCGACATGCATCAAACAGCGCGGGTGCTGAAATTGGAAAATTGAAAATTGAAAATGCATTGTTAGATGCTCCAGCTGCCAGAGCGAAAAATAGATAAAAGAGGGAGGGGAACTGCACGGGGAAACTAGTTGTGGCATCGCCTGAAAAATTGCTAGCATTTGGAAAGAGAATGAAAATGAATTTCGCTCATTTTGAAGGTTTTAAAACCTGATGCGACGCATTATATGAAGGGCCCTTTCTTTCGACAATCTTAAGTTGTTATTTTTCCTAAAAATAGATATTTGGCAACGACTAAAAGTTAACGTACTCTCAAGTTGTTAAATCTGATTTGAAATTTCCTTTAAATGATAAGTTCAATGAAACGGAAACGCTTCGAGTGCTTAGTCACAGATACTACTTGTGCTTGTATATGGGGTTGACCGGTGCGTTTGATTTAATGCTTGCGAAATTATTAATGCCTGATAATAAATACAATAATATATCAGAGGACTTAACTCGTTAACGAAGACAACTCATTGGCATTTAAAATAATTAATGGATATCAATGCAAAGTCTAACGAGTGCACGATCTGACACACGTTGTTCTGCGCTGCAACTGTGGGGATAGAGCATTTAAGTTTAAAGAAAATTACATTGAAGCATGGACTGTATATGTACATGAGGGAAAGCAGGGAGAGCTCAGTAAAGTCTCAAGTTCAAATTTGTAATGAAAGGAAAGAAACTAGATCTATTTATGTAGAGCAATATTCACTTTATGAAAATGGAAAAGAAAAGAGAAAGAGACAAAGAGTGAGAGCGAGAGAGTGAGAGAGAGACAGATATATAGACATACAGAGAGAGAGAGAGGGAAATCTATTATTGAGTTAGTTCCTTTTGAAGCATGTAAGTGCTGTCAACGCCTTCATTGATTATTTATAGCGATGCTTCTCAAAGTGAGAAGAGTAAAGTATAACATAATTAACATATGTAGGAATATGCTTTTAAAAATATATATTTATATATTTTTGAAACATTTCGCTTATCGAATGCACAGTAAATGCTAACAGCTTGATAACACTGTGTTACATTTTAAACAAAAACAAATAAACACATATTTTTCTACCCATAATGTAGGGCATTTTGATAGTTATATCATATCAACCCGTCATAGTTTCAAGTTCAAAGCCTTGGGCTTTTGGCAATTTATTCGTGCGTAGACTATAAAAACCGTGGACACTTTCAGTTGCCATCGAAGTCGCCACAAACAGACAGTAGCGACAACTACATAAAATCATTTAAAAATAAAAAAGAACTAAAGAAAAATGAAATCCATTAGTCAACTCGTATTGCTAATTGCCTGCCTGGCTGGCTGTGCCTGGGCAGCACCACAACCCACGTGGGGGAAGCCAAGCTGATGCAGGCAATGCGCAGCACCAACGACCTACAGCAGAGCAATCCGACACGTTCCCTGGAATGCTTTCAATATTACAGTGAGGTGTTCGATCAGCTGCTGAAGCAGTACCAGCAGGATTATGCCAATTGCCAGAATACCTCGAAGCTGCACATTGCCCAGCTCGATGATAAATACAAACAGGTGTTGAGCACACTGAATGACACCGCAGTCTCCAGCTGCCAGCAGTTAAATGTTTGTAACTACATGGGCGACAGCTTGCAGGGATTGTCCTGCTACTCAGATGTGGTAAGTGTAGCTTTGAGGGAGAGAGAGAGAGAGAGAGAGAGGCGAAAGTGTTCTTAACATTCATATTTTATTATAATTCTAGGCAGGAGGAAATGTCAGAGCCATGTATAATATTTCAAGCACGGCCAGCATTTATTATGGCGAGTTGGATCAGCAAATTCAATTGATTCAATTTACAGAGAATCAATGCACAAATAGCTCACAACGCAACTATGAACTCAACACGGATCAGGCCTACATTCAGCTGCAGAATTGTTTAAGCGGCCTTCAGCCTGTGCCCACAACGAGTCCATCGACAACGACAACGACAACTGCTGGATCAACTCCAACAACGCTTGTCTCCACAGATTCAACCACAAGTCAAACAACTGTAACTGCAACTGAAACGGAGACAACAAGCGCACCGACTACAGTTTCAACTCGACGTACCCGTAGACCTAGAACCTCAACGACGCCCAGAATTCTTATTACCAACGCTGCAACATCCAGTACCCAGAACAGTCTGAGTAGCGAGCTGAAGAAGTGGCTCAGTTCGCTCAAACACTAGACTACATGGTTGATGAGACGCGGCGTCAGCAACTGAATTAACAAACAATTCACAACTTTTGTAATCTACTTGAGGCAAATGAAACGACGAAAAACGAAATGGAATACAAATACTACAAGGAAACGATGCTTATGGAAATCCAACCATAATGTTGGCCAAATATTGACAGAGGCCAGGCCAAGTGACAACTTCAATAGAAAAACTTAACCAAACCAATTGCAACTCAACGAGTATAACTTACGTAATTAACGGGCAGAGCTAGAGGTACAGAACGACTAGAAGAGCTGTCTGAACGACTGGCAGTTACCCTTTAAGCAGCTACTTTCCATTGCTCTTTGACAACTGATACTCGAACAATTTTTGTGTATATACAAATAAAATGAATAAAGAATTATGCATTTACTACAACTTATGTGTTTGAAACTTTATGGTAGAAACCGTCAAACTATTCTTTATCATACCCCATTTTTCAGCTGCCATAAGCACAGGGTATGCATCGCAATTCGCATTAAGTTTGGCTTGTTGTTCTTGCTGTCATTTACTATACTGTTTTTTTCTATTTTCATTTTCCAATTAAAGTTGGTCAAAGCTTTTAGGCTTTAGGCCGCTTTTGGTCATTCCAAGGAAATGGCATTGGTAACTTTAAGGCCAAGCATTTAACAGTTAAATAAACAGTTTGTTGCCTTGTTGTTTTCAGCCAATGGCGTTTTTCATTTAAATTTAATTTCGTTTATCTTCTGATTGTTGTTTGTCTCTTGTTGTTGTTGTGGTTGGTGCCAGCGGCATTGTTGTCACTGCAATTAAAACAAATTAGAAATGTTGGCGCACACATAGATACACATAGCGCACACATACATATGCACAAGTGCAGCCGCCTCCAAAATGCAGCCAATAACTGTTGGGCATGTCCTTGCCACAGGACGTTGCCTTTGGGCTGATTTAAAGCGTCGCCAGGTTGCACTTTTGTGTGTGCAATGTTAATGCAGTTGCAGTTGCAGTGGCAGTGGCAGTGGCAGTGGCAGTGGAAGTGGCAGTGGCAGTTCCACAGTGTCTCCTGTTTGCCTCGTTCTACCCTCGTGAAAAGTCCTCGCACAAAGAACGCAATTAAGATATGCAAATTAGCAGCTGCCGCGCACTGCTCTTGCCCCTTTGTGGCCCTCACAATTACACACACACACACACACACACACACACACACTCTCTCTCACACACACACACACTCAGGTGTTGAGTACTCTCTGCTCTGCTCCTTGATGAGATTTTTCAGCACTTGCAAAATAATTTTTTAAATATAAATAAAATAATTAAAATCGGAACAATTCAAGATTTAATTATATTAAAATTAAGTTTCTGCTTATCTTCATCTTATTTATAGCAGCTTAACAACAGTTGAAGCTGAGACGCTTGCATATTCGACTATAGTACAGCAATTCTCTTTCTGCTGAGTTCACTTTCACTCAGCAGTTTAACTCATTTAAATTAAAAAGAAAAACAAACAACTGCAGACTTTAGACTGAATTTAAATCAGTATAGATACTCAATTAATCATAAAAACAAAAAACAATTATCAGCAACATAGACAAGTTCTAAGTATTTGCGATAATTGAAAATGTTTAAATCAAAACAAAAACTCATTTAAAATTGCAATTTTTATACGTCTTTGCCACTTATGAAATTGCAGAATGATTCATACATCGCTGTCCAGCAATTTCAATACTATATTTAAGTCCTGTGCTTAGAGATTAGTTGACAATGGGGTTAAGATCAATGTAAACAACGGCGACCTTCAATCGGCAATGTTATTTATGGTTAATGCTCTGAATTCCTTACTTTTGCTGCTCAACAGTTGAAAAATTCCAAGAATTTTATTAATTATTTGTATTATCTGTATAATAATTGTGTTCATCCAATACTCGTGTGCATGATATCTAAGCGCTGAGCGTGCAACCGATAAGAGAGCTGACCAATCGCAATGGACGATGACGTCCACGGTTGATAAGGAAGCTAAGCAAAGTTACCAAAGTAGTTAACTGATTAGCTAAATAATTGATATAGGTTTTCCTTGGAACAATTGTCTAGAAATGTTATTTAAAATAAGCACTCGATAAAGATAAGATCAATGCTAAATATAGACCACGCTAATGTCTGTCAGGGCCGAGACATGACAGCGTGGTTATCCCACGAAATACGATAATTGAATTAACTTAAACTTTTTAAGTTTTGTGCAAATATTTTGTTGTAAAACTTTCACGAGGTGCAATTAAAGATTTTGAAGATTGTTGCTGACGTTGTTAGAAAGGTTAAATTGTTTCTATGGAAATGTTTTTCACCGTCGCAGGTTAATGATAAGAAAGATAATGTCAGCCGTCATTGATAAGGTGATAGACTCAAATCTAACTTTATAGCATTGGCAATAATTTGTCGTTTACAAGTATAACATTTTTTTTTATGGACCGATCCACTTGAGAATCGCACCTATAAATATGGAAGTCGTTAGCGGTTAAGTCCAATAACGAATCCGACATTCAAACCAAACGAATCAAAGCTAAAGGAAAAATAAAAATTTCAGTTTACATCAATATGTTTACCAAAGTGTGTGTGTTGCTTTTGGCCATTGGTCTGAGCCAAGCTGTGCCCCACATCAATTTGCCCGATGTTGGCCTCATGCAGTTCATGATCCAGTCACGTGATCTTAGCCAAGATAATCCTGCACGCTCCCTTTCCTGCTTCGACTACTATTTGCCGGTGTTGAACGAGGTGGCTGATCAGTACAAGACCGATTTTAGCAAGTGCTTGGATGTAGCCAGTCAATCTCGTCTCGATATCGATGATTCCACCGAGGAGGATCGCAAACTTATCGATGGCGCTGCCACCGATGCCTGCACTGCATTGTCCACTTGCAGCAAGAATACCGGCTCAATCCCATACTTTGAGTGCTACACGAATGCCGTAAGTTGCAAAGCTTGATGGAATTCGAAAAAAACAGTATACTTCAATTGTATTTGTGATCATTATATACAGGGTGCCGATAATACCAAGTCCATGTACGCAATCTCTGCTAATTCGTCAGCTTTGTTGGCCGAGGTGCGCGAGCAATATCATTTGATTGACATCGATCAATATAAATGTACCAATCAATCGGAGCGTACCTATGTGGAGAATACGGCAGCGACCTATGAGGAGCTGAACAAGTGCTTGAGCGGAGCTGCGCCTGTGCCAAGTGAGACGACAACCTCAGCTGCTCCAGACACTTCCTCCAGCGCCCCTGAAACCACAGAGTCATCATCCAGCGCCCCTGAAACCACAGAGTCCTCCTCCAGCGCCCCTGAAACCACAGAGTCCTCCTCCAACGCCCCTGAAACAACCGAATCAACAGCTTCGGAATCCGATTCAACAACTACAGATTCGCTGAAGGAGAATATGCCCGAGGAGGATCTCTCTCGTATCGCACAGGAGCAGAGCAAATTGAAGCACATGATGGAGGATTTGCAGAAATGGTTGAAACGCAATTAAATCAGTATTATAAATAAATAGAGTTTGCAATCGAGAAAATATAAATTAAAAAAAAAAAAAAAATGAAAACAACAAAAAGTATCAGTACTAAAAACAATAACAAAATATTGGTTAATTTTTAAATGAACTTGACTCTCTACAATAATTAAATAAACAGCACTTGAATTGAATTAAATCATTAATATTGTTGTTGATCTGTTGATCGTTGAAAGTTCCCCTGTTTAACAAAGTCTAAATATAATACATATATATAATCAATGATACTAGCTGTCATTTTGATACTGTTTGCAACTGTGTTAAATAACAAGTACAGTGTTACCTCCATTGACCAATCGCCGGGTTTGGCATTCAGAGATAATGGCTTCACTGGAACTAACTGTCTATCTTATCGGTTTGGCTTTTGGCAATGAGCCAAACACTATAATATAGTTGAAATAAAATTAAAATTTGTTTGTTAATTGAAATGCGTTAAAAACTTATTAAAACCATCAGACCATCTCCATATTGTCTTGCAGTATTTGATTAGTTTTTAATCAATAATTATTTCATTTCCATCTTTTGGCCATTGTCTTGTGGGGGCTATAAAAGTTGAGCTCTGACCACGTTGAACGTCAGTTAAATCGCAACATTTCGGTACGGCAAGTAAGTTACCCTCCTTCGGCACCTCGTCACACCATCAAAAGGATATCAAATTGTGGAATATCATTATGAAGTTAACATTCTCACTGTGCCTGCTGTTGGCCGCTGGCTGCAGCGCCCATATGTCCTTTAAGGACATGGCTCTTCAGCCCTTTGTGGGTCTGCAGGAGAAGGCCATGCGCTCGTTGATATCAGCCCATGCTGCCAGTGATGATCCCAATCTGATCAACGACTGTTTCAACCAATACATTAAGGATCAACAGAGCACTTTGGCCAATTACAACGCGGTCTACAGCAACTGTGTGGCCACAGCTCAGGTGGCCAAGAACAAGGTGACCGCCCAGAGCGACGAACAGCGCAGAGATTTGCTCCAACGTAGTGATAACATGTGCGATACCCTCGCCTCTTGCGAGAGCCTTGACGATGGTCTGAAGTTCTTCGATTGCTACAGAAATGCGGTAGGTATTCCCTATTTCTCTATTTATTTATTAAAGTATCATCTTTAACCCGTCTCTTTAATCAAACGTTGCTTTATATCTTCTTTTCACCTTTCAGTCCGCCGACAGCTACAAAGTGATGTTCACCCTGAACAGCGATGCCAATACTCAGTATAATACTGTGGGCGCCTTGTACAGTAACATAGATACAAATCTGACCAAGTGTGTGGATACTGCACGTTTGGATTATGCCAGAGAATTGGAGAAATGCGATTCCGACTTTAATATCTGTGTGGGAAATGAAATCGTAACTGAGGCACCCGCAACTGAAGCACCCGCTACTGAGGCACCCGCTACTGAGGCACCCGCTACTGAAGATCCAGCTACTGAGGCACCCGCTACCGAAGCACCCGCTACTGAAGATCCAGCTACTGAGGCACCCGCTACCGAAGCACCCGCTACCGAAGCACCCGCTACTGAGGCACCCTCTACTGAAGATCCAGCTACTGAGGCACCCGCTACTGAGGCACCCGCTACTGAGGCACCCGCTACCGAAGCACCCGCTACCGAAGCACCCGCTACCGAAGCACCCGCTACTGAGGCACCCGCTACCGAAGCACCCGCTACCGAAGCACCCGCTACTGAGGCTCCCGCTACTGAGGCACCCGCTACCGAAGCACCCGCTACCGAAGCACCCGCTACCGAAGCACCCGCTACTGAGGCTCCCGCTACTGAGGCACCCGCTACCGAAGCACCCGCTACCGAAGCACCCGATACTGAAGCACCCGCTACTGAGGCACCCGCTACCGAAGCACCCGCTACCGAAG
Source organism: Drosophila funebris (assembly GCA_018901825.1). Lineage (NCBI taxonomy): Eukaryota > Metazoa > Arthropoda > Insecta > Diptera > Drosophilidae > Drosophila > Drosophila funebris. The sequence goes on from JAEIFK010000271.1 coordinate 157,374, forward strand.
CACCCGCTACTGAGGCACCCGCTACCGAAGCCGCAGAGCCAACGACAGAGCAATCCCCCGAAGAAGATCTGAAGTTCTTGCCTCTGACCTTCAGTAGCAAATTGCAAAAGCTCATGCAACTCTTTTAGGTTGTCAAAATGCTGAGCATTATCAAAAGAAAAAGACAGAAAACTTTATCAATTAATTGTATTTAAATGATAAAATCAAAAAAATAAAACGTAAAGAAGAAATAATGAAAATATAGTTATAGAGTTGCATACTTCTAGGGTTCAGTCAAAAGAGACTTCAACGGTTTCGGATAATTGAGAATTATGAAGTAAATATATCAAGTAAATAGTATAAACATATGTATATACACACCTGGTTCGATAAGCTTCTACGTTGTAATGAGTAATAAAATTTGCACTTGAAATTGAATTGTATTGCTTGTATATTTCGTTTATTTCAGTGTAATAATAGATGAATAAGAATTGGAATCAATAAACGACAGGTTAGGAGGAGATAGCGAGACCACATATCAATTGATACGCCAATCTAAGTCATTTATACGACTCGCAACGTGTATGCCAGCTGCCAACCAACAATTTGATACTGAGAAATGAGTAGGAAATGCTCAATTAGATACTTGTACAATAACACACTCGACTGTGTGTCGACTGAAACTAGTTGAGGGCTCGTAGTGCCATTCAAAATCTTTAGCTAAATGTGTGAGGTACAAGTGCGAAGTCAGTTGAATTGTGAGACCAAATGTCGCCAGTGGCAGTTGTTGTCAGCAGTGTTGCTATTGCTGCCATTGGCACTGCAACGTTTGGATGTGGCATGCGGCCATAGTATCGATGTGCCAGTGGCCATACCAACAGCCTGGCCGGATGAAACAATCGATGAGTGTCACGATGAGTATCTGCTGGCAAGTGCCAATGCCGCAAGTATCTTTGCCTTGAGCTATGAACTCTGCGAACAGACGGCAAACGAAACAAAGATCGATCTGTCCATCAATGAGCAACTGGAGCGTAAACAAATCGAACTGGGACGTATGGCTCTATGTGGGAGTCTGGATATATGCGATACACTTGACGCAGATCTTGAGTACTTTGAGTGCATTAAGGATAATGTAAGTGATTCCTACTCATTACTCATTACTCAACGTTAAGCTTACAGTGCAGCTTCAGGATTAATCGAAGACTGAAGTTTCACTTTTCACAAGTCTTTTGACTCTACTGCACATAAAGCTTTGAAAGCTGCTGTTTCAAAAGTTAATCTCTTGCCGAATTGCTAAACTAAAAGCTGCACTTTCTCCAGCTTTCAACTCAGCTCATTTACTGCTTTAAAAGTAGCTTAAAGCTAATAGATTTCTCTGTTTGTAATGTGCTATACACACTTAATCCAGAATAGCTTTTGTAAAGCTGTTTAGTATCTGTAAAGATTTTACAATTACTAAGCTGAAAGCTTAGTTCGCAGTTCGCTTAACTTTAAGATTAATCCAATGAAACAATGTGACATTTATTAAGTCTGAATGAAGCTTCGGCAGCAACAGACAGCTTTAAAGCTTTGCAAAGCTAAAGATTGATTTAAATGAACAGCTTTGAGCTTTTCTGTGTTGTAAGCAGCTTTTAAATTGTTAACTGAACTAACAGCTTTCTCTAATTGCATTACAGGGTAGCCGCAATCTGCAATTGATCACGGAGATTAATCACAATGCCACAAGCGCACACACGCGTCTGCGCGAGGACTACAATGAGGTGCAACAGACGCTGGTGTTGTGCAGCCTCGAGGCACAGGTCGTCTATGTGAACAGCATGCGAGAGGCGCAAGAGGAGTTGCAACAATGTCGCATTGAACTCTCTGGCACACCGAACTGAGCACTTCAAATATAAGCACAACAAAAAGCACTGTTAGATTTTAGTAATTTAGTATTATAAATATGAATTTAATCGTTGGTTTTGCTCAAGTTAGCTGCCTGCTGAAGGCATTTATCTAGTGCAGTAAATACATGTGCTGTGCCCAGGACATAACTTTGCTCTGTGCGATTCGTGCAAAGGTAACGCTCCACATCGATGCCATTGAGCCGCTGACTGAGGCTCAACGCATTCTCAGAGGCATTGAAGGATATCTCGTACATGTTGGTCAATTGCTGCTTAGACTTTTAAAAGGGGGGGGAAGAGAAAGGCGAGAGATAACCATTATTAGCATACTCGTTGTGGGTTCAACTTACCAGCTTGCCAAAGCAGTTGAAGAAATCCAAGACATCCGTGATATCCAGGCAACTCTCAATGTAGCTATCTATTGCCAGTGCTGCTTCTCGTATCATTTGTTGCATGCCACCCACCTTGCTGAACACATTGGCCCGCACCGACGTTGCATTCTCCAGACAATCATTGTACTCTCTCGACCAGGCTTCACCCAGCTGCTCCAGTTGGGGTATGTAACTGGCAAAACATGGTTTTGTATTGCCAACTGCGACCAGATCATGGCTCTCCAAATACTCCGACAAGCTGTCCATGCTTCGAGATGTTTCTGCCACCTACAAGTGGCATTCAACATTCAACATTCACCCACATCTGCGTCTACAATTTCCATTGAAAACTCACCAACAATTGCGTCCATAGCAGAGTTATGTATATGATTTTCATGTCTGTTTTCTGTTGTGTCTGGCATTAGACTGCACAAATTGTTAAGGTCCAATAATAGGGCTTATTGTCAAATGCGACATTGATGCATCGTTTATTTACCTACGACTTTGCTTTGATAACGATTGCCTTATCACAACTGGTCCTCGCTTACAAAGCACAGTACTCGCTAAACTGTAACATGAGCAAACCAATTTGTTGCATAATTTTGTGCGTTTATCAAATGCATACAAAAAAGTTGCTTACGAAATTTATCTGGCAACTTCTGCGAACAGCGCTGCCAACTTAACAGCATAGCGTTGCCATAGTTGCAAAGGAATTTAATAATATGTTAGGAAAGAGAATACAGGTGCATTAAAAGCAAACAGAACTCTTAGCTTTTGAATTATATTGTTATGTAGTCAGAATTTAACAGAGATTTAGACAAATTTTAATAAGGATTTTGCTGGAAAAGAGTAATTAAAGCTACTGTAAGAAGACGACATACTTCCGGTTGGGAATTCGTAATTAAAACTCTGTATTTCGTCATAGTTGATTACTCATGTTAACATCATGTTGATTAAGTAACATGAAGTGAACTTTAATATAAATTATTTAATTTTAATTACATTTATTGTGAAACTCGAATTTCCTTATGCTGACTAATTTGATTTATTGCTAAAAAGCAAATAGAACTAAGTAAAAGCGAGCCAACAACGTCAGCGCTTCCCTATTATATTATTTATTTATTTATTATTATTATTATTATTTATTATTTAAGATGCTGTCGTCAGTTCAGCTAACATAATTATAAATGAGTTAACAATTTGGGTCTAAGCCAATAAGTTAAATTGGCGCATATATTGGCTTAATATTTCATTAGCCAGGCTAACACCTAGGCGTGCGTACAAACGACAAGTCGGCGCATGCTTATCAGTTTATCAGTCTGGTTCTATTTTTGGCTGCTGACCCTGGGAAAGCGTTACGTTTGGCATCCAATTGAAATGCACATGCAAAGCAATTTGAAGTCGTTTTGTGTGTTTGGGGTCTTTTGAGTTTGAATTAATCCCACCTAATTGATCGCTGGCCGTAACGTACCTTTCACCTGATGAGGCAGTCTAATTGTTTGGGAACACAAACGACTTGCGGAACTTGACAACAAATTCACAGAAAACTTTGTTTTTGCGTATGCATCAATCATTTCAGCTAACGTATCTACAGGGTATATAAAGCATTAGCACCAGCTTGAGGCTACAACCAGTACTTGACGAACACCCTAACGACTCGACACGAAACCACCCAAAGAGAAAACATGAAACTACTCTGCAGTTTGCTAATCCTGGCCACCGTGGCCCTCAACTCAATTGATGTAATAATAATATACAGTGTACAATATATGTGAAGTGATTTGACTCAATTTGTGGTTCGTCTTGTGTGTTTTAGGCCAAGCCAAGTTCGGTGCAAACCCAGCTGCAGGGAGCACTCGATAAATATCTGGTTAATGCCAATGCTCGTAATCTGGATATGGCCGTCTCTGCGGATGTAACCTCCCAGTGTTTTGCCCTGTATCTGCCCATGTTGAATGAGGTGGCTGCCGCCTTCTCCAGTTCGTATCAGGCTTGCATTACCACGGCCAACAATGAGCTGAACAACCTGACAACTGAGGCACAAAAGGAACAGATTGTCTATCAACAGGATGTGAGTGGACTGTGCAGCGCCTTCACCAGCTGTGACAACAGCACCGGCAACGACACCACCGAGTTCTTCAATTGTTATGCCAATGCTGTAAGTAGAGATTCATCACTAAACTCGCATCTTCATCTGATACATTTGCTGTGTTTTCTCAGGCTCAAGGTGATGTGTCTGTGATCTATGACATTGCCACCAATGCGGCCAGCACGGCCAACACTCTCGCTGAGGCTATTAAGGCAACTCAGGATACGGAATACCAGTGCACCAATACCACAGAGAGCAACTATGTTCGTGACACGGCTGCCACATACGATCTGTTGGATTCTTGCTTGAAGAATGGCATTCCCACCACATCCGCAGCTCCCGCAGGGGTGACCACGCCCGGCACAGTCAGTACCCAAAGTACTCCTACAACTGCTGCTAATGCTGTTACCAGTTCAACTGATGCCGTCTCGGTGAGCTCAGCTGCTCCGGTTGATGTATCCACGGCAGCTAGCGCTGCCTGAGAGGCAGGGAAAGAGAGAGAAAGAGAGAGCGAGAGTTCTAGTTCAAGTCAATAAATAAATGAGCATTTATTAAAAAAAAAAGTAAAACATTTAGTGGCACATTTCCATAATCTTCTGGCAGGCAATTGAGATGATGCAGAGATTCATTGGAAATATTACATTAAATTCTTCGTAGCGAAGCAGGACTGTATTTTAATTAGCTCTGTTATCTGCTTGCGAATGCGACTCATTGCCATAATGAACCGCGAAATATAATTGTTGTCATGTCAATGATAAGAATGTAATCCACAAAGTCCACTGTCATCAATGAGAATTATGCTTGTAATCGTTATCGAAGCATACTTCGATAACAATTCGATAACGATTTTTGGCAAAAAGAAATCAACTAATCCCAGTTCTTAAATTCTACTTCCATTTCTAATCTTACACGCGACAAAAAGAAATAAAAAAGTAAAGAAATAAAAGTAAATGTAAGACTCCTTATCGGACTCCCGCATAGTTGCGATTGTTCGTACGCAATTTAAATCAAAGTCGACGCAATTTATTGTTTGTTAAATTTTCATTGTTGGTTATAAAAAGGCCTAGACTGGTCAGGTGTTTGACTCAGTGCAAGTTTGCTATCGAAGTGCTGAACATGACTACTATTCGGGCTGTCTATCTTTTGGCCATGGCCATAACCATGTGCCTCTGCTTGTGCACCGTCAAGGTAATGAAAATTGACTAAGGCTTTCGTAGAACAAGAGATGTACTACATGTCGAGGTCTTTGCCATTACCATTCACATAGGCGACACCAATTGGGGCTCCGTGCAGTGATGGCAACTCAAATGGTGGCACTCAGACTTCAGCGGATGGAACTCAGACACAGACACAAACTGGACCAGGCTGTCAAACACAAACATCCGAAGATGGACAGCAAAGCCAGAGTCAAAGTCAATCTGGCAGCGGCACTCAAACGCAAACACAATGCAGTGGCTCTGATTGTACACCACTGCCGCCACTCTTCACAATGAAACCACTCGAATGGAATACCATGAAGCCCCTCGAATGGAACACATTCCCACCAATGCAGCCATGGAATTAGACATAATCTAGACAGTTTCAGTTTGCTCCAAGTATGTATCAGAAAGTCGAACTATGTTATAAAGAATTGGATGATAATAATAGACAGAGATATTCACATACTTAATATTCGAATGGCTTTCTATTTTTAGAGCTGGCGTCAATTTAATGTCAATTAAATAATTTAATAATAATTGCAGCTTGTCACAACTTTGTTTATTTTGTTAAAAAATGTTTAACATATTTTTGCAAATTATTTTAAATTATTTTTAACGACTTAAAACACTCTTCAGCGGGTCTTTTGCTTTCGATTGAATATTTCCCGTTTCCATATTTCCACTTTACGCTGTAGATTTGCTTAAAGTGCTTCTTACTTAGATCTGACTTTCAATCCTAACTTTAACGTAGTTAACTTGTTCTAAACTGCTTAGAAATCCATAAGGATTACTCTTCATTGTATAAATTCATTTGTGCAATTACCTATATTTTTGTTTTGATGGCAAATATTCCTAAGGAAGGAAGCGGAGCACTCGGTGTCGTTGTTGCAAGTTGTGCTTGCAGCTAATGCAACTCTATTTTTTTTTTCCTTAGCTGCAGCGCATTTAAAAGTTTTTAATGCTCTAAACTTTTGTCTGAGCTGCGCCGTCTGTTTTGCAGATTGGGGAAAGTGGCATGTGGCATGTGGCAAGTCAGCGTATGCAACTAATACTAAGGCATAAGCGCAACAATAATCAAAGGCAGAAGGCAAGCGGAAGAGAGAGAGAGAGAGAGAGAGAGAGGGGGCCTAAGGAGGCAGGTGGTCTGGCGGCCTGGTGGCATGTGGCAGTTACCAGTTGCCAGTTGCCAGTTTGGTCGTGTCGAACTCGGGTCTGCGCTGTCAGCTTGCATTTAACTCATTTTCTGATTAAAATCTTGGCCATTAAGCGTGCGCGCTTAAATCGGACTAAACTTTTTTAATGGCACCGACAATAGTTGTTCCTGAATCTGCTGCCGTCGCCAGCGGGGGGCGGCAGTGCATCCATAAGGTTGTCGGTGACACAGCCAGGCCGCAAAAGGACGCGCAAAAATTGGCGCCTGCAATGAACGACATGGCGCTGAATTCGGGCTAAAATTAAATTAAAACTGTCGTGAAAAAATACAAAAAAAAAAAAAAAAATAAAAAAAGAAAAGAAAATAAATGAAAAGCGGAGGAGCGCAAGTTGGAACTGTGAAAATATTTGTGTGCCGCCCCCAGCCCCTGCCCCTGTCCCCGTCTTATACTCTGCTGCCTCTTAGGCGGCACAACAACAAGCAGCGCCAGCTGTCAGCGCTGCCAGAGCGACGATGTCAATTAGTTTTTCAAACGCGTCTCTTTTCCCTTATCCCCACCCCCCTCCCGCGACCCCTTTTGCAGTTGTCCTTTGGCCCAAGTCAAGTTGGCTTTAAGTTAATTGCATAAGATTTCACTTTGCAGTTGCCAACGCATCCTTCAGTCTTGTCGCTTGTTGTCGCCGTTTTTAATCAAGTTAAAAGTTATTTTTAAATGAAGTGCGAACAATATGAAAGTGCAGCGCAAATATTGCATTTATACCCCCCTTCCACAACAACATACCCCGCACTCTTCCCTCCTGCCATGGCAATATATAAAAAAATATATATATATATATCTGCATATTATTTCTTGACTTATTCAGTATTGTGGTGTGCTGTGGTGTTGCAACGACTGTTTTCCAGTGTCCAACAAAAGGCGAGCTAATTAAAATGCCATTTTTCACAGTTGCCACAGTTTTGTGTCCGCGCTTTTCCAAGGAAAAACATTAACAGTTATGCGTAAATAAATGAATTGCAAAACGAATATAAATACACAAAGATCATGACTCTCTGCGTTTGCTTGCACTTCACAGCTCTGATTTAAACCGCATTTAACTATCAAGCACATCATCGAGATATCATTTACGCACGATTTTATAAAAGTCTTTAAATGAAACTGATATGATAAGACAATCCACGCGAACAAAATGATAACAGAAGTCTGAATACTCTAACAGTAAAATATGTATTGCTATTACATAATCGGAATATTGATAGCCATAAAGTTACCTTTGCACTTCAACTTGCGACTTCTTTTATTGGTTACCTGACTGGTTACTTTGCTATGCAATTGTCATGCTCAAACTAAGCTACCCTCTGCAATAAGAGTACTCTTCAGATAATAGCATCAACTGATATTTCAGTTAAACATTTGGCAAATGACAGAGTAGCAACATATCATATAAAGTAAAGTGGATTATTTGTTACATTTATTTATAAGCTTATTTTCATGCAGAGTTAAGAGACGCTTTAACTGTAAAAATAAAGCTTCATTAAAAGCTTTAATGTGCTTTTAAGCCAGCTTGCACAGTTGCTACTGTCTGTGCTTTAAATGTGATTCCTTTTTGAAACTTAAAACAATATTTTAATATTATTTTCTTACAGTTTTCAACAGCTTTGCAAGTGCTTAAATAATATTCCTTCCTTCTGATTTTAAAGAGCCTATTTTCGAAAAGCTTTAAGCTCTTTAAAGCACATGCAAAGCAGCTTTTATGGCTGTCTTTGTCCCGAGCTATTATTTAAATTGAGTTTTAAACTATTGTGCTAAATTATGACTTTTTGTTTACAGGGTATCATTAGGTCAACATCTTTAACTAATCTATTAAGTGTATGAATTATGTGTATTTAAATTGTGAGCTCGCCTTGCCTTGCCTGTTGAATTCCAATTGCCATTAGTCAGATCTTTTTATTTTTAACAAATTGTACATGAGAGCCAAAGAGACAGGCATACACGCATACACACACACACACACACACACTCATATACATACACACCCACACACAAAGTATACTTGGACAAACTCAGACCTACTTAGAGTTGCGGGTGCTTTACACCTGCTAAACCTTTGATTGATGATGTGAGCAATTGATAATGGGAGACCAACCACTTGAACGGTGAGTGGGTGAGTGGATGAGTGGTTCCGTGGCTTCTGGGTGGCTATGGGGTGGTGGCGGTTGATGTGCTAATTGGCGTCAGAGTCGTTGTCCTGGGGAGCTGCTTAAAAATGTTAAGCATGCTTTAGTGCCATTTTTTCTCTGTCAGCCTCTCGCTCTCACTCACACTCTCTCTCTCTCTCTCTCTTCATTTACAATTTACAACTAATTTTTTTGTTAGCCCGGCTAATTGTGCACTTAAAGCTGACGAGCTCTGTCTCTCTCGCTCTCTGTCTGTTTCGCTTTATGTTTTTTGGCCCGCAAGTGCTGGCTAATTAGAGTTAGCCAAGTTAATTGCAATTTGCGCCTGTTGGCTACCAATTCCTTCAGCTGTCACGTCTTCAGCAAGTCTACAATATGACTTCATTGACCAAATCTTTTATTCCCAGCCAAAGGAAAAAAACAATAGAAAAAAAGATATGAAGCTACGTGTTGGATTGAGTTGAATTGAGTTGAGGTTACCGCAAAAGTGTAACTGTGATTGTAACTGTAACTGTGACTGCCCTGGCTGTGACTGTGACTGCGACTGCGAGTGCGACTGTCAGTTGGGGTATCTGTTTGGAAATTTTCTAATTTTCTACTGCAGTGATTTGGAATGCAGAGTGGAGACTTTCGACTCGCAACTCGCAACTTGCAACTTTGCAACTCGATTCTTCTGCTGTTTTCTTTTTTTGTTCCTTCTATTTTTGGACTCGTTTCACTGATTTATGCGCATCAATAAGTTGCCGGAGTGCGATACTTAGGCGAAATGTGCCGCAATGAGACGTGGACAAGCAGCAGCGCAATCTCTGTAAGCCCCGGGGGGCTGCCAAGAGGACAGGCGACGGGACATGCCACCAGGCAGACGAGTGGCAGCAAGCACGTTCGCCTGCAGCAGATGTTGCACCACCACCAGCTGCAGTTGGAGCCCAAAATAATGATTTGCATTTCACATTCGCATTCGCATTTGGATTTGGATTTGGATTTGGATTGTGCGATGTGCGGTTCTACGATTTCGATTTGGATCTGTTGCCCGCACTTATTTCAGTTCAGTTTGGATAGCGATAAGGAGTGTGTGCGAGAGAGAAAGCAAGAGAGAGTAAAGGTGGAAAGAGAGAGGGAAACAGAGAGAGAGAGAGAGAGAGTGGAACTCTTGAAGATATATGGCCACAAGTTGTTCGCCGCATAAAAAATGGCTAAACTTTGGCGCCGACTGTGGCCAGCGCAAAAGTTTTTAAAGCGCCGCTAATGAGACGCCTTATCAAGCACTCAAAATGGCTGATAGCACTCACAGTTACTCTGTAATTAGCTTAACTATTAATAAGCACTATTTGATTGTTTACAAATTGAACAAAAATATGGTTTGCTTTTAAATTAATTATAAGAAAAGTAAAATTATAAAATAAATTGATATAAATATTTAAAGAAAGTAAAATATATAATATATATAAATATTAGAAAAATAAAATTAGTCTAAATATATATTATACAAATCTTATATTACCTAAATAAATAAGAAAAATATAGGAACAATAAATAATATACATATAATATAAAATAAAAATAAATATAATTGATACAATAATAATTCTAAATAAATATTAAATTAAATATTATAAATAAATATCTATATATAATATAATAAACTAATTTAGCATAATAAAAAAACTAATAATATTAATATTAATATAATAATTATAAAATATAAATTTATTTCTTATTTCTTATTTCTTCTTGTTGATAGTATTTGATGAATAAACCTATTGAAATAAATGTAATTAAACTAACTAAAACTTTTTAATGCATTCAGTGTAGTCTATCATATACAGTTGTGCAATAATTTACAGGACATGCAAAGCCCTGGCGAGTCAAATAATTCATTTGTGCGCTTTTGTTTGTCGGCCACGTTTTGGGCCCAAACGAACTTCAGCTTTTTCTCTACGCTTTTCAGATTTTTCTCCGTTTCTGTTTTTTATTTTTTTTTATTTTTTGTTGCTGGTACGCTTATCTTAATGGTTCAAAGGTTACGCATAGTCCGCAGCCAAGAGACAAAGCAGAACGCTTCCGATGCGTCGCCCCGCTGAGAGGCAATGGTCAGTTACAGCTACTGTTACACAGTTACAGCATCTGCATTCAAAATGGTCGCACGCCCATTAAAAAGAACCAACTGTGCACAACGGGAGACGACAATGGGAGTCCTTGCCGTGATGAAGGGGGGGAGGGGTGGTTGAAAGGGGCAACTTATAAATAGGCTTATGAAACGCAGTCGATGAGGCTAACAACTTTTGGCACAATTAAGCAAAGAGTCGCAGAACTTGACACGGTCAAGTGAGAGCAAGAAGGAGAGAATTGACAGAGAGAGAGAGGGAGAGAGAGAGGGAGGACGCACAGTTATGAAATGTAATGCGAAGTTGCATGCAACATGCAATTAAAATCGCACAGGCAACGCGCATTTAATTAATTTGAAAATTACGTTTCATATTAAGAGCTGCATGTGTGTGTGTGTGTGGGAGGAGTGGGAAGAGCGCGTAGAATGGTGGAGCGTGCTTCAGGCTCAGCACTCAACTCATTTGCTAAATCAGGCATGCACCACTTAAATTTTCATTAGACTGCTTTCTTTGACTAGGCAACCACCCACGAAACCACCCAGAAAACCACACTAGCAACCATCCACGCTTGGCTCTTGACTTGGCTAAAAACCGCAAGCAGCGCACTTTGTCTTAATGATGTTAAGTTGAATTTAAACTTACGTGATTTTTACGTGTACCTTGCACAGTAATTGCACAATGCCGAGCGAGCGAGACGGCTAGAGAATGCGACTGAGTGAGAGGGAAGAGTCTAGTACTATGGCATATGATCTGCAGGGTTCAATCATTCAGTTGGCCCACAATTCGCATAGATTTTCAGCTGCAGCTGCCGTCGCGACGCAACGCCAGTTGCAAGTGGAAAGCGGCAAAGTGGAGAAGGCCAAACAACCTGGTTAGGGCCAACAGATTCAACAACGAATGTGTGTCTGCCATATGCGCACATGTGCGCACGTATTAGCCATAAATATTTGAGACACATCAAGGAGTGCAGGCAGTGAGGTTGCAGGGGTTAAGCCATTGACGCTGCCAAAACGAAATCAAACCATAAATTTAACACGTTTCAACATGTGCAGCATAACTGGAGACACAGCTGAGTTGCACTCGACAAGCGGCTAAATCGATGGCAGCCCTTCCACTTCCACTTCCACTCGCACTCCCGCACTTTCATTCCCAATCCCATTTTCCATTCCCAATCCCATTCACTTCCAATTCTCATGCTCTGCTCTCTAACGTGGTAATATAGTATATTACGTATACGCAGCGTTAGCTGTCGCTGGCATTTAACACTCAGCTGTCTGCTTGTCATATGCAAAGCCCACGTGCCAGCTGATGATGCCTCGCCTTCTATCAACTGAATCACCATTTAATATAACGCCAATGATGATGGCAACGGAATGTGGCAACGGCAACGCGAGCGGCAACAGAATGTGGCACGATGAATGCATTTAGTTGAACTCGACGCGAGTTGATGACGTGCGTCTGTTGCACGTTTAGTCAGTAGCAGGCATTAAACTTGACCATATCGAAAGTGCCATAATATGGGCATAAAGAGCGTATATGCAGGAATAGTGGAGCGGCAGCAAGATGGACCAGGGAGGGGAGGGGCAGCAGCAAGGTGTAACCACAACGCGGCAACAACGCCAATTTTAACGCTGTCAACGGCAAAAATTTCTGTAGTCAGACCGCTGTCAAGGAAACGCAGCCTAGTCGGGCTTTTCCAGATTTTCCAGCTTTTCCTGTTGCTGTCGACAGGGCTTAGCAAGTGTATGAGTGAAGCAGAGGGAGAGCGAGAGAGCGAGAGAGGGAGAGAGGGGGAATGTGTGTGTGTGCGCTTGAATTAAATAAACAGCAAAATCAGTATGGGCTCAGTCAGCAATGGGGATTTCTGGCTTTATCGCATGCTTAAAAGCGGATTTCCCACGCCCACACGCCCCCACGCCCGTTGGGCCTCAAAAAGGCACGCCCACATACGCCCAACAACCTTATCGAATTGTACACATTATCGTTAGATTTTAGTGGGCCAAGGAAATTAATTTCTTGAGTAAACCTTGCGTCAAGTGCTTAGAGCAGCTGCCCTGACATGTAATTTCATGTTGTTGTAGAAGGAATTGGGTGGATTGAGGGGGCAAAGGAGGCGAAAAGGCTGAGTTGGAGTGTAGCTGACGAAACATGTGGCGCCCATAATCATCACAATAAGGTGCCAGGAGGTGTGAGTGTGTGTGGGAGTGTGTAAGTGCGTGTGTTTGTTATCAGACTTTGTCTGTCTTAAAAGAACGTAAATACATGCGAATAATTTGAAATTAAATTCACTTCTCCCTCTCTCTCTCTCTCTCACAATCTTGTTAATATTGCAGCAATATTCGCGTTGCATGTAATTTAATTTTGGTTATGTGGCAACGTTGCTAATGGCAGCCAATGCTTTGTGGCAAGTCTGAATGAACTTAAGCCAAAATCGTAAATCTTTGAAACTCAAGCCGAAGCAATTAGTTTTCATTGACAGCATGAAATCTGTGAAATTCCACTCTATATTCGTATAACTCTTCATCTCCCTCTCTTTCTCACTTCTATCATCTGCCTCTCTCTGCGTTTATGCCCCTGCCTCTTTTGGTCATCATAATATATGGCTTTGTGAGCAACATTAGGCACATAATTTCACATTGAGCATCAGTGGGATGTCAATAAAATGCCAAATCACATGACAACAAGCGGATATCATGTTAGCCAAGTTCAAAGACAAATACAACAACAACAACAGCCAAAACGATTCGAGCAAGATATACACATGTTTACCAAGGGGCAAATGTGGGTGTTGTTGTCGTTGGCATTGTCATTGTCATTGTCGTTGTCGTTGTCAGCTGCTTAGTTACTTTAACCAAATATTGCCATTATTATTATTATGGCCAATGGCCTGTGCATGTGTTCATGTGTGTGTGTGTGTGCATGTGTCTTGTGGCTTACAACTTTTGCTTTCTGGCCCGAAATAAATAAATAAATGACGACGATCAACAACAATTGTCATTTGTTATCCTATTATCCCGGCCAAGAAATTGCCGCTTTTTCACATACACTAATACAAACGTTTCTAATGAAAATCGACATATGCCCTTTCCCCCTCCACACCCCCCCTTCACTTATTACTTTCACTGCGCCCTTGTTGGCCAAAGTTTTCCAAGTAATAAAGCAATATAGCTTAGCAGCAACTCGACCACAAAATCCACTATTAACGCACATAAATATTGAACAAATTTATGCTCTTAACAAATAAGTACGCTCTTTGTCAACAGAGTGTACGACTCTGAGATACCCTAAGCTGGAATGTAAGATACCCTAGGTCAAGTACAAAGAGTGGCAATAAAGTGACAGTATATTACTTATTTGTAGGTAAGCTTTCTACTCACCTAAATGGACCTTCGATCAAGATGTAATCTCTCATTGTAGAATTATACTGAAGAGATCTAATTCAACAATATATTAATCATATACGACTATCAAATACACTAGACACAATATAAAATATCAATCAATAATTGTTCTATAGATTAAGAGCGGAAATATGCTTGCTAGCTTATGGAATACTATTGAGTGATTATACAAAACTTGACGATAGTTAATTAACAAAGACTTACCAGGCATAAAATAACTTTTGAATCACTGTAACGCTGCAAACTGGTTGATGATGATTCCCCCCAATTAATACAGTATTATTTCCTAAGCAAACAACAGTAATGTATTTATGTATGTACAAGACTCATTCATACGCTACAGCTAAATTGTTTTTATTTGAGGTATTTATTATTATTATTATTTGAATGTATTTATTTTATTTTTATTTTTTTATTATTATGCATATTTTTGTATATTTATTTTATTTTTCTATATTATTTTTTATTTACATTTAATGCAGTGATTACAGGGTAATCAACTGCCTCGTGCGCCTCGTGTGATTCGCTTATTTTCAATTACAATTTGAATGGACTGCAACCTGGCGAATGGAGCACATGGCTGGCCAATGGCCATGTTGTCCATTTTGGCCAACAATAGAAGCAGCTCATATATTGCTTAACAGTAAATACTCATATGTACCTGAGGCAATTGGCCGTTAGCATAAAAGCAAACGGAGCTCATTAAGCAAACAAATATAAACGGAAATGCAAATATTGCCAACGGAAGTATTACAGTTTGTAGAGTGGATAACATGATAACAGCACAACATAATAATGGACAACATAAAAATTGCAATTGCAATTGTTAACTGCACTTGCAGAGATAAGTACGTTGAGAGATATAAAGTGCGGTAATTGTGGTTCGTGATGACCACTTCAATGTCTTGCCACATCCTGTGCATTGGCTTCGTTTAACGTTTATCCAGCATCAATAGCAAATATTCAGCAGCAGTTTTGGCCAACTTAAGAAGGAGAGAGAGAGGGAGAGAGAGCGAGAGAGCAAGAGATGCAGTATGCCACTTGAATTCGATTTTGATGTTGATTGATAATGTGCAAATATTACCATTGGGATTGCAATTCAACCTTAGCTTCAGTCAGCGTACTTCGGACTTCAGTCAATCTTCTCGTTTTGGGTCAAGTTAAGAGTTGAGTTGTGCTCAACGTTTAATGAACCCATCTGCATTTTGATTTATTTGGTCTAGACGGCTCTCGACCACGTTAACGCTTAACAATTTATTTATAATTCTTTTGTCTCCCGCCTTTAGTTGTGAGCAGATTGTTTTTAATGAATAAATGCATATCTTCACAACGCAGGCGGCTTTAGAAATTCTTGCATTCGACATAAAACCATAAAACATGATGAACTATGCAATAAAAAAATTACTCGAATACATTTGCAAGTGTACAATTGAATGATAAATGAACTTATTTTGCCACTGTTGAATGAATGAATTATTTTATTTATTTCGATTCCTTGGAAAACTCTTAACTTTGGCTAAAATTGACCGATTTCCATTTGAAAATTCATTTTGATCACTTCGCGGCCTCTAAATAGAATCTGCATCTAAAAACAAATTGAATTTTTCGAAACTTATCGATAATTTCTTATTACACTTTTTGTCAACTTTGAAGTCTCTTAAATTTGGCAATTCTCAACCGATTTCCATTCGGAATATCAATTTGATCATTGTTTGGTGTCTAAATTTATTCTGCATTTAAATTTTATTCATTTGTGGAATTTAATTTTTTTCGAAAATTATCGATAATTTCCATACTTATCCCTTTACACTTTATCGCAAACTTTGAACTCTCATAACTTTGGCAATTCTTAACCGATTTCCATTCGGAATATCAATTTGATCATTGTTTAGCCACTAAATTTATTCTGCATTTTAATTTTATTCATTTGTGGAATTTAATTTTTTTCGAAAATTATCGATAATTTCCATACTTACCCCTTTACACTTTTTCGCAAACTTTGAACTCACATAACTTTATGAATAATAATCCGATATTCATTCGGAATATCAATTTGATCATTGTTTAGCCACTAAATTTATTATGCATTTAAATTTTATTCATTTGTGGAATTTAATTTTTTTCGAAAATTATCGATAATTTCCATACTTACCCCTTTACACTTTTTCGTCAAATTTGAACGCTCTTAAATTTGGCAAATCTCAACCGATTTCCATTCGGAATATCAATTTGATCATTGTTTGGCCTCAGAATTTTCTCTGCATTTAAATTTTATTCATTTGTGGAATTTAAATTTTTTCCAAAAAATATCGATAATTTCCATACTGATTTTCAAAAACTTCAAACGCTTACAACTCGGACAAAACCTAACTAATTTTTATGCGGAATTTAATTTTAATTATTTATTTATTATTTATTTTAAATATAAATTACAAATTTAGCTAAAATTACAATAATTTCAAGCTTAATTACCATTAAGGATCAAGTATAAATAGAGTCCTCTAATTTATAGAGCACACCTCGCAAAAGCACACAAATTAAATGCTCTCAGTTTATTTGTTCAGCAACGCTTGACTTCGTGACCCAGAGAGCAGTTCAAGTGTGCTCGTCAAGTAGTTTACTTTTGTTTCCAGTCGATTCAAAATATGCGAAGATTAGTGGCAAATTTGTCAATGTCCTTCAAGGAATGGATGGTAGCATGCTCCAGTGAGCAGTCACCATATGGCATTAAGCGCCACAATATGGCCAACAGTCAACACGCTGCGAAAATGAGGTCAACTATGCTGGGTCCCCCCTCTATACAGCACTGCTTGTTACCCTAGAACTATATGGTCCAGGACATGCGCTAGGCTGAGCTGTCAGGCTCAACTTTGCGGCTATTGCTAAAGTATTTTAATTGGATTTGGTGTAAAAAAAGAAGAAGAAATAATGTTGGAAAATATGGGATAAAAGGAGGGAAACGAGGAAAGTTTCTACAATATGGGCTCAAAATTTAACACAAACATTTATAATAAACTAGCTGCTAATTTACTTTGACTGTGTGCACAACATAAAATTGAAAAGCCAAAGAGTCCTGCAGGGCCAATATACACATAAATACACAAGCTCACACACACATATATACATACATACACTCACAAGCACTCAGACTTATATATAGAGTGAGTGTTGTGGCAAGCACCTGCAGTTATTTAGGGCTTCGATGGCACTTTACTTTGCCGCCAGCTTAGTTTGCTGTCCAAATCAAAGCCCAGCCCGACTTCCCTGCTAAAGGTTGGGTCAGTGGGCAGCAGACGGGCTTTTTATGTGGCAACAACAACAGCAGCAATAACAACAACAACAACAACAACTGGAATTGCTGGTTGTCTTCTTGGCTAGTCTGGTGCTAACCTTTGTCAATTTATGTGTTTCATTATTAAACTTTGCCACCTGACGCACATTCTCTCTTGCTTCCCATCTCCCTCTCCCTCTCTCTATCGCTCTCTCTCTGAATTGGCTAAATAATTGGCCAAGTGTTAGGCCGTTGCGTACTTTACAAATAACAGCTAAAAATCAATTGAATTGTAGATGCCGGGTTAAACATAAGCGCAAACACGCGCCCAGCCCAAGTAAATAAAAACATCGTAAAGTCAGAAAAAGGACGTTGGGCAGGACTTTGAGCTGGGCAGGACTCCTGCAACAGCAGCGTTGTTGCCTGCTCTTTGTTGCCTTTTACACACACGATTGAATGCGGAATTTATGCGGCGTAATTTATGAAAACAAAAACCGGAAGCAATAATTTTGTTGGCTCATTGTGCTCTGCACGTGTGTGTGTGTGTTTGTGAGTGTGCTTCTGTGTTTGCTTGTCTATTGAGTGGCCGAAAGGCATCGCGCTCTGCCAGACCATTATCCTCACACACACACACACATACTCGCACACTCGCACACTCGTACACTCGCATTTATAGTTATTTATGCGCTCGGGCAATGCAACGTCATCGTCGCCTGTGTGGCTGGTTGGGTACTTCGACCTGATAAACAATAGAAAAGTATTATGGCAACAAAGTGGCACACAGGTTTTTAGTCCTCGCCTCTCTCCACACTGCTCTCCGTATTCCACGCTGCTTATGAGCAATTATATATACCCTGTAAATAGGCAGATATTGTAGTTACCTCTGATGCTCTGATGATAAATAACATAATACTACATACTTATGAATTTTAAGCACTTTGCTGAGGTTATAGCATTGTACTTAGGTTTACACATTATATGATCTCTTCTTTAACTATGCCGATAGTTTCGTTGCGATAGCCCAAGCAAGGTAGAAGTTATTTAATAAACTATTTGCCTTAGTGAGTAACATAGAAAGCTGTGCTGGCGCCATCTAGCGTGCGTTGGCAGTAGCTTGGGCGTATTGGCTTTTATCAGCTTTGATGTTGCTGTATAAAAGTGAAATTAGCTGTGGCGAGTTAACGAAACACTATCTACAGGGTATCTCATAGTCGAGTGAGTGCACGACTGCAACATACTCACGCATTTTGTTTGCATTTCGCACACTTTCCTGCTGGCAACTAAATTGTTTTTTATGGCATTACTAACTGGCTTTAATTTCAGAATCAATTGCAGTTTAACAGCACAGACAGAGAGAGAGAGAGGTTGGGAGAGAGAGAGAGAGAGAGAGGGTGACAGGAAAGGGGTAGTCGCAAGAGCAAATATAGTGAAACGAGAAGGGGTGCGGCCGCAGGGGTTCACATTTGCATTGCTGATTACAGTGCCTGCAAATGGCAGACTGGTAAATTGAAGTTTCTAAAATGAAAATGAAATCAAATAAAACTATGTCAAGCCTTTGGCTTTGGCAACAAAAAACTACAAACTATGAGAGCCATTTCCGCAAATGGCGGCTAAAAGTGACGCCTCGGGTGGTATACAATGGACTCAGTCCTGTCCTCCACACACTCCACACCGCCCCCCCTGTTCCAAACTCTTTTACTCTGCCCACACTCTGACTCCATTACCAGCAGCATTTGGCTTTGGCTAAGTCGCTTTCCGTTTTCCGTTATGTCTTTTACTCGTTTATTATTTCTTTTTCTTTCTTGCTGCTTTCTCCTCTCTTCTCTTCTCTACTTGTCTTTTCTTTCCTTTCTTTTTTATGTGTTTTTCTTTGTAGTCCCTTTCCGATGCTTTGTTTGCCTGAGCGTAGGCATAAAAATCACGCACTCTCGAACAAATAAAATGCTGACAGCATTTATTTCCGTTTCCGTTTCAGTTTTGAGTTAAACAAATGTACACATCTGACTGTGTGTGTGTGTGTGTGTGTGTGTGTGTGTGTGTTAGAACGGATGTATTACAATTTCAAAATGTCCAAAAACGCACATTTATGGCAAAGGGATAAGTTAGCCTTCCCCGTTATCCGTTCTGCGTGCTATTTGTTTAACACACACACACACTCCCACATTCCACATCCCACATCCTGCATTTGATTTTAATGCTAATTCTGTGTATTCTTTGTGCATATGACAGGCTGGCAGGCACTGAGTTTTCGCCACTTTAGATACTCTATTGTGCCACTAAATTAGTAACGACACATAAATGGCTAGATAAAAAGTCGTAAAACTGAAACTATGACCTGCTTAGCGACGCATTACGTGGCAAGCGGCTATAGCGTCTATACCCTGTTAAATCTGTTAAAAAATTGCAAGAAATGTTGCCAATTTGAATGTGATAAATGTTATATGAAATAATCGAGCTGTATTTAATATAAAAAGCATCACATCACCACCATCTGTTTAGCAGAATAAAACACTTTAGTTTGCAACTTAAAGTGCGTTCTAAAGCTTATACCCTGTAGTTATAGTTGTACTAAAATTATATTATATTCCGATTGGTATCTGCTGACTGTAAGAGTGTTGGTTTAATTACAGTTTGTATACCCTGTAAAAAGCAATTTGTGTTTTGATATAAAACTGCACAGTAAAACTGAGTATTTAAATCTAGTATCTATTATGTTAAAACCATAATTAAGTAGGCTTATAGCATGCTCTATAAATAATCAGATAGTTCAGCTAATTTTATATATAATTATTTTAATTAAATATATACATCTATATATCTTTAAGCTTTATACTTCTTACTTACTTCACAACATGTTACAGGGTATTGCCGAGTGCATGCGCTGCGACTGTTAAGAGACTGCATGTGCCAGCATAAAAATTCACTTCCACTTGAGCAGTTTACTACTTTTTTTTTTTTTAAACGTATTTAACGCTTCGATTTGATTGACGCAAAGTTTTAGAGTCAACATTTGGCATATGCGTGTGGCAATTTCATAGCCTTCGCGTCGCTTCGCATTTTGTAAATATAGTTAATTAAATTTAAATATTTGTTTTGTGTGGCCAACGCTTGAATGCGCCACTCTTTATCGCATTTTAGTCGTTGCGCTCTTCAAACGCCACGTTGACCACGTCCAAACTGCTCGTTGTCAGTTTTCCGCATTTTTGTTTTTATTTTATTTATTTTTTTTTTGTTTTTTCTTTTTTTTTTTGTGGAACAACAAAGTCAATGCGTTGTTAAATTTTGGTATTGTCCATCGTCTGGCGTTGGTTGTGCTGTGTAGTGGTGCTGCTGGTGGGGCAGGTGTTGCTGGCGGTGTCAACTGACCTGGTCAGAGACAGGCGTTGGCCACAGCGTGTTGTCCCTGCCATAAACGAAAAAGTCCTTTCGAAAATTTATTATGAAATAATTCATAAAAACGCATGCGGCCAGCGCTTCACACCATTGTCAGCAGCGGTTGGGCGTTCGCTTCAGGTGAGCAACGGTTTTCGTATACCCTGTAAAGATTAATATGCGTAGAAGAAGTGTATACTAGTTCGGTTTATGTTTGTAACGAAGAAAGAAAATTATTGCCAAGTCTGTAAGTGAAATTTATTTGTATTAAAGGGTATTTGCTAGTCAATCATCCTAAAACAAGTTGCTCTAATTGTATTTGTGTATATTGTAATTTAAAAACGACTAATTACTAGCCAGTTACTAAACGATAAGATTGTTTGGCATCTTAGTAGTACAGGGTATCTAATCTTCGATCACTCTACAAATCATTGTTGTTAAAAATGGCTAGAGGCAAACTACTTATTGATCATTTTACATCAAGTTATTCTTAAGAAAGTCCTCATCTCAACTGACTACAGGGTAACTGCTAGTCGTTCAGTCACGGACTGCATGCATGCTTACGTGTTTTTTTGGCTGACCGACTGCCACATGCCTCCGCTGCTGCTGCTGCTGCCGCTGCTGCGACAGTTGGGGCATGGCAGCTGCCGCCAGCGTTTACATTGCGTATGCGTGTTCTGATCGCCCCGCCGCTGCCACCCCCTTCCCTTTAACCACCTCACCACACACACACACACACACACACACAGAAAAAAGAATTGTTAAATTTATATTTATTTTTATGGCTTGGCTTTGTTTCAATGCAACGCACGCTCCGTGTCTCCGCGCTTTATTTGCAGCATTCAACATTTTTAGTGAGTTGGCAACGTTTCAGGCGCTGTCTTTGCCCTTGCCACAGCCTCTGCCACATGCCACTTAAATGTTTACACTTTTTTGTTGCCCATTTTTACAAATATATATATATATATATATATATGCGCGACTTTATTTATATTTTTTTACTGTACTTGCAGCTACCCCAGTTAAACTGTAGCTCACTTTTCTTTCTCTTTTTCAATATTTTCTTTTTTCCTTATTTTTTTTTTTTTTTTTTTTTTTCGGCAATTTTTACTTTATTGGCCAAGCGTTTTTCACATTGGCTATGAATATTTTTTGGGTCAACAAATGTTTGCGGTTTTACTTGTCAATTTGAAGTGCATTAAACGTGCGATAGCGCAGACATTTATTTTTTTGTTCTTCTCATTTTTCCTCTTTTATTTTTTTTTTTTTTGGGGTAAGCTTCTGGCTTAGCCACATAGGTATGCAGTGTCATTTGTGGCATTTGTGCGCTGCCAGCGATTATAAATACTACACATATTTCGTATTTCCATAGAAATAGCTTTATAAACTAAAAGTGAGCTTCAATATTTTACAGCAAGCGCTAAATGGTATTGTTTGGTTGTATTTGCTTACAGCATTAGATGAGAGATCGATTGGCAAATTAAATTCAATTGTGGAGGCTAACAATTAAGATAAAAAGCTTTGAATTATAAAAATATTAATAAAGTAATATACAAATATATTAATAATACAAATATAATATTAATAATAATATAAAATAAATTAAATGCATTTTTAAGGAAATTCGAAGCTATAATAAACTACATATATAATATATTAAAATATGCTAATAATAATAATTATATAAATAATAGTATAAGAAACAACTTAGATGCCAAGAGCTTTTAAAGCACATTAAAGCTCTCAACAATCAACTAAAAAGAGCTTTTAAGTCAACGATGAATTAATACCAACTAACTGACATATTTTCAATTCATTTGTTTTTCTCTTTGTGAAAGTGCATGAAAGCTTTGAGGCCAGCTAAAAGTAGATACAAACCTTAACATTTCATAAGGCTGTCAGCTACAGTAAAGACTGCTGTCAGGCGAACAGAGGTACCATGCCAAAGCAAAGAAAATTTGAATACCCCAGCGTGGAAAGCATCAAATGAACAAGTGTCAACACGCAGGCAATGTAAACGTAGCAAAGCCAAGCAGAGTGTGTGTGTGTGTACCTCTGTGTGTGTGTGTGTGTGTGTATACAACACATACGTGTACTGTGAGTAGAACATGTTTTGTCATGTCTGCTGTTGTTATCAGAAAGTAGTTGAGGCAAGCGAATTGCGTTCAGTGTATGAGTGTGAGTGGCTTATGAATATTCACGAATATGGAATAAGTTCTTGAGATTTTATGAAATTTCTCATGTTACGATTTTGTAATCTAAATTCGCAATTACAGAAGTCCGAATTGCATGTAACAAAGTTCTTCAAGTTGGCCAAGCAAATGGTGGAACGATGTTGAAATGAATGAATGAATAGTATGAATGCACTCGGTACATATTCATAGAGTGCGCCAAGTGTGGTAGTGAGAGTGTGTTGTTGTAGTAGTTGTTGTTGTAGTAGTAGTTGTTGTTTTGGGTATACAAAAAGCAAACAGCAATAAAGCAAACCGTCAAGAGAGTTAGAGAAACAAACAGAGCAGCACGAGGAGTACAAGGAGTACACTAGCTGAATGAGGTACTATACTATGTTGATGCTGGAGGAAAGGCTAGCTACTCGCTTTGGTTTTGCTCTGGCTCTGCTTCTGGCTTTCGCTCTGGTTCTCGTCCTTACTACTCCTGCTGCTGCTCCCACAGCATCATTCACAATTTGTTTCAATTTTAAATGTCTTGTCGCGGGTTGCACACGTCGAGCAGCTGCTTGAATGTTAACTGTGGTATGTTTGTATGTGTCTGTGTGTGTGCGTGTAGTTTTAGCAGCCACTGTGCTGGTCTGTGTGGGCGTGCCTTTGTGCCTTTGCTTGGCATTTCGTTGCCGCGGCAGCTTCTCCTGCGCACTCAAAAAAAAAAAAAAAAAAAAAAAAAAAAAATATTACCACTGAAAATGTTTCGACGCTGCGTTCGAGTGCGAAAAGGTTGGCCCCGCACTTAAGCAATGTCAACGCCAACGGATCCTAGCTCTCCTCCTCCTTTGCTCTAGCTGTAGCTGTAACTGAAGCTGTCTAGCAGCACAAGAAATACCAACCGGAAGAGCCGGAACAGCGTGTGCTTGTTTGTCGCCTTCCCCCTCCTGCTCCACCATCTCATCGTTCTACATCTTCAACTTCTCCGCGGCGAGGCATAAACGTATTTGCTGAAAGTGTAACGCTTGTTAAAACAGATAAGAGCGACACAGGATATATGCACTCTCAACGCAGTGCGGTAGGTGTCACTGTGGCAAGGAGCGAGCCATGGGGACGTCGGTGCCGTCGGGGTTTGGGTGGGGGCAACTGTAAGTGCCAGTGCCGGCATGATAAATGACATGTTTCATTTGACATTTTAACAAAGTGTTGAATTTTTGCTGCTTGAAATGCTTTTTGTGACGTGGCAAACTTTTTTTTGTCACAACTGTTAAATAAGAGCCCAAGGACCAAGCACCAAGCAACAAGGACTAAGGACCAAGAAGCAAGGAACCAAGGGGCGCAGGACCAAACGTCAAGGACCAAACTGAATGTCTGCATAATTTTTCAAGCACATTTCGCCATAGGGCACTCATAGAGCCAGAGCAGCTTTTGGCAATTGCGCGGTATTTGACAGTCGATTGTTTTGCAGTCAGCAATCGGCAGTTGCTAATGATATTTTGAATACCCTAGCTGCTGTGAAAGGGTATTATCATTTCTAGATCGACGTGAAGTAAGTTTGCAACTGAATGAAAGCGGATTAGTATTTGCTAGCTGATAAAGTTGCTGAAGCAAACCTCTGTGGCAAAAGGAATTCTAATTTCAAAGAAGTGTAATAATTTTGTAAGCTTTAGTTATATTTTGTACTCCACAGAGTTGAGTTTATATTGATAATTAAATTGGTAAGATGTGTCATTAACTTAGTGTAATTTCCTTATC
The DNA here is from genome assembly GCA_018901825.1 of Drosophila funebris. Taxonomy (NCBI): domain Eukaryota; kingdom Metazoa; phylum Arthropoda; class Insecta; order Diptera; family Drosophilidae; genus Drosophila; species Drosophila funebris. The sequence goes on from JAEIFK010000271.1 coordinate 182,286, forward strand.
AGAAAATATTCTTGGTTTAAATAGCTAAATTACACAAACTCTTCAGTTAATGATTAGTTATTGATACTAATCTTTTAGTTACCTACAATTGTTTCTCTTTTATTCTATTGAGTTAACAAGCTTCTTTCCAACAATTATTCCCTTTAATTATTTAAACTGTACCCAAGTCAATAAACTTTATATATTTGTCGTTAAGTTGAAGGACTTTCTTATTGATTTTGATTGACGCATTTGTATAAAATTGTAGCTTTAATCAAACGCAATGTCAGCTTGTTGTCAGTAAAGCAATTTATTGGGATTTAGGGCTTAAATTGTGGAAGCTGCTTAAAAGTACAAAAATAAAAAATAATAAAAATAAGTAAATGGAAAAAGTTACAGTTTGTTAATCATCAACATGTGCCTTGGCAGTGGCAATGGCAGTTGCCAGAAGTTACTCATACGCCGTGTTGAGCATTTAAAATGTGCATTGCAAACATGCAGGCAAACAGACAGACAGACAGACAGACAGAGGGGTGAAGACAGACGGACAGTGGGACATAAAATTATGGCACGCATTTATCAACATTTAAAACGCGTTGATGACAATCTGCTTGGCTGCAATTTAAATATGCAAATGACAGACGTTGCGGAAGTTGCAGATGCCATACACACGCACATACACACACATACACACACACGCACACACACTCAGACACCCCGCATAGCTGCGTTTTCTTGCGTGGACGGACGTGGAGGACAACTGCAAACAGCAAGGACTCGACTCAACGCGAGGCCACATATTTTAGAGTGCACTTAACTCGTTTTGCAGCTAAGGAGGAGGATATTGTGCCATGGCGCGCCTGAATGTATGCTATGAATATGCCAAGCGAAGAGGATGCAACAATGCAACAATGCAACTAGGGTAGGCAGCAGCAGGAACAGGCGGCGGGCAACATAAGGCGGCAACTGGTCCATCGATGTTAGCAGCAGCTTGCTTCTCGCTTTGACCTCGTGAACTTTAATTACAATCTACGCTTTGCATTTGCCCCATCTCGGTCTCTCTCTGTGTGTGTGTGTCTCGAGCACTCGAAGGCAGCCGCTGGGCAAAGCTTGGCATAGAAAATATGTAAATCATAATAAGCGGCATACTATTCCTCTATCCCCTTCACCCCTCTCTCTCACTCACTCTCCTCATCCTACTCCCTCTTGAGCCGAGTCAAGTTCTCTTCTTACTGGCTTTACTTTTGGGCTCTGCTCGGAGTTCTGGGCACGCATAAAGACTGAGTTCTTCCCCCTTTTGCAGTAGCAGCAGCAGCAGCAGCATCAAACCGCAAATTAAAAATTTCTGCACGTCTCCACATAAAAAACTTTTTTCTCTTTTTCTCTGTCTCCCTCTCTCTGACACTCACTGTATTTATATTTTCTTTCTTTCATTTTTTTTTTTTTATATTATTTTTCTTCTTGTTTCTTGTTTTTTTTTATGCTTTCGTTTAGTTTCTGCTCATATTCAGGCTGGCTGCCTGGCAGCGCTGTCGCCGGTTTATTTCCTTTTATATTGCTTTGCTTTATGCGCACACACACGCACATGCACACGCACACTACTAATACACACACACACACACACACACACACATGCATGTGCACAATATGTGCCTGCTTGGGCACTTCAAAGTTTAGCTTTACAGTCAGTTTGTAAGTGTGTGTGTGTGTGTGTGTCTCATACTCAGCTTCATTCGAATTGTCATGCTGCCTTTCTCCCTCTCTCTCTCTCTGTCTCTCTCTGTGCTTGCCGGCGACTTTCTTTCATTTCGAGTCCCTTTTTTCCCAACCCCCTTTCCCTGACCCTTCCTAAGTGCGTGTGCAGCTAACACAACTGTCCTGACGCGTTGATTGTGTTTGCATATTATACACGCCCTTTTATGTCCTATGGCAATATGAAATTTATTGTCTGTCACACCATACCACTGTGCTACTGTACCACTGTACCACTGTGCCGCTGTCAGCCTTCAGCTTGGCAGTCAGCCTTCCGACTGTCCCTGACAAACTGGCCGCATTGAGGCTGGGCAAGAGAGAGCGGGCGAAGCAACTGGGCAACGCTGGCAGGACATTGATTTTAATCTCAGCACAAACTGCACAGCCTGCCAGTCTCCTTAGTTTGTCCTTTATACACAACAGCAGCAGTAGAGTAAATTTTTAATTAAAATAAAAATAAAATAAAATACAACAATAATATTATCACTTTAATTGCGCATCCTTTTGATTCTTACAGTATCCTCACAAATCGCGCAGTTAAGCTTCAATTAATAAAATGCAATTCACTCAATATACTCTTCTAATTAATAACATTTAATGTATTATATTATTTATATTAAATATTGTTTTTTAATTTTAATAATATTTTTACAAATTAATTTAATTTAAGCATTTTACTATTAATCTCATTCTGATTAACATAAACATTATTAATTCATTTCTTATTAGCAGTAAGATAATTATTATTATTAATACTATTACTATAATTTTTAATACTATTATAATTATTATTCAATCTTTTATTATTCTGCTGAACTTTCGCTTGTTTAATAATTTAAAGAAACTAATTATATTGATATTTATTATTTATACACTTGCTTATAATTAGAGTGTACTTATGTTAGTAGTTGTTCAAAGCTAATAACAAATTGTTAAATCTGTTGAGTCTTCTGACGTTAATGCAACCTCGTTCACTTTGCCTTATTTTCCAGTCAGTAATGTTCTGTACTTTAATCTGCTTCCAATGCCCATTATATAACTCAAATATTAACATAAAATCTTGCTTCAATGAAATCACTTACTGCTTGCCTGTTTAAGCATCAAAGGCGGTAAACAATGCGACGCATAAATGACAGAATAAATATATAAATATACGGCATATACACGAGTATTTTAAAAACTCTTCAATGAAATGTGAACGATAATGAATGGTGCCATATATACATATGTAGGTTGGGGATATGTGTGTGTGTGTGTTGTTCATGTATTCTTTGCATTACGATTATTGCGGGAACATTAAATGGTCATTATGGCTTCCGCTGAGTCGGCTCAAAGCTGGCCATAAATGACCGCGATCCACAAAATATAAACAAATGCATTCAACCGCATGCACATAGAAAACAGGCGTCCAGTTTTCAGCCACACGAGCCACAAAAAGGTCTGCTACACCAGCGCGTATTTTACAACACTATGTATCAACAACAAATAACAGTGGATGAGGGGGAGTTAAAGGAGGCAAAAAAAAGAACAAAAACAAAACTAACCACATTAGCAAAATGCGATTACCGCGTTGCGGCTATAACCCAACTAATTTATGTGAAATTGTTTATTCAGCTTGCATAGAAACCTGAAACTAGTTTAGCCATTCATTAAATCAGTTTCAGTTGAGCATTTGCTATCAATCGAATTGATAATCATAATCATAATCATAATAAAAATCATAATGATTTGTTGGAGTTGATTGCATCTTTTGTCTGTTAATTGACGCAATATCATAATTCGCTCAAATTACGTACTAAACATTATAAATTTTGATTAATATTTAACTAAAAATAAATTGGCGAAAAATGCAGTAAAATAATTGAGAACATATTTTATGATATTAATTGAAAATAATGTGTTGCCAGCATTTCAGTCAATGCACACTGTGTGCCACGCTGCGTATGCGTAATTCAATATATGCCGCAGTCGGGAAAAATAACTTTTTCAATGCCAGGAGCATTAAGTTTCGATTTATTTCAATCAGCGTGCACCATTTGCGCCTCGCATGGACCCCATAAAATTGCAGTAAATTAAACAGTTGTAAAGTTAAATTACGCGATTCGATGTGCATGCGGTAGATTTACATATTATATTTGTCCTGATACCCTGTAGAGGGTGATTGAAAAGTTGACGTAGGGTTAAACTCCTTTGAATTGCGTTCACTGCTTAGCATGCCTCTCACTTCCAATACCCCCTTTTTTAGTAAGTCTACTAGCTGTCAGCGATGTGTAGGGTATCTTCATAGTCTTGCATTCCTTTAAAGCTTTTTGTCTCTTTCAATCGTTTTCCATTTTGACCTGGCTATGACTACGACTGTTGCGCATTTAAATTCAATGGCATAAAATTTTCTTTACTTTGTTTTTTCTCCCCCTCCGCGCATAACTCTTCCCCTTCCCCTTTCCTACACCTTTGCCCAGCCCAACGCGAAGCCATCGACAATTTAATGGAGTTGAAGCCTCGCGCATTTGCGGCAAGTGTTGACTACCGCTAACCGCTTACTTAGGCCATTATATGGGCCCGGCTGAGGCGACATTGTATTAAGCGCGCAAATTTATGGCAATGCGGCGGCAACGCCAACAGTAGCAGCAGTGGCATTGGTGGCAGTGGTAGCATCTACTATGCTTTAAGAGACTTCCACTAAGCTGCAACCTTAGCCAAGTACTTGTGAATTTATGGCCAACGCCTGCGGTATCTTCTTGCTCAAAAGCACAATCAGCTGATAAACCACAAGGCCCCTTCTAAATAGTTAATTAATCAATGAGCACACTCTTCTCAGTTTATGCACATTGCCCCGGGTTAGACTTCTGATAAACTTCACAGTTCACAGTCTAGTTTTTTTTGTCTATTCTCAATAGGTTTCTCTTCAAATGCTTTTATTCATCCGCTGTGCAAGCATTTAAATTGCTAAAGATTGCCGCTGGCCATGCCCATAAATTCACAAGTGCGCCTATTAAATGTCACAGGCCAAGAGAATCTTATGAGACAAGCAGAGTCTTCAAAGTTGAGTGAAAGAAAGTTTTTTTTTAATGCTAAGCGAGCGCCGCTTGAAGCGAACTTGATTATAAGAAGAGAAAGCACATGAAAGCTTTAAATATGTTTAAATGAGCTGCTTCAGCAATAGATAGGTAAGAGATTAGATCATAATTTATGCTTTGAAAGCACATTTAAGCTTCAAGTGAGCTTAAACAGAACTTTAAAGTGAGTTTAATTGTCTTGCATCAGTGCAAAAGAGTTTTATATAGAGTTTTAAGCATACATAAGTATTATTAAAGTTCAATAAAGCTTTTAGTTCGATTAAATGTGTGAGATATAAGTAGCTTGGCTTTCACTTCAGTTTACATTTAATAAATTCGCTTTTCTCAAGAAGTTTGTAAGCTACCCTCGCAAGTGGCAAGTAGTTGTGCTAGTGCGACTATAAGCTCTCATATGGTTCTGATTGTATTGGCGCTGCGTGTGGAATACATTTACCAGCTTGGCACTTATTTTATGGGTTCACCTGTCTTCACACCTTATCACACACACACACACACATACACACTCTAGCATACAACACACACTATACAAATTACAATTTTTATAGCAAGTGATTTTTAAAAATGTATGCGGCACATAAAAGCGGCCACGGCACGTGGCAAAAAAGCAAAGACTGAACTGAAAACAGCAAAACCCCTTTGTCTTCCAAGGGTTGAAACTTTACCTCCCCCCACTACCCGTTCAGCACCTTAGTTACCTTTCTTTTATTGTGAATTAATGCTTTATTTATGTTGTGCTAAAATTGAGTACAAGCTCGGTATAGTTACAAGCTGTTCCATTCTTTCGTTGTTCATTTAATTTGGCTTTGAATTCTATAATCAAGTTGATTTCTTTCCTTTACATCGTGTGCTCACAAATTGTTGCCAAATGATGTTGATGAGCTTCATTTTATGCAGATCATTTAGTTTTATGCGGCATTATTTAGTTTTGTAGTTCTTTTCACAGTTGCATATGCCGAACTATGCGCAAATTGCAGCAAAGCACGCAGTGCAAATTTTCTTTTTCATTAATTTAATATACCCTACACACAATCACTGAGTGGAAAGGGTATACTGTACAAGCTCGTAAGTGTGTGCAGGAGTAAGCAAAGGGTTTATGCATCAACTTATGCCGGGAGTGTAGTCAGTTTCTCTTGAATTTGGCCAAAGTAAATTAACGTTTCAATAATTTAAATTGCAGAAATGTAATTTATATTGTGAATATTGCATTACAATCGAGATGGTCTTTGCTATTAAGTACTATGTATTCTGAATATTGCATTACAGGGTATGTTCTGATGGCCTGCAGAGTTCTTACGACATTCTTATTTAATTCAAACTATTTTTTCTTTGTTGGTGTGATTGCGTGTCGGTTGTCGTTTCTGTATGTTAATTTGCTGTTGCAATATTTTGTGTATATTTTTTATGCTGACTTTTTTGTTGATTATTAAATATGTATGACATGCAAATGGCGGTCGCAGGCCAATTAACTTTGATCGATTCAACAAAATGGTAGGAAACGTTTTATGAGCAATTAATGTGGTTACCACAACCATGCTTACACGCTTGCTTGCCACTCCGACCGGAAAACGAAAAGTCCTCAAATTGATTGTGTAATGTGTCAGACATGAACATGCTATCGAAATGAACTTGACAAAAATAACAAAAAGTAAGCATACGAAATCAAATTTAATTAGAATGTCAACTGCTTTGATTTATATATACATATAGCAAACTCGTTGCCATTGCCATTTTGTGGCATAATGGTATTCAATTTCAATGTGTGTATGGGTGTGTGTGTGGCAGGAAGTTGTGCCTTCTCATTGCATATCTTAAATAATTAGAAAAATATGCAAAACTTTTCATTTATTGCATTAGCAAAAGTTCAATGGCTGTCTGTGGGTGTGGGCAACTGAAAGTAATTTTAAATATGCACAAAAATAGTTGCTGCAAATGCAAAATGTTGCACATTTGCTATTTGCCAATTCCCCCATACACCCTACCCCGTACAGCCCACACCATGTCCCTATGCAAATGCTTAACGCTTCGTTGAGTGCGCCCGAAAAATGCATAAATATTCAGCGCATTCCCGAAACTGCAAACAAAACAATTACGTTGGAATTGGGGAAGCGAAATACCTACATAACGGTAATTTATTTGCATGCGCATTGAGCACATTTAACTGTTAATGGCAATGACACGACATTTTGGGGTTTCCTGCCAGTTTGATGTGAGTGCGAGTGAACAAAAAGTGTTGCATACTTTTCAGCGACCTCAAAAATTTAATGTGTTTATTTAATGAGTGTTGCCTACTTCAAGGGGCCACGTTTGCCTGATGTATTCATGCAACATTTCCCGTTTGTCTTTTCGCTGTCTGCTGTTGCCACTTCAACATTTGCCCCATTTCTCATTATACGTGTTGTACTCCCGTTATTAGAATACTTTTCTACTGTCGTTTACGCTGCTTTGCTGCTGATGCTCTTGCTGTTGCTCTTGCTGTTGCCGTTGCCATTGCCGTTGCTGTTGCCGTTGCTGCTGTTGACTTAGTCAAGAGCAATTAACATGCAAATAAGGCCTATTAGTTACCTAAGCGTCAGTCTGTCAGCTGCTGTCTCTCTCACACAGTTTTGCCACCTGCTTGAGACTCCTCTCTTCCTTTCTCATTTCAACTTCATCAGCCGTTGCTGTTGCTGTTGCTCTTGGTGTTGCTGTTGCCGGCCTTTTTAACAGGCGGGCGCTTCACTTTAATGACTTACTAATTTTCAGTTTGCTGCCTTTGACTTGTGCTGTCATCGCCCTGTTTAAGTCTCTGTTCTCTTTTATTTTTTAATGAAAAAGGAATCTTAAGTGGCCATTTAAGAGATACGGTCGCTTAGCCGCTGGCCATTCATATCATTAAAGTTTACGATTATGTTTAATTCACAAAAACTTTTTGATTTTCAAAAAGTATAACGTCTTAACATTTTTATATAGCCTTGCAGCATAGTAGCAGGTATGCCCGACTAATACATTACGTACTCTAAACACAGCTCGTATTAATTTAACATTAGCTTAACGCTGAGTTTGTCAACAGGGTATGTTTAAGTCTACAATTTGCAACTGCTGCATTCCTCTATCTCTCCTTTGTTGTTTAACTTAATATATGCTAAAGAAAAACCCCTTTTGTGCGCAATCTAATCACTTTTTCTTTTTGGTTTTTCGACTCATTTATCGAATTTTTTTCTCCTGATTGGCGGAACGATTTTTGTTTTTTTGTTTTTATGAACTTTGCCTGCAATTAATGTTAATTGATCGCTTTAATTTGAGAATTTCCATTAAAACTTTGGTTGAATGACTCCAGTCTAAAGGTTTTGCAGCTCACACAAACAGAGAAAATATTTACACAGACGTAACATGAATAGAGAGAAAGAGATGAAGGTCCTAACATAATTTATAGCCTGTTGGCCAGGTCACAGATTCACAATGTTGGACTCAATGGTCAATGGTGTTGGCAGCAAGTTTTGCACGAAAGCAGGCCGCAAATCGCAAATCGAGTGTATCTGCAGCACCTGCAGCAAGTGCACACACACACACACACACACACACACGCGCCCACATACAGCAATATACGTACTGAAATTTACACCCAAAGAGACAATGGCGATGTGGTGTGGACAATGAATGCTGAGGGTGATGATCCAGCTTGATGTATCTACTAGAGCTGAGGTTAAAAGTTTTGCGCATACTCTCATTGTTTAGGTCAGATTGCCTTTATATGCACAATGGTTGCAGCCACAGCATACCCACACACACGCACACACACACACACACTCTTAGTGAGTAACACATACGTGCGAGTGTTATGCAAATGTTCTACGTGGTGAGCTGTCAGACATTGTTGAATAATATAGGTAGTCCTTCAGCTAAAGTTGAATGCTGTCCGCAATTATTAAATTTTTGCCATGCTTTCAACTGCATCTCGTAACTTTTGCTTTTGCTTTAACTATGATTATTTAATCGTAGTTTTTTTGGGGGTATTAGAGGGGGCAAAAACTGCTTATCCGTTTAACAGGATATCTGATGGACAGCCTGTGCCGCAAGATGTTGACAGCCAGCTCATTATTTAGCCTCGCCGAGTGTAACTAATTATTGCTGCTTGCTTTCGCTACTTTACTCACGCTTATTGACAGTCTTGCCGTGATGTTTGCCTTCCTGCTCTACATATCTTTGTCTTTCTTTACTTTTGCCTTAGTTCAACATTTACCCGTCGCAATGTTCAATATTTTGCTGACGGTTCACTCAGATCCATCATTTTGTGCAGCCGTCTGCGACACGTGGTCCTCAGTTGGCTAATAAATCTTAATCAGGCGCTGACCAAGTCAAGCCGCAGCTATGTGGGCGTTGCCAATTTGTGGCTTTTACTGCCATAAACACTTTTTCTTCATTCCATTACCAATCGCATTGTGTGTGCTTCTCTTTCTTTCAATTGTAGCTGATAACTTATCATATTATTGGACATTCATTGGTTCGCTTGGGCATAATTAAGATTACTTGGGTATAATATACATTTTACTGCTGATCAATTTATTACTTAGTTAACTGAAAGTTAAATTTAAAAATGTTGCCGCCACAGATCCCAAGGAAATACTTAGAGTCCTAGGTCGTGCAAGAGTTTATCCCACCAACTTTTCGTTGTGGTTGTCATTGGAGCCTCGGTGAACGTTGTCGTTGTCTCATTCCAGCTTGGGGTAGTTGCATTCCAGTTAAGGGTAGTCTCATTCCAGCCAGGGGTTGTCAGATTCCAGCTAGGTGTGCTCCAAGAAGGTGTAGATGCATTCCAGTTAGGGGTAGTCTCATTCCAGCCAGGAGTTGTCAGATTCCAGCTAGGTGTACTCCAAGAGGGAGTTGTGGCATTCCAGTTAGGAGTGGTCTCATTCCAGCCAGGTGTTGTGGCATTCCAGCTGGGTGTGCTCCAGGAGGGAGTTGTTGCATTCCAGTTAGGGGTAGTCTCATTCCAGCCAGGGGTTGTGGCATTCCAGCTAGGCGTGCTCCAGGAGGGAGTTGTTGCATTCCAGTTAGGGGTAGTCTCATTCCAGCCAGGAGTTGTCAGATTCCAGCTAGGTGTACTCCAAGAGGGAGTTGTGGCATTCCAGTTAGGAGTGGTCTCATTCCAGCCAGGTGTTGTGGCATTCCAGCTGGGTGTGCTCCAGGAGGGAGTTGTTGCATTCCAGTTAGGGGTAGTCTCATTCCAGCCAGGGGTTGTGGCATTCCAGCTAGGCGTGCTCCAGGAGGGAGTTGTTGCATTCCAGTTAGGGGTAGTCTCATTCCAGCCAGGGGTTGTGGCATTCCAACTGGGTGTGCTCCAGGAGGGAGTTGTTGCATTCCAGTTAGGGGTAGTCTCATTCCAGCCAGGGGTTGTGGCATTCCAGCTAGGCGTGCTCCAGGAGGGAGTTGTTGCATTCCAGTTAGGGGTAGTCTCATTCCAGCCAGGGGTTGTGGCATTCCAGCTGGGTGTGCTCCAGGAGGGAGTTGTTGCATTCCAGTTAGGGGTAGTCTCATTCCAGCCAGGGGTTGTCAGATTCCAGCTAGGTGTACTCCAAGAGGGAGTTGTTGCATTCCAGTTAGGGGTAGTCTCATTCCAGCCAGGGGGTTGTGGCATTCCAGCTGGGTGTGCTCCAGGAGGGAGTTGTTGCATTCCAGTTAGGGGTAGTCTCATTCCAGCCAGGGGTTGTGGCATTCCAGCTGGGTGTGCTCCAGGAGGGAGTTGTTGCATTCCAGTTAGGGGTAGTCTCATTCCAGCCAGGGGTTGTGGCATTCCAGCTGGGTGTGTTCCAGGAGGGAGTTGTTGCATTCCAGTTAGGGGTAGTCTCATTCCAGCGAGGGGTTGTGGCATTCCAGCTAGGTGTGCTCCAGGAGGGTGTTGTTGCATTCCAGTTAGGAGTGGTCTCATTCCAGCCAGGTGTTGTGGTTTTCCTGCCCGAAGTTGTGCTGATCCATTCAGGATTTGGTGTGGAACTTTGTTCATTTGGATATCCGGCAATACAGTTCTCCAAGCTAATGAACGTCCTCCTCAAATCGAACAAGGTTCTCTCAATTTCATGGCGAACACAACGTTGGACTTTCCAGAAACTCTTATGCATGGGACGCACTTCGACAAACAAATTCATCACCTGAAAGAAAGAGCATGTCATAAGTTATTGATTCAGAATGCAGTTTGTAGATCTTCTTTACCAGATCGGCATAACAGTTTCGGGTGTTGCAAGCGCTCGACTGTTGCTGGAAGGATGCCTTGACTCCCGATGAACTCCTTCGCTGTAGATATTTCTGTAGGTCAAATTTATTCAGATTGCCGCATTGACGAATCTTTATGCCCGCCTCGATCAGAATCTCAACATTTTGCCGCGAATACTCGGCGACACATTTATCCAGGTTCTCAAGGACATCAAATCCGGGAAGTTTCAATTCTCCAGTGATGGCATCATACAGCAAGTTACCCAAGCTCAACTCATTGTTGATGTCATTCGAATAAGCGGGCTCAGCGGCCGTGAAAGTCTAAATATATAAAAATAATTAAATCAATTGATTAGGATTAGATCCAGAGAGATGTTATGCAATCAAATGTGGAAAATACTTACAAATAATAGTGCGAAAAGCACTGCGAATTTGCAGAGAACCTCCATAGTGGCGGTTCAGTTCGTTTCTGAGTTTGGCAATGTCTCCTGTGACCATTTTAAATCAATTTTTTCAACAACAATAAAAAAACAATGACGTTTCAATTACTTATATCAGCAACGATTTGAAGTCTCACATATTTTTTTGTTGCTTCTTCCGCTCAGTGATAAGGAGCCTTAAACACCTAATGAATGATTACATTTATCTGCATACTCATATATTTATATATATATAACTATATGATATGATATCTGTGACAGGCGGTCGTAGACATAACAAAAATTCTGGGAATGCAGATTGTGAAGGTACTTATATATTGGCAATCATCACAGATTACTCGGACTCATTATATACTTATGCTAAATTCTATGGAATATAATAAGAATTGCGTGGTATCTAGATTCTTGATATGGTGTATTGAGAAGGTCACGTAAGTTGATTTTGAAAGCTAAAGCTCTTTATTCTCTGCGCTCATTGAAAGTTTAGATTGGTTTCATATATGTTACACCATATCCCAATTAGTTGGTAGCCTGCTGCTCCGGCTGCTTCTCAGGCTGAGCCTGGGGCTGATTCTCTGTCTGCTGGACGGGCTTCTGCTCTGGCTTCTGCTCGGGCTTCTGCTCGGGCTTCTGCTCGGGCTTCTGCTCCAGCTTCTCTTCGGCATTCTGCAAGTGATTCTGCTCGGATTGTTGCTGGGATGGCTGCACTGGCTTATGACCTGACTGATGATCCTGTGAGTGTTCCTGTGGCTGCTCCTGTTGCACAAACTGTTCACGCTGATACGGAATCCTTGCCAGGCAGGATTGGTAATCATTGGTTGCCTGAATGGTGTTGACCTTAGAGTTATCGATGGCAGCGCTAATGCAGCTGGTACGCTGAGAACTAATATTGCTCGAGTTGGTGTTAAACTGAGACTGAACCTGATAGGCCTGGGTGTTGGAGTTATCCAACAACTTCAGATTGTCATCAAACTAAAGGGAATACATAGATTTAATCAACAATTCAATAACTTCTTACTATCTATCAATACTCACATAGGAGACAGTGCAATTGATTAGAAGCACACTGTCCGACTGGTTTCTGCAACGTTGCAAGTTCTGCTCCAGAGTGAGCAACTGACTGCGAATAAGATTCACCGAGGAGTTGCTGTTCTGATAGTTGGTAAATGTGGTGCGGTTGGCCGCCTCTTCACACTTATTGGTGGCATTGCTTAATTGATTGGCAATCTGATTGCTGGCATTGTTGAACGCATTGAAGCAGGCATTCTCAGCTGGAGAAAGGGCGCGATCCTCGATCGAATGGGAGCTGACTTGGGCCATAACCATGCGGAACAGACTCTGCTCATCGGCCAGGCGGGGCCACGCGTTTGCCTGTAATCACAATCAATCGTTTAAGTGGGCACTTAAGTGGTCAGTTCAGTGTACGATTACTTACGCTAAGCACTGTTACCGCCAGTAGTAGAACACGTGTGATTAATTTCATTTTCTTCAAATGAATCAAATTGTTTGGCTAGAGGTTTCTGTTATTTGTAATTCGTTACTAATTTCTCATCTCAAATTGTTGATGCTTTTATAGCAAAATGAAAAACTTGAAATATTGCAGAAAATTCTGCACAATTTTGATAAGATAGACGAAGTGATGTACAAGTTAATTGGCTTTTGTGCAGTTTTAAGATGATTACATTTGTTTAGATATCATGGGTAAGGCTATATTTAGTAGACACCTTATTGATTGCTACTATGGACTACTAATCAGTGCTCATGTCCCATTGGGCTGCCTTATCAGACAGACTGTAAGGCACTGTCAATGGTGTCTACATGTCTGCATTCTTATCAAAGCAAACATATGATATAAGAATTTATTTTAAGCTATTTAAGGTTCTATTAAATCGATGAATCACCACTGTCATCATCAAAATTTACAGTTTAATTGTTAATAAATTCGATTGGTTCAAGTGCCAATTGAAATTTCCTAAACATTTACAAGATTGGAACATAAATTAGTTAAATGGTTTACACTCAAGAGTGATATCAACCGGCATTCAAATAGCTTTCCCAGAATTGATCGCACCATGCCCATTGTTAGATAACAGACTTTAAATGCATTAATCAGTTCTTGATAATGGCCAAGTCATTTCCATGAATTTCCTTATCGTTTAGTATTAAGGTGCTTTTTTTTTGTTCTTGCTTTCCCAACGACAAAACTTATGTTTACAATTATCAAATTAAATAAACGAACAACAACATTACTAATATTTTTAAAATAATTATAAATATATAATATAAATATATTATATTCGATTAGAAAGTTTGTTAATTGTTTCTGGGAATAAAATTATAATAAATTTATTATATGCGATTACAAAGATTGTTAATTGCTTCTGGGAATAACTCAGATTTCAATAGATAAGTTAATCAAGACCAATTTTATATATGTTATGTATATATGATCATATGATCAGTTTAATTCTGATTGAGCTACTAATATTTACTTATATTTATATACATAAATGAAAGCTAAGTGAATTGTTTATATAACATGACTAAAATCATTGCAAAATGCGTCTTTTAAATATATTGAATTATTTCCACTGTTTGCAATTGGTATTAATTAAGTAACCTGAGTGTTAGCTCATTAGTTGTATAAGGTATTACCATTTTAACTTTGAGTTCAATTGGCAAACAAAGCGAAAAAAGGGAAATTCAATTCATTTTTCATAGCTGGCGGGGGGTAAAAATCAGAGCCAGAGATTGCCCTGATGTGAAAGCTGGCAAAACAATTTTGAAAAGTGGCTGAATTCACAGTTGCCAACAAATTTATCACAACATGCCAGCACACACACACACACACACACACACACACATACACTTACCACATATGTAGATGTGTGAGGCTGTCTCATATATCATGCGACACACCAAACAAGATTTATAAGGTAAAACATTGTTGAAGCACCTCTCGAGAAATAAAGTCGACGCAGTTCCCCCCTCCAAAAAAGGAAAATGTATTTTCCGTCGCATAACTCAAACGATTAATCAAAAGTATAAAGTGCAACTTTTTTGTTTAAAGGGGTGTACAAAGACTGGGGAACAGCAGTAGGGGAATAAAGAGAAGGGAGCTGAGCCATGCCTCTGTGTGGCTGCCACAAGCAGCTGCTTAAGTTGAGCGACAACAAACAGCGAAAACGACAGCGCAGCAAATTAAGGCTTGAAGTTAGACAAAAAAAAAAGTACAGCATGCTCTGCCAATGTTGGTTAATTTGCAGTCAGTGTGCGCCAGTGTTGCCAAGCTACGCGACACTAATACATGGAGTTTTTGGATGTTGAAGGCACTTGAGGAGTTTTACGCTGAGCTGTCAGATCCTTGAAGTGTGACAGCTGCTGCTGCTGCTGTTGCTGCTTTCGGTTAGAGGTTTGCTGATTTTCAATGTCTGGCACTTTTAATGACAACCATTGTCACCTTGCCGCCATCTTCCCCTTTTCCTCTCTCCCACCCAATGTTTGACACCAACCCCGTTCACCTGCTACTCATTTGTTTGCACATGCTTCGAGTGGGCGTCATGTAATGCGGCTTGAAGTGTCATTTACACGCGCATTGTATTGCGGCTGCCACAAGCTGCCACTGTCACTGCCACTGTCACTGCCCCTGCCCCCACATCTGACTACTACAACCCCTCTACGTTGCTTTTGTTCGGTCGCTGTTTGGGCTTTTTAAGTAGCTGTTAAGCATTTTCATTACATACGCCGAAATGCACAATGATTTATGCTACGTATTAAATGCTCACTCTCTCAACCTGACACAACCCCCACTACTCTTATCGCACGCTCCCACCCCGCCTGTCCACTCTCGTGTGGTGTCTGCCTTTGCTCTGCGCCAGTTTATCATTAAAAAATGGCATTTCATGCCGCATGCCTCACATGCCACACGCAGCTATAAGTGTTGCGCATTTTCAAGACCAAGAGCACTGACATTGCACATTGTTGTTGGAGCTGCCACTCGTTGATGTTGCTGTTGTTGTTGTTGTTGTTGTTGTTGTCGCCTTTTGTTTACTGCAGCTTTGTATGCAAATAAATGGGTGGTCTAGACGGACACGCACAATGGCAGTTTTAATTTGAAAAGTGCCTGGCCTGGCAGCCAGTTGCATGCTGCAACATCAACAGTAACATCAGCTGCAACAACTACAACAGCAACAACAACAAAAACAACCGAAGTGCGAAGCTGTTGCTGTTGCAACCGCAGAACGTGGCATGTGCGAATGAGACTTGTCGGCATTTTGTGCAAAATGCAACAATTGAAAAGAATATTGTGGAAAATCTAAAAATATGTTTATTTAATATTTATTAAGTTACACAACAAATTTAAATCGATAAGCAATTGATAAAGTTTCTTAATTGCTTCTGCAATCATTAGCAACTTAAAGTTTAAAATGTATAAACTTATGTTTAAATAAAGACAACAATTTTAGCAATTTTTCAAAGTTAAATTTCTGCTTTTGTTAAAACTATTTATTTATATATATTATAAATTAAATTAACTTGTTAACGCACATTTTCACAAGGCATGAACTTAATTGAATATAACAGAAATATCAAATAAATTTCACTAAAGGAATGTAAAGCCCACAATTTTTTTTTTGCATCTCTCACACAATTACAAATATTTATGAAACATATTTAAACAGTTATTTTGTTATTTCGTTTGTGTTCTTTTTTTTAATTTCTTGATTTTATTTTTTATAACATTCGCTAATGCAAACGACATAGAGTTTTTACATTTTTCCAGCGGAATTATCAACTTTTTATTTCTATATATATATATAAATTTTATTTTATTTTTTTGTCAGTTATTGTTGCTGCATCCTAGCAAGTTCCTGCCGGTCACTAAATTGAAATTCATAATGAGTTTTTTATGCAAATTTTACTCGCTGCGTTGGCGTGTAAAACTTTTGACTGTCATATTTTATTTCATTGTAAATTATTTGTATACTTTGCGAGATTTTTGTGCAGTTCTATGAAAAAGGAATAGCAACAAAGTAGCTGTATTAATGCCAGCGCATGCTCGACAAAACAAATACCCTATACACTGAGTTGATTGTTTGAGATTGAAGCAACTGATTGGTTGTGCTTCAATTGAGAGTTAAGACCTAAGCGTTAAGAGTTGTTAACATTGAACGACACTGAGTGAAAAGTGTAGTGTAAATAGTTGTCAAGAAGATGCTCAGTTGAAGCATTTATTATTTATTATTAAATTGAAAATAATTGAAAGAATATGTAGATCAAATAAATTGGGGGTTTTTCTTTTGTAAGATTACGATTTATTTATTTATAAATAAACGATACGATAAGTAGTTATTAATTAATCAAATTGAATTAAGATGCTGTGGGATTCACAAAGAAATGTATTTCAAATATCATTTATATATACAAATTATTTAAAATAGTTTTCAATATAATAAGCAAACATATATAAAGTGAATTGGTTATTATCGCAGTGTATCTGCTATGATTGCAGCTGTCTGGTCCCTTCATTTTATTTCTCACATGGGATATACAAAATACAAAAGCAAAACATTTAAAATGTGTAACTTGTATTGTAATTTTTTGTATTTGTTGTTGTTGTTGTTGTTGTAGTTGTCACTGTTCTCACGCAACTTTTGTGTTCGAGGCCGCAAGCAGAATTGTAACAGGATTGTTATATGTTAATTCAATATAACATTTGCCATGCCGTGTTGCATGTTCGTCTAAATAGTAGTTACAACAAAGCGCCACATGTGTGTCAAAAAAAAAGTGTAAAAAGTATAAAAAAAAGTAGAGCTTTGGTTAACCAAAAATGAATATAATTTTTAAAGGATGGAAATGCTGAGGGAAATGCTTGAATTTGATTCGGTTACAAGGCAACACAACATTTTGTGGCCTAATGGCAAAACGGCATTTGAATTTAGATTTAATCCGATTGTAAAATGTGATTTAAATTTTCCAATAGAGAAGCAACTTGGTGAGGGAAGCGATAGAGGGGGAAGAGAGAGAGAGAGAGAGAGAGAGAGAGAGAGAGAGAGTGAGCGAGAGAGAGGTCGCAAAGGCGGTTTGAAAATGAGATTTGCATTTGAAAGCGCGGCGTTTTTATGCGAGCTGCGTTCGGGAAATTTATTAAAGCTTTCATTGCACGTTGGGGAACTGGAACTAGGACTAGGAATTGGGATTGGAATGAGGCAGCGGGCAGCGTGCAGGGGTCGAAGCGTTAGGCAACATGGCCTTTGTGTGTCGTAGATTTACAGTAAGAGTTTATAGAGTTTACAGTTGATTTTGCCGGCAGGATAAGAGGACTATTACATTTTAGTGCGTTGCTTTTGTTACATTTTAAGCGCATTTAAAGCTCAGCGCAGTTGTGTTAGCTAGAGTTAGTTAGTTGCTTCTGAATGAATTTTAATCAAGTTAAATGGTTCGCATGAGGCCACAGAGCGGACTCTGACTCTGATCAGCTAACAGCAATTAAAGTCCATTAACCACATGATGCGTTTTACACTTAAACCAATGAAAACATAGATACACACACACACACACACACACACACACAGTCCCATTGTGGCACCTGTGTCCGCAATCAGCGAAGCTCGCCGACGCGAATACCAAAACTGTAACTGCAACTGCAACTTCAACAGCAACTGCAGCTGTGCAGCACGCAGAATCGCCATCCGCATCCACATCCGTATCCTCATCCGTTTCCGCTGTGTCGCAAAGTCCACATAGTGGAAACGCTTTGTTGATGCCCCATCGCCTGCCTACCTGTCAGACAGACGGTGCACACACTGTTTGTGTCACCAGCTAACCATTGCATCAGTTTAGCGCACTCGCATGCATCCCCAATGAAAACTAATTAGGCTCCTCGTCTGGTCGCCTCGAAACACTGTCAGAGCAACTGCCAGAGGTTTGGCCCCTATTCCCGCTGTGTTGGCCGTGTTGCCACTGGCCACATCGTCTGTTGCACTTGTCTGCATTTGTAAGCTGCTTCAGGCTGATGATTTTCCCATTTTTCTAGACCCAGCAAATTTAAGCGAACTGAGGAATATTGCAAATAGAAAGCATAGAGATTGACAGATCTATGATTTGTAGAGATGCAGAGCTTTCAATGAGCTCATTAAATGTGCTAGCAAAGCTCTCTATCAGATCGCCAGTAAGCAAGAGCTTTTCTCTTCGACTTTAAGCTTTTAAAGTTTTCTTTGCTCAGCTACGCTTACAGATCTGACGACTAATACATGTGAAACTGAAGGAAATTATACAATTGAGTTTTCAATTAACCTATTTTATAAGCTCGCCAAGCTTTTAATATCAGTTCGTTAATTTGAAGCAAGCTTTTTCTCTGATTTGAAGCTTTTGACTGCTTATGAAGCTTTGTAATAAAGTTAACAGATCCTCAGACTGTTGTTTAGGGCTCGTAAGCAAGTTGGTAACGGTATAGAAAGCTTTTGCTGTGCATTTTCAAGGTGCTTAACCCAGCCTAAACTTCTCTATTGAATTCTTTAACATTTCAAACTAAACAGACCTCATTTAAGGGGTATCTTGTAGTTTATATACCACTAGCTCTCGTTACGGTTTCCCGGGGCTTCACTATGTTCACAAATGCCGTAACTGTTGCTGCCATTTGATGTGGCAAGTTGCAACTGTTGCTGTCATCAGCGCCCACACACATTAGATATAAATGCGAATCTTCTATAGACTCTCTTTCACTCTTTCTGTCTCCCGCTCTCTCTCTCTCTTGCTCTCTCTGTGTGTGTGTGCATGTGTGTTAAGCAAACCCATTTGTTTCCTCAGCTCATGTAGAACTTCGACCTTTAGCCCTGATTTTGACAAGTGTCACAGCAGGTTTCGGGCTGCGTCTGTTTTTCGTACTTTTGGGGCCGAAGTTCAAATGTTAAATGTTCTTTTAACTGACACAAGGAATTTAATTTATTTTTGGCAAGACAAACACAACGACAGATGTCAAATTAGCTGACTAATAAACAGACACACATGTCTTCCCCTTTTGTTTTTTGTTGTTTTCTATTATTAAATTTAATTCATCTTAAATGCTATAAATAAATGAATGGAATTTCAAAAGTCTTCAGATTAACTGCCATTATGCATGGCAAATTGCAACAACACGGGCAATGCCGGCCAATTTACACATAAAATGTTGCACAACAAGCTAACAAGCCATCGATAGTGGCCAACTAATTGCATTGTTTCACTTTTTAGCACAATAACTAAGCCAAGTAACCAACTAACCCAACGATGCAATATGAAACTTCTGCTACAGCTGTCTGTGTGTGAAAGTGTGTGTGTGTGTGTGTGTGTGTGTAAAAGTGTGTGTGTAAATCGCTTGAGTTAGTCGTAATGAAGCGGCTTAAGCGGATATAAACTGAGCCATAAGCCAGCTTTAGACTTTTAATTTAAAAGTTTTGCACTCTGCCAAAAGGCAACGACAACAACGACAACAACGAGAACAACGACAACAATGTGGATGACAACGACAACGACGCCACAGACAACGATAACGTAATGCAATCAGCAAACAAAAGAAACGAATGCAGGACGAAAGCACAGAATGGCAGCAGCAGGAGCAGCAGCAGCGGGAGGAGAAACAGCTGGAGCAAGAAGAGCATTCGATTCCTGTGCTGAAATCATCAACTTCATCTTTTTGCGGTCCAAGGGTAGACCATTGTCTGAGGAACTGGTTAAGCGGGGCGGATTATGTCGTAAATTGCAGCATTTGGACATATGCAAGGTGCTTCTGCCCGACAGCATTGTCATACTCATATATTTCTTTTTTCGGCAGGGTGGGTAGCTGGGGGTTGGGTTATAGCCATAACCATAAAGCCTGGCAAGCAGGCAGACAAAGTAATCGAGGCACACTCAAGGGTATAATTAACAGGATATACTCGTAATACATATAAAGCAAGAGCATGCAATTTTCGCGCTTTTATCCATTTATGCGAGTAGTTTGCAGTTGCCGTTGCACTGATTGAGATACGAGGCAGCAGACTGTGCGCCAGTGTGGCTGTGTGGCAGGTAGCGGCATTGACAGCCTTTTTAAATTAAATCACAGAATTATGGCCCATAATTGGCCGTCGTGATATTGTGTGTAAAAATAATTAACGACTTCGACTCTGAAATATAAAAGGAAATCAAGAGAGAATTCAGAAAGACATTGCCGGGTGTGAGCAGGCAGCTTAAGCTATTGTGCGCCTTTTGTTGTTACGCATACGCAACGTTGACCAAAGCCAAAGCTGCCATTTACACTTGTAATTACGCGCGTGTAACGGCAAAACGATTTTAATTTCTGATTTAAGAAAAATAAAAAAAAATACAGCAAAAAAATAATGGCATACTCAACAAAGTTCGCCACCATTACGTGCCGCATTTTGTGGCAAAGCCCGTGCAAGGGTTGCTCTCCACTTTTCTACTTTATTGGAGTTTAATCTTTGGCGTTCTGATTTGCCAACTTATTACTTAAGTTTTTGGCTAAATATTTCAATAAACTTTGCGGCCACGCAAAACTTGGCTATCTACTTCAGTTAACCAGAAATAAAAAAAAAATCGAAAAAAATAGAAATGCCCGAAGGGGAAGCAAAGAATGGAAAATAAAATAAAAAAAAAAAATAGAAGAAAAATCGATGATGTTCCAAATGCTGTTCGCAAAAGAATCTAATTTCAATGTTTTAAGTCAGGCCACGACTGCCTTTCAATATAAATAATCGACAAAAATTACAATAAAAATCAATTTCCATATTCAATTTGGCTAAGTGACGCCCACACACACACATACAAACACACACTAAAACACTAACACAGCCAAGCAGAGATAGACAAACTTTGACAACGGCTGAAAAATGAAAATGAGCTGAGCTGAGCTGAGTGTGTGTGTGTGTGTGTGTGTTAAAAAAGAAGTATGGCAAAGTGCTGTGTGGCTATTTTCAGCTGGTCATTTGATCTAAAGTAAGGACGGCTTGTGGTGGGCGTGGCAGACGGGGGAGTACGCTATAAATAATACGCAGATTTTTGTATTTTTGTACGAAATGAAGTTAAACTATTGCCAGTTCGTCAACGTCAGCAATTTAGAAGCCATAGCCAGAGCCATAGCCATTGCAATTTCACTTGAATGTAGCTCATT
The DNA here is from genome assembly GCA_018901825.1 of Drosophila funebris. Classification (NCBI taxonomy): domain Eukaryota; kingdom Metazoa; phylum Arthropoda; class Insecta; order Diptera; family Drosophilidae; genus Drosophila; species Drosophila funebris. Next base: position 203,867 of record JAEIFK010000271.1, read on the forward strand.
TATGTGTTTAACACATTTTCCGAGCCGGCAGCAATGGCAAGGGACAGCAACAATGAGCACGACATTGTGTGACACATTTCCATTTTGGTTGGCAAGCGAAAAGAGAAAATTTCTTCGTCATTCTTTTGCCTTTTGCTGTTGCTGTTGCTGTTGCTGTTGTGCTTTTTTATTTACTGCGGCAACAATGAGAAAAGACGAGATGAAAGTGAAAAGTGAAAAGCAGCAGAAATGTTTACCAGAAAATAGTGCAAGTTTTTTCTTATTCTTCAGCTGCTTGTTTCATTTTAGTTTCGTTTTTGGTTTTATTTGAGTGGAAAATACCAGCACGTTAAATTGAATTTAACGTGAAATGCAATGAAACGTAATGAAATTTTCGCTGTCAGTTGTCAGGCACTCTCTAACTACCTCTCTCTTTCACTCTGTCTCTTTCTCTCTCTCTATATGTATAAACTAAGGCCAAATTATGCTTAGTGAGACGAACGAGTCAAATTATAATACACAACCTAACATTAAACTGCAAATAACTGAAATATACTTCGTGCACTTGAAGCTTGAAGGATTCGATTTGAATCGTATAGTATCGTAACGAATCGAATAGCATCGAATATTTATTGCCTTTATTAGCGAGTCGATTGAAAAATTTACTGCGCTCGAAATTCTATCTGGAACGCTTCAATTCACTTGCTACTCTCTGACTCTCTGACTCTGGCGCTGCCGCAGAGGCTCAGCAGCAGCAGACATCGATATCAAGTGGTATGAGCTCAACAATTCATCTTGCTTGCCAAAAGCAGAGGAAGACACACAAACAGAGAGAGAGTGAGAGAGAGAGAGAGGAGAAAGACAGCGCCAGAGAAGGGGGAGACAAAGCAGAAGCGAGAGTATTTCTAACGCTTTTCTTGGAAATTTTTGGCATGCAGCTAAAAAGGTGGCACAAGTATGAAATTCACTCAATTGCCAGTTGGCTGCAGCTTCCACTTCCACTTCCACCTCCACATCCAGTTCGACATCCATATCCACTTCACTTTCAAATTGCCACGCAATTTACTGCGATGCTATGTTATTTTTGCTAAGCATTTTTGTTATTGTTTACTTTACATTGGCGTTTGTGCTGTATTTGTTTTCAATTTCAACAACTGGCAATGTTTTCATTTGATGTCAGCGTGCGTGAGGTGAACTCTGTGTTGAACCATTGCCACACGGCGTATGAGCATAATCAGGCATCAGACAATTTTCTGCTATCGATTTAGAGCTGCAGCAACGCTTTCATACCCTGTAAATGAACAGAGAATGACAGTGCAGAGCTGCAACTGCAGGCTGTCACAGCCAATTGAAACTTGTCTTATGCATTACGTATACGCCGCATGTGCTGCACTATCGCACAGCATATCTCTCAGTTGCACCTCCTCTTCTCAATGCTATTGAGAAATTCAACTGGATATTTTCTCACCATCTTTTGGGCAAATGCAATGTGTACACTCATAAGTCGCAAATAATTGGCAGTTTCAAGCTTTCTCATTGATCCTTCTACCCAATAAGTTCAATGGTTCTCACATTTCAGTTTATACATATTTTCAACAAATTTTAATGCTATTGATTTTATATTGTATATATACTATATATATACTCAGCTGTTGTTCGTGTTCCTGTTGTTGTCTTTGTTGTTGTTGTTCTCTTCTATGTCAAAAGCAATTAAGCGAAAGTAAAAGCAAAACCCTGACCTGTGCTAGACTCATGAATTGCAATAACAAAAGCGTTTAACAATGTACACAGTGTGTAACAACAATAAACAATGAAAGGGGGAAACAACAATTTTGGCTACAACGAGGCCAAAATAAGCTAGCGGAAAATATGAATTGTATTAAATTCAGTTGAGTAACAGGTATAGCAAAATTATTGCATAAATTAATAATGATTATGCAAGTAATTAAAATATTAAATTATATATATTTTAATTACTTGCATAATCATTATTAATTTAGGCAATAATTTTGCTATATGAATTACATTTTCTTATTAGTATGCTTGTGTTTAGCTTTAACATTTAATTGAGATAATTGACATATTTATTTACATATATAATTATATATTTAATTGCTGAACCTTGCTCACTTCTGTCAAGGAAAGACAAAGTAAACCAACGGCAACTTCAGTTATTTTACAGCAGCAAATTCCCAGAAGTCTACGTATAAGTTACAGTTTGTTTTTTATACAGTTGATTTGATGGGCGGATGAAACACGTTATCAGCCGACAGGCAAGTGGCAGACAAATAAACAGACACAAAATAACAGAGAAGTGCAAACGTCAAGAGTCTGTCTCTCAGTCTACCTACAGGCACAATTGTAGTTGTTGCTCCGAGGTACACACACACATGCACACACACACATACACATAGACTAATGCAATGTCATAAGAGACATTAGCATGAGCCTCGTAAAGAATACGTTGTGCACAAGGCAAATGCTCACATATCCTGTGTCCTTTGAGCTGCACACAACGCACACTGTCTGTGTATTTCCGGCGCATTTATATCTGTGTGTGTGTGTTTACCTAATTACATTCCGGAAATAAAACGTTGACTGATTGTGCCAATAAATGAAAATAATGACGTAGCATTGACTGACTGCAAACTGAGCAAAAGCGACGGAAGCAACAGCAACACACACAAACGCTTGGCGTCAACTCAACTCAACTCAACTCAACTCAACTGAGTCGACAAACTTTCTGCCCGCACAATGACTGCCTGGCCTGTCCACCCATACCACATGCTCATCTCCTCCAGTGTAACTTTTTCTGCTGCTGCTCTTTTGGACCCGGCTGCTGTTCTGTGCGTCCCCGTTAAAACAGAAACTCTTGACGAGTTTATTTCCTACGCAGCGCTAACTGATTGTCTGTGATTTTCTTGTTTTTAGATAATGAAAGCACACACACACACACACACGCACACACACACACACATAAGCACGCTTAGATAGCGTCTATTTGAGTGTGTGTGTGTGAGTATATAAAAGTAAGAGTTGCCCAGAAATGTAACTTTTTATGTGCTTTAGCTGGAAATTGTGGACCATTTGTTTGGCAATGGGCAAGAGAAAAAATTAACGTTCTTGGAAATTGAGCTGCTGGTTTTAGGCCCAATAGAAGCCATAACAAAATTAATGTTGTATCAGCATGCAGGAGATTTATAAAAGCTTGGGCTAACGCATTGCCTGCCAGCCACGTCTAAACTGTGTCAATTTGTTTTGGCCAAATGCAGCTGCAGCTACCAAACAATAAAAGGCAACACAAAAATTTGGCGAAAACTATGCTAAACATTTGGCTATTTAAGCTGAAGCTCTAGACTATGCGAGTTACCCCAAAACAACGGTTACGCAGGCTATTGAAGTTGTACAGGGACTAAGGTGGTGTGGGGTTGGCCAAAATGAAAAACTTGTGCCCTTTACTAATTTCAGCACAATAACCCAAATTAAAGCGGTTTTTGGGGTTTGTTTGCAGACGTCGAGATGGCGAGACGAACACGCAACGAGGACGAACAGCTGCAAAAGCGAAAACCGAGCAACAAGAAACGAGACACGAGAAACGAGACACAAGAAACGAACCGGAAACGAGAGACAAAAAACCGAGACACTTTTTATGGCAACTTGCAGTGCGCATAAGCGTTAGAGAGTCCCACCGAGAGAGAGAAGCAGAGACAGTATGAGAGAGTTTTAGAATGTTTGCTATAAACAAGTGAAACAGCTGTTTTTATTGTGCTCAAATACCACAGCATCAATTAAGTGCACAAAACGATATGAGAAGCAGCTTGTTAACAATATGAACTTGGCTCAAACAATTTGCATTTGACAAATTCAGTTGAGACATATTTTAAATAATAAGTTTTAAAATAATATAAAGAAACTTTAAAGAAAATTTTAATATTATTGAAAACAATTCTAAAATTAAATAAATCTAATTTATTCATAATAAAAATAAATATATAAATTTGTTTTTAATGCAATACAAATATATTAAAATTTATAAATATATAATAAAACGACATATTTTGCCTATATAAAATAATAACTAAAAATTTCTATTTAAATGAGAATTATATAATAATTATTGTTTGCATTTTGAACAATTTAAAGACCATAAAATATTTAATAAACTCTCTATACATTTAATAAAATTACTAAATAATAAACAAACAGTTTTTAACTTATTTATTATATTATTTACTTTAAAACTTTATTAAGTTAAACTGCTAAATATATAAAAGTGATCTTTAAATAAAAAGTGTGCAATTAATTACTATGCAATTAATATAATATTAATTATAATGTAATGTATTAATTATAAATGTATAAAAATAAATAATAAATTTTAATTAATGTAAAATTATTAAACAATTTATAATCAATTATATAAAATTGTATTTCATAAATCTTTATACAAATCAAAAGCTTTTTCTAATATTTATATTGAAATATGTTTATAATTATATTTTCACATAATTATAAATAACAAACAAAAGTTCATAAGTAAGTGGAACGTGGCTTATCACGATGCTTGTCAAAGTTGTCCTCCATGGACCAATTTCACGCACTGCGAGCGCAGCGAAGTGAAGCTGCCATAAATCGAGAGACAATAACAAAATAACAGATGCAGAGAGAGTAACAAAGAGAGAGAGAGAGAGAGAGAGAGTGGTAATAAGAGAGCGTTGCTGCTGCTGCTGCTGCTGGCGTCGCTGCCTGTGCAGACGCAGACTATGCTGGCCGTTGTGATGTTTGCTGCCGATGCTGACGCTGCCGCTGCTTCTGCTGCTGCGGCGTCGGCTGTGTCCGTGTGCTCGCCAAGCGCCAAGCGCCAGTCGACAGCGCCAGTCGCTTGCGAAAGCGTAAAGTAAACAGACAAGCGTCGTCCGAGCATGCAGCAGAAGCGCGCCGAAGTTTGCAAACGTCGCCAACGACAACCACAAAAGCAGCAGCAACAACAACAACAGCAGCAATAACAACAACAAGCGCAGCGACAACAACTGACAACAACAGCGGACATTGCCGGAACAACAACACGCTCGTTTCAGCTGTAAAACAGACGCAGCTGCTGGCAGCGACGCAAGCAGCGCTGCCTTTAATCGGTTGCCCGACTGGCTGCCTGCCTGCCTGCTTGCCACATCCTTTGACGCGGCATGCAGTCAGTTAATTTCTGACCACAGCGGCAAACGCGTTGCGTGTGCTCCTCGGTGTTGCGAAACGTTTCCTGCTCATCTAGTTCCTCGAACAGCGAACTGTAATCTTTGGCGGCATTTAACGTGGCCCTAACGAAATTGGGCAACATTTTTGGAAGTCAAACGCCACGTGCAATATGAGTATCGTAGTTACCACACAAGTGTATGCCACAGCCAGGCAAGTGTGGCAAGTGGCATATGGCAGCTGCCTCGTGCAACTCGGGCGCAAGGCAAAGGCCAAATAAAAACTGGCAATTGTGACAGCCAAAAAAAAAAAAAAATATATTGAATAAGTTAACAAAAAGGTGTGCTAAATGCCAAGTGCGCGCTAAGTGCCAAACACTATTATAGCCAAGTTGAATAGAGCAAAATGCGGCTTATTGGATGTGTGAGCAAGTGTGCATATTGAAACGTATGCAATCAGCAGCAAACGACTCAATCAATTAACAACAATTTACATGAAATAAAAGTTAAATATTTAGACAACATTTTAATTACATTGCAAAAAAAAAAATAAATAAATAAATCAATCGACAAATGTGAGAATAATAAAAAAAATCAAGCATACGCCGTGTGGAAAATGTCAAGTGAAATTGTTCAGTGGGATATGGAGAATTAAATTAAACATTGATCAAATTGATTTACATATGCAAAACAATTGAAAGCAATTGAGTATAAGCAACAGCAACAGCCACAACAACAACAGCTACAACAATAAAAACATCAACAACTGGGGAAAGACAACAAAATGCCGGCATCAAGTGGATTATATCGCATCAAGCACGGCCGCGTCCTTGGCAATGTGCAAAAAACCTCGGCATTCATTTTTATTATAGCATACATTGTGGCATGCAGCACTTGCGGTAAATATATAACACACCCACACACACACTCCCCTACACACACCACTACCTACTCCCTTGTGTGTTTGATTTCTCAACAACAGCAAAAAAAAAAAATATATGAAAGCCAAAGAAATACAAAACAACAAAAAGTTCTCTGTTCGATTTATATTCATGACAATTATTACATATCAAATTTTCATTGCGGTTTTCTCTCGTTGCGCCACAAGCTGCAAATGCATTCGGTTAATTAAATTCCGACGGAATCGACACAAATTGTTTGACATTCAGCGATTTATTTGGCGTGATAAATTATGCAATCTATATTATTTATTTATTTATTTATTTATATTTATTTTGATTAATACTTAGTTATTAGAAATTAAGAAACACTCAACTTGTTCTGCACTTAGAAATATTTAAATCTTTTGAAACATTTTGAAGATGTTTAAGCTTGTATTTACTTTATGCTATATTGGGTTAAGACAAATAAGTAAAACGAAAACTTCAGAATTACTAATATAATACAAATAGAAATTAAATAACTAAACAGAGCTCAATCAGAGAAAACTGTTTAAGCTATTAAAATTAAATATATAAGCTCAATAACTTCCATCTCTTCTGGTTACTTCTATTCGTTCTATTGTTAAGTTGAAACTTCTTTTCAGTCTGCAGCACACTTGAAACTTTCATGTTATCAATTGACAATTGCACGACATGTCATTCAAGTTTCATACTCCTGCAGACTTTGTAACTAATCGAAAATAGTTAATGCAATGCATATTTGCAGCTGTTTGTGGTGTTTCTTTTATTACGAACACGTAGACACAGACAGCATAAACCCTATTTTTGTTGAGGTAGTTACAGGAAAGAGCAGACGATATGAGCACATCGTAAATGTGTTACATTTTATTGGCAATGTCGCTTACTGACAGGTCAACGATGGCGCGGAAATCGTGCATCACTTGTCAGTGACTGACAGGGGCAACAACAACAACAACAACAACAACAACAATAGCAACAGCAATAACAACAAAGAGCAGAGAACAACTACAAAACGGAACATGAATGCGAACACTTGTCTGCAGGGCAAACTGTGTGCTGCTTCACAGCCGACGCTGCTGTTGGCAATTTGTCAAGCAATCAACAAAGCCAGAAATTGCCCTCAGCTTATGGGAGTAGGACAAAGGATGAGGGAACAGAAGAGGCGGCGGTAAGGCGGTAAGGCGGCAAGGCGGTGCCAGGGAGGTGTAGAATAGCCCCAAGGTGCCACCGCTTTAGCGCTTGAGCTATGCGAATGTTTGTTGCCAAATCATTGAAACAAATAAAAACGAAGTACAACAGTACGAAAGAGACAGAGAATGTGAGTGACAGAGAGGGAGAGAGAGAGAAACCGATCAAAGAACTGACATGTGTGTTTCAGTGTATGTGGTTTGCTGGCCCTCGAAATAACTGGAGCACTTGATGGCGTTGACGCATCTAAAGCTTTCGCTCTCCGTGGCACATTTGTGCGTGCCCCTGCCACAGGCATTGGGCGTTAGGCACTGGGTTGGGCAAAGGGGGGGTATGCCTCCCAACGTTGGGCCACAAAACGGTCTGTAAAATCGTCAAATAAACCGACCCAGTTGTTGGCCCTGGAGCTGTGCACTTCTGGCACATCTAGCACATCCATTGTTGCATGTTATGCCAACTTATGTAGACTGCTTTTTTGGGTTGCACACACACACACACACACACTCACACTTCAACTGTCACTGTCAATGTTGTAATGAAAAATTCACAGAGCAGCAAAAAAGTCAGAGAATGAAAATACATAGAGGAGCAACGAACAAAGCAAACAAGAGCTTAGTTCTTAAATAAAAAATAAAAAACAATTTTGTGCCATGTTTTCATTTGTTGTTGTTATTATTGTTGTTGTTGTTGTTGTTGCTTTGTTCTTTTTATTATACGCAGCACATTAATATTTAGCTAGCGACATGCTCACAGATCAATATTTATGCATGTCAGAGGCTTTTGGAAATTGAAGGACAACAAGGCAACTGCGCTTACCCCTTACTACAACTACATTTGCATTTAAATGCATTTTTATTCAAGCTGCAAATCTGCAGCTTCGATGAGACAACAGAAAATATGAAAATAAAAATATGAAAATGCTGAAAATAAAGTAATGGCAAAACCAAATTGAAATACAACAATAGTAAAATAGAGTTGAAAATTTGTTAGTTTAATAATTTCGGAATTTAGAACAAAATTGAGTTTATATATTGAAAATCGAACTAAAATATGTTTTTTGATTATTTTGAATATTTGTAATGAGTGTATTTCTATGTTACTTTAGTTTGTATCAACATTCTTGTTGATATTTTATACGTAACAATTTATATACATTTCCCAGCGCAGCTAAAGAAAGATTTGTTAAAATTTGTAGTTTTATATAAAACATTATTTGAATTACAACAACTTTAAAACCGCATTGAGTCTCTAAAGTTCTTAGAGTTGCCTTGAATATATTGTATAAATTGTGTTTTGCATTTCTGCTCAACACAATTCAAATGAAAATAGTTAAGAAATTCAATTCTTTAACAATATGTTGAAGTACATTTGCTCAGCTCTTGCAGATTTCTATATTAGCGCCACAGCAGAACGCAGTTATCCGCACACGAAAAAGTGCATAAACATTTACCCAAACGACAGTCACAGCTGCTGTGGCAGCTACGTGCACATATTTTGATATATTGACAGCAGTTTGCACATCAATATGCAAGCTGAATAACATGCAGATAAACAAAGCTTGTCGTACCTGTCTCGCGTTCTCTGTGTGTCTGGGGGAGGGGGAAACTGTCAGAAAACTGTTGTATCTGCATAGAAAAAGATATATGGGGGAAATGCACAACACGCGCTTAGCAGTCGCACATCGATTAGTTGACAAATCCAGGTAATTGGCCAACCCAAAAGGTGTGCCAGGTGTTTGTGTGTGTGTGTGTGTGTGTGTAAATTGCACACATTTGATTGGACTGGTTCCGAATTGCGCTAATTGTCAAGATCAATTGAGCCCATGGGGCGTATACTTAATGAACGCGAAGCGTACTTAATTGAAACTGTCAAATAAATGGGGAGAGAGAGAATGTAATTTCGTAAGAGCATTAAGTGTGGATGCTGTGCAGCACACACACACACACACACACATACTCACACACACACTCACACACACACTCACACACATACTCACACACACACGGGTGGCACAGTTTGCACATTGCACGTACTTCAATATTTCTTCATCTCAAGCGTAATAATTTTAAATAAACTCAAGTCCGCCTGTCAGCGTGCACACAAAAAGGTGTGCAGAGAGCCAAAAGGTACAGGGGATGGGGTTTTGACGTTGAGCCCTTGCATGGGTCAAGGCCTACAAGCAGAGCCAGCGCAGCCAGCCAACAGAGAGAGAGAGCATACATATGCGCACTTACAACCGATATGCGCGTTGGCAAGCATAATTTAATAGCAACATACCCACGCATATACACACACACACACACACACACACACACACACACACACACACACACACACACTCTTACTGTTGGCAACTGCAACAGAGCCATAAAGTTCACCTGTTACAATTGCAACGACACGTGGGCGTTGCTGCGACCATGGCAGCCATAATAATCAGCACAAAAACTAATGGTCGCACACACACCTACACATGTGTGTATGCCTTCAGACTGAGCCTGCACTTTGGCGTGCATTTTGCTGGCGCTGAAAGCACGTAAATTCTACATAATTCAACCTTTTTGGGAAAATCTCAATGCGGATGCGAATGCGAACGTTGGAACGTTGCATTCAGTTTGAGATTGAGATTGAGATTGCGGATACGTAGATGTGCCATAAAAGCATATTATAAAGTTGCATAACTGGCGATGGGCGTGTTTTTTAAAGTTATGCTCGTTTGCCATTGAAATCTGTTTATTACTCTTATTCAACACCTCAAATCTCTGCAATTAAGTACTGCTACTAAATGAAGTTAACAGTAGGTAGTTAGTATAAATCTAGTTTATATATATAAGAAATCAGAATTATAAAAGATTTAAGAATAGTTTTTTATATCAAATATATTATATAGTCGATTCTGCAGCTCTGTTGCCTTGTCTCGCTCTCCGTATCTTTTCCTATCTATCTCCAAATTAAGCTAATAGTTGTGTTGAACATAGCATATCTAAAAGTCTATCACATACATACAATAATAAGATTACACTAGTGTTAACTTTGAGTATCGTTTAGTTGATTCTGCAGCTCTATTGCCTTGTCTCGCTCCCTCTCTCTCTCTCTTTCCCTATCTCACTTCTATTTAAGCTAACAGCTCATTATTTAGTTCAACATAGCATATTTAAGAGTCTATCAGATACATACAATAATAAGATTACACTAGTATTAACTTTGAGTATCGCTTAGTTGATTCTGCATCTCTAATTCCCATCCTCTCACTCTGCCGCTCACTCACTCACTCTCTCACCTCGTCTCACTGCCAATCTATTTACCATGAAGTTCAGTTTGAAACAGAACTTTTGCGGTTTCTTTTCTACTTTTTATTTCTCATTTCTGCGTTTCTGCAAATCATGCAAATCCATTAAAGACAAGCAAAGAGTCAACTTACCTGCCTGACAGGCACTTCAACTTCGGCTGCTTATCGTATATGCAAATGATTTTCTGATTTACCTAACATCCTGCCTGCTGTTGCTGTTGCTGCTGCTGCTGCTTCTTCTTCTTTCTCGTCTTCGCTTTCGTTTTCTTTTCTTATTTTTTTGAGATTTCTTTCTTCTGCTTATCCAGTTTTTTGGGTCAAACTTTGAGACGAAACGCCAAAGTTGCGCATCATCGCTGATGTTGATGAGGCTGATGATGTTGAATGTTGATGATAATGATGATTGTCATGTTGATGATGATGATGATGTTGATGATGTTGATGGTGTGCTTAGTTGTTAGATGGACCCTTTTGGGGCTCTAACGAGCTGTTGTTGTGCGGACAACTTTGACAAGTGGCTATTGCAGTGAGTCCACACTTCGAAGCCGAAGCCGAAGCCGCAAACCCCAAACTCTTTGATCCGTCGCAATTATTATCAGTTGAAAAGGGGTTGACTAAGAAGTTAGCAGTACGCGCTCGTATCTCTCTCCCTGGGGGGTTGCCACTTTATTTGCGCAATTAATTTGCTTGAAAAGCGCGCCTGATTTCATTTCTGCCTCTCTCTCTCTCTCTCTCTCTGTGTGTGTGTGTGTGCTTCATGTCACTTTTGACGTAATGTTTTTGTTCATCTTGTTGCCTTAAAGTTAAATGCAGACAGTCGGACAGACTTTGAAGTGAAAGAGAATCCCGCTGACACAATTTCATTACGAAAGTTGTCAGCACACAACAGAAAAAAGAGAGAGAAAGAAAAATTCGGAAGAAGATGACGTGATGGAGAAGGAGAATGAGATGGAGATGGAGAAGCAGAGCGAGAGACGTGGTTGAAGAGAATTTGCCTATCATTTGTCTCGACGCGGCAACTTGAAACTGGAAAGTCGAGCTGTGTGGCAGCAACGCAACTTGCAACACGCAACGCGCCACTCGCAACTGGCAACTGGCAACTCGCAGCTCGTAGAAATTGAAACTTTTCAAAAGCAATTGCTTGAATTTCAAGTAAAAACTTTGCTGGTTTTGCCATTTTTTCTCTCCCCCTCTCACTCTCACTCTCCCTCTCTCTCTCTCTCTCTCTCTTTTCTTTTAGCCAACTTTATTTTTTGTTAGAAATATGCACACGCACACACGCCCAGCTATTTTTGGGACTTGTTGTGCGTGTATGGGTGTGTGTGTGTGTGTGTGTGTGTGTATATATACTAAGTAATTGCGCGTTGTAGCAACTGGAGCAAACTGTCTGCGTTTTAAATGCCAAACGAGCACATTGACGCCAAAATGCAAAGCTAAAAGCCAAATGGCGTCGCGTCTCCTTTGAAGTAGCAGCAAACGCAAACGCAAACTCAAACGCAACGATACCAACTAGAAGTCTTCAGGATAACGTATTGCTTGTTGCAACAACAATTGCAATTGCAATTGAAATTGAAATTATGTTGCATGCTCGCAAAGCTCTGCCAAAGACATATGCGTTGCACTTTATCAACTCCAGCTCCAACTACACTTCATCCTAACAGTTTCGCCCAAGTTCTCTGGCTCTGTTTGGATTATATAACGTGAAGACTTTCCCAAAAAGTTTTGCAACCTACTTATGGCCTGACAATTCAATTTAAAAACACATTGTTAAGCTGCTCTAGCAGCATAATAATAATTCGCAATAATCTCGATGAAACTAGTCGCTTGCAAAGCTGCAGCTTATCAAGCGAATACTTTATTTTGTATATATTATATGTATTTAATAGACTTTCTTTATTCACTTCATATTTAAATGATCTGCACTTTGTTTATCGCTTAACTTCTGTAGTAAATGCACTTATATAGTTAGTACTGTGCTTGTCAATTGCAGTCTGATCTGTTTCAGCATCAATTCCTTTACAGTCGCCAGGCTTTGTTCACTATACACACTTGCAGAGACACCACTGTAGGCAGCAGTTGCGCTTGTTTTATTTGCACTTGAAGAGACAGCAATGAGAGCTTTGATCGCTTGTTTGGACGCAACTGTAGGTCTCTCTTTTCCTGCTTGTCTTCTGCTTCTTTCGCTCATTCCTTGTCCTTGTCTCTTTCGTATTTTCTATTTATACTTTCTTCTGTCTCTTGATTGCCATCTGTCTGTCTGTCTGCATAACTGTCTCTGTTTCGCTCTTCATTTATTTTTTCGTGTTTCTCTACCATATTCTCTCTCTCTCTCTCTTGCTATTGGACTCCTTCTCTTTTCTTTCTCTCCATCTATCTCTACTTTCATCTATCTTCTTTCCTCTTTTCTTCTCTAAATACTTATCTATCTACTTCTCTTTGTCATTTTCACTACCTCTCTCTCTCTCTCTCTCTCTCTCTCTCTCTCTCTCTCTCTCTCTCTCTGTATTTATCTCTCCCCCCCCCACGAAACCCTCCTTCTTCTTCTTTAGAACTGCCTACAGCACATCTTCCAGTCGCTGTATTGCCTAAGCCTAAACAGTCTTGATTAAGCTCACCTTGCGAAGGCACGCTAAGTAACTGTAATTCACGGCTGTCGTGTCCTTGCCTCCATCTCCATCATCATCTCCATCTGCTTCTCTGTCTCTATCTCTGTCTCTGTCTCCATCTCTAGTTAAAGCTCCCTGCTTAGCAGTCCTTTAATGCGCGTTTTCGGCAACGCCCCATATCAAAGCCGGATTATGGTTTTAAGTGTAATTACAATTTACATGGCTTCCATTCGCCACCTACCGACTGCACCACCTAACGCCCCCCTCCCTCCTCCCCCTCTCTCTTTCCACCCTTCCCCCCCTCAGGCAGCCAGCATTTGGGGTGTTGGTATATATGCTCCCAACGACTGAAGCTTGTATTAAAAACTTAAACAGCAAATGATAAGCGCCTGCCAGTACACATTACCTCTACCATGCTGCCGCTGCCATTACACACTCCCCCTCCTCTCCCTTTCCGCTGATACCCTCACTCCACTGTTATAAGTGAATAAAAAACCGCCAGCCGGTTTCACGGTCGTAATTAGAAACTTTTTAGTTGGCAGCGCACAAAAGTTAGGCATGACTTTTGAGGCATTAGCGAACGTGGTGGCCATTTTCGCGCCATGATGCGGTAATTAATTTTCCAACAACGCGTTTTTTTCTGCTTCTTCTCATTTTGGTGGCAGCTCACACTGTGGCATTGGCCATGGGCAAGGGCAACAGTTGTGGCACAACACTGAGCTGGACATGCCATATAGTTTTCAAGGTTACTATGGCACTTAATAAGCTTGTCGGGCGCACTTTTTTGTAGTAAAATGAGGAAAACGATAAGCTGATGCGTTGTGAATCGATGCAGGAAGGGGAAATGAGGGAGGGAGAGAGATAGAAAGAGAGCGAGAAAGGCGACTAGAGAGCGAGAGCGAGTTTATCTAATCAGAACTGTGTACGTTAATAGAATGTTAATAAGAGAAGGTAACTCAGTCTACAAAGAAAAGTATATATATATATATCAACAGTTTCAACAACCAAGTCATTGTAGCCAAGTAAGACTGTCTCTTGAACTATAAGAGCTGGAGATACCAAATGGTATATTAAGGTCTTTGTATATGCTAAGTAGCTGAAGCTTACTTTAGTATTCTGTCAAAACTTATCATTATTTCTATAAATACAGGGTCTAGCACAGTCGTTTAGACTCGTCTGCAGACTTTTCCACTAGGTTGCATAACCCTTTTTTCCTCTTTTCAAATGAATTTGCCACAAATTTTGTATGATTTGAATGTTGTTTTGTGCGGTTTAAGCGCTTGTCTTTGGTATTAAATTTGAAATTTATAGACAATGCGACAAGCGGGCTCTACAGTTAATGGCTTAAACAAGCACACAAATACACACAGACACGCACACACACAGATATATACAGATAAACAACTACGCATATGTAGGCTAGGCTTTACTTAATTACCGTTGATAATTTACACTTGAGCTGGGAAATGGGTTCGCTTTAACTTTGGCCCATTTGGCTGCACATTTATCTGTGTGTGTGTGTATGTGTGAGAGTGAGTGTGTGTGTGTGTGTGTGCTCTACATAAATTAAAGTTTAAAGCGCAGTAAATTTAGACTTGCCACAGCCTCTCTACAACTGCCTCTTCCCCATCTAAACATGGCAGTTGCCATACGACAACGACGCCCACGCAGAAATTGTAACTAAAAAGCAAATTCAGTTGCTGCCTTGAGGGCGGTTCAAATAAATATGTGTGTGTGTGTGTGTGTGTGTAGAAGACCTTGCGTAACAATTTGGATTACAGTTGAAGTAGTTGACAGTTGAAGTAGGCGGGCAATGCAAACGGAATGGGAATGGGCAAGGAGTGTGGAGAGAGTGGAGCAAGCAGAGTGCGCGGAGCGTGTGACAAGCTAATTTATGAAAATTGCTCTCGAAATTATTGGCAAGCCATGGCAAAGAGACGGGGCAGTGGGCAGGGGTAGCGCCAGTTGCGTACTGTCTCGCATTGTGGTCGGATTTCTGGCTGACCGACTAACCGACTAAGCAACTCTGACAAACTGAGAGGCTGACAGACTGACAGACAGACAGACAGACGATGTGACGCAATTGAAGCGACGGCTACTGTGATAATGAGCCAAAAAACGTATTGAAACTCGTTGGCGCCCAGAAGTATGCAAATATTTGTGCCACAGCCGCCTGGCCCAGCACACAAGTGAAAGTGGCAAGTGGAGAGTGGAGAGTGGAGAGTGGAAAGTGCCCAACAAGTGTAATTTATGGCTGACTGCTTAAATTTCAGAGCAGCGCCAAACAAATTGTAAAGGGAAAACCGCAAATTATAAATATATATATAGATATATATATAAATATATACAAAGTATAAGTATATATGGCACATAAAGCATGCCAGATAAATTTGGTCTGGCAGTCGAGTAAGCAAAAAAAAAAAAAGAAAAGAAAAGCAAATGAAGGAAAAGAAAGAAAAGTGGCGTATTTCTTTGGCTGCTTGCTTATATGTTGCCTTTAATCTTTGGTCTTGGTTAGCGATTGGGGGGGGGGGTGTAGGAGGCCAGAAATTTACGCGATTTCAGTTTCAGCTCACAAAAGACTTGAGCGCAACTCAAGGACAACAAATGATAACGGTTAACGCAGCGCCAGCAGCAAGAAGCAGCAGCAACAGCAACAGCAACGAGCAACGAGCAACGAGCAATGCCTAATGATACTGTCAACAAAAGCCAAAAGGGTGTGCGGCAAGACGGGGGTTGGCAGAGAGGTCGTTGGCAAAAAAAAACGTATATATATGTATAAAAGTATAAGTTGCCAAAGCGAAAAGACAGCGACAGCGCCAAGAAGAATATGATGATGACAGCAAAGACTGTGACTCTGCCACAGTGCCACACAGAAGACAGCAACTGCTACACGTCGCTCTGCCACATTGTCTCTCTATTTGCGACTGCGACAACAAATTTTACCATTAGATGCTGTAAACGCGCATGTATTGTAAATGTATCTGCTTGCCTGAGTTGACAAAGACTGGGGAAGGTGGGGAAGGGGGCCAACAACAGCAGACACCGCATAAGACAAACCCGCGATAGCAAAGGCAGTTCCTCACTAGCAGCAGCGTACTCCCCCCTCTCTCTCTATCACTCTCTCTTTGCCACTCCACACACATTCATTTGTTTCTCCAGCCAAAACTGTTTTGCATTTATTCACTTGACTTTGCTTTCACAATGAGGTAACTCGCTCTGGCTTTATGTGTGTGCGTGTGTGTGTATGTGTGTGTCTGTGTGGTGTGTGTGTATATTACTGTATTTCCATGCACGCACATACCGCATAGATTGAATATTTCCTGCCTTAGACGCAGATTTGCCTGCAGAGCGCGGCAAATAAGTATACATAATTGAGTGAAGCAAACCCGACTGACAGTTACCCTGCAGAGCAGATTAAATTTAAGCAAACAGAAAGGAAAGAAGAAAATTAGCTTAGCTTATTTATAATATTTATTTACTATTTATATTTATTTATTTCAGCTAGGGTAGCTGAGCTTAATGAGTCAATTTGTCCGCTGGGAGGGGGAAGCACTTCCAGCACAAGTTTATATATAAAAATATATTAAATTAAAAACTTCACTTGTTATAAGTGAGCGATACAGCTGCTTAACATGCACTTCTATCTGCCTAGTTTAGCATACCCACTTTCCGCTGTACAGGGTAGCAGAAATGTCATGTTTAAATGTCTCTGGTAGCCGCATGCCTTTCAAACATTTTTGCCATGCTTCCCACAACAATTCATGCTTTTTTTGTGTAAATGTCATTGCTGTTCTTCCTCTTTCACCCTGTGAGGGTGTAAGTGTGGGCGTGGCATTGCTACGCAAATAGAATTGCAAACAAGTAAATCTTAAATAAAATTAATTCGCAATGTGCCTAGCTTTATGTTTATGCTTATATACATTTTGTTCATGCGTCTCTCTCTCACTTGCCCACTCTCTCTCTCTCTCTCTCACACTGTTTCGCTCTCACTCTCTGCGTCCTTCGCTGCTGTTAAAAACTCAAAAGTGGAAAAGTTTGTTACTCAACTCAGTTAAGTCCAAACTTGGCATTATTATTATAGCCGCTGGCTTTTTCGCCTGATTCTTGTAATGCAATGCTTTCAAACGCCTTGGGGGAGACAGCGGCATGTGGCTTGTGGCATGTGGCAAGGTCTGTGACACAACAGCGGTCCAACAATGTAGCATTCAGTCATGATTCTTTTGGGCTGGCTAATAAACTGATTTATTAAACGGGAATTGTTGTGGTGCTCAGTGAAACGCATAAATTACTCTTAGCATTTTGTGACAGGCATTCATTAGGCATTCTGTGACTTAATTATCATAATTCATTATGAATGCCCTTGGCAAATCAATAAATTTATGACAGATAGCTGCCCGCAAACTCTCCCCTTCCCCCCACCCGCTAACTTCTCACTTGCTGACTGGTGAATGATAATAATTTCTTGAAATTGATTTGGCTAATTTGGCATAAACAGATAGAGGCACAGAGATTGAGAAAGCGAGAAGCTGAGACTGACAAATAGCCATAAAGACGGGGAGTTTGCTGTGGCCCAATAATAAGGCTCGTCCTCGTGATGAGCCAGGCCATAACAATAGCAAATACCATATGAACTGAAGTCACCTGCTAGCAATTGTATGAGCCATTGCTTCTAACCACAATCCAGCTGCGTCTTTCAATGCAACCGAAAGTCAAACAGCAAGTGCAATAGAGATGGGAAATGGTCGAGGGAGAAGGTGGGAAGGGGAATTACTGCGAGTATTTGGCAAATGTGAAAATGTTTGCATTGCCTGAGAATTGCAGGGGAATCAGAACTCACCGCGGGCGCACTTTCTGATGAATTTCTCTAGAAGATTGACTAGACTTGGCAGTGCACTGCATTCCATACACAAACGCGCGCTCTCTCTCTCTCTCTCTCTCTCTTCTATCCCTCCCCCTCTCTCTCTCTCTCTCTCTCTCTCCTCTATCCCTCCTCTATCTACACTTTCAAGTTCTGACCACATGCGACTAAGCAAATGTGTGGCAAGCATTTGAAAAGTTGCGCATACATGAAATTGATTACGGCAACGGAAACGGAAACTTGTGCAATTAACTTGTCTGCGAAAAGGTTTAATATTTACCTGAGACTCTGGCAAAATGTTGTCCAGTCACGAATGCACAACACAACATGGCTCAATTGAGTGAGAAAAGGACCAATAAAACATAATGGACGGAAGTCATGCAAAGTGCAATGGCGCCAGTTTCTGTTTGCAGCAAAAATTAAAGTCAATTTGTTGTAGATAATAAGCAAGAAGGCAAACACAAGTAAACAACAAGAAACATAGCGAGTGAGAGTGAATGCGACAGAGAGAGAGTATGTGTGTGTGTGTGTGTGTGTGAAAGGGTATTGCACGTTGTTGCATGCGGCAGTAAGACGAAGTTTTCCAACTAAACTACGCAATGTGTGAGCGTGCATAAAAAAAAGTTTTGTGAATGCAGCAGCTGCTGCTGCTGTTGCAAACCAAAATTTGGCTACCTCTGCTGCCTGCTGTCTGCTGCCTGTTGCCAGGTGTCTAAGCCCCAAGCAACGCTATTTGATAGAACTGCCAATCAGTATCAAGCGTGGCAAAATAGTGATACAAAAAAATATATAAAAAATAAAATATTTAACCACAAATAAAATGTGATTTAATTTTGAGCAAATATTTGCAATCAAAATGATATCTTCCATTTATAAATTGATGGCTGGAAATGTCTTTAGGCGTTAGCTAGTTGCTGAGACTTCAGGCACAAACAACAATTGTGGCCTGCTGAGACAACAAGTTGTACACACACTGTGAGAAATTAAGAACAGTTTACGCTCTAAATGAATTCCAAGCGGCTTTCTAATTGCAACAAGGTGACCACAAACGGAATTCACCTGCGTCAACTGTCCGTAAATTGACAAAATACTCGAATAAAACCGCAATTTGATTTACGAATTCTATCGACTAAAAACATTTTAGAATTCAACGAATGTTGGACTTCCGGCCGAAAAGCCGAAAAGCCAATGGCAACGCCAATGTCATTTTGCTATTTTGGGGCTTAGTGCTGCAAATGTCAACGACATCAAATGGATAAGGGCAAACAAACTGCGTGCCTGCTGTGGCCCAGTCCCAATCCCCATGCCCATGCCCATGCCCATGCCGCTACCTTCCCTGTGGACTGTCAGGCTGCCTTTGTATAGTACAAAATGTGACAGTTCACAGTGGCGCATAAAAATGTGTTAAGAAGCAGCAACAACAAGGGCTAATACATAAAAAATAATAAAAAGAGGATGAGATTTGGCCAATCTAAAGAGCCCAGTGTCACATTTGAAATGCGAATTGAAATTGGAATGGAAAATGCAAAATGGAAACAGGAATCGATCAATGACCTATGCTTAGTCCTTCGCTCGCCCGCAAATAAATTGAACTTAAATAGGTGACGTCCCAGGGCATTGAATGTAATAGTCGCTCAAGCCGCAGCAAAGGTATGATTTGTGATTTGGGTGCAGCCATGACGACTGAGAGATACTCTACTTAAACTCAGCAAAGACTGTTGAAGTGGTTTTAGATAATAGTTTAAGTTTTTGACTGACGAATAGATGTCTGCATTCTCTTTAAAAAGCTTATTAATAGCGAAGTTTAAATACCCTATGCAATTGTGTCTAAGTTAGTTAACGAATGTTCTGTAGAACTAAGCTAAAACTATTCAAAAATAACTTTTCTCTTTCAGTAAACTATAGACACATAAAGAATATAAAACGTTGCACATTGAAATACACCACAGGTATAGCGTTTGTCTAGACAACCCACACTTGTGGTGCATTTCCATTCAAAGCAATTATATATATTTGCACAGTTATTATACAAAAAATCCGCTCGAGCGTAGGCAAAAAAAATATATATATATTTAGCTTTGATTACGTTTGAACCCAGAAATTTGCCACATCCGGTGAAGCAGTTTATATCCTCGCTGTCCTCTCACTATTTATATATATGTACATATATATAAATGTCCTGGGGACTGAGACTGCCATTGCGACTGCGACTGCGACTGCGACGAGACGTCGCCTGCTTTGTATAAAATGTCAAGTGTGTCTGAAGCTCGGCAACGAATTAAGTGGACTGCCAAAAAGTTCCTTTACCAATTGTGGTCCTTGTTGTTGTTGTTGTTGTTATTTTTTGTTATTTTTGTATTTTTGTTTTTGCTTTTGCTTTATTTCGCTTTTAATAATATTTCCACTTTGATGCTCGGCCACTTTGGTCAGCTATCGTAGCATTTTTGGCTCCTCAGTTTTGTGTGTTTATGCGCCGCATTACGGAAGTTGACAATTTAATTTTATGTACTAAAGGACTGACTATGCTGGCCGGCTCCATGGCCAAGTCTAGAGCCCGGAACTACGACTCGCTTCTCCATTCACTTTCACACACTCTCTCTTGGTCTCTCTCTCTCTCTCTATCTCTTTCTCTCTATCTCTCACTGTGCCTGTCTATTGCGTTTGGCATCAGTTTGACGGACAGAGAGATACTAAACATTTATTGAAGTCGTTGCCGTTGTTGCCCTTTTGCCCTGAGGTCGACTATTCAAAGTGCTTAGTCAAGCATGGAAAGCGGCACTCGTTCTATTCGTTCAGTATTCAGTATTTGTATTCTAATTTGCACGTGCTTGCAATTTGCCCAAATGCGTCGCATTGCAAAGCCTCTAATGGTGTGTCTGTGCCTGCCTGTGTGTGCCTGTGTGTGTGTGTGTGTGTATCTGTGTATAAGCTTTAGAAAGTATAAATCTTCATTAGAACAACAACACGGCTCAGACTTACACTCAAACTGTTGGGATTCACATGCCTCACTTGCAACCCAACTCAACCCACATGCCACATGACGCACTTAACTTATGCTCTTTTATATACTTTCCTCTTTTGCTGACTTTTCCGTTTGATTTCACACCCACACCCACACCCACGCACACACACACACACCCACACAGCTCAACGACTTTCTGCAGATATAAAAACTCAGTGTAGCATATTTGTACCTTATTTATTTTGTTCGCATAATTTATTAATGTTGCACATACACTTCGTTTTTTCATCTGTCTGCCTTCTGCCACTACGCAGCCATTAAACTGATGGGGTATATTGCTTGCAAGTAGTTTATGTAACAGTCTGATTGATTGTGCGCAACACTAAAGCGGACTGCGAACTTTGATTGACTGAAAGTTGTTAAATGCGAAACTTGCAAAGGTTAAGCATCGAAATAACGGCAGTGTAAAGCTTTATTGTGCTTTTAAGCTGTTTAAAGCTAACAATATAAAGTTTACAAGTGCTGCTATCGAGCATTTGCTATGATATTAATTAAATTGCCAACTATAATATGACTTAAAGCTTAAAAAACTTTCCATAGAATTGTTGAAAGATTTTAAATATAAACAATAATCACAGCATTTCTAAACTTGAATACCACTTGCAGGATAACACTTAGTCGTGCCATCTGTTGTACTTCTTTCATATGGCATTTGGGAAAATATGATGCCAAAAATATTAACAATGTTGCTACAGCACAGCTCACAGAGCCATCATTTATTGACAACGAAACGAAGTCGAGTGTGTTGATGCCCCATTTGATGAAGTGGCAGAATCTGAAAAAATCAGAATTTAATACTTAAGACAGCATTACGAGCTTATAAAAATAGAACTGGGCTGATGTATTGTCTGCGTAAATGAAAAAAAAAGAAAGAGAAAGAGCAAGAAAACTGGAATTTCATTTTGGTTAAGCGAAACTAATTAAATTCTTGGATGCCACAAAAGTGCTACTGCTAATTAGCCAAGTTTGTTGTCGTTGCTATCGTTGTTGGCAACAAAATTTGAACTATGCAAAGTTGAGAATGCTTTCTATAAATACTACTAACATTCTGGCATTTGGCATATTGGGCGAGTGAGAGAAATACACAAAGTTGAGCACTTAGACACGCATTGAAATAAAATAAATAAAATTAGAAGAATCGCATCGCTTGGTGGGACTTGGCAGGACCAGGCGAGTCCTTGCCTACTGCTATTTGCCAGATAGAAAGCCAATTTTATGACTCAACTTAAATAGGCACTTTACTTTAGTCTTAATGCCTTTTTATGAGCGTCTCCACGCGCAGTTAGTGGCCCTTTTGTGAAGTCTGCCAGCTGCTCAAGAGGGGCGAAACGCAGAGGGGTGTGTGGGTGACTGGGGAGGGAAGTGGCATTAATGATTGTTAAGAACGCAGCTCGGTGACGCTTTATTGGAAAATAAATGGCAAATAGTCGCTAGTTGCAAGTTGCTGCTGCTGCTGCTGCTGCTGCGTAACACACTTATCTGATTTTACACTTGTACTTCAAGTCAGGGCCACAGATAGAGATAGAGATATTGCTGGTTGCTGAATCCGTAATATCCTGGACCTAGGGTAGTCAGAGAGCATTGGACAACTTGACTGTTGTTGGGCTGTTAATGTTAATGTTCAATAAAAATTATGACAGTCGCAAAGTTAAACGCTCTGGCGGCAATTTCGCGCTGTACGTGTGGGCGTGCCCCAATTAAATGTTGCCACATCTCAACCATTGTTGTTGTAGTTGTTGTCAGTCCATGGCCAGAGGCCAGTTGACGCATTTACACAAAATTACCGCCAAGTGTCAAATGCAAACATTTAGCTCGAACAATATTTGCAATAAAAACAACTTGGTGAGTTTTCCGCTGACTGAAAACTTCTTTGGCCGCCGCTGCCATAGAAGTTTTTCCGTAATGAACAGCAGCAGCTCGAAAACTGGGGAAAACTCAAAAACTTGGCAACAACAGCAGCAAAAGCCATTCTTCTATTTCCGTTGCCAAAACAGCGAATGTTCATTTTGTTCTGCAACCATAATTTTCAAATTTTTGTTGTGAAATTCGAAGCAGATACCGCGGGATGTGGCAAGTGGCAAGTGGCAACTGGCTGAGAGATACTGAGGGTTTTTGTGGGGGGTAGGAATGATTCAATGGCGCAACATATTCAGCGGACAAACTAATTGATAAATGTTAAGCATTTAATTAAAACTTTTCAATTTGCAGCTCAACTAAGCAACTTGCGGGCCATTGTCACAAATTTGTTGTACGAAAAATTTGTGACAATTGTTTGCTGCATGCCTTAAATTACTGCACTGACCGCAAATTTAGTTAACAGCGACAAATAAATTATGTGTAGCTGGGCAAGGGGAGATAGAGGAAGCAAAAGCAACAAGAGCGAAGCGGAAATGTACATGACATACATTTGCCAGCTACTGTAGATGAAAGTATATGAATTATACAATGGGAAAGATAGAGAGAGGGAGAGAGAGACAGAGAGAGAGAGTGAGAGGGATAGATATAGATATATATATAGATATAGATATAGATATAGATATAGATATAGATATAGATATAGATATAGATATAGATATAGATATAGATATAGATATAGATATAGATATAGATATAGATATAGATATAGATATAGATATAGATATAGATATAGATATAGATATAGATATAGATATAGATATAGATATAGATATAGATATAGATATAGATATAGATATAGATATAGATATAGATATAGATATAGATATAGATATAGATATAGATATAGATATAGATATAGATATAGATATAGATATAGATATAGATATAGATATAGATATAGATATAGATATAGATATAGATATAGATATAGATATAGATATAGATATAGATATAGATATAGATATAGATATAGATATAGATATAGATATAGATATAGATATAGATATAGATATAGATATAGATATAGATATAGATATAGATATAGATATAGATATAGATATAGATACATTTAAATTTTAGAGTATTCAAACTTCTTCTATGCACACACAAATCAATTACTTGTATTTTAATTAGATTTTGTAATATTATTACATGAAATGCAAACTCATTCAAATTAATGGAAGCACAGGAAGTATCTAAATTTGCGCGTATCTGTAACTTTATATATCTACATATTAATTTGAAATTTGGCTGGCAAAAGCCACAATTCAATTATAATTTATTTAGCTAATATTTCAATCTAATAATATTAATGTCATTTGTGAAAAATTGATAAGCTTAGGTAAAACAAAAAACATGATAAAAAATAACAGAATGCTAGATGAAAATTACGCATACGCACTGTTGCAGCAAGCACACAGAGGCACAGACACGCATGGGTAATCATTTGATATCAAGTTCACAAAACGCAACAAAAACTTTTGAATAAAATGTCACGAGACACACACACACACACATCACACACACACACACACACACACACACACAAACGCTTTTGCCTTTTGCTACGCTGAGTTGCATTTGCAGATCTCAGCGCATGTTGCCGCGTTAATAATCATAAACACACACATAACACACACTGCTGGTCTTGTCTAGTGTATGAAATGGAAATTGTTGTTGTGTTGGTGCAAAATGTTTGCGGCATAATGTGCGCTTTTTCCAGTTGTTGCAGTTTTTGTTGCTGTTGTTGCAGCTGCACCTCACTGAGCTGACAATGCGCAGTGCTTGTAAATCCACAACGAGGCAACATAACGAACCACAACAGCAGCAGCAGCAGACCCACCACCACCGCCAACAACAAGACCAACAACAACAACATCCAGTGGCTGTGAAAAATTCAATTACTAAGTCGCCCAACTGCAGCCAAAGAATGCAAATTTTCTTCCATTTTCCTCTGTTATTTTCTTCTTTTTTTTTGTATTTCGAACTGGGATTGGGGCAAATGCAAATGCCGCAATAGCAGCAACACCACCAACAGACTCAAACAACAGCGACAGCAGCCAGTTTTAGTGGTGGTGGTGGTTGCGGCAAATGCTGCTGCCCCACTATTGCCCCACTGTGCTAAGCTAGACGAACTTGGGGTACAGAAACTGCAAAATATTCGCTGAATTCCGTTTGCAGTCACGTGCGAACGTGACAAAACTGCCACGATGATGCGTTTTGGTCCTGCGTTGCTCTGGCCAGGACAATGTGAGCTCGTATTGTCCTCACGCAGCTGGTTATTTGCAGCTGCCACTGCTACTGCCACTGCTGCTGCTTCTTGGCCGGGTCGACGGCACAAAACCACAAATGCGATATAGTTCGGATAGCAAGTGAATGCCAGAGAGGACTGCAAATTTCTTATTCAGAGACAGCAATTTCTGTAGATTTCAGCAGCAAATAGATTGACAATTGATGCACTGCAGACAATTGTGTCAACATCACACTTGTCTGCACTTCTCACTCTCTTATTGTCTCTGTCTCTCCATCGCCATATCTTTTCAAGTCCAAACAATATATATGACAACATTGACAAGCTGACAATATCAATTTAATTGCATTTCAGCTTTTTCTATACAAATTCTGAATATTAATTAACATTAGTTGTTAGTTTAGTTTCTCATAATCTCTATTTAATAATTAAAAGGAATTCATGTTTACAAATTATTTTAGAACACTGCACTGCATTTGTAAGCTGCTTTAATCAATTAGAGAAAATTTTGTAAACCTACGAGAATTCATACCATTCGAGTTCATCAATTGTAAAATTCATTGATTAAATGCCAAGAACATAAATTACATCATTGAATTTAGAGAATGAGAAATGTGACATTACTTGGCAATAGACTAATTAATTTGAAAATAATTCCCAAATCTATTTACAATTTCAATTTGAACAATGAGCAACTGCTAAATCCGCTTGCTGTAGTTACACAAATCAGGGCAGGTCTCTTAGGGCAACCCAAATATAGAATATAGAAAATTCAAATAACAAATAACAAATATCAAATATTCTGTGGCTTAAGCGACACACGGAATGAATGGCATAAATAGGGAGAGAGAGAGTGTGTGTGTGTATGTAAATGCGTGACCAATTGAAATTTCACATATAACATTTGGCTTAATTGACTCACCGGTAAATGCCAATCAAGGCCAAAAAGCAAACCAAATGAAACCCAAAAACCAAATCCGTTTGCCAAATGCAATTATGTTTAATTGTGAAATATTATTTGGTTTACACAAATTACGCACAGCAAATGAGATTCACCGATGCCGAAACGTGTTATGCGGTTGCTTTAATGGCAAATGCTTCCCTTTCAGCAACACCAAACCCACCAGAAACCACCCAAATATGCCTGAATATAAACTAAAAACAAAACCACACACTTATAAAGTGTACTTTCAGTCTGCCTCTCCCTCCTGCCGTCTGCCAACATATTTTTACCTGTTCAAGCAGCACTTGTTCAATTTACATACACTCATTGCGGATAACTCATGTTGTCTGTCGCATATGATAATTAAGCAGTTTTTTATTTAATTATTTTAAATTAAATAAATGTCTATAATAGCATTTGAATTTAATTGTATTGTAATTTTAAGGGAATCATTAATATCATTGACTTAAATATATAAAATACACAATAAAATAGTTGTTACTTCATTGGGCGTATGCGCAATCTGGCATTTGAAAGGTGGGCATTTTATGAGGATTGGCTTGCTGAAGTATTCTTTTTATTAAACAGATTAAGCATACGCCGCATAGTACAGGCAATTCATTGCTCCAGTTTCTATATTAATGGAAATTCAATTATAGATAATTTCTCTGTTCTCTGTTAATTAAGAAGCTATTATTCTAATGGCTTTATAAATATACTTATTTATATATAAATACTATTATATATTTATTATAATGTGTTTATACACTTATTTGAGGTAATGGTGTTAAGTATTGCATTAAAAACTTAACCACATCGCAGCCGCATTTACAGTCACTATATATATATATGCATTCGCCCTGGAATATTTGCATATATTAAAGGAATTATGCACTTAAATAACATTGTTAAACAGGCCACTGCATTAACTACAACTAAAGTTTATTTAAATTAATAAACACAATAATTAACTTGTGCTTTATCACAACACAAATAAATGGAAAAAAAAAAATGTTTATGATCATATATATATTCCGTTGTTTATTTGTATTTTGCTTTATTTGTTAAGAACACGTGTGTCAACAATTTGCAGAAAAACGTGTAATAAACAAGACAATATTTACACATTTATCTTCTTTTTGTTCTGCTCCTGGTAAGAACAACAAATTTCAGAAAATTATGCGCAGATTTTTGGGCAAATAAGTACAAGCAACGCTCAAGGGCAAAGCGTGTGAAAGAAACGGGGGAGGGATGTGAAGTAGGTGGGGGTTAGCGCATCATAATATCGTTATATAGGCGCCTTAATTAGCTGTGTCAGTTTATGCAAATGATTGGAAAGGGAAACAAAGTGGAGAGCAGATGGGATTGAGGCGCGGCCCGCCCGCTGCTAATGAAAATCCCAATGAAAAGATATTACGTATACGCAACGCTTATGCGCATTCAAATTAATTGACTTCACGCTGTTATTGTTTATCCGACGACAGACAGCGCATATATTAACACATTTTAAATTGTGCTCGTCTCTTCTCTCTTCCACTCAACAGGCAATGTGGCAGCCACAACAGTACCAGGAGCAGCACCAGTGGCATCAATGCCATCAGTGGCCTCAGTGGTAACAACAATGGCGCCAGGACAACAAGGAGAGCACAGCGTTACGTCGTCAGACAGTCAAAGCCAAAGTGAGGCATTACAACGGCATATAAATCAAAATTTAATTATGTCGCAACCGCTCGAAGGCTCAAGCTTTGCCGCCGCCTCGGCGGCCGCATTGACAGCACCAGAGCAACGGGCCACAGCCTCCTCATCGTTGTCGCAAGGCACTGGCAGTAGCAGCAGCATAACAAGCTTCGACTCCAACAATATGATCGATGACAAGCGACTGCCGCAACAGCAGGAGCAGCTGCATCATCCACAGCAACACCAACAGCAACACCAACACCAACAGCAACAACACCAGCAACAGCAACACTCACGCATTCAAGCCAAAGACACTGCTGGTCCATATCCAATACCTGTGCACATTGAGAATCATCTGGAGACGACGCATGGCATCGATGGTGCGGATAATGTGTACGGCACTCCCATGTACTTTGGCACCGAGAACTCAACCGTGGTGACGACACAGATTGGCGCCACAGCTCACGTTCCTTGCACGGTGCATCACATTGGCGATGGTGTGGTAAGTAAACATGCCACACAATCGCACATACATACACATATATATATATATATATATATATAAACAACTCAACTCAGCTCTACCTGTGCCACAAATGACTCATTCAATCGTGCCACCATTTTCTCCATTGTTTTAATATTTTATTTAAAATCAATTCATCAGCTGCTTTGTTTAACTTGTGGCCAACTGTCAGACTCTGTTGCCTGACTCTCAGCTCTCAGTTCTCAGTTCTCTTTCATGCTCTACGTGGTGCATAAATTAATAAAGTGTCATTCACATTGGCAAATAGATCGTATTTGGCTTTTTAATTGAAAATGAAAATCTATAAAAGTTGACTGCTTAATAGCAAAAAGTAAATGCAAAAGGTTGCACAGTGTGGCAAAAATGTAGGTTTCTTTTATAATATATATTAATTAATATTTATATAGTAAAGGAATCCTTAAAATAATTAACGAAATATTAATTATAATTATATTTTAGTTATTATTATTCATCTAAAGCAAATGAATGAAAATGAATATTAATTAATAAAAAAATAAAAATATAAATATTATAAATATATATTCTTCCAAAAGGCTTAAAGGATATTTTTATGTGTAAGAAAAGGTTTTTTTAAATTATAAATATTCGACATTATGCATTTATTTAAAACATTGAATTTGTATAGATTATTTTCACAAGGTTTACAAAAGGCTTTTCCAACTCAAAAGACGAAAATGTTATACTTTTCCATCGAAGATCTTTTACATGCAAATTTATCGTCGTTTCATTTGAAATTATTATAAATGAAAGCCCAATGTATTCGACATCTCAAATGAAAGCAACAGAAGTATAAAAATTCAATACAAAGTTCAAGTTTATTTACCACTTCGATGTGGTGCAGCTGCCAGGGGCAACACGCACCACCCAGCTGACGATTTGGAGAAAATTAATTAAATTTTTTGCTTATTGAGTGCACTTTGGACTGTTATCGTATCGTGTTGAGCGTTGGCAAAGCTAATATTAGTCTTGAGAGGTACACACAGAGAGTAAAACAGAAAGACGGAGAGAGAGAGAGAGAGAGGGAGTGAAATAGAAAGTGAATGGTAGCTGGGGAATTGCTTACTGAGAATCCTTTGCCATTTGCCAGCTGGAAAACAAATTATAGCTTCAGGTAATGCACATTAACTACAAATAATCGAGCAGCTGCCAAAGTGAGAAAGGAAGAGCAGAGTGAGTGAGAGAGATTGACATAGCATGGCCTCAAGTGTTATTAATTTTCCGCTTGTCTAGAGTTATTACTCATACGCAGTGTCTGCCTCACGCACGTTTCGCATATTTGTGTATAAGAGCCCAGACATTGTTAAGGGAGTTAAGGGATCTCTCTCTCTCTCTCTCTCTCTGGGCCTCGCAAGTGTTTATGTCTTGTCATGCTGGACACGATTATGACCGTGTCTTGTATACGCCCCTTACTCTCTACCACCAAAGAATTGGATGTGCGTATGCGTGTGTGTATGTGTGTGTGTGTGTGTGTGTGTGTGTGCGTGTCTGGTTTAAATTGACGATTTCATAATTGTGCCTTCAAGTGTGCAGAAGTTAATAAGCACTTAAGCGCCTTTAGGCCTGCTTCGCCTGTTGGCTTGTAACTCTGCTCAGCGCTGCTTCACTGTGCTGCCTTTTGGGCTACACTCGACCAAGTGTGTTAATACATACTCTATGCTCATATGTGTGTGGTGTGTGGTGGTTGTGTGTGTGTGTGTGTGTGTGTGTGTGTGTGTGCTCGGTTTGCCAGTTTGCACTTCACTTCACAGCCCAGCTCTCACTGCTCGTGCTCAAGTGGCTCTGGCTTTGGGCTTGCCAACTGAAGTTGGCCCTAGTGTCAGCAGACGCTTAATAAGTCAGCAGTTAGTTGGAGCATCTTGAGCACCATCCACCCATCCATGTTTGTTGTGACGCTGAGCAGTTGATGATATTGCTCCTGGGTCGCATTTGCCTATATTTAGATTACAGTTGCAACGTGCTTGCAACACAAATTCATTAGTGAAAATATGTATTGCCTACTTTGAGGCGACAATATGGCACATTACGCATTCGCCGCGTAATTGTCAAACATGCAAATTAAGGAACATGAATTGAAGATACGCTAAGTAAATTTCACAGCTACCTACACACACACACACACACAAACACACACGCACTCTCTAATCGATTACAGCTGTCGTTTAAATTATGATTATGGTTTGCCATTGACAGTCAGGTTTCTGCCATTTTACACTCTTGTGTCGATCGCAATGCACAATACTTATCATTGCACTTTCACATACGCACATATATGCATATTTATATATTTATGTGGGATTGCTCCATCCCCCCAGCGTCCCTTTTTCCCTTCCTTCCACAATCAACACCTGCTGCCCTTGCAACATTAATAGAAACAGAGAATTTATGAAGAGACATTAAGTGCACGACAGTAATATGCAAATGTATTGCGAGGAGCAAGTTTAATGAATAGGAAAAACGTATGCATATGTCTTTGTGTTTGTATGTGTGGATAGGGTAGATACAGTCAAACTTCACAATATAGAACTGTCATTGAATGAAGTCTTCTCTATTATAAATTGATTTCAACTAAACAGCTTGTCTATTCAATGAAAATATAGAAAATATTAAAGCGATATCTTTATAGCGAAGCTCTACTGTACATTCAGATACACACGCTGATACGTGTGCATATTTAGGCATCTTCCTTGTCAACTTCTTTCCATACACAAATTATGTTCTTTAGTATCTTCAAATTATTTCAACAGACGCACATTGAATGCTTGCCATACCCTGTAAGCATTAAGATATGCAGAACGGGTAGCACAGGCTTCTAGAAATTCAAATAAATAGAAAAGAGTGAAACAATCAGTAAGTTTCTATTGTACTTTCACTCTGTATCTCCCACTCTCCCATTTCACTGTCTCTGCTTAACAGGATATCCTGTTGTCGAGCTCATTAAACTAATGCATTGCTGTTTTAAGGGCTTTCAGCTATTGTGTTGTGCCTGCCAAAGGTTTGCCTCGTTTGACTTTGCTTCGGTTTGTTTGTTGTTTGCTGTTTGTTTATGTGTTGCACCCCAAATGAAGACTCCGCTGGGGAGCTTCAACTCTAAACATTTCCGCGCATTTTGCAGCCCCTTGTTGTAGTCGTTTGTCGCTGTTGTTGTTCTTGTTGTTGGCAATGTCGTAAATTTTGTTTCAGCTTCAGACGACAATAAAATGCAGGAAACATTAAATAAATGAATTGCTTCCGCGAGAAGTAAATGTGCCCCTTTTGTTTCAACCATTTTGCTGCAATTTTAATTTTAGTCGCGCCTTGATTTTCACACTGGTTGCCTGCGTCCTCCTCTCTCTCTCTCTCCTTCTCTGGTTTCTCCACTGCACAGCAGAAATTTGTAAATCATTATAGCTGCGAGTGTTTCTTATGTTTGCTGCTTTTAGCCAGCTTTTGCGAAATTACGGAATTGATTTTGAGGTTTAATTTAAGTGGAAAAGCTTTTAAATGTTATCTAGAAATTTGTTTAATGATTTAAAGTTGTTGCATGCCAAGGAGCTTCATTATTTGTTTGAATAACTATGCAATTGACATGACAAACAATTCAGTTGCAGTTCAACACGCAATAAAACTAATCCAAGTTAGCCAAGCAGACAGACAAAGCAGCTGCAACAAATTGGAGCAAATATCAGTAAATTTAAGAGCAAATTTAAAGCACATAAATCAAATTTGCAGTCATGCACAGAGCAAAAACAAAGCTACAAGCTCA
This sequence comes from Drosophila funebris, assembly GCA_018901825.1. Taxonomy (NCBI): domain Eukaryota; kingdom Metazoa; phylum Arthropoda; class Insecta; order Diptera; family Drosophilidae; genus Drosophila; species Drosophila funebris. The sequence goes on from JAEIFK010000271.1 coordinate 235,992, forward strand.
AAATGTCATGCACTGCAATCGAAGGAGACTGAGAGAGTGGGAGTAGAAGAAGTGGGCAGGAGCAGTTGGCAATTGGAGGAGGAAAAACCCAATGGAAATTAGAAATTACGACACATTTTGGCCAGAGAGAGTCGACATTAAAATATGTCATTAGAGAATTAGTCCATGTATGTGTGTGTGTGTGTGTGTAGAAGAGGAGCTTAAATGGCATTTAAAATAAACTAAGCAAATACGCATACATATGCTCTGTATATTACGTATACGTATGCGCACTCGTATCTCTCTCGTCCAAGCTAAGCAAATACGTGAACGCTGTCAGCCATCAAGCGTGTTGCCTTTAACATTCACTTTGGCCAAGTTACCCCCCTCCTGACCCCACTCACTTGGTACATATAAATTGAACTAAATCAGCAGCAACAACAAATGCAACAAGGACGGAACAGGCACCATCAGCAGTTGCAACTAAAAATTGTATATGTGTATCTCTCTGTGTGTGTTTCTATGTGCGGCATCCTGTGCGACTTGAGCACTTAATTACTTTCTAGATAAATTGTCGTTTTTAATGTCTAGACTCGTAGATATTTTCATAGTGAAAAGTGGCAGTAATTAAATGTGCTCACAGCATGACACTAGCTTGCAGCAGCAGCAATAACAACAATACCAAATGCCAAAAGAAACAGCTTTAAGACTAAAGACACTACAACGAAATGTCGTATAGCATTACAAATGGAGCAGGTGATTATACTCAGTACCCGAAAATAATCACAAGTAGGTAATTTAAGCTATTGTCTAGACTTGCAGCAATCAGCCTCAAGAGTCGCATCGGATATAGGTTTGCTTTCCACGTAATCAGAGCAGCAAAAGTCATGGTACATAGTTGTATGTGCCTGTTTAGCATATGCATATTAAATTAGCTGTAAAATACAATTATATTTTAAAGATAGCAGATCAACAAAGGTCAACAAATGCTTCAATTCACTCTTTATCTACGCTGAAAATTGCATAATGATCTGATAATAAACACACGAGTACGACAACAAACTATTTACCATAATGTGAAACAAAAAGGACTATAGTGGCGCCATCTGCCGCACACTGCTTACATTATATATTTGCATATGTTTGTGTATTTTATGTGTTTAGTAATGTGTGTGACTGATAGAGCGGCATACAGGGTATATGATAGTCTAACACTCCAACTGCAGAGTTGTGCTTCGCATTCTTTTGATACTTGTACTTGTAGAGTAGCTAAAGGAAATATAATTATATGTCAGCTAAAGGTGAATCTAGGCAAGCATAGACATGCCCTCCCTCATCTTCTTTTATACACCCACACGCACACACGCACACACATACCGTACTCATTCAAGAGTGCAAATATTTTCCAAGCAACTTGCAGATAAAAATGCCGAAATTGGTATTTTATGAAAATTAACGCTCAAGGGTTTCCTCTGTCTCAACTTGCTCGGTTGACTGGCTGGATTTGTTGGTTAGCCCGCAGTTAGATAAGTCGTTAAGATAAAAAAAGGTTACGCAAATATTTAAGCCAGCCCTGGCACTCGATCTTCCCGTTCACCTCACACTCCCAACGCAACAATAACTTGTCTATGCTTGCTTGTTAGAATTTTAAAACTTTAAGATCTGATATGATGGCAAATGGCATTGTCCAAGGCACAAACCGAAGCAGTTATAGCAAGTTTACAGTGCATTTAGTTAGCAGCTAGGCGACTTGGGGTGTACCCTGTAATTCAGTTGTAGAGTATTGCTCAGCAAAAGTTCTTTATGTTACTCAAATCAGTTTCGACTCTAACAGCAAGTGTATAGAAATTTTTAGAGCTTAGGTATTATCAATACTATCCTTTCGAAATACCCTCTTGATTAACCTGCGCGTGTACAGGGTACAAGACACACTCACACATTGATGAGGGTTGCCTTTAAATTTGCCACTGCTGCTGCTGTTGGGCATATAAACACGAATTTAACTGGATCTGAATATAGAGAAATGGCTTGCGTTTTTAATCAAAACAAGAACATAATTTGCCATCTAATAATTTGTACTTATTTATTTAGACAAAAATAAAATACGTATATGCCTAGAGAAAGCAATTGTTTTTTTTTCCGGCTCCTTTATTATATTTTCTTTTAGTTGTCCATAAATTATTGTTATTATTTTTCGTGCACATGAATTACGTTTTATATGCATGCCGAGAGGTCGAGAAACAAAAACATGCCATATAATATTGCTGTATACACATACACATGTGTGTATGGGTGTGTGTGTGTGTGTGTGTGTTTTGTGCCATTTTTATTTGAAGTTTGTTTATTATTGTGTCGGGTTTTCGTATTGTTTTTGTTATTGTTGTGGCTATTGTTGCCTGTTTTTATTGCTCACATTTCTGGTTCTGGTCTGAACTCTGCGAGCTTTAAGGCGCACTTGCACTCATCTTTCTACACACACACACACACACACACACACACACTGTGGCAAACAAAGAGCTGTGCAACATGCCACTGAGTCTTGGGGAGTCTCCGAGTCGTCGTCGCCGTCGTCGTCGTCAACGTTATATACAAAAAAACATATAAAATTATAAATTATATAATATTTGTACAGCCAGGCATTTGACTGGGCGCAGTCATACAGTCTATGCTATATGTATGCGTACGCTGTCATTGTTGTGGCAAGTGTGTTTGTGTGTGTGTCTTGTGCAATGCTATAGCTAAGCGGAAGAACTCGAAAATCTACGACTTGAAGCATAACAAATCAGAGAAATGAACAACATTTTCATAACGCATGAACACACAAATGCAGAGAGCATAACATTTATTTTAAAATTCCCAACTGCTTGATGCACGAAAGTATTGAAAACAGCAATAACTTAACTAGTTAACTAGTTGTTGCTGTTATTATATAATAGTTAAATAAGTTAATATAATAATAATAATAATAGTTAATAATAATTATAGTATAGCAAGCAACCAGACAACTGCTAGTTGCTCTGCGAAAATTTTTTTAAATTAGAAAGTTAATCTTTAAAATATTATTTGATACATATTTTAATATTTATTTATCAGTAGTAAAGACGTGCACAAGATAAGTTGCTCTGCAATTGGTTTATATTACTTTCGTTATATCTAAAGTAAAGATAACATTTTATTTAGTTTCATCTACCAAACATGCAGCCTATGTAATCTCAACTTGTTTTTATTTTACTTGCATATTAAACATTAAAGTGCAGTTCATATTTTGTGCCTTGCCTTGCCTGAACTAATTTATAATTTACAACTGGCTTAAACTGCCTTTTGCCAGCCTATGTATGCATATGCTGCTGGCTTAGTTTTTATATGTTTTTAAGTATTCATTAAAAAGAAGTTTAAATTTTAGACATCACAAATGTGAGGTTTACATGATTTCATTTGTGATTCCCAAATGTTTATAACTTACGTCGGCATACATAGGCATTTAGTTGTTAATGCCAAAAGTTTCCAACAACCAATTAGCCTGGATTCTAGTCGCTTAATTGTGTTGCACCACTTGCATTTCATAAAATATAACTTGAGGAATTTTGTTGAGTTTTTGAGCTGACAATTAAATGGAAAGGGTCTCTGGAGGGGGGGATGGGGCAAAACTTAATAGCAGCCACAGCCACATTGTTGAAGCCCCCCACATCCATTTGTGTATGGCCTCTATGGGCTTAGACAACATTAACTAAGCGTCAGCTACTTAGAAATTTTCGTTTGGGCGTTGTAAGCGTTTGGTTGTGTGGGCGTGGCCGTGTTGTAGACCGAAAAGTAAATGTTGCTCAAAATTTGCCATAAACCTTTTTAATGAATACAAATCATTATCACTTTGTTCGCTGGCAGCCTTAACCGTAATTACACAAGTGAAGAGACCGAGTGAGAGGTCGACTCTCTGCTGTTTGTCAGCTAATAAGGCATTCCTTTGCTGGCCAAGACAACTTGATAAAGGCCTGCAGTGAGTGAGTGAGTGAGTGAGTGAGTGAATGAATCCTTTTGTTCAGGCCTGTCGTTGCCTGTCACAATGTTTATTAAAACAAATGCTACAACAAAAGGCAACAATTTTTGACCCAGATTTTACTCACTTCACTGCTGTTGTGTGTAAGTGTGTGTGTGTGCGTGTGTGTGGGTGTGTGTATGGGTGTGCTAAATGGCTTCATCATTTCTATAAAGTTCAGTGTGTTGTCACAAAAGGCGTAGAGTGAGTGAGAGAGAGTGGGGACTTGAAACAATTAAGCATCGCTGCAAGTTTTCATGATGTGCGACTGTGGAGGATGCCAGGCAGGGGCAAAGGTGAAGGTTCAATGCCGACAAATAAATTAAGAGCCTCAGTCTCAGACCCCAAATAACAAAAGTTGAGAAATGTTTTGCGCTGTTGCATTTAAATTTTAATTATTTTAATTGCAATGCAATTACGATGACTACAACAATTATTGTTGGACATAAATAAGTGGCAAAAGAATATTAAAAATAAATGAAAATGGAAATGGAAATACGAAGAGAGAGAGAGTGAGAGTGTAGCAGCAGGAAACGAACAATGCTCAACTGCTATATACCGTGTAAAGGAGTTCTCAAACAAAGCAAAAGATAGTTTCTCTTTTGTTTGTAACAGACTCATGCTCAAGCACGTTATACCCGCCTGTTAACTAATTTGAATAGGTATTCATTACAAATATAACTGCAACCTGCGGGCAAAGCACTTACAACTCAAATTCAAACACTCACAAAGTGAGTCTCCCAGCTGCTGGTTGCATACCCACACTCTAGTCTGTCATACCCGCACTTTCTTGTGGCTTGTAATGGCTACTGGGTATAAGTAACGATTGCAGCCTGCAGCCAAAGCACTCATAACTCACAACCCAACTCACTTTATTCACATTCACACCCATTTTGCTGCGTACATCTCTTCGCCTTGACAGCTCTGAAAAGTAGGCAATGATAATTTTTATTTTCGACTTTTATTTCGTTTTGTTGGCAAAGAAATATATATGCGCATATATTTAATGGCATATTGTTTTGGTTGCTTTATAACGCTGAGCGACCTTCGTTCTTAATTAGACAGCCTAATTTGCGGTACAATTAGCAAATGCTCAGTGTTTAATTATGCATTAATTGCATTTAATGCGCACTTCCGCTCAAATAATAATGAATAATGCGAAAAAAGTTCATTGAGGGCAAACCGAGCATTTGTGCCATTTCCAAACAACAAAAGCTTACTTCGCGCTTCAATATCATTTGTTAATCTATAAGTACAGCAAACCCAGTATTACAACAGCCATTAAACTGAAGCGAAGCCTTTAACTGAACTTGAAAAAGTCGCAGGAAAGTTGAAAACTCGACTAAAGTTTTCCTTGCCGTTTTTTTTACGAAGTGTGTGTGTTGACCCAATTTTTAGCTATAGTTTGTTATGGATATGCGAGCACTTGAATGCCCATTTTCACACACACACATGCACAAGCAATACATACATACGCACACCTACAGTTGGTGCAAAATATTTGCGCTCGCTTGTGCAACAATGGCAATTTTCGTAGAAGGGAACTTGGCACACAGTACCGAGTACAACAAAATAGTTACACACACCCATACACATACACAGACACCCACACATACACACACACACACACACACACACACACACATACATATGCATGTATACCCCTTACTAAATTGAGCGTATTTGTGTGTAAAGTTTTTTACACTTAAAACTCCGCACAGCAAATAAAAACTTGTATGTAGTTATATCTGTGTGTGTGTATGTGTTTCTGTGGCCTGTGTGTTTGTGTGTGTGTTTGTGCTGTGCACAAATGGCTGCCAAAAAGCAGCATCTAAATAGAATTTTATTAAAATCGCTTGTTAAAAACTTTTCCCCATTTTTTGTTCTTTTCTTTTCCATTCTGTTTTTTTGTTTTACGCTGTGTTATGCATTGAACAAAAAAGTTGTTGCCAATTTTTACCTACCTACCACACCTACCCCGCATTTCAGCTGTTGACCATTTGCTGCAGCTTGTGGCAGAGGAAATTGGTTAGACAGCGAGAAATAAAACATATAAAATGTTCGTCAATAAGAGGCAACGAAAACAAAACAAAAGCCAATCTAAAGTTTTCAGTACAAAACTAAAGGAAACAAATAAAGGGACGCAGAGGAAAAGCCATTGGCAATCGGTTTTGTGTATTGAGCGAGTGTGTTTTCATTGTATGTTGCGAGTGTTGCCCCATTGTATGTGCCACGCCCACATATAGCCCGCCTGCAGTCGGACAGTTTGCATATGCGCACAGCTGTCGAAAGATGCCAAGTTGATAAGCGGCTTGCCCAGGCACACACAATACACAGACACTCCACACACACACACACACACACGCTTACATATAAAAAATGGCTAAAAAGCGTAAACAATTCGTAGCGCAAATAAGTATGCTACACTTTTTTTGCTGTGCATTGCCAATCGAACGTAAAGGAAGGAAGGATTGTTTGCTGCCTACCTTGAGAGGCGCGGCTGTTGGCACTTCACCAGCCAACAGAGACAGCGACCGAGTGGAGGGGTTGGAGAGACAGGACATGTAGTTAGCATAAATTTGCCATAAATTTGCTAACAAGTGATTTGTGGCTGGGGCGAAGCGACGCGTCGCTGCTTTTGGCCATAAATTAAATGCCATTTTTTACTTTTACATCTTTTCTTTTTGGTGTTTAAAAAATATGCGAGAGAAAAAAAAAGGTAAAATGTAAACAATTATCTGCGCGCTCGCAGCTGCAACACACACCAAACACACACACACACCACACACACACACACAAAGTCAACAAACAACCGCAGCAGCAGCCGCAGGAGGCGCCACGCATACACACGTGACAGTCACTGAGATTTATGCGGCATATACACGCACGGCAAACACACATATACCCCTACACACACACGCACACACTCGCACACACACACACACTCAGGCTCACATGCCTGCAAAGACACTTTGGCAAAGGAATTCGCATGCTTTTGATTAATTGCCGCAACATTTTATATTTCTCTTCCATTTCTTTCTATTTTTTTTTTTTTGATTTTACTTTGCAACTGGGCAGAATTCAGGCAGACACATTTTTGCTTGTGATGGCTTCACTCTCACCCCCTCTACCCCTCTGGCTATCACTCTCTCTCTCCTTGTATGCCGCAGCTCATCCTTTCGCATTCCGCTTTACGCTTTTTGCCATATTTCTCGCTAGCTGCACAGTTCAGGGTTTATTTGCAGACACGTAGCAGTCGCAGTCGCAGTCGCAGTCAGAGACGCAGTCCACACACACACACACACACACACACACACACACACACAAACAACAACCATATAGAGAACTCCAGCAATCATAAATATCATAAAAAATCATAGGAAAAAAATCAAGCAAGCATTGCTAACATTTTGGTCTGTCGAATTTTAAATACACTTGCCACTGTTTGCTTAACTGCAAGTTGCAGTGAAAGTGTTGAGAGTGAAAGTAAGGAAGGTTTTACACCCAGCAAGTAGTTGCTTAAATGTGTTATAGCCAGATAATATATCGAACTCTTTTCCTCATACAAAAAACAACAGCTGTAGCTTATTGCATTTAGTTACTTAACAAATTGAGTGACTAGTTAGATTGACTGCTTAGCAGACAGACGCAAACAACGAGTTACAGTCAGAGCAGCTAACAACAACTTAGATTGTCACGCTGATCAAGCTTAAGTCGACTTTGACATGACTTTTGCAATGTGTTTACAAGTTTATTCGATCAGCTTATAGTATCCACAGCAAAGTGTATCTGCAAGGCAGGCAGATCTATCTCTAGATAGATATAGGAAAAAGGTATGTAAGAGTAAAAGCAGAGTATGTTATGTGCTGTTGTTGTTGTTGTTGATGTTGTTGTTGTTGTTGCTGTCCCAGTTTTGGGCTCACATTGAATTTATGCGCAATTTATGCCTCACACTTGTGTTTTACTGTTGCAGATTGTATTGAATAGATATATTGATTTCATAACGTATGCGGGCTTCCAAATCTAGATAATAAATGACTGTCAAGTTGTAGCTCTTATTTATCCTGTTCACGTTATACTCCTTGTTATTGTTGTTGTTGTTGCTCAAAAATTCAATTGTAAATTTGCCAAAGTGAACAACAATTTTTTTTAATATAAATGAACACATGACAACACACACACACACACACACACATACTCACATATATCTTACGAAAAGTGGCAAAAAGCAAAGAGAGAAGCATTGAGTCAAGCACAGATTTGGCGAGAATTTATGTAATTCCCAAATAAATAAATAAAAAGCAGTAGGAACTTTGTATTATGTCGCATTGCGTATACGCCACGTGTAGCATTTAAACAGCAATTGAACAAGTGATTGCTACAAGTATCTTGCTGACGATTTAACAATTTTCATTCAACTTAATTTCAACTTTTACTTACACTTTTGCTTTCGCTTTCGCTGCTGCTGTCATGTGGCGTGTGTCAATATTTGGGCTACGAGTGAAAGTTTTTACAATGCTGGCTTCTCCTATTTCGTTGCGTTGCGTTACATTCTTTTTTTTTATACTTTTTGGCAATAAATAAAATTTTCTATCAATTGAAAATTGATTGATACACGCGCGCGTACTTGGCGCTGGCAGCATTTTATTTATTTTATTTCTTTTTTTTTTTTTTTATTGTGCGTGGGTGTGGCACATCCTTTTAGCCAAACAGAGCGGCGCGCTGGCCAAGCGCACAACATATGAGGCATAGCGCTAATAGATGTGGCTGTGTGTGTGTGTGTGTTTAGTATGTGTATGTGCGTAGTTTCCTTTTTTTGGCAAAACGTAGATGTTGTCGAAATCGAAATGATTAATGGTCATTTGAGATTAGCTAAAGTCGACACAAGCCAAGCAGTGAGAGAGAGAGAGAGAGAGGGAGACAGAGACAGCGACAGAGACAGCGACAGCGTCAGCGTCAGCGAGAGGATGAGATTAAAAAGAGGCAAAGTGGAAGCAAAGCCAAAGAGTGGGCGTGGCATTTTGGGCTCAACATGTTTGCCGTGTTGGTGCTTGTTTGCCTGTCTATTTACAGTTAAGCAACCAATTTGAACTTTGAACCTTGGATCAATCAATCTGCTATTATGTTTATTATCCCTGCTGTTGTTATTATTGTTGCTATTGTTGTTATTGCTGCTTACACGTAATTGCTTTTTGATTTTTTTTTCCCCCGACATTTTTTATGTATTTTTATTTTCTACGGGCCTCAAGTTGTATCTTTCCTATATAAATGCATATATATATATATGTATGTATATATTTATATATATTTTGTTGTCGTTGAAAAATTGCTACATCATCGTGTTGTCGTTGGCAGCATTGGAGTAGCAAATGGATTGATGAATTGACAAACATTTGTAGAGGACGAACTCACGCACGAATGGACAATGCGGTATTGCTACTACTGCTGTTGTTGTTGTCCTTGTTGTTGTTGTTGTATTGGCCATATGTTAAACATTTTCAGCTTTAGCTGAGCTAATGTTGTCAGAGCGGCAGTTGCTCTCTGACTAATGGCGCCGCCTCTACCGCTCTCTGCCCCTTCTGCTCTTCTAGCCATTATTTCTCTATTTTTATTATTATATATGTTACTCTTGTTTCTTTTTTTTAGGTATCCTGGATACGCAAAAAGGATTATCATCTGCTTACAGTCGGCTTAACCACCTACAGCAGCGATGAGCGCTTCAGTGCGACGCATTTGAAGCATTCCGAGGTGAGTTTTTACTACTACACTATACTACATGGCGTATACGTTATAAAACAATTGCTTTTTCATTTTAATGCACTTACAGGATTGGACATTGCAAATTAAATTTGTTCAACTGCGCGATGCTGGCGTCTATGAGTGTCAAGTGTCCACGCATCCGCCTACATCCATATTTCTGCATCTGAGTGTTGTTGGTGAGTTGAGTTGGAGTTCAGGCGACTCTTTGCATACCCTACATTCAATTGAGTGCTTAGTGCTTAGTCTGTCTGCTAGTGCATTCAGTCAAATGGTTTTTCATCTTCTTTTTATACATATTCTTTCTGTTGTTGTTGTTGTACATATATAATTTCACGCTTTGATGATTTGCCCATTGAAACTATTTACTTGCTGAAGCAAAAAATAAATTGCTAGACAAGCTTTTAAAAAATCTCGACAACTTCACTTTTTGGGCCAGAGAAAAAAAGAAATGTTAACTCTCTCGCTCTAGCGGCTCTGATGGGTCAACATTGACTCCGTGCCCCCCCAATTCTGTTGGCTGTTGCCCTTCGATGCGCTCATGCTGAAATTAGAAATGTCCATATGCCAGTTTGCGCAGAGTTGGCAAGCGAAACAGCTCAAAGCAAGAAAAAAAAGGAAAATTGATAAAAAAAAAATGTGAAAAAACATAGAAAAAACGAAGATGCTGCACCTGGCCAAAATGGCAGCGACTCAGCAAGTTATAGGCTTTGTTTTTGTTATGGCCTTGGCCAAAACTGACGTTAACTGACACACATTATTCTGAATTTAACAAACAATTTACTTTGAATGTGCTGCGTCTAATGGCGTTTTCCTGCACAAAAACAATGCCACTAACGCAACGCACACACACACACACACACATACACACACACATGCATAGCTCATGTGACGACGCAAAAAAGTATGCTACACATTTTGGGTAACGCCTCGCATGAATCTGCACTGGCGACACACTTAATCAGCTGCGTCCTTTTGACGCAGGATACACGCACTCATACATATATTAAGGGGCACATTAGGTAGCTCAGTTGTAGCAGAAATACGCGTAGTTAAGCATAGTCTGGCGCAGTACATATATTGATGATATGTAAAGAGCATTCAGTTGTAACTATTTATCCACGGTGAACTGAGTCTGTATATCAATCAATTACTGCCTTAAGACTCTGTCAAAATAAGTTGCTATCTGATAAAATTCTTCCATTTGAGTTAAGTCTTTTAGAACTGCTTTGACTCAATAAATTGCACATATTTCATTTATATTTGCTTGAAGTATAGAATCTCATTTAATTGTTATACTTATTTAACATAATTTAAAATTAATATTATTATTTATTAAAGCTTTGGGAGGTCAGCAATTTATGCAACTCCAAGTACGCTTAACGCGCTCAATTTTCATATAAGAACCAAGCAAAGACTTAGCTCAATCAGACAAACAGTTAGATTATAATGGCACATCAATAGGCCATGTTAAGTATGGCTTGTACAACATGTCGTATGCGGAATATGCGCATCAAATGTCAGCTTTAGTTTATGGCAATCGTGATACGTATTTGCATTTACATTTGATTAAATTTTGAATCTTTCATCTGCAATGCTCTGCCATTTCTCCCCCACACACACACACACACACACCTGGAATACACACTCACACACACACACAACCAATTGTGGCAATGGCAATTCAATTTCCAAAATGTCATTCAATTCGGTTAGAAGCACGCGCCGAAATATCAGGACCCCCAATACGTTATCTGACGCCAGGCTCAACGCTGCGACTGCAATGCCGTGTTGTGCAGAATACCGAGGCATCTGAATATATATTCTGGTATCACGACAACCGCATGATTAATTATGACATTGATCGGGGCATTAATGTGTCCACCGAACCAGGTGAGTGTGTGACCAATCTTCACTCTTTCCCACTTTCATTTCTCGCTCTCTTTCGCTTTCCCCTCTGTTGCCGTTTATATCATTGCATTCTTGCGTCCACTTCATTGCAGACTTTCAATCATCGGAGCTTACAATTCAACGCACCCGTCGCGAGCATTCTGGCAATTTCACCTGCGTGGCGAGCAATACACAACCTGCCAGCGTATTGGTGCACATTTTTAAAGGTGAGTCCACCATTTATTATCATTATTATACTTGTACTTTTTATTTTACAGACTCACACAAACACACACACATGCGCATACGAAAGTTTCAATCATCATAGAGGCCATTAAATGTATTTACATTTCATTTGCTGCTGCTTTATTAAATAAAGCAAACGCACAAATTCAATTTGCAACGCTACAAAATTGGCAAATAAAATTAAAGTTTTCAATAAAAATACAAGCGATATTTCAGGCAAATGACTGACTAACAGTTGCGCTGCAATAGACTTTTTCAACTGTTACTCATATCTTCTCCATTTATACTAGAAACGTTAGCCTATTGCGTCTGTCACAGCACTTATGGCTTATATAAAAGTAAAGGGTATTAAATTTATTATTTTTAGAGTTATTCATACACATATATATATATATATATGTATGTAAATGTAACTGTAACTGTACTTCTGTAAATGTAACCATAGCTCAGTGTGTGTGTGAGTGTGTGTGTATTGTAGCTCTTTGGCAGTTCATATATCAAGTGATGCAAAAAATAAAGAGCACAATAAAAGTAATTTATGAAAATTACAGAGCCGCAGGCGTGCGGATTAAAAATGCCCGCATCACACCCACACTACACCACAAAGCACCACACACACACACACAAGGCAAGCCATTAAAGTCAAGCCATAAACACTAAACCACACACACCTACACCTACACGTACATACTCACAGTGTGCACAGTGTAGGCTGAGCTCATAACTTATAAGGCAGCCAGCATAAGTTGTGGAGACACTGGCAACACGTTCATTAGCATGTGTTGTTCTTACCTGTCTCTAGCTGTGTGCTGGCTTAATTAATTTTAACACATTTTCTCATGATATTCATATATATATATATATTTATATATATTATGTTTCCCTTCTTTTTATTTCATTCTCCCCATTTTTTTTTGCTTCCTTTTTTTCAGGCGACAATCCTGCGGCAATGTACCATGGTGATGTGGGTGGCTCAACAAAAACAACGCAACGTCAGCTGCACAATCTGATGGTTGTTATTGCCATCGGATATCGGATATTCCATACAAGTGTCTATATAAAGATTGTCTAAGTCTAAGCAGTTTAATTAGCAGTGGGTAGCATTTGTAACTAAAAATTCATCTAGAAATCAGTAGAATTACAAGTCGCATTAATGCATAAGTCTTTAGATAAACGACAGCTCTTTTCAAGTGAGAGACATGCATACGTATGAAAATTGAAATGGAAATTCAAATGAAAATGAAAATGAAAATGAAACTAGGACAGCAACTGGTTAACTCAACTTAATGAACTCAACTTCAGCATGTGTGTCTGTCTGTCTGTCTGTCTGTGTGTAAAACTACGTTTATAAATATATATATATATGTGTGTGCGTGTATGTTTGTAATTGAAAAAGTGTCGCAGGATAATACTACTACATCATATATATATATAAATATATATATATATATATATTTATACATATATCCACAGACAGCACTTTTTAAGCCTTTCATTTGCTTGCTTGCTTTTTTTAAGGCATGTCAAACATTTGCCACAGCGCTTTTTTCCTTTCCTTTACAACAACAAAAACCAATATTAAGTATATTTATATAAAAGTAAATAGTATAATTAAATAACAACAACAAAAATATTTCCTGTGCATTTATTACTTGAAAGTATATTAAAAGATTCAACTAAAAGCGTTAAGAGCTTTTATATAAGTGATTTTAAGTCAACTTAGCATTAAAATCAACATTAAATTCTAGCAATTACATTTAAACATAATATTAATCTATACTATATACATAATTGAAAGCAAAACTAACTAAATCTCTTTTATAGAAATACAAAAAATAAAAACCAAATTAGTTATACACTCTTACAACTTATAGTAAAGAAATCCCTACTTCGGTTAACCAAAGATATAAAGTTCCTGCAGTTGATGAATACTTGATACATTTCCCATTATGCTGATCTTAGTGATTGCTAATATTTCCACTGCAGGAGTTAACAAAGAGTTAACTATATTAATCCTTTCTACTTAAAAAAATTGTAAATAAATTATTTATTTTGTTGCCAACTTTCCAAATTTCATTTCGATAAGAAGTTCAACTAAACCGTTAACAAATAAGTTACAAAAATGCTGTAAATATATTTTTGTTATTCCAAGAAATGTAAGTTGTAGCAGTAATGCAGTAAAATAAAAAATTACAAAATAATTAATAAACGAGAAAAGAAGAAGTGAAGAGTTTTAGGTGCAGCCAAATGAGGAGTAGACGACTTTTTGGCCATTTGTAAAAGTTGGTAATCAAAAGATGCAACAAAAGCAGCAGCAAACGAAACAGAGTAATCAAAATAAACTATTTATTATTTAGAGAAATAAGAAATGTTTAGTACTCGTCTTTTAAACGCAGGATTCACTTTCCAGTTGTAACCTAACTTAAGGGAATTCGGCAAATGAAAAACCCCCAAAAAAGTGCGCCCAACAACAATTGCAGTGTAAATAATTAATATAATTATAATTAATGTGTGTAAAGAGTAAAGAATTAAAGAAAAAAAAAGTGCAGAAATATAAGAAAATAATTACATGAAACGCATTCAAATGAAAACAGTGAGAAAGTAAATGGGAAATGGCAAATGGTAAAGGAAAAATAAATAATTTATAGACTCTAAGTATGTGTAGTTAAATGTAATACAATAATAATTACAAAAATCAACAAGATGAACAAACAAATAAAAACATAATAAAATTATGCAAAATATAAAGAAAACAATTGTTATTGATTTATTTGTCAATCATAAAGCTCACATTTTGATTAGTTTTGCAATCTCGAGTGTCTGTCGAGTGTACAGATTGGCTTATGCATGGCCAACAATGCTTTTGCCCAGACTCGAGGACGGCGGGTTGGGTAAGTTGGCTGGCTTGGGCGCATTGTTTGCAGCGTAAAGCTGCTGTCAACAGGCAGCGGCAGTGGCAGCCATCAACATCAACAGCAACTACAGCATCAACTGGGGACCAACAACACCAAGTGCAGCTCATTTTTTTTCTTTCTTTCTCTTCACTTCACTTCATTTCTCTTCTCTACTTCTTCGACTTGATGGCATTTTCTGCCATCGCATCTCGTCTCGTGCTGCCATTGCTTCAGTTAATAAAACTAAATTGTGTGCTGAGAATGATGACAGCGTGGAGACAACAGCAACACCGATGACAATGAACAACAGCAGCTTTCTACTAGCGTTGATGATGCTGATGCTGATGCTGATGATGCTTACCCTGAGACTACGGCTAGCAAACAGACATTGACACGGCCTCGCTTCCATCTCACCCACCTATACTAGAATACCCTCTTCAGGTACTCCACTCAGCAGACTGGCTAAGATCTAAGGCACAATCAAAGTAATTGCGTTTTAAATTTCTAAGCTAATCAACAAACATTAAATTCAAAGTTCGACACACAAAAACTTTGAACCAAAAAAAAAAAACTTAAAAACCAATATGCAAAATAGTTGTCCAAGCCAAACTTTTAACCAACTTGCAACGAAGCATCGAAGAGCCCACAAAATAGTTCAATTAGTGTTTGTTTTAATGGGGGTTAACTTCATTTTCTGCCGTAATTAAAACTGGGTTAAAACTTCAAAATCTCAGCTGCATTGTGGCCAGTTGTTTATAGTTATCGATTATGCTTAATAGATAATTATTGATCATGGATTTAGTAAGCAGATAAAGTGTGCAGAAATACAGAATATGATAGGCTTTCCTAAACGAGTCGAATGAGTAGGCTAAAAGTAAATTTTGACATAGTTAAAGTCAATATAATAGTAATATAATAATTAAAACAACTAAGCAAATACCAAAGACTATGAAGCAAGCGCTCCTTCGTAAGTATTCAATAAACTGCTCAACATATATAAGCAAATAATGCAATTTTTCATTTTCCCACAAGCAAAGAAAAGTCAATTAAATTTCCAATAAACTAAGAATGAGTCTATAATGAAAATGATATGTGTATATGTGTATATATGTGTGTGTGTTTGTATTTGCACAATATGCAGCTCAAATTAATTGCATTATTTGCGCTGAGCATACAAAATTCTGCATTGACAAACGAAACCACACAAAATGCTTTGCATTTGCCCAAAAGCCCCAAAATAAAAAAAGAAGAAAAAAATAAAAGCAAACGGCAAACAAGCCAGAAACCAAAAACCCGTAAGCCAAAAATCAACATGAGATGCAGATAAGTTTGCTGCAAGGCAACAGCAACAGCAACAACAACAACAACAACAAAAAACAGGGTATATATAGAGGAGAGGCGGCAGCGGTGGTGAACGGCAGCAAAACGGCAGCAGATTGTGGCAAAGTGTTTTGTGAATGTGTCAATAGCTCAAAGGCAATTGCAGGCAGCAAAAATAGTTAACAGGAAATAATACACACACACGCACACACACGCACACACTCACACACATTGGAAGTAAGAGAGAAAAGCTGCTGGCAACAGTTTAAGCACACACTCACACACTCACACACTCACACACACACACACAGTCAGACAAACATGTTGATAATATGTGCATAAGTATTTATCAAAAGGCAGCCAGAGGCAAAAAGCGCAGCTCTTTCTATGTGCCAACAGAGTGTTTGTGTGTGTGTGTGTGTGTCCTTTTCAGCCAAGTCCTTTTCATCGCCCATATCCTTTTGCCTTTTCGACTTCCCCTTCCCCAACCCCTGCGCCACACTTCTAGCCTTGTCTCTCTGCTATGCAAATTCCTGCTTCTATTGACTGCGCGGCATTCATTTATTGAATCTGAGCGGCAAACAAGAACTTGCCACAGTTGAAAGCACGCCACATCAATAATGCAATTTGTGTCTGAATATCCCCCGGCCCCTCTACAAATTTGCTTCATCTTTTATTACAGTGCCACACACAAAAAAAAATTGACAGCAAGCAGAGTGTGCTCAACTCAAATATACCCTGAGATGAATATTCAATAATCTCTCAAATAAAATAAAATATAAATAAATTATAACATTTTTGTTTGTTGTCCAATCTGGCTAAAACTTTCAGCATAAATAAACAATAAAGTTCACTTAGCTTAAAGTATAATCTCGACAATAATTACTATAAACATATTTAATAAGACAAATACATTCTTAACGTATTTAAATATTCACTTTATATCCATTTTCTGCAGAGTATACAAAGCAATTGGTAACTTGAAAGCATTCGCAGCTCATGTGACTCAAGCGTAATGACACTTGTTGATCCATTTATGAGTAACAAAGGTTTTTGAATAATTCATATTTATTTATGACTAATAAAAATGCAAGATAATTTTTAATTTAGCATATTTGCCACGTATTTGCTGAAGTTGCTGTTGCTGTTGCTGTTGTAAATGTCGGTCGCATTTTGTGGCACATTTAAGCCAAACAATATTTTCATTTAGTCATTTTTCGGCTGACAGTTTTGCATGGTCGACTAAGCAGCGGCCAAGTCAGGCGTGAATTTTAGCAACGTCAACATTTAATCCATTCAAAGGCAGATCGAGAATGAGAACGAGAACCAGAACAGGGCCTAAGGGAAATTTTACAAATGTTCACATGCATCAGCAGCAGCATTATGTGATTTTGTTGTTGCTGTTGTTAAGCTGTTGCTGTCGGTCAAATGCGCGCACACAATACAATACACACACACACCCGCTTCTTTGGCCAGGCTATTATGCTGAGCTGAGCTGGGATGAGCTTCAGCATCAGCATCAGCTACAGCTTCAGCTTCAGCTCGAGCTTCTTGATGTCTGTCGTAAAAATTCCAATTTAGTTTCCAATTGCTTGAGTTAGAGTGCGCCATTTGCACATTAAAACTCTCCCTGTAAATATATATATATATGTGTGTGTGTGTGTGTGTGTGTGTGTGTGTGTGTGTATGCTGGTGTTTGTGTGTGACGGCACACTTCATAATCAACTTAACGACGCACAATTATGCTACAAGCTGACAGTTTGGGCGCGTCCCATACAAATGCAAAGCAAAGCAATTTACAAGACGTTGCTCATACGCCCTGACAGCCCCGCCAATCCCCTTGTCCTTTTCCTTAACCTCCCTCCCACCGTGCTCTTTGCGATTTGCCATTACAGGACATTTTACATTCGCTTGCGTCGAAAAGTAATTCAACATGACAGACACGTACAACTTGGCAACGGCCTGTTGAAAACGTTTTGCCAATGGTTTTATTATGGCCAAGACAAAATGAAATGAATTGAAATCGATAGTCGATTGTCGATTGTAAGTCTCTTGACTTTAAAGATGAAACTTCCTCTACCTGCCTACAACTACAACACCACGCCATGGGCAACTCAATTTTTGAAAGACGAGCCGTCAATTAACTGTCATTTGAGCTGGTCTCAAGCTTTTGATTCAAAATCGGTTCAAGCTTATTTTGGGCGGCACTTAAGTAGGCTTAGGCTACAACAATGTCAAGAGTTTTGAGCCGCCTACAAGTTCATTTAATGCAATACAATGAACAGCGCTTATAAACGTACTTTATGCACTATGAATAATGTCACCTCAAACTATCGAAATAGCTTTTAATTAATTAGCATTGAAGTTGTTCTCTCAAGGGATTTTCACGCCGATTACAGCTCTAATTGAAAACGATTAGGTGGCCACACACACACACAGTTACACACACATACATATAATTGCACGTAGACTTGCACGCATAATTGCAGCTCAATAACAGATTAAATGTGCGCATAACTAAAGCCTTTGAATATTGCGTATACGCACAGAAGGTAAGCGCAAATGGGTTGTAGTTAAACACCGTGTTCCTCTCTCTCTCTCTCTCCCTGTCACTCTCTATTTACTTGTGGTCGCTTCACATGCTAGCTAAATGTAGAAGAAAAAAGTAAGGTTAGGTTCAGCTCTCCGAAAATAATATATAGCTGATCAAAATATCTCTAAATGTAAAGAAGTATAAGGTAGAGTAACTCAACACCCAAATTAAGAATATTTATAATTAAATTAAATTCAAAGTTCATGAGTTTTGCTGGGATAACTAAAGGGACAACAAAGCTTTACAGAATCAGATAGAATTATTCCTACAAACCGCTTAAAGCATTACACATTTGAAGACAGAACCATAAGACATTCCGCACATATGTAGGTGCAGCTGATGCTGTTCTTAAGTGGTGTAAGTCGCCAGATCGAAACTCATTACCATTGCTGGGTCAGTCAGGGCACACATGAGTTTTATATGTACTTAGAATTCCCCACGCAAAACTCTTTGACATAATGAGCGTCAATTAGGCCAGCTTACAACAGAACACTCCAGCATTTGCCGTCGTTGCAGAGCTTGAACAAGAAAATGCCTGGTTTCTCCAGCATTTTTTTGTTCATCTATTTTTGGGCTGTAGTTGAAGGGCTTGTGGCATTAATACACACAAATACACACACACACAAATACACGAGCATCTGTTGCGGGCATATTGAATTGTTATTGTTATTATTGCAATTTTGTAGCCAATTACTTGTATGTTTAAGTGCCAGGGGTATATATATGTGTGTGTATGTGTATGCATTGCATGTGTATTTGTGTATTTGTGTGTGTGTGTGTTTGGCAGCATAGCAATGGTTAAAGCTGCTTCGTTTATTTTGTGCTCGAGCGAATTGTAGCCAATTATTGTGATGGTCACATTTGTCCGCCTGGCATTTTGGCCTGTTGCATTCAATTTGGTCAACATTCTGCTATTTTTGTGTTGCCGTTGCGGTTGTGGCGTGGGGCGGTCAGACAGACAGATCGCAAAGAATAGAAAATATTTTTGCTAGCGCACGAAAGTATGCAACAGAATTTTGTGTTGGTCGCCGCTTTGTTTGCGGCCTATAAACAAGTTGGCGAGTGTGTGAGCTTTAAAAATAAATTAAATGCCATAAAACAAAAGGATTAGCTCAATGGCGCATGCACAAGCACACACATACACAATCACACACACACACACACACATTTAGATTGAAAACAAAGCGAGGTAAAGGGCAGGGCAATAAACAAAGCGTGGCAATGACAAAACTTAACCCTAAGCAAAGCATAATAAAAACACTTAAAGCAGCCACACATACATACATGAAATGCCGCTTGAAATGACCCAGCTAAACATAAACAAAAACGCAAAATGGCGCAAACACGCCAAACACACACACACACACACACACACACACACACACACACACACACACGCACACAGCAGAAGAGAAAGAAACAAGTGTAGCGCACATGAGAGATATGAACTAGAAATAAACAAATATTTTGTATTCACTCGCCATGCATAAGTGTGTGTGCTTGTGTGTGTATGTTTGTGTGTGTTTGTGTGTGTATTTGCTCGTATGTATGTGTGTGTGTTTACTTATTCCTTTGCGCTGTCTCCCTCTCCGCCGCTGTGAAATTAGTTGGCAATGATAAAGATAAGTAACGTAAAATATGCGGCCTTCGCAATGTTTCAGCAAGCGCCATTGAATTTCCTTGCGCCATTTTGTTGCCATTCTTTTTTAATACCCTGTAACCATTGCAAACGTTTATAGAATGGCAAGACAACTGCCTAATCAAATATGTAAAAGGCAGTTTAATTTAAATAGTAACATAAATAAACTTGATTAGCAATAACATCTAACTGAGTAACTCGATTTATAAGCCTAAACTTTCGTATATGTTATTGACATTATATTCATTATCTACCTCGACGCCTGTTTACTGGGTATCTCGCAAGTCAAACATGCTCGAGTGGAGCCTTCCCTTTTTCGTTTTTTGGCATGGGCTTTGCTGTCGCCATATTTGTTTTGTCTGGTTAGCAACAATACGGCTTGGGCTTGGGCTTGGGCTCGGATTTAGATTTCAAGCTTACCCAGCGGAAGGAGACAACATACAATTTTATTATGCTTATTTGTGTGTGTATGAACATACATATACACACACACTAGCATGTACTCATATGCCATTTGCATAGAAAGACCATAAGCGCTACTTGAAACTATATATAGTGCCCAGTTAGATATACTAAAATATTATTTATTATAAGCGCACAAAAAAAAAAAATCAAAAAAAAAAGAAAGGAAAATATAAGAAAAGAGTTACTTCTTCTTTGTCTCTCACTCTTTCTCAATTTCAATATTTCTTCTGCTTTTACTGCTTTCTTTTTGTATAGTTCTTTTAGGGCTATGCAGTTCACAGAATCTAAATGAAAATTATATAATTCAATACTTTTGGCATTGCATTCAACACAACAAAATTTATAAATTGCATAAATTAAACATTTCTTTCATTGTGGCATCATCATGATCATCATCATCATCGTGAACAAATCGAGTGTGTGCATATCAGAGATTGCATTCTGGTTTTTCAATCAATTCTGAAATTAAACTGTCTAAATTCATGGCAAATGCGTGGAGAATCAACACAACAACGAAGAAATAAATAAAAATAAATACAAAAAAAATTAGATATTTATTGCCATTTGAAAACATGTACAGACAACAATTGTTGTCCAAAAATTGATTCTTTTTTTCTGACGCATTTTGCAGCAGCTGCTGCCCAACACATACATAAGTATTTGCATATTTGCAATGCATTAAAATTGAATGTAAATAACCAAAAAAAAAAAAAAAGAGTAGTGAATGGATTATCTGATTCGAAACCGAAATAGTTTAAGCTATTGATTTGTTGTACGCTATTGCTCAATGTAATGCAATAGATACATCTAATGCCTGTGAATTTGCACACATAATGAGTGAGAACATTTTGCATTGCCTACTTTTAAGCGCCTCATACAAATTTCCAATTGCGCATAATTACGAAATCTGCTGCATAAAAAATAAAGATTCGATAAAAAAACAGTAAACCTGATAAGAGCATTTGAATTACTTGTTAAACTACGACTTCAAATAATTCTAGTCTTCCATTTAAATCAATTGATTTAACAATACAAAAAGTGTAGCATGTGCGGCATTTGTCAACTGCCATGAAATTGATTTATGCAAGGAAATACAACAATTTCTATACTAATATAATTTTTGAAAACTCTATTATATGCATTTGTTGAACAACAGATTTGTGTTAGACAAATTAGTTTTATTGAATTAAATTTTGCAAACCGAAAACAAGATTCTGGCTAAATGAATTTTACAAGAGTTCTGGTTGCTGCTGTCTTAACACCTGACAGGCAGCTCAGTTGATTGCTAATTGCTCAACACTTTAGTATGTTGAATAACTAAACGGACTTGTACGATAAATGTTGCAATTTTGTTGTAATTACAACAATACTATCGCTGACCGCATCGAAATGCTGAATTGCATTGATTTTCCATATGTGAATGTATGTGTTTCTCGCTCTCAACTAAATGTCTATGTGCATGTATGCATGAGTGTGTATATGAGTGTGTGTATGTTTTGATGGTTTTTAGGCATCAACAGATTTTCCATTTGGGTTGTTTGTCATGCAAAGTGTGCAGTTGTTGTTGTTGTACTTGTTGTATGTATTATTATTGTTATTGTAATTGTTATTGTTATTGCTGTGCGTTTGTTTTTCCATGTCGTCATCATCAATGTGCCTAGTTGTTGTTTGCGGCACATTGCATATTTGCCATACGTTGCGTCCTTGTGGCATGTATCTAGTTCTAACTACTCTGGTCTATTCTTGGTTTTGCATATTCGTATATATATATATATAATGCACATATTATTATGCGAGTGTTAGTTAAATTGCAATTACAACGCAAATCACATTGTAAGATTGTTGTGCAGCATTGTTGCATGCAACATGCCGTTCTCTGCTTTTCAGTTCAGTTGACCTCGAGGCAGCTTACGGCAATAATCACAGTGACAGCCACAGCCTGTACTTGTAGGTGTTTTATTTATTTTACCATAAGCAGAAAGTTGGACAACTGGTCAGCTGGATGCCTGGACATTCTGAACAAGTCGCCTGCCTGGCTTGTCCGTCTCATTAAGCGTTCTGTCCGTAATCCCAGCCATTAAGGACATGCATTATTAACGCTTCAGCTCTATGGTCTTTAGCCATAGTCCTGCAGCCCGGTCCAAAGACATGGCATATGCTCATGTTGCTTGTGTCTAGCTAAATGCTTGTAATATTCTACATTTAAGCTGCTCACTGATTGAAATTTATTTATGGCCAGTTGGGTAGAAGCGTTTGTCATTATCACTTGCATTGTTAGGAAACAAATTGAGCACTAGAAATCAATTTGCTTATGGCATTTACATTTTCCCCAGTTTTCGTTATCATTTTACCACAATGAGAATCAATCTCTCGCTCTAACATACTCTCTCAGAATCTCTCTCAACTTTTGCCACAATATTGACATTTGAAGGATTGTTAAGTGCGTTCGCATCATTTTGCAGTTGTGAACTTAAACTTGGTATTTACCATTCGCATTGGTATTCGCATTTATATTTGTATTTGCACTCGAATTTTGCCAAGCATTGTGCAAATACACTTGCTGACTTTTCAAGTTGTTACAACAAATTTAACCATGCCGCACAATCATATCATATTGTGCTGAAAATTCTGTAACTTGATGAGATTCGCAAATGTCCAGCAAACGGCAAATCGAATTCAAAATATGCACGCATATATAGTGGGAGTGTATAAACAGAGCAGTCAAAATGTTAAGCTCGAGAATGACTGATGCGAAGATACTCTGGGAAAATGTACAGAGAAAATTTGATACTTTGCGAAATTCAAATTTCATAGCCTACTTTTTAGCGCCAACAACATTAATGCAAGCAAGCGAAACAAACTAATCTGCTGCCAGGATTAACGTCTGAAACATACCCTTTCAAAGCAAATTTCTGCTGAGAGGGTATACAGTTCGAATGTATGATTGCTTTTCTGAGATTCAGTTGACTTGGCATCAAAATTGCATGCGAACTTCCTGCTGCCGAAAAATATCAACTCAATCGAGAGAAAAACATAGAGAGAGAGAGAGCAGAGTTCCATTTGCCAGCTGGGTTGCAAGTGCTTTCTGCACTTCATTTATTTAGATAACTTTGGAATCAGATTGCTTATACATAGATAAGTGATAAAAGAGAGAAATAATATTTATGAAATGATGAAGCCAATATGCGTGGCATTTGAAGCCAAGCTTTAAGCACAAAATATGTTTAATGCAGCTTAAGCCAAAACTTATGCAAACTCAAGGAATGCATTTTAAGGCACAAGGGAGGAAGTAAACTCAACAAAAAGCAACAATTTCACAGTGCATACCAAGCATGGCATGCTAGCAAACAAAAACAGAAACATAGGATGATGGGCAAAGTGTGCTCCAAATAGCAGCACAAGTATTTTTAGAGACAGGAGCACAGGAAACGGATATAAAGGGGGGATGCGAATGCGAATGCGAAGCTAAAGCAAAAGCTGTTGCAAGAAATCTGCAGTGCAAAACCATAAAGCAGGCGGAACTCAGCTCCACTTAAAGAATGAGATGCTTTTGCAGCACTTGCAGCTATGCGAGTAAAGGTGCGAAAGTCCTATATATGTATGTGTATGTGTGTGTGTATGTGTGTGTGTGTGTGTTAGCTGATAAAGAACTAAACGACGAAACGCTTTTGGCACCTTAACATCGAAAACAGCTGCACAACAGCACAAGCTACAAAATATTGTTACATGAAAAATAACAAATAAATAGAAAAGAATGAGAAAACAAACAAAGAAATGCGCATAAAATAAAGCAAAGTTTTTCTTGAGCCTTTTCTTTATTCTAGCTTCTTGATTTTTCTTTTGCACCAATAAAAATGCTCGTAAAACTGCTGACCAGACATTGCATTACATTTATCACAATGTATATACCCTGTAAATGGTAACAAGGATTCTCCGCTTTTTTTTTTTTTTTTTTGTGGTCCGCCTTCAGTTTAATGCAGAACAAACGCCGGAAGGTCATTGCTTTGTGTCTCTGTGTTCAGTGCTTATTATGACAGCAATCTACTCGTACATCCGATTACTGTTTGCCCTAAAGTGATGCAGCTCGGATGTCCGCTTCGGATTATATTGTAGCCAAATCTACAGGCGAGACTTGACTTCATTTGACTTGGACTCGTTCAGGTGCAATTTCTCTCTTATTAACGTGGGGGGGGCTTACAAATAGCAGAGTTAAGAAATAATGATTCTGAGAAGCAAACAAATTAATTTAAGTTGAAAAAGGTATGTATTCCAAAAGACAACAGGAAACCCAGCAGACATGGATAATTACATGCTGCGCACATAAACCAAATTTACCATATACAAGGCGATATTAAGCCCAATTTGGAAGTACGGGCTTCAAGTTTACGGAGTAGCCGCCAAGAAGCCTGAAAAGGCCTCATCCACATGATCTTCCTGCCAGAAGAATATCTTAATTTCTTAATTTAAATATGTAAATATGTAAATATCAAAATAATGAAAATAATTCTATGTATTATGTGTATAACTATATTATAAGATAGTCAATGTTTTTATATTAATGTATAATTAGGTTAAGTACAGCAGTACAAATCTGAAATAAATTGGAACCTATTAAAAAAAAAAAAAAAAAAAAAAAAAAAATTATTTAAATAATTACAATTCACATTTGTATTGTTAGGGTAAACGCATAGTCGTACATGCAGCGCATAATATTCGTACATGACAGTTGTGCTTTGTTCTTTCCGTTGGCTGGGCGTAAGTTTTAAAATTTACAAGTATTTGTTGCGAAATGCGAATAAACATAACAAATAAATTAAAAAATGTGTTGAAAACTTTTTGTTTATAAAAAATCAAAAAAGCGCAAAAATGTAAAGATATTTACTGCAAATATTTTCTGTACATTTGCTGAACATTAACCCATTCGGTTTGTATATAAATTAAATTGTGCGTTAAAGCGTTAATGAGCAACGATGGCAACGATGGCGGCAGCCTGCGGCAGCTGCAGCGTCAATGTGGCACAGTTTTTGACCCGACAACTGACCGCGCTATCCGCAACTATCCACACCAAAAACCATGATTGATAACATCTCAACATAAATACACTCACACACACACACACACACACACACCAGCATACACACACCAGCATACAGGATACGCGCAGGACTCTAGTTGAAGCCGTGGCAGGACACGTGTGGTAGATATTTTACGCGACCGAGACACATGTTGGATAAAAAAGCAACAACAAAATATAAAAAATAAAAACTGTGGCATGTTGGTTGGTCGCTTGGTTGGTCTGCTGGTCTGTTGGTCTCTTGGTCTGTTGGTCTGTTGGTCTGTTGGCTGGTTGATCGTTAGCCATTGAATGGGTTGGGTTGTTGGCCTTATCGCAGTGAGGCGAAACACGTGTAGCTGTAAACGCTGTTGTCGCTATTTGCATTTGGCCACCTGATTATTGTTGCATGTTCCTCAATAATTCCAACATTAAAGCTTGCACAGCAAATGTTAAGCATACGCCGCGTGCCACAAAGCAATTGCATGCCAGTTTAAGCTCAAAAAGTAACATGCAAAATCTGTGGGAAAAGCAAACAAAGTTACGATTGAGACTGAGACTAAGAGAGAGAGAGGGAGAGAGAGTGGGAGAGGGAGAGAGAGAGGTAAAGAGAGAGGGAGAGAACGAAGCTGAGCTTAGCTTTGTAAAGACGATATTTTTGAAAGGGGTATAGGTACGTGTGTGTGTTTGTATGTGTGTGTGTGGGGGGGGTGGGGGGCGAGGGCGGTCATGAAAAACAATGCGGCAAGTGTAATAAAAACTAAGTAGCTTACAAGCTCATTGCTCTCAGCTCTCAGCACAGAAGAAGCAAAACATTATGCAAAATTGTGTCCTGTCCAACGCTGCTTACTTAACGTGCTCTCCCTATCTCTCTCTCTCTCCCTCCCTCTCTAGCTCGCTCTCTTTCTCTCACTCTATGTGTTTTACATGTTGCAACAACATAGCAACAGTGCCAGCGCTTGCAACACTCTCGGCAAATGCCATGGTGAGAATGTGTCTCTAATAACCTAACGTGCCGCTCGCATTAAATATGCTAATTTTTACAGTGAATACATTTTAAGGCAGCCAGGCAGCAGGCAACACAGACCCGGACATGCCACCTGACTGCCACCACTGTCTCCGCTGGCTGCTGCTGCTCTACCCCGCTACACCGCCTTCCCCTGCTCCTCTTCATCAGGCATATTATTTGCAAGCAAGGCAGCCGCGCGCATATTAAGTACAACTTGCCTCATGTACGTGTTGTATGCCGCCATGTTGCAGAGGCCGCCCGTTGACATTTAGCGCGACAGCGACAACAACCAACAACTACAACAAACAACCAACAACAACCAACAACAACTACAACAACAGAAATCAAGCACTAAGAACGAAAGACCAAGCAAAAACTGGAATTGAGAAAAATTATGCTGCAAATGCCAGGAGAAAAATTATGAAAATTTTTGTCGTGTGACAAGATTTTTGCTTACGCTCATTTGTTGTTCTTGCTGTCATTCCATGACGCACAGTGTAGTGTGGGGTATTATTGTTATCGCATCTTGTCTGTCACTGTGACATTAATTATGCATTTCATTTGAAAGCTGTGTCAACTTGTTGAAATCGTTTCACAGCAAGCCATAACAATTTCAACTGCGAAAGCACATTAAAGCTTTGCAAGCTCTTTTAAGCTGCTTTTCATTAAAAAGCTCGTTCTTCCAATCAACTAAAAGTGACTCAATATAGTAATTTGCTTACAATTACAAGTCTTTACTCTGAAAGCACATTAAAGCTGAAAGCTCCTGCAGCTTTCTTGCAATGAAAAGCTCAATTAATTTACAAGCCACGCTTAGAGCTTTCAACTTGTATCTTTGCACCCTGTTGCTTTGGATTATAGGGTGTTTCGAGCTCGTTTCGAACTCATCACATATGTTTCATCATTGTCAGCATGAAAACCTTTTCGTTGTTTTTGTTGTTTGTTGATTTTGTTTGTTGTGCTGTTATTTTTATGTTAAAAATATTCAAATTATTCTACGCGCAAATGTCGTCAGCATTTGCTTGGCAACCAAACGACAGTCTCACCTGCCCCGTCTCTCTGCTTCTCTCCACTGCTCCTCCATTGCCTCGTACCTGGCTGTAATTTTACCTGTTCCTTCGCTCCCTGTCCTTGCCTAAAACAACCGTCATTGTCAGTGAATTAAAAACGTCATAAGGGCTTATTTAAATAAATTATGAACATGCAGAGCCCAAAACGGAGGCAGAGGCGGCGTCAGAGTGGGAGACTTGGAGTCGAGTTGAGGCGAGGCCATATTACCAGGGATTTTCAATAAATGTAAATAATACAGCACATAAGTGAGCTATATTAGCCCAAGCAGCGTTGCAGACATTAGAAAGCCATGTGAGAGAAACAACAGCAGTCTTGCCACTTGCCACTTGCCACTTGCCACCTACAAGCTCATGCTACTTGCCTGCCTGATATCCAACTTATTCCTAAAGGAAATTAAAACAATCTACACAGCCGCAAAGTTCAAAACTTTGCACTCTTAATATATTTTTTTGTATTACTGCGAATACCCTGCAAATGAGAGCGCAGCATAGGGTATAAGCTAAGCATTAAATAGTTTTTGTAAATTTTACTAACTTGTGTTCTTTCGTTGTGGAAACTTAATTTATATTAGACTGTTAGACTGTCTTGGCTCTTATCTTATGCCAAATACCCTGTATTTAAGCTAGCATCAAGGGGGTTTAGTTGTTGTTTTAAAAGTAGACTTCTGTATTGCATTTCAATTGGTATCTTCATCATTCTCTTATTAACTGCATTAAATACTCTAGGAAACTAACAGCAGACAGTTAATAACTTTAACTAAATGCATAATTAAACATTAAGGGGTAACTGCTTATCGAGCAGACTTCTATTTGTATAATTCTTTCTGCAGTTATCTTTGTTTTCAAGACTCTTTTTTTTTGTATTGTTGTATTCAGAAAGATTCCATTGCTGCTAAATGAAAAGTTGTTACGCAGCACTTTTGTGCTTTGGGCGCTGTCAAAGTTTTTTGTTCTTATTTCCTTCTGCTTTTTTCTGTTTTTTTTTTTTTTTTTTGGTAAAACAAACAAAATAACTTGGCCTAAAGCAAATGAGTAGCCGAGCGTTAACGATCAAAACAAAACCTAAAAATGTAGTTGCAAATGAAATATAATAAAAAAAAAGAATGCAAAGCCAGAGAAACGGAGACAGAAAAACTCGATGTAAAGTCAGACACAGAAACAGCAATAGAAACAGCAACAGAGAGAGAGAGAGAGAGAGAGAAGTAGAGAGAGATGGGAATTTGATTCGTTTTTATTTCGATTGTGGCAATTGGCCGGTTGCATGCAACGAGGCGAGGCAAACACTTAAAGTGGCAATAATCAGCAGCCGAAAATGCAAACGAAATGCAAAACGTGCCCGGCTTAAGATGCAGGTGTCTGTTGCCTGTTGCCTGTTGCATGACTGTCTGACTGTCTGGCTTGCCCTCCCCCCCTCCCCACTCCCCCCTTGGCGCCGCGCAGCCATTGCACTAGACCTGCAACAAGAGAAGGCTCTTTGTGCCACTGAATGAGGCAGACAACGTGAGCGTGTGCGAGTGTGTGAAAGTGTGCAAATGGGCTAAGCGAAGATGCAAAGATGCGAATGCGGATGCAGATGGAAGAAGATACAGAGCAAGGC
This sequence comes from Drosophila funebris, assembly GCA_018901825.1. NCBI lineage: Eukaryota > Metazoa > Arthropoda > Insecta > Diptera > Drosophilidae > Drosophila > Drosophila funebris. The sequence continues at coordinate 265,537 of JAEIFK010000271.1, forward strand.
AGCGGGGGCAGCGGCAGGGACAGTGGAGAAATATGCAATGCAGCTGCTGGCAAAGAAAGGCGAAAGGCGAGCAGCGTAATGGGAGAAAGTGCAAGTGAAAGTAACGCTTCATTGTTATCCTGAACGACTGCTCGTCCTGTTACTTGTCTTCTATCCTGCTGCTGGCCCAAAACACACACACACACACACACAGACAAACAATTGTTAAAAGATAAACTTGGTTGACGCTGCTGCAAATGGGTTGTTGCATGGGGGGCTGTTGCATACAAAAATGCTGCAAAGCAAATCTCACAGCAATTTGGGTCAAACAAGCAAATTGCATTCTATTTAGTGGCTCCACTTGTTGTTCTCCTTGTTATCGTTGTGCTCCTTCTGTTTGTTGTTGTTATTGTTGTTGTTGTTGTTGTTAGTGCAATTGCATTGCCTCCTTTGAGGTTAAGCGCCGTTGAGATTTCCGTGGGGGAATGTTTCTCTCTACAATTCTCTATAGTTCTTCACAGTTCTTCTCGGTTCTACTCCTGTTCTCCTGTGCTGCGGGTGCTGCAAACATTTGCTCAGCTTTCTGTTGATTTAGTCTCTCTTATAGTTACGGTAGCTCAGATTGCCTTTTACATGTCTTCTCCTGCTCCACCCTCCCTTCCTTTCCACACTTTCCCAACCCTTTTTCGCTCAGCGCAGCTTGAGTAAAAAGAGAAAGCGGAAAAACATCGTAAACTTCAGGCAGAACTTTAACTTCTTTTTTGCCACAGTCTTCTTTACCACATTTTAAATTGGTGCTTAGATTTATTTGTAAGTTGAACTCATTAAAGTGCAAAATGCATTTGAGATATGAAAACGTGACCGCAAAATCCCGCAGGATGCGACCAACGCCCCCACACCCACGTCAGCTGCTGCCTTCCTGTTGCCTTCCTGCCATCGACGTTCGACAGCTGCCAACTTATGCAAATTTCCATGCAATTGAGACGCACTCGCGGCTCTTTCTATAGCCCTGTGCATGCGTGTGTGTGTGTGTGTGTGTGTGTGTGTGTCTGCATGTATGCGCGTATGTGTATGTAAAATCCTGGTAATGTAACACAGTTCAGCAGGGCAAAAAAAGTGCCCTAAACGCTGTCGAGACGAGAGCAAAGGATAAAAGTCATAAGTAAATTGCTTTTCAAGCTTAAGTCGGGGATTTAAAGTACAATAACAAACACTCGCTTCAATGGCATCCTCAAAAGATATTTTATTTGTTTATAAGTACATGCAACGTGTGCTTATTTAAGCGGTAGTGTGAGGGGGAGGGGTGTGGCCGGAGAGGGAAGCTATTTGCAATATTTGAGGTTAAGTGGCCTGTAACTAAGGCAAAGTTACGCGCATATAACATTTACTTTATGGTTTAATGTCAAACAAACAAAAAAAGAAAGAACCGCATTCCAATATCGCTTAAGTTATTTACAGATATAAAACTTGTACAATAAATTAAATCTGTTCAATGTAACTCAAGCTTAAGAAAACATTGCTTTGAGCATAAATATTTTAGAAGTTTAAGCTATAGTTATAGTTTTTAACCGCAAACCTACTATTTTCCTTCAGTGTAGTGTTAATAATTTACTATATTTAATATAATTCAAGCCAATTCTTCTTCACTTTTCTCTTCACTTCACTTTTTCTCTAGCATTGATACGCTCCACAGAAACGTTGAGATAACCTGCATTTAATTGGTATTTCTTTTATTAAAAGTTCATTTTTTATTAAAAGTTAAGTTCATCCTTCAGAGAAATTCCTCCACATTCCACTGCTGTCTCCAGCTCTTCCCCTCTCTCTCTCTCTCTCTCTGTCTGTCTTTTTTCTCTATCTCTGCCAAGTGGTGTCGCAGCAACTGCACTTGAGTAAGTATTTAATTTAATGTGCTGTTTGAAGCTGTTTGCTATTTGTGTCACCACAGAAAAGATTCTCGTCACATTGCGTTGAAAGATTTATGCAGCATTCGATTGAGCTTTAATTAAATTGCCACTTGATGGTGGTCGCCAAATAGCAAAGGCAATGTTAAGTAGCTGCCGTTGCAGTTGCAGTTGCAGCGTAGCATAGCACCTGCGCTTAGTTAGTTTGTGGCAAGTTGGCCAGACCAGGCAGGCCCCAATACTAACAACACTGACATTAACTGTGGCCAAGCGCCGACAGCGACAGCATTGCCGACACTGGCAATGTCAATGGTGGCAGACAGCAGCATGCCACTTACTGTTGTGGCACGCGCTTTCATTTACTTACATTTAGATATAACACTGAGTCATGTAAGTTGTGGCACATTGAAAAGGACAATATTAAGATTAAAGACTATTACATATATTTATCTTATAAGAATAACAAATTGTTAGGGTATTCAAGGTTCGTTCTTTGAATTATGATTGTTGTCTGTGTGTTGACACATTTTGTGGAAGATTCGATTAAGTTGTCTGTGTGGCAATGAAATTAAATTACCTGTCAAGGGTATTCCGCGTTCGGTGCACTATAAATAACAGTTCTATCTTGTTATTTAATTTATTTTACTTCATTTTTTTGTTTTTATTTTTTGTGATGACTGTCCTTTGGTGTTCGTGTAGTTAAGCGCAATTTTAATTGATAAATTGCCACTTGGGCCATTACTTGTCGCTGAGTTGCCTTCGTCCTGTCGACAAGGACGCTTTGAATAATTTGCAAAGTTGCCAGCGAGTTGTCGACGAGCTTCCCTCGCTTTACCCAATGCTGGAGGTGGTCTAAGTAACGTTTACATCATCAAATAAAATAAAATGCTTGGACTCATTTAAAAAGCAATTAAATATTAAAAACACTTGTACAATTGTCCCGACTGTTGACGCTAGCAGAGGAATGGGAAGAGACAGGGCGGCTGTAGAGGGTGGGAGGGGAATACTGTGGTGTTATGCCACTGACTTTTGGAATTTTGATTGTTTCTTTGCGTTTCATTTACAAGCTACGCCCTAGACAGAGACGGAGAGAGAATAAGAGAGTGTGAGTGGGGGAAGTAGGGGAACAGCGAAAGATGAAGAGAGAGCTGCGGTTTTGTTTGAGTGATTATGCAATTAATTAGAATCTCTTTGGTTGTGGTAAATGTTAAGCGGATTGCCACCAAACGCCAACGACAGGAATGACGGAGCGGGCAATGTAATATAATTGAATTTTAATACTTACATTGAGCGACTTGGCCAACAATAAAAAGCCAACTTCGGTAGACCAACAAAAACAGCAACAACGATTTGCAATCAAAACGCGTTATGCCACCGACAGAGTTAACGGAATCATTTCCTATGCGGCAGGCAGTTTATTAAAAGCGTTCCGCACACGCGGCAAAAACAAGCAGAAAAGAAATTGCGAATGGGCAAAAACAATGCGCGAGACGATCAAAACGGCAAGCAGGCAAGAAAGGGGCCAACAACAATGTCGGCCAATTTTATACACATCCGCAGCAAACAGAAATAAAAAAAAATATATACACAGGACCACAACGATTTAACACAACGATATGAAAATGCTCTGCACGAAATACTTTCAGTAACTGAAGACGTCACATGATGTAAAGAAAAGAGTCCAAAAATTGGCAGCTTAAGTTAAATTAAGAAGATGATCAAGAGAGTGATAGCGGATAAACAAGTATGCGATGGTCAAGGCTAAAGCGAGATGGAGATAGTGTCACGCGTAGAGAGAGTAATTCTGAGAGCGGCATGCTGAGAGCGCAATGATGAGTGTACGCCGTAAAGAGCACAGGGATCAGAGCGACTTGAATGCCGACAATGAAGAGTGAAAAAAAATAAAGAGAGGTGACCAGAAGCAACGCGACGTTTAACTATATGTAAAGCAATGTAACGGGCGCAATTAATGCGAGAGGACCATAGTAAAAGGATGACAGCGAGACAGTTTGTGGGAGAGACCAGCAATAATAAAGGCGAAAGCAACGATAAAAGCAAAATAAATTCGCCAACAGCAAAAGAAACAGCGCAAAGCGTAGAAGGACAACAAGGCAAACAGCAAAAAAATAAATAAAAAGAGATAAGTATTAAAAAGTAAAGCTTAACCAAAGTTTTAATCGTATTATTTAAAATGATTCTCAACATAATTTCAGCTAGGAAAGTATAAAATAATTGCTTCGTTTACTTGCAACCTAATATTTGAGGTCTTAGCAACTCTTGAAAGGGTATTTCCAAAGGCAACGGGGCAAATGGGAGAAATATTCCATTAATTTGATTAGAATTTCAGAGTGAACGAGTCGTGTTACGAATCGAATGCAAAAAGTGGAAGGGGAAAGCAACATGCGGCAACATCAAGTTGCATGTTGGGCACACCTCAAAACGGTTTGCTCGTGGCTTTATGAACTGCCGTTATTAAGCGTGCAGAGAAATGTGTGGGAAATGGGGGGGACGGGGTGGCAGTGGCAAGTTAGCTTCGCGCAGGCATAATGCCTCATAAGAATTTAACGCACAAATGCTCAAATTGTCAATAAGAAAGTTGGCACGCCCCTTGCCACTTGCCCCTTGCGTCTCTGCCGCGCGCAATGGGCTAAGCTGAACTTATTTACTTTTTATACCTCAGTGGCACACACATTAAATGTCCAGGCCTTCTTCATTAGGCCAAACAGAGAGAGAATTGAGAACTGAGAGCTGAACTGATACTGAAACTGAAACTGTTGCCAGGGCCAAGGCATAGCAATCATTTTTTATGAAGGCACTTGGTTGAAGCAGCGAGCGCGAAGCGCATCAAAAACCCATTTGGCCGCCATTAACTTGATTGAGTCGAGCTGCTGCTGCTGCCGCTGCTGCCACACGGATGTTGCCTACACACAAAGTCACAAAGTCCGTGGCAGCGTTTTTGAAGGCATTTAAGTTGAAGGCGGCGCATAAATGAAAATTGATCATGTGCTTTGTCTTTTTGTGGCCCCAAACAAACCGACTGCAGCCCCACCCCACCCCATGCCCCTTTCCATGCTGGCCATGTTAACAACTAATATTTCAGCTTTTAAGCCGCTTTTTCGGCCACAAGGTGCGCGCCTGGGCAACCTTATGGCCATTAGTTGTCATTAGAGCGCATTCCCTTAATTAAACTTTCGCTATAAATACGCCAATCAGTCATTAAACTTATCTCTTTCCCCATTTATCAAAGAACACAACATACAAATATGCTGCCACACCCCCCAGCCCGCCTCCTCTCGACACTAGACTCCACACCTCTTTTAACTAATTAAATGTGTCAACATCGTCTTGCAGCTGACCCAGTTTGCACAGCAGGTGTCAATGGATTGGACTATAGCCAAGGCTAAGCATAAAGCCACTTGCCACTTTTTTTAGAGTAGAAACTTTCATCTGGCGTTGTCTGGGCAATGTGCCACAGTTTTGTAAATCAATAACTCAACTTGCCACAGGAATTCTTTCAGCCTTTCGGCTTGGCTTTAAATTGCCGTTGACAAAGACTTTCATATTGTGCGCACAACTATTTTATAAGCTGCTTTCCACATCGCCTCAGGCTCTGAGAGCCAGGAACCAAGCAAAGGCATTAAGTTTTATCGTAATAAAATTCTTTGGCTTCTTAAATTATTTAATACTGTCGTAGCTCAACGTTACTTACATCTCAGTCACGAAATGCGCATGGGAAGATTATAAACTATTTTTAAGATTTATAAAAATAGTTTTAATTACAAATAAAGCTTTTTCCAGTAACTCAATCGATAAATATTCTATCAACTGAATAACAGCTGAATAGTATAGGGTATCTTGTAGTCGTTTAGAGAACTTTCTCTTAAAGCGACGAGCCAGAGGGAAACAGTACATATACGTAGTATCTGCCAGTCGTATATTCTCAAGTTCAGCCCTTTTAGTTGCTTAAAATCATTGAGTAAGCGCTGTTTTAACAAGGTAGCCATTAAAGAGAGAAGAAACCTGGTATATCTTATATAAACTAAGCTACCGGGTGTCTGTCAGTCGAGTATACTCAAGATAGGTAGCTTAAGAGTGCAATTAGAAAAGTAGTAGTACAGTAAATATATAGGTAAGCATGAATGTCCGATGTAAGCTTAACTACAGGGTAACTGTCGACCAAGCATACTCAACTTAAGCAGTTTTAAATAACAATTAGAGAACTAACTCTAGCAACTGTAACTATAGACAGCTGAAAGCAGCAGCGCTAATATACCCCAAGCTACTGAGTATGTGTAAGTCGAGTATACTCAACTTAAGCAGCTTAACATAACACTCAGAGAATTAGCTCTAGCAACTGTAACTATAGACAGCTGAATGCAGCAGCGCTAATATACCCCAAGCTACTGGGTATGTGTAAGTCGAGTATACTCAACTTAAGCAGCTTAACATAACACTCAGAGAATTAGCTCTAGCAACTGTAACTATAGACAGCTGAATGCAGCAGCGCTAATATACCCCAAGCTACTGGGTATGTGTAAGTCGAGTATACTCAACTTAAGCAGCTTAACATAACACTAAGAGAAGTAATTCTAGCAACTGTAACAACTATAGATAGCTAAAAGAAGCAGCGCTAATATACCCCAAGCTACTGGGTATGCGTAAGTCGAGTATACTCCACTTAAGCGTCTTTACATGTTTAGCAAATCATTCAGTCACGTGTCAAAATAATCATTCGCATAGCCTTTGACTAGCTGAACCTTAAGAAGCAAGACCACCTGCAGCTGGATCAAGTAAAGCGACAACTGTAAGTAGATATATATAGATATATGTATGTATATGTATATATATATATATAGTATATATACAGTTGTATAGGTAGAAAATAAATAAATGTGATTTGTCATTTTGCAAACATAAAGAAACGGCAACAAAATACGAAGAAGCTGCTTTTGAGAGCGCATTAAATTGCAGTCAAATGGCACGTTCTCTGCATGCCAAATGTGCACACATTCACACACACACACACACACATATGAAGACATTCTGGCCAATGAATATGCTAGCTTCTGTAGCATGTCCTTGTAGTAGCAGGAACTGGCAACTGGATGTTGTATTAAATTATTCGAGCGTGTGGCGCAAGCAACAGACTCCGATTCTATACGAAACACACATTTTTGTATGCAACACTGCACAGACAAAACCGAGTCTAAGCCAAGACACAGTCATGCCTCCACAGTGTGTACCCCTGCTCTCTCTCTCTCTCTCTCTCTCTCTCTGTGTGTACCCCTGCTCTCTCTCTGTGTACGCTTCTCTTTAAAACCGTCACGCTTTGAACTTGACTTAAGGACTGCAGCAGGGAGAGCTTGAATCCTGGCACTACGGGCACTCCTGGCCCTCCTGGCCCTCCTGGCCTACCTGGGCCAACATCAACGCTCATTTGCAGCAAATCAACTTCAACAAAAGTCAATGTTAAGCGCCATGTAAAATTCATTTGACTGAGCACATGGCCAAAATGCCCCAAAGCAGGCAAACTCAAAGTGGCACAAGAAATCAAGAAATATTCTTGAATCTGCTTAAGTTTCAGGCAACAGCAGCAGCAGCAGCTGCCGCTTGAACTTTGACCCTGCCCCGTAGCACAATAATAGTTGACCTGCCTGGCAATGCATGAGCTGAGACTATGAATTGAATTGACAAGGCCACTTTATCATTAACACACAAACAGTCACACATAATAAAATAAACATATATGCAGCGAGAAAGAGATGGAGATGGAGATACAGATAGAGACAAAGATAGGGATACAGATAGAGATAGAGATAGAGACAGAGATACAGATACAGATACAGATAGAGACAGAGACAGAAACAGAGATCGAGATACAGATAGAAATACAGATAGAGATACAGATACAGAAAGAGACAGAGATACAGATAGAGACAGAGATAGAGACCTATCAAATGATGCCATCAATTGAAGCTCCAGCATTACCATAGATCTTCGATGGCTTCAATATGATAAAGGAGCACTTGAGTCCCTTATCGATCTTCATCACAGCCCCCGCATTATCCATTTCCCCACAATAGTTGGGCGCCGAGAAGATGGTGACCAATTTGCGATCGGCAAAGAACTCATAGCCATCCTCGACCACCTCATGGGCGCGACAAATCAAATCGAAATCGTTGTGCTCCAGAAAGCGACAGACAATATCCTCGGCATAGCTGATGCTAACGCCCCGATCATTGGGTCCCCAGCCATAAGTGTTACGATTGAGATCGGCCCAAAGTAGATCACACATCAGTCCCGACTCTGGCACATCTGTGGGCCGTGTTAGCTCACGTATTTGATGCAGATGCTCCAGATGCGGCGATAAGCCGCCATGACAGCAAAAGATACGCTCATTCACAGTTGCCGCCACGGGAATGACATCAAAACAGTCGACAAATGAGCGCCACAATTTGGTATTGTAGCGTCGCTTCATCTCATCGAAGAAGCCTAACAAGAATTCAAGTTGCAATTGCAGCTAATCCTCTCAGGAACAACTAACACTCTGACTTACCATAGATCTTATTGAGGCTCGCACATTCGTGATTGCCACGCAGCAAATGCATGCGCTCCGGATAGCGCAACATGTAGGCAAAGAGCAGACAAATTGTCTCCAACGATTGCTTGCCCCGATCCACATAATCGCCCAGGAATAGATATTTGGTGTCTGGCGGTTTGCCGCATGCCTCGAATATCCTTAACAGATCCTCAAACTGTCCATGCACATCACCGCAAATGATCAGTGGCGCCTGGAGCTGCAGCAGCATTGGCTGCTTGCTGAACTCCTCCCGTGTCTGCAGGCAGAGTCTATTGATCAGATGCTGATCCAGCTGACAGTCGGTGCCCAGCTGTGTCCTTAGCTGCTCTATAATGTCATCCAGTTCCAGCAAGGATAACGACATTGTAGCTTAATAAATGACTATATAAAATGCTATTACTAATACTATTTAATTTGTTTTATTTGTTATTTAGCTGAAGTTTGAGTATTGTGGCTGGCCAACTTGTCGGCATTTAACACACATACATTTACATAGGCCAACGTGTGTGTGTGTGTGTATGTTGGGGTAGGGGAGAGAGTGTATGTTTTTTAAAAGAGCTTACACATAATTGACAATTCATTTATGTGGCAGGCACAAGCTTCTACAAATGCGAGACGTAGCCAAAACCTCACACACATCATATCAAGCTGGCGCACACACTCCAGACACACACACACACCCCACTTGGGGTCCAGTTAAAGCAGAAGCGTTAAAGTGCAAAAGATTTATGAAATTTATTTATGTGCCTGTAAAAATGCCAACGGCAAATGTTATTGTTGGTATGAGGGGGGCAGCGTGAAGGAGTTTGAGGTGTTCGGTATAGTAAGTGTGTATTTGGGCCTTGGCTAACATCACATTCCCATCAACTGACGTCGGCGGCTGCCATCACAATTTTGCGTTGTTGCGGCGCTGTCGTAAGCGGATTTGCGACAAAACTCATTCGACTCTGACCACGCCCAACATCCAATGCCCAAGTCCCAAGTTCCCCATCCCCCGTTGTCATCCCTTGTCCACCTTGTCCCACTGTCGAAGTACCAGCTGGACGCTGGGCTGGCTCGGTGCGGTCGGTTGAGCACAGAGTTTGACGGAAGGCTGGGGCATCGCCTTGAAGGCTCCTCTGCAGCTTGTTAGCAATGACAGCAGCGAGCGTTCTGGCTAAATCCTGTTAAAATTTAGTGCAAAATAAGATAGAATGTTGGCTCTTCTTCTCTCCTCTCAATCCGCCAGCTCTCCCCCTCACCAACTCTCACCCCAACTCCTACTCTTTGCTTGTAGTCCATTCAGTGCAAAAGAGAAACGACAGAGCGAAATAAGAAGAAGCAGCGGCAGCGGCAGAGGCAAAAAGAAAAGTAAATTATTTCTTCAGCATTTTCTTTGCTTTTGTGCAGTTTTCATTCAACATAAAATAGAATAAAATAAAATGAAATTGTTGCAAAACTGACCCGACATTATATATACATATACATATATAACTGTATAAATCTGTATATATACATACATACATTACGCTGGTCATAAATTGTCGCCGAAAGCTGCAAGGAAAAAAAAAACAATAAAAATAAATGAACTTGAGTTTGGCTTGCCATTTGCTTTGCAGCTGCGCGACAGAGTAGGCAGCAAGTGAAAGTGAGACAGTTAAGAACTCTCTATCTCTCTCTCTCTCTCTCTCTTTAACGCTGGCAATTTCATTATTATTACTGGCCATACGAAAACTTTTCGCGCCTATTGTTTATCTGACTTGCTCCATTTTCAGCTATCAGTATTTATTGGCGAACTCAGCACGAGCAAAAACGCATCTTAAATGATAAAAATTACAAAGACATTTATCTCCATAAAGTGCGGCAGCAAAGTAAACAAAAGCAGCAGTTGAAAGATTGCGATGTGATGCAGAATAAATATAATTGCAGCTCTCTTTAGTTGTATCTATATAACTACATAGATACATTATATTAATGCAACAGTCATGCTCTTTGCAGCCTTGCATTCCATATAAAGAGAAAGGATCTGCTATAAACATGCATTTGGTATATAGTAGGCAAGCTTGTACAATATGATCGCATAAGAGAGGAAAAGATAAAGAGCACGCATTGCAGTAGCGTATGCTTGTGTATGTATAGCTGAACTTGTCGCACGCTTGACATAAGCAGCGGTAGCTCACACGCTTGTGCGAGTGTGATCAAGGGTGTGTGTGTGACTATGTGATGTCTGAGTAAGAGTAATTAGACAATTAACGAAAACAGAGCAGATAGTATAAATGAATAGTATGAGTAATTACACAATTAGTGAAAGGAGAGCAGATAGAAATACAACTGGCCATTGCATTTTATTTTTATTTTCCAGAATTAAACAAATAAGTATTTATGTAATATTGAACAAATATAATTTGTAACATTCTAATGAGCTTAAAACTGAACAGCTTACTGTCAATTATTTTGAAGAAGGGACAATATTGTGAATTTTAAGTGGATTTTTGAGAAGCAACTTGAACGAATCCCAAATAAGTAATCCGAAAGTAGCAGAAATCCCACTTTACCCGTTTACACAGCATGTCCTTCCACTACTTTGGCCCAAAAAAAAAAAAAAGAAAATAAAAAGAATCCGCAGAAAACAGAAAAACATATGGAATCAAAATAAAATACTCATAAATACTCAGTGAAAACGGTAGAATATTTTCAATAAGCGACTTCAAAGTGAGTCAAGGATTTCAGGGTGAGTGGGGGGTTGGGAGGGATTGGGAAGGCTTGGGGGAGTCACAACGAAGGGCGATCAGAGACAGAACGGAAACGGAACTGATGCTGATGCTGTGAGGGTCCTAAGTCCCTACACGTGTGGCAACTTGTAGTAGTTTTATTATTATTTTTTTTTTCCATCTTCTATGTATTTTCTGTTCCATTTCTTTTCTGTTTTCTGTTCTCTATTTTTTTTTTCTATTTACTCTTCATATCACATTTTAGTTTTCATTTTTGCAACTTTCGTTTATTTACAGTTTGAAAATATGAACTTTAATTTGCGCCCAGTGCAGAGTGGTAAGTCAATGGAGTCCTGGCAGCAGCCTTGGCATCCTTATAAGCTGCACAACTCTGCAAAAGAAACTTGACAACATAATGTCGGAGCTAGAAAACAATTTGTTTGGCCCTCAAACTGCTGCTGCTGCTGCTGCTGCTGTGGCTGTTGCTGCCAGCTGAGGCCACAAATAAATATTGAGAAAAGCGTAAAGGATTTTATGGTCAGACCGTGAGCTTATAATCTGACATTGGTTACACAATTCCACCTCCCCCCTCCACCGACACCAACCGCTCTCCTCTCACTCACTTTTCATTTGAGTGTCTAACCCAAAACCAAAGTCATTTATTTTAGCCACGTCCTCAGATAGTTTTGCATTTTGCAGAAGGCATAACAAAGAGAATCATTCATGGTTTTCAGAGCATGAATCACATGCAAATCGGACAAACTGCCTGCCTGACGGTCAGTGTAAATAGATTCATAAATCAGTATGAAAACATTATTTTGATTTCCGTTTCACAAGATGCCACAAAAGAACGCAAAAGATTCTACAGCTTCTTAACTCTCCCCCTCACACTTTCTCTCTCTCTCTCTCTCTCACCGTGTGATTCTCAATTGTCGACGGAAGCAACTAATTGGAGCGTAAACTATATTAAGCAAAGAGCAACGACTATTTGTTATTGCCATACACTTCAATGGGGGCTATCATAGTTATATTAAGCCTTTTGCCATTGCCCTTCAAGTAGCAAACAGTTTTCAATTGGGACAGGTAAAGTTAATAGACATTGGCAACAGTTTAAGGTCATTTAAGATAGTTTACAATGTTTAGTTCGATTTTAATATGTATAAGTCGCAGCTGCTGTTAAATTAATGATGATATTATATAAATAAAAATGCATTTTAATGCATTTTCTGTTCTGCAATTGAATTGAATTCAACAAAAGTTTCCTTACTTATTAGCTTTATGCGACTATTAATTAGAAAACTCATTAGATTATGCATTGGCATTTCCCTTGAGAGAGTCTCAACCGCTACTTCTATCAATGTTGACCTTGATTAGCTTAATTTACGGAGACAAAGAGCATATGAAGTGCGCAACATTCGTGACAATTGCAAATTGTAGAGTTTTGTTTTCTTTTATCGCTCATCGGACGGATGCAAAATGTTGACACAACGTCATGTGGCAAGTGAATTATGAGTGCGTATTCATTTTCATCTCATTCTTTGCCTTTTTTTTGTATTTTTTTGCTTTTTTCTTGTGTGTATGTGTGTGTGTGTGTGTGTGTGTGTGTGTGTGTGAATCTTAGGCCATTGGCAGCATAACAATGAGAACTTCCGCTTGTCAAACTTATGCGCTGTTTCTTTCTATCTTGCATTGGCTCTTTCGTGCTCTCTTCCCTACTCTCTTACGCACTCCTTCTTCCTCTCTCGACCCCTTGCTCGCTCTGCGTGGTGTGCGGCAGCTGCTGTTCCTGTTGCTGCCGCTGGCAGTTTTGCAATCAACTCAAGCGCGCACAAAAGTATGCTATAGTTTCGTAAGCGGGAGAGAGAGAGAGAGCGAACGAGAGCGAATGAACAACAACAACAACGAAAAAACACATTGAATAAGGAATCGCCTTGTGCATTTGCTGCATAAATGTCAGGGCACAACTCATGACATATGAAATGAGTTCTCTTTAGTTCTTTTTTTTTTTTTTTTTTTGCTGCTCTTATTGTGCGGTGCCAGCTGGCGGGTTGCATTGTGCATTGTGCCTCTCTCCAGTTGCTGTTTAATATTTCCGCTTGCACACTTGCTTATTTATTATGTTTTCCGCCGCCACCATGCGGTGCACAGAGTCTATGTCTGCGTCTCCCTCTCCGTCACCGTCCCCAACTCCATCTACGTCTTAGTCTTGATGGCAGTCTCTGCGTTTGCCACAGTGTTGCAACAACAGTTGCTCTGGCTCAAGTTGCTCTTGACGCTATTATCCAGCCAACTAAGACGGCGGCCACATGTGCCGTCCTTGCTGTTTGCCCTAATGCCTTTTTTTTCACTCGACTTCTTGCTCGTCGTCTGCCTGTTGTTTTGCCACACACCCCACTCACACCCCGCTCTTCCTTCCGTTGCCCAAGCTAAGTGCCTACATAGGATAATCTGCACATCTCAAGTCAGCGCGTAATTGTTGTTCCCCCAATGCAGTCAAGCTGTGCAGTTGACTGCATTCACTCTGTTTCTTTATCTACCCTTCTGACACACTCTACCCCTCTCTCTCTCTGCATCTCTATCTATCTCTCTCTATTTATCTGCTTGCCCCTTGTCATCTGCAACGTTTTTGTGGCGTTGACAATCCTCATGAGCTTTGCATTTTGTAGAGCTTCCCGGAGCATTTGGAGTAGTCGCTTTAAGTAATTACCATGTCGCGTTTCGTTTTCCGTCTGCCTGCCACGGGCAACATGCCGCTTGTCCATGCCACACAGCAGGCAGCCCCAGCACAGACGCATCGTAAATTTAGCTACTTATGAGCGATGGCCAAAGGGAGCGAGAAAGTGAGAAAGAGAGAGGGGTAGAGTGAGGCAGCCAATCATCAGAGCCTGCAACGTTGTTGGACACATGCAGCGTCAGTTTACTTAATAAAACGACAAAATTGTTGTCGTTGTTGCTGCCGCTGTGTTGCAATATGTGTGTGCCTGTGTGTGATATGACGCATGTTGCAAGCTGCATGTTGCCAGTCAATAAGTCGACGCCTGCAGCTATTGCATTTAAATTGTGTACACATTTATATTTGGGCAATCAACGAGCTGATAACCGGCCTTCGTTGTGCAGCTAGTTTAATTAGACACATGACTGATGTGGCAAGTGGCGTGTGGCAAGTGGCAAGTGTCGCATTATGAGCACACTTGCAGCTGCTGACAATGTCATTGACATTAGAGCAGGCGTTCATTAAACTTTCAGCACAGATTTGTATCCTTAACTAATTTTGCAGCTGCTTCTAAAGCTGAACAGTGAAAAGTGGAAGCGTTAGCGAGGGATAGGAGGAGGGGGAGAGAAGTGTGGCACATTTGATGCCTTTTCAATTTGCTACACGAAAATAAAATGTTTGCCTTGAACAACAAGGATGCCAAGGATGCGAACATAAACCCTTGATGTGCGTAGTGCGTATCAATAAAACGAGCTCGACGGGACAACGAACGTCGAGCACTCGAGCTACGTTTGATGTCAATGTCTTAGGATTTCTTCTCTCACTTATTATACCCTGTAAAGCCAGTATTATCATGGTGCAGCTACGGTCACTTAGAGTATATGTAACAATTGCTGGTTGTATATGTAATTCACATTTAGCTGACTTTCTGTTCATGTTCAGTAAAACCTGAGAGTTAAACGAATATTGCTGTTAATTTTAGTTGATTTTTCTATTAAAAAACTTTAATTTTATTGCAATCGGTTAATAAACAGCGAAGTTATTCAAGCAGCTATTAGATAAACTAGAAACTGAGCAAACTGAGCTGGCGCCATCTAACGTTCGTTAGATGCTTTAAACAAAGTGTTTTAATGACTGTGATTAAATTAAGCTATATCTATGGCAAGTACAGAGTATCACATAGTCGAGCACACTCAGCGAGTAGCATTCTAAGTTGTACCTTTCTTTTGATTTCATTTTGCGGTCGTTGAAGTTCACACTACGTACAAGGTAAGGTGCTTACGACAGCGCAGCTGTTTGTCACATCAACGCCGTCTGCATGTGTGTGTCTGTGTGTGTACACATGCGTGTGTATCTGTGTGCGTGTGTGTGTGTGTTTGTGAATTTGTTGTTAGCATTTGCCATCAAAAAAGCAGCAAACTTTCATGTTATTGAAAATCGAGCTGAGAAATGAGAAAGAATCCTTAATATCAGGTGTCACTTCTCTCTCCCTCTCTTTCCCAGTGTGTGTGTGTGTGTGTGCGTGTGTGTGATGTGTGTGTGTGTGTGTGTATGCCCTTGCTAAGCTTTTTTAAATGGATACCTTTTGTCGCATTGTGCGTTGATTAAATTGTTTCTCTCGCTGTGTAAAATTTGTCTGCGTTTTTTCTTAAGTATTTGTTATTTTATAGAAGCAAAGGAAGCAGATAATACAGGGTATACAACAAAAAATAAGATTATATGTATATATATGAGTGATCAGCTCGACTGCTGATTACATGTACGATGATGTGTATTAGCCAGCATTTGATGGATAAGCCTGTTTGGCTGCCTTATCGTTCTCGATGGCTGCGCGTACATTTGTTTTAGCTTATGAAATATTCACAAGAAATTCGAAAAGGAGGCACAAAATGCGTCTTTAAAATATTTAAAATCTACAATAAATAGCAGTGGATAAATGTAATATTTATATTAAAGGAATATTTAAACATCAAAATAATATATTAATATTTATATTTATATAATAATAATATTTTATATTTATTTATTTCACAGCATTTTTATAGCTTATGTTATGCACTTCGGAGTAAGTAAATAAAATATTGGAATAATTCGTTAATTTAACAAGTATTTTATATTAAATGTTGTGTATATATATATTTAAATTTATTTATTAATTATTTTAAATAATTTAACTGCAGTTTAATCTATATTCCTTTTATCTTATCATTTTCTTCGGCTCTTCATTCTCTTCCTCATTCATGCCTGAGTTATTATATTCTTTATTTATTTAAAAACTTTCTTTCACAATTTCATTGCTTTAATAAACATTAATCTTTGTTTTGTTACCATATTTGATTACCTGTTTTGTAAAGTGATCCACTTGAAAGCGCAATCGATACGCATCAGTTTGCCCTATGCAGGTTGGAGGCGCAAGAATGTTTCGTCACTAGTTAACGTAACACATGGACTTACCTTTGTTTGCCATCGAGTCGCAGACTCACGAGTGTGTGTGTGTGTGTGTGTGTGTGTGTGATGTGCGATGAGAGCGATGAGTGCGAGAGTTATTTATGTATGCAGGCATATTGTGTTTCAAGGACATGCTCATTACACGCAACGCGAACTTCTTGTTCATGGCCATAATCGGGGAATGCTAAAGCTAAAGCCAAACCGAAAGCCAGCGTGACTGGCGACCACAGCAACAACAAGAGTCACAACAACAACAACAACAACAATGACAGCAACAACTCGCATTAGCATTTTTCGCAGCTTCAACTTGGTTTTTGCTTTATGGCCAACTTATGTTCAGCGCTCTGTTGTTTGTATCTGTGTGCGTTGCACGCTAAAAGCCATTGTTGTTGCGCATGGTGTTGTTGGCTTAGCTTGTCGTGAGTCCTGTGGCATCCTATGCCCAGCTATTCGTGTTCGCCGCAGAAGTGCTTTTAGTAGTTTGCCATTGTCTGCCACAAGATCGCCAGAATGCCCCCTTTCTGGCCGTTACTTGAATTGTATGGTCTGGTGTTTGGGGTTTACGTCGGGTTGTCATGTCTTTGGTTAGGCATTAAGTTAATGCGGCCGACCTCGCCGTGGCCCCCCTGGCCAAGACTGCCATGGCTGACAAATCCTTGACACTTGCCGTGGCCATACTCAACGTTACCTGGGCTTCATTAAGTCATTAGGCATTGTTATGGCTGCTCTTCAGCTTGTTGGTTGCTTTGACCTGGTCAGTGGGCTGCATTTAGCCTGGCTACGAGTCTTGCTTACTGTGTATATGTGGGTGTGTGTGTGTGTGTGTGCGTGTGCGTGTGTTAACAGGTGAGAAATTGCTTAATTGTAATTTTAACGCATAACAAACTCTGCAGTGAACTCAAGGCAGCTCTCTATCTCTGTCTCTCTGTCTATATACCTATCTCGCTCTCTCAGCTGTTGGACACTCGGTTCATGGCCTAAACATACATACACACACACACATACACTTTGTGTTAGCTGATGATGACTAATGGCTGCTGACCTCCAGTTTGCTCCTTGAGGCAGTTCTATTCAATTAACCAACATTTGCCTCGCCCTTTGCACACCTGTCCCTACCTGCCCTCCCTACACTACACTATTCTATACACTTTCATATTACATTTCGTGTACATCATTTTAGTAGTTGCTGATGTTGTTGTCGTTTTAGCCAAGTCCTGTGCAGATTGCCAGCGCACTCAAGAAGAAGTTGTTTTTGCACTAATTAGCAAATGTCTGGAGCACAATGTTTGGCTTTAACTTAACTCAGCTCTTACATAATTCATAACTTTATATTTTTGCCATATATATATATACACCATCCCCCCCCCTCTATGCTGTGGCCAAACCCCTTGGCTTTCATCTTTTGGAGACGCTAATGAGCAAAACGTGAGTATTTCCTTACTTTTGCTGTGGCAAGTTTCTACTGTTCTCTGTGACTGTAATTAAAGCATGTCACACACCTTGCCATACACATCAAACATATAACGGTTAATGCACTCACAATTGCAACATGTTGTCGTTTGTTTGCGTCTGTTGACTCTGCTCCTGTCGACTGTCGTTTCAAGCATCACAAAATTGCATACCAAAAATATTTACAAAACTCAAATAACAACTGGGAAATGTTTATTTTCCCTTTCCTTTTTTTGTAATCATTATTAATACGCTGACAAGAACAATTAATTTTGAACAGTTGTTGCCATTGTTTGATATGCAAATTAATTGTTTAACCATAATTGGTTAACAGTCGACAGTACTATGCAGTTGGCCAAAACCACTTGGGATATCCATAAGCACGACTCAAATGTAATATTCATGTTGCGTGCGTTTGGGAGTTCAACTCTACACGTATGTATCGTCATGGTACTTACACCATCAATGTAGTGCCCCGCTTACATACTACAACTTTGCACCACCATCTGCACCACTGGGAAATAAGCTGAAATGCTTTGCCATGTACCTACGCATAATATTGTTAATAAAACTAAATCAACAGCTGAGTTTTAAATTCAGTTATTATTGTGTTTTGGTCAGCGCGTCTAGTCTAACAATTCTACAGTGTTTCAGTTAGCATTGCTCTATAGAGTTATCAATTTCACTTTATCACAAGAACTTTATAAATTTCAGTTTATCTGATATGCTCATCAATGCCATTTCTTTGTCTTGTTAGTTATTGTTTGCTCATTACAGCTGACAGCTGAGCATCATTTAATTGCTATTCTGCATTCTGCTTTCAGCTTTCCCCTCTTTAATTACGTCTAGACATTAGATATTTATTACAGTTTTTATTTGCTTTACAAAAACGTTATTTTACTAATTAATTAAATTGTAGTGATTTCTATTTTATTTACTTTCATTTTGACAATCAATTATAGTTTTTAAAATGCTGTTAATAAATACTTCTGCATTTTTCCATAATTTGTATTAAATGTACATTATTTATTTGACTATTTTATAATATTTTAAATGAATAATATATATTTTAATATAGAGAAGAAAAGCAACTTCTATCTATTACAGCTGAATTTACCAAATATTTATGGCATTTTATATGCATTATTTTATTAAACAAAGCTTCACATTTATTTAGAAATTAATTATAGTTCTTGTATTTGCTTTTAATAGTTATTGTTGCACTTTATTTATATATGATTTCCTAACTTTTTATTAGCTCATTTAACTTATGATAATTGCTCTGGCCATTTGGCATTCAATTATAAATATATTCTAAAATTAATCATGACTTTTGCATGTTTTTACAAGCGAATTTCAAAAAGATAACTAATAATGTATATTTTCAAAAGTCTGCAGCAGCATATATTTGTTGTTGTATTTGACACACACACACACACGCAGTGCTCACCTATACAGCTGAACATATATCTTCATATCGTATCGTCTTTGTATTTGGCCAACGTTGCGTATGCGTCACCTGGCCAGACAGTTAGACAGTGACAAGCAAACAGACAGGCAGACAGACAGACAGAGAGACAAGCAACATGGCAAGCATATGGCCAACGACAATGCCAATGGCTAAAACGGCGTCACCGCCAAAATGACAAAAATTACAATTGCGTTTTGCGTTTTGTCTTATGTCACGCAGAGCGACTCGCACGATTTTATTATCATTTTGTTACGTGTGTTTTTACGGCCAAGCAACAACAAGGCACTCTTAATGCCTCTCTCTATCTCTCTCTCTCTCTCTCTCTCTCTCTCACACTCTCTGTATCTCTGTCTATCTCTCTGTCTTGCTCCCAATATTTGTTTTGCTTTGTCTCACTCTTATTGTTTGTATATTTGCTTTGAGTCTGTGTATTGGCAAGGCGTATACGCTGCGTATACGTGATGCGTGATTATATTGTTTTCAAGCACTGTAACTGTAACTGTATATTTGCGTGTGTAACTGTGTGTTTCTGCTTGTTATTGTTGTGCACTACAACTGAAATTGAAATACCTTTAATACCTTTGACAACATTTTGCACGAATTACGTTTGTTTTTTTCCTTATTGAAATGCCAATCATTAATGTTGTCAATTTTGCTGTTTGCTGTTGCTGTTTGCTGCTGTTGTTTGCTTTTGTACACTTTTATGTCATGTTGTTATGTTGCTGTGGTCTGTTATTTCAGTCAAAAGTAATTTTACGTATTCCATAACGAAACGCTGACCATTAACGCTTTTCCGTTTTGTGGCTTTAAGGACCATTTAAAGCGTTACACTCCCTTGCTCCCTTACACTTCTACTTTTGCCATTGCCATTTGCTGTTTCCAGCTCTACTTGTATTTTGTTGTTGTTTTTTTTTTTTTTGTTGTTGTTGCTCTGGGCACGTGGCTGCGTGTGCTGATTATTTAAAAATTTATGAAGCCAACCAAGCGCAGCTGAAAACTTTTGCACAAAACTAAACAAAACTGCAGCAGACAACAACAACGACAACAACAAGGACAATAACAATGGCAACAACAATAGACAACAACGGGGAGCAAGTAGCAAACACGGGAGCAACATCAACATCAACGACAACGACAACAACAACGACAACGACAACAACAAGAACAAGAACAAAAGCAACGACGTGAGCGTTGAGAGTTGAGCGTGTTTTGTATTTTGTTCTCCTTTCAACGAGTTTTAACCACAGAGAAGCGCTGGCCAGGCCATAATACGCCCACCTTCCTCTCTCTCTCTCTATATATATCTCTCGCTCTCCTCTCGCGCTTCCACTGCCCTTTAGCGCTCTCCCCACCCCACTGATAATGTGCAGCGTAGAAAACTTTCAACATAGTTTGCTACTTAACTCGAGCGTAATAATAAAAGTGCTAAATCTTTTGCTATATTCACTTTGTAAGCGCGTTCTTTGGGGGCGTGGCAACGGCTGGCCACTGGGCAGTGGGCAGTGGAGTAGCAAAAGCGGGGTGTAAATATTAACAGAGCCACAAAAGAATAGCATTAAATGAAATCCCCTGCAGCGGCAACGGCAGCGGGTTGAAAGGTGAAGCGAAAGCAAAGCGAAAGCAATTAAAACAAAATGCAGGCAACAACAACAACAAGAACAGCAACAACAACCATAACTGAAACAACAACCAAAGCATATCAAATGAATATAAATAACAAAAAAAAAAACCACAAAAAAAAAAGAAGCATTGCCTGCAAACTTTCTGAACACTTTATGGTATTCCATCAAAATGTGAGCTTCAAATTAAATTGAGAATAAGCTAAACGAAAGCTAAACTTTTATTGTTTGTTAGATAAAAAGATCTTAAATAATGTGATTTGTTTTGTTTTCTTTATTTCCTGTTTTGATATCCGTATGATTGTTGTGCAATTTTAATTGAAACTCGTGTATTTTGATTACAACTTCAGGGCGATTATTTCCATTTGGAAACTTTCTTTTTAAATAAAATGAATATGAATATTGTAAAATTGTGAAATTATTTCAACTGTTGTTGAGCTTTCCAAAATATTTAATAAATATAAATTCAATTCACAGCAAACTTTAAATAATAGATCACAATTACAAAAACCTCAACCCTTTAAAAGAAACCCTTCAAGTACTTCAAGTACCATCGAACTGATGACAGTTTGCTGTTCTCAAATTCTTAAATTTCAATATTTTCCGCTTTCCATTCACTTTCCACCATTCAGCGTTTGCTCAGCCATCAGGTTTGGTAAGCCCATTGAAATATGCATATGAGAATTGAATAGCTATTTGAATTTGCAAAATTAAATCTCATTTGAAATGCAATCAAAACTAAATTAATTTAGCTAAAACAGTCTGATTATGGTTCAATTGATGGGCAAGTATTTGCCACAGAGAGTCAATTCTATAAGCTCTATCTATCAATGCAAAAATATTGAACAATTGCGGTGGAAAAACGGGAATTTTGCATATTTTGCAATAACATTTTTGTATTTTTCAGCAATTTGTAATGCAAACAACGATATGAAAATATTGCTATGAATATTGAATATCGACAGGTGAATGAATATTTAGATATTTTAACTGTTTGTGTAGAGAATTACGGCATTTGCTGAGACACAGCAATTAATGCCAAAACGTTGGCCACACAAAACTATTGCTAAGAAGCGCGAATTGCTAGAAATATTTACAAATATTTGAAAGGGGTTTGTTTTTCAGCTGTTTCATGTTTAATAAATTCATATCGCTGATGAATTTAGTGCGATGTTTGCTGCTTGCTACATTTTCCACGGGCCACGTATTTTTTTATTGCTCTCATTTTTCAATAAATTTGATTACGCGGCGCTTTGTGATTATTGGCGCGTGAAAAAATAAATTCGTTTTATTTTTTATTATTTGGCCGCCGACAAAAAAAAAGAAGCTACCTAAGCTGGCTCTGTCATAAAAAAAAAAAAAGAGAAAAGTGTATAGGCTGCATGGCCAACACACAGGACAAGAGGACACGGCACAGGACCAGGACCAGCACCAGGGGCAACAGGACTCCTCAGGGCACCAGCCAGGCACCGTGTGCTCAATGCGCTCGTAAAGTTCGCGCCAAAATAAATAATAAACTTGCCTTTGCTTTTCGCCCAAAAATTTGTAACAAATATTTTCACAATTTCTTCTATTTTTTTTCTGCTTTTTTCTTCTTTATTTTCCTGTTTTTGTTGTCCCCCAGTTTGGCGTCCATTGGCCATTGCTGATAAGCTGCTGCCGGGTTTTGTATTGGCATTCAGATTATTTATGATTCTTGTTTTGCTTCTCCCCTTTATGCATAGCCTATAGATTTATTTTTTTATACCCTGTACGAGCGCACATAAAATGGCGAAAAATTAAAAAGAAAAAGCGAGAGGTGAGTGAAATCGTTAGATTTGTAGACTCTGCTTGATCATTAGCAATAAAAGTGTTAATTGGGACATGCTGCAGTTCAAATTCAATTTTCTTTTTCATAAATTATAATTAAATAAATATATTTATGTATATATATATATATATATATAACGCTGCTTTACTTTATAGGGTATCTGCCAAATTAAGTTTAACTCGACTAAAACAGCTTTGGCCACCTTTATTTTTATTGGATTTTATGAGCTTGCCTCATGATCGCTGATTGGATGAGGCGTGTCGTGACGTGGACCTGGGAAAATGCAATTTTATGGCGCTTAATTCTCAAAATCCATTCTTATCAGGTCTATAGCACGGTCGGCTTATTATTTTATCGCTGTAAAAAATTAAAATGGCAAGCGTTGTGGTGACTTTTTGCTCATCAATACGAACGCGTAAGTCAAATGGAGTTGGACGCAAATTTATATTATATATAGTACATATAAATACGTGCAGTGAGATGATATAAATGCTGAAGCCGGACAACTGGACATGACATGAATATGTATCTATATATATATATATATATAAATATGTGTGTATGTATATAAGCTTGAGCCCCAAACTGCCCCCATGCTGTTACCTCTGTTATACTAAAGCCAATTTTTATTATTGTGAGGCTTTTGGCGTTAATCCAGTTTTAAATGAAAATGAAAAACTGCTCATTGCCTTAATTAAATTGTGGATTATTTATGCAAAATAAAATATGCATTAATTTAAATATTGTAATGCTGCCCGCATTAATATGGGCTTAGTTATGTAAATTGATGGCCATTTTGAGCAAACAACTAAATGAAATACTGCCACATATATATATATATATATGAGTTGACATGCGGCAAATGTTTGTTAATAAGCATTAACAAATATAATAAATGCTAAGCTCTGCATGTAATATGATAAGCTAATTTATGTCAATCATAGCGTGGGTAGTTCCATAAGTTTTGTACTTTTCATATATTTCAAATTAAATTTAATTAAATGTGATATTGATTTATACAATTTTCCACAGCTTCAATTTGCTTTTGCATATTATTTATTATTTTTGATTAACAACAATGTCACTCTATTTTTTTTTATGCTTCATAATATTTTTATTTAATTTCTATAAACAATTTGCATGTGTTTTGATTGTCTTATCAGCGCGTAAAAATGTTTAAATTGCAAAATATAAACGCCAACTGGCTGTGAATACTAGTTGTGTACTCAGTTTTATATGTATATGAAAATATACACAGCTAGACTGATGTGAATAACAGCTGAGGCAAACCGTGTTGCAGCTTAAAAATCTTCATTGCAATGCTACAATTTTTTATATCTAGCAATAAAAATGAAAATGAAAATAAAAATAAAAATAATAAAATCGACAGCTTTATTTATGGCTCTCTAGCTCTCTATCTCTCTCTCTCTCTCTCTCTCTCTCTCTCTCTCTCTCTCTCTCTCTCTCTCTCTCTCTAAGTGTCTGTGTGTGTGCGTGACAAGGATATCGCAGGCTGCCTCGAGGTTGAGCCTTTGTGGACACTCCTCTTTGTAGTTTCACCGTTTGACACAGTTTCGATTTGATGATGAAGTTGCAGTAACAGCCCGAGCATGAGAACATGAATGTGAATGCGAATGGGATTGAGGATGAGAATGAGGATGAGGATAAGGCTGAGCATGATGGGGCAATGCTGCCTGACACTTTTTACGATGCAAATCGAGGCAAATTTGCACTTTTATCGCACCCAACGCCGACTTAACACTCGCGTGATTTATGGGGTAGTTCTTGTTATGGGGCGAGAGGGGGGAGGATTGGCATCCCTCTAGCAAAATGGGAATTGGAATGGGATAATAAGTAAATGTCAGTTGGCACTTCATTTGTCAATGTCAGTCTAAGCCAAATTCAATTTGAATATGCATTCAAACTGAATTGAAACTAATTCAACGCGTTCGCTACGCTACTTAAAAGCGGCATAATTAATACGGCTATTAGCCAAGGCCTGCAGCAAATTGCAGTACTGCTAGTACTGCCCTTAGTACCCCCCCACCCCCCCTGCCAACAGCCACTGCCCCAACCATTTGCCCCATCGATGTTGCTCACAGTGCAGACAGACAACACGTTGCAAGTTTATTGGCATTGTCAATGTGCTGGAAGCAAGTTTGTTCACTTGCAAGTAATTGAAAGTCATTCTTTATGCAATAATAAATGAGTTTTTCGCACACTTGGCCAGGCCAACTCAGGCCACGCCAAGTGCTTCGCCCAAGCAGCCCGCCATCTGAGGGAACAGCTTCAATTTCAGTTTCAGTTTGAGCTGTGAAGCGTCAGTTTGATGCAGTCTCAGCTGGCGTCAGGCCAAGCCCATGGCAAAGTTAACACTACACTTTCAACTGTTCAAATGGGTTTGCAACAGCCTTAGCCTTGGCATAAACAACTGATTGCCGCTCGTTTTGGCCGCCATTAGACTGCCATTGGTCTGCCTTGTGGGCCCAACGTATGCGCATATAGAAGACTGACACATTGCCAGTTCATCACACGGACCCAATGACGGATTTAGTCTCGGTTTGACTTGACACCAAATGGCCTCAATGTCTGTCTCATTGCTTTGTGTGCAACGCCCCTTACAGCTAACCTCCTGCCTCCCCCCACCCATATGTGGCTAACAAATGTTGGCAAATCTGTGTGTAAACTGCGGCAATCAAAGTGATCTCTCTTCTCTGTCTCTCTTTGCTTTGTCTCGCAATGGAACTGGTAAATTTCAGCTTAAGCGCAATCAAGCTGAAGTTTTTAATTTCCATTGCGTTGGGCAAGGGGGAGTGACAGAGAGTGAGAGGAGGTTAAGAGCTCATCATATTTTAATTCGCTATAAATCTAATTAGTGAAATCAAAACCTAATCATGCGTTAACAATTTATGCGCTTCAATTTCATTCCAACAAGCGAGGCGAACAGCATAAATTTAACAACGTTATGTCCTTCCATCTTTCCCCTCTCTCTCTCTCACTCCCTCTCTCGCTCTCTCTCTCTCTCTGGCTTTTTTCCACACACACAGACCGAGCACTGACAGCGTACATTTTCTCCATTATGAAAAACGCAACGTTTGCAGAAACTGTTGACCCTCTTTCTTTGCCGCTCTCTTCTCTCTTCACTCTCTTTCTTTTTTTTTTTTTTTTTTTGGTATTTTTAAGAGCAATGCTTTGCATTCAATTTGGAGTCGAAAAACATTCACATGGTGTAATTGAGTGCACGTTATTAAATGCAGTTATAACAACAACAACAACTACAACAACGTAGCAAAGTTATGCTCTACAGGCAACACAAAGTAAGTAACTAAATTACGTCAAGAGTTTCTAAAAGGGATGCCAATGGATATAGTTCAAAGTGTCACTTGACTGCGAACTAACAAGCAAAAACTTTGAAAAGCACATTAAAGCTTTTAACCAAAGCTAAATGCATTTCAATGAGCGCAAATGAAGTCAGCGAATTGAGGAGAAGACAAGCTTAGCTCAACATTTAGCTACAATATTTAATATAATTTATGAATATTAATTAATTAATTAAATTATAAATTAATGTTAAGAAATCACACTAAATTCATCTATCATAAAAGCGCTTTAACTGCTTTAAAAGCACATGGAAGCTTTGCATTAATAAAGCTTACTTCAAAGTCGATGAAGTCATTATAAAGTCTACTTATTACATTAGAAAATAACAAAGTAAAATCTTTTATCTAATATATTTAATAGAAATATTTAGACAGCAAATTCGTAGAATTCCAAGTGTTCTAAGAGCTGAAGCCAAATGTATGCGTAATTATAATGTTAAATACACTCACAACTAGGTCTATGGTGAACTGCTCTATATTCCGTTAGCGTTGATGAGACATTCATCCATCAACTACACAATTTTATGGTTTTGCCCATAAAAGTGGAACAGTCACTCACTTTGTTTCATAGACCATTAAAATTTTACGCGTCATTTTATAATGATTTCTGCAAGAATGATGTGTAAATGGGGCGCCAGATAATGTAATGCGACTGATTTCAATTTGAGATGAGCCTTGAGTTGAGTAAATACGCTTAATTGAATTTCCACAAGCGGCTAAAGTTCACATTTTCCGTCAAAAGTGGCAGCTTAATTACCTTTGAGCACAAAATTACATAGGCCAATGTACAACGTACAATGTTCAATGCCAAACAAATCAAAGGGCATAAAAGAAATCGAGTTTGCAAGCTTAATGCAATGCAAACGATCTGGCTGGCGAAACATAATCAAGTAGCCGCCCTGTTGAACCGCCGCTCACCTTTTGCCCTTTTGCCCAGTGTCCAGTGTCCCTTTGCCCCTTGTCCAGCTGGCAGGGGCCAACAAATATTTGCCCAAAATTTATAGCAAAAAACACAAAAAAAAATATATATATATATAAAATACAAAATACGTAAAACAGTTTTGCGAGGGTAAATCGGGACTAAAAAGTTGACAAACAATGTGTAACAGCCAACAACAGCAACAAAAGGAATCAGGTTAAAATTAAAATTTTGCATTAATGGAGGAACAAAAAAAAAAAACAAAGAGAGACAGAGAGACAGAGAGAGAGAGAGAGAGCGTGGGAGGATAAAATAAAGAAAACTTGACACGAGGCGCAACGATAACGAGAGACTTTCCATGCCAAAAGTCACGTTTCATACGCAAAATTATGAAAATGCCAAAAAGTAGCGCATAATTTCAACTTCTGCCCCTGAAATGAACCCCCCAAAAACAAAACCCTAAAACCCAAACGCAGAGGGCAACAGAGGAGGAGGAGATAGATGGCTGGCTGTCTGGTTCAAGTTGAACATGTTAGACACAGTTGATTGCACTGGCCAAATGAGGCGGTTTTAATTAATTCATCTGCTGACGAGTTCAACGAATCGTAATGTGAAATTGTGAAATAAACTAAAGAGCGCATATTTTAGAGGGTATTAACAACAACAGCAATTAACAAACAAGCAGTTAGACAGTCAGACAGACAGATTTTCAACAATCAACATTAAGTTCATTAAAGATTTTTATTTGCATTTATGCGATTTCATTTTTTGTTTTACAAAAAGAGAAACAGTGAAACAGAGAGAGAGTTAGAGTCCAACGTTGAATGCCATGCTGTTGATTTTGCTAATTCGATTCATAAATATTTTGTAAATTACTTAAGATTTCGCATAATTTTGATGGCATACAGATTGACAGTGTCTGTCAAGGCCTTGGCTTAATTAGAAACTCGTCATCACCATTTGGCAACTCAAGCAGTCAGCGTTGCTGTCAACGGCTTAATTCAGTTGCTGCCACCATTTGCTTTGTTAGGCACTCGAATGGACGACGACGTCGATGTGAATGTGGAAGTAGATGAGGATGTGGATGAGAATGTGCTTGTGCTTGTGCTTGTGCTTGTGCTTGTGGACTATCACTTGGATGTGGGACTTATGTTTTCGCACACTCATTAAAATTCAACAAAATTGTTGCCAAATTAACTCAAACATAAGCGAGCAATAAAATTTCCATATTTTCCTCAATTTTACAAAAGCTGTCCCTGATTTCCTACTCCCCGCCCCCCCCCACTTTGTGGCTGACACTTCCACAGTGACAGCCACTTGAAATCCTTGCAAAATAAAGGAGCAACGCCAACCAACAAACGCAGGGGGAAAGCT
The DNA here is from genome assembly GCA_018901825.1 of Drosophila funebris. Lineage (NCBI taxonomy): Eukaryota > Metazoa > Arthropoda > Insecta > Diptera > Drosophilidae > Drosophila > Drosophila funebris. The sequence goes on from JAEIFK010000271.1 coordinate 293,870, forward strand.
ACGCATTGAAAATACAAATATTGAAACAGGAAAAGCGGCTTTATTTAAAGTGTTAATTACGTGAAGCCTAGCTTAAAGCGTATCTATATATATATATATATGTATATTTGTCTCTTTATCTTTAAGGGCATATGGTTCACACTCAAGCAAAGTCCTTTTATGTCCTTTTTAGCATTAATGTGCGGACTTGCACGTGTCACATATCCACACATCCACACAACTACATTCACATTCATGTTTGTCCTCATATCTATATGTTTGCTATTTGCCAAGAAAACTCAACTGAGCACAACGAACTGCCCTTTCTGTTGTGCCACCTCAAGCTGAGGGCCTTTTCAACTGAATCGTATAAATTGCATCAAATATTCAAGTCTATTCATATAAATGCTAAACTATTGAGTTTATCTACCTTTAAGTGGTTAAGAAATATGATTTTACACTTTTGTGAACTTTCTTTTCGAACAATGTTTGTTTATTTATGTGCATAATGAAATGGATTTCAAGCAAAATATATATTTATGCTTGAAATAAAGTTGCGATAAATCAAATAACATAATATAAACAGACACATACACCAGCTATAGATTATATATGATTTTATCTAATTAATTAACTAAATTCCTTTGCATATATTATGACTCAACTACTTCTGAAACATTTTTAAAATATTTAACAATCATTTAGCTAGCTTAAAATACTTTGAACTCTACTACTCTACCTTAATAAAACTTGAAAACTTGCATTATTACATATTTTAAAGCCATTTCATTCAATTGCTTTCATGCGAAAATCTGTCAATATCTTAATAGCCAAATACGTAATCGATTCACTTATAAACTTGTACAATTTACGACAATTTATTTTCTTTGTGCTCTTTTCAGATTTGCCCAATTGCGAATAAGATTAATTCTTTTGAAGCCGAACTAAGTTTGCTACGAAATTTTTCGTGGTGTCAGTGACACCGTTTCAATCCCAACTTTTTTTACACAGCCTTACGATATATATATATATATATATATATCCCATTTCCATTACCATTTTGCCAGCATTCTTTTCATCTATTTTTCTGTTGGCCCAACTTCAAGAATTTCTTTTACGGCCAGTGGCCCTATTGACGCCTTCAGCGACCGCGACTCATTGAAATGGGTGATAATTTACCATTGATTGCACTTTGTCGCTGAAGTTTTGTGCTGCTGACAACTTTGGCCAACTGCAGTTTGCCCTTTTATTTTATTTTCTTTTCTTTTTTTTTTTTTTTGTAATTTTCAACTCCTTTTCTACATCTCATCTCTTCAGCCGTGGGGCAACCGCAAATGCAATTCGGTTCGTGCGATTTTCATATTCCATTTTTGACTCCCGTCAGTGACCCGCATACAACTTGCGTTTCAAGTGCCTGTCTCTGTCAGTTTATTTTGAAGACATTCCACGCTCAGACACAGACTCAGACTCAGGCTATTTTTGGGTCTGAACTTTGTGTATATAAAAGCAATTAGTTCACAGGATTCCTTAGCTTTGTGCGCGAGAGCTTAGGTAACTGCCAACTGCCAACTGCCAACTGCCAGTTGCCAGTTGCCATTTGCCATTTGCCACGAGGGTTGTGTGTTAGGCAAAACAAAATCACAACAGGCGACGATTTGAGAGAATATTCAGCTGCGTATCTAAATCATCTTAAAGGATGCCACGATGCCAGGCTGCCAGAATGTCATGCTGCTAGCATCTGAGACAACGACAACAACAACAACAGTTACGAACTTGTCACTTGCACTTGGCAGCTTCATCAATTTCGGTTAAGCCCTGGCAAGCCTAATGGCAACTGTTAGATGGAGAGCGCACGGGCGCGGTTCGGGTATGGGAAAATTATCTATCATGCCACAAGCTGTGTGATTGGGTTGCGTTTGTTGCGGCAGCCAAAATTCATAGACAACGACAACGTATACGTAATATTGCGCATACGCCATGTAGAACGTGCAATGTGGCTAGAAAGTGTAGAAAGTTTTGTCTATAAATTTGGTTAGCATTATTTGACCCGCTTGCATGCAATATCAGCACACATACGCACACATACGCACACACTCGTACACACACACACAGAGAGAGCAGCATCTTAAGGCTGAGGCTCAACCTCAAGCGGCCTTAAGACATAGGCATTCGTGCATGGCAAACACTTCAATTGCAACGCACCAATTATAAGCCTGCCTCGCTGGCTGCCCCCAGCTGCCCTCCCTTCCCCCTCCCCACTCCCTGCTCAACCTCGGTGGTTCTCCTTAGCTGCCTGCCAGCCTGCTTGGTACCGAAGCATAACTAATCTTTTGAGATTTCCAATTAAAAAGTAAAACAAGCAACAAACAAGCAGAACCACAACAACCACCAAGCAGCAGTCAAGACTGAAGACATCTGCCAGAATATGCATATAAAAGAATATGTATATATATATATATAAAAGTATATAAAATAAAACTTGCTAAGACGACGCAATGGCATGGCCAAGCAGAGAGACAGAGAGAGATAAAGATTTTTCATACATTTTACGTGCAAAGTGTCTAAATTAACAAGGACGACGACAAAGTCAGCGGGCAGCGTACACAGGCAACGAGGCAACTTTATAATTATGTTAAGCATGTTGCAGCTGCAACTGCAACAGCAGCAACGGTAGCTTTAGCTTATTTAGCCCTGGCACGACCATCATATTTCTACTTGCAACTTGGTTGGGTTGTCTTGGCATCAAAATCGCTGACTGCCTGTAGTCCGTTTAATAGGCCAAGCGACTGATGCCTGCAGCGATGCACACTCGACACAGCCGCACAGTGAATGGCCAAAGCGGAGAGGTTGCAGGGATATAGGGATGAAGGGGAAAAGGCCTATAAAGCTGAGCTAAGTTTGCAGTTTGGCTTTTATGTTGTTGTTGTTGCTGTTTCTGTAACCGGGCTTTAAGTTGTTGCTGGTTTTGGCTTTCACTTATTTTTCCCATCTTTTTATATTTTGATTTTTGTGCCTGTATATGTGAGCTCCTGCTATGAAAATTACTTTTACGTCCGTCATATGCATTGCTAGGGCAACCGGTGCGTATGAGTAACTTAATTAGAAAACTTTGCCCATACGCCCCACTATGAAGGCACCAGCAGCAGCAGCAGCATCAGCAGCATCAGCAGCAAGGCAAAGCAACGCAAAGGCCATAAGTTCTTGTCAGCTCGTGCGAATTGCAGCTGGCCAACATGTCAGCATGGCAGCTCTGCAGTTCGACTATTTATGCCTCTATCAAAGCCTAGGATTTGCCTGATTGCCGGCCGGAGGAGAGCTCCTTTGTGATCCTTTTGCAATGTGCATGTCCTTTTCTGGGCTGACGTAATGACTTCGGACTTGGCTTGACGTCAATGCTATTGCAGTTAATTATTGTTTGGCAAACAAATAGTAGTTTTAGCAGCCCAAACTTCTATCTGGTATAGAAGAAACTAAGACGTTGATGCTTAAATCGAGTAGGCTGGAAAAGTAGTTCTTAATGTCATTTATATACATTTTGTTTATATATAAATTAAAGTTTTATAAACCTTTTTACCAGCTTTCAATAAACAAATATTTTTAATTTACTTAAAATATAACTCCAAAACAAGTCAAAAATTATATAATTTAAAATATTTTTCTACTCAAAGTAAAACATTTTTTAAAGACAAAATATTATTTAGAATTTCATAACATTAAAATAGTTTTATTAAGCCTTTTAAAACATTCACTTAATTCTATAAAATGTGAATAAAATATGCTTTGCCAACGCTTACTCTGCCTTAAACTCTGTAAATCCATTTCAATTTTATTACACTATCAAATATTAATAATAATTTTTACTCACATTATTTTGCTTGCCTTAAGCGTTGTTATACTTATTTTAAGCAAAACCAAACTAAAACTAAGCACAAATTGCTGTCAGCTCATTTAATACATTTTTCATATTGTTTTTTTTTTGTATTAATATAGATTTAAAAAAAAACATGATAACAAATATTAGCTTTTAATTAACTTATTGGCTAAACAATAGAATTATCGAGTAGACAACATATATTTCAAATATTTCTTGACAATTTGATTTCAATTTATTTGACTAGCCGCTTAGTGCCTTAATCGCTTTAATGCAAAATCACCACAAATACCAAACGCTCTACTTAATTATTAAACAATGCGACAGGCAAGGGGAAATGTGAAAAGCAATTTGTTTATTTTACAGTGCTGGCACTTTCGATAGTAACACTTTTGTTCAGGAGCAAACACAAGTGAAAAGTTGCTCGAATTTGTAAGCTGTCCGTATCATGCACACTTACCAACAAAAACACACACATAGATACTCACACATAAGCACAAACAAATCCCAAGCAATCAGTCAGAAGACCCACACACAGGCACACACACACATACATATATATATATATATATATATATATATATATATAAATAAATACTTAGAGTAAAAATCGTTGATGCCAAAAACTGCGCTCTGCTTTCGTGAAATGCGAATACAAATAAATAAACTGCACAACAACAAAAGCAACAACAATAACAAATAATTGTGCAAGACGAACGTTTAACTCAAATCGATTTTGAGGGGTCTTTAAAATAACAAAAAGAAATAACAACAAAAAACTACAATAAAAGCAGCAAAATCAAAAAAAAAAAAAAAAAAAGCAACTGAAAATCGAAAAGCAGGCAGAGGCAAATCCATTGAACAAACAAATGTGGAATCAAGCAAAACATTGGACGCTTCCCATGCTCACAAACAGCTAGCCAATGCTCACACACACACACACACAGACACTAGAACACATCAATACATGCAGAGAGTGAAAAGCTTTTACTCGTCGCCCAGCTGTGTCGCAAGCTGGGTTCATTTTTTATTAGACGAAACAACATTCGATTGACGCTATTGGAAAATGGCAAACATATTTGTCCCTGGACAGCAATTATTGTTATCGTTATTGGCATCGAACAAGATTGACTGAAATTTATTTCAGTTTGAGTGCAACTCCAACGACGACATGTGGCCCACCCGGCCACCCAATCATCCCGCTCCCCATGCCTTAAACAAATTCCAAACCGAAACCTGAAACGAATCCTATCGCATCGCATCGGATCGCAGCAAGAGCAAGAGCAACAACCAAAGCTAGCGAAACACATTACAACAAGTCGATACGAGTTGAGGCGAGTTGTGTTTGAAAACATTCTAAAACTCATTTTGTTCAGCTGTCCAGCTGCAATTTGCTGGACAAAAAAAAACAAAAAAAAAAAAAAAAAAAAAAAAAAGAAACGAAGACAAACAAAATGAATTGAAGCTGCCAGCTGAATGTTGTTGAGAGACAAAAGGCATTGGCAATGGGAAAGGCAAAGGCAAAGGCAACGCAGACTGTGGACAGCCGCAAAATGTGACATCCTTTTTAGGCTTTTGTTGTCCTTTTAGATGGGCACACCTTCGTTTCCTGACCAGCCCCGTTACACAACCCCTCTCTCTCTGTCCTTCGACCCACAACAATCATGTTTGCCTGCGTTTTTTGTTTCCTGAAAATATTTAAGGTGTCGCTGACTAAGTCGATTAGTTTGTCATGCTTCTGTTGCTGTTGCTGTTACTGTTGCTGTTGCTGTTTCTGTTGGCGAAACTGAATCAGAAATTGTAACGTTCAGGCCACAAAACCCAACGCATTAGTGAGCGTGTCAATTTCGATTCCCGGTGCACGCCCACACACACACACACACTTCCACACACTGCTTTCGCTTTGTCTTTGTCTTTGTCTTTGCTTTTTCTGCTCTCAATATATATATATGTATAGATATACATATATATATGTGTGTCTGTTTTTTTTTCCCTCTGACTTTTCCGCTTTTTGTGACCCCAAAATCATGGTCATTGTTGTTTTTGCAAATTGTGCGGTTTGCTTTGCTTTTCCTCTATTTCCACATCCCCATTCCCTGCGTCTCGACAGCAACTGATAGTCCTTCGTTGAGACCTTTAGAGTGAGCTGTGGGCGTAAGCAAAACAATGTCCTGCTCGTGTTTGCTCTCTCGGCCTGCCCAGATTTTCTAATCAGTTTTGTAATTGTTTCTTTGTTTTTGTTTTAGATGTTGTAGTTGTAGTTGTAGTTGCGGTTCAGACAGCCATAGCGTAGAGTGTTGGGCATTTGTGGGGCAACTCCTGCTTAACCTTTAACTGCCAGACACAGACACATTTTCTTTTTGTCCAACATTCAGTTGCAACTTTGTTTATATGCCATTAGTTAACCCATTCGTATTTCTAAATGCTTTATTTTTAGCATATTTCTCTTTCAGTTCGAGTCACATTGCTGACTTTTGTTTTTCTCTTTTATGAATCACAAAATCAAAATAGTCATTGCCCCGCAACAATTGCATATTTAATTGGAGCTGCAGTTCAATCAACACAATTAACTAGTTACATTTAAAATTAATTGTTAAACTAAAAGAAATCAAATTTATTACACAATTCCACAAATCATTTTTTACAGTTAATAGTGGACTTTTTTATGCTATTTAATTATTGTCATTAAATAGACATAAAAGAAAAAAACAAAGCGCTTACACATAATTAATGCACACGCAATTTAAACAATTAATGACCAGAAAAATAAATAATTATAACAATATTTATCTATATTATTGTGGCACACACAAAAAAAAACAGACCCTCGTAATTGTAATTACAACTCAAATCTCAAGCTGCAAAAAATAACAATAATAATCTAGCCCACACTAAACTTGTTCGTGTTGAAAGGACTGCAAATTAAATCAATTACTGGCAACGAATAAGTCCCACTTTGCGATACATACGCTGACAATATTTGTATAAAGTCAAATTACGCTGTTTATGCCTATTCAATGAGTCAACAGAATCACGCTGCGTATACGCAATTTGCATATTGTCGTCAATAATTTTCTTTTGGGCCAAATACCTCGGCCATATACATAATAACAAAAAAAAAAAGCGTTGCTAAGTCTGAGGTTAATTTGCGTAATGCGCTGTAATTTTTTAATGTGACACAAAAACGAGCACAACGAAAAATGGAAATAATGAAACAAGAAAATAACAAATAACAACAAAAGCAACAACAATAAAAAAAGGGTTGCAAATGAAGCAAAAGCACGTAAAATGCGTAAAAATTCATTGACACAAAATGTGTGAATCGACACGGTCGCGAACTTGGGCTCAAGCGAATGAAATACAAAAAAAAAATACAATAAAAATGTGCTCGTCCTTCGGCATTGCGAGTTCGCACAGTTCACATCGATGACCTTTGCAGCTTTTGCAAAAATTTAATTTATTTATTTTATGTACTTTATTTTAATGCCAATGCAAATAAATAAACCAGCACACAAAACAGCAGCACCAGCAGCAGCAACAACTGTAATACTTAAATAAAAAATCAACAAAGTGAAAAAGGAAGTAAAAAAGGGGGACGACCGCCAGGATTGGCACAATTACACGCTCGTCCTTCGGCAATTAACGAAACTCGCGGCCAAAAAAAAATATTAAATAAAATACAAAAATCAACATAAAATTGCACAAAGTATGAAAAAATTTAACTGATTGTTATTAAATACCCTTTAAAAATGGAAATCGCAAAGGCCAAATCACAATTGCAATAATTTCTGAATAATATTTAAAGCATGCTGCTACCAGGCTGCTATATGAACTGGCATACCCGCTGGCTAGGGTATAAGGTTTGCGCTACAAAAGCCAAAATGTAAAACAGCCGCCAGTTGCCCAAAGCAGTTGTGGTAGAGCTTCCCCACTTATTTATCAAATCGGCCACTGAACAGGCTCCTCTCTGTCTCTCCCTCTCTTTCACCCACACACTCTCTTTCTCTCTCTCTTTCTATATTACCCCCTCCCCTGGGCAATTTCCAACGCAGCCCCATACTACCCACAGTTATAGCCCTTTTTCGCTGCCATTTATCTCAAAGACAGGCTGGCACAACAAAAAAATGAGAAGAGCGATATTTATTTTGACCTTAATTAAAGACGCATATTGCCCGCTTCGCGTTTTTTTTTTTTTTTTTTTTTGTGCAGGCCACAGCTTTTGCGACTCTTTGGCCTTCTCCCAATGCCAAACAAATTGTTGTAGCTATGCCTAAGAAATTACAAAAATCCCACAAATATTTGCGTAGGCCGCATAAAACTCAATCTAATTGCAAAGTAATGCAAAACACTTTGTGCTGACCAAATCTGTTGGCCACTTGCCGTTGCTGCAAGCGGGCCAACGCGAAGCTGCTTAATTGCAAACTAATTCGTAGCAAAAGCTTGGCTTTAATTTGCTTGAAAATATAACAAGAATTTACTATTCAATTTGCCTTGAAGTGTGGAGCATAAACTCTAGTTCTGGCTTCAACTTGGCAGCTTTAGCTTGAGCTGTATTTGCCACTTTCAGCTAATGTCATTGTGGCATTGAAACAGACAATCGTTCAACTTAACCAACTTCAATTTAGTGCCGCAGTTTGTCCCATTGTCCAAAATGCCATTGGGGCAAGCAAACCTAAGCCGCAAAAGAGTTATGCTATTACATTTCTCTTGCGCGTTTCCATTTCTTTTCCTGTTTATGTATTTTTTTTTTTTTTTTTTGCTTTCAGTTTTGCTTCACTTTTTTGCTGTTGTTGGTGGCCAACAACTGCCACTTCAATTACATAAAATTCACATTATTGGGCGCTGCGACGGCGCATTTTGAGGCGAGACGGCGTAAAAGAGTTTTTAAATTAAAGGCCAGCGGCTACAAGTGCTGCCAATGCTCTCCAATGCAATTTTTTTATGCTGTACTCAGCTCAGCCAGGGGCACAGGTCAGATTGATGGTATGCTCTGACACCAGGGCAACCAACAGCCGGAAATATTTTCTGTGGCAGCCGTACAGCGCACATTCAGCACTAAAACAACAAAACGCTAACACAAAGCACAGATACCGTAACCGAGTGTTGCCAAATGAACGCCAAAGGCCAAAGCAATCGACAAAACAGCAACAACAATAACAAAAAACACAAAAAATGAGACAAAACCCAGCAGGTTTTAAGCATTGGCTGCAACACAACGAAGCCTGCTTACTCTGTCCTTAACTTTGTTTACTACCAACTCGATCAACTTGATCTAAACATCGATTGATCAATTGTTTACTGTATTTAAAAAATATATGAGCATCATTTTTTACTCACAAATTACTTAGTTTATTCCATAGTACTTAATCTTCTTAGACTTTCATAACTTTATCCTAATTAAAACTACTTCCAAGCCACATCTCCTTCTGCAGAAGAATTTAATTATTTTATTGATAATTTTTAAGCAAATTGATTTTAGCATTATTTAAGCCTTTTATCCCACTGTATATAAACAATATTCCCCAACACTTGACTTGCATATTATTAACTAAATTTGCGCTGAGGCGAGTTGCCGCTTTCTTGCGAAACAGCTTGATTCAAATTTAAATAAATAATTTTTATTGACAATTTGTGTAATTTATGCCATAGTAAATGGTATGCTTAACCTGTAAATTCTTAAAAAATATTCCTCAAAGTGAATTTCTTTATATATAAAATTGTACAGATTTTACACAAATTTTCCACATTTTCAATTTCCATTGGCTCATAATTTGTCGCATATGCAAGCGAAACAGAGGGCAGGGTATTGAAAGGCAAGAAGTCTGCATGTAACTACAACAAAGAATTCAAAAAAAGCAAAAACAAAAAGGAAGAGCAGAAAAGGGGCGCAGCGGCAGGGCAACCAAAGACAGAAGGGAACTGCTTCTAATTTACATGCGCCTCTCGGTTGTGCGATGGTGCGATGGTGCGATGGCGCGACCTCGTGGATGGTCGAACAATTCATTTAAAGCAGCGCCGCTATTCGCGCATTTACCGTTAAAAATTAATGCCCCCACTTGGCCGTAGAGTTGCCAACTCAATTCGGTAAATAAGGCAGAGTTGAAAGTTGTCGCATTTTTTTTTTTTTTTGGGAATTTTCAGACGCAGACCTTCGGGGCCCAATGCAGTTAGACGCGGACACGCTTCGAGGCGCAACAACAAGAAAGCAAACAAAAAAAAAAGAAAAGAAAGATAGAGAGAAGGCAAAAAAAAAAGAAGAAAATGGGGTAATTTTTTATTTGAATCGTTGGGCAAAACAATTAAATCAGAATGTCTGCTAAGCTGCGTTGCGCAAATAACGTATACGCCACGTTGGCGTCGGTTCGGGTTAAATTTAATGCGCACTTCGGATGCCTTCACAGATTTGCTTTATTTAGGTATTTGTTGTTGTTGTTGTTGTTGTTGTTATTGTTTTCTCCCGCTTTTTTTGGCAATAGCTAGCTTTTGGCCGGGTGCAAAAATATGCGTAGTGCCCGTTTGAGCCGCAAGTAAATCCCGTTCCAGACAATTAGGCGCAATTTGCATGATAAACGTGCGTGTGCCTGCCATCAAACCAAACCACAAAGAGCATGTTTAAGTGTCATCCCATATGTGTGTGTGTGTGTGAGTGTGTTAAACGTTTAGCAGCCGAGCTACAAAAGTTTTACAAGTCTTGGGGAAAATTGTGGCTGGTAAAATCTTTTTGTGTGTGCTTCCAGTTAAACGCTTTCGAATGAAGTTTCACGCGTAAAAGTCATAAATAAAAAGCCAACCAAGCAGCGTGTGCTTGTGTGTGTGTGTGTGTTAATGTACATTTGTGAGTGTGTCTGACAAATCTGTAAAGCAACGCCCAATGCCATAACGAAGTCGAAGCATACACGCACTCGCATATGAAAAACTCATTTAACTCATAAATTATGCACTAAAAAACAAATAACTCATCATTTTTATGCGCTCGTCGAAGCTCTTCAAGTTGCTTCCTTCTCTCTCTATCTCTTTCTCTTTCTCTTCTCCTTTTCTCTAATGCCTAGTTTGTGTGTGTGTGTGTGGTATGCATTGTGGGTGACACATAGCACATAAATACACTCGAAAAAAAAAAAAAAAAAACAGACAGCGCTAGACAAAGTCGTAAAATGAAAGCAAAAGCTAAGTTGAAGCAAGCTTCAAAGTGATTCACAAAAAAAAAAGTAGCACAAGTATATCGAGATAAAGGATCAAATAGTTAATAAACTATACAAAAAAAAAAAAAAACTGGTTGCCAAACTTAAAACTGGGTTAGGCAGACCGAGGAGAGACTTAGTTGAAGATGAAGGCAGATAATGTAATTGAATACTTACAGAAGCTGAAGCAACTGAATGTGTTGCAGTGCCCCAACAGAAACTAGGCGTAAAATAAGAAAATATTTAAAGAAATTACATAGAAGTGTTTTGTTTAAATTTGCAATATATTTTCAAGCAAAAAGATTACTTAAAGTTCACGTATAAACAAGTAAGACATGTTTTAAAATTTCAACTAGCTAACTAAAAATAAAAATATATATTTACATATAATTGTATTATTATTTATTATTTATAATAATTATTCCAAAATTCTGTCTTAGCGCTAAGCTTCTTTTAAGGACTCAAGTTCTGCAAATGGTTCACAGTTAACATGGCCAAATGGCAGCACTTACCACATAGCTTAAGGGCCTCACAAAACCACAAAAATGCAGAAAAAACACATAAATTTACTTTCTGCTTTTCATTATCTTGTTCAAAATGCTACTAATATTTTTGGTGGCGTGTGGAAAAGTTTGTTTCGTAGGCAACGACGATCGGCGCTGCGAATGATATATGGATGCGTTGATTTACATAGTCGATGCGGGTAACTGGCACATAAGCACACTCGGAACATATCTTGAGGCAGCCATTTAGCAGTATTTAAAATTTATGACTTGACTATTAAGTACGCATTAACTGAATGCTTTGTGCCATACGCCAGGCTCCATACGCTTGACAAAACTCGACGCATAAAATGGCATGTGAATGACGCCGCGTCGGTGGAGTGAGGCAGGAAGGCTTCAACTTTGCTGCTTTTTATACAAAATTGTTAAGCCACAAGAAGCTGGGGAAAAAGTAAAAGTAGGAGCGACTCAAAAGTTGCCACAAAACGTAAAAGTTGCCACCAAAGTTGCAGCAGTTGCTGTTGCAGTTGCAGCTGCTTTGTTACCTGCTTTCATGTGCCTGCCGTGCACCGTGTCAGCCAATTGAGACAGTTTTACAGTTTTTTACGAGCTTCCTTTTGCTTCTTTTTTTTTTTTCTTTTTTGCCATATGCAATATGAATTAAGTTTTGTTTTTTTTTTTTTAGATTTTTTTTCGTCGGCGCATTTGCAATTAGTGCAGTAATGCATTAGCCTAATCAAATGTCGCAAACTGACAAGGCTGCAATTGGCCAAGTGGCAGCTGGACAGTGTTGGCTGTGCAACGCATCAAGCGATCCATGCTCTTCTGTGCTAATTAGTCCCTTGAATCCTTTTAATACGATTACGCGTATTGAGCAGCTGACTTACAGACAAGTCTGAACACACACACACACACACACACACACACACACACACACACACACACACACACACACACACACAGTCTGGCCGTTTGCTGTTTGTCCACTATATGGAGTGTAGTGGAGGAGTGAGTAGTGTGGGGCGGACGTGTGGTCAACTATGTCTAATGCACCGCACATTAGTGCAGGCGACAGGCGGACACATGCATCAGGCTGTGTTGACCATTCCACTGACTTATAGCCACAACCAGCTGAAATGCCCTGAACGCGAGTCTGCAAAAAGGACTTGAGCTTTCATTTCATGTTCGCCTGACACTCTAGCTGACTCGCTGACTGGCCGACTGGCTGACTGGCTGACTGACACGCCAACTGCCAATTGAATTGCAGAGCAAAGGTTGCAGTATTTTTTCTCATCTTCTGATTCCTCTTTTCCACTTGTTTGCGGCAGTTGCAGTTAAAAGTTTTGCTCTACAATGTTCTGACACGATTTAGCTGCTTTTCGCATCGATTACTCGCACTTTACTTTAATCTAAATTAGAAATTGTTGAAGCACTTTCATTGTTAGCAGCACTGCCAATTGATTTGAAGTGGTCTCATAAATTTGTAATCAGCATAGCTGAGATCGTATTAAATTTCAAGCACATCCTTATATCCTTTCGACTTCAATTGGAGTTGATGGCTATTAACAACAACAACAACAGCAACAAGAACAGCAGCAGCAGCAGCTGCCTTCGACTGCGAATTGAAGCACAATTAAACACACACTCGGACACACACATACACATACTTAGCGACACATAAACAGGGTGCAATACAGGGGCAGCTGTTTCGTCCTTGCATTGCAGGACACGCACATTACCAGCGTGTTGCCATTATAATGGAAACTGCAACAGAATTAGAGCAGAAATTACGCTTATGACTGTGACCATACCACACACACACACACACACACACACACACACACACACACACACACACACACACACACACACACACGCACACTCAGCTCTTCCGGCTCCGATTATGGCTGCCATTTTTAATACCCTGTAATATAAATTACTTTTACAGAGTTGCATATATGCAAACTATGAATATGAAAAGTTCTTGCACTACTTAGTGCAAAAATTTTAAATTGAATTATATTCTAAGATGTTAAAGTTAACCTAGCACTCTTCAAATCTTTGTTAATTATATAAATTACAGAAACTATATGAATTAAATCTAAAAATTATATAAATTATGCAACAGAACTCTTTGAATAAATATGAGACTCGAGTTTAGCTTCAAAATATATATTCCCTTTGTATTTCTCCACCCAAAAGTCCAATAAAACATAAATGCAGGGTATTTAATAGTCACCAACAAACAACAGGCATAGGCATAGTACCGTATCAGAGAGCCTGAGTGCGAGTCACATTTTGGTTGTACATGTAATCAATACCGATTGTTATGGCTGTGGCATTGGTGGCATCATGAATGTCAGCCCAAAGTGCAGATTCACCTAGAGTCGAAAGGTGGTTGCTGGCAAGGGGAGGGGAAAGTGTGCAAAAAGCGGGCTAGAGGGATCACAGCCAAAAGGTCGCTGTCTCCATGGCCAATACGTATGGCGAATACAGAAATCAGAGTGCATGCCATATACCAATTTGTATTTGTGTATAATTAAGAGAATGGTCAGAATGGTCGCATTTCATGCCTAACTCAAATTGCCAATGGTCTCCAGTCATCATCAGATCCGTCTGTGACTAAAACCATTCTAATTAAAATAACAATATAAACCAGATACACAGTCTACACTAATTAAGCCATCATCCAGTTGCATGCATTGTTCTCTAAGCTTTAACTTACATTTGCATTCATATCCATTTGATTTTCCAGCATTTTGCGTAGAAAACTTTAAATTCAGCTTCAACTTTAAGCATTACATATTAAAAAAAAAAGATACTTATGACAATGAGTCGCCATTATACTTGCTGGTTATTAGCATAATTATTTTTTACCTTGCACCAAGTTGGCATTCGCCAAATGGAGGGCGAGAGAGTGTTATCCCTGGGAATATCTTATCGGTTGAATTGCTCAAACTTATTTTTTCCTACCTTAAACTATTCAAAGTTTTGAATTTAAGCAGCGCCGGGGGCTGTGCAAGATAATGAGCTCTAAGCTAATTACCAGATAATGGAATGACATATTCCTTTACACGTTTCACTTCATAATTATATTAAATTCGAGCAGTTACGTATCTAAAGAGTTTGAATAGCGCGCAGCTTTAAGCTCTCAAATTTCCCTTTTGGGGTAATTTTAAGACAAGCTTTTGCGGTTGACGAGCTTTACGCGTTAGTTGAAGCTTTTGCAAGTGTGCTAACTGAGCTTAATTAAAGCAAACTTTCTGCAAGCTTTTGTGCTTTTACAGCTTTAAAGCTTTCAGGGAATTCCCAGCTTGGTTGCCTTCCCCGCTGAGCTTTATTCGTTTTTAGCACAGGCAAGGATTCACTTGTGAATTGATGTTAAAAAAAACGATGAATTTAGTACACACTTGATGTAAAATACATCCCCTTGAGCTTTCTGTACTGTACATAGTTGACAATATTCTAGAATAAAGTTAAAAAGCCTTTACCTTGACAAGCACAGTAAACTTGCCAATCAGGTTATCGGATTATGTTAGATATGTGTGCATATATACATACATATATATATATATATATGGGGACAACATCGCTTCAGTACAGCAAAACCAATTGAGTTAATCGCATTAAAGTAAAGCCCAAATGCATAAAGTATTCAGTAAAAGGTAAAAATAATAAATGGCAAATAAAAAAAAGCAGATGTAAAAGCATAAGTTGGCAAGCCGTAATTAATCTGATTAAATTGTCTTTAAAACACACACATTTGCTGAATTCGACATCAAGTTTTTTATTGTTTATTTCATTTAAATATTGAATATCATTTTTTTTTTGTAATAACATTAATTAAAACATTTAAAAACGTTCAAGAATTCTTTGCTGAACTTATTGACCAAAATCTCTATATAACATATACATATTTATATAAATATATATGATATTCATTTATTACTACAATTACATACAATTACAATTGATGCTGCTTAAGGCTAAGCTGAAGTTTTGTCTGGTTAAAACACACATCGAGTATATATATGCATTTATTTTGTTTCAATTAAAAGTACATATAAAAGTCATATGCACTTTTAATAATAATAAAAATCATAATTATAATTATAATTATAATAATAATAATAATATAATATTATCGTAGAGTGCCCTTATATCAAGCATAGAATGAAGCACAAGTCTTTATAGTTTGTTGGGAACATTTACATATGAATATACATATATACACTAAATGTCTAGAAATATACAGAGTTTGGTTTTTATTATTTTTATTGGTAATTATACCACTTTAACATTTATCAACTATCACTTAAAAATATTAACATAAAATAAGACTAAACTAATTATTTTTTTTTTTTTTGTGTTTTTGTTGATTTATTTCTCATCAACTTGCACTGATGTTCTCTTATTGGCATTTCTTAAAAAAATAGATTTATTCAAGCTGAATGCCCCTACTCACATACCAGATATTCGAAATCACAATTACTAGTATCTCACTTTATAAGTCAAATAGTAATTTCTCTCAATTATTATTATTATTAGTTATTTATTTATTTAATTATTTCTTTTTAGCGCAAACGATTGTCAAATAACTTACTCAATTTAATTTTTAAATTGTAATTTCTTCTTTCAATTTATTATTGTAAATGACTAAGACACACCCAAGCATGCACATCGAATATAATTTTGTGTTTTTATTTCCAATTTTCCCTTTATAACTCCCTCTATAAATTTATATCTTAACCAAGTCCTAACTATTATTCGTCAACTCTTCGGTGTAGAACTAAATATTTAAATAAGAAATTAAAATATATTTATATATTATTTATTTGCGTTATTATTGTTAAAGTAATTTATATTTATGTATTTATTACTTTTATGCATTTCACATTGAATCTCTTTAGCAATTTGTACTTCTGCCCTCACATTTCTTAGTCTGACAAATTTCTGCAACTAATCGTTAATATTTATTAACATACATTTATTATTATAATTTAGTTTCGTTCTATATGAGTTATGTTTTGCTTTTTTGTTTATCGATAAATACATCAAGTTCCTGTAGTTGACATTTAACATTCAGATATATCATATTTCACTATATGCAATGAAAAGTTAATACTATAATGCATATGTGTGTGTATATATTTTTGCCAGATTCATATTTTCTTTGTTTAGGAAAATATACTTTTATATATTTTGTTGAACTTTTGTATGTTATTTTGCACTTCTCATTGACAGCCCCAAAGATTCGCTTGAGTTATTTTATTTCTGCTTATCGCTTTTGGATTAAGTCTTCAAAAAATATAATATGTTCTAGTTCATCCGTTGATAATGATAATCTGATATGCTAGCCATAAATATGTTTAGTTTATCCATTTTGCTTTTTGTATTTTTATTCATTTTATGATTTTTTTTTTTTTTAAGAACTAAATGTTTAGAGAGCTTTTAGCATGCTTATACATTGCTTGTTTTAACTGAATGTTGAAAGCTGTTGAAAGTTGCAAGCAGACTTCATTGACTGTGAAAGATTTACTGGATGAGAGCTTTTAGTGTGCTTACCAATTGACTGCTTTCTCTCTCGCTCTCTCTCCAACTACACAAAGTAACTGAAAGCTTCAATCGCTCTGCTAAAAGCTGCTAAAAGCTTCAAATAACTTTGCAATTAATCTCAATGCTAGACTTGCTTTTACTCTACTCGCTCTCCCTCTGTTAACAACTGTTGAAAGTCACTTAAAGCTGAGCTCACACTATTGAAAGCAGCTGCATAGTCACAGCTTTCAACTTAATGCTACTCTGCTCTCGCTCTAATCAACAGCTTAATTTAATCGCCTTCATCAAATGCTTTCATTAGTTAATCTGGCTCTCAGCAACAAATTAAGCAAATCAAACCAAAACTTATTAGCGCTAAGTTAATAATCAAACCGAAATGTATCTATGTATAGAAGTTGTAGTTGTGTGTGTGTGTGTGTGTGTGTATCTTAAAGATATTAAAAGTACAAGCGTCTTCGTATTTCAGTATTAATTAGGAAATAAATCACGCACGTCGGCATGCATGTAAACAAATACATACATCTACACAATATCGTCTGCCCACGTGTGGCAACACAAGTCGAGTCCCTCCCGCTAATACCACTCAGCTAAATCAGCCCACAGCGCCAGCTGCCAAAACAAAAACGCCAGCCATAAACAATGAAGGACCTCGCTTATTTGAGACTGGGATCCCGAAGGGAGCGCGTGGATGGCAGACCGCGCAGTCCTTTCTCCAATTTGTCGGCATCACCGGCTGAAAAGCGGAAACTCATTGTCTGTCCCTGGGCCTGGTTAACGCCCAATAGAACGCGACTGCGCTGCTGTTTCACGCCTCCGCTGCCGCTGCCAACGCCAACGCCAATGCCAACGCCGATGCCAACACTGACGCTTCCATTGTTTGGTTCACCGCTGGCCACATCAACCATGGCAACGCTGCTACGTGAACCGCGTCGCGGACCCAACAGCTCAACACTCTCCTCCTCATCATCCTGGCCATAACTGGCAGCTGCCACAGCCGGCGGCATTGGCACCGGCAACTTCGTTGGCGGGGAATATTCGGCATTTGCCTCGGATAGACGACGATATTCGCCGCTACGCGAATGTTGCAGCTTCCAGGAGGCGCGACGTGTATTTGCCACACTGTGACTGCTGTTGCTGCAGTGCACCGAGGCATTGGTGGTGGTCAAGTTGCCGGTGCTCTGCGAAACAAGACAATTCGAGCTGGAGCTGCTGCTAGACAGACTTGAGTTGCTGCCACCGCTGCCACTGCGACGCACGCTGCGTTTACTACGCTGCTGCTGCTGCTGTAGTTGTTGCTGTTGTTGCAACGCATCCTGCTGCTGCTCTTGGCCAACTGGCGGCTCCTCGGTGGTTAACAGCGCATCGGTGCTCTTGCAACAGCTTTGATGGCTAGCGGAATGCTTCATAGTCCAGCGAAAATCATTGGAATTCTCATCATCTAGGGGAGGATAAACGCGACCAGCCAGCGATGGTTGGGGGCCCAACAAACGCTCCTTGGAACTGCTTAAACCCGGCTCCATGGCCAGCGGCGAAACGCACTCATCGATGGTATTCAAGGGTGAGATTTGCAACGTTTGCTTCTGTTGCAGCAACTCAATTTCATTTTTGATGGCCGGCTCAATGCCCAGAAGGCCCAACACCAAACGCGGATTGGCCAAGACAAATCGCTCGAAGGTGGGAAAATCAATGCGATAGAAGTCCGTTTGACAGCTGCGACTCGTCTTCGTTGTGGCCTCCACGCTGGCGGGCGACGCGGCCTTGGAACTGGGCGCCGTCACAACAGCTGGGAGTTGCATTTCACGGCCCCAAACCTCCGGCGGATGCGATGAGCTGCGTTGCATGGCCGCCGTCTCAGTTGACCCCATTGCCAGATTGCCACCCATCGATGGCACCTCGCCCGCCGCCAAACCCAGACCGAGTCCAGCTCTTGCAGCTGCCACGCCACTGATGTTGGGTATGGAGCGGGCGGGTGGAAACTTGAGGGAGCCATGCGAGTTCATTGCAGCGGATGAGAAGGTCATTTCCTGTAGGGCGCTTATGGCATTGCGCACCTCAGCACTTAGTTGGGCCACATCCTGATGCAATGTGGATACCTGTGAGTCGAGGCGTTCCAAGGAGGGCCGCTTGCCGCCGCCCTCCTCCTCGGCTAATGGGTCGGCCTCCTCGAAGGAGCCGCGATCCAAGCTGCTAGCCATGTTCAACGGACGCTGTCGCTTGTTTGTCTCACGCAGCGTAATCAAGGAGCGTCCACGTTGATGCAGTCGCTGATGTCTTGGACTATTCATGCCCAGCAATGGCGAACGTGGTATGCTATGATGGGGCGATGTTGAGGACGATAGAGGACCCCCAGCGACTGCAGCTCCAACGCTGCCAGTGCCATTCTCTTTATCCGTTTCAGCACTGCACTCACCATCCTCACGATTCTCATCATCCTCACTGATGCTGGGCAATGGAAATGTCGGTCCAATATCCGATTCCTGATTCTCGTAGCCCTCCCGCAAATTGAAGGTCAAATCGTGTTGTATGTCATTCGCAAACTGCTGCTGGTATTCCGGATATAGACGCAACACCTCAACCAGACCGCCCATGTGGATGCACTTTAGATCACAGTAGGTGAGCGCCTGCAAAAAGTGAAGAAACACACACACACACAAAATGTTATTACTGTAGTACTGTATATGAAATGAGTATGCAATCTTAAGTCGGCTGCCTGCAGAGGCCAGTCAATGGGCTCTAACAGCAGGCGTGCCTGTTAGCCAAGTCTATCAAAGAGCACAGCATAAGTACACAAGAAGCTTAAGTCCTTAGAGCTAAGCAACTCTTTTGACTGCATTATTGGTATGTGGCTTAAAATGTTTACAGCTTTTATAAACAGAATTTCAGAAAATAATAATATTTAAATATAATATTTAAAAGAGAATATTTTAATATTTAATTAAAGATCAATACAAAGAATTTATTATGAATTGAAATAGAATTTTTTTAGACAATTAAAATATATTAAATATAAATTAAATATATTTAAAAACATTGCTCTCAACTGTTTAATATCATTTTTAAGTTATATCAGGTTTATATATCAAATAACCAACTGAATATGCAATTATATATATTTAAATTGATTTAAATAGTTCACATTTATTCACTTTCTAACAATTATTGCGTAATAGAGCATTCGCCAGTCGCTTGGACTAACCATAATATTTTTCCGCATGTTAATATTGACAGCCTGGCGTCTTCTTTATACGCTCAAGTGCACCAGCTTGGCAAGCACTCGCATACACTTACACACACACGCACACGCACATACGCACACACTCACCCATAAAGTGAGAGAGTAAGACGCGTACACACATTAAGATTAAGTATCACTCATACGCCCCGTTGTTGCTGCCGTTGTTGGCTGACTGCCACTTGTGCTGTACCTGAAGTGATGCCTCAGAGCGTGGGGCAACACACACACTCTCAAACACACACACACATGTATAATGTCTGCACTTTATTTGGCCAAGAACGAGCAGACATGCAAATAAACTTGGCACAAAGGTAAAACAAAAGCAAAGCCAAAGAAAACAAAAATATGCAACAACATAAAAGACTATAAAACCGAGCAGAACAAAAGCATTTTCCATTTCCCAAAATTTCTCAATTTTCCAATTTGCCAACTCCGATTTCGTATTTGGCCTCGACTAGGCATTAATTGAAACGTTTTGCCACTAATTAAGCGATCATCTCTCAATTTAAATTTCAGTAAATTGCCTGCGGTTTTCTTTCGACAGACGCCGCACGTCGCATTGTTCCATTAATTAACTACGACAGATACCGAGCATGTGTACGCCACATAATTCCTATGGCTTTTGTGGCAAGGTTACGGCCATTAAATAAAATGAAAATTAAAAAAAAAATAAATAAATATAAAAAAAAAAAAAAAACAGAAAAGAAGAGAGAAAATAATATTCAAAGAAAAATATTGAATGTGCCACGCAGTCGACTGTGAGGAAAAGTCGATGTTGCCACAAAAAAAACGAGTGTTCTTAAGTTATTTGAACCGTCGCCGTCTGCGCTCAGCCTGATAAACTTTACGACAAGCAAACAGACAACAACAAAAAAAAAAACGAAAGAAAAATAATGAAAATAAACAAAACAGGCAAAAATAACAATGCCGAGCACTTAAAGCCAAAGCCGCTTTAAAAGCCAAAAGAAAGCTCGATAAAGAGCCAAGAAAAATACAAATTAAAGCGCGTATAAAATGAAAAATTCAACTAAATATATAAAAATAAAGATAAAAATAAATTCTATTTAATTGCGAGTTGAGGCAACCCGACAAGAAGCAGGAGCTGCCCACACAGGAGACTTCACACTGCCCGGGGGCCCGTAACGTTAAGCTTCGCTCGACAGTTGAATATTAACAAGTTGAAGCTGCTAAGTGCAGTGACACTAGCTGAAAGTTGTCTTTGAATAGTGAATAAATATATACAGCAGCTTTAGTAACTCTTTAAGCTGTGAACTATGAACTTTAAACTTAGATGAGCTTTCTTATATTTAATTGCTTTAAAGTAAAGCTTGCAAACAAACGACAGCTGTCAAAGCACATGAAAGCTTTCATTTAAATTTAGACACAATTAAATTGTCAATGCTCTGAGTAGCTTAAAGCTGCTCTCAATTTAAGCCACTTTAAACTTAACAATTTAAGCAAGAAGCAGGCTAAAGATTAGCGTGAAAGTCAGCTCAACTAAGGCAACAATTGGCCAATTAAAGCTGATATAATATACATATATTTGATTGCGATTTAATTGTCACTTGCAGCTAGTGTCATTGGGGTCATAACCTTACCTTAATGTCGCTGCTGCTGCGAACGACAACATCCTGTCCAGCACTGTTGGTGGTAGCGGTCATTTGTCCATTGCTGGTGGCAACCAGATGCACATTTATGTCCGAGCCCACAAGATCGCCCTTACCTAAGTGAGAATGTGAGAATGTGAGGTTGTTAGGTTGTGAGGTTGCCAGTTGTGCGTAGTGCGTGTGTGAGGTTGTGTATTTAAAAAATAGACAGAAAACAAAAGGTCAGTCGCTAGGCAAAGAATCAATAAGCATAAAAATAGCTGCTATTTGTCTAGGCAACAGCGTGAATGAATAAGTAAGCAGTTGCCTGACTGAAGTACAAATGAAGCCCTGAATGAATTGAAAAGCGAATGAACTTTGTCTTACAAGTTCAATAAACGACGACCCCCCTCACCCAAAAAAAAATCACAATGTGCAATTTAAGGTTAAGCGAGCGTTTGAAAACTCAAAAGTACTTGCACGTCTAACTGAATGTATTCAAACAGGATACTCACCCAGAATGGCAACAACCATATCGTCCTTGATCACCTCCATGGAGCCATTGCACAGATAGTATATATAGTTGAGTGCATCGCCTTTGTGTATTAGATATTCGCCGGGTGCACAAAAGTTTGTCTTAATGTGCAATGACAACAATTTCAAACAACCCTGCAACAATAACAACAATAATAATAATAATAGCAATAACAAATAGAAAAACTGAGAAATGCGCGTAAATAAGATTTGAGTTCAGTTTTGGAGTCCTTGGTCAAGAGCATTAAGCATCAGTTGGTAAGTGAGTTGCCTGGAAAAGTGAGAAAAGCAACAACACAATGCCGTGCAACAGCGTGTGGCACAGTGTGGCGTCACTTGTTGCCACTGCCACGAAAAGTGGCTTAAAGCGCGCTTATGGCCGTTGAGTGGTTTTTGTTTGCCATCTCAAAATAAGCTTTATTATTATGCTGTCTGTTTGCACTGCGCATTGTCATTCCATTTACTATTTCACTTACTTGCATTTCTTACCCTCTCTCTCTCTGTATGTCTCTCTCTCTGAATGTCTCTCTCTCTCTCTCTCTCTATCTTTCTTCCCCTCTTGTTGCTGCTGTCAGCTTATTAAGTACATATTTAAAGCGAAGGTCAAGATTTTTCTCTCTAGTTGGATTATATCTATTTTATATACAGCTCGTGTTAAATCTCTGGGATAACATAAATTTATTGTGAAAGTGTTAACAATTTGTATTAAGTAGCTTTTCATTTGGATCAGCCAACAACTTAAGTTAGACTCGAAATGATAACAAGAACTCTGGCAAATAGTTGGCAAAGCTTTGAATAAGAAGCTAAGAAATCTTGAGATATAAATAAGAAAATCTGCAGATTCTAATGAAGCAAGAGTTTAGAATTTTTAGATAAAAATGAAACTGCAATGCTTTATATACCTGTGATAAATCTATTAACTTGGCTAGTCTCTGCATACAACTAAAATATTTATGTTTAGTTTAGCGTCGGCAAAAGTTGCCTTAAATTATTAAATTATTTCTAGATATTGTTGCTAAAAAAAAGAGCAGCTCAACTTAAGCTGAAAGTCAAAAGATATTTGCCCCAAAATAGTTGCTTTAGTACTTTCTCAGCTTAGTTTTCGTCTTTGTCTTTGTCTTCGTCATTTCAATTAGATTTTCGTTACCATCGAACTGCAGTAAAAGCCCTGCTTGCAAAATCAACTAGAAACTTGTTTTTATCTACGCCCGAAAAGAGCACACAAAAAAGTTGGTTAGAAAAGATCTACGAAACTTTGCGGATTTCATGAGCAATGAACCTGTGGCAATAATGCAAGTGAAGCTTAATTGAAAAATCAATTACTCTAGCCACACAAGCACGCAGGAGTACACTCTTAGCACTATGTGTGTGTGTGTGTGTGTGTGTGTGCGTGTGTGGCTGCCCTCCTAAAGCTTAGTGTGCCCAAATGACAAGGGTATTGACATTGTCGTCTACGATAAGCATCACAACTCGCACCGTTGCATTTACTTTTACTTTCCTTTCAATCGCTTTACCTTTACCTCAACCTCCCCCCTCTCCCAAACTCTCTCTCTCTCTTACTCTCTTCTCCTCTCTGAATAGCTCTCTCTTTCACTGTATGTTACAGTGACCAAAAGTTTTGCCTAAAACCTTTTTCATGCTTCAACTGTTGCCATGCCTGAGTCGAGTCTTTGGCCAAGAGGCAAACGCAACGCAAATCATGCGTTGTTTGACTGAAAGTTTTACCTGTAAGTGTAACTATGTATACATATTTATGTGTGTGT
Organism: Drosophila funebris; assembly: GCA_018901825.1. Taxonomy (NCBI): domain Eukaryota; kingdom Metazoa; phylum Arthropoda; class Insecta; order Diptera; family Drosophilidae; genus Drosophila; species Drosophila funebris. Next base: position 318,075 of record JAEIFK010000271.1, read on the forward strand.
ATAAGTGTGCGGCGTATAACATGTCTGTTAAGCCCGCATTTGACTTTTGCCTGCCCCTGTTTAAGTTAGCTGACGATTATTTTGGCATTGCCATCAACAGCAACAGTTCATTTGTCTGGATGGTTTTTCTATGGCTTTTAAAGCAACAACGACCCACAGCAATAAGATGAAAAGCACAAGGGAAAGCACACACACAACACACACACTCCCACACACACACATTGGCATGCATATATGTATACGCACCTGGGAGGCTGCCTCGAATATCGGCAGCTGTAATATTTCACGATGTAGATGCATGGAGACATCGCCACGCAGCTCCTCCGGAAATTCGCGCAGTGTCTGCAAAAGGGAAAAGAAGAAGAAGAACGAGAAGTAAGAGAAGTAATACATGAGTACACACATGAGTGTGAGTGTAAAAGAGTAGCAGCATAAGTAGAATGGTAAACATGAGTGTCAAGTGTCAAGAGCCCCAAAAAACTTACATATCCTTTAAAGCTTCACATACCCACGCACACACACACACACACACTCGCACACATACAGGTGCAAATTGAATTGTTCGAATATATTTGACAATTTTTCCCATGCAGCTTTTCGGCAAGTTTGTGCAGTTTTTCTGCCACTTTCAGCAATATTCAAAATAAATATCTTTTGTACTTTTACATTTTTTTGTTTGTTTTTTATTTCCATTTCCCAAGGTGAAGCAAGTGGTTTTGCCTTCTGTGTTATGTTGGAATGAAATTGTTGAGAGGATTAATATGAAAATTGAAAAGCTTTCGCAACTTGTTTGTTTACAATTTGGTTTACTGTGGCAGCAGCAGCTTCACTTTCGCTTCTTTGCTTAGTTACGTAATACGCATACGTATACGTAATATAGCCTCCTCTAGGGTATGCGATTGTATCATTATTATATTTTTGCATATGCATGAGACTGTACGCAGTGCGTTATATGAATGAATGAATATTATTCATATTTAGAAGCAAGCGTATCTTGTTTGGACGTAATTTGTTTGAAAACAAGCTATAAGACAAAATGAGCAAGTAAACATTGTGAAGCTGAAGCGGAATGAAATTTGTTGGGAAATACACACATGACTTCATAAGCAAACAGACAAACAAGCAAGCAAGCTAGCGAGCAGGACAAGATACAAAGCACTTCTGATAGTAAAAAACATTGTTCAGTACTTTTAAAAGCAATCGAAATTAGTTTTCAACTTATATTGCAATTGAAAAATGTAAAATATTACAATAAATATATGTAAAGTATATAAAATATAATATAAATTAACTTGCTCACTCAGTAAAATATAATATGCCCTACTTATTTTGCAACTGTGCAAAGAATTTACTTCATTTATATAGTTTATTATTAGTTTCATTTATTTCACTCTATTTTATTTGAATTTCAATTGCACTTTGAACTAAGTAATAATTAAATTTATAATACTTATTTGATATTTGCATTCATATGGCAGTCATTAGGCTTTCAATAGCAAATTACAAGTTTTAATTACAAAATTCTATCAATTCATGTAAAGAAGATGCCACAAAACTATGCCACGTTTCACAGCAGTGTGTGTCTGTGTGTGTGTGTGTGTGTGTGTGTGTGTGTGTGGTCAACTGAATATGCAGTATTCAGCTTTCAGCATTTGTGGAAATTACTGTTGAGTTTTGTGACCATTATTCAAATTGACATAGGCCAAAAATTTCACAACTAACCAATACAAACAAGCTGGGAAAACTAGATAATAATATATATATAATTACTTAATCGAATGGCCAATACACTTTCAGAGTTCCCCTTAAATTGAATTAATTAAAATTATTAGAATTTTCAAATATCTTAAGTGATCAATTTTTGAATATAAAAGAACAAATTGTAAAATTAATATTAAACAAATAAGTAGAAATTTATTGCAAGAAGCAAATGACCAAAAAAACTATAAATATTATTATTCGTATTTAAACAGAATGAAAGGCTAACAATAAATTAGTAGAACACACAGCTCTATCAATTTAATTAATTTATTGATTGATTATTCAGTTAAAGAATCAATTATTCATTTAAAAAACTGTTGAAATATAAACTAAGCTTAATAATATCTATTAATAATAATTTAATAATTTAGAACAAAAGTAAAGTAAAGTAATTATAGTTTCCAAAATGTAACAAATTGCATGTGCTAAATCATATACCCACAAAGAGAGAGTATCTAAAACCAATGAAAATATGTGCAAAGTTTCACAAGTTTTGCAAGTGTGTGTGTGTGCGTGTATGCGTGTGTTTGAATATTTACTTATTTAATGGAACAATCTCCCACAAGGCAGCACAGAATTGTTATTTATGTATGTCTCAACCGCAAGATCCAAAGAAGTGTGAAATATTTTACATTAATTGCATGCAATGGCCAAAACTTGAGAGGGCCTAAAAACTAAACGTTAACGGGGCATTACAATACTTTCGCCTAAAATGTTTGGCATGTAAATTACGCGCAAACACGAAAATACAGCAAGTTAACGTAGCGACGAGCATGAGGAGAGGAAGAGCGGCATTCAAGTGGGCCTAAAGCATAAAGGTTCTGTTACATTTCGCCAGTTAATTTACATGCGCCATAAATTAACAATTTAATTTACTGCCTTGGCAACTGACGCCCTTATTTTTGTTGTATTTGTTGCCAAAATGTGAGTTTTGGCGACTGAGCTAATGAGTGTGCATGTATGAGCATAAGCATGCTCGTATTTCATGCCTTTTCAATTCTAATTCAATTAAATTTAATTTCACACAGTTTTGCAGTTCAACAAATCAGATGATTTGTGCGCAAGTCAAGGGCTATAACAACTCTTTGACGGGGTTACGAAAAGTTGTTGCGCTTTCTAAGAAGAGATGTATAAACTACTACTTTACTTAATTGAATATATTTTAATCTAGTTAACAGAAACTTGCAAATGTAGTTTATTATTTAAAATAAATTAAGACAAAATTTGTTATAAATTAACATATATTTTGTCTTATTTGGTTTGCCAAACTTTTTCTGTTTATTTGCTAACAATTTCCCATCTTGACTGCTTTAACTCCTCATTTCAAATGTAACAAGTTTAATAAATGCTTCGCTTAATTAATATACTGCATTTTTCTAGTGTAGCTACACATTTGTTAGCTCTTTAGATAGAGTTAAACGCTTGAACAAAGCTTAGCTCGTTTAATACGCAAATTTTTTGTAGCATAACAAAACACAGAGAGAGAGAGAGAGAGAACTCTATGCATTCAAATGTCTGAAAGCCGAAATTAATTAGACATATTTTTGGGGGGGTAGCAGGACCATGTAAGCCATGTTTCTGTCAGACTTGAACTGTGGATTCGGGTCTCATTCTGACTGGCAGCAGCTGTCAAGAGCTGAGTTAGACCAACTTCAAAGGGGCCGCTGCTCATTTGAGATATGTTCTGAAGGCAGCCCAAGAAATGCGCTAATTAATTTGCAGCCCAAGGCAATCAAATTGCACTGAACACGTATATATATATATATATATATATATATATATATTTAATAAGCATCAACAAAAACTACACAAGTCCATGGATAGGGGCAAACAACGTTCGTATAATTAGAAATACACAAAGTGCATTTGCTGCCGTTTTGTACCAATTTGCAGAAGGTAGCATCAACACTTGAGTTTTCCCAGCGATTTTCCGCACACCTTTCCCTGCCGTCAGTTGGGCAAAGTTTTTCCGAGCGTGACCCAACTTAAAGTTGGACCACAACTTAAATGGATTTACCTCCTGCTGTATGGGATTTAATGAAGCAAACAAATAGATTTATGATTACGCTGCTGCATTGATTTCCATAAAATAAGGAGGAAACAAAATGTGGAAACTCTTGCGCACTTAAATGGAATTCAATTCGCAGGGGTTTCCATTAAAATTGATCATTAATAAAATCAAGTCGTCTGCTTAAATATATATTTCAGGCATATTCATGCCATATATTACGTGTTATTCAATTTAAAGCTACGATTGAGTAAACGGCATAATCTTTTGACATACAGACCGCTGCGAGGGCTGTTTGAGCAGTACCAGCAGTACCAGAGCTACCTGCTGTCTGTCATGCAATCAAAGGGGATTCAATCTCTTGCCATTCAACCCACTGCCAATCAATAAGTCACATAAGCACACACACACACACAAACACACATGTGTATATATATATTTGTATAGTATGAGCTATCCGTCAGGCATTTGCTTAATTAAAGGCACAGACACATATCAAAATGCCAATGGACCAATGCTGCGTCGACAACTTTTGCTATGAATGATTTACAACTGGACTTGAAGGGGGAGGTGACAGAACTGTGCTGTGTATGCTTACCTCGTAGATATCAATACCATGACTGAGAGACCATGACGTTTGAAAGTAGTCCTCGATGCGCTGCTTCAACTCCTTGGGCATCTGAAATACAGCAGATGGCAAAAACACACAAAAAAAAAGTAAGAAAATATGAATAAAAAAATGATAATCAAAACTTTAATTAAATTATGAGGATTTTATGACAATGTCAGCTAATGAGTTGACGTTCTTATGTGTGTGTGCATTCACTTCATTTGCATGCATTTTGTGCATGGAAGCCGCACAAATGTACTTAATTACTGCTGCTGCTGTTGCTTGTAACGTATACGCCATGTGGTAGCTACCTAATGGAGCTTCACTTAGCAGCATTATGTGTGGACGTGGGCGAGTGTGTCGCATCAACAGGTTGTAGAACTTTGAGCACGTCTCGAAACTAAACATAGCTTCTCGTAGCATCTCTTGTCAACCACACTCTACCACAGCAGAGCACAGCACAGCACACAGCTCGGCCTTGCCTTCCATACTATCTCACTTCTTTCTTTCATTCTTGGTTAACTTTGCTTACGGCATATTGCAAATGTGTGCGGCATTGCAATAAAACTGAGTGAAGTACTTGCTACTCAAGGCTTTTGGCTGCATGCATAAAGCTGTTGTCGTCACTGTACAAATTAATTTCCCCTGTCAGGGTTGAATCGATAGAGAGATGAAAAAAATAACAAAAGCACACTCGATTCAAGTGTTCATTTGTGACAAACTATAAATATTCATAATTGTATTGAATTATATTAAATGCTTGTAGTGAACTATGTATTACTTCAATATATAATGTAGATAGAATTTGAAGTACATATAAGACAAAGTTATGGCAAATACATAAGCTATGAGATAGCTTATTAGAACAACCAGACTTTTCATACTAAAAGTTAACTTTAGATAGAACATTCCTAAGGGAACTGAAAGGTATAGTAGTTGAGAGAAAACTGTCACAAGTTTCAGCAAAGATAACTTGGAAACTAAGTGCATAGTTTGCAGCTATGCATGCTGATCAAGCATATATATAATATATACTTCATAAAGTATCTATATATACTTCAAAAGTCTGTCTTAAAGCATTACAAATTGGCTGTATAATCTTATAATACTCTCTGCAAGCAATTAATGCACAACAATCAGCATAATTGCGACGATTCAAGTGTAAACGCTTTACACATGCATATAACTGTGGAAATTTAAGGGAATTTTTAATGCTTTAAACAGACAATTAGGTGTACTCACATTATGCAGAGCCACGAAATCCTTAAGGTCCCGCCATTTGCTCTCATAAAGGGAGCGACGTGAATACATGCGTTGTATAATAGCCGTCACGTTGCCAAACACGACGGCATGCATCAGAGCTGTGCGAAAGGCAAAGAGAGAAGGTAGTAGAGAAAGCAGATATCAATACAGAGAGAGAGAGTGTGTTAAGTAGAGCAAAGTTTTCTTTAGAGTTGAGTTATTGATTTAGTGTGAAATATACATGATTAAGCAGCGCACACATCGAATGCTGTAATATGTATTATGATGATTACCTACCGCCAATTAGCATCATTATAATGGTGAACACCTTCTCGGCGGTTGTATTCGCCGACACATTGCCAAAACCCACCGAGGTGAGGCTGGTGAATGTGAAATACAACGCAGTCGAGTAAGTTTCAGCCGTTGTCAGTATCGCAACGGTGGCATTTTTACGCTCCGCTAGCAGCTGCAGCCAACCTGTGAACAAGACTTGAAGATTTTAATAGGACAAAACGAAGCAAAAAATGTTGAAGAAAAAAAGTAGAAAAGACACCAAAGAACTTTGTTTAGTAAATCAGGCATTAACAAGGGCCAAAAAAAAATCAAACAATGAAGACACATACGAATATGATTGTAATTCAGTTGCTTATTAAACTGACAATGACTTGGGAACCCAGTCTGAACTTTTGCTTGGCTTTCTGTTTAGCTGTCCATCAAACTGTAACTGGCAGTAAGCTGTCAAAGTGCACAGACATGTTAGAGCGTGTCAAATCCGGCTAAATGTTTAGGCCAAAATGGCAAAAACAAAGTCGTCAAACAGCCAAAACGGCAAAACGGCAAATAGCAAATGGCAAATGGCAAATGGCAGTTTTGTATAACTTTTCTCTTTGCTCTCACACTTTGACTTTGACTTGAACTCGGTATACCAATCCCAAACCCACACCCAAACCCAATCCCAATCCCAATCCCAACTCACAGTCCACAGAGTCTACATAGTCTATGAGCATTTAATGCGTATCATGTTCACAGCATATTGATGTGAAAAGTAACTGGCAATTTGCTGCTTTTGTGTGTGATTTCCCCTTGTTGTCAGTTTATCAGATGTGAATATAACAATCCACCCAGGGAATCTACATGAGGCATAAATGCATAAATAAATGTTAATCTACTGAAATTGCTTAAGCAGCAGCTACTTGACTAGAGCATACCCTGTTGGAAGTGCAATAAAATTGATATAAATGGGAAAAGAGAATAAACTATTCGATTCTAGTTCTGATTATACTGAACTTTGTTTATATTCACTGAAATATAATTGAAACAGTTGAACAAAGTAACTGAGGAGAGTTAGCAGTACCTAACACAATTACAGGGTATGCAAAGAGACAATACAAAAGTTGAAGGGCTCGCAATACACACAATATTTAAATGACAATAAAAGCTGATTTGATATTTTCTGTTCTGTTACAAACTTTGTCATTTAAATGTGCTAATAACTGTCATTTCTCCCGCCTCCGTTACACCTGAGTTGTTATAAACTTTGACATGTGTGTGTGTGTGTGTGTGTTAGAGGTGCGCGGAAACTGAAATCAGTAACCTGTGTAGTTCCGTAGGGTGGTTGAGTTAGCAGCAACAATTTCATTTGGCGTTTGACGAGCCAGGCAAACACAATCAACGCCAGCGGCAAACTAACCAAATTACTGTCCAACTAACACACACACATACACACACACACACACTAAGAACACTTATATGAATGGTTAGTATGTTTAGAGTAGTGTATTGCAGTATGGCTGCCGCTCTTGACGTTGCAGCTGACCTTGTCGTGGGTCTGTTTTCCTAGCAGACATTGCAGACGGTGCGAATGCTACTCACCAATGTTGCTGTCGGGAAACCATTCGTACTCCTTTACAGCGATGACATACCAAATGCAGGCCAGCCAGTGGGCAGCCAGTGTAAAGCTGAACATCAACAGCGTCAAAATCATTGCCGTATGCTGTGAATATCGATCAATTTTTTGCAATAGCCTCGCCAGTCGCAACAGACGCGTCAATTTGACAAGATGAATATGCGATTCCTGTGCGTAAAAGTCAATAGAAAAGAATGAAAAAAAAAAAAAGGATTGAGATTGTGTTACAACAGCCAGTTACATTGTTTAACAATGTCAACGCACAGCACAAAGAGAACAACAAAAATGCAAAAAAACAAAAAACAAAAAACAAAAGAGAATAACCAAGAAAAGCAGACACGATAAAATAGAGCTCGACTTGCAAATGCCCTGAATGCGAATCGTATTCATTTATCATATCAAATGCAGCCTGATTTATATAACAGCAAGAGAGCTATGTTTTGAGTTATTGAGAGACCATTTGAATAGCTAAAGCTGCTGTAAGTTAAAGCTTATCTATTAATTTAGTTGCTACCTGTAGACTGCCCGTAAAGTTAAGACTTTTGATCGACATCTTAATTACGACAATTTCCCTTAGCAACAACTTAACTTATAGATAAATAATCAACTCTTTGGCTTATAAAAACACAGTCAAAGTTGGCAAGTGGAAGAAGAGTTTTTATTTTATAAAAAAAGTGTGTATAATTTACTTTAATATAAACAGTGATAATTACGTTTTAAAGTACGTCAAATATTATTGCAAGCTTTAATAATAAAATGCATAAATAAGTTGAACTTTTTGTTTGCGCCAGTTTGTCACAGTTAATGGCATTTGGTTCTAATATAATTTTGACCCAAAAAATGCTGGCTCGTAGTTTGTTGCCTCAAATTATGTTGCCTACTTTTTGGGGCGTAAATTTCATTAGATCTTACACACACACACACACACGCATACATCTACCCACACAGAGGCATACTCAACAACAAAAATTTGACACATGCTCATTTATTAGCTATTTCGAGGCACGTTACAATTTCCTGCCCCTCACAATATTATAACTTCCGTCCTCAACTAAGCCATAAAAAAAAAAAACAGAATGCGAAAGAAAAGCAACAAAGAGCGGACGAGCAGCTGGAGAAGCAGGAGAAGCAGAAGAAAGGATAGTTAAATAAAAAATCAAAGAGGATGTCATCAAAAAGTTGAATGTAAACATAAACAAGCTTATCAAGGGGGGCAGCACCCAAAAAGTCGAGGCAGTTGAGTAAATTGAAGGTTAAAGCTGCCATTTAACCTTACAGTGCATTAAGTTAGCTGCCTACTGCTGCCACATGGCCCGTTTGATACTCTAGACTCACATTGATGTCACATTTTATATAAATATATTTTTTTTTATGATTAGAAAAATGTTGAGTAGCTGACGAGGCGTCATTTTAGAATAGACGCAGACCAACTCTGCCTCTCTCTCTCTCTCTCTCTCTCTCTCTGTCTGTGCTTGCAACAGAAAAAAAAAGAGGAAAATTAAAATGCGGTCTAAGCATTTTTATTCAACTTGCAACAGCAGCAGCCTTGCAACAATATTTAATAATCGCAACCGAAAGAAAAACCAGACACAATGTCAAGCAGCTGTGCCAAGGCATTTAACAAGCTAAAGGGAGCAAACAAATAGCAGACTAGGCCAGCAGATACCCTGTATATTCTGTTAGTAATAGCAGTTTAAAGCAGTTTAAATTCAAAGCAAAACTTGCAAAAAAAAAAATGGAATTTAACATTTATAGCAAATTAATTGTATAGTTTGTCAGAGCTGCTCGCCAGCTTATCGCAGGGTATTATAAAAATATGCACAGACAGTTGAACAGACAGTATGCGAAGGCATTGTTGCTTTAAGAATGTCGACACAATAACTGCTTTTACTTTTCTTTTATACGGTTTTTCTTGTTTTCACACGACAACTGGGTGTGCTTAAGTATGCCCGTGTGTGTGTTTGTGTGTGTGTGTGCGCGGGTGTAACATTGCTAGGAAAGTTGTAATTCATGTTGCAATTCACGCTGCGCTTTCGCTTTTCTTTGCCTTTACTTATGCTACTTCCCTCTCTATCTTACGCTATCTTCCCCTCTTCTTCGCACACTCACTGACTTTGTCTCGCTGGCAATCTTTGTTGCTTTCTGCAAAAAGTTACGCGTTGTCTACACGCATTTTCTTTACTTTGTCGCCAACAACTGGAACAACAACAACAACAACAATAAGTTAAGGGAACTTGAGACAACTTGACTGTCATGGCAACTTCCGTTTCCGTTGGTCGAGCTTTTGCTGCTGTTTCTGATTTTTTTTTTTTATTTTTTTTTTTTTTTTTGTTTTTGGGGTCTCAAAGATAATTAAAACTTTGAAATAAACTAAATATGCAAAGTTTCGAGTGCATTAGCCAGAAATTGGTATACAGCAACAGGCAAAAAGGAAACAGAAATACCTTAGACGCAACCAAAGCACTTTCCTTTTCAAAAGTTTTCCAAAGTAAAATTCTTCGCGTTAAAAGTAGAAAGAAAATTGTATAATTTAAAGCGCAACTCGTGGCCGTAAATTTGTATTTTCAAATATATATTTAATGATTAATGACTTTATGCTGTTTTTGGGGGAAACTTTTAAGCCGAAATTGCAGACAGAGCGTGTGCGTAATTTTAGCAATTAAAACACATTAAAGTTTTATACAAAATAAACTTTTGATAGCGTACCAAGAATTCAACAGCTTAGCACACGCTGAGATTCACAGTCAAAGAACAGTTCTCGCATTTTTGCTCAATAAAATTGTTGTTGCTTTTTTATATTTGCCAAGTCAAATGAAGCACTGACTAAAAGATACCCTTACCTCAGCTTTAACTCAGTGGAGTGTCAGTGTTTTAACTATGCTCAGAGCACTTTAAATTCAAAGTACCTCAAGCTGAAAGATATCAAGTGTTGACCTCAACTCAACACAAGCTGAATATACCCTAGCGTTAAATAATTAACGGGTATATACGTAGCCAACAAGGCAGCTAAAAATGTATTTGATTTGATCAGCATGGCAGAGCTTAGCAGGAAGTTTGTAACGAAGCCAACAATAAAATGCCACAAATGAAGTCGTTGGCTGGATGTTAAAACCATGACAATGCATAAAATCAATGCCAAAGTGGGTTTTTGAGCAACCAACAAAAAAAAATAAAACAAAAATAGCAACTTAAGCCACAAGAAGATCCTTGAAATGTCCATAATGTCAGCGACAGCGCATTTTACTTTCAGTTTTCGTTTCCTCTCTTTTAAGTCGACAATCAACGCGCTGACAACGTTGACCACTTCGAGTTGAGATGGATTCGCCAGCAAACTCAACAAGCAGCAACAACAAACAACAGCGCGGCAAAAGCCTCAAGTAACGTGCTTGAAAAAAAAAAAAACAGAAAAAAAACCAAAAGGAAGTTGGACTGAGAAGCCGGGCAAAAATATCATAGCATACTTTTTGGGGTCAAATGCATGAAGCGATGTTTGCAGCGCATATTTAACCAACTTAGCTTACAATTATACACGCTGCATCTCTTTCTATTCCTCCCTCGCTCTCTCTCTCTCTAATAATAATTGCAACTGGGAATGCAACTGTAATACGCTTGCTGAGCACAAAGTGCACTCCAAACTGGCGAGTGTGGATTTCCACTCGTATGGCAAAAGTTGGGAAAAGCAGCTTAAACGAGTTGAGCACACAACTCAAATAAATATGAAAGCTATGCTTGACGCACTTAAATCTTAATTAAATGTACGCTGCGCCTTTCACTTCTCACTTTTCACAGCTATTAAGCTCAAATTGCATTCAGACCGTCAATTTAACAAGTCAAAGCTAAAAACTAAGAAAAAAAAAGGTGAAAATAAAACAGAGCAACAGTTTGAGAAACATGCATTATGCAATATCATGCAAATCCCTTAATGCTATTTACCACTTCAAAATTTGGCTTAAATATTTAATGCACAGCCCAGACAAGCAAGCAGACAACATACAACACAGAGTGGTTGCTGCTCAAGTTGAAAGCAAAGTTCTTTGATAATCCACACTACAATTGTGTGTCAAGTTTTCTTCAAAAGAAAACTCAATGGAAAAATCATTGACAAGTTTTTTACTTGTTGATAAAATAAAAGAAAATTGAACGAATTGCTTTTTAATTTGATTGTCTCTTAATTGCAGGCTCAATAACATCAGTTAAGACAGCAACTAAGTTTCTTAAAATTGAGTAAACTTTATTTTTTAATCTATATAAACTTCACACATTCATAAATTATATAAATCTATATTCATTTTTAAAAATTTAACTCAGATAACTTTACGAAAACTCAACCGTTGACTGCTCTACAAACATAATTCTACTTTTATAAATATATTATGTTGAAAAATTGATTGAATTTATAGAATAAATACTCTCTTTATACTAAGGTTTAATGGGAATATGAAAAAAAACAGCCGTTGTGCTATTAAATATGCCAACAAAAGGTTCGTTAATAGAGTTGTAAAATGTTGAAAGCAATTTCTAGTGGTATGCAAATAGAGTTATTAATTATACAAGATGATGGAATAAACAAAAAAAAATAATAAAAAAAAGGCTGTAACAATTGAAAAAGAATTACTTACCTCGCCATCGTACAAATCGGAGGCATACAGATGATCAAAGGGCAGGGCGGCCAATAAATCGAGGGCAAACCATCCACGGAAATAATTGATGGCAATTTGTTTGGAATTGGATACGACCTCACCTTTGCGCGAGACAAAGGTTGTGCGGAAATTCAATAAGATATCTGCAATCAAAGTGGCAGCACAAAAAGAATGGACATTAAATAACAGACACAGGAGAATAGAAAATGAAGCTCGAGTTAAATTCAATTTGCCCCCAAAGAGCAGACAAGATGATGCTGATGATGATGATGATGATATGAATGTAGCTAACAGGTTGTCCCATAAGTGTAGCAAAGTATCAATATGGCAAAAAAAAAAAAAAAGGATATGTTATCCTGTATGCTGTGTTCTTGCATGCGTACCAACAATGAAAAGCGCCTCCACAATCACATCGGAAACCATAGTCTGGCGATCCGCTTTGGCAAATGCCGCATTGTATGGCACCATCAATGCGACATAGAAGGTTGCAATAAGTATGATCCAATCCCAGATGCCTTTGAATACACCATAATGGGGTAAAATCAAGCGTGACTTCTTTATCGATTGCGTTTTGTATTCGGGAAATGGCGCCTCAGTTGAATGCATAAAATTCTAAAAAAAGATTTTTATTAAAATTATTAAGCAAAAAGCAAAAAAAGAAAACAAAATCAAAAAGGATAAACGGAATTAATTTGACGGCAAAAATTGTTAATTCAATTAACTTAAGTCAAATGGCAACAAAAGCGAACCACACGTTTAATTAAAATTGGTTGTGGTGCGCTGTGGTTTGTGGTTAAAGGGAGCTAAAGACTTAAAGGTTCCTTACTGGTGGATCTACTTACATTGCCCAGCTTCAATTTGGTCTTGACACCGCCCTTTTCAGGCTTGTAATGACCGGATAGCTGATAGAGAACCGCACGACTTCGACGCCTTCCCATATTACAGCCGGCAGGTACATCCAAATTATTACCCTCACCGGCCTCCGCATCGCTGCCATCACCAGACGGTGGGCCACCCAAACCGGGTAGGCTGCCCAATCCCAGCATGCCGGCATTGGAGCCGGCACGGAATCTAGCGCCCAGAAGTGCAGCTGTAAGGGCAAAAACTTACAGATTCGCAACACAACAATTTCAATTTATGTGCAGCGTTGTTTCGTTTCGACAATATTTATGATGATTTGATTTTATTAATTTTATTGGTTGTTGGATTTAGGTTTTTTTTTTGTTTGGCATTTAATTTTATTTTATTATTTGTTTTTGATGTCGGTTTAATTACAATGATGGCGGTTAGAGTAAGAGTAAAAAGAGCACAAAGAAAGAAAATATACAGAATTGTACAAATACACTTTTGCAATCATATAATGGTTAATTTTGTTTTGTTAATTATTATTAATTTTTGGTTAGCGATAAGCTACAAAGGTGCACATGGACACACATAGACAAATGTGATTCAGCCTCAAAAAGCCACACAAAGTACAAGCTGTCTGTTTGTGTATAGCCATAAATCTGTATGTCTGTGTGTGTGTACATATGTGTGTGTGTGAGTGTGTGTCTCTGCATATGTGTGTATACATTTTTATTGCCTTCGTCTGGCAGTTAAAGTGAACTTTTGCTTTATAATAGTGATTCTCACAAGATTTTAATTCGACTTAAGACATGCAAAATATTTATTATTTGTTTTTATGGATTTTTTTACGCCCTCTTTTGGAAACTATACAAAAAGTTGTGAACCAAAAATAATATTGCAGTTGCCAAATGAGCAATTACATTTCAAATTTATAGGCACTAACGGTGATAAATTCAAAATAAGCGTAGTGCCAACAATTTGCCATTTTCAACTTGGCACACAGCTTAACAGTGCCAACAGACTGAAGATGCTCTATTTACAGAAGGTCTAACAGATCTTAGCATGCACTGTTAACTTTTCAGAATATCGAACAGAACCAGCACGCAGCCGCTGTTAACTTTATAGAAAGTCTTACTATAAAAACTATTGCTATTTATGGCTTAATTATATTACAACTGAACAATTTTTTAATTTGTTATTAAAAATTGATCTCTTCTTTATTTGAATAAATTAAAAACGACTTTGATTACAGGGTTATCACATACTTATTTACATTTTCCGCATTTTAATTATGTTAACAAACATATTAATATTACACAATTAAAGTTCATAAATCTGTCGAGCATTTGGATTGCACAGCAAAAACTCTTTGTCAGAGTGCGAAAAAAAAAGAAAAGAAATTAAAAACAACGCTGAAAATGTTTATTTAAATTGAAATTGCAATAGACACAGTCATTTGCAAGCACACAGCACAGCACAACACAAAACAAATAAATATTTTTTATGGCATGCTCACAAAGTCAAACAAATATTTGCACGAAAAGATCAAGTCACAGAAGGAAAATAGAAAGAAGAAGAGAAAAAAAATACGATATTAAGCAAATAAATATAGAATATTTCACAGTCACCGAGGCGGTGAGTGATGATAAGTTGCCAAACAATTCTCAACCAACAAAAAATGTTGTACTCGTTTATTTGGGCGGCATGTAAACAAGGCCGGAATGCTCTATTAATGCGAGGCCAGGATGAAAGCAAAGCCCCAATCACACGGAGCACTGAGGCTGAACCTCAAGCGGTCTCATTAAATTTAACTTAATTCTATTTTCGTCTACCTTCTCAAAGGCAGCGCGTGATGCTATAAATTACAATTAGCTTGATTGTGAAAAATTAGAGCCCAAGAAAATAAAATGAAAATGTGCGCGACTAAGCAGCATACTAATTATAAGGATTTAATTTTCGGTGTTATAACAAAGTGTAAAAATGCTCTCTGCGCGGTTTATTAGCATTCATTTTGTTATTTTTTTTTTTTTAGGGCAAAGGGTATCACAATGAGGTTAGAAAAGCAGAAAAATTAACCCTATAGAGTATAGAATAAATAAACAATTTAGCTAAAATATGAACAAAATTGTTTGAAAATGTTTGTTTTGCATGACAAGCATTTTAAATTTGTTTGACAATTTGAAATTAAATTGAGTTCTTAATTCAAATTTCGGCAAGTGTATTTAGGCATCGTCAAACTGAATTTAATACAAGTATGTTGGTTTGTTGCCTTGTTGTTTTCCTAAAAGGGTCTGTAACGCATTTTGATTTCAATTTCATACTGAACCGAACCAAACGATGACCCAGCATAGCTGTCATATCGAAATGCCAATTAAGCTGCCAGGCACCTCACTGATCCCGGCAAAGGGCCTACAACACTTTTAGGGCTGGAGTGTGTTTACAAGGCCCCCAAAATTGCCAGCAACACGTGGCGTACGTTTAATGCATACAAAACAAAATAAAAATGTAGATAAAAACCGACAGAAATGTTGGCAAGGCAAGAAACAAAAAAAAAATATATAAATGGGAGTGGGAGTGGGAAAATATGCGCGATTCAGTCGAGTGTGGAAAATGTTGAATAGACTGACGCACATGGCAATGAAAATTGCTTAAAGCAGCGGCATTTGACAGGCCTAATGGTGTGTAAAATGACGGTCATTTGAAATGTCAGTCGAATGATAATTCAATTGCCTTTAAATTGCTGACCAATGTTCGTCTAATGTGCGGTCACTCTTCCTCACTGTTCCTCTCCCTGTCTTTTAAATGTTCAACCTAATTACAAAGGCTGAAACAGTTTGAACATTTTGAGCCTTAAAGCATGCTTAATATGCTCTGGCAATTTGATGTGCCTAATTTTGTCATTGCTGTTGACTTGCCACTCAATTTGCCACTCAGCGGGGAGTTTTTGCCGCAAATGTCAGGGCTTATTTGCATCACATTTTGTGTGTATGTGTGTGTGTGTGTGTGTGTGTGGAAAATTCTGTAAAATTATGCATAATGTAATGTATTGATATTTCAATTAAGCCCATATTAATGGCGAATAATTTTGATACAGGACTTAAATGTAAATCATATACATAAATGTACAAATGTAATTAACAAACAAATGTACAAATCCATATACTTTATATAATACTATTGTAATCGTGTGTGGCAACAACATAATGCATGCTGTGCTCACACTAACAATGCCAAGGGCTTTAAATAATTTAGAACTTAACAGGAAAAGTGACGATGAGCGATTACGATAGTTTGCTGTTTGCTGTCTCATCCATTTGCTGTATGAAACTGAGTTCCTCTTTTGCATGACTGCAAATCCACAAAACCACAAAACATTCAAGTCAAGAGCAGTGACAACAACAGTGGCAGACAACTGAATAATGATGCTAATATAACTGCAAATGAAACCTGCTCAAAATGCCAGAGTGCAGGCAACCAGCTTAACAATGACCTCGACCCCCTTTTTCACGCAAAATTCAACTTGACTCTGTCCTCTAACTAATCCGCATTAGTTGAATTCACAATGCTCTACGCGAATAAATTCACTTCATTCGCATGACAGAAAAGCAGGAAAGCTGGGAAAAAAAATAAACAATGAGTATAAAAAAAAATACAAAAAATGAAAGCAAAACAAAACAATTCTCTTGGAATTCTCTACCCTGAACAGTCGCTTGATGTTCTCTCCCAGCACATCAATATTTAAGCATGCGATTACTCTTTCTTTATTCACCCACACGACAATACCTTGGGGAATGGTGTAGACACCAGTTGTGCTAACTAATTCAGTGAATAAAGTTGTGAGCATATTTAATATATAATCCGTTGGACTAAGCATAGGTAAGCACCGTTTAAGGGTGCAATTTAGTAGCTAAAACATGTTCAGCTAATTTGTAATTACTGCAAGCTGAGCATATTTAAAGTTGTGTTTAAATAGAATAGAAATTAAATATTAATTGATTCAATATGAGATTAAAATCGTAGTGCAATTGAAATTAAAATTTTATGCATTTGTGTATGGCATTTAACAACTAATTGTAATTTAATTAAAACTATAATTATTTATATTTCATATAAAACAATTTAGATTAAGTTAAAACTGTTTATGCATTGGAATTGCAAATTAACTTTAAATTAAATATTTAAAGTAAAATAAATTGTGATATTTAAATAGAAATAAATTTGTTAGAGTTAAACAAATGGCAAGACTAATAATTTAAATAAAAAATGTGGCAAAACTAAAGTTATTTGAAGGCATAGCGACAACTTCCAATGAAAATCAAACAGATTTCTAAGAATTTAATGAAACTCATATAAATTCTACTTAGTATTTAAGTAATACTTGAATTTTTCAATTTCCCACATTAAATTTATGTTTACCTTTAACTTTTTTAAATGATTTAAAACTATCATACGATTTTATGCGGATTCTGTATTGTGGTGTCATAAATTTCACTTTGATATAGCGCACTAAGCCATTCACAAAGTACGCACTGACAAACCTCAAATGCAAAATTTGGTAAAGCGGAAATGTCAACGGGAAACTAAAAAAAAAAAACCAACTCGTAGTTGGGCTTCCATTAAAATATTAATTTTTCAAGTGTCAGAGAAATGCGACAAACTGCAAAAAAAGAAGAACTGGAAATGTTAACTAACAAACCTTGGACAGGTGAACTTAAAAGTCAAAACCAAGAAAACGCGCAATGATTTCACAGGAAAAAAAAAGTTTAAATGACAGCTTGACAATCCAGAACATAACGAAAGTAAAGAAAATTGAGAATAAAAGTAGTGTATTCTATTATTGTAAAGAATTTTGAATATACTTGCAGTAGATGCCGATAACAACTGAATAGATAGAGTATTTAGTTATGCAACAATATTAGAAATGTTGAAAGAAATGCAAACAAAATGTAGTCAAATGGAATATAATTATTTATTATTTAACCATCAATTGATTACACTTTATTGTATTTATAAGTCTTCTAACTAAAGCCTAATATATATATATTATTATATGATATCACAAATATCTTTTACAAGTGTCATAACAAAGTTATGTCGCCCTCAACAAGTATACGCAAATTGGCAGGGAAATTCATGCTCAACAGAAATGGAAAGGGAAATAATATATATATATATATATTATATATCCAGGCTTATGGTTAACCATTATAAATACAATATATTTTACCACAGCTTACACATAATTTGTATGCTTTTTATTTAAATTTATGGATTATTTAACGCATTATTACTTAGATATGTGTGTGGGGGTCGGCAGTGTAATTATGATTGTTTATTAAAGAATTAACTGTGCATTATTGTGGTCGTGTTAATTGAAAAGTGTTGCTTGTAACTTTGTGCGCGAGAAATGCATTAATTATTGAGAATTTCTTCTTTTGTTTGTTCTTTTTTTTTTAAGCTGAATTGTCTGGCAAGCTACCTTGGCCAGGTCATATGCTGTGTAAGGCTTTTGTATATCACACTTTTGCTATACGTCTACTTACCGCTATCACATTCCTCGTTCACATTCATCTCGAGCATTTTGGTGTGTGTGATGTCCTTGTGCGAGGCCAGAAACAACACCACATCGCGCTTCTCATTCTTGATGGGCACAATATCAAACAGACACCAAAATGGAGCACCTGATGAAAAGATAAGAAAAGTTAAGAATTCCATGACAATAGAGAACAGATGTTGCCAGCATTTAAGTGAACATGGAATGTTGTGCAGTTCTCAGTATGAATTAAAGCCTGGCTGTGTTTAGAACTGTAGCAAGAGAAGTCTGAGCTGCAGCCACTTTGATTGTAATTTTGCGGTAACTGTAACTGATGGCCAAGTGACACATATCGATTATCAATTGCGGCTTCATAATTGCGGCATTTGCAGCCCCAACATTTGCGAATGCGTATGTCAAAGGCAGCTTCAATTGAAATTGCTTTGAAGGCATAGAAAACCATGGACATTGACATTGACATTCGCATACAACTGGCTGTTAATTGGCTTCCCTTAATGGTATGCAAAAAAGTGATTGCATATCAACTCAATTAGAGCACAATTATGTAGACGGCACTTTAATTATCTGGACGGATTTTAACCGCCGGCAGTAACAGCACATTAAACAATGCATAATTAATAATCCAGTTAGTAATCCAGTACCAGACTATCGCGCTGATGGAAAGTTTTAAATGCTGTGCTAATTGGAAAACTTATAGGCAAGTTAATGGCCAAAAAAAAAAAAATAAATACCAAGAGAGATAGCGTATAATGCTATATACACATCGATGGCACTCCAAGAGGGGAGGCGCTCAGCCCGAGGTGCTTTTTAGCCAGCTTCTGATTAATCGTGACCTCATTAAACAACAGTCAAGATACACGCGACACGCGGACGTGCAGAAATGCTGGCAGAAAATTTATTGTTTTGCGGCAGCCACAAACACAACAAGAGGGTGTCTGCGTGCGTGTGTGTACGTGTGTATGTGTGTGTGTGTGTGTGCGTATGTGTGATCTCTTGAGCTCCTGTGAGACTACCGTTGAGAAACTAGTTTAAGGCAAACACTTGCCTGAATCTCCTAACTCAATAAAAAGCCAAGCCAGCTCATATAAGCACGCACTGGAAAATTGATGCCGCATCAAGAAACAACAACAGCTGCTAAAGCTGCCTCCAACTTAAATTAAAAGTCAATACGAAAGATGGTTAAATCTACTACAGAATGCCAAAGGCTATCTCTTTCTCTATTTATACATATCTATCTCTTTCTCTCTCTTTGGCTCAGGCTGTGGTTTACCAACAAACAAAAACTTGTTGTGCAAGCGGCGCACGTGTTCCTCTGCCACAATTGACTTACAGCTTTTCACTTATTATTTATACAACAAATGTTGTTGTTGTTATTTTTGCTGTTGTTGTTGTTATTTAGCCCGCAATTGTGATAATCCTTTGCAGTTGCTTTTGAAAACAACTCGCAACTTTCTCTCATGTGGCTAACCACAGCTCTTACGCTCTAACTAAACAACAATGTCACAAGCTGCTAACAACAAAAGCCTCAATTTTTAAGCTATAAGCGTAGATTTAAACTCGTATAAGCTTGTTTAAGCTATTTCAAATTAAAACAAACAAACTTAAAGCTCCACTAAACAGTTAACTTTAAAACAAAGAGCTAAAAAGAGCACTACAAAATTTAAGTACAAATCATCAAAGCTGCTTTGTCAGAAGAGTAACTAACGTATGCTATTGTATGTTTAAAGTGAACATGAAGCTTATAAATAGTTAAACTTAGACAGCTTATGATTCAGAGTAAATACCGCAAACAAAGCTAAGCTGAAAGCGAATTGAGTACATAGAAAAATAACGTTAAAAGCGCATTGAAGAGTAGCTCAAAACTGCTGCCAAAAGTCTTCACATTTACTATACATTTTCGACAGCTTTCCATCAATTGAGTTGACGTATAAGTCATCTATTAAGCAACTTAACAGCTGAAACAATCCACAGCTTAATCAACAAAATACGGCCAATGTCATTTGGTCTTGCTGCTAATGCCTTTGCCGCATATGTGGTCAGGCTTCTGTTGTTGTTAGAACTTGTAGAACTTCTTGGTTATTTAGCTGCCGGTTTGCCAGCAAACCAAGTTGTCTTAACTTGGCGTTTAATTTCCTCTTTGTTAAACACAAATTACCTCAATGAGCTGAACAATTTTTGTATTTATTTTTTTTGTTTTTTTAATTAAAAAAATGAAAACAATTTACTACACAATTTCTTGCAAGACTTTTCGCTTTTGTTTCGCAGACACAAATTTGCTTTTTGGCTTTTGTGGATATATCAAGGGGGTGGTGACGTTGGAGACTGGTAAATGTGAGCTTACCTTCCTTTTTGTAGAAAATAACTTCCAACTTTAGTTCCATTTTGCTTGAGAGACTTTTCTCAATTTGCTGTTTGTGCTCGTCCTTTGTATCCGGCCCGTAAAGGAAATGACATGAGCAGCCTGTGCGTGTCGTTGTTGTGTTCATTCATTTTGGCAAACAATTGTGGAAAATGTTGTACAAATACATTGAAATGAGTATTGAAGTGCTGTAGTGCTGTCTGTCTGTCCGTCTGTCCGTCTCTTTGTCCATTCGTCCGCTCGTCCGTCTAACTGTTTTGCCTGTCCCATTGTCTTACCCTTTTGCATAATTTGCGCGCGTGAATATCCTGTCAAATCCACGAACCCATCCGAGCAATAAACAATTGGATTGCCATTTGCCTGCGCATTGCCGAGCACAAAGTTCGAGTCTGTTAAGAGAAAGAGAGAGTGAGAGTGAGAAAGAGAGAGAGAGAGAGAGAGATAGTGAGCGAGTGGGAGTAACAGTTTAAATGTGGCCCAAACAATTGTTCAATTGTCCTGTATCACAGTGACTGCCAAAATGTTTGCATACCTCCTGCTGTTTCAATTGTCAGCACAAGCTACTCAATTTGTATAAAATAAAATAAAATAAATAAATAAATACTCATATAGCATGTTTTATTTGCTTAGCATCGCTGACCTTTAAATATTACCTATTATATTATTGTAGTTGTTGCTGTGTCCCCCCGTCACGAGTTTATTATTTTGTAACAAACAAACGAAAATTTAATTAAATTTTTCTGGCAATACTCTGAATTTTCTCTCACTCTCTCTCTCTGTTGCTTCATAAAAACAAAATGAAATGAAATGAAATTCTTTGCTATTTTTTTGCGAGTCCTGTGAGAGTTTCCCTTGCACAAAAAACCAAACAAAAGCTCACAATGAAAGGCTTCACTCTGTGTGGGAAATGCATTGCATAAAAAAAAACGGATACATGGAAAACATTTCAGGATTTTCATTTCCCTTCGATAAGCAAAACTTCTAAGATTATGTCAAGCGGTGGTGCTCGACTTGGTAGATGCCCTGTGTATGTATGAAACATATTAATTTGTTTGTGCTAAGCAAATGAGAATGAGAGAACAGCAAAGCGAAGATAAACTGTATGTCAAGCATAGAGAACAAATATATAAAATAAATCGAGCTTAAGTTTAGAAGAACAGTAAAAGATTTATCTATATATAACGTATATAATAAAACTAGAAATTACTGACAGATAGAAAACTAAACTTAAAGACAGCTTCTTAAACCAGAGTTGACTCATAACACGTCTATTCATATTATATAAATACTTAATAGAACCAACTCTCATTTGTCTACCTTTACACATAATTATAATGCAACTTTTCAGCACTTTTCTGCCTACAGGGTATAAACATTAAAAATGCTTGAACATTCGCAAAAAACCTGAAGCAAAAACTGAATTAAGTTGAGCAATTACTCGAATTTATTACTAATGATTTTAGAGAGCAATTCAATGAGCTAATCATACTTAAAGACATTAAAATTAATGAATAATTTATGACCACAAATGCGTGCAATGGGATAGAAACTAATGCGACTAAATAGCATTGAGTATCGCTTCACAAAATCCTCAATTTGCAGGCTCTGCTTCTATTGTATCCATCGAATGCCATAAATAATGCGAGAGCACACAATTTGCAATCATAAATGGCAGCTATGAATAGAACTGAGTATTACTCGGAATAGTTGTGAGTGTATCTAAGTGTGAGTGTATATATAAGGCACATGGCTTTATTAACAGTAGTGGGCTTAGTGCTGTGCTTCAATGTACTCAATAAAGGATTATTGCAAATGCAACAGCAACAGCCCACACAATAAACTGACAACAGATGTTCTAATCAATTGAAGCACATGCATATTATGGGCATGAAATCAAACACAAAGCGAGAAGGAGCAAGAGAAAGAGAAAAGATATTGTGGATAGAGAAGGAGAAAACCCCAAAAAGTTTGTTAGCAAATCTAATAGCGCATTTATGTAATATTTCATGCCATTAAAAAGTTAACTGACCTAAAAGCCAAGTTTTGTTGCCACTTGCTGGCTACGCATACAGCATATTAAATACTTGACTGCACAGCATGTTCTGTTCTAACTGAAAGAACTGCTGAATTGTCAAGAAAATTATTTATATATATATATATATATATATATAAAATACTTGTCGCATAACAATCATACGCCATGTGGGCCCAGCATACAAATCATTTGCAGGCAATGCCAAGCATTATTGCCCTCTTCCTCAATGCCTCAACTCGTTTCATTTCGTATTTTTCATTATTATTTATGTCTCGTAAAATCTTGACAAGCAGTAAAAAAAAAAAGAAGAGGAAAGTGTAATTACACTCGAAAAGATACGCATAAACAATTATTAATTACTTTCGCATGTTGTTGCACAATCGTTTGGCTAATTATCGAGTGCATTTTATTAGTCCAAAAAGGTTGACATTTAAATGTGACACAAAAGGAAATGCTTGTGACAAATGAAAAGTATTTTATGAGTTTTCATTAACGCCGTAGGCGTACTTCATTGCTCCCCCCCTTCACTTTGCTTGTGTGTGCCGACAATTGACGAGGGACAAAGGAACAAAATACCAGGAGAGCTGAAGACAACAACAAGTAGTTTTAAGTTTATTTCTCATTCTATGCCAAAGGGGAAGTTTACCAAAGGGACATAAGCATTGTCCTTGTTGCTTGTGCCTGTTATTGTCCCTATTTATTTTTTTTTTGTTGTTCTATATTTTGCTTCAAGACTTTTGCGTACTCTTTAATCTGTGATATTTTTTTATGACTCGCCCAAATGCTGCCCGGTATTATGCATTTGCCATTATGTCGAGCGACGGGCTCAATAAAATGTGCATAAATAGAACATTGGCTAAATATAAATATCGTTTGCACGCAATTCCCTATAAATCATTTATTTAATATGTCCAGAAGGGAAGCTTATTTTACTGACATCTAAAATTTTTATCAAGTTTCAGCTTTAATGTTTTTATAAATCTGTAAATTGTTTAATCTTTTAAGGTACAAATACTTTTCTAGTTCGCTTCTGAGCTGCTTTCTACAGCTCTTTTAGATTATAAGTCGTACTTCTGTTATTTGAAGTTAAACATCAATTGTTTAGACACTATAATGCATCTTTGCTTAGCCATAACTTATCTAACACTCGGCCAAAGCGAAGCTATCTTCTACTTCATTTCCCATCGTATTTTTTATGTGTTTTTTTTTTTTTTTCTATGCTTTTAAAACTTACGCGTGCCATCGAAGCGTGTGGCAATTGTGTCCAAGAATGTGTTTTGGGGCGCTAACAGCCCCTTGCGGGCTGGCATAGGAATGGTTGCGGCCTTGTGCGCCTATAGAAGCGCTGCTCTGGTCTAAATGAAATAACTGCAAAGATACAAACAAAGAAAATGACAAAATTACAGATATTTTCATTAAATATTCATATTTAATTTCTTGTAACAATTGCAATAATAATTTATTTGATTGCATTGCTATTTAGTTCGCGTTGCTTATCAAATCAATATGCAAAATGCCAACCGACAATATTCAATTAATTTGTTATTCACAAAACCACAAAACATCCGCTTTGGCCCTCAGTTAACAGCAGTATGTGGCCAACAAGTATGGAACAATACATAATACTGTGGTTGATCGACTCACTTAGGGTATACACAAGTTATAGGTCATAAAATTCATTGAGAGAACTTCAATATCTCTAACTGTACAAAGTACACAAAGTAACGAGATAAAGCAAAGTGAATGGTAGTAAGAAAGAAAGTAACAATAACGAGTAACAGTAACGAGTAACAGTAACGAATAACAGTAACGAATAACAGTAACGAGTAAAAGTAGTGAGTAAGAGTAACGAGTAAAAGTAGTGAGTAAAAGTATCGAGTAACAGTAACGAATAACAGTAACAGTACGAAGTAACGGTAACGAGTAACAGTAACGAGTAACAGTATCGAGTAACAGTAACGAGTAACAGTAACGAGTAACAGAAACGAGTAACAGTACCGAGTGACAGTAACGAGTAACAATAACGAGTAACAGTAACGAGTAACAGTAACGAGTAACAGTAACGAGTAACTGTAGCGAGTAACTGTAGCGAGTAATAGTAGCGGGTAACAGTAACGAGTAACAGTAGCGAGAACGAGAATAGTACGAGTGAATTCAGAGAATTCAAACAACGAGTGATAGAAATAATTTATTTAAAATGTAATAAATAATATAAATATTATTATTATATATTATATTACATTATATCAATTAAACACAAATATACCCTGCATACCATATAATGTACGAGTATAGAAAACTAATATTGAAAATGCCGCACACAACATGGTCAGTCCATTTAGCACCGACTGCGCTTTAACACAATAAGCCAACGTTGATGTGGAATACATAAATTTAGTTGACGTTTTTAATAATTTCCTTCTTGTTGTTTCCAACACCCACGGCGAATGAAGAAGAAGCAGAAGCAGAAGCAGATGAGTAGTCGCAACAGCAGTAACCACTCAGGTGCCGGCAACATGTAAATTGTGAAGCCAAATGAAGGGTAACACAATAACCGAGCAACCACAACCGCAACACTGACAGCTGTTGCGTCTGAAAAGCATCGTTTATTTTTATTATTTTTTATTATTCGTATTAAAGGAAGCAAAAAAAAAAAAAAATGACTAAATGACGTTAAAATCGAAAAGCGATAAGAAGGCAACAGCGCGAGTGACGTTAAGCTTAAATGTATCGATGCTTATCACTACACTTATCAGTTATGGGCCAATGACATTAGCCTGGGGAAGCTTGCAAAAGTGTAGATATAATAAGGAAGTGTGTCTTTATATATCATATTAGCTTTAAGCTTTGTATTTAGCTACAGAAAGCCTTTTAATGTGACCTTTGTTGACGTTAACTGAAAGCTGTAAGCTGCCTACAATTGAGTTGCTTTTTAGTTCGAATTAGATTAGATAAACCAAAGTTAAGCTTAATTTAT
The DNA here is from genome assembly GCA_018901825.1 of Drosophila funebris. Classification (NCBI taxonomy): domain Eukaryota; kingdom Metazoa; phylum Arthropoda; class Insecta; order Diptera; family Drosophilidae; genus Drosophila; species Drosophila funebris. Next base: position 344,013 of record JAEIFK010000271.1, read on the forward strand.
AATTATAAAATGTTAATAGAAAATACTAAGTAATCAAAACTTAAGCGAATACTTTAGATAAGTGAACTTTAACAACTGAATTGTACAGCATTAATCTACTTTCACATTTATGTTAAACCAAACTTTATTTAAACAATAATTCGCCAAGCACAAAGTGCCAAAAGTAAATCATTTAAAAGCTTAAGTCAAAGCTCAACTGTCAGCAGCAGCAAGTGTCATTGGGTTACAAGCCTCAACTAAAGTAAAGGCTGCTCCACATCCCCCCAACTGATTGGCCAAATTCAGGCGAAAGCGATAAGCGCTTATGGGCCATGTGTGTTGGCACTGATAACGAGCGTTAATAAAGCCTACCGTAATTGCTAAGCAGCGCACGTGGCGCAGTCAGGTGCAAATTATGCACACAAAATTGCAACATTTTGGTTAGATGGCCAAATGCAATTTTAATTAATATGCCACATTCAAATTGCAAAGCCTTCCGCTCTCTGCCCCCCACCCCAAAATAGTTAACTTTATATTAAACCACAAAATTTTCATTTCCACACATTCGTATAAGGGGAGGCAGGGGAAGGAACGTGAAATAGGGAGGGAATGGTCAGAGTTTTGGTAATGGGCTACCGCAAGCATATGCTTGTTTGAATCTGGTTAACCCAGACACACACACCCGACACACACACACACATACATGGATATTTATGATACTCTAACTGGCAGCATGACAGCTGAAGATATGTGTGTGTGTGTGTGTGTCTGTGTGCAATTTCCGTTTCCGCTTTATTCCACATGATTAGGCTGATGATATGAGCACGCTCTCTCTCTCTCTCTCTGTCTCCGACAACTGCTACTCATGTCTGCTTTTCCTGAGCAACTTGAGGCGGATGCTTATGCTTACTGTGCATGTGTCGAGTGCTTGTTGCATTCGTTTTTGTTGCCCCTAAAACGGATAACACAGTTGCAGCAGTTGCCACACAAAAGAAAAAGCAAAATATGGGAAATATTTTCAATTTGAAAAATGGGAAAAATCCCTGTAAACGGATCTATAGTAAATACACAGCAGCTGCTCGACTAAATGCACTGTTTCTTCAGCAAACATTGTGCAATTTTCACAGTTTTCACATGGAAATAGTTTCTAGAAAATCTACTCTAATTACAGTCAAACTTGGCTATGACAAAGCCGCAACTATTGTACAAAAGTTAATACAAGAAACATTAGTTAAGTTATCAGTTAATTTGCCTAGAGCTTAACTTAATAAATTTAAGAAGTTTTGCTGTATGCTGGGCGCAAATTCAAACTAGCGTAGCTTCACTGTACTGTGTAATTTAAGTGTGGCAAATGCTGCTTAATTATTAATTGCATTTCTCTAACAAAGTTGATATCTTTAAAATCATAAAACAAAAGCATTTATGCGCATAATAAACAGACATATTCTACTTATTCTGTTTTCAAAACAATGTTTAATTCAAATTAAACTAAGCTAAGCTGCTTTTTCTATATCCAATAACATTTCTTGTTGCTATTCAAATGAAATAACTCTGGCACGGCTCACAGTCAGTTTAATATGCTTCAAATTAATTTAATTAAAGGAATCAACTTATTTCCAAGGCAACAGTAGCCGCTATAGAGTTAAAAGCAACTGTTTCGGTAACAAAATAATTTCCAGTGAATAAGTGAAAGCGTAATTTAATCCCCTTGCAGTTATTTACAAGAAACCTGATGCTGTTTGCTGTTGCTGTGTACGCAACTTACACTGCGTGTGCTTTCCCTTAGAAGTCAAGTAATTGAATAAAATTAAAATAGATGGCATAAATAAATATGCACTCATGCAGAGCCAGTGGCCGTGGCAGCAATCGAGGCTTGCATTGCACATGAAGAAAGAAGGCAAAAGAACTCTACTTTCAGCTGAAGGTTGTCCGGCAAATGGGGCACCTTAAATGCCTTGTAACATTGGCAACGCGCCTGGCATTTTTAATTCGAAATATACATGTGAAAAAACATAGTATACATATACAAATGGTATATATAAATGTGTGTGTGTGTGTGTGTGTGGGAGTAGCGGACAACTGGGCATGTGGCACGTGTAACATAAAAAGCAGCACGGAAATGCGATAATACATTTCGGCTGAAACTTCACACACTCGACTGAGCGACGAAAAAAACGAAGAATCAGCTACTATAAAGCCGACAACTGAATACACTGACTGTATTATACACTCAGCTAATAACTGAAGCATATGGTAAGCTGAACTTAAGCTAAATCCGTGCAAATCAAAAGTTACACAAAAATTGCTGCAATAAAATATTAATTTTCCAGCAACAACTCACACTTTGTAGCATTTAAACAGAGCGAACTTAAAGTTATATGCACTTGATGCTGTTTTATATAACTCTAAGTTCTATTAGATATATGTATATAAAGTTTGATAAACTTAACTCAACTTAGAGCAGTCACACATTCACTACTTAAATGCCTTACAAATTGCCAGAAAAGAAGTGAAATTTTCGTAATGTTAGAACGCAACAAGAAACTAAATTGGCATGGTTTCTTTTTTATTTATTTTATTACAATTTGCCGCTTGCCACATGCCACATGCCACTTGCATAGTTGCTTTCAGAGATTTCCAACGCCAGGCGAATGCCTTGCGTGGGGGGGTTGGGGGGGGGTAGAAGGAGGAACAAACAAGAGTTCGTCCTTTTTATTTGCTTTTTGCCTGCGCTGTGTGAAGCCCTTTAGGAGTATGACCTTATTACGATTAAATAGAACCTTAGACACGACGCAAAGTTTGCATATTGACGGCTGCTGGTTGGCCCCACCGAACTATGAATGTTAACGGTTTTTGTTGTTGTTGGCCAACAAAGTGCAGCCATTAACCATTGATGTGGGTTAGTTTGAACAGCGTAAAAAGCTCTGAGCGCTGACCATGTTGACTGAACAACTTTTCCAAAGGCTTATGAAACAGACAGAGAGAGAGAGTGAGAAAGAGGCAAAGAGAGAGAGAGAGACAGAGAGACTTTTATCTGCAGTTTGAGCTGCACTCACTTAGCTTTATTTACCTCAGTTGAAGTCAAATGAGCAAAAGCCAAACGATAAACATTAACATTCAGTAAGTTCAACAAATCAATAATATAAAGCAACTAAATTTGTTTAAAATTATATAAATTTAAAGCTAATTTCTCCAATTATTATGTAGTATTTTGCCCAACCATTAAATGCTTAAATTTGATTAATAATTTGTTGCCTTATTTATGCCTGATTGCTTACGCAATGATTGACTTTAATTTAGAGTACAAAATAAACATTTAAATGCAATTAAGCATTATTATTTAAACTGTAGATAAAAAGAAAAAAACATATTATTGTTATTATTATTACGCTGCAGCTAACAATAATAATTAACATTTACATGCTCTCATTAGTCAAGGCTCAGTAAGTGACAATGTTTATAAAAACCTAACAAAAAAATATGAACAACATTTGTTATTCAATTGTTTTGCAGTTGTTTTATATAAGTTCAGCTGACAAAGCATGGAAATGCATGAACAGCGCTTGAAAATTGCAATTATTTATATAATTTGCTGCATTTTGTTGTTTCAACAGGCAGCAGCCAAGGTGCGTATACGTAATGTGAACTCTCTACCTTTCCCTGCTTCTCTTGCATTCTCTGTTGTTGTTCTTCTGTTTTCTTTTTTTTTCAGACTGAGTTTGAGCTGCAGTTCGAGAACTTTAGCTGCCACAGCACTGATGCAATTGCAAATCCTTTTGAACGACTCCACTGCGGTCTTAACAAGAACGTTAAGAGACGCACTTTGCACATGGAATTCGCATTGGTTGAGGAATTGAAAGAGTTCGAGTTTCAGATTGGCATCGTTATGCCACGTCGGCCAGTCGACTTTCTGCTGCTCAATCTGACCATAGATGGTTGCCAGTTGCTGGCGAATAAGAATCAAGTGCCATTGATGCGGCTGGCAAGGGAAATTCTCGATCGTTATAGCAATTTTCCACGGCAATGTCCGTTTCAGTGTGGCAAGGCCTACTACATTCGGGCCTTTCGACTCGACCTGAGTCTGATACCCGCATTGGCAATGGAAACGCCTGTGCAACTGCAGTTCACATATCAGCGCAGCCAGCAACAGTTGCCACTGTTGCAAGGTCAGATTGTGGCACGCGTGCAGCGCACAATGAATGCCAAAAAGAATGATGTTTGAAATTGTGAAAGGCATAATTGTTGTTGATTAATTAAAAGTGAAATAGCAGGAGATTGATTAAATGGCAGCGGCTGCTTAACATTTTTGAAATGATCGACTTGTAGTTACTCATTATGTTGGGATTGGAGGATTGCATATATAAAGAGTTTTAACTTTTTGTGTGTTATGGCATTTATCTCTTTCGAGACATTTACAAAGTGATCGACTAGCAGTTACCCTTTAGTTTACTCATTACGTTGGGATTGGAGTATGTAATATATATAGATTTTTACCATTCAGTGTGTTATTTAATTAGATTAAACTCTTTACACATATTTGCAAAGTGATCGACTAGCAGTTACCCTTTAAAGAGTCAAACAACAGCTGAGGTTGATTGATTGCACATCTAATCAACTCTCTCTCTCTCTCTCTCTCTCTGTCAGTTTCTTAGCAAAACCCAACTCAAACATCAGCACTGCTGCAAAAAGGGAACGACTAGAAGTTACCCTTTAAGCTGCCTTTCATATATACATATTTAAAATTTTAAATTTTTTCGTTTGAAATATGTATTGCTTATGCCTTTGTAGCACATTTACAATGTAGTCGACTAGCACATACCCATTAAGGTTGTTGTGATTGATTGTTTTACATAATTCTCTGCATTTAACATATACTGAGCTGCTCTATTCCAAACTCATATCACACATTTGCAGCTGATTACAGGGTATCTTGAATATTAATATATTAGCTCACAGTTGACAGCTGAGCAGCAGCTGGCCCTGAAGTTAATATTGCAGAAAATCAGCCAACTGTCTGGCTGTGACAGCGTCACGAGAAGCAAGCACCTGATGTTGCTGCCAGTGAGGCAACCTTCTCTCCTCCACTTCTCCCCTCCTCCACTCCATCACTCCTTTACCCACCATACAACCATTCACCTTCCATACAATCCCACACTCTGTCTCCCTTTCTCTCTCTCCCTCTCTCTCTGTCGATCTCTTTCTCTTTGTGGCAATTTGTTCCACAGACACACACACACACACACACACACACACACACACACACACACACTCACACACACACACACGTACATTGTTGCAGCCGCTAACTGGCTAACTGAGCCATTGTATGTCTGACTGCTGCCACATGCCACATGGCAGCAACAGTTGCCAGCCATTCGACATTTGACAGTCGTGCAACGACAATTGGTAACTGCCAACAGGCAATAGGCAACTGGCAACAGGCAACTAATAACGTTTGCAGCCTCTGTCACACGTATTTGTTGTTTGCTTGCAACAATGTTGCTGCCACATGCAGCAAGCCAAATGATTTGTTACTGTTAACATTTATGCACTTCCTGTAGCGCAGCGTACAAACTGCCTGTCATGTGAATGGATTTTAATTAGACTTTAGAGATTTCCATTTGTCTGTGTGTGTGTGTGTGTGTGTGTGTATGAATGATTGCTAGTGTGTGTGATTTCATATCTCTAACTGTGGCACATTCCCCTGTGTCCGCTCATTACTAGCAACATTGTTAAATTTAGCTAACAGTTTAGTTAGTTAGTCAATTGTTTCTACAACAACCTTTGCGCTTCGCATAGATTTTGCAACACTTTGACGCAAGTTCCATAGACTTGCCACAAAAAAAAAAAAAAAACTTGTTGTCATGATAACTTAGGAAACTGTATAGCCCTATGAATATTTGATTAAATCCATTAAGCAAAGCAATTGTCTATTTAAAACTGTTTGGCTACAACTCCAAGCGGGTATACTAAACTACTCTCTCTGTGTTGGCAATACCCTAACAACGACACGCCGCTCATAGCGAGTCCAATGTTTAAATAAACATACTCAATGTCAACGCATAAATACGAATTAAAACTTGTATATTAAATGAAGAAATTAAACATTTAATCAAACCAAATGGCAGCCATAACAATAAAGTCAAATGAAAGCGACATTTGCTAGGGTATTGCCGCTTCATTGGAGCCAACTTGGCAAAACTGTTAGTTGTTAGTTGTGTTGCATATTAAATTTAACGCTGTTAACCTGTTGAAGTTGCCCCCCTTCCGCACTACGGAACTGGCTTACAAGTTCTGCATTCTAAATGGGCTTTCATTATGCTTTTGGCTCTTGTGGTTGTTTTTAAAGCGAACACACAAAATATTGATAAGCCTTGTCCGCAAATTCTACTGGTTAAACCACGCCCCCGCCCCAACGCCCACTGCCATGGCATATTCCAGCTGCCGGGCTTAGCTGGGGCACATAATTATGGCAACCCTTTTTGCCGATGATCCGATGTGTGGCTCATGTGATGGGCGGAGGGAGGCGGGGGAAGGCAAGGCAATTTAGTCTTTATCAAGCTGCCACAAAAGTTTGAACATTCTTAAGACTTTAAAACTTTTTGTGTGCGCCAGAAAAAAAGAATATAAATAATAAAAAAAAACCTTAGCATAACTTTTCACAGCAGCGAAAGAGTAAAGCAAAAGACTATAAAGAGTAGAAAGAGCATTACGAATTAAAGATGAGAAAGCAGTGAAGATTGCGTCGAATTTATGCAAAATTGCAAATTAAATGCTGTTGTGTATTTAGCAAAAATATTTATAATTAATTAATTGTTAGTTGTGATGCTGTCAGCGGCTTATAGATGTTATTAATGAAAATTTATGAAAAATTACTGTAGCTGACAGATAACAGCGAGGCCAGGCAACAACAACAACAACAACAGCAACAACAACGACAGCAAACAACATAAAGTTCAATATGAAAAGTCGTTTTCATATTTTATGAAAATTCATCTTTTGTATTGCCCACAAAACTCGAGACTGGGCATAACTCAGACAAGTTGTATTGAAACGCGTCGAGTCTGTGCATAATCTGTTCATATTGTTGTTATTGTTATTGTTGTTGCTTTGCTGTCAATTTCACAGATTAATGCGCGCACATTTGAACGCCTTGGTCTGCAGTCTGCAGCACTTACATTTATTATTGACAATGGCCAAAAAGTTGTTGGCTCTTTTGGTCACGAAGCGCCACAAAATTGATTTACACCCAAAATGTTTTAATCGCCAAAGTTCAGCGAAAGACTTTCACACAACAAATACAAACACAAATACATATATAAATAACTAAACATATACAAATACATATACATATACATAAACTCTGCCTATACATATGTGCATAGTTTGTGGCTGCTTAAACTTCTCATAACTTGGCCAATTTATTAACTAGCCAGCGGCCTGCATTGTGTCTATAGCAAATAGCAATAACAAAAAGCCAACTTAGCATAATATTTTTACATTATAATCCCACCATTCCGCTTGCTTTCTTCGTCCTTGGGGCTATGCACAATATTTCAGACACATTTATCCCTTTTTAAAAATGGGTTATTTGAGCTGGGCATAAGAAATTTCCCATAAAAATGCTGAATTTTTAAAAGAATTCTTACTTTAGGCGATGGCATTTAAAAAGTTGTAAACTTGCAAGTTGGCAATTTTCAGAGCTTTAATAATGTATTAAATGATATAGTAGTGTGTGACCTTTAAACTCTTTTAATTGCTTAGCTTAGAGTGAGATGTTTTTGGGGCATAGAAAAGAATTTTCAATTAAAAAGAGACTAAAGATTTATAGACTTTAGAAATGTGCAAATCGGATTGCAAATTATGAGACTATAACGAGGAGATTGGCCTAGATATTGTAGATGGAGGTTTTAGGTAATAGAAGAAACTCTTTGATATAATTATAATTAACTACATTTTTATCTCAATCTGAAAAGGAGACTTGCACTTAATTTAATGTATATTATTATATATTTACTATTACATATAAATTATTATTTATATATTATTTTATATCAAAATATTAAATAAAAATATTCTAATATTTTTTTATATAAGTTATTAAAACATAGTATTATCATTTTATTTTATTATATATTTTATATTATTGTCATTATAATTATTAATATATAATATCATTTTATTTTATTATTATGTAAATATTATTTTATTTTGTTTTATATAAGTTATTAAATTATTCAATATAATTCCAACATATTATTATTATTTTATATAATTATATATTTATTATTATTTTTATTATTATTACCATTTTAAATTATTATATATTTATTTTTACATATTAATTATATATTATTTTATATAAAAATATTAAATAAAAATATACCAATATTTTTTTATATAAGTTATTAAAATATAGTATTATTATTTTATTTTATTATATATTTTTAATATCATTTTATTTTATATTATTATATATTTATTATTATTTATATATTATTATTATTATCATTTTAAATTTTTATATGTTTAGAAATATTTATATATTACTTTAAAATTTTATACATTAATTATTAATACTAAATATAATTTCAACATTTTTATCTACATTGAAAAATCAGAAAATATTTAGTTAAATCAAATAAATAACTATGAATATTAAATATAATAAAATAAATAACGAAAATGCCTAAATACTCTTATCACAACTTGTAGGAACGTGGTAACATGTGAGAAAACATTAGAGTCGCGATAAGCGTGTTGCACTGTACACACAACCACACATACTTACACATATATTTGGCACATGTATGTGCACTTTTATCAGCGCTAAGAACCCAACATATGTCGCTCGCTGCGGTAAACTTACAACTGACTTTTGTGGTTTTGCCAAGAAGTGAAAATATTTATATAAAATAATTTAAATTATGCCTCTAAATTAATTACTCGATAAGCGAAAAACGAAGAGAAACCACAGTTATGTCTTCTATGACTTCTGCCTGGCCGTTGAATTCTTGTGGTTAGATTGAAAGACGTATAAATAAGCCGTAAATTGCTGGCAATTGTCACAGTGCGTCGCCACAACTCGTGAAGAGCAGTACAATTTTACAGGGTATACGAAGTGTAGTACAGTGAAATCAATTAACTATGAATACCGATTTGAAAGCCTTGGAATTGTTGTTCCAACGTCCATTGGAGCCGGTGTTTACCACTCGGGATCAGGGCAAGACCGTGTTCGATCTGCCCGATAGTTTCTATACGGAACGTTATAGCAACAATACCGAGGAGGTTGCCAATCGTTTCTCCCAGAATGTGGATACAAGGATACCGTTGCGTGATTTGGCCCAAAAGCCAAATCTTGGCTTTACCAAGAAACTGGGCAAGAAGTCACAATTCTCGCTGTTCAACAGTCTGCACAGGGAGATCGCCAGCCAGCTGATCCAATTGTACATGGATGCACCCAATTTGCAGCAATTCGTATCGCTGGCAGCATTCACCAAGTATGAGTGCTTGAGTATTCATTTCATTCACATTTATTCATTCGTTTATTTTGCCTTCCAGGGATCGCGTCAATCCGGTGCTATTTCAATATAGTTACGCTGTGGCCATTGCCCATCGTCCGGATACACGGGAAGTGCCCATTCCGAACATTTCGCAGGTTTTTCCAGGCAACTTCATTGAGCCATCCGTGTTCCAGGATGCACGCCAGGAGGCGAACGTGATTGAGAAGAGCGGTAATCGTGCTCCATTGGAAATACCCGTCAATTACACAGCCTCCGATCGTGAGGATGAACAACGTTTGGCCTATTTCCGTGAGGATATTGGCGTTAATAGCCATCATTGGCATTGGCATTTGGTGTATCCGGCCAGTGGACCCAGGGAAGTCATCGATAAGGATCGTCGCGGTGAACTCTTCTACTATATGCATCATCAGATTCTGGCACGCTACAATGTCGAGCGTTTCTGCAACAATCTGAAACGTGTGCTGCCCCTGAACAATTTGCGTAACGAGATCACCGAGGGATATTTCCCCAAGATCCTGTCCAGTGTGAACAATCGCACATATCCGGCACGTGTCTCCAATCAGCTGCTACGCGATGTGGATCGTCCCGATGGCAGCATTGAGATCGCTGATGTTGAACGCTGGCGCGATCGGGTGCTTGCCGCCATTGATCAAGGATATGTTGAGGATGTAAGTGTAAAGATTGGAGCATTCATTCCTACTTATATTTCAATTCCGTTTCCATTCAATTTCTTATTCCTACTTCCCGTTTTGTTCCTTTTCCCATTACCCAATCCTAATTAGAACACCGGCAAACGTATTCCTCTGGACGACAAGCGTGGCATTGACATCCTTGGCAATCTGATTGAGGCAGCCACCGCTCTCTCGGTCAACAGTCAATTCTATGGCAATTTGCACAATCAGGGCCACAACATCATCTCGTTTGCCCACGATCCCGATGCCCGGCACTTGGAGGACTTTGGCGTGATGGGTGATGTGACGACGGCAATGCGTGATCCGATCTTTTACAGATGGCACGGCTTCATCGATAGCATTTTCAACAAGCACAAGTCACTGCTGCCTGTGTACAACAACACTGAGCTGAACTTTGATGGCGTTAATGTTACCTACATTGAGGCCAAGTTGGGCACAGGTGGTGCACGTCCCAATACGTTGTTGACCTATTGGCAAAAGTCCACAGCCAATTTGGCAGCTGGCCTGGACTTTGGGCCCACGGACAATGATGATATTGCGGCATCGTTTAGACATCTGCAGAATGCACCCTGGACATATACCTTCAATGTGACCAATAATGGTCCCAAGCGCACCGGCACTTGCCGCATCTTCATCTGCCCCAAGACCGATGAGCGCAACCAGCCGCTGCGCTTGGAGGAGCAACGTCTTATGGCCATTGAAATGGACAAGTTTACAGTGGAGTGTAAGTAGTTGTAGATGGTATGCAAATGGATGTTTGGCATTTGCTAATAAGCATATATCTGTTATTCTTTAGTGGTGCCTGGTGAGAATACTGTGCGACGTGAGTCGACTTCCTCATCGGTGGCCATTCCATTTGAGCGCTCGTTCCGTGCCGTTGGCGCCAACTATCAACCCAAGGCAGCCGATGAATTGGCACGTTTCCGTTTCCTGCGGCTGCGGCTGGCCACAACATCTGCTGTTGCCCAAGGGCAAAGCGGAGGGCATGGTATTTGATTTGTTTGTCATGATTTCGGACTACAGCAACGATTCGGTGCAGCAGCCGAGCAAGTGAGTGGCAAAGCGAATGTTGCAATCACATTGACCAATTCTTAATTACACAAATATGCTCTACTCTCTCTCTCTCTCTCAAACTCTCTCTCTCTCTCTAACTGCAGCACACCAAATGATGCCTGCAGCACGGCCTATTCGTTCTGCGGTCTCAAGGATAAACTCTATCCCGATCGACGCACCATGGGCTTCCCCTTCGATAGGCGTCTGCCCAACGATAATCTTAACGCTTTGGTTGGCGCATTCACCAACATGGCTAAAACCGATTTGACGATTATATTCAATGATAAAACTGTCGGCTAAACGAATTGAAAACTAACTGAGAATCACAATTATTTACACAACACATTTATTATATATTTTATATACTTTATATACTTTATATATGCTTATACTTTCTATACACTTGCTGCAATAATAAATGCCGTAGCTTTTTGGTTACAATTTGCTCGACAAATATTTGCCTTGCATTATTTAATATTATTTATATCAATGTGATGCCTTGGTTAGCCAACCACACACACACACACATAGATATATATATTTAGCGTCTGTTGCCGTTTATTTGCGCCACACAAACACGCCCACACGCCAACTAAGTTGCGGGCGGGACTAGGCCAGGCCGGGCCAGGCCAGGCTAATCCTATTAGACTTCAAAGCCGTTTGCTCAACAAACTTTGGCCCATTGCCTCATGTCCAGACTTGCCCCTTCCGTTTGCTTTTCTCACTCTCTTTCTCAGTCTCCCACTCTCGCTCCCTTTCTCTGTCTCTCTCTCTCTCTCTCGCTCTCTCTCGCTCAGCTTGTTCTTGGCCATGTTGCTCGCCAAACAACAAGCCGACGCTTTTCTGTATTACACTTTCTAACCAAACCGCACTGCACGTGTTGCGCTTATTAATTTCTTCTTCTTCTACTACTCTATTTGTATTCCCTTCCCTCTCAACAATATTTCAACATTTCACCGCCTGGTCGTGCCACAATTAATGCTGCATACTTCAAGGCGCCAAAGTTTTAGCACTGAAACCAGAAACAAGTTAAACTTCGAGTTGCTTTCCTCGTATCGGACTCAAGAACAACAACAACAGCTGCTGATTATAGTTTAACAAATTGATCTTTAATGGCTTAACTTATTGTGCAATCGAAGCGAAAATAATAATAATATATGATATATAGATTCGCCTCCATAAATATCATATAAATTATCGATAACTTTGATCAAATTGATATTCCGAATGGAAATCGGAATATTATTAATAAAGTTATGAGAGTTCAAAGTTTGCGAAAAAGTGTAAATGGAAATTATCGATAATTTTGGAAAAAAATTAAAATCCACAAATGAATAAAATTTAAAAGCAGAATAAATTTGGAGGCCAAACAATGATCAAATTGATATTCCGAATGGAAATCGGTTAAGAATTGTAAAAGTTATGAGAGTTCAAAGTTTGCGATAAAGTGTAAAGGGGTAAGTATGGAAATAATCGATAATTTTGATCAAAAATTTAAATTCCACAAATGAATAAAAATTAAATGCAGAATAAATTTGGAGGCCAAACAATGATCAAATTGATATTCCGAATGGAAATCGGTTAAGAATTGCAAAAGTTATGAGAGTTCAAAGTTTGCGATAAAGTGTAAAGGGGTAAGTATGGAAATAATCGATAATTTTGATCAAAAATTTAAATTCCACAAATGAATAAAAATTAAATGCAGAATAAATTTTGAGGCCAAACAATGATCAAATTGATATTCCCAATGGAAATCGGTTAAGAATTGCAAAAGTTATGAGAGTTCAAAGTTTGCGATAAAGTGTAAAGGGGTAAGTATGGAAATAATCGATAATTTTGATCAAAAATTTAAATTCCACAAATGAATAAAAATTAAATGCAGAATAAATTTGGAGGCCAAACAATGATCAAATTGATATTCCGAATGGAAATCGGTTAAGAATTGCAAAAGTTATGAGAGTTCAAAGTTTGCGATAAAGTGTAAAGGGGTAAGTATGGAAATAATCGATAATTTTGATCAAAAATTTAAATTCCACAAATGAATAAAAATTAAATGCAGAATAAATTTTGAGGCCAAACAATGATCAAATTGATATTCCCAATGGAAATCGGTTAAGAATTGCAAAAGTTATGAGAGTTCAAAGTTTGCGATAAAGTGTAAAGGGGTAAGTATGGAAATAATCGATAATTTTGATCAAAAATTTAAATTCCACAAATGAATAAAAATTAAATGCAGAATAAATTTGGAGGCCAAACAATGATCAAATTGATATTCCGAATGGAAATCGGTTAAGAATTGCAAAAGTTATGAGAGTTCAAAGTTTGCGATAAAGTGTAAAGGGGTAAGTATGGAAATAATCGATAATTTTGATCAAAAATTTAAATTCCACAAATGAATAAAAATTAAATGCAGAATAAATTTGGAGGCCAAACAATGATCAAATTGATATTCCGAATGGAAATCGGTTAAGAATTGCAAAAGTTATGAGAGTTCAAAGTTTGCGATAAAGTGTAAAGGGGTAAGTATGGAAATAATCGATAATTTTTATCAAAAATTTAAATTCCACAAATGAATAAAATTTAAATGCAGAATAAATTTAGAGGCCAAACAATGATCAAATTGATATTCCGAATGGAAATCGGTTAAGAATTGCAAAAGTTATGAGAGTTCAAAGTTTGCGATAAAGTGTAAAGGGGTAAGTATGGAAATAATCGATAATTTTGGAAAAAGAATTAAATTCCACAAATAAATAAAATTTAAATGCAGAATAAATTTGGAGGCCAAACAATGATCAAATTGATATTCCGAATGGAAATCGGTTAAGAATTGCAAAAGTTATGAGAGTTCAAAGTTTGCGATAAAGTGTAAAGGGGTAAGTATGGAAATAATCGATAATTTTGGAAAAAAAATTAAATTCCACAAATGAATAAAATTTAAATGCAGAATAAATTTGGAGGCCAAACAATGATCAAATTAATATTCCGAATGGAAATCGGTTATGAATTGCCAAAGTTATGAGAGTTCAAAGTTTGCGATAAAGTGTAAAGGGGTAAGTATGGAAATAATCGATAATTTTTATCAAAAATTTAAATTCCACAAATGAATAAAATTTAAATGCAGAATAAATTTAGAGGCCAAACAATGATCAAATTGATATTCCGAATGGAAATCGGTTATGAATTGCCAAAGTTATGAGAGTTCAAAGTTTGCGATAAAGTGTAAAGGGGTAAGTATGGAAATAATCGATAATTTTGATCAAAAATTTAAATTCCACAAATGAATAAAATTTAAATGCAGAATAAATTTAGAGGCCAAACAATGATCAAATTGATATTCCGAATGGAAATCGGTTATGAATTGCCAAAGTTATGAGAGTTCAAAGTTTGCGATAAAGTGTAAAGGGGTAAGTATGGAAATAATCGATAATTTTTATCAAAAATTTAAATTCCACAAATGAATAAAATTTAAATGCAGAATAAATTTAGAGGCCAAACAATGATCAAATTGATATTCCGAATGGAAATCGGTTAAGAATTGCAAAAGTTATGAGAGTTCAAAGTTTGCGATAAAGTGTAAAGGGGTAGAGTTGCTCAGCTGCACTGCCACCATGCACTCCTAGCACACATATTTATAGACAATTACTTAACAGCAAATCAGCTGCAGCTGGATACGCAGCATATACACGCACGCAGAAGCGCCACTGCAGTTGCTTGCGGCCAATCACGATCGCTGCTATGTAAGCAGCAGCATTCACATACATGCTAGACTCTGGCAGCGTTGCTCAGCTGCACTGCCACCAGGCACTCCTAGCACACACATACTTAGACAATTACTTAAAGGCAAATCAGCTGCAGCTGGATACGCAGCATATACACGCACGCAGAAGCGCCACTGCAGTTGCTTGCGGCCAATCACGATCGCTGCTATGTAAGCAGCAACATTCACATACATGCTAGACTCTGGCAGCGTTGCTCAGCTGCACTGCCACCAGGCACTCCTAGCACACACATTTGTAGACAATTACTTAACTGCCAATCAGCTGCAGCTGGATACGCAGCATATACACGCACGCAGAAGCGCCACTGCAGTTGCTTGCGGCCAATCACGATCGCTGCTATGTAAGCAGCAGCATTCACATACATGCTAGACTCTGGCAGCGTTGCTCAGCTGCACTGCCACCAGGCACTCCTAGCACACACATACTTAGACAATTACTTAACTGCCAATCAGCTGCAGCTGGATACGCAGCATATACACGCACGCAGAAGCGCCACTGCAGTTGCTTGCGGCCAATCACGATCGCTGCAGCATTCACATACATGCTAGACTCTGGCAGCGTTGCTCAGCTGCACTGCCACCAGGCACTCCTAGCACACACATACTTAGACAATTACTTAACTGCCAATCAGCTGCAGCTGGATACGCAGCATATACACGCACGCAGAAGCGCCACTGCAGTTGCTTGCGGCCAATCACGATCGCTGCTATGTAAGCAGCAGCATTCACATACATGCTAGACTCTGGCAGCGTTGCTCAGCTGCACTGCCACCAGGCACTCCTAGCACACACATACTTAGACAATTACTTAACTGCCAATCAGCTGCAGCTGGATACGCAGCATATACACGCACGCAGAAGCGCCACTGCAGTTGCTTGCGGCCAATCACGATCGCTGCTATGTAAGCAGCAACATTCACATACATGCTAGACTCTGGCAGCGTTGCTCAGCTGCACTGCCACCAGGCACTCCTAGCACACACATTTGTAGACAATTACTTAACTGCCAATCAGCTGCAGCTGGATACGCAGCATATACACGCACGCAGAAGCGCCACTGCAGTTGCTTGCGGCCAATCACGATCGCTGCTATGTAAGCAGCAGCATTCACATACATGCTAGACTCTGGCAGCGTTGCTCAGCTGCACTGCCACCAGGCACTCCTAGCACACACATACTTAGACAATTACTTAACTGCCAATCAGCTGCAGCTGGATACGCAGCATATACACGCACGCAGAAGCGCCACTGCAGTTGCTTGCGGCCAATCACGATCGCTGCAGCATTCACATACATGCTAGACTCTGGCAGCGTTGCTCAGCTGCACTGCCACCAGGCACTCCTAGCACACACATTTGTAGACAATTACTTAACTGCCAATCAGCTGCAGCTGGATACGCAGCATATACACGCACGCAGAAGCGCCACTGCAGTTGCTTGCGGCCAATCACGATCGCTGCTATGTAAGCAGCAGCATTCACATACATGCTAGACTCTGGCAGCGTTGCTCAGCTGCACTGCCACCAGGCACTCCTAGCACACACATACTTAGACAATTACTTAAAGGCAAATCAGCTGCAGCTGGATACGCAGCATATACACGCACGCAGAAGCGCCACTGCAGTTGCTTGCGGCCAATCACGATCGCTGCTATGTAAGCAGCAACATTCACATACATGCTAGACTCTGGCAGCGTTGCTCAGCTGCACTGCCACCAGGCACTCCTAGCACACACATACTTAGACAATTACTTAAAGGCAAATCAGCTGCAGCTGGATACGCAGCATATACACGCACGCAGAAGCGCCACTGCAGTTGCTTGCGGCCAATCACGATCGCTGCTATGTAAGCAGCAGCATTCACATACATGCTAGACTCTGGCAGCGTTGCTCAGCTGCACTGCCACCAGGCACTCCTAGCACACACATACTTAGACAATTACTTAAAGGCAAATCAGCTGCAGCTGGATACGCAGCATATACACGCACGCAGAAGCGCCACTGCAGTTGCTTGCGGCCAATCACGATCGCTGCAGCATTCACATACATGCTAGACTCTGGCAGCGTTGCTCAGCTGCACTGCCACCAGGCACTCCTAGCACACACATACTTAGACAATTACTTAAAGGCAAATCAGCTGCAGCTGGATACGCAGCATATACACGCACGCAGAAGCGCCACTGCAGTTGCTTGCGGCCAATCACGATTGCTGCAGCATTCACATACATGCTAGACTCTGGCAGCGTTGCTCAGCTGCACTGCCACCAGGCACTCCTAGCACACACATACTTAGACAATTACTTAAAGGCAAATCAGCTGCAGCTGGATACGCAGCATATACACGCACGCAGAAGCGCCACTGCAGTTGCTTGCGGCCAATCACGACATGCCTCTGTCAATTGATCGCTGCTATGTAAGCAGCAGCATTCACATACATACTGGACTCTGGCAGCGTTGCTCAGCTGCACTGCCACCAGGCACTCCTAGCACACACATACTTAGACAATTACTTAAAGGCAAATCAGCTGCAGCTGGATACGCAGCATATACACGCACGCAGAAGCGCCACTGCAGTTGCTTGCGGCCAATCACGATTGCTGCAGCATTCACATACATGCTAGACTCTGGCAGCGTTGCTCAGCTGCACTGCCACCAGGCACTCCTAGCACACACATACTTAGACAATTACTTAAAGGCAAATCAGCTGCAGCTGGATACGCAGCATATACACGCACGCAGAAGCGCCACTGCAGTTGCTTGCGGCCAATCACGATCGCTGCTATGTAAGCAGCAGCATTCACATACATGCTAGACTCTGGCAGCGTTGCTCAGCTGCACTGCCACCAGGCACTCCTAGCACACACATACTTAGACAATTGCTTAACAATTGATATTCCGAATGGAAATCGGATTATTATTCATAAAGTTATGAGAGTTCAAAGTTTGCGAAAAAGTGTAAAGGGGTTAGTAGGGAAATTATCGATAATTTTGGAAAAAAAATTAAATTTGAAGGAAAGTACAAAATTTTACTCGATAATTAAATAATACGGAAAACTATGATTAATTTGATTTAATTTCCACATTAAAGTGCAATAAAATTCGACAAAGAAATTAGTGTCAGAAGATTTTATATGAACAAAACACACAGAAAAGCTATGTTCACTATGTGGTTGTAATTTGAAACCAACTTAATCCGCATTTTGATTACAGGATGCTCTATGTAACATTAGATACCTTCAGCTCTTAGAGTCGCCGAGATTGAAGCAAAGACAAAGCACAAAGCACAAAGCAGCTTATTTCCGAGAGTAACTACAAGTCAAGCACAACTCGCATACACACTTCATTAAAGCAACCCTCCTGGCAATCAAATTAAATAACAACAATAAGAAACTCCCTTATTTTAAGCTAAACTCCTCCCTGCTGCTATTAAATGTGCACTTTACAATTTATTTATGTAGACAAGAAATATGAATAAATACGCTACCAAAAAGTGAAAATTGAAACGAAAGAAATTGAAATTGTTGCGAAATGCGTGAAAACATTGTAAAATACTTTAATTTATTTTGTAACCCAAGGGCAATTGTAAGGGGAGCGGGTGGCGGGAGGCGGGAGGAGGCAGGAGGGTTCATAACTTTGTTGGCTTTGCAAGTGCGAGTTGGCCACGAGGACTACGTGGCTCATTGCGTTGCCATGTGTTCACGTATATTTGGTATGTATTATTATTTTACCTACTTTTCCTGTTTTGCTATTTTGTTTTTCTGTTTTTTTTTTTTTTTTTTGTTTCCTTTGTCTCCTTTGCTATTTGTGTTGGGCATTAATGTGGCTTATGCAACGTTGCTTCTGTTTGATTTGATTGTATTTTATTTAGCCTGACTTTGGTTTGCTTGTTTGCGTAGCAAATGCAAAAATATTTGCTAAAGTTAAGGCCAAAACATTTCGTAGTGGCATCTTAAGTAGGGTTTTCCAAAAATACCCTCCCCCACCCGTAAAAAGATAGTGATTATAATACATACACACATACAATACTCGTATCTGTGTGTGTAAATTTGCATATTAATGCTGTTTACTGCTTGGGTAAACAACATTTATAATGTTTACTCACATCTTTTAAAGTTAATTATCTACACATTTAGTTGCTGCCTCAGCATACAATCTGATATTATTAATTCAATTTCTGTGTCTGTGTGTGTGTGTGTGCGAAGCTTAATTTAAGGCCTAACGGCAATTTGCTGCACACAATTGAATCTATAAATTTCTGTACAAATTTCCATTAAATCATTTTCACACACTCACATATCAAATTCAGTGCAAAGAGTCCACAAGTTGCTCGAAATTGCCAGCAGCCCATTAAGAAGTCAATCAAATGTAAACACAAAGCTTTCTCAAAAGCAATAATAAAGCGCGAGTTGCAGATACCCTGTTTGCCATGGAAGGCTTTTCAAAATACTTAAATTTGTAAAACATAAAGCTAAGTTACTTATATTATATTATAGGGTATGATGAAATTGAGAATTAAAAAAAAATAAAGAAATATAATATTTGATAAGCGCTAAATCTAGTCTGTCAAATTGATTAAGAAGATTAATTGCAAGCCGAAGGTAACTAAATTAATCGATATACCTTTCTCCACAACTTGACTACTTGACTACAGGGTATTAGAATGCAATAAGACAAACTCAAGCAGCCTATACTATACTTCAATCATTAGTCTCTCTGCTACAGATGTTTTTACTTAAACATTTGGCAGACCTTGCAATTGCATACAAATTATCGTAAGTAATATCAAACACCTGCCAAAGACTGTTTTGCATTTAGTGCCCAAAATAAGCTAACGAATTTATATTGACCAAGTCGAAATGTATTTGGGTTTATTTGGTGCATTCTCTCACGCCTTAGGAAGCTGCAAACAAAAGTCAAAGTGATGCGAGAACATGTGCTAATTAGTTACAATACACACACACACATCTATGCATATATGTATGCATGTTTGAACATGTGCTATTTTTGCTTAGTTTCAGTTCATAAACAGTGAACGTCTGTCCACTGTCTACAAGCGCACAAGCTCACATATGTTTTGTATACATAAATGTATATGTGCTATTTTAATAATAAATATAGTCAAGTTCATCAGCTGCCTAATTGCGCATAAGCTACAGCATCCCCAAGCATATTAAAGTACAAAATTGAAGAAGCTACGCAGCCGGACGAAGGGGACGCAAAGAGTAACGGCAAGTGAACCAGCAAAAGAACCAGAATCACAGTCAGACTGCTCTTGTGAACGCATTCAAGCGAACGCAGTGACTAGATAATATACGTAAATTCCTACATACCTATATATATACATACAAACTGGAGTATGATTTGTATATGTATGTATTGCGAATCTATAATGCAAAGCGTTTCACGGTTTTATGATCAGGCTTAATGATTTCAGCATTTTCCACAACAAAGAAAATGCAAACGCAGTTTGAAGTAGCAATGACAGGGCACATAGCCAAGCAGAGCAGCAAATATTCAAGCAGATTCCTATACGCGTTGAGTAAAGGGGTATATTACACCTACCTAGACAATAATAATAAATATAATGAATGATTAGTTTAGGTTCAGTTATTATTTACGTTACGCAAGTTAACAGTCATGCAGCTGCTAAGCTATGCTAAGCTCTAAGAGAGCACTGTAATTTTCTCTCTTCACTTGCATTACCTATTTAACAGACAGAGCGACAGTGATGTTATTACTTTAACAGCAGCATGCTAATCCGTTTTCTCTCTTACTCCTAGCAGTCATGTTATGGACAAAAGCAACCTGGCATCTGTTATCAACTGTTATTGGGTATTTTATAGTCGCGCAGCTGAGTTTATCATCAAGATTTTTTCTATTGCAGACATGCTAATTGTTTGCAATTATGCTTTGAGCTGGCTTCACATTACAATGCGTTGTAAAGTATGGCATAGATAGATGGAAGAAATCGAAATGGAGCAGACCATTAAATAAGCACGTTCGAGAGCAGCACTTAACATTGCTGCAGTATATCCTGCTCAATGACCAGCGTTAAAGCAGCAGCTGCATAAATACGATGAAGGTCATTCGAACAGACACTCAGAAAGGCAGACTTAAATATACCAAATGTGTTAATTGCCATTTAGTAATTAAACATTTGCAGCGCGTTGCAATTTTATGAAATGTCATTTTTAAGCACATACTTAAATTAAATATGACCATTTAGTTAAAAGTCATACACATTACGATGTGCCATGCATCATAAATCAGTTTGTTGCTGAGCCAAAAATTTATATTATTTTTACTCGTGCACTTTTTATGACGGTCTTTTTTTAGCTTTACAGTTGCTGATTTTTTGTTTCTTTCCTAGTATTTTTAATGTTTATTCAACATGTCCACGAGCATTCGACTTTTACCTTTCGGCTGTTAATATTCAAATTAATTGGTAATAAACGAGCATCGGCTGTTTACATTCGTCAGGCAGCGTCATGGCCTCGTTTTTGTTTATCGCCACTGCCATTGATTCCAACACATGCCATGCAAAAATTAAATTGAAACTTACCTTTATCTGTCGCTTTCTGCAATCAGAAAAAAAAACTATTCAAGCAGAAGCCAGCGCACCTGTGTTATTTCAGCGTCAATATACTTTATGCACACACACGACTCATGGAGTGTAAATAAATAAGTCCCTGCAATAACAAACATAACAGTTTTCCCCGCAATCATCAACGAATTATAATGAGAAACTGAAAAGTGCTCAATTGCGATATACTGTCTACATATTTATATATTTACACATATATATATATGTGTGTGTGTGTGTGTGTTTGTGTGTGAAAGTGAGCGTGTAGCTGCCACACTTTTAGACTTTGTTAATTAAACAACAAAGATCTGTTTAACATAAACATAAACATAGTAAGTATGCTGTAATGATACTTTAACACAGTTGATGGATCAATGAACTGACAAGCCCACTTATAAATAAATTTGCCCAAACTGTAAATAAATACATATGTAATTAAAGCTTTTAATTTGGACAACAGTATTATTGAGTATTTAGTTGAGGGTTGTGACAAAGTTCGCATTTTCGTAAAATTGCTGATTACATAAATACCATGATAATATTGACAGTTACGGTTAAAGGCATTTAATATAATAACAACTGCCGTAACAGTGCAAAGCGGACAATTAACAGTGCTAGAGACTGTTTACAATAAGATCTGTAAGTCCTGTAAGCGACTTTAACATAACAGACAACTCATTTAACTTAACAGAACTTACGCCTCGATTACAGAAGTAGATTAGCAGATTACAAGTAGAGTAGAAGGCTTAACATTGCTTTTTCTTAACATTGCATGCGATTTAACATTACAGAGGTGCCTAATGGGACTATAATATTGCATTAAGATAAAATGAAGAAAAATTTAAGTGTAAAAAGTTACGGTATTCAACTTAAATATTATATATGACATTCTTTAGAAGAATTTGCATGACATTTAAAGAGTGCACCATTGCTTTGTTCAACATATTACAATGCCCATAGAATTACAGTAATTCCGGGCAAAGACACACTAAATTTGTTTTATGTGCAACACACTTAAGCATGTGTGTGTGGGTGTGCATTGTGTGTGGCTCGCTGTAGCTAAAGAAATGGAAAAACAAAGCATTTTTCAAAGCACACATAAGGTTTTACCGCTTGTTCTTTTGTGTAAAGTAAAAACTAAATATATTTAATTTAAGCCAAATGTAGAAAGCATAGTTGTTCCGCATCTAAAGTCAAATTGTTGAAAAATATACAAAATTAAAGTTAACAAATTGCAAGTCTGAAGGAAATAGGCAAGTTTTAAGGGTTATTGTTAGATTTTCAACTCGAATATTGCAAAGCCAGCATGTTAAATAAGATGTTCTTCAATCCATATGAGGCCTTAGTGCAGGCCCAGTATGGAACCTTGTTGAACTATAGATCTCTCGATCAGAAGGTGAAAGATCCTGATAAAAAGTTTAAACGGTTTCTGCCCAATGTGCAAAAAACGCAGTTGCAAGACCCTCATACATTCAACAACTGGTGGCAATTCTTTGCCAATGGACAGAAACCTAATTCATATCTTGAGCTACAGCGACAACGAATTGCCAATCGAAGATTTGCCGATCAAATCAAGGATCGAAATGCAAACAAATTTTTAAATATTATTGGCAAACATGAGCCAAAAATTCAATTTAAAATCGTTAAACAGTTGAGCAACGAGTTCCTCAAAAGCTTTCAGCCATCAAATAAACAGGAGAAACAACGATTAGCACAAAAATCTGCCAAATCTCTCAACGCACACGCAACACCAAAGCTGCCGCAAAGCCAAGTCAAGAAATTCACAATAATAACAAATAAATCGACTCATAAACCAAAACAAATGAAACAAAAACAAAAGTCAATTCTACGTAATCAATTAAGTTTGATGAAAGAAAACTTGGAAAAGGAATCGAGTGAGATCTATAGCAAAGATTCGAGTATGATTCAATATAATATATTCAATGAGAAACTAAATGATAATTTAGATAAGAAACCAAGTGAGATACATGATGAAAAGTCGATAACGAAACAAGAGGCGAAGCCGGCGAAAAAGTCAAATGAGCAGCTAATACACTTGATAGATGAACTTTTGAATGAGGAACCAAGTGAGATCTATGCTAAAAAGTCGAATGAGAAACTAAATAAATTGACGAGTGAAAATTTGAATAAGAAATCAAGTGAAATTTATAAAGGAAAATCGAATATGAAACTATATAAAATGCCAAACAATATGTCGAATAAGAAACAAAGTGAAATATTGAGTGGAACACAAAGTGAGATATCATTGCGGAATGAGAATGAAAACCCAAATGATATGATGAATGAAGAACTAGATGTGAAACAAACTGATATGTCGCACATTACATTAATAGTTAATGAATCGCATGACAAAGTAGCTGAGTTGACAGATGAGCAATTGGATGAAATGCTGTACAATAATATGATCAATAAACAAGATAATACGCTGGAAGAGGAGTCCGGCGAAGAGCAGCACGATGAGGAGCTGCCTATTGAAAGCATCGTTAAAAAACGGAGACAATCACGTATTAAACGTCATCTTACCGCAATTAAAAGTGAAGTAATTGGAAAATCAAGAAAACGCAAAGCTTCAGTACTGAGCAGAAGATCACAGTCTATGCATAGTATCTTATCATTGGACACTGAAGACTTTGCACATGTGCCAATGCGACAGAAGAGTAAGGGACGTGTGTCAAAATTGAATAAGAATTCTATAAACAAATCAAGATTAAATACAATTAGTTTACCCAAAACAAGCAGCTATCGTTTCGAGAAGTTTGCAAGATATCGCAAATTGTTGCATCGCGAACAGTTGAATCTATCCAAGCCAAGTAGTATTACGCTACTGCAGCCACGCATAAGTAGTACATCTTCAGTTGCATCAAGAATAAGTACATTGCTACCACTTGGCTTGACACCGACTGTGATTGTGCCACACAAAGTGGAGAATGATGCCCCAAAGCGAGAACAGCGTAAGCATCTAAGTGCCGCATCGAGTGTGATATGGAAAATGTCGGTATTGAGTAAAGGATCTGATGAGGAGATGAACAGAAACATATCAAAGATATATCCGCCATTGAATGTGAAGAAACATATTAATTTATGTTTAACTGCTAAACATTTTGAGTTGCTTCACTATCACTCAACACCACAAAATTGGCCAATACCATTTGAATCGCTGCTCGTGCAGCGACTTAGGCGAATGATACGCAAACTGATTAAACAAAAGAAAATGTTAGCACGCCTCGACACACAGAAAGTTGAAAAGAAAGTGGTTAAACTGAAAGGGAAAGTGAGGAAAAAGCAGAGTATAACAACGCCTTCTTGTGAAATCTGCAGCAGCTTTGAGAATACTGAACCCGATCAGCCCTACATGGCCGAAATGAAGAAGCGTCAGCAGCGCTACGAGCTAATGAAATATTACAGATGTCGATTGCTACCCGCAGCCAGAGCCACAATGCAGCCAAAGCCAGAGGAAGTCAAGGAGCTGCAGCAGACCCAATCTCTAAGACAGAAGCTGATGCTGTGCTATGAGATGCTCTCGAAATTCCGAGCCTTTGTTGAGAATAAGATGAAACAGCGACAAATGCGAGAGCATAGTATAGTTAATGATATTTAAACTTAATTGTGTTTTAATTAGTTTGACAAACCAACTGAATATTTAGTTTGCAAACGAATTGAAACACAGCTAAAATTAAAGCAAGACAAACGCACTTTTACTATAATAAATGCATTTTAAACAAATAATAGAAATCGTATATGTAAACTTAATAAAAACAAACTAAAGTAAGTCATGTTTTATTTGAATTAAGCTTGTCTAACTAAATGTTATATTTTGGTAAGGTTTCTATGGAGTCCAAGCAAAATGACAAGCCCTATAAATGTAAACAGTTTTTATACATATTTTAAAAGAATTAGATTAAAAGCTAAAACAACTCATGTTAACAACCAAATTGCAAGTGCAAATATCAAAAAAAAAAAAAAAAAGAAAAACAAAAATAAAAAAGAAATAAATTAATTAAAATGAATATTTTACCACCATTGTTGTTGGATCGCAGCTGTCTCGTTGAGAAGATGAAGAAGCTGTCGCCAGTGATCGATCGACTCGAGTGGATCAATACAAATGATACAGCGTTTCGGGCCTATTGGAGTTACTATGCCAACGGCTGCAAGAAGCGTCAGCAGGACATACGCCAACGCATCGAGCAGAACGCTGACTTTGTGCAACACATTAAGAGCAAGAAGGCTGCATCATTTCTCAAAATATTGACACAAGACAAGGCGCCATTAGTGAACGATTCGCCAGCGAATAATAATCATAATAATAATACTAGAATATCAGAGAAAGCAGACATACCAGATGATGCCATTTATGAGCAGTTCTTTGAATGCTTTCGCACGCCCATCGAGAGCGGCACCAACTGCAACTGCAACTGCAACTGCAACATCAAGGGTAAACGTGAGAAACGCAAACGTGAGAAGCCATCGCCAATAATTTGGCAACAAAAAGCTGCAGATGCCTGGAAACGTTTGCAAAATTCACGTAATCCCTATGACATTGCGCAAATCATTGAGCAACTCAAGAGACTCGAACAGCAACGGTCATCAAGTCAGCGCACACCATTTGCCGATAGATACAAGAATATCACAATGAAATATGTAGCGAGAAAACCTTTAGATATAGTCAGTATGCCAATTGATGCAGGTAAGCAAAAGAAAACAAAGAAAATGAGAAGAAAACCCACAGAAAATAAACCAGACAATGAGCAACGTAAGCGCAGATTGCAGCGAAAGCGTCGTGCAACGATTCCCCATGTTAAATATGATTATCCACGTGAGCAAAGACCCAGCGAGGATGAAGCTATTAAAAACTTGCTGCAACTCAAGAGATCTACATACACAGAAGTGCCCATCAGACGTGATACAACGCCGTATACAAAACCGCAAAGAGACGAGGCAAGCTTGCCCCAATTGAAGAGCATAACGCTGAAGAAGGTGGCCCAACTGTATGAGATACCCACGTTGCCAGAGACACAAGAAAAGCGTTATAAGAGATCCAAAGGAAGGCGTATTAAAAGAGCCGCCAAACGTGTGACAAAGAGACCAAAACAAAAACTGAACAATGTGCCACAATCTGATGCATTTCAGTTAAGAACAACACCAACTTACTTAGAGATACCAACAATTAAGCCGCGTAAGGTGCACACCATACGCAGAGCCTTAGCAAAGGTATCAACTAAACGTAACAAGCAGAAACCTAGTGTCAAGTATAGATCATTTAGAATACCCCTAAATCTATTGGAGAAGAGGGAGAGATTAGTGAAGGAAGAAGCTGTTAAGGTCAAGTCGTGGTATAAGGAATTCTTAAAGCATGTGAAAGATATACCAAGTCACATATTGAGCCCACATTCAAGTGCAATTGGTTCGCCAAGTCTAAGCAGCAAGAAGAAGAAACAAATGCAAAAACTACAGAAATTAATACAAAAATATGAAACACATTATGATGATGTATCGCAACAAGAAATACAGAATGTGATAGATAAATTAAAAGAATTGGAAAAGAGGAATCCTTTAGTAGGCGAACTGATTGAACGAATGCAGGGTATACAGAGTGCTGATTCCATTGACTCCAGTGAGTTTGGTACACCCGATTTGACGCCATACCAAACAATGGATACAAATCGTAGAAGTATACTATCTAGAGTAAGTCACTTATCATATAAACGTTACTCGGCGCGAGCTAAGCGAACTAAAATGCATAGTATACAAAGTTTAGACGGAAAGTCGAATGAAAATATATTAAGAAAGAAAAGGGGAAAAAAGGGAAAGCCTTGGTTGAATCTGAGAGATTCCAAGTTATTTCTAGAGACGTATCGTAAGAATAGATTATTGTCGACTCTAAAACAGGAACGTCTATCCGCCTATGCATCTCTGCTCGAAGCGGAACGTCAGACATTGCAGCTGCGACATTCAAGTGATACCAGTGATGCTGAGGACGAGTCACCAGTCGATCAATTGAGTAAATCGATTGTCTCATTAAAGACAGTGGCTAGCAAAAATTCAAGTATAAGCATACGCGATGCCCAGCATCGACCTTATCAACCATTTACAAGAGCAACATTGAGTAAATTGAATAAGAATTATGAGTATAGAAATCCGTATTCGCGTGCCAGCTTCATTGGTCGCATATCTGATATCTTTGGGCAGGCAAGTATCGATATACAAAATAGACTTTTGCAACAGGAATCATTGCCAACGGCAGCCACAACGTTGCCAATGGAAACCCTCAAAATGCAATATCTGTTGCGCAGACAGGAACTGGAACCGCTTGGGCAACGTGAACGTCCAGGGCCCACACCCAGAGACGAATGGAATCTAAAAGAACAACGTTCCTCGACACCCAAGATCGAGGAACCAAAACCCTTGTATATCTCCGAATTGGTAGCTGAATTTCTCAAGAATCGCAGCATACAAAAGATCTTTAAAAATGCATATCCACAAATATTTCAAATTCAGCAAGAGGCCAAGGCAAAGGAATTGAAACAATTGAGCCTTGGCAATCAAACGAAATGCGTAACGAGAAAATGTAGAAAGCAACATGCAACAATGAAGTCGCAGCCAATGAAACCCAAAAGTTGTATAAATTGTGCCATTTGCAAGCAACTGCAATCGCATCTGAACAAGTCCATAGCACATCCCTATATGCTGCAAATGCAATGTGAGCGTAAAAAGTGGGAATTACATGCGTATTACAAGCAAATGATGTTACGCAATTGTCAGCTGAATAAGCAACACAAGCAGCAGCAATATACAGCTGCATGTTGCATGTTGCCACTTTGCCCTTGTCAAAGTGTCAAATTGTCTTCTAGCTGAAGGTGGCAGGTGGTCAAGTCAAGTTTTTTATTGGGTCAACACATATGCAAAGTTCGAGCCTTAAAGCGCTGCTTACAACTTTCCATATGAGTTGACCTGACAAATGACTGATCCCAAAAAACAAAAAAAAAAAAAGAGAATGCGCTGCCATTCAATAAGTTTTTCTTCTCACTTTTGGAGTTTGCAATAAATCGAAATGTCTGCAATTTATAGAGAATTATTTATTGCAAATATTTGCCACATTTCATGCCATAAATGCCAGCATCAGCCCAGCAAGCCATCACCTCAGTTTGTACCTTGTTTTATCTGTCGTGGCTCTGACTTTTTATTATTTTTTTATTTTTATTTTTATTTTCTCTATTTTAAGCATTTACAAGCCAGCAAACAAAAATAATCACAACAGTCTATGAAAATGTATAAAATAAATGGGGGGAAACTACAAAGCATGCTCGACTGGCAGTTATGCTATAAATGATGCAGCTATTATTAGTAATATTTATATAAATAGGCATTCATATTAAATGTTGACAAGAGCTGCTGTGTCTGTCTAGTATTTGTTTATATATAACTGATAGATATATTTGCCAATTAAGCTGTTTAAATTAGTTAAAGTATCACAATTATGTAGCTAAGAAAGCAACAAACAACTTGTCGTTTATCAAGCAAATAAATGACTAATTTAGACTAAAGCTACGGCCGGATAATTCATCTGGAGATGGAGACTGTTTAACTGTTTTAAAGATACAAAATTCAAACAGTTCAAGTTGCTTTTAAAGCATAGAAGATTTATGAAAGCTATAATAAAGGAAGCGTTTAATTTATTTACACAATTCGAATGCTAGAAAAGAAACAAACAACAATGAAGAGATTGAGACTTTCGATCTGTTTTAAAGATACAAATCTCAAACAGTTCAAGTTAAAGCCTTATAATATATATTAAAAATACTATAATAAACAAAAGAGAATTTCTTGCATTTGTTTACTATTTTTATGTACAATTTCCATTCATTCTTAGCCACCAGCTCAATGACACCCCATTTGCATAATGTCATTTCCTACAGGGTATGAGGGTTAAAATCAAAATACCAACAGCATAAGCCAACAAAAAGTCGGTCAAGTGCTTTAGATAGTTTAAAAGCAGAGGAACAGCAGCAGTAACAAGCACAAGGCATGTTTAGACATGTATTTAGATGGCTTTCAAAATCATAATAAAAATGCGCATGCAAAATATTTAGAAAAAGCAAAAAAACTATGCGTAACTTTAGTCTGTAGTTGCTTAATTTTGATGTGCAGGCCAAGTTGGTTTATTGCGCAATTTTTATGAATGCATTTTTATAACTTTAAGCCAGAAGTTCGCTGGTTGGCTGGCGACTGTTGACTGTTGGCATTTGGCGCTGAAAAGTATGCTATAGAAATTTGCAGTGCTTATGGCCTTGCTATAAAGCGGTGTTGTGGCCAACAAGGGGTGTGTGGAGTGGAAGAGGCGTGTCGGGAAGTTGGTGTTGATACGCATTAATGTTGATGACAGCTGCGAAGAAGGTGTGAAGTTGGCTAGGAAATTTCATTTATGGCCAATTAAATGTGGCAGCGGCCACAAAAGAAAATCTAAATGAAAACGGAAAACGTATAACGGCAAATGGAAAATGGAGAATGCTAAATGAAAAATGAAAAAATATTAAATCGCACATAATTTGAACTCGTTTTTTATTTTTTATCATTTAAAACTTTGCCCATTTAACTCATTCAATTTGCATTTATAATTTGCACTTTAATTGTTTAATTCACCTGCGACTGTCGCTCGGCAAATTGTTCAATTAATTTGATTATATATTTCTCTGATATTGGCTTTAATTGGCTAACCAGCCGCAGCAAGCATGGCTGCAGTTTGCAAGTTAACCAAGTTAAATTAAGTAAATTAATTGCAAGTAGCAAGTAACTCAATTTTAAAGACTTTTTTTTATAATTTATATAGTTGCTAATTTAAATAACTTATTATAAATATGTTTTAAAACTTTAGCGAGATATATTTATATTTTTAAAGATTAATACAACAAATTAGAAACTTGTTTTCTGCTTATAAATAAAAACTTGAAATATAAAATATTTTTAAAATTATTTATTAATAATAAATTAATAAAGTTTAGATTTAGAATAAAGCTAGAGTTTGTGAAAATATTGTGTGTAATAATCGTTGCAGTTTTTAGCAAGTTATAGCACTTAACTTAACTTAGTCTAAGATCTTGAAAAACCCTTTTGTGAACTTAATTTTAGGCTAAACATTTTAGCCATTAAAAGTAGGAACTCAGCACAGTACACTGTAATTCTACATTATATCAGACTTTAATGAGTTTTGTTCACATTTTCATTTTCAATTTTCAATTACTATTTCAAGAATTTTCACAGTTTTGAATTTTCAACGTTCAAAGTTCTCAATCACATTTGGCTAATACAGAATGTTGGGTGTACTTAATGTGACAAGCAGTGGGCGGTTCGAGCCACGTAAATATAATTATGCCAAAGCACATAAGCAGAAAGAGAGAGAGAGAGAAGGAGAGGGAGGGAGAGTGGGAGAGCAGCATAGACAGGCATCAATCAATCATACGCAACGTGAACCGTCGCCATATCAGAAATGATGATGATGCTTCTGATAATCGTACGCACACACAAACACACACACTCCCCCCCACATACACACACACGCATGCCTTTGAAATGCAAATAAGTGTGTCTAAAGCGAATTTTGTACAAATTTTGTGCGAATTTCGTACACAAGTCGCAAATCAAAATGCACACCTACCTTTTAGACGACGCGTCGCAGCGCTGGGAATGCGAGGGGTACACGCTGTTTTTGGGCGCTGCCGCGGGGGAGGTTGGGGCAGGTTGTTGGCCTTCAGGCCGCCTCTGCAGCAGTTACTGCTCTTCTTGTTGTTATTGTAATTGTTGTTGTTATGTTACTTTTCACTTGTCGCTTGTTGCTTCTGATTTATGCTTCTTCTGCTGTGTGTGTGTGTTTTATTTTATTTTTGGTAAACGAAACATACATTCAGCAAATTTGTTTGAGGTGCCACATGAAAAATAAATCAGGCAACAGAAAAAAATAAAAACCACAAGCAAAAAATATGAAAGATATAAAGCAAAAAAAGAAAGCGTGTGATACAATTTGCAAAAGATTCAAATTTATTTGATTTTATATGCAAACATATAGACATACAGATGTATATATATATGATGTATATATATATATATATATATATATATATTTATATCATTTTATACATATGTTTGCTGTTGCTTTTTTGGTTTATTGAGCTGCGTGTCAAACCTGGCAATGCTTGAGTTACAGTTATGCCTAGAGATGGCCCAAAGTAAATCTGTTTATAATCTTTAAAGCGTTTAAGCCTTTTAAAAAATACCAATATTTATGGCTTAAGCTTAGGCTATAGTATTTAGTATTTAGCCTTATTATTTGTTAAGCTGCTCATTTGCTAATCATTAGTTTACAAGTTTCTCTGCTCTACATATGTTGCAGTCTTTTCATTATTATATTGCTCTTATATTTTTATTGAATTAACGCAGCTAATATGCTTATGCTAACAGCATACTAGCCTATGTTATAAGCAATCTAATATATATATAATATAATAATATTTTCCGCATTTTTCTGCCAATTTATTACAGTTTTTTTCTTATTTGTTTATGACACTCGGAATATTCTATGAACTTTAATAATAACATATAGCGCTAAAAGCAATCATATTAATTTTTTTTTTTTTTTTTCATATTATTATTTGCGTTTTATTTTCGCTTTGCATTCAGACATGTTAAAGCTTGTTAAAACATGTTAAATCCTGCCTTTAATTGTCGAGACTTAAAGCTTTATATAGCACAGAAAAAGAATTAACATTTAAAAATGTTTTATTTATTTTTATTACTTATTAATTAATCTGTCACGAACTTGCAACCATCTCTAGTTACAACTGTAACGGTAAGTGTGTAAATAATGATGATGATGATAATGATGATGATAATGCTGCTGCTTTGTGCCTTTGTGCATATGGTAATTTTATTCTTTATTTTTTTGTATTAGTTCCATTTCAATTTGTTTGCACGTTGCTTTGATTTTGTGGCTCATTGAGCGCTAAATTCGAAAATGATTTTACAATTTTGTTGCTGACGCTGTTTGAACTTTGGCTTTAACACTTTTGTAAAGTAAATCAAAAAAAAAAGAAGGAAAATGCAAATAATATGGGGGGCGGGGGGGGAAATTATTGAATGATGCTCATTTGATTTACGCTTTTATATAGATAGTTGCGTTATGGACTCGCAACTAATAAATTATACGATTTTATTAACGGCATAAATTATATTTTTATATATTTTTATATTCACTTTAATTGAAATACATTTCACATTGTGCGCAACATTGTTGCTGGCAACAATTTAGTTTGCACTTGAGCTGGCGAGCAACTCTCTCTCCCTCTCACTCTCACTCTCTCTCTCTCTCTCTCTCTCACACTAACTCTTCCTGCCTTTCGCGCTGTCTCACAGGTCCACTGATAAGGTTTTTGGTACCCAAAACAAATTGTTGATTGATTGCTGCGCGTTTTGTCCGTTACCTTCAACTTGCCACGTCCGCTTTTCGAAGACACTCAACAGCAACTGTTGCAAATATCGAAATGGCAACTTGTGGCTGCTCCGTTGCAGCATCTTTTTTGCCAGCACGCAACGAGCTTTTTTGTCCGTTTCCAAAGCTTTCACATCAAACTGTTGATTTCGCCAGAGAGCGCCAGAGAGAGAGAACGGCAAAGAGAAAACATTAACCTTAAGAGCGCCACAGCATGCAAAGCAAAGAGAGTCTGTGTGTCTGTGTCTGTGTCTGTGTCTGTGTCTGCGTTATCCGTTAATGTTGTTCTATTAATTAGTTGTTAGCCTTTGTCTATATTAGTCGGTAGCTTTTTAAGTAATTACTTTTAATTTCGTAAAGTTTTCACTGTGCAGCAGCAACTTTAATGCTTATGCTAAAGTTGAACAAAAAGTGTACGGAACTTGTAAGCTGCTTGTGGTTGAAATTCTTAATGCTTCTTCTACCGTCAAAGCTCAACTCATGCTGCTCTAATTGACTGCATGTTAAACTTAACGTTCACTTTAGCTTTTAGTTGAGTTTACTTGAAAATTATTCTTATAATAAAGTTAGTTTACAAAGCTTGAGAGTAGCGTAGCGTAGTTATTTGATTAAGTGTCACAGCGCTGCCAACTTGTCATGGGAGGCATGCCAACTTATGCATTGAAATTGTCAAGTACTTGTGTAAGCTTTCTTTAACATTAAAGTAAATTAAAACTGCCAGTGTTGTCGCACTGCTAGCTTGTCTTAGCGCTGCCAACTTAACACTGAGGAACTGCCATCTCTTTTAATAGTTTTTACACAATTCAAGCTGCAGCTTTAACTGAGCGTCCCCAGTTGACAACTTAAAGCAGTAACAGAGCTGGGACACTTGATTTTTACCGAGCTTTCACTGGGACGATTACTTAATTTATATTATATTAGTTTAGTCTTCACACAAACACACACACATACACACACACACAAAGCCGGAGGTGTTTATGTGTTATGGTTGAGTTTACCAAAGCGACACTTGTCCGTCTTAACGGCAACTCACACCTTCTCACAACGCACACACACACACAGTCACACAGGCACACACACTGAATAGCCTGAAAGCTTTGAGTATTTTTGGACAAACAAAACGCCCACGTGTAATAGACGAAGACCTCGGCTTAAGCGACCACTGGAGATGTTTACGGGAACTACATACATACAGACATACACACACATATACAGAGAAGAAAAATCAGGCAGTGAGCAGGTGCACATGCAACAGGAAATGACACAAACTGATGCCACCATTCAAGGCTGGCCTAAGGACGCACGTTTCGCAAATTTGTCGAGCAGAAGGCTGTGCATGACTTGGCTAATTGATAGTGCAAGCCAACGGATGTAGCATAAATCTATGTAGTTATGAAGAATGCAACAGGATTACTTACATCAATACAATGAACCGAAATGCGACGTTAACTTGTTAGTGTGCGTGTGTGAATGATTCTGTGTGTGTGTGCGTGTGTGTGTGTGTGTGTGCTTATGCTTGCTTGTCAGCATATTTCTGGCCAAAGATTTCCGTTTTGCTCGTTCATTGTCTTCTGAATTAGCGAATTATAAGCGCAGTTTTATTAAGTGTCAGTTTACAGTTATTCGCCATGCTTAACTGTATGTGGGCGTGTGTGTGTGTGTGTGTGTGTGCTTGGGTACTGTATATTGTATCCCTTTTGTATTGTGAACTAAAATTAGTTGCGCGCATTGTGCAACTCAAGGCCCTTTTTGCCGTTTGTATTATGTTAAATGCACTGCTAATCTATAATTAATACTACACAAAGCTATTGATTTTGGTGCTGTGGTTGAGCTGCCTCTTGCCGTCATTATCACGTGCAGCAGCTTACAATAATGCGACCATCAGTATGCATTTAATTCTCTCCAATTGCGCAACACACGCTTATTGTTAAAAAAAAAAAAAAAAGAATGTTATTAAAATCTTTGTTTGTCATCGATCGACATTTTTAGCAGTTGTGATTATTCGTTTAAATCAGCCCTAACGTATTTGCGGCCAGTCTAGCGCCATCTTGTGTTCAGTGGCTCGCAATACTTTACAAGTTAAAACACTGCAATCATAGCCAAGACACGCACTATTCGACCTGTTAAGTTTAGCTCAGTCCTGTTAAATAGGAAAAATATATGTAAACAATATATATTGTTCAAATTGATGTGGCATCTTTAGCCGCCTCTATATTTTTTAAATATACTGCAATTTTATAAACAATTAACACGCTTAGTGCATTGTCAACACAAAATACAATTAAATCGGTTCTATACGGAGGAGTCATTCGTGTTATTGGTGGAGCAATTCTGTGCATGATTTTGCCGCCAAATTGTATCGATAATGCAAGATAAGAACTAACCCCGATACTATTAGCGCATTAGTCGATATTTTTGCACCTCTAATATAGTTATCGCACACCCCTAGCGCTTTATACTGGTTGCTTTTTGTTGCTTGTTGTTGTTGTTGGTTGGAAAATACAATTAAAAATTGATTTCATTATTTAAATATTCAGGGTATCAAGGTAAGTACAAATAGCGGCACATTGTGAGCCCAAAAAACAAGCCAAGCGTCAAATAACTGGCGAAAAACGTGTTAAAAGTGCAGTTTGAAAATAGCGCGTCACAAGTGTGTGTGAAAATGCGCTAACGTACGATTAAAGTACACAACTGCAACTGTTAACGCATTTTTCCATCCAATATTTGCAATAACTAATTTTCTTGTACATTTTCTTCCCAACGCTAGACAACAACAACGCGGCGGGTGGCGGCGGCAAAAATACCGAAGAAGCACAAAAAAGAAAAATTTGCAAGGTGTTTGTGTGTGCGTGTATGTGTGTGTGACAACGACGAGCGACGACTTTGCTGCTTCTGGTGCGTGCGCGCTGTCGCAGGGGGACCAACACACACATCAAGAATTGCAATTGTATTGGTGTATCCTTTGGCATTTCTGCGAGCTTGGTTGGACGTGCGAGAGAAAAATCGCTTTTACCAAATAATAAACAAGTGCATCTGAAGTTGAATTTAAAAGCAAAAGCACACTTAACATAATGGAGAAGAGAATAGAATTGGAAAGACGCGCACGGAAAGCAAACATGGTAAGTTTTATTCATGCTACATATTTATTAATTCTGATTGATAATGTGGTGGCAGGCTAGAAAGAGATAGAACGAAAAGCAAGCCGAAAAACGCGCAAAATTAATTTTGGGCTGTGATTACACTAATTTTTCATTACAACGCGCTCTACTCTTCTGAGTGAATACGTGTGAATGTGTGTGCCCTGCAACAACAACAACGCCATGATGTAAATCTAGTTTCAATTTGTGCCGTTGTCGTCGACGCCATATAAAAGAGCGCAAAAGCACCGCAAAAGCAAAAAAAAAAAATTGATCGCCATAAGCAAATTCACACATGCACATACACATATGTGCATACATACATGTATGCGCTGTTATTCATATGTGTGTGATTATTGTGTATGTGTGTCTCGAGCAGTGTTGCCATGTGCGCGCATTTTTGCGCCTTTGCTTTGTTCAAAATGCAAAATGCTACATAAATTCTAATTATTTCATGTAATCGTGTTAATAATTGTTCTAGTTGTGTGTGAATGTATAGACATGGGATGGTTTTATGCATGTTAATGCATGCTGATCGTGACACGCACAAAACGGAGAAGCGCACCTGAAATTGCGCCAGCTGGCAATGCTTCCATAATCTGTTTTTTGTTGTTGCTGCTGCTGCTGCTACCGCCGCTGCCGGCCTTCAATTGTGACAAACACTGTAATAAACAAGCATGCATACGTATGTTTCCTATGTGTGTAGATGTCTATGTGAGCGTGTATGAGTGTTTGTGTGCCATGCTGCTTGTTGTAATTTCAGGTTATTTGATACCAAAATGTATCTATAACAACATTATAGCGCGCGCATCATTCATACATATGTACGCAACAACGCCAAGAACCGCACACAGAGGCGCATACACACAATCAAAGACATCCCATACAGACACACACACTCGTACACAGGCTAACAAGAAACGTGTATGCACATAATAATCGACACATTCTCGCCAATGCCGATGGGTCGCCAGCTTTAGCTATAGCTGTTGTTGAGACATGCATACACAGGCATATTGACTGCGCAGTCATAAATACCCACTCACACACACACACTTGCATATCTGCAGTCGCAGGCTAGACTTTTCACAATGCAAAAAACCGGCCGCCCCAAACGGTACATGCACTGTTTACATGCATTCTCCCCCCGCTCCCACTCCCTCTCTGTGTATCTCTCTCGCTCAGCACAAGAAATGCAAAAACGAACGGAGCAGAGACAAACCTGTGTCTTTTTTGTGTGTGGCACTTCTGCTGATTAATAAACATGCGCTCTGGCAAGGCCTAACCAATCAGGCACCCACACCCCACCCACTCTCGTCCAAAAAGCGCCCGCTGTAGTGCACACAAGAGACCCAACTATACAAACGCACACACACACACACAAAGACAATCTGTTCATACACACAGCAGCAACAACAACGCATACACATACACTTGGCCAAAGCTAAGCTGATATGCACACGCTCCAAAGCTTAAGCTGCGTACGTACGGGGCATTCATTTAACTACACGCTTGTGTGTGTATGTGCACATGTAACTGTCCACTATAACACAGATGAGAGACGATTCTCCTAAATAGGGCCTTCGATGCACTACTACCGTTTGTTGCCAATGGCAACTAGGTAAATCATTGGACTGGATTCATGTCATTGGGCTAATCAGAAATCAATCAAAATCTAGTCTTTGATTTGTATTCACGCATAGTCCCTCCCACAGTTTGATTATCGCGAGACACAAACAAAAAGTTTTGTCTGTTATTCCCATGCTCTTAAGCGCAACAAATACAAACTTCAGTTTGTCAACATATTGTTGTTGTTGGGTCTGGTACGGCCGGCTTGTTTCATTTCCACAAATTGCAGGACTTCTGCTGTTTCGTCTTTTCCCCAATCCCATACCCTTCGGACATCCAGCCATATTCCGTACGGTTTTATTTCGTTTCATTTGCTTGGCAGCACGCGCGCCTATTGCGCTGCCATGTTATCAGCACTTGCTCTTTGCGCTGCTCTTTCAATGCCCATTCTCGCGCATTCCGTTTTGTGGCGCGTACGTCACACGTACATGCACACACATGCATACATATACACACGGCTGAAAAAATGCTATTACATAAACGCGTTGCCACTTTTTCAGCCTCAGCTTCTGATGAATGCGCAAATTGTTTAAAAATCATTTTGTCTCATCACATTGAATTGTTTTTACCATAAATGTATTTGTTGCTCAATTGCGTCATTATGTGTGTGAGATGAAAAAAAATTTCTTTTGCGTTTGATCGATTTTTTTGCGTATGTATTGTTATTCATTTTGAGTTTTTTCTTTTGCGCTGTTCTCTGCCACACGTTCACACAGACATGGCGGACTGTCAGGCTCCAACATGCTGAATACACAGGCAGTGTGACCAAACTGTCTAACGTCAAAAATGCCCACTTCCGTTTAAAATTTACATATAAGAAAAATACCATAAAAAAAAAACGTTAGATATTTGCTTGCGCTATACGATAAACTATAATAAAATGTTAAACATAAAAACATAATATTTCTTATTTCATTTATGCCACAGATCACAGAGCTGAATCTGGACAACTGCAGGAGTACAAGCATTGTTGGCCTTACAGATGAATATACCGCCTTGGAAACATTAAGTTTGATCAATGTGGGCCTTACTACACTTAAAGGTTTCCCCAAGTTGCCCAATTTAAAGAAATTGGAATTATCCGATAATAGAATTTCGAATGGCCTCAACTATCTGACGACCAGCCCAAGATTACAATACTTAAATTTGTCTGGTAATAAAATCAAGGATCTGGAAACATTGAAGCCATTGGTCGAATTCAAAAACTTGGCTGTCTTGGATCTTTTCAATAATGATGCCACCCAAGTGGATAATTATCGTGACAAAATCTTCAAGCTGTTGCCAAATTTAAGCTTTCTGGACGGGTAATTATATTGTATATATAATTGAATAGTTCAATTTGTTTATTAATTGTTGTTTTACTTTGATTCCGATGCCAGTTTCGATGCCAACGATGTGGAGGCGCAGTCAGATGGCGATGGCAATGACTCCGAAGAGGAAGGTGTGTATAATAATATATTTGCAAAGCATTCGTATTGATTAGAATAGATATATTTCCGTTATCTGTCTCACATTATTATGCCTTGTAATTGGAATATTAATGACAGCATAAATCAGCTTATAAAACCGAGTCATGTCCGTCTGTATCTATGAGGCATCTAGGAGCTAAATGACATTGTTAAAGTTTGTTTAGTTATGGGGCTCTGCCTTAGTTCAGTTACTATCGTATCATACACACACAACTCAACCACAGATTCTGTCGCCTTTCAGATGAGCGCAGTGCGTTCTGTTTAAATGGTTTAGAGATCGATTTAGACGAGCTCGAGGCATTGGAGCAGCGTGTAAAGGCCAAAAAACGTTTGCAGGAAGCGCAAGACGATGCCTGTACCAACAAAGCCAGCACGTCCAAGCCGCCTGCTGCCGATGCTGCCAATGATGATGTTGACGAATTAGATGAATATTTAAAAGAATTGCAATTGAAAGAATCATCATCAGCTGTGATAGACGCAAACCATGCATCGATACAGACCAATAGCAACAGTGCAACCAATCCAACCAATCCCAGTACAAATTTTGCAATCTTATTGTATTGGTTTTTAGCAATATTAAATCTGGCAAATGCCGCCTATTGTAAGCATTATGCATTCACAATCGATTTGTTTCTAATGACACCCCACATTTATTTGCTTTGCTCGCTTTGCAGTTTCTGGCGATGATTATGACGAGGATGGCGACAGCGATGATAGCGACGAAGAGGATAATGTCTCACTCTCGGAGGTAATTAGATTTATTGTGTAACAATTAAGAAATATTCTTATAATCTCTCTTACAATTGCAGGTCTACAATGATGATTTAGAGGAGGACAATTCCGATTGGGAGGAGGGTGAGGGCGGCGGCGGCGATGATGATGAGGATGAGGATTCTGATATTGATGAAGCCGATGGTGAGGCAAATGAATCGGCCGCATCGGTCAATGTCAATGATAAGGCTGCTGCTGATAAGCCAGGTAAACCAATTGAAATGTTAAATAACATGTTAATTATTACAAATTAAATGGTTTTTCTTTCCATTTGCAGATGAATCGCAAGCCAGGGGCAAGAAGAGAAAGCATGATGGTTAAACACCATGGAGATCTACAAGTGTATCGTCTTTGTACGTTATAAATTAAAAAAAAAAAAAACACAAATACATCCACACAACAAACAGACACACACACACACACAGCAACAAGAACACACATCATATTTTGATAAAAACAAACAACAACAAACAAACAAAAAGTAAGAATAACAAACACAAAAGTAAAGTAAAGTAAAGTAAAGATAAAAGAAGGGTCCCATTAGAAAAACCAACATCTGTTTCGTTACACTTTAAATATTCTAAACAAACACACACACACAGTGAGAGAGACACACACTCAAACAAAATGTAATAATCAAATGAAATACAACAAATACATAAATAATAACTATAAGTCAATACTAAAAACACAAAAACACAGCAAGTGAATCGAATATTTGTCTGCTCTACACACAATATACACCACACAACACACACACACACAGCAGACAGAGAGTTGCAGTTTAATTATTTCTGAACACATTGTAAAATTGCTTAGCCTTAAGTTAACAGAAAGTTTAACAATTATAAATGATTATAATGACACCATTTTTTGCTGTTACATTTAAACAAACAAAATTTTTTGCTAACTTGCGCCACAAATATTACAATCTTTTAATTATATAATTATTATAATTCTATTATCACTATAATTTCTTTGTTTATTTTTTTTTTTTTTTTAGTTGCTGCTTATCCGGTTTCGTGTTACAACACATCATAACAAATTTCAACAACATATTTACTGCTAAGAAGGATTTTTTTAACTAACTCTTAAGTCATTCCTTTTTGAATATACATTAAATACACATAAATTAGTTAAGAGCGATTATAATTTATACTTCCTCCTTATAATGTGAACAAACTAGAAATGAAAAAAAAAAAAAAAAAACAAACAAATCACAAATCACAACAAAAACGTAAAGGAAACAAAACAAAACAAATTACAACTATTCATTGTTACCCACCCATACTCTATACCCAAATACACACACACACACATAATACACAACACACACAGTTTTGAGCAAATTTGTTTACTTTTAAGTACTACACGTAAACTATTTTATCATACAGATTGTTTCCAGTTCTTCAATGGCAGTAGCATGTTTTAATTATCGCAAGTAAAATGCAATACAAAAGTTTTAGACAATGTATTTTTCATTTCATCAACGAGTATGCAGTACGTTTGTTTAGATGCAGGCAAATTTGTAAAAAACACCGAGAAAGCGAAACCGAAATACATAAAATTAAATAATTTTAAAATTGCCCATTGTTTTCATTTCATCTACAACTTGTTAGCTGGCAAGGAGTCGTTTTAAATAAATAATTTATTCTTTCTAAAGTTCAAATTTAAATTTAGCAGCTTTTGGGTCAAACACCGCAACTTTAACAGTGTCAAATGAGCACAGCTGTTACTTAACATATGCATGTTAAGCAGTCTGCTTATTTTAGTACTTTACCCTTTAAATAGCCCTGCCCATTCATAAAAATATTTAATATTTACCATTTTTATTGTCAATTTAACGTTTTTAAGGAAATTAACTATCGATAGAATGGTAAAAAATGTTTAATTATCGTAATATCAGAAGAAAACATTGATGTTATTCAACACTGGGCAGATAACAATGTTCAGTAACACTTTTGCAGTACTAAACATGCGCAAAAGAGGAAGCAAGCAGAGCACATATGAGAAAGCGAGAGAGCGATATTCAGCCAACGCTGACTACAACGTCGCGACGCTGTCGACGTCTCTTTATTTGACGTCGAATCGTCGCTGCGGCTGGCTGTGTTAAAATATACATACTAGACAAGTAGACTGCGCTGCCTGCTGCATTCTTGGAACAAATTTCACTGTTGGCAGCGACTGAGGAATAAAATTGAACGTCGACGTCGCGACGTTTCTTCCTCGAAGAAGACCAAATCAAAATAAAAACAAATAAACTATAAAGGGTGCGTGCGCGCCAATTATTTAACAACAATTAGCAAACGAAAGAAACAAAGTGAGTTTTAGTTTAGTGGCAATTTGATCAAGTGGCCAATTTATACACAAACAACCAATACATGCATACATGTATTACACATGCATACGTACATATACATAAATAGTATAACTAATACGGTCCGTGTTTGTGTTTCTCTCAGTGCACACACTTAGTGCAGCCATCGAGATGGACAAACTGGATGCCAACCTGGAGCAGCAGTTTGATCTCAATCTGATTGAGGCGGTCAAAATGAATCCCGTTATATACGATCGTTCACATTACAACTACAAGCATTTTGTACGCAAGGCGCAGACCTGGAAGCAAATTGCCGAAACACT
The DNA here is from genome assembly GCA_018901825.1 of Drosophila funebris. Lineage (NCBI taxonomy): Eukaryota > Metazoa > Arthropoda > Insecta > Diptera > Drosophilidae > Drosophila > Drosophila funebris. Next base: position 386,764 of record JAEIFK010000271.1, read on the forward strand.
CGGCGTAAGTGGTAAGTGAAATTTGTTGTAATCGTAATCTTGTGAAACGGGTCCAAAGGGAGCACCGACCATACGCTGTGGCAAGTGAAATTGGTTTGGGTATCAGTCGTGGCGGCTGGCAACGACAGTGTCGTCGCTGCAAATTGATTAATTCTAAGTATGGTTAAGAGGCACACAGGGGGTATGAGCGGGCTGGCAACAGAGACGACATCGTCGGCAGCAACAGTAGGCAGCGGGCATCGGCAGCAAGCGGGCAGCAAAAGCAAGTGTACAGAAACGACGCAAAAGTGAACGGCGACGCGGCGGAGACGCGACAGACGGTTGTGAAATGACAGGAGCGTAATATATTATGTACAGGGTTAGGCGCTATCTCAATGCTTTCACCCATAACATATAACAGTTAACCCTACTGCTAAAACATGTTGAACATGCTAGCCACTTAATTAAACAACTATAAACGACGTAATATGCTAACATCTTGTTAGATTACTTTTACTGGTGCCCTAATTTGGGCGCTTCAATTGCGCACCTGACAGCGCTGTCGACTGTGCTCGCGCAGTCAACATTTTTGAAGTTGCTGTACTTTTGCGTCGCAGTAGTTGTCTCTTTCACACGCACGCTGCCTACGCCAGCGTTTATTTTTATACGACTGCTACTGCTGCCGTCGCTGCAGCTGCTGGCTGTTGGTGGTTCACTCACACAGATACAAACAAGACACGCACACAAAAACAGGGTACCGTCGACCGACCGAACAGCTTTCTTTTCATTTCATGAGTATACCAAACTATATACCAACAAAAATGTCCCGTGTCTTTGCCCTGCCTTTAAAATTTTCGGGTTTCTGCTGCGCCCCCCGCTCCCAATTTCGGTATTTCTGATTTTCTCCCAATGAATTATGCAAGAATTGAAATTGGGGTACTGAAACGTATTGGCGCCAAACCGTTGAATGCAACAGAAAAATATTCAAGACTGCCACAGATTCTCTGCTTGGGTCGCTGCTGGCGTTACCAATACCAAGCGAGGGCAGAATCAACTCGTAGTTGTAGTCGACGTCGACAGCAGCAGCGGGCGCGCGCCTGACAGGCCGCTCGGAAGCTGCTGTCGCTGCTGGCGTGCCACGGATTCAGCTTCAGCTCAGCTGCTGCTTCTGCCAACAGCTAACGCCGTTTATTCAAGTGTCTGTCAACGGGGGCGGGGATGATGTTGGTGACGTCTCGCGGTTTGTTTTGGTTTGCAATTTGACGTATGTACATATGCTGGCTGACGTCTAGCCGTGGCGTTGCCACCCACCAAAGAAAAGGCTGACAAACTGCTGATAACAGTAAATATATATAGATATATAGTTCTCTTTATTAGGATCAGATTTATTTATAAGTTTACTTCAAAAAGTTGTATAATATAACTAATTGCTTGTATTTCTTTGATTTCTTTGACACTTTAAAGAGCAAAAATGTACAAAGCGATGGAAGAGCCTGCGCGATAAGTTTGCGCGCGAAATGAAATTGTGCCAAGAATCGCGCTGGCGTTACTTCAAACAGATGCAGTTCCTTGTCGACTCCATCAGGCAATACAGGGAATCACTGTTGGGCAAGTGTGCCAATGGTAGTCAGAATGCCAGCCAGGTGGCCGATCCCACGCAGCAGCAACAGGCGCAACAACAAACCGTGGTCGACATCTTTGCGCAGCCCTTCAATGGCAGCGCCACAACATCTGCCCAGGCACTGACACATCCGCATGGTAAGTGATTAGAGAAGAAAATAATGATAATCAAATTATAATTAAAGATTGTTTAGAAATAACTGTAACCGGTGATGCACAGTTGGCAACTGCTGTGGGCAAGGATCAGAAGCCATATTTCTATGAGCCGCCACTGAAGCGTGAACGTAGCGAGGAGGAGCACAGTGATAACATGCTGAACACCATCAAGATATTCCAGAATAATGTTTCGCAGGCAGTCAGTGCCGAGGATCAATCGTTTGGCATGGTTGTCACCGATATGCTCAACACGCTGGGCGTGCGACAAAAGGCCGAGGCAAAGGTGCACATTATCAAGTATCTGACGGATATGCAACTGCTGGCGCAGCATAATAAATATTAACTGTCGAGCTGTTTGCAACATTACCAGCAGCGCCAATTGCTGCAACAGCTGCAATTGGAGAATGTCCTGGACGCACGATAGTTACTGTAAGCAGCTACATACATACATACAACAACAACAACAACAACAACAACAACAACAACAACAACAACAACAACAACAACAACAACAACAACCAATACATGAAAGATCCCAATAACAGGAGCCGCCTGTTGCCACATACAAACACACACACACACATATATACATACACGAACGTGTGTCGTCTTTTAGCAACTAAGTCTTAAAAGTCAAACTAAAGTTTAAAAAAAATTAGTTATTAAACAAAAAAAAAAGGAAATGAAGAAAAAAAAAAAAACAGAAAGAAAACACTTCACTTACATACATATATATACATAAATACATTATAATTCAGAATTACGAAAATTCAATTACATATGCACAAATCAAATATATATATATAAATTCATATGTATTCTTTGATTTGTCGTAGTTGATCGCAATTCAATTCTCTCACCCAGTTTAGATGTGTACAAAAGGCAAGGAAACAAACTAAAAAAAATTTTGAAAAATGAAATGAAACTGGTTCTACAAATAGACAATTTATTGTATGTAGTTTGTGAAACAATTTAAAAGTGTTTTTCCCCCCATATTTTGTAATACAGCATATTGTATATTTTTGACTACGATTTAGTTTAAATATGCCATCGGGTTTAGTTTTGTAATTAAGTAAGTAAAAATGTAAAACAAACACACAAAAGAAAAACAAACAAAAAAAAAAAACGTTATTATAATTTTGTAAGTTCTGTTGTAATATGCTGGAAACGCTTGAAATTTAATTTAAAAGGCTTTAATTAAGTATGATCCTTTTAAACACATACACCCACACACATATATATACACAAACATACATATATATATACATATAAATTGATAAAAAGCGTATATTACACAATTACTTGAATATATTTTTCTCCATAATTATTATTTCTGACTCAATGCCGAACATTTAATTGGAAGAGTCAGCCCAGTCGTGTGTAGTTTCACAACGATATTTGACAAACAAATATTGTACCACATTTCAATTTACATAAATGTTTTGATGTACATGAAATCATTAATTGTGCAATTATTTGCAATAAAAAGTTTACAAACCATAACAAGAATTTTCTCTATTACTGACGTTTGATTTTTGAATGATATGGCAACCATGGCTCCAATAGTAAACAAAACACAGCTGATTCACTAAATTCATTTTGTTAGCGCACATTTTTATATAATGTCTGGGAAAAGTGAAAATGCTGAGACAAAAGAATCAAAACCGGAAGCAAAATTAAATGATACATGGGCTGTAAGTAATAAACATTAAAATAACATATAAAACTAATGACAATTCCAAATAGATTCGTCCCTGCCACTTGTATAAGGATGAGTATGACGATTGCAGCAGTTTCAAGGCACGTTTCCATCAATATTTCATATTTGGCCAGGACTCAGACTGTTCCCAATGGCTGACAGACTTTAAAAACTGTGAGCGCTATGAACAATCCAATGGTAACGATATCGCAGCCGGTGCTGCCATTATCAAAAGCGAGGAGGAACGACGACTCACACGGCTGCGTGCGCATTTTGCCAACGATACGTGGACAAAGCGCAAACAACCGCCAGAAGATTGGGCCAAGCCGCTGCCCGAATGGCTGCAGAAACGCAATGAGAACACATACTTAGAGTTGAAACAAAAAGAGATGTCGGGTGTGGCCACCGAGCAACTTGAAGAACAACGTTCCTTCTGTGCTATCATGTAAACAATTAAAGGTCTAAGAATAACAACATAAAAGTGTGTTTTCTTATTATTTCATCTGTGCAAGTGTGTGTGCATGTGCATAAACATTTGTTTGCAGTCTGGCAACGCTGTTTAGACAGCTGTGCGCGTGTTGTTATAGGGGAGTGTTGTTTTTTTTTTTTTTAGCAACGCTCTACACACACATTTTGCTATACATTTATTTTCAAAGGGCCACGATTTAATACTGTTTAAAATGTTAAAGGGCAGCACATTAAAGGCATTGGATGTTAGAATTCTGCAGCGCTTCATTGAATCAAGGTCAGCAGGTAAATATGAATTACATAATCTAGAATCTTGGCAACCCTTGAGCTATTTGTAAAATGTAAATCGTTCTGTTTATATACAAATATGACGTATAAATTGTTAAAAAACTGTTATTAATCAAGTCCATACTTTTACGTTGCAGTTGCCAGCAGCAGGCCAACATTCGACATTTTGCCAATGGCATACAACGCACCTACATAACGTTCAATGATATTCGCAACAAAAGCCGCTCCTACACCAAAAAAGAGCTCGTCGGGTGAGTCACAAATGAATACAACAATGCAGGGAAGCAATTAAAATTATTAATAAACTTTTGCAGTTACTCCATGCAGGACATGTACAGTGTGGTCGCCGATGTGAGCAACTATTACAAGTTTGTGCCGTATGTTAAGAAATCGCATGTGCATAGCAAAGACAGCGGTGGATTCAAGGCGGATCTCATTGTTGGTTTCCCACCGCTTAATGAGGCCTACACGTCGAGGGTGACACTGGAGGCGCCGTCTTTGGTGAAATCGGAGTGTCATGATGGCCGACTGTTCAACTACCTCTTAAACGAATGGCGCTTTAGTCCCGGCCTTAAGGATATACCCAACTCGTGTGTGTTGGACTTTAAGGTTGCCTTCCGGTTTAAATCTTTGTTGCATAGTAATATTGCCAATTTATTCTTCGATCTGATATGCGATCAAATGGAGAACGCCTTCATACAGGAAGTGGGTCGACGCAGCGGTCCACCCTCAATTCGCTCGCATATTCTTACATCTAATCGATCCTGACAGATGAAACACTTGAAAGATAAAGATTCAGTGTTCTTTTTTCTTTAGTTTAAGTTTAACATTTATGTTGTACAAATGGCATTGATAGAAGCGTTTCACACATATATATATATTTTGTTACAACAATTGAACAAATTGTAAATAAATTGATAACACAAGAACATGATATATAAGTACATGAAATTCATTTGCTTAAGTTAATCATTATTAAAATCAATCGATTCGCGTTTTTGTTAACAGTCTCGTTTTTTTTTTTTTTTGAGGGTTTAAATTAGACAACAGATGATGGTATCAATGATACTGAATTGTTAATCGCTTAATTGTTTAATTGACAGCATCGGTGTTAGTTTATGAACTAAAATTAAATTATAAAATCTATGGAATGGCATCGTATAAGTTGAGAAATTCTCAAAAGTCACCTACAACGTTACATTACATGCTTATACAATATCAATCGTACATCAAAACTGTAATTAAATCCATACTACGTTCATACGATAGCCATTATTGCGATATCAGAGCAGGATATGTCGTAAACTTAACTTATTTGTGTGAAAGTGCAAGAAAAACCAATAAATATATGAATTAAAATTTATAAAATATTGTTCTTGTTTTTGTTTTTAACTTATTTCATGCAATTTACAATAGCTACATGCGTTGATGATAAATATCGCAATATGTATGTCGTATAAACGTTGTATTAGTACATAATCTTGATGGGCAGTTAGTATTTGAGTTGGAAAACAACGTGATACTTTTTTTTTTTTTAAGAATTAAGTACAAGTGTTCCCAAGTATATATGTGTATATGTATATTGTTTTATATACTATGTGTGTATATATGTATATCTATGGAACTAACAGTTAACTAACTATAAATCAAGTGTGTCGTATTGCTATAATGCTAAGCTCTCTACATTTAACTTTATACAGGGTCGTGTAACGAACTCTACTTAGTTAGCGCAGTAAAAAGTTTGTCTACAATAATTGTATTAATAGTGATATATTCAATACCCTTGCATCGGTAATGCATATACACTATATATATACATATCTAGTAGATAGTAGGGTATGCAAAAACTACGGCGTGCCGAAGATCACGTTACGTTCTCTTTTTAGTTTCTGATATTGTCCAGTGAAAATACGCGTGCAACTCTACTTAAGAAACAATTAAGCTATAGAGTCATAAATGGTTTAACAAATGGTTATAGTAGTATAGCTAAGAGCTGCTAATGATTATACAATTCAAGGTATACACGATGAAGAAAGGTACAATTCCTTAATGCTAACAGTAAATATAGAAATCAATAAAATCATATCATTAAGCACATTGTGGACGAATGCAAAAACAAATTATTACAAAAATCAAATTCGTTGCCAGTTGCGATAGGTTTTAACTCTAAATGTGGAAAGGGGAATCGGCATAAGCGCAACCATTTCAAATGGTTTACAAAAAATATCACTTGTTATTGTTGTGGTTGTTGTTGTTCTTGAAGTTGTTGTGGCGTCGTGGTTGCCATGAAGCCGCAGCAGCCACAGCCGCCAGCTTCCTTCGTTCTCAGTTATGCTTGGCACGCTTGCCAAACATGTAACCCTTCCAACGTTCCGCTGTCTGTGCGATCAATGGATCGCTATCAATGGTGGCCAGCAGCAGCAATTGATTCACATGCGTTGCATGATAATCCCAGCGTGCCAAATTGGGTGCCACACCCAAGCTTAAATGACGCAGATCATAGCTGGTGCCGGAGCCGGTGTCATAGAGCAACAACATCTTCTTCAGCGAGTACATGCCCTGGGCAAAGAGTTTGCCCGCCTCGCGAGCTATCTTACCGGGCGCCGTGCTGTTCAGATCATACAGACCCAACAGCGAATAGATGAAACCATTGAGCACAAAGGATGGTGGCGTTGTGGGATACTCCTCGTACCTGTTTGGCAGCAATATATAGAATATATACAAATAAAGCAAATGCAATTCCTATCAACTTACCAATAATACTTGTCCATGAACTGCGCCAGGACACCACCATCGCGGGAATATATACGATATGGCTGCAAGCCCAGAGATGCCGCCTTCAGATATCGCGTATCGCCACCGGAATGCCAATAGGCGCGTGCCAGCACCGATATGGCATGCCCCTGACCCATGGCCGATATCCAGCCTGGACGTAGCTCCGCAAAACCATTGAGACTGCGACGCACTGGATTCGTCCAGCCGCCCGTCTTGGTGTCCTGATTATGAACAAACCACTCGGCTGCATCATAGAAATGCGCCAAATGCTCACTGGTCGAAAGCGTGATGTTGTCATAGAAACCAATGCCAAGAAACGCAATGGACAGCACCTCCAGATCGCTGCGACGCACCTTCAATGGGGAACGCTTGTCGCCCATGACGATGCCCTTCTGCACATCGATGTGCAGATCACGTGTGATGTGACGCCACTTGTTAAGCGCACCGCTGCCCAAGCCGTAATATATGTTGGACCCCTGAACGCTGAGCAGCAGCTCGGCGGCAATGTAGTGTAGGGTATAGCTGTGCTTGGTATCCCGATTGAGTACGGTTACCATAAGGGTGCTGCTGTTGGTCACCAGCAGCAAATCGACACTGAGCACCAGATCCTGGGTCTGATTCAGTTGAATACTGATGGCGCTTTCATAGCCAATGGTCGTTTCGAACTGGACAATGCTCGTATTGAACTTGTGATGCCAGATGCGTGTCATGTTGCTGGTCTTTGGGGTTGTCCAGTCCATTTGATTGCCATCAGCGTCTTCCAGCACGTGTGTACGTGGCGTCACCTCCGTTAGATTCTTGCTGTAATGGGCAAGTGCGAACTGTGCTATCTGCGTTGGATAGAAGTAACCACGCTTCTCCCACTGTGTGCTCACGGGCACACCCTCGGCTGCGCTGATGCACTTCACCCGATCCCGTACCTCCACATTGTAGTTTTCAAAGTACATGAATACACCACGTGGATCATACTTGCCCTTGGGCAGATTAACTTTAGCGTTGCTGTGCATCCAATTGAACTTGGCTGCCTCGTTGCCAGCGCCACTTGTTGTCACAGCACCACTGACATCGAAATATTGCCTCAAAAAGGAGAATGGCACATACACCTCATTGGCGTTCTCATCTCGCTTGCAGTGTATGCTGTACTCCTGATTGATGGCACACTCAATATCCTGCAGCGGCGCCAACTGATCCTGACCAGAGCCTGAACTCGTCAACGCTTCGACCGTTTGCCTTCTGCCCAGTTGACGCACAAAGTCCGGTGAGAAGCTGAATGCGGCACAGCGCATATAAATGCCCAATGTTATCACCATCACAGCCACAATGAGCAGCATCAGCACCGCTTTTAGATTCAGACGCATTATGAAGAATACTAATGGTTCGCGCTGAAACTGATAACATTCAATTGAGTTGAAGATTGACTTAAAATAGAAATTGAACTTACCTTAATACTTTGTGGCTTACGCGTCGAAGCTTCTCTCTGCTGTTGCTGCTCCGGCTGCGGCTGCGGCTGCTGCTGACTTCTCAGTGTATGGGTGATAAAAACATTGCAATCGCTAGCATTAACATTGGCACTGGCACTGCCATTGGCATCCACTAACAGATATTCGGACATGCAGATTGTCGCCTGGTCACACTTTTGCGAGCCCTTTTTCCTTTTCAATTTTCACGGCACTCTAACGTCATATTCTAAATATAAATCGCGCACACATTCAATCGCAGAACTGTTGTGACGCTAGAGTTTGTTTTCCCGTCGATTGCTTGCAATTCAACATGGTTGCCTTTATAAATACTGCACTTCTCTGGCGTCGATTGCACCTGCAGCTGCAGATGTTGTGGGTGGCAAGTGGATGGATATGTGATTTAGAATATGACAACAGCTGACATACTGCCACAATTGATGCTATATTATTCAGTTGGCTTTCTTATGCAGCAATTTCAATTTGTTTTTCACCAATTTATTATTTTTTCATAGCATTCAAGCACAACTCACACTACCAACTGCAAAAGCAAACACAAACACAACTGCAATGAAGACGAGGAAGAGAGATACTCAAGTTTATACGAGTAGCATGTATCGCAATGTTGCTCATAACACGATATTTACTAGTTGCTGATGATGAGTATTTGTAGATATGACAATTAAATGCTGCGTTTTGCAGTCTGTTTAAGAAAAGTTAATTATTGCATCATTTTAATACTTTAAACCCTTGTTAAATTATTATCAAATATGTAATCTTAGTTTTTATACGATATCGTGATACCCGCATAAGTATAAACACTGTGATTGACAGTTGAATGTTTTGACAGCTGACAAGGGTTGCCATACAGTTCAACTTATGCTGCACTTGTAAACAAATCAATTGAAAATATTTACAAAACGACAATCAAAGTGAAGAAAATCAATATCTCAAGTGGCTGAAGAACTTTATTAAGTAATTGTTAACATTTGCGTATATTTTTTGAAGCAACAATATGTATATACACAGCATGCCACTTGGCAGCCCTAATCAAAGATAAATCAATAGCGGCGTGATTTGTTTACAAAATGTTATAATTGCAAAATTTAGTGTATTTAAATGAGCTGAAGTTAGAAAAAATGCTTAGATTTAATCCTCAAACAAGTGCAATATGCCTGCTGTTTCTAAGCGGAGCACTGCCGGCGTTAGCGTCCAATGGCGATCGAACACAATTTTTTCACAATTGCCGACAAAACTGCGAACGGACAAATTGTTCAGCTGGCAAGTAATATCCAATCCTTAGAACTGCAACAAACTAAATTGGCTGTAATATATATTGCAGATGGCTTGGAAATACAGGAACAGGCGATTAGCTTCTATGGACAAACAGTTTTCGACCGCATCTTCGGTTGGAGTTGTGCGGATGAGTGCTCCTATGGCTGCATGTGGCGCACAGTGTTTGCATTTCTGGAACGTGGATGGCCCATACCACAGTTCTATGGCAAATGGCCATTTCTACGACTCTTTGGCATGCAGGAGCCAGCCTCAGTTATATTCTCTGTATTAAATTTCATTATGCACTTGCGTTTGTTGCGCAAATTTCGACGGGAAGTGCGCTCCGATAGTCCCTGCTATAAACTGGCTCATATATTTGGCTTGGTAAGAGTTCTTTGCCCTTTTAGTGGATCACTCTTTATGTTATGTTATCTTTTTTGTAGACCTGCCTCAATGGCTGGGTTTGGTCAGCCATATTCCATACCAGAGACTTTCCGCTAACGGAGCTGCTTGATTACGCCTTTGCGTATTCTATTATTCTGTGTTCACTGTACTGTATGATGATGCGTATGCTGCATCGTTATTCGCTGTTTCTGCGGGGCGTCATCACTTTGGCTGTTGTCTCGTACTACATTAATTATTTTGCCTATTTAAGCGTTGGCAAATTCAACTATTCTTTCAATATGAAGGTGAACATTGGCACGGGAACACTTGCAGCTGTGGGCTGGTTTGTGTGGTGTCATCGGGTCCGTTATCGCCGACCCTACTATAAACGTATACTGCGATTCTATGTACTATTTGCATTGGCCATGAGTTTGGAACTGCTTGATTTTCCGCCAATACTTTGGATTCTCGATGCACACTCACTGTGGCATTTGGCCACAGTGCCTTTAGTTTCACTATATTACGAGTGGGTACAAAATTACCTCAATTACGAATTAAATGTTTAATATAGTTATCTTTTCAGCTTCATGATCGAAGATTGTCAGACACTGCGCAAGGAGAAGGCAATGACAGAGGCTTATCCATACTTTGACAAGGATATTTAAATTATTTGACAGATATTTTAAGGACGATTGGTCATTATACTCGCATTGTACTGTATTGTAACTTTATTATACTTATGTATAGATTACAACAATTTTATTCTACATTTGTCCACATTGTGATATAGTTACTGGCAGTTTTGGCTTGTTGTTGGGTCCCGTGGGTACGTTTTCTATTTTACGCATTATCAACAGTCCATCAAGTACACGTCCAAAGACCACATGTTTGCCATCCAGAAAGTTGCATCTCGCACAGGTAATAAAGAACTGACAGCCGTTTGTATCCCTTCCGCTGTTGGCCATTGCCAGCAGACCAGGTGAATCGTGTTTCAGCGTAAAGTTCTCGTCTCCGAATGTGTTCCCATAAATGCTAGTGACTCCCGTGCCATCGCCCTGCACAAAATCTCCGCCTTGGATCATAAAATCTTTAATAACTCTGTGAAAGCTGGCACCCTTGTAACCAATGGGCACACCATCCGGCCGATATTCGCCCGTACAGAATTGTCGAAAGTTCTCGGCAGTTCGTGGCACGGTGTCTGCAAACAGCTCAAAAATCATGCGTCCAATTTCCTGCCCAAAGAAAACATGTTAAACCACATTCATAACTACCAATGCTGCCGACTCACCGTTGTGCCCACGGCAATGTCTAGGAATACCACAGGATTGTTAGAGCTACGCAATTGCGATTGTATTTGATTCCAGTTCGGCATACTTAGTATATTAAAATTAAATGCAAACGTTTAGCTATTAAAACGCGCCGGTTGTGGTTTGTTTACGTTTTGTAGCGATATTTTAGAACACATCGATTACCTTTCATGCAGTCGTGCACATGTTATCGATAGTTGTGGTCAACCGGCAATCGCAATCATTGTTCTTCAGCTGTGCTTACACATGTGTTGACTCGCATGAAATGTTTGTTTTGTTTTTAAATTTGCATATTACTAAACGTTGTAATTAGTAAATAATTAGTTGTGTGTGTTATACAACGTGCTAAATCTGTGCTCAGATTACCTACTTCATTAAACTAAGTGTGACTTGCATTTGTTTGCAACAAGGCGGATACATCAAGCGAAGCATCATCAAGATCGTAAGTTTGTATGTTATTGTCGTCATTTCGTAAATCCCTAGAATGCACCTTTAATGCTTAATATAAAAATTCCCCCAATACTTCACATGCTGTTTATCTTTCGCTGTTAATGTTTGTTATTCAAATGACAAACAAACTGAGCTACAGGCAATCTGAACGAAGAGGCGCTTCGTTGAAAAAGTTTCGTTAAATATTCAATTGTGGATCTTTAACCCATTGAAATGCAAAAATCGCGTTTTTTTATAAATGTATATATTATTTAAAACTTTGCATATCAAATGCTAAGTAAATGTTTATGTTTATAAATAAGTGGTTTTGTTCATGAGCTTTGACTAAACATACAATGCATACAAAATTAACGTGTATATAGTATTTAGGTGTGGTAATAGGAACCCAACAATAAATTAAATGAAATTCAGCAGTGCAACTTATAAACTATATAAATACTCGTGCTCGAACAGATTAAAATCATCAGATTTTAGGTACAGGCCTCATTTTTAGCTCGTTTCTCGTCCCGACACAAAAATATCGGTAATACTATCTACAGGGAAACCCATTGGTTTGCATAATATCAATTGCTCGCCTCATCCGTATCCACGTCGGAAATGTCCTTCAGTTTCGTTATGATATTTTTGTTATTCTCATTATCTTCTGTTGCCTGCTGAAAGTTCTGTTGTATTGTTTTGGGATCCACAACCAATATGGGCGTGCATCCATCCATAAGATGTTCGCTCTGGCTCTGGAATTGTTCCCGTGATATACTGCGGGTGAAGGAGAAACGCAACGATTTGGTTCGCGTCAGCTTCTTCTTGATTGGTGGCTTGCCGGCCACTGGCATCGGCTCTGAGCTGGTGCGTTCTGTTTCGGGCGTTGCCGGCGCAGAGCTGATCTCCAGCTGTGCATCCCGCAAGATTTCCTCAGCGAATCCCTTGATCTGACTCCATGCATCCAAAATGTCCTTCTCTGTGGCATGTTCATACGTTACACAGAAGCGTATCACATAGCGTCCATTGAACTTGGCCGGCGTCATGTGCATCTTGCCCGAGTGATTGATTTGTGCCAACAGCAAATGATTGGGTTCATCGCCAGTGCTGTGAATGAAATGGAAGTTATAGACTCAATGGATAAATGCAGGCTGCATAAATGTAACTTACCGCATGCGGAAGCACACTAATCCCAGATGGACATCATTGCGCACCTCAAAGCGTTCGTCCTTGCGCACCAGCATCTCAAACTTCTTGGCCAGCACCATGTGATTGCGTATGTATTCCTGCAATCCCTTGACGCCATATGTGCGGAAGACAAACCACAGTTTCAGAGCACGGAATCGACGACTCAATGGAATGCCATAATGTCTATAGTCTACTCCGTTGATGTGCTCATGCCTCAGATACAGGGGATTCACATTGAGTGCACTCTTCAATGTCATCACATCGCGCACCCACAAGGCCGACGCATCAAAGTTGGTTAAGAGCAGTTTGTTGGGATTGGTATTGAAGGAGTCGGCGTACTCTAAGCCAGCGGAGAAAACGCGCATCTCGGGCAGAATGAACGAGTTGCCAGCATAGGCGCCATCGACATGCAACCAAATGCTGGGCACCTGTCGGCACACCTTGCCAATCTCTGAGATATCATCGAAGGCACAGCCACCGGTGGTGCCCACAGTGGCCACGACAAAGAACGGCGTCAATCCGGCATTCACATCATTCTGTATGGACTGCTGCAGAAGATCCACACGCATCCGGCCACGTTCATCGGCATCGATGATGCGCAGCTTCACCAGCGCCATTTTGGTGGCCTTCTCAATGCTGGAGTGTGCCTCGCGACTCGCATAGGCAATCAGATTTGGCAGAAAGACACTGTCATGGACAGTTGTTTGACCTTTTAGCTCATTTATGGCACGCGCACGTGCCGTGATCAATGAGACCAGAGCACACTCGGAGGCGGAACCTTGTAAGGCACCGCCCCCCGTGCTGCCGGGTGCATCAGAGATGAAGGCCTTGGGCAGACCCAATGCTTTGGCATACCAATTCATGACAATCGTTTCGAGTTCAGCGGCAGCTGGACAACTTGCCCAGCTGAAACCAATGGAACCAATCGCACTGCTCAGCATATCACCCAAGACGGAGGGAAATGAGTTGCCCGATGGGAAGTAGGCAAAGAATTTCGGATGATTCCAGTGGACAACGCCCGGCATGATCTTTTGCTCAAAGTCCTCCAGCACATCTTTGAATGATTCGGGTGATTGAGGTGCGTCGGCTATAAAGTAAACAAAAGAAAGGTAAACTTATTAGTTTGCTGATTGTTGTTGGCCCTGGATCCGTAAATCTTTATAGATACGAGTTATATATCTATATCTCTATATATCTATATATATCTATATATATCTATATATATCTTTTAGCAGCTATAAAGTTGTTGTTGATCCAGCGCAAATCAATATTTATAGTGAATTTGTTATTTTTGGCAGTGTGTGTGTGTGTGTGTGTGAAAGAGATGGAACATACATCTTAATCTTTATCTACTGCTACCTGTGTATGCCACACACACACAGACACACACACATACATAATTAATTGATTTGTTTAGTTCGACTATAGAGATTGTGGTATTCAGTAGACGTAAATATTTAGTTTAACTAACTGTGCGCAATTTGCGTGAAAAAGAAGAAAAAAAAAATAAAAACTCAGCAAATCTCATCTCATCTCATCTCCTCCTCGGCCAGCAACAACTTCATGGCCCAAATTGTTGCCCACGCCAATCAGTTTATTCACGGTTACTATGTGGGCTTATGGAGAGGTATACAAGTGTAGTTCATACGTATTGTTTGCTCGCACTAAAAACAATTAGTCAACATGTGAATCCACAAGTTTCTGAAGAGTCTTTTGAGTAGGTTTCTTATTTTTTTCTTCTCATTTTTCCATCTCTGTTCGTTTTATTTGTTGTTGAAATTTGCGTATTTTCTCGTATTTGTACAATTTGTATTTTCTTTTTACCCTCCTCCGCCACCGCTTCTGCTTCTGCTACTCCACATCTTGGAATATTTTGTGTGAAGTGATTTATTTATTTTCTCATTTTTTTTTTTTTTTTTTTTTTTTAAATTTTTTTCAGCTAATTTGCTAAATTGTTTAGAAGTCTTTAACTAATTGTTGTTTACAATTCATCACATGCGTTAGATTTGAACGAGATCTCAATATATGTACGTCTTAAGTGAATATGTCTAAAAAGCATAAACAAAATATTTTCGCAAATTGTTTAATATCCAAAATAGAGCAACTATTTTTGAATGAATTTCTGCAATGGCATTTTCAAATTCCATTCACAAAATATATTTTTAGTTGCAATTGAAATATTTTTCATATACTTATATACTTGCGACATACCTGGTAATAGTTTTTTCAAATATCCGGGATTTAATGTGGGCGCCACATCGCGCTCCTCGATATTGCTGCCATATTGGCATATGTAATCGATAACTTCCTTGCCGTATTTGCGAAACTCTTCGACATTCATATTTGCTGTGTTTCTGATTATTTGAGATTTTATTTAACACTTTGTTGTTGTTGTTGTTGTGAAACGATTAACACCCTCTACAGATTCTAACACTGTACTGTTTGTCACTTCTTATTATTTAATATACAACACTGTTTTTCTTCGTTTTGCTCTCTCTCTCACTCTCTGTGTCTTTTTTTTTACTTTAATCCGTTATGTGTATCCACGTTGTGCTCGTTGCAGCTTCCTTTGCGCGAATGACTTGAACTTTGTTACTGCATTCGTTTTTATATTGATCGCGTGCGCTCTCCTGAGCGAGCTCTGCTCTCATATATGTTCTCTCTTTTTGTCTCTCTTTAGCTGCGTCGCTTTTGGCATTAGCACCTGTAATTGTTGTTGTCAGTTTGACGCGAGTGCCTCGTGATTGTTGTCTTCTTCAGTGCTGCCACTTTAGCAATTTAGTGGCTAGATCTAGCAACTTTTAAAAATATTTGCAACTTTTTTTTTCGAAATGCTATTAGCCACAAATCTAGCAACTTTTAATTTTTATTTAGCCATTTTAGCAACTTGATTAACATTTTAGAATTTTTGCCCTTTTTTTAGTTTTACTATTAATAATGGCTCACAAAGATTTCGGAACTAGTATCTAACTCAGTGGTTCGATTATATGAACAACTTGCAAGTTTGTCTCCACAATTTTCTGTGTTTTGTAATTACTAAAATGCCAAAAGTTTACAAGCAAAATTTTAGAGATGCCTGGCTGCAAAATGAGTACTTCAAACAATGGATTCACAAGGATTGGACTGATCCAACGAGGGCATACTGTGCGTATTGCAAATCCACAATAGGGGCAATGCTTTATGATATTTGCCACCACGCCACCTCAAAAAAACATGTGGCTGTGATTGGTGCATTTAGCCAAAAAAAATAAGTTGCCTTTCGTTCAGTGATTTATGTGAAGCTGACGAACTAGACAACATTAGAAATAGTCTTAATTTTGTTTAAGTTTTTTTTTTAATACTTATATATATATATATATGATTTAGCAATTTATTTGGCAACTTTTACAAAAATTCTAGCAACTTTTTTTTGCCAAATCTAGCAATTTTTGCTTCAGAGATTCTGGCAGCACTGGTCTTCTTTCTTGGGCGGCACTCAAATTACTTACCGTCATTGGTCGATCTCTGGGAAACCCGCATTGCCATTTTGCCGTTTCGCCGCTTCGCCTTAAGCTTTCAGTTCGCCGCGTGCCTTTGTGTGGGTTGTTTTAGGTTAGTTACAAGCACAAAACAAAAATCCCTGTCTGTTTGCCATAATTATATGGTACGAATGAAATGCGAAATGTGAAGTTTGTGATTTGAAACTGATTGAGTCTTTATTAATAGCACATTACAGTATGTGAGTATGTGTATAATATTATAATTGGATAAATTATATGTATGTACGACTATTATATAATTGATCAAATGCTAGGGTAGTTGGGAAAGTCTAGCATAGTGCAACTCAATAGATTTTCATCTATGATTCAGATTTCCATTGATTTGATTCAGTTAATTTCAAACAAATATAAGTTGAGAATAATGTTTTGGGTAAATGGGAAAGTTTAGATAGTTCCGCTGTTTACTCTCTATGAATCAGAGCATTTGTTGTTATAAGTCCAACCCAAAAAGTACTGGTAATACCATAAATCTAATATACTCTCATTGAACTATAACGTTATAATAAATGATTGAAAACATAAATAAAAATAATATATAATATATATAAACATATTCATTATTAAGTAAGGTAAGTTAAGTAACATTTGAATAGATTATTCAATTCTTTCCAATTTGATTGATATTTTAATTATTATCGATTCTATCGCCTAATGATCAATTAATTGAATTTAATTGATATATCATTATTTTCAACATTTTACTGTTGGGTTGTTGTTGCTGCATGATTAGCGACAATGATTGCTAAGTCCGTCGACTCTAATCTTCTAATCTTTTAATTTCTTTTGCTTTACTAATTTTCGTCTATTTTTGGGGGTTTTTTTGGCGTTAACTATTAGGAAACGTGCCTGGAATAGGCATTAGACAATTAGCAGAAAGTGCCTAACAAAATCTTAGACTACGTTGCCAGATGTTAAGATTTGTTTACTACTTTTACCTTTTTTTTTTTTACTTTTTTCATTTTTGGCTTAAGGGGAATTACATTTAGCACATGCAAACAATTGTGCAAATACTGAATATTGGACAATAATTGTTAACAATTTAACAAGCATCATAATGAGACTGAATCCCCAAGCATGACGAATCGCAATGTGGCAAGTATGTGACGTAGTTGCCACTTCAATGGAATCTCCGGAAGGAAAATGGGGAAAAGCCTAAGCAAAACAAACAAAAATGCAATATTGCATATTTAAATTTAGACAGTTTTCTCGCTCTATCTATCTGTCTCTCGAATGTGGTTGTGATTGTGGGTTGTGCCTCTGAATGTGTGTGAATATGAATGAATGGCAGTGCATTGTTTTCATTCAAGAGGTGTGCGCTAATTAGCTTCGTACTTAGATGCGATAAGTGCTTATATAATCCACGCTAAACGTGCTCCAGAGTTCAGATAAATAACTTTAGCGTCCAGTTACCACCTAATGTATAATCAATCAACCGACAGAGGTGAGCATATGTATATTTTGAACTGATCAAAGTTTGAGTTTGGTACGCTGATTCATGCTGCGCACGCGCCCCGTTTGGTGGGCAAAGTGCGGGCCAAGACATTAACAGAGAATGACTTGACGGTATTTGCTGTTAACCTGGCTGACGATCTGCTTTTGTCGGCATCGCTTCGCCCAATGCCCCGAAACTTTCATTCACAATCGCATAAAGCCGCTCGCATGACGTCGTTTATCTAAATATAAACTTCGTATTCAGTTTACGCGGTCACACTTCAAAATTGCTCGAGGGCCAACGGCGTTTGTCCATCCGCCTTCCATACGTGCTTGGGATCTGGGGCCCGGCAGCGTCTCCGTCTCTCCGCCTTTCCATCTCTTGCCAATATCTAACCAAGTTGCGCTATGTCTGGCTCATTAATTATAAGATTTGATGTAGTTGGCACGGACAAACACCAAAATATCGAAATAACTTGCGCATAGCTCATCATTTGAATTTGTTTTAACATTTTTTTTTTTTGGCGTTCTTTTTGCGATGTGAAATTCGACTTCGTCATTGTCAACTCGCTTGACAACCAAACTAACACACTTATTATTCTTTCGACTTTGCCAAATCAGAAGTTTGGCATTTCATAGCTTTATGCTAACGTCTTCCATTCAATTTTGATTTATTTCAATTTAATTTTATTAGCTCTCATTTCGTTTTATATTTCTTTATTTTTGTGGCTTTTTTATTATGCTTAAACATTTCATGACCTGCTGAAACTCGTGAGTTAATTAAGTCAACTGAAGTGTTCAGTTCATAGGAAGCGTTGCGAGTTGGGTTTTTATGCCTCAGATATTTATCTCATTACAAGTATTTCACAATTCTTGGAGTACGACAGCTTGAAAGTTTCTATTCTTGGAGTATGATGGTTCTCTTTGCTATGGGAAGGTTAAAGAGGTTCAAAGTGAGTTTGCAAGTTAATTGTGTCTTACCATATTTAAATAATCTTTATCTTAGCGTTATTGATGGGTATTTATCGTTAATAGCGCACTGATTGAGCGACAACTGGAGTTGGGAATTAAAAATGTATGAAGTCTTGTTGAAAATCGATTAATCGATTGGTAACTAGTTATCGATTACAAAGTTATCGATATATATATATATTATTAACTTGAATGTGGATCATTCTTTAAGCATATATCGATATGACCAAATGATCGATAACACGATTATTTAATATATCGATATGTATTAATTTATTATATATTTATCAATAATTAAAGCTTCTTTCTACACATGATAAACGAATCTTATTTAAAGCATCGAACCTTAACTCTTCTTTTACTATTATACTATTTGATTGATCGATTATTTAATTGGCATTAATCGACATCTGGTTAATAACTGATGGAAGTTCTTACCTTAAACATTTGTAAACTGTATATAGATATTCGATAATATGCGTTGTCGAATTATCAATAAGTATTTATTCATTGTATACTTATCGATAACAATAACTTTTAAACCTTTTGAAATCTTTCTACACTCATAAAAGCTTTGATCTTTAACTCATCTCCTACTGTTATTACATTGTATTTAAGTATATTTATGAATAGTTACAACAAATCGCAATGAGTCAGTTTCTTTGGTAATATTTCCCATATTTCCACGAGTAGTTGAAGGCTAATAGAACATCCTTGTAGGTCTTTAACGATCTATAGCTTTCTGGGCATGTGTAGCCTGCTTGAAGCTGGGGCTAGTAAGATACCAATGGATAAGTTGGGATTACACAAAGAGAACTACAATGAGATTGTGCGAGATTTGATCAAGAATTGGGAATCGCCAATTATTTATTTGCGGCAACTTGGCTATCTGCCGAGTGACTATGAGGATACATCGAAAATCAAACCCAATTTAGATGCGTTAATGAGTCGTATGGAGCGTGACGATGAGAGGGAGTCGCTTGGCCAAGATGGGGACAAATCCAAGCAGCTCTTCTGTGGAACTGCCGACATACGAACGAAGAAAAAGCGAGAGAACGTGTTGAAGTTGAAGTTGAAGGCAGAACGACGACAACGTGCGGCAAGTGGAAGTCAAGGCGTCAATTATCCAAGTGTGGATCAAATGTTGGCCATGAAGCAACCATCGCTGGCTGTGGCCATGTCGGCGGCCAAGGTGGATGAGTTGATGCCCAAACAGAAGCCAGCAGATCATCACAGTACATGCAACTCCCAGGTAATACTACTAAGTAGCCTGCTGGCCAAACAACAGCCAGAGCAAGTGCAGCAACACACCGAGATGAATCGCAAAACGGATGACTTTCTGCAACGGCTGGTGGCAAAAACGAGTCCCCAACAAACGGAGACCCAAGTGGCCGCCACAGCCGGCAACCAGGCCACACAATTAGTTGGATCATTAGGCGAGGATGCGGCGAAGCGAATACCCGAGATATTACCCAGCAATAGGATAAGGAGTGAAGACACCAACTCGTTGAGTACGTATCCAATACATAAATCCATTGATAAACCCGCTACACATTCGTCCACATCTAGTCGCCAGGATGCGGCGCAATCTAAGAGCCAGATTGAGGCACCGCGGTATCTAAATTGGGATATCGCCAGCAATAAGCTCAAACAGATCTCAGTGCACGAGAAGAACGCCTATGTGGACAAGCTGGTGCGCATCTTTGTCCAAAAGCAGGAAAACCAAGGGAATCCACAAAACCCAATGTGAATGAGTTCATACAATTAGGAAAATATATGTATATATATTTATTAAGATACATTGAGTCATGGTGGGTCAGTGGCAACGACGTCATGGTCTTGGCATCATCCAGAAATTATGATTTGTTTATATCTCACATCTGTTTAGCACAGACTGTGGGAAGTTTGTCTAGCCTGGGTCTATTATTATTAACTTGGCCGTAATTGTGGTCAGTTGGCCAGAATAAAGCATATGTTAGCACTGAAATAATATGATGCCTCACACCTGAAACAAAGGAAATCATAAATCTAGCTAGCTTAACATTTGTATCTTTGTATCTTTGCATCTTTTAGTGCGAATTTGTCATCATCTCTATTTGAATTCTATAATTATCGATCCGTTCATGCTGGCTGCTTAGTGAAAACTATGATTATCTAGCTTGTTATATATAGTATATATTATATATATTATTAGCTAATATATAATATATTTAATAATAAATTCTTAGTCATTTGATATCAGAGTCAGAAGTGTAGGCACGACTCACTTTGCGGCCCAGTTAAATGTTTTAGATCACAACACTTTAAACGTCTTAAGCATATGTAAGCGTACAGCAAAGAGCTGCACTACTAACCTGTCCTCCATGCTCACTTTAAGTGTATATATATTGCCGAGCAAAGCTTCAACATATTGCAAGAAAGTTGTCGAAATATTGATTGAGTTTGCTTACCAATTCATCGACGCCATCGAGTTGTATGTCCTCCATGTTCACTTAATTGTTATTAAACTCAAAGTTAATGAACTACATTTTGTTGCAACTGTGCACAATACACTCTTTTATTCAGCATACTTCATAAATATCAGATAATTTGAGCAACAAAACTTACAGATGACTGAGAGATATTACATAGTTATTTAGTTATTAATTATAATTTAGTTTATTATATAGAATATTTATATAGGGGGAGAGATCGTTATCGTTATTGTTATTGTTATTGTAAATTGGTCTAGAATTCAACTAAGCGCCGCAGTTACATATGAAGCGCGCTTTAAATAGTATTGCATAGTTAATAGTTAGACCCTGTAGAGGCTTTAGTTGTGATTCTCACGGGCGTTGGATAATTTCCTTAGAGCCATTGGCGATTTTCGTGGCGATTGCTGTGGCTGCTGTTGTTGTTGAGAGAGAAGTTGTTGCTGCTGCTGCTGCTGCTGTGGCACATTCACAAAGCCCGTCTCGTTCTCCGGCGACGGCGATGAACCGGCGCCAGAATTGCGACGTGAAGTTGAGGGTCGCACATTGGTATCCAAGTGTCGGAAACTGCAGCAGGAAAACACCATAAAGAATCGCTGGAAAAATGTAGCTAACAATTTGTGAACTTACCGCAATGAGCAATTGTTGCCTTTGTCCTCGTTGTTGCTATTGAAGAGAAACGCCAATGGCCAGGATATCCACGAATTGTGATCGACCGAACTCTGTGTGCGTATTATGGGTGCACTGCCTCGACTCACCACCGGTGAGGGCAACTCCATGGATAGCTTTGGTGTGCCCGCTTTATTTATGGCCGGATTATAGATCTTTGGATCACTGACCATGCGCACAAAGAACGAACGCTTCTGTGCCAATGTATCCTGTTTCTTGCGATTGATTATCTCGGTGATCTCGTCATGCTGCTCCTTCTCCAGCAGCTCATTGGCGAAATCAACAATGGTATCCCACGCATAATCAATATCCTCTGCGGTGGCATTCTGTGCCACCGGACAGAAGCGTATAATGTAACGCTCGTTAACGCTGGCCGGTACCATATGAAGTTTACCCGACTCATTGATGGTGCTGAGCAACTTCTCGTTGAGCTTGTCGCCGCCCTTGAGGCGAAAGCAAACCAATCCAAGCTACAGGAAATTCACAATAGACGTCAAAACATATATATATATATATATATGTACTACTACAATAAACAATGAAAATAATTCCATTTGATATGCAAACAATATATGAACGACATTGCGTATACGCAATGTGAGCGCTCAATTACGTGTATTACGTGATTTGCAGCATTTTGTATTGGGCCAATTGAATTTGAGTTAACAAGAAACTGGCCCCCAAAACTAAAGCAGCTGTCATGAATCACTTATTGTATTTCAGGCTCTACAACAAAAATTGTTGTATGTTGTATGGCAATTATGCCAAAACACTTCAATTACCAGATTTTTGCAGCGTTTTTCACTAGACATGTGATTGCGCACGTTCGCCTTTTTGTGGGTGTGAATTAGTTTACGATAAAATCCAAGACAAAATTTCATAATTGACTTTTTGGTCAAGTCAAAGTCAATGCTACATATGTACATACATATGTATGTCGGCATTTGCGTCAGCTAAACAATTTCCCCGAAAGCTTTTGATAAATGTTTAACAACAAGCACAACAATCGGCACACAAACACACACAGACGAACTCCCACACACATCCATATGTGACTATAAAAGCAAACAACAAAATTGTTTTAGGGCAAAAAGTGCTTTGAACTCGTCTCATGATTGATTACTGTAAAAGCATTAAATGTAACTCACCTTGACTTGATTACATATCTCAAAACGTTTATCTTTGAGCACCAGCTCCTCAAAGCGCTTGGCCAGCTTGATATGGTGACGTATGTAATGCTGTAGTCCGGATATTCCATAAGAGCGTAGCACAAACCTACATACAACAACAACAACAACAACAACAATAGTAGCTCAATCAGTCTGTCGAATCATAATAAATTCACTAACTGATTATATCATTTTCTTGTTTAATTAAAGCAATAGAAAGTTAATATATTTATAATTTATATATAGCTGCTAAATCGTGATAGATCTTGTTCGGAAAATATTTAGCTCTGGAATAGCACTTGCTTAATTATTATTAATTAATAAAAAGTAACCAAAAATTAATTGAAATTATGTTTAAACTGATCAAGTATTTTAGAAATTATTAGTAATTATTATAGATTGATTATCATTAGCTAAAGAATATTTCTAATTAAATTTAAAGTGTTTAAATATTTTAGAAATCATTATTAACTTTTATAGATTGTTTGGCATTGGATAAATAATATTATTAATAAAATTTAAAGTGTTCAAGTATTTTAGAAATTTTTATGTATTTTTAAAGATTGATTGTCTAAAAAAAAATTATTCTTAATTATATTGAAGTCAATAAAGTATTTTAGAAATTAAATGTAATTTTTATAGATTGATTATCATTGGATAAAGAATATTTTTAATTAAATTTAAAGTGTTCAAGTATTTTAGAAATCATTATTAATTTTTATAGATTGTTTATCGTTGTTTAATAAAGTGTTTTAGAAATTATTATCTATTTTTAAATGTTATGCAGATTAAATTGAATATTGAAGCTAATAAAGTATATTTGAAATTATTATAAATTTTTTTCGATTTTGAAATTAGATTGTTTAGCACAAGATAAAGATTAGCTTTAATTACACTTAAACTATTTAAGTATTTTGGACATTATTATATATTTCTAAATGATTGTCAAACGATAAAGATGATTCTCAATAATATTATTTTGTGAAGATTGTTTCAATTTATGTTTTTTTTTTAGTATCTACAACTCATATTGACTGGCTCTTGCTTTCGAAATAATTTAATAATAGTACTGCATTATATATAGTTATATATCAATTAACAGTTCTTAAGTTAACTATCAAAAGATAGACAGTCACTGAGATTGTTGGAGTCAGGTGTGTCTGTAATGCGCATTGTTAGCTTCAATTTGTTGGTTAACATATTTTTGTATATTTGTTGTTGTTTTTACAACTAAATCGCAAGCAAATAATAAAGGCAAATGCTTCAAGTGAAGTGTGTGTGCGAAGCTAAGCAACTAATGTTTGGCACAAGAAAAAAAAAAATTAATAAATAAAAACAATAATGAAATATATTTTTGACAATAGTCAACACAAAGTCATTCACGCTTGACACTTAAGGGTTTCTGAAGCTGATTGTTTAGATGAGTTTAGTTTTTTTTGTTGGTTGTTGGTTGTTGGTTTGGTTGTTGTTTCGGGGCGCTACATACCACAGTTTCAATGAACGAAAGCGACGGCTGAGTGGAACTCCCCAATGACGATAGTCGATGGCCGCATCCGAGTAGCCATGCTTGAGATACAACGGATCCACGACGAGGGCTGATGTCAGACGGATGCGATCGCGTACCCAAAGTGTTGAGCAGTCAAAATTGGTCAGTAGCCATTTGTTGGGATTCGTATTGAATGAGTCAGCATATTCGATGCCCTGTTAATTAGCATTAATACTCAAACGAGTGAATTGCAATGATTGAGTGAAAATACCTTGAGCAGTGGCTTCAATTCGGGACAGATGAAACTATTACCCGCATAGGCGGCATCCACGTGCAGCCACACGCAGGGGAACTTTTTCAGCTCATTGCCAATTTCGGGCAGATTGTCGAACGCACAGGAGCCGGTGGTGCCCAGCGTGGTGGACACAAAGAACGGCACCAGTCCCTGCAGCTCATCCTCCTCCATCGCCTCGCCCACTGTCTGGCCCCGCAGGCTGGCATTCTCATCGGGCTCAAGAATGCGCAACTTTACAAAGCATATCATGGCCGCCTTTTCCACACAACTGTGCGCCTCCTTGGAGCAATAGGCCATCAGCTTGGACAACAGATGACCCTCCTCCACAAACGGATGCTGTGCCTTCAGACGCTTCAGTGCCTGCGCCCTGGCTGCCAACATTGTGACCAGCACACATTCCGACGCGGATGTCTAACCAAATGTCCATCATGTAGTGCTCCACTGAGATATCGTACAATTTGTTTACCTGTATAACACCGCCGCCGGTGCTGCCCTCTTTGAGGGCGAGAAAATGATCTGGCAGTCCAATTGCCTTGCCCAGCCAGTCGAGTACTATGGTCTCCAGTTCGGTGCAGGCGGGACTTGCCGCCCACGAGAAGCCAATGCAACCGATGCCATCGCCCAGCATATCACCGAGTATGGAGGGAAACGAGTTGCCCGCCGGGAAGTAGGCATGGAATCTTGGATGCTGCCAGTGTGTTACACCCGGCATTATTTTATCCTCCACATCTAACATTATTTGATCCCAATCCTCTGGCTCATGCGGCGCTTCAGCTGACAAAATTTAGAAATGCAAAATTTATAGCAGACTTCTACTTGAAATGTAATTAATTTCTTTTAAATAAATTTATTATAGCATACATTGGGGCGTAGTTTACGAACTGATCATAGATTGCATAATAAGTTCTGTTTATTACTAGCAATGCTGCTGAAACTTTCAGAACACAAACATCATATGCTAAATTATATGTTTGCTACAAAGTATAGCAATAGCTTAACAAATTACTTGATAAATAGATAAAACTACAAAGTTAATTGTAATTTTTCGCTCACACAAATTCACTTGTAAATTACATTTGAAGCGATCAGCTTATTTATGTACTTAGATTTGCTGTGGCATTGAATTGAGTATATTCAGCCGCAACTTACATGGTAACAGATGCCTCAGATAGCCGGGTTCCACGCTGGGCGTAACGCGCCGTTCGCCCAAGGTTTCCAGATAATTGCAAATGTATTCGACCATTTCCATGCCACGTTTTCGAAATTCGGTGCTATCCATAACTTTATATTGTGCTCTTTATAATTGTAGTATATATATATTTAATTTTATTTTGTATGCAATGAATCAACTGTTTGGCATGTTGGAAAAAAAAACAAAAACAAAAAGAAAATAACATTAAAATAGCAACAAATTAAACAAGAATATTAACAGCTAATTTAGGTTTATTTCTTGTCAATTAATTACAGACAGCAACTTGTTTATTGTTAGTAATGTGAAATAGTTTTTGCGTATAGAAATTGAATTTAAATTAAAATTAAGTCACTTAAACTTATTAACTGCAATAATTGAAGATTCTCATTATTATTTTACATTTAGAATTTATTTATTGTTTATTGAACAAGTATTTTCATTGTCTTTCGAATTTATTATAATATTAAACTGTTCAATTATATTTGTAGTATTATTATTTATTTTTTATGATTTTTATTTATATTTTTCTTATTATTTATATTTTTTTAAAATTATATATATTTTAATATTATTATTTATATTTTTATTTATTATTATTTATATTTTTAATATTGTTATTTATATTATTAATATTAAATTTAAATTTTTTTAATATTATTTATATTTGTAGTATTATTATTATTTATTTTTTATTATAATTATTATTTCTAGTTTTATTATTATTATTTATTTTTATGAATTTTTTTATTTTACAAATTTTATTCAAATTCTTTGCAATATATCATGATATTTTATTGTAGTTTCTGCTTTATTGTTTATTTGTATACCTGTTGCTTTAGATAGAATTTTGTAGACTTTTATAAGGATTTATCTCTTCAATTGTGCCATAAACAAATGGCTGCTTAAATTTGCTTTATATTTGTAATTAAAATGCAATTTTTAATAACAGTTTTTATTGCCTTTTTGTTCGTTTCTTCTTAATTGCACTTGAATGTGTGGCAACTGCTGTTGCAAACACTACCACTGCCACTGTCAATTGCCAATTGCCAATTCGACACTTACTTTTAGCCGCGATTGTCAACCGCTGGTCACGACTTGCAAACCTCAAATGATCCTGACTCTGTGTTTTGGCCAGGAACTAAGCTCGGTTACTGCCAACTTCGCAGTCGCTGCCTTGGCATGTCTAATGAATGCATACTTCAGCAGTCAGGCTTGGCCAGCGGGAGGGGTGTGCCAAAGAACAGAGGGGGGGGGCCTGATACTCTCAGCTTGGGGGGATTGTGGAGCTATTAAGGGTAGGGGGCTGCAAATAAATGAAATATTTGCGAGCGCACAGTGGACGTAATAGAATAAAAAGTGTTAAGAAAATTGTCTATAAAAATAGAATAAATAAATTAAATATTAAAAATAAATTAAAATTATTAAAATAAACTTTAAATATTTATTAATTAAATTTTTAAACATTTTCAATGTTTTTAAATTTACATAAAAAAATGCATTTATCAAGCAAAATTTGTTTGCTGCTTTTTATTTATTTCTAATTAAATAGATCAATAGTTTCTTTGGCAATACTTTGCTATGCGCATTCATAGTTATCCCACTGACTGTGTGTGTGAGTGTGTGTGTGGGGTACAAGTATGCGAGTGTGCGTGCAAATATGCAGCAGCCCTGGAAAACATTTAAGAGAGCAAACGAACTCCAACATTACGTATACGCAAATTGAATTGCGGCAAAATGTTGAATGCTCAACGCATTTCGCTATGTTATTGAAGCGTTTGTCTTTGATGTAATTTGTTTAATGCATTTAACTAAATGTATATAATGTTAATTTAAAGTACGTGTTTTCCCTTTTTTCACTTATTGTTAACAGGCAAGTTACACGTACCACACACCACACAGGAAGCTGGCATCCTGTCCTTTTGCTTTCATGCCACACTCGTTTTATTAATAACTTCCGCACCAAATAGAATTACACTGTGCTACAGCATTTGGGCTTTAACTGCAACGTTGTAATGTAATTTCTATTTAGTTAATTATTTAAATTTAAATTTTTTGTCTAAACATATAAATTACTTTAGTAATTGTGTCTGAGTTGTGTGTAATTACTTGAGCATTAATTATGTCATAATCTATGTAGATTTATAACTAAAGTAATTACGAATTATTTAAGTAAGAAATGAAGTTTAAGAAGTTAAACACTTGTTTACCTGTTGCGCTGTGTTTTATATACAAAACGTACTTGATAAGAATGACGACGATGCCGCAGATGTTGAAGATGATGATGATTATAATGATGATGACTATGTTGTCAACGAAGACGATGACGTTCTCAATGAGACAGTCGTAGAAGCGCCTGTCATTTGGCATTTTGAAGGCATTCCTCGGTAACATTCCATAACAACGCCTCTCTCCCCCGATTGCCGCTCTCCTTAGACTTTTTCTTTCTATTTCTGCTGCATTGAATCTTTGAATTGTCTGCGTTTTCATCTTTCTATAGGACATGCGATAATTGTCTATGACTGTGTGAGTGTGCGGGTGGGTGTGTGTGTACGTGTGTGTGTTTGTGTGTATATATGTGTGCGTGGGTGTGGGTATGTGACTGGGTCATGGCATGACGCCTACAGCCACAATTCGCTGAAAAGTTCATTAATAAACTTTCGTTTTGCTGTCGAATTCAGTGCTATATCTGCATTTTACTTGGCCTTCCTCCCCACCTCCGTACTCTTCTGCTGGCCTCAACTAAATGTTGTTTAGCTTCAACAAGTGGCATGCTTCGTTTTGTTGTCAGTAAAAGCGGGCCGAGGGTGCTGATGCCGTTTACTCGCCATGTTCGCGCTGGTTTGTCAGCCCTTGTTGTCTAGAGAACCGACACCAACAGAATTTTATTTAATGGGAAATTTCTGCTGCAGCCGCGCACATTTAATTGCTGTAGAAATGCTTTTTTATTGACTTTTACTTGAACTCCTCTTCATGCTCTACTGCCAGGCGCTGTAACCTGTAAGGTAAATTGGTTCCATGACGCGATTAATCTCAAGCTGATAAAGCTAAGCAAAAACTTATTGAAACTTATGTTAAACAATTTTTATCTCTTATGTATTCGATTGTTAACTATTCTTCTATCTCCATTGAAGTCGATAATACGATCTGTCTATCGAATAATTATCGAACTAATTGTGTAATCATTAAATCTCTATGCAAACTATATAAATTATTCATCTTTCTTCATTAGAATCTATAGTTTAAGTTTGGTAATTGAACTGATTGATAATTATCAATCGATTTTTATAATTAAACTAATCGATAAATGTCAATCGATTATTATCACTGAACTATCGATAATTATTTATTATTATTAAATAAATAGATAATTATTAATGGATTGTTATAACTAAACTAATTGATAATTATTAATCGATAATTATAATTGAACTAATCGATACTTATTAATCGATTATTGTAATATAGTATGAATAATATTTTTAATATAAACATCTTTATTTGAATCAATCTCTAATTGAAACCAAATCTACAAAATGAATAACACATCATGCCGTTGAATTCATTTGAAGCGATAGTATGCGATCAGTATCGCATAACTATCGCACGAGCAATAGGAAATAACAAGCAATATACTGACTTGTCTATGACAAGAGTAAAAGTAGCTTGCCATCATTTCGTCACAGCCGAAGTAAAGCATTGTGAGCGGTTTCTTTTGGCCAGATGGGAGGTAGGAAGACCTGCCCTGGTGTGGGGGATGGGATGAAAGAGGGGCTCTCGCTCTCGTCTCATAAAGCGGCAATTATTCAATTTGCAGCGACTGTCGTGGCAATAACTGCGCAAGACAGTTTACGAGTGGATTGGATGAGCACTCAAGTTTCCTACCGTTTTTAGCCACGAGTATTTTTCCCGCATAGTTATAGAGATTTTTCCTGGCTCTTCTTCTTCTTGTTGTTGTTGTTCTTGCTGTTGTTCCATATCCAATTCTGGTTCAAGGTTGTCGCTTGTGGCAAACAAAAATGCATACACTAATCCAATTTTATGTTTAATCTTTATAGTCACACCAAAATGATGCACTATCGCAAGGCAGAGAATGTGGAGAAGGAGCTGAGCAAAAGTGATTTACCCTTTGAGAATTGCCTGCCAAAGGATCACAAAGACTTTCTATGGATGCACGTAAGTGTTATTTAACATAATCCATATATAATACAAACTAATTTATATATCTTTTGGCCATACAGGTTAAGGGCGGCACCAAGCTCAACAATGTGGTTGAGTATGCAAAGACAGCGCTGGACAAGGGAGAATATCGTAGTCTGGTGTGGAGTGGTTCCGGTGGTGGTGTGATCAAGACCATATCCTGCGCAGAGGTGCTAAAACGCAACTATCCACTCTATCAGCTAACACGCATGGCCTACACCAGCGTTGAGGAGCATTGGAAGCCACAAATGGATGGACTGGAGGAGATCATTGTCACACGCCAAATACCCACACTACACATACTTATGAGTCTAGATGAGCTGCCCGAGGGCATTGAAGGGTAACTCATTGTGCAGAGTTAACATTGTTAAGTCATGCTAAGTTTATTCATTTGCAGTGTGCAGATTCCCCATACGAAAAGCGATTTCTGGCAGCACGATGAGACAAAGATTGGCCGGCCAAAAGGTCCTACAGCACGTCCAAATAAACGGCCAAGAGCTGAGCGGAATAATAGGCCACAACAACAACAGCAACCTCAACATCCTCAGGAAAACCAACTCAAAACTGTCATTGATAGCGGTCACGTTTAATTGCAGTTTACCATACTGATTTAATCAGTAAAAATTAACACAAATCACACGCTAATGATAAGAACCAAAGCAACTATGGCTATAGACGAATTCAAAACACGCTGCTTAAAGTGTAGAGTTTCTGCCTTGCAACAGTTTATAGATTAGTTAAGATTACAACTCAGATGTAGCTATTGATTGTAAGTAAACAGAACTTGGTTTTAATCATTAACTTTAATTCAACCGTTTACATTTAAATGATCAAATGATAAAGCTTATGCTGAAGCCAGCAAGAAGAGTTCAAGAATACAAATGAAAGTGTTTGCCCAATGACATGAAACACATTCCATAGTTAGCTTAGCTTACTTGTCCTCCTCTGAAACCTCAATTGTACCTCAATCAATTCAGTGAATGAGCCACTCCAAACGTAAACAGTGATCGTGAAAAATAATCGCCTGGCTTAACAATGGCGATAAGCGAGGCGCAGATAGGCTAAATTGTTGTATTGTTACACTTCAGTTTATTTAGTTGTTTAGATAACTCGACTGGAAATCTAATCAGCTCGCATGCGTGATGTAGGGTCAGTTAGAAAAATGTTGCGACTGGGACGGGTCTTGCGTTTGTCTGCTGTGCTGCCGCAGCAGCAGCAGTTGCAACGCTGCCAGTCAACCATTTATCCGGGTGCTTCTGGCGATTCACTGCCGGAACGCTGTGATGTTCTTATCATTGGGGGCGGTGGCATGGGCGCCTCCTCCGCATATTGGCTGAAGTGCAAGACGCAAAAGCAGAAGCTCAGCGTGCTTGTTGTGGAGCGAGATGCATGCGTAAGTTTAGCAGTGAAATCTATAAAAGATTGGGCACTTATATGTTATCTCCGCTGTTTAGTATACAACTGCATCCACTGTGCTATCGGTGGGTGGAGTGCGTCAACAATTCTCGCTAGCGGAGAACATTCAAATGTCGCTCTTTGGCTATGATTTCATTTCGAATTGTCGCAGTCATTTGGGGGATGTGGATCTGAACTTCCAACCACATGGTTATCTCACGTTGGCCAGCGATAAAGGCGCCGAAACGCTAAGCCGTAATTCCAAGTTGCAGAATCAGCTGGGCGCTAGCAATCAACTGCTCAGTCCAGAGGCTTTGCGCAATCGTTTTCCTTGGCTCTCCACCGAGGATATTACGCTGGGCTGCTATGGCACGGATAAGGAGGGTTGGTTTGATCCCTGGGCTCTGCTCATGGGTTTCAAGAAGCAGGCGCGCGCTTATGGCGCACAGTTTGCCAATGGTGAGGTGACTGGCTTTGAATGGAATACAGCTGGTGAGCTCTCTGGTGCCGTTGTCTCCTCTGGCGATGGCAATCAGCGTACAGTTCACTTTGATACTTGTGTGCTGGCTGCGGGTGCTCACTCTGGGCAGGTGGCACGTCTGGCTAAGATTGGAATTGGCCAGGACTTGCTGCGTGTGCCATTGCCCGTGGAGCCACGCAAGCGTTATGTGTATGTCTTTAACACACAAGGCCAGAATTGTCCTGGATTGGCAACGCCACTTACCATTGATCCCAATGGCACATACTTCCGTCGCGACGGTCTGGGTGGTAATTTCCTGTGCGGTCGAAGTCCATCGGATGATGAGGAGCCAGAATGTGATACCCTAGACGTGGATCATGGTTACTTCGAGTCAAATGTGTGGCCAACATTGGCCAGCCGTGTGCCTGCGTTTGAGTCGGTGAAGGTGCAAAGCAGTTGGGCTGGTTACTATGATCACAATAGCTTCGATGCCAATGGCATCATTGGCAGACATCCGCACTACAGGAATCTCTACATAGCTGCGGGTTTCAGTGGACATGGCATACAGCAAACGCCAGCTGTGGGTCGGGCCATCTCAGAGCTAATACTGGATGGTAAATACAAGACCGTGGATTTGAGTCGTCTGGGATTTGAGCGACTGGTGGCACAACAACGCATGCTGGAGGTGAATATTGTATAATAGATGACTTGGACATTAGCTATGGGTTTGCTCTTTCCATTTATTGTTATCTTTCTTCTTGTATATAGTTTTTGAAAGTAAAATTCACTTATTAGTTTGTCGTACGTCTGCGTCTCCCCTTTGTTTCATTTTCTATTTTGGCCAAATTTTGCAGCTCGTTCTGATACACTGTTTGTTTTCTGTGTGTGTCTACATATAATTTATTTAAAATAAGAATTTAAACATAATCATCATAACGTTACGGAATTAAGGGGCAGTTGCTTGTGTAGGGGAGGAGGGAGGGAGGGTGGGGACCTGTTTAGTTGTCTGATTTATAATTTTGTTGATTCATTAATGCTATAGATTCTTTATGTAATTGTCGTTTGAACTACATACAAAAAATTTGCCATTGAGTTTGTTTTTAATATGCCACCCGGACATGCTGCATCCTCTTCACCACTTCACCGCCTTATCATTCTCTTGCCCTATGTATGTGTGTGTGTGTGTGTGTGTGTGTGTGTGTGTCTGTGTGTGTTACCCAAAAATCAAAATTGTATGCGTTTACCTTGAATCTAATGCAAGCTATTAGTAAATATATATTATAAATATGTTTAAGTGAGTTCTGTATGTGAATGACTGAATTTTCTGTTCGTCAATAACTTCTTATGCTGTACTATGTTTGTTTCTGTGAGTTCTATTCTTTAGGCTTCACTCTCGCCGGGTGCAGCGTTCTCATCCTCGTTGATCGGCACAATCAGATTCTCCTTGGACATGAGATTGTATTTTGTGACGAAATGCGTAAATCGGTGGCACAGATACGTTTCAGCCTCAAATTCATCGAATATGCGACGATGATGAAAGTATGCATGCGAAAATATGCGATAGACGCGCCGACACACCGATCCCAGCTTGGTCACCGACGATTCCTTGATGGAAACTCTGTGGGTGAGTTGAACACTTGACTCATTATGTGGCTAGTTGCTTACAATATGTATTTTAACATACCTGCTTGGAAAGTATTTGTTGCTATTGAGCAGACAAGCAGCGCCATCGAGCGTGTGACGTGTATAATCAATCGCGGGGCACTCTTTGGGCGTTTTGTGTGCCGCACACAAGAATATCCATTGATCGGTGGCCGTCATCTGCGTGCACGTTGAGGGTGAGCATTGCTTTTGAAGGCGCACAGCCAGCCCGTTCAATTCCATGCAGAACTGTCGCAAATGCTCATACTTCCAGACGCCTTCGTCCTGTGCCTCGGGCATTGTCAGTATAAGCTCAACATTTGAGGGATCACGTTTGATCAATTGCTGTATATATTGCTGCACAGCCAGCGTACTGTCCATTTCCTCAAGCGGTTCATCGGGCCAGCGACAGAAATCCTGTTTATAAATTGAGTAAGGCGAAAGTTGACAGCGACTTGTGTATTTTATGTATTTGAATTGAGGACTTACCTTTGATTTTGTTCCTGGTCGGTTCCTACGCAATATTGTCGAGCCGTCAGCCATCTTCATGTTTCACCTTGCCTCAGCCGGAAGGAGCAAAACAACATACACACACACACACACCTTTGCCTACGCCTTTGGAGCGAGTTGTGTAGACAACGAATATGCGAAAATTTTAAAGGCAACCAGGAACGGAACGCTCTACAAGTCGAAAGCGTTGTGTTCGTGGAATGCCAAATGCAGTTATTAAGGTTAACAATTTATGGTGAGAACTATTTTCGTTTACACATTTCACATTTAATTAATTATAAATTGAGCTAAAACACTTCGCTTTGTGCGAGAAAATTTCTGACAAAACTGCTACATACATACATACAGGGCTGGGTTATCGATAACAAATGTACAATTAAATTCCTGCATACTGGCAACCCTGTTCATTGCAGCCCTGCGTTTGTGTCTCCAGCTGTCGTTATCGTTATCGATTATTAAAACCAGTCGTCATCATCAGTCAGCTTGCAAATCCTCATCATATTGGAATTGCGTATTATTATTATTGCTATTATTACGTTCATAATTATTTAAGAGGTTCATAATAAAGTTGATCAACTAATTAACTAGCTGCAATCATGTCCTACGCGTATTTGTTCAAATATATTATCATTGGCGACACTGGTGAGTGTGGTGGATGCTGTTGCTGGCAATTGGCCATATGAGAGTGAAAATTTCATGCATTTGTCATACAAATTGTGCAGTAACAACAAAACAAAGGCTAAAAAATGGCAAACTGCGTTGTGACGATATAGTGATTCCTTATTTAATAAATTTGAAGCCCTATCTCCTGCTGCCTTCAGTATGAGCGTATGTTAGTAGTGGTAGAGCCCACGCAGAAAGGAAAAATCAATAAAACCATAACAACGCCTCTATACTGAGAGGCAGGCGCGGGCGTTACTCCACACTGTTGAAGTTAACAGTTGCTAGTTGGCTTAGTGGGCGGGATGGGGGGTTGTTTGTAAAAAGAAGCACCCGTATGTTAAAGCTCTGACGCTGAGTCAACTTTTGCTTGACCAACAACCCCACACAACCCTCGCAGCTCACATTTTAGCATAAATTTTAATATCGAACAAAATTGTCGATTAGAGCGAGTCGTATATCGGCCCATTGCTTTCGAATGCGCTTATCAGTGCAGTAATTATGTATATATATAAATGTATGCGGACATAGCTCTTTATTTTCACCAGCTGTTGCTATCATTTCGTCTGCAGGATACCAACTCATGCTTATTTATCACAATAATTTCACCAGCAGTCCAGTTACAAATCCGATTAGAACAATGAAGATGTTGCTACTTGCTGAATTTCTTATTTGAGTAAAATTGTGATAAGAATAATTGGAATAATATTTACGTTAAGAGGAAAGAAGCAATTTTACAGTTTAATTATAGCTTAACTGATAGCGGAGCAATTTGTAGTAATAGTTATTATTAGCTGTTGTTTTACAGCATATTTCGTCTCGCTCTGTGAAATTGCTATAGCAAACTTTCACTTTTGCGCATTGCGAGCATTAACTAAATTAGTTTTCTTTTTTTTTTTTTTTACGTGTTTTCTTAGGTGTTGGCAAATCATGTCTGCTGCTGCAGTTCACGGACAAGCGATTCCAGCCAGTGCACGATCTGACAATTGGCGTGGAATTTGGAGCACGCATGATTACAATTGATGGCAAACAAATCAAATTGCAAATCTGGGATACAGCTGGTCAGGAAGCCTTCAGGTATGTTTCCATGATAAATATATAGATATATTTCCATTCATTATTGTATTGTTGTTTGTTTTATGTTAAATAGATCCATTACACGCTCATATTATCGTGGCGCGGCTGGTGCTTTGCTTGTCTATGATATCACAAGACGTGAGACATTTAATCATCTGACCACATGGTTGGAGGATGCGCGCCAGCATTCAAACTCTAATATGGTGATTATGCTCATTGGCAATAAGAGTGACTTGGACTCGAGGCGTGAGGTGAAAAAGGAGGAAGGCGAGGCATTTGCACGCGAGCATGGTCTTGTCTTCATGGAGACCTCGGCACGCACAGCGGCCAATGTTGAGGAGGCCTTCATAAATACAGCCAAAGAGATATACGAAAAGATACAGGAGGGTGTCTTCGATATAAACAATGAGGTATGACACATTGAGGCATTAAGTTAAGCAATTAAAGTTAACATTGTAATTAATTAATTTATTGCTCCCCAGGCAAACGGCATCAAAATTGGCCAACAGGCAACGCCCACAAATCCATCTTCGCCCGGCTCTGGCGGTGCGGGTGGTGCAGTGAATAGTGGTTGTTGCTAGGAATAGAGAGCCAACCAATGCCAATGCCTGCACTTTGGGATAGTTGTAGCTCATAGCCTATAGCCGATAGCCGAGAGCTGATAGCCAATAGCCGCTTCTGTGTAAAGCTATTAGTGACTAACTCTTACAAGGACGTGGAAGCTGATCTATTGTTTTCTTCTTTTTTTTTAATTTCAAGCAAAAATATAATCGTAATAAATTTAGCTACAAGTACTAGCAAACCGAAATTAGTGAAAACATTTCAACACTAAGCGTAATGTTTAAACAAAGAAGCAGAAAGAAACCAAACACACAAGATAACTACAACTATGTGTAACTAATAAAAATAATAAATTATTCGCAGAAAATTTACAATAGAAATCCAATTAAAATTCAATTTTAAATAAACTTAAATATACAAAAAAACAAAAGATCAACATTTGTAATTGTGAAATGTGTCGTGCGTGATTTCTAAATTTTGTAAACATAAAAACAAAACAAAAAAATATACGTATAAATAATGTTCTTGTGTACATTTAGTTAGTTTGCGAGTTACCTTTGTGTAAAGCAAGATTATACACATTGGACGATAACAGATGATGGCGTGTAATATATACATACAAACATATACTATAATATATATTTAAATATACTATGTGAATTATTTCTGATTGTGATTCGTTGATTTTTTCGATGAATCTTCTCCCCGCTTGTGGTGGCTGCTTTTCTTCGACTACAAAAATTAATATTAATATGTATTTTTGATTTGTTATAAAACGCATTTGCATTGTTTTTTTGTTTCTCTGTATAATTTGCATAACGCATAACGACAAAACCGATATATACACACGTGCATAAATGAAATAAAAATATTTTATAAGTTTAATAAATAATAATTATTATACAACAAATAAAATGAGATCATGGTGATAATGCTAAATCAATTGAATTATGTCGCCGACAATTACGAAGTTTATATACATTTAAATAAAACAGAAGACAGAAAACCAAGAAATAAAATCAAATTAATTATAAACATTTGTATTTGCCAGACCCAAAGCAACATAATAAAATAATAATATATACAATAAATATTGCAAAATACAAACCAAATTTGTTGGGTTATCTGTGTAAAGGGGGGACTAAATAAAAGCACATTTTTCCTCAATTTTTTTTGTCTCAAAATGTAATTTGTATTTTATTTATGAA
Organism: Drosophila funebris; assembly: GCA_018901825.1. Classification (NCBI taxonomy): domain Eukaryota; kingdom Metazoa; phylum Arthropoda; class Insecta; order Diptera; family Drosophilidae; genus Drosophila; species Drosophila funebris. The sequence goes on from JAEIFK010000271.1 coordinate 424,719, forward strand.
TTTATATATTTGTATTAATTTTTAATATAGTTGTATATATTAATGTTTAGTTAATTGATGTTTGTAAACATTTTAGAATTGCAATTTATAATTTCATTTCCGCTTTGTATTGTGCTTATGGCTAAAAAAAATTTGTTTGTGTTTTTCTTTTTCTGTTTGAAACAACAACTACATAGGCTACATGGTATATAGTAGAAGGTGTGTGTGTGTGTGTGTCTAGGCATTAGTTAGTTTGAGTTAGACTAAATTGAAGTGTGCTTCATATTACTAAATATTATAGCATATAATTGATTTCAGTGCGCTACGTGAATTTCTCATTTCAATTAATTTCATTTATTTATTTATTAATAATACTTGAACTGTTTCGGTTTACAAATTGTAAAAACTTTTTAACTGCAGCTAAACCATTTGCAATTCGGGTATTAAACATATTATATAATTAATTCTATTATTAAGTTTTAGTTATTTATTTTATTTTGAAGACTTTTGTTAGTTGATTGCAAAATTGTTTGTTGTAGTTTGTTTTAAGTTATTGCATACGTTACCATTATAGATTGATAATTGTTTATTTGCGGAATTACTACCTATTATTATTCTATTTATCCGTTGACAAAGAAGACAATTTGGGGAACCCGTTTGCGCATGGCAGTGATGCACTGCAATGATATTGAATTGGTTTATATATAACTATAGTTATATATACATATATATTAATATGTGTGTATTGCTAGCATGTTATTGTTATTGTTGTTGTTGTTCTGTTTGTTGATTTCATAATCATGTTTATTGGAGTATACGTATAATGTAGTTGTCCTAGTGCGTTAACTAACTAATATAGTTGTTATAATTAGTTCTCAAGTCAATATGTAGCTTAAACGCGTTTAACATTAGTTTCGATTTAGTTAATTATCTACTAATTCGCTCTGAGTTTTTCTTTTCTTTTTTTTTTTTTACAGCTGCAACAGCATTTGACATAAGAAACTTGATAACATTTAATGCTAGTCCATTAATATTAATATTAATATTATTATTATATCATTATAAATTGTAGGCCGCAGTGCTTGTTAAATTGCACTGAAGTTTCTTGTTGTTGTTGTTGTAGACATTTTGTTTTGTTTGTTGTATTGTGTTGTGTTATTATATAGGTAAACTAATGTATAAGTTGAGCTTTTTTAGTCTCTGAGACATCACTATCACTCTCCTTAGTTGATTTCTTCCCACAGAACTCGATCATATACGAACAGACGCCGGAGAGTGCTATAAATATGCCCGCATAGTAGAAGGAGTAGTCCCATCTGAAAGATTAAATATATATTTGTAGCATTATATATATATATCAATTAAATTGTTATCACTTACCCGCCAGTAAACTCATATATGGCACCTGCTATGGGTGGACCGGCAATCATGCCAATGCCCTGAACGAGCAGCACCAAGCCGTAGGCACAAGTGAAATCATCCAAATCAACAATACTGACCAATATGCTGGGCGTAAACGAGAAGGAGCTGGCAAATGTGAATCCAAAGATCACGCACATGGCCAGCAAGCCATTATAGTTTGTGATCAGCATTGGCATAAAGAAAACCGAAGCACCACAAACTGCAAAACAAAAAACATATATTATATAATACTCTGTAAATATATTAGAGAAGTATTAAAGAGCTTACCCAACATGCATATGGAGTAGCATATGTTGATGTTCATCCATGGTCGATCGCCTAGAAAACCAAGGCCAATCATGCCCACCGTTTGCGCAATACCAATACCTGATATTAGAACTGCACTCACGCTCACCTCGTAGTTATATTGCTTCATGTAATCGGGCAGATAAAGATAGGGTATGATGAACCTGTAATACATTTGTTTTATTAGATGTTGTCCAGATAAGATGTTGTCAGATTAGAAACAAATTTGTTGGGCTTTCTAATCAGCGAAACGAATTTATTACTCCTCTTTATTATGAGAAAGTGAGAGTAGTGATGTCTGCGCAACCGTTAGATACCCTGTAAAACTAATTGTTGACTTTTTGTTAACTATAAAAAGGTAAAGGATATGGATATATGCTAGATGTTTGTTTTAGAAGCCGAAGCATGTACGTGTTGGATGAGTAGATACCCTGTAAATAATTTGCAAACTATAAGTTGAAGATATTATTGAGATTAAACATAGGGAAAGTTGATGTATATATTCCACATAAATGCTTAAGAGTTTGCAAGCAAGTGTCTGACTAGGAGATACCCTGTAAATATTTGTAAAGCTTTAACTCGAAGCTGTTGATACTATTACAGAAAGCTATCTATGTAGTTATATGCAATAGCTGCCTGTCTTAGGAATCCTAACGGGCAAGTGTACAACAAGTAGATACCCTGTACATCAATACAATTTTGAAATTTATGAAATTAAACTAGACAAATTGTCTATGCAAAAATCTATACGAATCGTAGACATTTACTACATATTTACAGGGTATAACAACTAGCAAATAATGATCTTTTAAGAGATTTCTTCTAATATTGATCGGATGGGAATTGCGTAATCTCTGCTACTTAGTTGAGTGCACCGTAAGCTTCATAATTTCCGTATAATAAATTTTGAGTTGTTGCCAAATAAATTGCGACGTTTCTTGCTTTGACAGTTTTTGACTTGTTACGGCCAATAGTTTGCGCAGATTGAGGCCTTCACTCTCTTCTATATATCTCTCTCTTTCTCTAGCTCTTTGACTTACCAAATGAATAAGAACAATGTGGACAGATTGAAGAGCGCAAATTTGTTATCCAAAAAGAGCGAAAAATCAAAGGCTGATTTCATGGTGTCGATAAAGCTATCATACCAGGTCTGTAAATAAATGATAACAATAACAATATTAATAATAATAATAATAATAAATCATTTTTACTCGAAATTAGGCAATACGGAAGCAAATCCGTATCGAATGTCTCAATGGTCGCTTATCAGCTCAATGTACGAGTTATATATATGCACAAACCTTTATATATATATATATATGTATTAAATAAACATATAATATTGCATACATATACACATAAATAAGCATACTTATAGAGCATCGATAATCGCGCCTTGAGCCAAATGCGGAGCAGCTGTTGCCAAGCGTAATGGGAACAACTTGGACTTGGACTCGGACTCATCGCTTGATAAGTGACAATACAAATCACAGAGAGCGAGTTAAATGTGAACTGAGTGTATGGAATGATCTCAAAAGTTTCCATTCTATTTGCAATTATCAAGTATTATCTGTATTGAGTTTAGAGCCTGCTTAGCTCTCCTCTCAACTCATTTAGACATTCACTTCTCTCTACTTCTCCCCACTTATTTCTCATATCATTATGTTTATGAAACAAACTCTACAATTTATTTACTTTTCTCTCAGCTATTTATGTCTATAGACTTCAATAGATACCTCCTAAGCACTGCTTTCAGTTTTCTTTAATATATTTATAGCTTCCTCCTCCTTCGCTGTGGTTATCAATATATTCTTTTCGCTGTCTCCTAGTTTCCTAGAGTTTAGCTCTAGGACCTCCGGAGAACTGTTCTCAGTTATCATCTCGCTAATTACATATACCTCCTTCTTGGCTATGGTTATCAATAGATTCTTTCTTCTGTCTCGTAGTTTCCTAAAGCTTAGATACCTCCTAAGAACTGCTTTCAGTTATCTTCAAAGCCTCAAAACTTCTAGTTCTAGCAAAGAACCCTATAAACCCGCTGAGATCAGCTCTTTCTTTTTAGCTCCAACTAAACTTTCCTAATCTATTCATATTTACTCACATCTTCCTCCTCCTTGGCAATGGTGGTCATCGAGTTGCGATAGATGTTGGGGCAGGAGGAGGCACGCAAGCGATAACGATGCGTGTTAAGCATGGCACCGCGATAGTGTATGGAATTGCGATGGATGCGCATATCCTTGAGGAAGTTGGAGTTCCTAATGGAGATGTTGCGTCGCAGATTCGAGCGATACTGGTTGGGTTTCTTCGACTTGGATAGACGACGCAGACCCGTAATGCTGTCCAGGCGCGAGCGACGCAATGCCAGCTCACTGTTCTCCTCGTGCTCCGGTATGGTGATCACTGTGGATGCAACGGGCGCTGATGGCGTTGTCGATTGGTATAACTGTGGCCTGGGATGTTGATCGAGCAGTGCAAAGGTTTCCTCCTTCATGGACATGTAATAGCTATGCATATCATCGCTCAATATGTCCACCGAGTTGTGACGCAGTCCATTGACCTTCAGATTGGACAACGAGGGTGTGTTGTGCTTGGCCATGAAGAGATTTTCATTAAGAGAATAGCGAGAGCTGGCATAATTTGCCTCGTTATGCTTCTGGGTGAGATAACCCTCGTCCGAGGAGCGCAACGATCCATTCGGTGTGCCAGCGATTGAAGAGCGTTTCTCCGATGGCGACAGCGTCTCTATCGATGCCAAGTAGCTCTTCTTGGCCGCCTCGGCAACCTCTGGTGGAATGCCGCCCATAAGCGTATCATCAGGTGAACCCAGAATCGGGCCCGTCACATAGGCAGCGGCACCCGAGGACATCGATAATAGATTCTCACGTGAGGGTGCCTCGGCACCTTCCTTGTGCCGCAACGAGCGTCGACTTAGACTCTTCACCTCGCAGACACTGTCCAGCTCATGGGTGCTGAGAAAGGTGGGCAGAAAGAGTTCGCTGCGATAGCGTTTGAGGCCTGTGTCCAGCGGATCATCAATCTGCTGATTCGCCTCCGTATTGTTCTTGGTCACCAGCGTATCCAGCACGGCCTCTTTGGTGATGCCCGTGTCCAGCAGCTTTTTGATCTCCTCCAGGCAAACACTTGAGTTGGAAAACGTGGTCACACTCTGCGAACGACTCTCCAGACGATTCTCCTCGATCAACCAGTCGGGATCACGCATAAGAGCACCACAAACACAGGCATTCAACATGGTGCCGCCAAGGATCAAGGTGGCACCGCGCCAGCCATAGGAATCAATTAAATATTGTGTTAAACGGGCATAGACAAAGGTGCCAATCCCAGTGCCGGAGGCGCCAATTCCAGTGGCAAAACTTCGCTTCTTATCGAACCAAAAGGCAATGGAAACCACAGCGGTGACATAGCCAATGCCCAATCCCAATCCACTGATGATGCCAAACGTGATCATGAGCATCTCAATTGAATTGCAAACCGAAGAGATGGCAAACCCAAATGCCGAGACAACGCCACCCAAAATGGTCATCTTCCTGCAGCCATATTTATCCACAAGATTCGACCAAATGGGACCCATCAGCAGCGGCACCGAGAAGAACAACGAACTGATCCAAGCGGTCTTCGACGTCGACTCGCCAAAGTAGGCCAACAGTTCCGTATTGATCAAACCAAAAGAGAAGGAGAGACCATCCCAAATGAGGGAGACCATCAGCGAGGCAAAGACAACCACCCAACCATAGCCACCATCTGGCATTTTAGGTGTCTTCTTTTCGGTTGTACTCGAATCAATTGAATCACCCGATTCATTTGATATCAAACGTTTCCGCTTCTTCACCTGGCTGCCATTCATCAATCCAATTGTCAATGTGCCATCGCTATCCAAGGCAATGACACTATTCCGCACCGCCCGACTATGTCCAGCTCCATCATGCAGTTCCTCCACGGACAGATTACAGAATGTCACCTCCGGAAATAGATCATGTTTGATGGCCTTGTTCAGTGGCGTGTTCGCCGGAGCTGGCAATGTTGGCTGACAAACGTTTCCATTCAACTTGCTACTGTTGTCATTATTATCATTATCATCATCATTATTATTATTGTTATAATTATTATTGTTGTTGCTGTTGTTGTTAGTGTTCTTCTCACTGTGTCCCACTGTTGGCTTGGCCATTTTGTCTAAGGCTTTAATTTCTTATAACTCTTCTTTGATTTTTGTTTTTGTTTTGGTATTTCTTTTTCTTTTTATATTTGTTTATAAAAATTTGCACTTATTGTTGCAATTAATTGTGAACACAGTTACATATAGATTTCAGCAAAGATTGTATTTCTTGTTTTTGTTGATCTTCTTTCTTAAGTAGCTGTAGCTGTAGGTGGATTGCGATTGCGATGGCTTTAGTTTGCTCTAATCCGGTTTCCAAAAGTCCAGCACTGTTAACACAATGAAAGAGAAAAAGTGTAAAGGGAAATTATCAATAATTTTGGTAAAAATTAAAATTGCACAAATAAATAAAAATTAAATGCAGAATAAATTTAGAAGCCAAACAATGATCAAATTGATATTCCGAATAGAAATCGGTTGAGAATTGCCAAAGTTAAGAGACTTCAAAGTTGACGAAAAAGTTTAAAGGGGTAAGTATGGAAATTATCGATAATTTTCAAAAAATTTTAAGTTCCTTAAATTAATAAAATTTAATTGCAGAATAAATTTAGAAGCCAAACAATGATCAAATTGATATTCCGATGGGAAATCGGATTATTATTCATGAAGTTAAGAAACTTCAAAGTTGACGAAAAAGTGTAAAGGGGTAAGTATGGAAATTATCGATAATTTTCAAAAAATTTTAAGTTCCTTAAATTAATAAAATTTAATTGCAGAATAAATTTAGAAGCCAAACAATGATCAAATTGATATTCCGATGGGAAATCGGATTATTATTCATGAAGTTAAGAAACTTCAAAGTTGACGAAAAAGTGTAAAGGGGTAAGTATGGAAATTATCGATAATTTTCAAAAAATTTAAAGTTCCTTAAATTAATCATGTTTAAATGCAGAATAAATTTAGAAGCTGAACAATGATCAAATTGATAATCCGAATGGAAATCGGTTGTGAATTGCCAAAGTTAGGAGAGTTCAAAGTTTACGAAAAAGTTTAAAGGGGTAAGTATGGAAATTATCGATAAATTTTGAAAAATTTTAAAATCCACAAATGAATAAATATTAAATGCAGAATAAATTTAGAAGCCAAACAATGATCAAATTGATATTCCGATTGGAAATCTGATTATTATTCATGAAGTTAAGAGACTTCAAAGTTGACGAAAAAGTGTAAAGGGGTATATATGGAAATTATCGATAATTTTGTAAATTATTGAAATGCCCTACATGAAGTAAATTTAGATTCAGAATTACTTTATAGATCACACAATGAATAAATTGACTTTCCGAAAGAAAATCGAAGCAGTTTTGATAAAGTTATGACGACTTGAAGTGGCGACAGTGTGAAATGTTGTTAAGTTACATGTGTTGCACTTACTAATGCCAATCCACGTACTAATATATAGTATATATAACAAATAGTAATCAAAATCAAATAGAATTTGGTCTAAACACAGTTTTAGTTTGCAATAAATATTTGTATTTTGTATTTTGTTGTTTTTTTGTCGTTGATTTCGTTGCTTTTGTTGCCACTTTCAATACCACAACAATAACAACAACCACAAAACATTTCATTTGCAAATTCGCGCAGAAACTGTTTATTCAATTGGCTTTTTGAGTATTTTGCCGCTTCAAGTGAAAATTATTTCGTCAATCGCCTTCAACTTGACCTCATAAAAATAGACAAAATGCAAACGCAACTCTCAACATCACAGCGAAAGAGCAAATCACAAATAATGCAAATTGTTTATACTCTCTCTCTCTCTGTCAGCCCAGTTGGCATCTGCGTCAGACGATCAACGCTCAACAGCTGATACTGTTGTTGTTTAATTATATAGATATACTTAATAATTTTATTTAATTTCTGCACTGCGTTGTTTACGTTTTTGCTTACGCTTTGCTTGCGTCTTGTTTTTTTTTTTTTTTGGCACTCAACATGCTATTTATAGAGCGCTTGGCTCTTTAAAGCGGGCCAAAATGACTTGGCATAATAATAATACAAAACTGACAAACAGCCAATTACATAATTAAGGGAAATTTCCAAATTGGAAATGTATTTAAAAAAATATGGCAAAAAAAACTTTACAAATGTTTGCTCTAAATTTGAATTTAAATGAAGTGCAAAATATGGATATAAATTCAAAGCTTGGAGTTGAGAAAGATCAAGAAGATTGGAATAGAGACTACATAACCTATATTTTTAAAATATATAAGATTTAAAATAAAATGTTTTCCTTAATAATTAAGCAACAAACATAAACAAAATTGCTGCCTTAATGAAAATCTCATTATTAAGAAAGTTTTAAGTCTACAGACCAGAAATGCAGTTAAAGTAGTTAGTTAAGTTTAAAGTGCAATAAATTATACAAAATTAAATGAATTAAATTACACTTAATTTGATTTGAAACTTACCAACTTTTTACTGGCTGTAAACTTGGCTCGCAACAAGCATCAATAAACAATAAGTTGCGCTCAAAGCGAACAACTTGAAGAAGTCTCTCGTTTTGAATTAAGACTTGAACAGTGGCCCTTGAAATTTCAATTGTTTATTACAATAGTATTTGTAAATATACTTGTTATTGTTGTTGCTGTTATTGTTATCACTGTCACTCTCACTGCCGCCAATTAATTCACCATAATTGCATAAATCTTCAGTTATATTTAATTCACTTAAAGTGCGTCGTGGATGTGGCAAGTGTTTATTCAGTGTGGCGGTTCTATTGAAAATTCTTAGACGCGGATCGCGTGGTATATAATGTAGGAACACTTTATTCGATTTGCTGCTGTTGTTGTAAGTACGCGGATTGTTATTATTGCTATTATCAAATGCAGTTGTTGTTGCTGTTGTTGATTTTGTCGATTTCTTCGTTTTGTTGATGCGTCTGCTTTTCTTTGTCTTTTTAATGGAGCTATCAACAGTTATTGTTGTTGTTGTTGGTAGTGTTAATGTTGTTGTAGTGTTTGTTGTTGTTGTTGTTTTGGTTGCACGATAAAGTGACTTTAACCGAAAGTCATTCATTAAGAATGTTAACGTATTTATCACAGACCAGCAAGAAATCAATTGAGCAAAAATTGGCTGCAATTTCAATTGGCTGCCTTTGTTTTGCCTTTTATTGTTGTTGTTAGTATAATTGTTGTTGCAGCTGTGACTGCCAGTTAACGTTATTAGCCCGGTCACCCACATGCGGCACTTCGATAACAATGCGAAACTCAGACCAAAAAAATGAATGAAAAATGAAATGAAACAAAACAACGAATGAAAGTCGCTAGAAAATTGGCCAATTGATTGATTGATGATTGACAAACGCAATTGCTGTAGCTGTAGTTGTAGCTGTAACTCAACGCGTGTCAAGTGCGCGGCGCATTGTGCGGCTTTTTGGCAAACATATTGATGGCAATTTTACAAGATGTATTCTAATCTGCGGCACACGCGGCGTATGATTAATGCGAATTCTTTTGCTCTTCTTCGGCTCAAGCGTTGCTCTTTTGTTATCCTTCTTCTTCTTCTTGTTGTTGTGCGTTGATAATGATTTATGATTCTTATTGTTGTCGATTAGCAGCTGCTGCTGCTTCTTATGCCACAATCTCTGCGTGCTTGTTGCTGCTGCAAATGAAAGAGACAGTGAGATTAGTATACAAAAAATTAACTACGATTTGTTGTAAGCATTTTAATAAATGCTCTCAAATGGACAAGCGCCAAGTCCATTCAGCGCATACATACATATGTATATCTCTCAATTATCACACACAATAGACTCTATAAATATATATATATATATATATATATAAATTTGTTTTTTTTTTTTTGAATTGCCAAACAATGTGCAAAGCATTCTATTCACTTTTCGCTCCACAAAGGCCATTGAGCAAAAAGTTTACTAAGCTGCGATTATATTATATTATATTTGGTAATATGTATGTCTGCATTTTATTGCTGGTCAATTTGCAACAGCCCAACAAGTGCAACACGCCCACTTTTCTATGGTCGAAGCCCTGTTGTTGCAACAGCAGAGTAAACTGTGTGGGCGTTTGTAAGCATACACTGAAAGAAATACCGGGCAGGCAATGCACACTTGTTTATTAAAGCGCAATAAAGCGCTTATTGAGAGCAGCTCATGTCAGCTCTAAGCTCAGTTTGAACAACTACTTTGTCTGTAAGTCTATTAAAACAGTTCGGTAAGCACATTGCGATGAGCTTTGAGTGTTTAGAATACATGTAATCAGAGCTTAAAATTCACAATTTAATATATAAAGTGCTTTCAATTTTACTAATTGCCTAAGCTTAATATAAAATGTTCGTTATAACTATTTTGTAAGTTCATTAAAGCTTTAAGTATGCTTAAAGCTCTCTCTCTCTCTCTCTGTTAAACTCGACTAAAGTGTTTCCTAAAGTGCTTTACAACACTGTTGAAATAGTTTATAAAGCACATTAGTTTCAATTGCGCTTTAGATATATTGCAAATATACTATAATCCAATTCACTTGAAGTTCTTCTTTGTGTGTAACAGCACTTCTTGGTCAAAATGTACAGTTATCAGTGATAGCAACGGCTTTGGTGTATGAGGCAACACTCAAAGCGAAGCAAATAAATGCCTCGCACATTGCCAAGTTCAATGTTCGATAGGCGACGTTCGATTAAATCACTTGAAATTGCAATTAATTATATAAAATGATTTTCTACAACATGAACAAATTAAACAAAGCGATTTGTTGAGATTTAAGTGTAAGGAAATCGCAATTCGCAAATCGCAAATCGCTACGCAAACATTTAGTCTATAAACTATCCACTAAAAGTGTTGCTTATCAAATGTCAATTTTGGGTCTCGACATTTTGATAATCAACACTTTTAATTGCATATTATGAAGTGTGTATAGTATGTTATAAAAATAGCCTGGCGTTTGCTGCTTTTCTCTGATCGTTATATGTATGTAATACTGAGACAATGCTTAACATTGTAACACTGAACTGATAAGAAAGCATTGCTTACAACTGGTAGAGAAGCACGCGCCATTGTAATGTTGTATATAATGTGAACAACGTACAGACTTTCACTTGAATTTTCTTATCTGACGATTATAGTATTTAGCTTTTATTTCCGCAGACGCAAAGCTAAGTTTGGGTATAGTTTCATTGACGAATCCTTAAAGAGTTCATATGAAATTTATTAAAGTATCATAATTAATTCTCAAGATTTATTTAGATTAGAAGTTCAAGTCATATTCGTTGCATTCTTATCACATAGTTCTGCTTGTCACGTGTTTGCGTTAACACAAGTCTTCAACGCATGACCTTAAGGCGCTTAAAAGTGTTGATTGTTGAGTTTAAATTAATTAGTAATTACACTATTTAACAAGATCTATTTGATAAACTTTAAACAAAGTTTTAACTGGTATTTTGTTTGTTTACTCTGACTTTGTCACGTGTATTACTAAATAATAATACACGAACTTCAGCGCATAACCCAATTGCGCCCTTTGTGTATGCAACGACTTTTTTTATTATAATTATTATTATTATTATTAAGAACTTTCACTTGAATAATTAAATACTTATTAATATGGTAAACGCACACACTTCGAACGGAAGACAAACCAATCTGGCAGACACATGGTTGAGTTGATTAGAATAATTTTTTTTTTTTTGATATTTGTTGTTGAAGAACGCGTCGCGTAGTTAAGTTTTCATTGCGAAGCCGTCAGACCGATGCGGCCAACAGTTCAGTTCAGTGGCTCGTTGCCAGCCAGACTAATGAATGACTGTAAAAGATTCGGCGACAAAAGCCTCAGTCGAAAGACGAAAACGAGTCGGAACTGAACGAAATGAAACGACAAGAGGCGATGAGGAGAGCAGAGTTGAGCAGAGCAGAGCAGAGAAGTGAAGAGAAGAGAGAGAGAGAAAGGAAAAGAAGAAGAGACAAGGCGAAGCGAAGCGGATTGAACTCAGCCTGTAATCGCGGCAATCATTTGCTTTAATCTAATAAATTTCTTATCAGCAGGCACACTTATATACTCTATATATATACATATGTATACACTCTATATATGTATATATGTATGTTCGTATAATCGTAGTTATCGCACTACCTGCCCCACATGCGGCCACTTGACATCCCCTTGTCGCTTGTCAGCCTTTCATTTTCCTTTGTGCCTTTCTTCTTCGCATTTTCCCCATTCCCCTTTCGTCTTTCCATTTGTCATTGAATTATAGCGTAAATTGTATTACATTAACCATATGTAATTTTGGGATTACAGATTTTAATTTAATATTGAAAATTATAATACTTTAAGCATATATAATTATGGGTTTACATAGCGAAGAACTAACTATAAATTTGCTTATTCCTACTTGACATTTGCATACTCTGCAAAAATATGAAACAAGTTACAGTTAAGGGGCTAATACAAGAAACGAGTTTATATTAAAATAGACACATTTCATTGATGTTTTTCATAGAATACAGGAATGTGTCTATGGAATGACAGACTGGAATATATATGTATAGACTGGAATGTATCTGTGGAATTTATCAATGGAATGTGTCTTGGGATTAAGATTAAGATTCTGTATCTTAATAAAGATTAGGCAAAAGGTTTAGCGTAGTAGACTCATCATTAACACAGGAAGAGAATTATGGAATGGATAACTGGAATATGTCACTGGAATAAATCTATGGAATATATGAATCGAACAGTGGAACGAAACACTGGAAGGAATGACTGCAACTATAGAGTGTATGGAATGTATGATGGGAATAGAACACTGCAACTAAACAATGGAAAATATGACTGGAAGGGAAGACTGGAAAGATTCAATAGATTAAGCAATAGAACGTATGACTGGAAAGCAACACTGTAAAGATTTAATAGTATTTATAAATACAATAGAATGCAATAATAAAAGACGATTAAATAACTGATGATTTAGATGAATCTCATTTTCTATATTTATAAAAACTAATGCAAATTGAAAACTTCCCTAAACTAGAAACTACTGATACTCTGAGGCTAAGGGCAACTTAAGGCTGTTGACTTAATTAGCTCAGCAAATAGATGGATTATTATGGCTGTCTATGTGGCATGACCGAGTTGACATGTGCTTAACTAATCCATTTAATCATTTAGGGCAGCAACAACAACAAATAAACGTACCGAGCAACATTGTTAACATTTTAAATACTTAGTATGTATAATATTGTTTTATGGATCTATTCAGATAAACCAAAAATTGCGTGATAAGCGAAAAAAATGTTTATTGTTTTATGCCTCAATTAAAAGTTGTGAATGTATGTGTGTGTGTGTGTGGTGTATTTGCAGTTCGTCTGATACCAATACAAAGTGGTTTGATGCTGACCTACGCCAGTTTGATGTGGGTTTTTTTTTTTTTTTTTTTGCTCAGTAATTGTGATAGCCAAAAAAAAAACCAAATCAAGAACTAGGCCAATGCAATAAACTTCTTAACAAAGTCATTCACTTTGCGACGTAGTAATCACACAATCATAATCAAAACATTCATATTCATAATAATATATACGTACGAGAGTTCTTTGTGGCGGTCTCGCTTCAAGTTTCAATCATAAAAGAAAAGGCCATTTCCATAAAATAAAATATTCATTTACATTGAAAATATGATCATAGGCTTTGCTTTTACTTCTCAATAAATTGTCAATTGTCGTCGTTCAGTCTAGACTTAATTATAATGTAATTGATTCAATTGCCAACTGATGCTGTTATTATGCGATTTGTGCTCTGATATTCTGAAATCTGAGGCTCTTAATTCAGGTTTATTAAATTAGCTGTCAGCTTGATTACTTGGAAAAGCTTAAGGATTGTCAAGTCGAGTTATAGGTTTAGTATATCGTTTTACAGGGTATTGTTTAGCTATTTACAGGGTATCTGCTAGTTGCAATTGGCATAAGTGCAGTAAATGAAAAACACATTTGCAATTGCTATAATTATTCTTAAAATACTTGAAAATAAAGCAAGTCACCTTTGCTGTTGTCAGGTGTTTCAATCACTTGGCCAAGTCTGTAATCCAGTCAACGGTTTGCTTGTTAGCTTAGTATACCTTAAATGTTCTGAAGTGGGCTAAGATTGCGTTTAAGCCTCTCAACTATATTTGATTCTCTTTCGCAATTCGATTTGTTGACTGCTTAATTGTTGTAGTTCGAGTAATTCTATCCGTGAACGTAATTGATGAACGTTTGAGCTCTTTGAACATGGCTTTAATTGAAATGCGATTATTGTTAGTGGTTAATTGATTTGCGGTTTCTTGTTTAGCATATTGTGTGTCTGCAATAATAGCTAAATGGACGATAAAACTAATTGTTTCAATTATGCACATATCAATGTCATCAGTTTGAGCAAAAACAATTTTAAGCCTCATTTGAACTGCCACGTTACAATGTCTGCTCTCATTTGCATACATTTGCAGTGTTCTGGGAATGACAAGGATTACACAAATACATAAGCACACAGACAGTCACACAGACTAGCAAATACAATTACAAGTTTTCAATCAATCCTTTTGTATATGGCTTTCTAAGGGGATTGAGCTTAGACTTAAAGAAGGAATGCATAGAGAGTAGCGCAAGTTGGCTTGTTTCATACAAAGCAGCATATGTTAGTTAACAGGCAGTGTAGCGTAATGCAGCTGTTAAATAAACTTCAAAGTCTAGAGTACTTTAAAAGGTTTAGTAAGCAAGTAGAGTTCAATAGATTGTCGAGTGAAATAGCTGTCACTGCTAGAGTAAAGTAGCTTCTGTTAGTTAACAACAACGTAACATAACTGCAAATGTTACGAACAGTCCGCTGTTAGACAGCTGTTAAACAAATGATAAAGCTTAAAGAACTTTAAGCAGTTCAGTTATTCACTTAAGCAATACCATCTGTTAGTTAACAGAAGCGCAACATAACTTTAAATGTTACTAACAGCATCCCATCCTACAGCTGTTTATGCTAAGTTAAACAGGTGTTAGCGCTATAAAAAAAAACGTTCAAAGTTTCATTTAACACCTTAAATTCAAAGGAATGTTCAACGACAGCAGTGTTGGGACAGGAGTTGCTACCCTGCTAGGCCATCCATATACAAACTTCAAATGCAATAAACATTGATAGTTGAGTTTAACAAAATAACTACAGATGGCTTTCATCGGTTTGCGGTTTAACCTGCATAAGAACTATGGGTCGACACCTAGCGTGCCACATGCTGCATGCAACATGCCGCATACTAACTAAATATCCTTCAGCGAAAAAAGGTTTTTGTTGTTGTCCCCCTTGAAACTATCTGGGTGGGGGCGAAAAAAATGTGTGACAGGCAAACAAGTGCATATAAAAAAGGTGTCACTGTGGCAAAGTCAAATGCACAGACACACACACACACATAAAGACGCTATGCTTTGATGTGTTGTGTGGGTGTGTGTGTATGAGTTTGCTTCTGCTTATTTGTGCTTACTTGCCGCTGCCTCTTGCGGCACTGACAAATTGCAACAATAAAGCGCAGCCAGAGACCATTTCTTTTTTTTCGGCGCAAGATACAGAGAAAGCGGAGAGAGAGAGAGAGAGCGACAGACTGGGAGGAGGCGAGGAAGAGAGCGCGAGAATGCTGAGTGTGCTAAAGGATTATTTATGCTTTTTGCCTTAAACTTGACAAACTTTTTGTGGTCACACAGTCACATGCAAAAAGCGTTTTTTATTGATTTTTATGTGTGCTGTGTGTGTGAGTGTGTGCGTTGTAGTGTGTATGTTTCCAAGTGCTCATTCATGTGTATATCCTGTGCATATCAAATGAGAAGAAATAAAATAAGAAAAGGAAAATCGCTTTTCAGCAATGGAAAATGTTTGAATTTGCGGTACGTGAAGGCATCGCATGTTCTGATTTATGCAAAGCAGCAACTTCTCAACTGTCAAAATCATATTTTAATTTAAATGCACAAAGCTAGTAAAATGTGATTTTATAGTTGAGTTTTAGCACAGCTTTGCCGATGACGTTGCTGAAGGCCAATGGACAAACGGAAACAGAACAAGGTCAACCCCCCATATTTAAGGGTGCCATTAAGAAGTGAAAATACATTAATAATTTTTACTATTTTTCTCTTATATTTCTTTTTGACGGACACGCGAAATCGCCAAGGGAGGCAAAAGGTTAGAATTAAAATTGCAATTAGCTTAAATGCAAATGTGGAGAGCACAGTTGGAAATCAACTCAAGATGCAATTTGCAAATTAAATCCACTTATTATACCCTGTAAATGCGAGCAACAGAGAGAGAAGGCAGCAACGACATTGATAAACTTTGATAATGCAAATTAGTTATGTATACAGAGTATCTGCTAGTCGTATAATACGTTTCTATTTTTACATTTTTATTTATTTTCAAACATTCACATTTTCAATAACTGTATTGGTTGAATAAATTGAATAAAATCAATATTCATTTGATATATTTGTGGATTCAGTAGCAAACATTGCTGGAAATTTACGATGGAAATCAATCGAAACGAAACGAAACTAATTTCATATGCATTCATGAATAATTTACATAGTGTGTCAATTGAAAAACCTGGCTTTAAATATGGCTAATTAATTAAACTAATTTTCAGCAAACGAGTTTAATGGGGATTATTATAAAAACGGAACTAGATACATTGTATTGCAAATGTACATTTCAAATGAATTGTTGCGAATTTCAAATACATTCATGAATAATATATGAAAGCTGTCAATTCAAAAACTTGTTTAAAAGTGTTTATAATTAATTACATTTCATTTTGAGCAGACTAATTAATTATAGTTTAATAGAGTTTATAATAAGAACACAAGGCAAATGGGTATCAGCTGAAGGTCATATGAAATTAGAAATTGAATAGACAAACTGTGGCATAAGCTAGCTGATAAGCATGAAAGCACCTAGCAACAAGGACAAAGGACTCGACCAGCTAAGGGACAAGGACAGCTAACAAGTGTGATGTAATTACGCAATAATAAATCGAAAACAAAAAAATTTAAAAGGGTTAAAGGCTGCAGCAGCCCAACAGCTTCAATAATCACATGACGAACTTTGTTTGCATTCTCGCTTGTACGTTTTCCTGCTTTCTGCTTTCCGCTTTTCTTTTGTTTTTCCTCTTCAAACAACACTTATCCAACACTCCATTGCTCCACTTACTTGGCAAATTGTGTCCGTTTGCGATAAATTTGCTTTGTTTGCGCAGAGAACAAGAAACGGAGAAAGAAAGAACAAATACGAATATGCAAAACTCAATTGAAAACAAGTGGAAATTGTTTTTTTTTTTTTAATTTTCTTTTCTTTTTCTTAAAGTTTTCTATGGCTGCACAGCCATCGTGGATTCGATTTGAATCACAACTGTCTGACAATCTGGACACCAACAACTGTCGACTCTTTAGCTCATTGTGTTGATTGAGTTATGGATATATTATTGAAGGCATTGTCACACTCTCCCTCTTTAGTTCTTAAGTCTCTTCGCTGTGATGCTCTCCCTCTTCCTCTCTCTCTCTCTCACGCTCTCTCTCTCTTCACTGGTTCACTTCATATCTTGTTTGGTTTCATTTTATAAATGCCTTACAGCATTTTCAACCACTAACTCTATTAGCTCTGCATAGCTCTTTGTTTTCTCGGCACAGTGGAAATTTACCAGTTGACATTTTTAATGCCCTTAAGTGTGAGTTCTCATTCTCTCAGAAAGTCTACTTATACATTCAGCTATTATCTCAAGTTGTAAACCAAAAAATGAGTTTTCCTTCATTGGTTTTTGAAGACTGCGTAGTTTAATTTGTTAGAAATGCTTGGATATCATTGTAATGCAAATAAGTGAAATTTTGTTAAATTGAAATAATATGTGATAAAAAACGAGGGGAAAGTTATAATAAAATTGATATGATAAACTTAGAAGAGTTTGAAATTTACTTTTTAAAAAAAGTTATCTATACAATAAATATAATTCCATATAATATTCCAGTATAACGCAAAAACATAAAGCTAATTTCCAATAAAACGATATATAAAAAGAAGTCTGTATAATATTCTAAAACTTCACTAATATATAAATCTACATTAAAAGTTCTATAAACTTCTCGCGTTGGGCAAATTGTGAATGATGTTCTTAGCACATTTCGCACGTTTGATAATAAAAATTACTTAGTTGCAAGTTTTGTAAAATTTCATTGTTTTCTCTCAACTTGCAACATTTCGTTTCAACTATTATATTATGCAAATGGTAGCTTAAAGGACATGCGATAAGCACGTGACCCTCATATCCTGACAAAAAAGGTAGCAAGAAAAAAAAAATAGAAAACAAAAGTTTCCATTTGAAAAATCTGGGGTGAAATTTATGTGCGTGTCCTGTGACAACAACAACAACAATAACACAAACAGGTTGAATGTTTTCGAGGCAATGAATTAATTCGCAAATTGCATGCTAAACTCATTTATTATACGAAAAGTTGTTTAATAAAGTTCATAAGTGAAATATTCTATGTTCTGGTCGAGGCAGATATGCTGTAATTCTTCTTACCAGAACAATTGCAGTATCTTTTCTCTGATGCCTATTAAACTTTCAGTAAATAAAGTTGGTAGTTTGAGATTTGAGGATTTCTAGTCTAAATAGCATTTTATAAATCAGTAAACAGATTAATTGCAGTTATCATAAAATATCTATAGACAGCATAAAGTTGCATTTGAATACATTTAGCTTTTGCATACTCCATTACTAATTTATTTAGTACAGGGTATACCGACAAATGTGTCGATTATAAATTAAATGATGATGGCGCTGTTGAAAATTACAATAATTGTAATTATGAAAATGTTCATTGTGTCTGTCTGATAATAATGCTAATGATAATGCGCATAAAGTGGATACTTTGTTTTTGTTTTATCAAATGAATTTGCTATTGTGTTATGTTTAATTAGCGTTCAACTGCTGATTTAGTGCATACGCATTTCCCTATTATAAGATGACGCAATTGATAAGATAATTTAATATATCAACAATTCAGTTATTATCAGCAGCAGAAGAGTTTACTTTAAAAACTGTCAGACAACATCAGTGTTGACGTTAGACTAATGAGATTTGTCTAGTCGCAGTACACAGTATTCAGCACTTATTAGAGCACAACCTGCTGTGAGCTGAAGCTGCAGGGTATTCAATTTGACTTCCTTAAAGCAATATCAACAGCTCAATTAGTCAGTATAGACTTAAATGTCAGGTGCATGTCATGTGCATATGAGCATTCACCTACAACGTACAACATCATCATCATCATCATTATCATTGCCATTATCATAATCATTAATGCGTCTCACGCAGCAGCCAGCAGCTGCTGTCAACCGGTTTCAGGTATATGTATATATATATTTATTTTATTGATTTTTTTTCTGCGTTTATTTCCCCTCCTCCGTTGTGTAGGTAAACTGAACATATGAGTGTAGCTCATAGCATGTGTGAGTTGAATTCCCATTGCAATCAGCTGTTAGCTCTTAACACTGACACACATCGTAAGACTTGGAACGCATTTAAATGCCGAATGTCAATACCGGTTTCATCAGCTGTGCAGCTGTGTATTATTATTATTATTATTCTACATTAAACAAATTATTAGCAGCAATATTTGTTTTCTAATCAATAACAACTAATTGAAAACAATTGGCGACTTAAGGGCATTTTTTAATTTTTGTGTAGACATTAAAAAACTTATTAATTGCTTAGTAAAATTATAGTACCTTACAAAACATAAAAAGAAAGTATTATCTTCGATATGACCTAGGAAAATGAAGCTATAAATGTTTAAAAAGAGTCATTAAAACTTGTATTGCGCTACTTTATAGGGTATAAAGACATATGTTCTTTATTTGTTTTTAAGTTATTACCAGTAAAATGTGAGACAAATTGCAAGCTGACAAGTATAAAACAAGTTTTAAGGTTAAAATCTAACGTTACTTAAAGCCAGTTTTGACAGAGCAACTGTTAAGTGCATTGAGCTACACAAAATGCAAAGACTTTGGGCCAAGGACAACAACGACGACAACGACCGGAGAATGGTATTCGATTACATTAAATCAAATTTGCAGTTAGACAAAGCATAGCGAGCGATAAATCGAAAAGGAAACATCAAATGACATTTGGCCGAAACCATCAAAGTGTCTGTTAACCATAGTCAAAGCCAACCATCATCCATTTACATCAACATAAATCTAGCCATCCATCTGTGCAGTTTGGGGATGGTGAAGGAACAGAGACATTGCGTTTGCAGACAAAAACAATAAAAACACAAATTGGAAAGGACAATGGGAAGAAAGAAAACAGAAAACAAAAAAAAAAAACGACAAAATGGCGACGCGTGTGTTGACTTTATTGGGTAACCGAATACTTTGGCCCACTTTGAGTGCGGTTTTCCATCCATATCCAACTTGGGATTATGCAAATAACAAGGCTCAGAAGTGTGCAGAGCATCCCCAGACAGCTCGACGCGGACAAGTTAACATATTCGACCGTTTGCCAAGGTCACACGCTCAGGCAATAAAATTAAACGCCTAATCAATTAATTTGGCTTAATTCCTTTGATTAATTAATTAAATTAGCTGCTGCGATAACTAAAATAATAATAATAATATGTAATATAAAACATACGAACGTGCTGAAAGACTTATAGATAACCAGAGGGAGTTTTCTCCTTATCAGCTCATACTCATTGTTTCGCTTTTATCGTATGTCTCTTGTTACTTGTTACGAATATCGTGATAGCCATGCATAAGCAAGTACGGAGTCCATACAAGAGCTGCATACATATTTAAAAACCTTTTTTTTAGCACATCAAATAATTGCGACGTAAGAATTTCAATGATTTTTAAGTGACGCAAAATATTGAAATATTTTCTATTCATTTTTCGTACATCAGCCGAAAATAGAAATCATCTGATCATTTCAAAAACATTTATTTCTGGGCGACAAAATAATAACAAATGCGTCGGCTCCGCAAGCTAAGCAAATAAAGCATTAATCATACAATGTGTCTATAATATGTATATATATAAATATATTTATATATCTCAACATATACCATATCTGACGCACATGTGTGTACTTAAACACAACCTCAATGAATATTTATGAATGTATAAAGTTATATCCGTTATATACGCATAACAGAAACAAGGTCAATGTGCTGACAGTTTGTGTTCAGAATAACATTTGTAATGTTATAAATACATTGCTAAGTATACTTAAGTAACAGTAATTAAGATAAGAATTTTACCTGTTTTCAGTTAAAATACTTTCCAAGACCGAGAGTTAATCTTTCGCTAAATTATCACCATTTTGTGTTGGTCTCTGCTATTGTTATTGCTTGTAATTTCGTAAAGTTCAAAAAATGTACATTTTAGGTCGAATGACAGCAATTAATATTCTTATTTGGAAACAGTCTTTCTTTATTTAAATAAAATGTAAAGCACTTGTATTTATTTTTACTTTATTTTATTTACGGTTTGTTTACGGTTTGCACAGTGGGTAGTATACGTAAAAACGGTGCACATTAAATATAAGTAGCGGTACTTTAAAGCTCAATATTTATTTAAGTACTTTTGTGTGTGATTGTATACAAATTGCACAACAGTTTTTGGATAAACAGTTATTGTCAGGTTTGTGTTTCGTGATTTCGTTATGTAAAAATACAAAAAGTTGATGGTCTGCAATGTTCGTGTTACGCATTGGTATTCAATAATTATTTTCTCTCTCTGAGATTATTTTTTTTCTTTCCTTTTTTTGTAGTTCACGCTTTAATGTTCATTTTCCTTTGTGTGCTTGCTTGTTCTTCTTGTTTTGCTCTTTTTTTTGTAGCTATTACTACTACTCATCCACCCAATGTGCGGGAGTTTCGATTTTTCAGCACAGAGCGTATGGGAGTGAGGGCAGGGTGGGTAATGACAGCACCGCCCAGCAACGCAAGTTCACTAGAAGTATTTGGCGGTTGGAATAAACAAATGCACCGACAGCAGACATACACACACACTTGCAGCACAACGGAAAGGAGAGAAGACGCACAATAGGCACATCAAATGATTTATTTAGACGTTTAAACTGGTTCAAACTATATTTGCAGATTTGTGTTTAACTTATAACTTAACACGTTAACACGAAAATTAATGACACAAAAGCTTTACGAGCGCTGTCGCTTTGAATATTTCAATTTAGACTTCTTCCGCTAACACGAACGTTCGATTCCACAACTATAAACTGTTTTGCCGCTGACCATGCTTATGTGCTGTTGAGCTCAAATGAAACTGCTAACACAATGCTGTGCTCAAATGAGCTGTTAGTTCCATTGTAATACTGTTAATAAAATAAAGGGACAAGCAGTGGCGTAGTGAAAATAGATAAATCTATGCGGATTAACATATAATATGGAAATGTATTAAATTAAGTTTATGTTGCAATAGATCTCGCAATACATTCATATATTTGAACTGTTAACTGCACCGCGGATGCTCAGTGCACATATCAACAGCTTTATATTCTGTTATTTTAACAGTGAATGACCAATGTGTACACATCATACGGCAAATGGTATAATTTTAAACATTAACAGTTATTTGTATTTTATAATTATACAATTCAAATTTATTATTCTATCTATAATTAAATCAATGTTTTATTTACACAGTGATAAATACATTGATGAAAACCCTAAGAGCATGAGTCGCTATCAGCACCTTCCGCTTCGTCAGCTGTAAGAGATAAAAGCCTTATTAGTTATTTAATGCCATGTGCCTAAGGCTTAGCTGGAATCAATCAAGTGCCTTGCTGATACTTTAAGACATGCGTGTGTCAATCAATGCAATACTGTCATTTCGTTCTTATCACCAACAATTGTTATAAATATATTACTTACAAAGTATCTGCAGTCCAAGCATTAGAGCAAAGCCCGCAACTGCTGCAATGTAGGCTCGCCAGCCAGCGTGATTCTGCGTTAGGATCTCAAAGAACACCACATAGAGCAGCGTGCCAGAGGCGATGCCCTGCAGTATGCCAGAGGGAACACTTGGCTGATTCGCATCCGCCTGCTGACTAATCCCGATGCCCACACCAATGCCAATTGGCGTAACAATTGAGAATGTTATGAGATAGATGATGGCCAGGGAGGTGCGAGTGCGAGCCACCAGCAGTTCCATGCCCACACAGAAGGCCAGCACAAGTTTGTGGGCAGCGACGGCGGCAAACATAAACCACACAGTTCCCACCGTCTCCTCCAGACCGATGGCCATGCCCTCAAAGAGTTCATGCAAGGACAAAGCCAAAATGATGCCCAGTCCACGCATGGATGAACCATTGCTGTCCACAGGCAAGTGGCTGTGGCCGTGACCTGCAGCAGTATGCTCAAGATCGCAATGTTGATGCTCCGTTTGCTGTTGCAGTTGATCTTTTAAAGGTTCTTTGTTGCGCACGAGAACACTGTTTCTAATGCTATGTCCACGCTCAAATGCTTCACATGCCTGCGACACCTTTCTGCTCAATTTCTGCTGATGGCGTTGCATAAACACGTGCATTATCTCATCCAGCGCGTACATGAGAAAGAATCCCGTGCACATGAGCATCTCGGGCAGAGCAAAGGGTGTGTTCTGAAGGATGCCACAATGCTGCAGTTGCTCAACGACCTCAATAACCTCTGGCAGCATGTGCAGGAATGTGGTGCAGATCAGCACGCCACCACCAAAGTAGATCAGACAACGCACCACTGTCGAGGCACGTGTCTCCTCCGGATTCTTTTGTGTCCACTTGAGGCAACGATCCAACATATAAGGCAAACTGCCGCAAATCACAGTCACTACAATTAACACCACCATGGACACAATTTTGGCAACAATCAACGCATGCTGATCCACCGAATCCAACTCCGTGTCCTGCTGCTCGTTGACTTTCATGACTTTTTCTGTTGCTGTTAATTGCACCACCGACAATGGAGTTGGCTTTCCGAACATCGTAACACCACCGATAGTCAACCACAAGTGCCACCACAACGGCAATACAGCGGCTACAAATACCCCCATATCAGACAGCCATAAATTATATATCTATGCACTGATTGACGGGGGAAATTGCGACACCTGGGAAGCAGATTAAACGGAGCGACGGACGAAGTTCAATCATTCAATCCAGACGTCGCTATTCTCACTTCGTCGGTCTGATTGATAAACATTGATTTTCTAGATTAAGTGAGCTTTTATTCTTAACATTTCGTGCTTTAACTTTGGCTTTCAGTCACTTTTGAGCTCCGTGTTGGGACATTCATAGCCGCCTTTGCCCGATGCTTCGACCACTGCAAGAACATTGAGTTTAATATACAAATAACGAATACTGAATGAATCTCAGACTTACCAGCAATTTGCAATCCAAACATGAGGATAAACCCAGCCAGGGAGCAGAGGAAAATACGCCAGCCGGCATGGTTCTTAGCCACAATTTCATAGTAGACAACATAGAGCAATGTGCCGCAAGCAATGCCCTGTAGAATACCCGCTGGAATGCTGGGTTGATTCGCACTGGATGTCTCGCTGACCGCAATGCCAATGCCAACGCCAATGGGCGTTACAATCGAGAAGACAACCAGATAGATGACAGCAATTAGCCAACGCGTGTGGGCCATCATAATCTCCATGCCAATGCAGAAGGCCAAAACCAGTTTGTGTGCCGCAATTGCGCCGCACATGAACCAAACCGTTTGCACGCTCTCCTCAAGGCCAATGGCCATGCCGCCAAAGAGTTCGTGCAACGACAGAGCCACTATGATGCCCAGGCCACGCATCCAGTTGGGCTGCTCGGGTGTCTTTTCTGCATCCTGCATTTGCTTCTCCACCTGCTCGGCCTGCTCTTCCAGTGCTTGCTTCCTACGCTGCTGTCGGCCAACCACAAAATGCATTAGTTCCTCAATTGCGTACATAAGAAAGAATCCTGTGCACATCAACATCTCGGGCAGAGCAAATGGGGTTGCGGCCAGCATTTGGCAATGTTGCAGGGCGTCCACAACGTTAATAACCAACGGCAGCATGTGAATGAATGTGGTGGCAATTAGGACACCACCACCAAAGTTCAACAGACAAAGCACGGCCAGAAATTCGCGAGCATTGCTCACCCTCCGGCTTGTCCATTTGAACCAACGATTCAATACATACGGAGTGAAGCAGAAAATTAAAGTGACCACCAGCAGCACCACAATAACCACAATTTTGGCCACCAGCAGTTGATGATCGTTCATGGCGTTGGCAGCAATGGAAACTTTCTAATTTGAATGCTCTTCAAGTAGTCGTTATATACCTTTTAGTAACTCATATCTAGTTCAGCACTAAGTACACGCATTATCCTCCAAAAGCTCTTAAGTTTTGTCTTAAAGCTAGCACACAAAGTTGTCCCACTGAAAATGTATTAAGAGTACAGTAGAAACTGCCATAAAAGCACACAAAGAACTTTAACTGGTAGCAAAGGGATATTTGTTTTCTTACATCTACAACCATTAGCATTTCTATATATTAAATGTATGTCATATTGAAATACCTGAAATTGAATCATTAATAGCTGGCAGTACAAGCGCTATCTTTGTCAGACTTTCATGTCATGTGTTCAACAATTAAGCCACAAAGCCATTTGTTTTTGTGTTGAAATTTCAGACTGATAACTTCATAGTCTGCTTATATATTCATAGATACCCCTGGTATCTCCATTTGAAAACAACAATATTAATTTATTTCAACTAGATTACAGCACATTATCTTTGAGTACTACAACTATTTACTAAAAATATCATCCAATAATTCAAGAATGTCAGGTTGGGCTATCACGCTGAAATTTCGTCGACTGTGCAAAAAAGCTTTTTCAATTATTGTTGTCAAGCTCTAGACCTGCTCATAGTTAGTAAAAGAAATTGTTTAAATATTATTCAAGAATTTAAATTATCTGTTTTTTATTGATCCGTAATAGTTTTACTGTAAAAATTCTTATTATTTTGTGTTTTTAATCATATAATATTATTGTAATTGTATTTAAATATAATTGTTCTTTTAAAGTAATTACTATGACTTGAGTGTTGAGTTATATATTATTGATTTAAGTACATTATTGTGAATTCAAATGATTTATATTCATATTGTTAAGTTGATATATTGGAAGCAGCCAGAAAAATGGACTCTCTTGATTGTTGAAAGTGTGAAACCAACGGATTGTCAATTATATTATTGTATATTAAAAGTTGTATGTAATATTTGCAATGTTTTGTCACCAAGGACACTTCTCTCGCTCTCGCTGTTCGGTCTCTCTCTGTCTCGCTCTTCTCTTTCGCTCACACTCTCTCTCTCTCTTTCAAACAATACTTGGGGCAGCATATTCGGCACTCTCGTTATAATGTCATTTCTTATCGTCGTCTAATTTAGACGATTTCCATGATGATAATTCGATATTGATGATGATGATGATGATGATGATGTGTGTGTGTGTGTGTGTGCGTGTGTTTGTGTAGTGTGTGTTTTTCGTTTCGTTTTTAGTTTAAATTTGCATTTGCTCTCTTTCTCGTTCTCCGTCTCCTTCATGCACTCTCTTTTCTACACGCAGGCAGGCCTTTGTAGTAGTAGTTGTAGTTTGTAGTATCGTATGTTCTTTTTAACAATTTCTAATTTTCACAGCATCTCAGAAATAATAGCTCAGCAGTTTATCAGTTAATCAGTTCACTGCAACCGATCACGACTGCTTTGGATGCTGCACGGGCGGTGGCGGCGCTGCCTTGAAGCACTGCAGCAGGAACGCTGTATAGACCACAAATGCCAATGCCAGTGCTATCAGAGCGTACATGAATATGTTCAATTCCGGCTGACGGAAGCGATTCTTGCGCAGCCATTCGAGCACCTCATCCTCAGACAGCAAATCACCTGTTAACAATTACAATTTCATCATTTGCTTATCTTTTCACGTAAAGGTAAACCTTTTGCAGTACTTACCTCTATAGATGCTTGGAAAACGGCGACGGAAATAGACCATGGCTGGCAATTTGGTAACACCCCATTTTTTGGCATAACGCGAATCGGCCATTTTAACAAATGTTATATCCAAATTATCCGTTTCGCTGTCAATATTCTCCAGCTTCTCCAGTGCCGCTGTGCTATCCACCTGATTGTGCTCATCTACATAAGAATCTTATGTTAACAACTGTTCAGAAGGCATGAATTTTAGACTTACAAAAGAACACGGATATAAATTCATTTTCTTCAAGTAATTTGTCAAGCATTTTGCGATTAACTTCTTCGATTTCGTTTTTAATTTCGAATACATCCTGCGATGTCAGCCAGGTTATTACCTTGTCATGCTGATGCATATCACCATCATACAGCACGGGCACTTGCTTTCTATGGTATGTAAAAAGAAAACTTGATATAACATTAACGATACTTAATGAACAATTTAATCATCACTAACCGGAAATAAACCAGCGATGGTATGTTAACAATTTCATATTTCTTGGCCGCCTCAACGCTGGCAATCTTCACAAAGTCAATGCCAAACATATCAGCTTCGCCATCAATCTCCTCCAGATCCTCAAGTATTTCCTCGCATTCAGCACAATCGTCATCATCTATGGATTAAATACAATTAGTTCTTCAACTATATAACAAGATAACATATCGACTTACAGAAGAACACCACCAACAATGTGGATTCAGCCATTAGGCGATCCAACATACGCTCATTGACCTCCTCAATCTCGTCGGCCAACTCGCGATTGTCATCATCAATCAACCATTCCAGCACCGACTGTTCATTCTGTAGATCTCCCTCAAAGAGCAGAGGATTGCCATTTCTTAAAATAGAGTGTGTGTAATTACCTCTGGTTACTCAAAACATATAGAACATATAAGCACATACCGGAAGTACACCAAAGCTGGGAAGGTCTTGATGGAATAGCGTTTGGCCAATTGAGGATCTTGGATTTTAACCATATGTATGCCAAAAACATCACACTCATCATCAATCAGTTCCAGGCCCTCCAATATCTGATCACAGATATTACAGTTGATTTTATCTAGCAATATAAAGGCAATAACCACATTTAATATGATATAATATTATTCAAAATAATTATGAGTATAGAATGTGAAGCGTAGGCTGTCTAGTTAATCAGTTAGAAGAGGCATCGCAGAAAGTGATTTATAGAGAAAACGCCAAAACAATAGGTATTCCCGTCCAAACTAAATTTTTATAAATGTTACAACAAATTCGCAACTGTTTTTGGCCAGACTCTAATACATATTTAGCATGATGGGAATTTAGTTTGGTCGATAATACAATTAGAAGCCATTTGTTTAGTATTCGAATTTATATAGAAGAAGATAGTATTCTTATAGGCATAATAGGACAAATAATACAAATTGTTTATCTGGTTAGAGCTCAAAACATGCACAATTAAACAATTTGGCTTTCTAACTTAGATTTATTTTAATTATGTATTGAGTTGAGTTGCGATTTGTACACACGGAATACCTTGTTTTTGGATACGTTTTCTTTTACGTGATATGTAGTTTTGTACGAATTGGCTGGATGAGTATTTGGTGGTGGTCAGGTTGCTTTCTTTAAGACTAGAAGGGGAACAGAAACTTCGACAGTAAGCAGGTGGCTTGCCCTTTCGCTCAATCGGTACTGAGACGTTACGGTTTTTTCGGGTGTGGTTTTTGTGTGGTTGGTTATAATTTGTATTGAATTGTTTGTGGATTGTTTGGTGTTGGTGCAGAGAGATATTGTGTTGGGCGGTGGTGCATTGGTGCATTGGTGCAGTGGTGGGTAGAGGTGCCAGGGTATATAATATTGATATTGTGTGACATTATGAGAAATGCTTAGTTGGGAAAAAAAAACATTTTTGTATTATTGCCAACTTACAGAAGTACACGGCCAGATATTGTGTCTCTTCGACCATAGTTTCCAGCATTTGTCGCGTTATCAACTCGATGCGATCTTCCGTCTTCTGTGTAATCAGCCATTGTAGCACTTCCTCTTCCTCGCTAAGTTCACCTGCAAATTAATCAGAATATTAGTTTTCAACTGTCAACTTTTATCTACTAGCTACGGTTGGCGTTTATCCCCTTCTTCTCATCGATCTCAAGCGCAGCCAACTTAAAGCCACTATCGATAACTTAAGCGGTGCGAATCAATAAGTCGCTTAAATATCGACTGATATTTACCTTCAAATACGTTTGGTATGCCGCCCTCGAAGTAGACCAGGGCTGGATACTCGTGCACGCCATAACCATCGGCCACAGAAAAGTCACGAGTTTTGACAAACGTTATGCCATGCTTATCGCAATCGTCATCAATGTTCTCAAGTTCTTCTAGCACTTTGGTGCACTGTTCACAGCCATCGGCATCTATAGGAAAGTGTTGATTGGGGCAACGCGAATATGCAAATATTATAACAAAGACTGCACACTAAACAAGGGGGGAATGGAGCGGCAATAGAACAGACTACGAGCAAGCACTACATATAAACTAAGCACAAAGTGGGAACAGAGTGGAAACTTGTGTACATGTTTGAGAAAAAGCAAAGTATATAGTATAAAGTATAGAAGGTAGAACGGCACAAGTGCAACAGAAGTGGACAGATAAAGATACAGAGATATTAACAAATATATTTATATATATATAGAGAAAGAGAGAGAGAGAGAGTGAAATCGAGTGATACAGAGTGACAAGTGGAGGGGGCTCTCAGGTGCGCTACAGCAAAGTTTACGGGTAAGACATTCTCATACTATTGGACGTGAATGTTTGTGTGTATGTGTGTGTATATGTAAGTGCATGTAGTCTGTGTGTGTGTGTGTGTGTGTGTGCGTGGGTTCGGTTGTGTGGTTAAACATTCTTGGACTCATTCCATTTTGGTGGCTATACAAATTGTTATTAGATTTTCACGTATTTGCGCTACCATCATCATGTTTGGCCGAAGCAGCGGCATCCGTTGCTGAACCATCGCCACCACCAGCACCACCAGCCTCGGCAGCAGCTCCTCCGCCCTCTGGATCGCTGCCAAAAGCGGCGGCAGCACTGGCGGTGCCACCATCCTGTTGATGCTGTTCGCGTTCCTTTTTCAGACGTGCCTTTCGCACCGCTTTCGAATTGCAAATATCGCACTTCGTTTTGTTCCCTAAGTTTGTTGTTTGTTTGTTTGTTTTTTTTTTTTGGTGCAATATTACGTGTGGTTTTTTTTTTGTTTAGATATTTTTTTTAAATAGAAATATAAATGTAGTAAAAAGTCTTGTTGGTTAGATACATTTGAGCGCTATTAAAATTGCTTAGAAATTATGTTTAAATGTTTAGAAAATACCTAAAAGAAATTATTCACTGCAAACTGTTTGCGCAAAAGAGTGAGCATAAATTAAATTAAGCACATTATTAAATAGATTTTGTAATGTAATAATAATAATAATGACAAATGATATGAGACACAACATTGAATGCGCTGCAAAGTATGCTATAAAAAATGGAATACCCCTGCAGAGTATATAAGAATTGGCATTTCCCCAAACCCCCCCGTAGAAACAGTGCCGTACGTTAAGTAATCTCCGTCTGCCATTAAACAATATTCGAATACCTTCAAGGGTATTGTAACGTCGACATGCCGAAGTTATCAGCTTTTTCTTGCATTTTTGTTGTTGTTGTTGTGCTCAATATAAATTTATGTCACCAAACCGATTGCAGCTGGTAAACGCTTGATAGGTTTAACAAATTCAATTGAATGGATAAGATTTGTTAAATATACCTCACGTTTGTTGGGCGTATTGAACTTACAGAAATACACAGCAATTGAGCCAGATTCTTCGATTAATTGCACAAGCTTTTCGCCTTCGAGATCTTCAATAACATCTCCACTTGGATCCTTTTGCGTAAGTAACCAAGTAAGGATCTGTTCTTCTTCATAAAGATCCCCTGTACAGTTGATATAAAATATAATAAAAATTGATTTCATTAAAGCTATAATTTCAATCGTACTAACCGGCGTATATAACTGGCTCTTTCGATGTTGGCTTAAAGAAGACAATGGCCGGCAGGGCAAACACTCCGTATTCCTTGGCCATCTGTTTATCATCGATCTTCACAAAATCAATACCCGCCTTATCCGCATCATCGTCAATGTGCTCCACCTCGGCCAGGACACGTGGACACTGCTTACACTCGTCGCTATCTAATGTTGTATAAATAATGTTAATAATAATTATTATAGTTTATACGATAACTACTTAATGCACTTACAAAATATGACGGCAACATAATCGGAATTTTTGCGTATTTTCTCAAACATCTTGCGATTGACCTGCTCAATGTGATCAGTCATTTCCATGTTGGCCGGACTTGTCAGCCAATCGAGTACCTCCTCCTCATCATCGATATCGCCATCGTAATTGATGTACTTGCCCTTGCGGAAATATGTGAGACCTGGTGGATTTCTATAGCCATATTTCTTGGCCATCAGTTTATCGTGCATTTTGACTATATAAATGCCATATTCGGCAGCCTCATCGTCAATTAACTCAATGTGTCTCAGCACACGCGGTGAGTCCGGATCGTCCTCTTTGTCTGCAATGAATATATATATATATATATATATATAAATTAATATATAACTTTGATTTTAGTTGATAGCTGATATGTTGCTTATAATTTTGATATAATTTTTGCTTTATTTATTGTTGCTGTTGGGCAGTTACAGTTTTTAGTGGGCGCACTTTAGTCATATACCATCTGGTATATAGAACCTATTGGCATTTGTTTAGAACTCTATACTTAGCATAGAACATATATATGTTTACCTTAATGTTTTTGTGAGCATACTTACAAAAAACAACCGCTAAAAAGTCTTTGGTGCCTATATATTCAATTAGCTGATCCCGATTGATCAGCTCAATGCTTTGATCGGCCTTTTGCTCCAGTATCCAGTTGAAAACCTCATGATTTCTCTCAAGATTACCTGCATATCAAATGTAATACTTTAAGTAACGGCTTGAATTTCTTTTAATTAAATATATTCTCTTTTTTTAATAGATATCTTTAGTCGAACATACCTGTTGGCTGCAGTTGATCAATCAATCGTGAGTTTCCTTTTTTCACTTTAATAATTTTAAGAAACCATTTATTGTTTTGTTTTTTTAAATGCATATCCCCCCCTTGGATTATGAGTGCCTTTTGTCGCACCTGCTGTTTGGATAGGTACGTAAAAATGTCGTAAAATAATGCAAAATCATTTTGTTTAACTTGTGCTTACATACATTTGTACATATCTGTTTGTTGAGAAGAATTTTTACCGCTTGAAACAACCAAAACATAATCACATTTTCTTTTTTGTTTATTTTTTTTTTTTTTTTTGAATTTTGTTTTGTATTTGTGCGAACGCTTAAGATTATTGAAAGAGAACCTAATTTGTTTATTGAGTTATATGCAATTTACAATTGATTTATAAATTTTTTTACAAAAAATGTTGTGTATTGCTTAAATTGTTCAGTTAAATAAAATATTTTTAAAAATATAGATAATAAAAATCTTTAACAAAATACACTTGATCTTTACAGCTGCTGTTCAACAACAATTAGATTTAATTAGAAAAAGTTTCTTAGAAAAAGTATTGTGACTCTCCGCTATCGAAAGGCTTACAAAATTAGAAAATAGAATTCGATATTTTGCAAATATCGATAACAAATCAACAGTTAACCGGAAGCGGCAGAAATATTTATATATATATACAAATATATATATAAAAAAAAAATAAATAAATAAATAAATAAACATGTCGAAACAAAACAAATGACAAGGCATTATGTGCGAGGCCATTGAGAGATTTGCCAGCCATTCATAATATTAAGTATACGAACTGTATGTTATGAATATTTGCGAGTTTTCCATCTGCTTGTATTGTAGTTAGAAAGAATCGATTGTATATATATATATATACATTTGGCTGTTTACAGTTAGGCTATGTAAATAGTAGTAGTTAAGTTTTGTAGTTTGCGCTTCACTTTTGTAAATATGTTTAAAAAATATTTATTTATTTATTTATTTTTTTTTTTTTTTGTTTTGTTTAGTCTTATACATGTATGTAAATTGTATATTGTAACAAAAAGTAGTAAGTAGTATCAAAAAGTTTATGTTCAGTTATTGGCTTTGATTCTCTTTTGTTTGTTTGTTAATTACGAATTCCGTTTACTAATCAATAATGAATTATGAATTCATTATTAGCTAAATATATATATATATATATATATATAGATCTGAAGTTCGGAAAAAATATATATATATTATTTATCTACCCCTGCCGCAAGTGCATATTACTCTTAGAGTTATGTATATGCAATTGCGAGGGTATATTATGTCTTCGGCAGACCGAAGATAATTAAATTTCTTCTTATTTATTTTTTGTTTTTTTATGTTTTTGTTTTTAAGTGTTAATAGTAAGATTGTTGTTGCAATAATTGCTTTAAATTTGAACAAAGTTTGTTTTGCGCTATTGAAATCCATTGACAAAATGCAACAAATTTTAGTTAAGTTATAGTAGTTTTTTTTTAGTTACATAGTTTACATAGAGAGTGAGAGATAGAGAGATAGAGAGAGAGAGAGAAAGAGGCAGCCTCAACAGAAAATAGTCAAAAGTGCAAAAGTACCAAGTTACGTTTAGTTCACAAAAAATTGAATTAGTTATAGTTTTTTTTTGAGTTGCGTGCCGAGCATAATTATATCAATAATTAGCTGGCAATTCGTTTTTGCATTAACCGCTGCATTACGTGTGGAACAAAGAGTACGGTTCGTTGTTGTTGTTGTTGTTTTTGTGTTATTAACATTTATATATCGATTTGGTGTGCGAACAGAGCGTATGAGTTATATATATATATATATAATATTAAAGTGACGCATTTCGCCTGGCAAAACTCATTGAAATGTTTCTAATTTGTAATTAATTACACAACCAAATGAGTTAGCTATATTGTTATTGTTGTTGTTTGTTGTTGTTCGTTGTCTTTTGCTCTTACAATTTATGACAATCAATCAGACATTACGATCTATAGGTACATAGAAACCTGCTATTCAAGGCTTTTACAACAGAATTGTGCTTAGTTCTTAGGCTTATGTTTGTTTGCTGTTGTTGTTCTTATTGTTGTTGTTCATGTTCATTTTCACATTGCTTGACAACACTGCGTATACGTGCTACTTTAATTATTGCATATCATTGATTTTAATTGCTTCATTTCTGTTTTTGTTTTGTTTTTTTATTTTTTGGTTTGTTGTTTTGTTTTATTATTTTCTTGCTATTTATTGAAATTGATTTAATTTTCGTGAGTATTCAAAAATGTTGCCTTACTCCCACAGAGAGATATCCTGAAAAATGAGGTCATACAAATTTTTTAGTCGATTTTGGAAAAAATTAACGCCTGCAAGACACAAAGAAAAAAAGAGAGAGAAATAAACAAATCAAATTACAACCAGATATGACTGTGGGTGTTTGTTTTTTTTTTTTTTTTTTTTTTTTGTGGTGTGTGTGTGTGTAGCATGGTGTGCACAACAACATTTACTACAGAAATGAGCTACGGAAAATGTTTCAACAAATTCATTGTTTGTGTCTTACAATTTTGACAAATAAATTTTAAATGATAAATGTAGTTTTTTTGTTTTTACTAATTTAGATAACGCGACGTACCGGTTTTAACATTCAGCTTATTGTTCGACTTCTTGGCAGATTTCTTCGTCTTTTCTACCTCAACGGACTCATCATCGTTCTGTTGTTGCTGCAACTTGGGGATGGGCTTCTTGGATGATTGACCTGAACGCTTGTTAGCATAGGAAACCTTCACGAGGGGCTCATCATCGTCATCGTCATCATCATCGTCGTCATCATCATCGTTGTTGTTGTTGTTGTTAGGCTTGGTCGGCTTCTTGTGGGAGACGGTCTTTGGGGCTGGTTTGCTGGGTGTGCTCGATGTTGAGGTAAATTTAAAGTTGCCACTTTGACGCTTGTTCGATTCACCGTCGCTGTGTCCGATGCGTTGGGCCGTCATTTTAGGAACTTTCGTTGACTTCTCCAATTTGGTTGGACAGCATTGGAATGGTTTGTAATCGTTGGGCACAAAATTGTTGCCGCGCTTAGCTGAATGGCCGTCGTGACCCAATCCAACATAGAAACATTCGTCATCTGTTGTGAGCAAACAAACAAAAACATTTTGTCAGATTGTTTAGTTCTTAATTTTTTTTTTTTTTTTTTTTTTTTTTTTTATTTATATTTAGAAATCACTAACAAGAATCAAAAGTAAACAAAAGTGCATAAAGAGTAGGCGAGAAATACAAAATAAAAGTCGTAAAGTTGCTTTTATTTTTCAACACCTTTGGAAAAAATTACCACAAAGAGCAGTTAGTATAATTTTCATAAAGTTTTCTTTTTTTTTTTTTTTTTAATTTTTATAATTTTATATTTGATAGATTGATTTCTTGTTCAAGTACTAGAGTAGAGAAGCGTGCTTTATGAATGAACAAAAATTTAATTTAATTCGTTTGTTTAACATTAATTCAACTATTTAACTAATAACTGACAAAATGCTTTTGATGCTGACTGTACAGGTTGATTGAATCTAATTCAGTTTGTTCAATGCTTTCGATCGTTGTACATTTTTCTATATTTTTTTTCTCATTTTCATTATATCTTTTTTATATTTTCGTAAAAAAATAATTAATTTTAATTATTTTCAGCAGAGCGGGTTCGATATTAATTATAATTAACAAATAAAAACGATTACTTAAAGTATTAAATGATAATAATTCTATCAATAATCAAAACAATCAAGTTATTAACAAATTTCTCGTTCATATTATTTATGTTGTGGTTGTTTTGGTTTTTTCTTATATTTTTTTTTGTTTTTGTTTTTAATCATTATATTAAAGAACTTTTCATAAAATTATTAAGAAATTATAATCAATATATATTTTTTTTCATTCAATATATATTTTTTTCAAACATTGTGTCAGCTATGATTTTTGCATTATTTTATTTGATTTTTTTTGTTGTACCAAATTTGTTCACTTTTTTATTTTTATTTTGGAGTAGAAGAAGAGAAGTTAAGGGATTTTGGGGAACATCAAACAACATTGTGGGCATAGATCGAAGCATTGGATAGGTCTTAGATAACATTCACCAGGGCAAAACATTGACGTGGCTTTTTAGTGTGTGTGTGTATGTGGGTGTGTGTATATATTAATACATTTATATATTTCTTGAATTTCTGTTTGATGATTTGATTTTTGCTTTAGCACAAAAGCTACACATTTAGATAGAGTTCTTGGTTTTTGTTACCTTTGTGAAATGCATTATATTCTTTTGTATTCCTTTTAACCAAGTCTGTAGATAGACAATTAAATAATACTGTAGTGTGTGCGTTATTCGGTATTGTATTGCATATTGTGTATGTGAAATTCTACGTTTTATTCTTGGATCAGGGGTCTGGGTGGAGTTCACAAACAATAAACAACTTCAGTTAGTGCGGCAATGGCAACTCACATTCACGTATTACCTATTTCATCTATAAGATGACCCGCGCAAAGATCAGAAAGCCGATGTATCGTTCTGCCTTTAGATTTGTGCTTATATATTTGCTTGCTGATATCTTCTTCTTCATCGTCATCGTCATCGTTGTCTTTATCGTCGTCGTTTTCGTCATTTTCATCGTCATCGTCATCGTCTTCGTTATCATCGTCATTGTTTTTGTTGTCATTTTCGTCGTCATCATCTTCATCATCATTTCCATCATCGTCTTCGTCTTCGTCATCATCGTCTTCATCGTTATTTTCGTCATCGTCTTCGTCATCTTTGTTATCATCATCTTCTTCATCGTCATCATCTTCGTCCTCATCTTTGTCATTATTTTCGTCATCGTCATCGTCTTCATCTTCGTTTTCGTTATCATCTTCATCATCATTATCATCGTCATCTTCATCATCATTTTCATCGTCATCTTCATCATCATTGTCATCGTCATTTTTATTATCATTTTCATCGTCATCTTCATCTTCATCTTCATCATCATTGTCATCGTTTTCGTCCTCGTCCTCGTCTTCGTCCTCATCGTCGTTATCATTATCATTATCATCCTCATCGTCATCGTCATTGTCATCGTTATCTTCATTATCATCATCATCATCCTCATCATCATCTTTATCATTATCATTATCATTTTCATCATCGTCTTCGTCATTATTTTCGTCATCGTCTTCGTCCTCGTCGTCATTATCCTCATCTTCGTCTTCGTTATCGTAATCGTTATCGTTATCATTGTCATGATCGTTGTCATCGTTATCGTCATCGTCATCGTCATCATCATCGTTATCATTGTCATTATTATTATTATCATCGTCATCGTCATCGTCATTATCGTCATCGTCATCGTCATCGTGTTTGTCATTTCGCGAATGTTTTCGTAATCTTTCCTTTCGTATCGTTTGCTGCAGACGCTTTAATCTTTGTCTTTTATCCACATCACTTTCTTTAGGATAGCTCAATTTAACAATTTTCTCATCACTTCCATCGTCATCGTTGCCTAGTATATCGTATATCGAAAGTATACATTACGTATTGCACTTTACAAATGGCTGTAGTATAAACGGGTAGAATGATATTGGATATATCCGACTTGCTTGGATTTGATATGCAATCTCTTTTAATTTGTTTGATATTTTTATTATTTTTTTTTTTTGTTTTGGCCAAGATATTGTGGTCTCAACTGATTTTGTATTGAATGTTTGGCTTATGAGCGTGAGTTAGAAAGCAGAGAAAACATTTGAAACAAGAACGCTTACTCTTTTGATTGATTAACCACTGCAGCACTCGATTTTCATTTTTGAGATTACCTGCGAAAGATAAATTAATTAATTTAACTGCTCTTAAGTATTGAAAGATTGAAAGACTCACCATCATACATGATCGGAACGCCTGTCTCGTAGTAGACTAAGGCTGGGAATGCGAAAATGCCAATTTCATGGGCCAACTTAACATCGTTCGATTTGACAAACTGAATGCCATGCTTATCGGTATCGTCATCGATATTCTCCAATTCTTCCAGAATGCCAGCACATGTCTCGCACTCATCATCATCTATTATTGTTAACGATAATCAAATTGTTAATATTGTTCTGATGCGATAAATAATCGATTGTTTGCATACGCACAGAAGTAAACAGCGAGATGTTCAACGTCGTTGATCAACACTTGCAGGGTTTTACGGTCTACCGATTCGATAACATCAGCTGTTGACTCATGCAAATCGATAACCCATTCTAGAATTTCCTCTTCCTTCATCAGATCACCTGCAAATTAATCGCATTTCAATATCGCATTGTATCTCTCAGATACTTTTCACATTTACTTACCGGTATAAATTGTTCTAAACTTATGTCTATAAAATGCAAGCGCCGGCAAACCGGGCAAATCGTATTCCTTATCAATATCATCGTCCGATGTCTTAACAAAGTCGATGTCTTTTTCCTCGCATTCGTCATCGATGTTCTCCAATTCGTTGAGGATCTTCTGTGCCTTCTTATCCCCCTCGGCGTCTATCAAAGTGATGGGGAATTTGTTAACTCCTAAATGTATCTTAAATGTTTTTCTTCAGTTTCAGACTTACAGAAGAATACGACAACATGATCGTTTTCCGACAAAATTTTATCCAACATTTTGACGTTGACTTCTTCGATTTTACCGGGAATTTCGAGGGTTTCGTCATCCGTGATCCAGGCCAAGACTTCATCCTCATCATCCAAATCACCAGTGAAGTGCAATGGATCACGATTTCTGAAGAACACCAATCGTGGATAGGTTTTCACATTGTATTTCTTAGCGATGCCGGTATCCTCGGTGGTAACAAAAATGATGCCAGCCTCGTCCAACTCATCGTCGATGCTTTCGAGGGCATTCAGTGTGTGATCGCAGGCCTCACCCGGTTCGCAGGGGCCCGTGAAGAAGACAACAACATACTCATGCTCATTGATCAGATTGACCAGAATCTCATCGGTAACCTCCTCAATAGTCGCTGTCTTCTTCTGCACCAGCAGCCACTCGAGCACCTCATCCTCGTTCATCAGATCACCCTCATACAATGCTGGGATCTTGTTCTCAAAGTAAATCAATGCGGGCAAATGATCGAGACCATATTCCTTAGCCTCGGCGGCATTATCGATGCGCACAATGACGATGCCCTCCTTTTCGAGCTCATCGTCAATGTTCTCTAGTTCATTTAATATACGCATATCCTGTTTATCATCCTTGTCATCTATAGAACGATGATTTGTTATTGTGAATTCAAATGATATTGAGTGTGTAATGTCCATATGCTTACAAAAGATAACCGCCAAGTGTTCAGTATTCTCGACCAATTTGTCCTTCATTTCATCGGTTACTTCGGGAATTTCGGAATAACGCTTCTGATGCACCAGCCAGCCAAGTAGCTCATCTTCTTTCATCAGATCACCCTCGTAGATATGTGGAATACCACGCTCAAAGAGTACAATCGATGGTATCTCATCGATACCCCATTCTTTGGCTTCCTTATCATCATCGATCTTGACAAAAGCAATATCATTCTGATCGCACTCATCGTCGATGTTTTCCAATTCTGCGAGGATTTTCTGTGATTTCTTTTGATCTTTATCATCTGCGAAAGATTATCACACGATTATTAAATGATTCTCATACAAATAATGTTACCAATTGGCCTTCTAATCATTCAGACCCTATTACTATCGAGATAGCTCTAAACTTGTAACTGGTTTCATACCACAAAGGAGGAATATCACCTACTACCCAACAACCTATCATTGATTGTTCCTGTCTTTTTCCGTTTTTTAGTTTCGTGGATTAGTTTAAAGCGTTTTTGTAAAATTAATAAATTTAAATTTGAATTTAGAAGCACATCGAGCAGTGTTACATTTATGGCAGACACTCAGACACACCCCGATATTACAGTTACAACATCTATATACATATACATATATATATGTATACACGATCTATACATTATCTACAGTTGCGATCCGTTCAATGGATGTATGGATTTTGGGGGAAGCACGTTGAGGGACTCGCATCTCTCGTCCCTCGGAAATCACTTACAGAACAGCACAGCAACATGTGGCATTTTCTCGATGATCAAATCCAACATTTCATCGGTAATGTCTTCAATTTGATCGGAACTTGTTTGTTCTTCAAGCCATTTCAATAGCTTCTCCTCATCCTCCAGATTGCCTTCGTATATAGTTGGAATGCCTTTTTCAAAGTATATCAGTTTAGGAACTTTATTGATGCCATATTCAACGGCCTCCTCGGGATTGTCGATTTTAACGAATGTAATGCCCAATGCGTCGCATTCATCGTCAATGTTCTCAAGCTCTTCAAGCACCTTTTGCGATTTCTTGTCGTTGTTGTCGTCTGGAAAACAGCTTATGTATCAAAATTCGCCAATTCTTCGTATTAATTTCTATGGTAGTTTTTATGTATTTATATTTACAGAACAGCACTGCAATGACGCGTCCTTCTTTAATCATTGTATCGAGCATTTCATCGGTGACATCCTCGATCTCATCACGTTCCAATTGTCCCAACAACCATTTCAGTATTTGTTCCTCATCCATGAGATCGCCATCGTAAACGTTTGGAATTTCTTTTTCAAAGTATACAATTGCCGGAATCTATAAAGATCACGTTACGTTATCGGTTATCGGTTATCGCTTTTTTTGGGTTTTGGTAATCGTACCGAATCGATTCCATAATCCGCTGCGGCCTTGGCATCATCGATTTTAACAAACTGTATGCCATGCTTATCGCAGTCATCGTCGATTTGTTCGAGCTCCTCCAACACGGTCATCGAATCATCATTGCCATGATCATCTGTAGATGATTTGAATCTTTGCTATCGATCTATATATCGATATATGTGTGTCGTTTTTTTTTTTTTTTTTTTTTTTATATACATACAGAATAGCACAACCAAATTATCAATATTGCTGATCAGCGTTGATAGCGTCTTGGTGGTAACATCCTCGATAACATCATCCTCATCACCGGTTGATTTATTCTGGACCAACCATTCTAAGACATCCTCCTCACGCTGCAGTTCACCTGGTTCACAATATACATAGTGTTTTCGAGTCAGTTTGAGTTGTTTTTAATGAGTTGTTGTCGTTGTTGTTGTTTGTGATAGGATATTCTGGTATTTGATATACCTTCATAGATGATCGGTGTCTGGTGGCGATAGTAGACCAATGCCGGCAGATTGCCCAAGTTGTATTCGTCGGCCAATGCCTCGTCGTGTATTTTCACAAAACCGATGCCAAGCTGATCGGCCTCATCGTCGATATTCTCCAATTCTTGCAAGGCCTTGGCGCATTTCCGGCATTGCTGTTTATCTGATAGACGATTACGATATTACGATAATATTAGATATCAATCACTGCAACGCATGTCCATCAATGGATTGACATTTAGACTTGGTTTTATTGGATTGTTTTGCAGGTACACATTTAGTTTCGCTTTTTATTGGGTTCAGTTTTTTATTTATTTGTTGTTTTTTTTTTTTTTTTGTTTATTTTTGGCGGAGCAGCAGGGAAGGGGCATTATACAAATAGGTATTAAGTATACGCAGTGTGTGTTTTATCGTTTTTAACATTCACGTATGCAACTGTAAGGTTAAGGTTAATACAAGTGCAATATTCAGATTTACGACAATGTTTCGCATGCAGGACAAGAATAGAATCGAAACATGAATTGTTGAGTGTGAGAGCTCAGTGCAAATTGGAAATTTGTATTAGACCATTTTGGTAGCCAGCAATGGTGTTGCAAATCGCATTACCCAATCAAATCAAATCGTTGTTTATTTATACGCTTTTTGTTTACAAAAACAAAAAAGAGAAATGCAGAAGAATGAGAATACAACATGGTAATCATAATAATAATCTTTGTATACAACCTGTTGCAAAAATTTGCGCTGTAAAGGAAATGAATACAATGAACAAACGAATTGTTCAAAGTGTTTTCGCACTGCCAAAAAAAAAAAAAAAAGAAGAAAATATAAATAAAAAGACAACAAAACTTTTCTTATAAATAAAATACACTG
Source organism: Drosophila funebris (assembly GCA_018901825.1). Classification (NCBI taxonomy): domain Eukaryota; kingdom Metazoa; phylum Arthropoda; class Insecta; order Diptera; family Drosophilidae; genus Drosophila; species Drosophila funebris. The sequence continues at coordinate 466,728 of JAEIFK010000271.1, forward strand.
ATATACGGTTTGCTGTCCCTCCCCCCACGCCTCGTCTCACTTCTTTAGCTAAATAAAAGCTCCTTCTTTTGTCATTTATATTTATCAGTTTTATGCTTTGCCTACGTCTTTAGCAAGCTTTTGCTTTGACCTGCGTTGCGTATACGTAATATTTTATAGCTCTTAAATACTACAACTAAACTTAGCTGTTAGGCTTAGAAAATTCCATAAAATACATAAAAATAATTACAAAATAAATTATTACAGTCGAAAATAGCCGCCTGTTAGACTATAGGGTATATTTATAAAGCTCAGCAGTTTATAACACTTGAGCAGTTTTCATTTAGGATTTGACAAGTGAATTAAACACTCCAAAAGCAATTTCAAACAACTGTTACTATGCATAGCATAACTGCTAGTTGAGCATACCCAATTAGAACTTTGCTACTTGCCTTATAAGTAGTAACTATATAGTATTAAGTGACTATTGCTTTTACTTAATTATAACTAAATATATTTAATATGAATTGTCTTATAAATGATTTTATTTAGTATTTCTTTATTGTTTAATATTTCGTATTTAATTGTTAAATATGCAGAGTACAAAAATTTCAACAATTTAATTTACTCAAGCGCAAAATTTCTTGTTGAAAATTCGTACAAAGTCGTAAATTTAAGGCAATATATTTTGCCTGGGTGAGTGGGTGTCGCCAAGGTGGCAAGGCCACGCACACACACGCCCCCACACACACACACACACACACACACACACACACGCAGAGATACATTACTGTATGGCGAGAGTGACTAAACATGTTTATGTTTATAGTTTTGACAGTTTTCTTATTTTTTTTCTTTTTCATTTCGTTGTGGATTTGCATTTAGTATGCAAAATGCATTAATGAATTTTGTGGCAGACTTGGGCAAATACTAAAAATAGTGCAAGTCAGTTGGCTACTACCACACACAGACACACACTTGCCCATATACTATATATATTTATATATATTTATATATAATATTATGTAAAATTGCATTTGGCTGCAACTAAAGAGCTGCCCATAATGACATCCATGCCGGCTCGTGTGCGCCAGCATCTTGATGTATTGCTGTATGCAAAAGCAATTAAAACTGCTGTCTGTCTGCAGTTCTATGCAAAACAGCAAAAAAAATACCACAACAACGTGCTGTAGTCCACTATGTTATACCCTGTAATTTAGCTGAAACTGTCAGCAGTTTAAACTGTAATCAGTAATGATAAAGCACTGGAATAGTGAGCAAATATTAAAAATACGACAAAATACCAAACAAATACTAGAAATATTAACAAATAATACTGGGTTTGGAAATTTAACGAAGCATTAAGGTATAATAACATAAGCGCTGAAACTCCATTAATATTTACTTTATCAGAATGAATTTAGTATAAATAAAAAAATACTAAAAATACTAACGATTATATAAAAATACTCTTAAAGAAATTACTGAACCAACTGTATTTTCTTTAAATGCAACTACATTATTTATTAAATAATTTATAAAATTTACATATTAAATACTACAAAAAAATACTAAAATATACTTAAAAAATACTAAAAAATACTAAAAAATCTATCTAATTAAAGCACAATTTCAATGCTATACAAATACTTTCATTCTATGCCTTTTGACTGGGCTGCCTGCAAAGTGCAGTAACAGCTCATGTTGCCCTATTTTGTACAGGGTATAGAGTGGTGCGTTGTGGTCGTTGCGCTTTGAATTTTCGACAGAAATTTTCGGGCAGAACAATGGATGCGAAGGCAGAAGACAGAATATGTTGTTCTTGTCTCACCTACATGCTGATCATCTATGCGAAGACCTTTGTGTGCTGTCTGCGCTTGATAAAAATACATGTACTTTTCATATATATGAACACATACAAAGTGTATCTGTGTGTGTGTGTGTGTATCTAAATACATACATATATACACGCGCGTATACAGTTAGTTGTTTGAAAATTGAGCAAAAATAACAGCAGCGAAAAATCATTTTGTTGGCCAACCAACTGCTTCGTGTTGCTATTTATAGACCAACAAAAATTGTAGGTGGCTCAGATGTGTTGAAAAATACAACAACAACAATAAATAAATAAAACTGCCATACATTGTTGTTGTTCTTGTTGTTGTTGTTGTTGTTGGCAATACAAATACATATGCACAACACGCTGGCCATACAAAGTTAAGTTTATGCTTTCTACAGAATCCAATTCATTTCCATTTCCTTTGTTCCATCAATAGTGGCCAAAACGTTTTCACATTCAACTTATCTACGTATATATATATATATATAGCTTCAGATACTTATATATGTATCTAGATACATTTGCTAATCTTTAGACTAACAATTATATCATAATATGCAATTTATGCTTGATACTCTCAAGCTGTGTCAAACCAAAATTCGATTTGGTTTTACAAATTGCCAGTTGAACTGATGGACTAACTGGCAGCTGGACAGATGGACAGATCGACAGACATTTGGTTTCTTCTATTTTTTTGTTTTTTTTTTTTGTTGAGAAAATTTGATTTTGTTGCTTGTTTGATGTGCTTGCCTATGGCACTTGGTCGGTTGGGCTGATTGCGACCAACGGCCGGGGCCACAAACATGGTCTGGCGCAGAGCCCAGACATTTGTGTTGTTGTAAGCTTATTTTTATACGTATACGTAATATCTATTTATTTATTTCTTATTTGTTGTTTGATACATATGCCAATTTGTTTGCCAGTTAAATGTTCATTAACCAACAAATCTATCTATATATTATATATATTATCTAGACAATCTTAGTATATATTTGCTCTAAAAGGTATAATCTATTTTATATCTAAAATATATATATATATATACTTACTTACAAATGTATAAAAATATATAAGCGAAAGCAAACGGAAATTGTAAAAATAATGCATGTATATATATATAGATTAAGTATCTATGTTCTTAGAATAAGTAAAACATTTTTATTAAATTGACTTGTAAGCTGCATTGACGTTCTGTTGATTGATGTGTTTATTCATAAATCTTTGAAATGGAATTTAGCTTTGCAGAAAACCACAAACTGCCTCTCAAGACTACGATAATTATTAATTCTTAATTAAGTATTCATTTCCCAGAAACACAGAGTTTGCTAGCTTCATTGCATATAAAGTAGACGACTCTTTAGCTGGCTAATAAGAAAGTTTAAGACAACGAAATATAAACTTTTTTGCAATATTTAAATAGAAATAAATATAAATAATTATAATTAATAATTTAACTATTTAAGGAAGTTATAACCATAGACTTTTCTCTAAAAATACCTCAACTCAACTTTGATTTGCATACGTTAAAGAGTTATAAATGTCAACAATATAATTGGGTTAAGTGCAAGACATTCATATTAGAAGTGCGTATCAGACATACAGACAGATAGTAGAGATGTATAGAAAATATAGAAAATATAGGGTATATTTACAGGCAGCTAGGTAGAAATGTTATAAGTATATTTACATATAGATACATTGGCATTACATTTTATTTGATGAGGCTTTTGTGCATATGTAGTTTACTGTTGTTGTGGATACTTTAGATTGTGATAAGGAATTGAGAGGATTTGCAGATTGGTTTTTGGGGGAAAATGGGGAATGGGAAAGGGGGAGAACGTAGAACAACCTGAATAACATATGCACAAACTTACCCATTACCCTGGGTGGGCATGTTTCATGATCAGGACCTGTTTGTCGTTTAAATAGATACAACGCAATACAAATACAATATTTGCTTCTGTCAATTGGCTTAGAATCGACGTTATATAGAGTTTATATAGTTATAGTTATAGATATAGATATATAGAGATATTAAAATGCCGCCATTTGTTAATTACAAAATAGATATCACATTTATAGTTAATAGTTATCAATTTATATGTACAAATACTAAATAAATATTATATAGTTTTGTACCTAAGTTGTATGAATTTTAGTCACAAGAGAGCTTAACTGGTTGTTTGTGTTTGTTTGTTTGTTTGCTTTTTTTTTCGTTTTAATTTGTACGCTAAAAACTGCAACTGCTTTGAAGTAAAACATAATCAGAATGTTTAACCAATATGAATAAATAGTATAGTAATAGATAGATTGATTGATAGAGAGAAAAAGAGAATGAAGTAGAGCAAAGTTTGTGATGTTTAAAGTTTAAAGCAGTGTTTTGTACTCACAGAATAGCACGGCAACAAAATCGGTATCCTCGATTATCTTATGCAATATCTTAGCGTTTACCTCCTCGATGCGATCGGGCAGATCCATCGCCTCCAGCGAGGTAAGAAAATCGAGCACGCCCTCCTCATCCATAAGATCACCATCATAGATGATTGGTTCCTTCTCCCTAACAATGTTAAGGCATTGTTAATGTTATCACAATTGGGTTTTATGCTTGCATTATTTACCTGAAATAGGTGAGCGCTGGGAAGGTCTTGATGCCATATTGTTTGGCCAGTCGTTTGTCGTTAATTTTCACAAAATCCACACCAAAGGAATCGGTGTCATCGTCGATCTTTTCGAGTTCCGCTAAAACCTTATCACAGGTCACACAGCTACGCGCATCTGCAAGCAATTAAACAATTGCACAGCAAGAAAAAAATACAAATCAAAATAAAAATAAATAAAGGCATAAACAATAAGCAAATGATTATTTATATGCTTGCATATATCTGTCAGTTCAATTAATAATATTTATATATATACGCAGTTTCTCAGATAAAAACTGCATAAAGATACCAACATCAATTCACGGCTAGCAACTGTCGCGTGTGACGCCAAATGCCGTCGCGATTATTCATCGCGGTTTCAGCATGCATCATCGGTAATGCAACCCCCCACCCCCCACACCTCCCCACACTGCCATTCTAAACTGCTAACCCCCTCTTAGCCCTCTAGCTGCCTTCCCCGCTGTGCTTTAAGTCATATATAGAGAGCAAGAACCGCTAATGGCATTTTGGGGCCCAGACCCAGGCTAGTGAATGAAATGACAGCAGCAGCAGAGAAATTGCATCGAGTACTTAAATATATATATGTGTGTGTGTGTGTGTGTATATGTCACTTATATGGTTAGCTATTAATGTGTGCACAACTGCCAACAGCATTTTGCTAAATTAATTCATAAAAATTCAATGCAGACACTATTAGGGAAATGCATTCAAAACAGTACAAAAGATGTTGCCAATGTGTTGGCGTACTTCGTCATCTCTTGTCGGTTTTTGGGTGGTTGCACGCCCCATCTATTATACAATCTATAAGCTGAACGAACATACAATAATTACTCATTTGACATAACATTGCATACCCTGTAAACAGGCAGCACTTACAAAAGGGCGTAAGCTGAGCGATTTAGTGGAATTTTCTACTCTTCATACAATGAAAACTAAATATTTATATGGCATTTGCAAAGATAAAACATTGTTTGTCTATGCGTTAACTAAATATTTTCTTAATTGTTTTAAATAAATTACAAATGCTTAATGGGCAAAACAGCAAATTCATCAATTAGTTGAATTGTTTGTAGCAATTAAGCAAAAAAGAAAGAAGCAATTACTGTTAAAAACTATGTGTATGTGTGTGTGTGTTTATACACACATATATAAGCACTACAGGGTATCTAAAACACGCGCTCTTTCTCTCTTTCACTCACGTTCTGTATTCCCTTTGGTATTTGTTTAACGCAAGTAAATTTGATCTGCATTTATTTAGATTTCGATCGGTTTAAACTGAATTTATCTACATATATCCATCCATCTCTAGCATCTATAATTAAAGTCCATTTGTTTAGTGCATAAAGATGAAACACTTCAGTTTCCTCAGCGCCCACAAGTCTGTTTTGGTTTCGCTTTTATGACTCTTTATATGGCCGTCAAGTACGGCGAACAGATGCTCTGTCCATATTACGTATACGCAATGTTTGATAAGATGTATTGAGTGTATGTGGCTTACATACAGGTTGATAATATCTGTTAACAATATTTTCACAATGCTTAGCAATAACATTAATAGCATTTACTTGAAATAACAAACAGCTGTTGACTTTTATTGCCAATTTCTTTTGCCAAATTGCAATGAGCTGCCATTTGCGTAGTTCATACAATTTGTATTTTCTTATTCTTTCTTTTTTAAATTTCTCCCTTTCTCCCTCCCTCTCTCTCCGTCTATTCTATTTGTTTGTATAAGTCATTGAGTTTGAGTTTCACATGCACAAAATAATTTACTTTCAGTGTCATTATGAATAACATTTATATGGAATATGGTAGGCGTTGTCAGTCGCTCAATGCTATTGTGAAATTTTCCCAAATGCATTTTGATCATTTATAAGATAATTTCTATATTAACTGACGGCATTGAAGTAATTTTCTTCAATTATAAATACATATATATATATATATATATTTATATATAGCTGAAAAATGAATGAACAGCCCGAAATAAAAAAAAAAATAAAAAAGAACCTTCGTCTTGTCTTTGAGCGTAACAATATCCAATCGCTGAAGGTGATTAACATGTTTTTATGGAAGCTATTTTTAATCTGATAATTTATAACACTGCGTGCTTTTTGTTTATTTGAAATCTACGTTTTCTTTTCTCTGCTAATATTTGCCAAAATTATACAATTAAAATTTTCATGATCATACATAAAATAGAAATTCCTCGCGCAACAAGAGAAAGTTCATTAAAATTCGAAATATTCTATTAAGCTAAATGACTGACAGTAACTCTGGAGGGATCTTTCATTGGCTCGCATCTCATTTGCTGGCCAATTTTTGTTGTGTAGTTAGCCAGCTCAAGAGTTTGCGCCAAATTCGTCTAAGCAACGCAACAAAAACTATGCTGGCGACACACAAACGCACATAAAATTGCAAAAAAAAAAAAAAAAAAAAAAAAAAGAACGCACAAAAATAAGCAGAACAACAACGTCGGCAATTTCTCACAGCCAAAGCGATTTCTACTCATAAACAGAACGCAAAGATAGCGCAAGAGGGGGAAAAAATAGAAACAAAAAGGCAAAAAAAAAAAAAAAACAAAAAAATAAAAACGAAAAAAAAAAATAGAAAAAAAAAACTAAACCGAATGAAAATCTCAAGACATTTCGTACAACGAAATTTTTCACATATTTTCACTTGTATGCGAATTTTTAGAATTTTCACTAGAGAAAATTTATATAATATGGCTTCTGTTACTATTTCGAGTCGCATGGCCATCGTGCGTTGCTTGTGGATTATATCGAACGCCCGGATCTTGAGCCATTACTAGCTACAGCAGCAGCAGCAGCAGCAACGACTACAACTACAACTACAACAACAACTGATCTGCATGTATGTATGTATGTATGTGTGCTTGCATGTATTGTAGTACTTACACCAGAAAACGGCAACATAATCCTTGTCGGCCAACAGTTTCTCCAACTGCTTGGCATTGACCTCCTCGATGACGGCCTCTGGCTCAAGCGGCACTGCCACCGCTGGCTGTGCTCCTTTTTTGTTAGCGCAATTCACATATCCGGGAAAACTGAGTGCCAGCAACGTACACACGAGCAATGTCAGAGTTTTTAATCGCGTGAAAGTCATCTTACCGATTCCCTTCAATAACGACGTTCGATTCAAATTTACTTTGATTTGGCCGTTGCGATTTTGTTCTTCTTTTAATATAAATTTTCAAACTCTTAACTCAAACATGCGTGCGTGCGTGCTGTGTGTGTGTGTGTGTGTGTGTGTGTGTGTTGATATTGCTTCTTTAATTTGTATTATTAATTATATTTCTTTTATTTGAATTGTTTAGCAAAAAATTTCGTCGTTTAGCAGCAGTTTGTTCGTTATTAAAAAATTTATAATAATTTCAAAATTAAGGCACTATTTTTAGTTGAAAAATCGTATTTCATTCGCGTACACTAATACATATATTTTGTGCGCATATTATATATACAGGCAAATATATATAGATAGGGTATATATGAGAAAATTAGATTATATATATAAATATATACATATATTTATATATATATATATATATACTTTTCTTTCTATTAATTGAATGTTTTCCGCGGACTGTACTCTTTTTTTAGTTTTCAATTTTTGTTCCACTTCGTGCAGAGGTCCGCTCGCAACTGAAAGACTTTTTGGTGAACATTCTGTACGATTTGAAGAGGCCTCGTCAAGCTTTAGGGATCTTATATTTCGGTGCTTTTTCGACATAGCTTTTGTGCGACATAGCTTTTGCCCGAATGAGCGGATAGAGCGAGATACGGGACGCTGCATGTACGCATCAAAAAGTATGGTGAAAATTGCCAAAAAAAAAAATTAAAATGAGCGAGAGCCATTCTCGGCCCATCCTCTTTGCGTTGCAGTTCTTTGTTTATGCATCTCGAACAATTTGTATATACGAGCACATGCTATATAGAGACGTCGGTCGGTGGTCTTACGAAACTTCCTGTAAAAACAAAACTGACAAAAGTACCTACATACATACATACTGTGGCTATATATATAACGAGAATGAAAGTGTAATGAATAAATTGTGAAATGCGTAAATATCCAAAGCACAACAGCTGCCACCGCATGGGCGGCATTGAAGCAAAATAAAATCGAAACGTATGATTAACGAAACAATACATATTCATAAGATTGGATGATAAAATTATTTACGAAAAGCAACATTATAAAATAAATTCATTAATCATTCGATTTATTAGTATTTTAAATTTAAAAATAATATCAATTATGAAATTATTTAACATTTTCAAATAACTGTTACTTCGTAACTGCCAATACGCAATTTCCGCATCCAAAATTGGACACATCCGGTTGTGTCGGATGTAGAGTGCCGTGGAAACAGAACTATATAAATATCGATATGAAAAGCGAACGATAACTATTTTAGCAGATTCTAGGGTGACCATATATTTACCTAAACCAAAACTTCCGTTACTCCCTCCGTTTTCCACCCTTTTTTCGTAAAGAGCTCCTTTTTTAGTGTAGCTCGTTCAGTTTAAAAAGGAAATTCGAACGGTAAAAAAAAGTATTCTAGACGCTGGCTGTTTTTTTTTAAAACGGCGAAATAAAAAGTAAAATTAACAATTTAAAAAGCGCGCGAACAATATCAATGTGACAGTTTTTTCTTTTAACATTTCCGAATATACCAGGTCGGTTAGCTAACAGTATGTTAAGTGGGCTGTATACGTGACTTTAGTTTGGCGTTTTCGCTTATGTCGCGGGCGTTCACACTGCTGAACATGCATATCTTCCGAGTTTCGCAGGAAGAAAAGACGTTCGGTCCGTGCGTCCGTACTGCAATTTAATTATTTTTGGCCGTAAATGCAAGTGCAAAAACACCAACTAACCCAACGGTTGTGTATGCGTAGTGCATGATAAATTCTTAGTTTAAACCATATACTGCAAGTGATAGCTCCGTCAACGGGTTGACAGTGCAAAAAGTGACTGTGTGCGTGTTTGGAAAAGTGCATAAAAATCGATTAGCATTTGTGAAATTTGAGGTAAACTGCAAATTGATGAATGCAAAGTGTATTAATTTAACTATATTTGCATAAATTTAACACAAAAGTACCGTAACACCAAGAGCGCCAGCATAAAAATCGTTCACCTTGAACTCTATGCATTGCAAAGGCGCCCCAGCGCCAGGCGCGCATACCCCAAAAGCAATAAAGAATACAACAAGAATTTCAGTGTTTTGATACCCTGTATTGGGATGTTTGGCCAAATTTATACATACATGATACATATACACATTTAACGGCTGGCCGAGAAAACTGACATGGGCTCGTCGTCGTCGTTCACTTTGTCTGCTGTCTGATGTCTGCAGCAGTTCGAGCTCTTTATCGCATATCAATGTGAAGGTGAAAGTTATCAGCTGCTTTAATTGTTGTGATAGTTGCAATTTACATTGCTTTGTTTATGTATGAAGGCATAAGCAACATGTGAATACGTAGATCTGCTTGGCAAATGCATATATATATTAATATTATTCATACAATTTCTTTCTAATCAGCATAATAAAATATACCCAATTTCCAAAGGGGGGATTTTCGTTTTATCAGTTGGAAATTGATCAGGCAAGTGCCACTTCCTTGTTGTCTATGTAAAAACATACGTTTTAACCGGCTTAAAAACCAGTTTTAAATCAATTAAAACAGCTGCTAAACAAGCTGCGCTTGCATGTGTAAACAATTTGCTTATCTAGAAAACCAATCCAAAGCAGTTTTAATTTCATTTACAAGAATGAAAATGAGAAAAAAAAAAAAGAGAGACTTGCAATTTCAATTGAATGAGCTCTTGTCTGTGTAATTGTATAACTAATTTAATACTAATTTAATAATAATATATTCTTTTGCTTTTACCCAGCAAGGCGCGTGACAATTTAGCGGATTTTATGTCATTTTTACTATGAAATTGGATGAAATTGTCGCATGGTAAGCGTAAATTGTATTCAACATATTGTATAGTTAATTGATGTATTTATTTCATTATTTGCATATTGTATAGGTACCAGAAAAGAATCGGCACCTATGATAAGCAAGAATGGGAGAAAACCGTCGAGCAGCGCATTTTAGATGGCTTCAATAGCGTCAACTTGAAGAACACCAAGCTTAAAACGGAGCTCATTGATGTGGATCTGGTGCGAGGTGTGTGTTTAACATGTTTAATTCAATTTAGTTCAATTATATATGTTTAATTTTTGATTTGCAGGCTCCACATTTCCGAAAGCAAAGCCAAAACAAACTCTACTTACTGTCATCCGTTTGGCAATATTGCGTTACCTGTTGCTGCCACTTTATGCACAATGGTGGGTCAAGCAGACGACACCGAATGCGTTTGGGTTCATACTCTGTTTGTATGTCACACAACTGATCAATTGGGGCATATATATCATGCACAGCAATCGCATTGCGCCGCTTGTCTACGATCAGGAAGTGAATGCCACAATTGTCGATGATGCGACGCAACAAACGGTCGATAAGCAGCAGTCGGATGAGAATGCCGATTTGCTTAGTGCACTCCTAATACCCTGTGCCCTCAGTTTACTGATTAGCCTAATACACTCACAGATTGTGGCAACAAATACGGCGCCGGGTAGCAGCACAAAAAGCAAATTGCGACGCTTCTCCATGAACAGCTTCAGCGAGAAAGCCAATGCGCCTAGAGAACAGCGTTTGCGACGTCGCAAGAAGTTTGTGCGGCAAGTTGAGAGTTCAATAAGCAAATATAAGTTCATTATTAATAGATATTCATATTCATTTTGCAGCATGCGACAACCAGATGCGGACACTTCCCAGCCCAACAGTAATCACTCCTTAAGTACACGACGTGCCAAACTGTCATCCACTATGATCGTTGAGCCAACTGCAACTACCGCAGCGACAGAGCTTAAGCCCTGCAATTGTTCAGCCGTGCCCAGCGAGGAAACCTTCCCAACCACAACTGCCATAACCGTACATCATCAAGCAGCGGCTGCCGATAGCACAACCATCACAGAGCCGCTCTATGATCTCAGAAAGATAGCCAGCGATGTGCCCGAGAGTCCACATAAGAAGCGCAATGTCAATTGGCACACTCCCATACAGATTTGTGCCACATTCGATCAGAATGAACTGCCCTCATCTAGCATTGAGCTGAGCAATGCGGTGCCAGCGCCAAGTGGTGCACGCTTGGAGCCCAATTATCGCACACGTCGCAGCATTGGCGAAGACGATGGCTTCGAGAGTCTCAATGGCAAAAGTTCCAGCGGCGAGGACAACAATCATTCGCCCAATGTTGGCGCTATTGTTGGCAATGCAACAGCCGCAATCACACAGCCGCCACAGCTGCGATTGCGTCTTAATGTTAGCAGCGGTAACGCCTCCAATGTCAACAGCAACAATGTGGCAACAACTGATAAAATGTCTCGAGAATCGAGCAGCAGCTGTGCCGAATCAGATGAATGCGATGATGCGGACATTATATCAAGTCCTGCCTCGGCAGGCACCCAGGAATGTAATACATCTGCCACCGATTGGTTGGGCGTAACAACAAACAGTGAGGATTGTAGCTATACCTCCGAATTGGATCAATCGGATGGCGGCTATAAGCATCAGCCATGCAGCGATGAAGAGCTGCCCGAGCTGGACATAACACCGACAACCATATTGAATCCGCATAGCAGCATGGATCGCAGTAAGTTGGCAAATGCATCTAATAACTACCATAGATTGTCTAACTCTTTGCTCTCTGTCATTTCCTTCAGTTAGCTGCACCATTTGGGATCAACGTGATACGAAGAAGGCGCAACTATCTGTGCTGGAGATTGCCTCGTGCATCATTGAGCGTGTGGATTCGTTGGGTGTAACCAACGATTACATTTACATTGGCGTCTTCTTCTCCTTTCTGCTGACACTGATACCAACATTCTGTCGACTGTGCGAGGTACGTGCCTTGATTGGCAAATGAGTGTGCGTTATGTTTTGATTTAATGCTCACATTACACATTATATTTACAGATCACAATTGATGCGGATAAGGGCAGCGAGATTAGCTACTTCTATATGCCGCAGCTGTTGTGGGAGAAGTCATCGTCCTCATTCTTTACATTGTTGGGATTTGCGTTCGGCGAGGCGCAATGGGAACGCACCGTGCTGGCGTTGGGCTTTGTCCAGCGTTTATGCCTCACCCTCATACTGTTCATCATCTTTGCTGTGGCGGAGCGCACCTTTAAGCAGCGGTAAAATGCCATTAATTTGTATATTTTGTATGCAATGCCCTGAAATTTCATATGTCTTATCTTCAATTTGTAGTTTTCTGTATGCCAAACTCTTTTCACATTTAACCTCATCGCGTCGTGCTCGCAAATCGAATCTTCCGCACTTTCGGCTCAATAAAGTGCGCAACATTAAGACCTGGCTAAGTGTGCGATCCTATCTAAAGGTATACAGCATGTTATAGACGTAATTCTAAGTCATATTTAACTAATTATTTTATTTGTATCTTTCTTTTATAGAAACGCGGCCCACAACGTTCGGTTGATATTATTGTATCGGCCGCATTTATTGTCACGCTGCTATTGTTGGCCTTTTTGAGCGTTGAGTGGCTTAAGGATTCGGTGCATTTGCACACACATTTAACGCTGGAAGCGTTAATCTGGTCAATAACCATTGGCATCTATTTGTTGCGTTTTATGACGCTTGGTCAGAAGATACAGCACAAATATCGCAGCGTTTCGGTGCTGATAACCGAACAAATCAATTTGTATTTGCAAATTGAACAGAAACCTAAGAAAAAGGAGGAATTAATGGTCTCAAATAGTGTACTAAAGCTGGCAGCTGATCTGCTAAAGGAACTGGAAACGCCATTCAAGATCTCGGGTCTCAGTGCCAATCCCTATCTGTTCACAACCATCAAAGTTGTCATCCTATCGGCACTATCCGGTGTCCTCAGCGAGGTGCTTGGCTTTAAGTTGAAGCTACATAAGATTAAAATTAAGTAAGCCAAAAAATGTGGATGACACAAACGGGAAGGAGGAAGAAAGTGTGAACGGAGTCACAGCAGCAACATCAACATCGGATCATTGGGATCATCGGCAATGGCGAATGTTATATTTTTGTAGTACAATTTTTTGGAATGCTTTAAGAAAGAAACCCTACAAATATCTAAATTACATAAATATAGTTTTTATATAAATAATTCAAATTTTAATAGTAATAAATTAAGTAAGCCAATAATGTTTATGTTTGTCATGTGATTGTTTAGCCAGCGTTAACTACTTAAATTATAATTCCTATATCTAATAATAATACTAACTAAATATTTAATAAAATCCTATATTTACATAGAAACTTACACACACTCACACACACACACATATTAAGGCGTCGTGCACAATCACAATTTATTTACAAAAACCAATGTATGTTGTCGTTTTTATAGTTGTAGTATTGAATTATTGCGTTATCAAGTCACAGGTTCAATTTAAAAAAAATAAATAAAATAACAAACAAATCGAATAAAAACTTACCAAAGTCAACAAAAAGTTTATTAATTCTTTTCATATCATAAAGTTTTGCTTACCCTATGTCCAAGCAGCGTACTGGTCCTGTAAGTATAAAGTAAAACAAGCACTGGTCAACAGATGGCTCTAGTCGTCTGACAGCTGATCGTGTATGCAGTGTGACCAGAGTTTACAGACACACGCCGCACACACACCTGACGTAACAGCAATTTGTGAATTTTTGTGATCGATCCATGAAATTCCATTTATTTATCCCATTTAGAACTCCACATCGCCATGCTGAAGCTCCAACTAACAACATTGCTGCGGCATTCGATGGCCACACAGTTGATGCGCAGCCAGGCGCGTTTATTGCATGTGGGCGAGGCGAATGTCTTGGCCAGCGATGTTGATAAGCAATCAGCCGAGTTCAAGGTATAAACAATTTGCATACGGTGAGAATTCCACTTACAATGTGCCCCTGCAGGACAATGCCAGTGAGATGAGCAAACTGGTCACGCAGCTGCGTAGTCTGACCAGCCAAGTGTTAACTGGAGGCGGCGACAAGGCAAACGAGCGTCACACATCGCGTGGTAAATTGTTGGCAAGGGAACGCATTAATCTGCTGCTGGACAAGGGTTCTCCCTTCCTGGAACTCAGCACGCTGGCTGGCCATGATCTGTACGGCGATGAGGTGATCAATTCGGGTGGCATTGTCACTGGCGTGGGACGTGTCTGTGGGTAAGTGACAACATCTCCACGCTCTGGCGAGGATTCATCAGCTTATCATGTATTTAGCACCGAGTGTGTTGTGGTGGCCAATGATGCAACTGTCAAGGGAGGCAGCTACTATCCCATAACGGTGAAGAAGCATTTGAGAGCACAGGAAATCGCACAGGAGAATCGTTTGCCTTGCATTTATCTGGTGGACTCCGGGGGCGCCAATTTGCCGCGTCAAGCGGAAGTGTTTCCCGACAAGCTGCACTTTGGACGCATTTTCTACAACCAAGCGAACATGTCGGCACAGGGCATACCACAGATTGCCGTCGTCATGGGCAGCTGCACGGCCGGAGGCGCCTATGTGCCCGCCATGGCGGATGAGAGCATCATTGTGAAGCGACAGGGCACCATCTTTCTGGCTGGACCACCGTTGGTTAAGGCGGCAACTGGGGAAGAAGTTTCCGCCGAGGATTTAGGTGGCGCCGATCTGCATTGCAAGACCTCTGGAGTAACGGATCACTATGCTGTGGATGATGAGCATGCTCTCTACTTGGCCCGCCAGGTGGTCAGCAATTTGAATCTGCCTGCCACCAACAACTACAACGACCAACTGCTACAATCCAGCCAGCAGAACTTTAGAATATCCACTTCAATTGATGTGAATGCTGTCGAGGAGCCGCTTTATGATTCCCGTGAACTTTATGGCATTGTGGGTCCCAATCTCACCAAGAGTTTTGATGTTCGTGAGGTGATTGCACGCATTGTGGATGGCAGTCGCTTCACTGAGTTCAAGAAACTCTACGGCGAGACTCTGGTCTGTGGCTTTGCCAAGCTCTACGGCCGCACAGTGGGCATTGTGGGCAACAATGGTGTCCTCTTCTCCGAGAGCGCTCTCAAGGGGGCACACTTCATTCAGCTCTGCGCCCAGCGTAAGATTCCTCTAGTTTTCCTTCAGAATATAACGGGTAAGCATCTAAACTTGACATGGCCAGGGATTACGTCTAGAGTTCTGTTTAATTGCGTTGTCGTTTCAGGTTTCATGGTGGGTCGCGATGCGGAAGCCAATGGCATTGCCAAGAATGGCGCCAAGATGGTAACTGCTGTGGCCTGCGCCAATGTACCCAAGTTCACGGTGATCATTGGCGGTTCCTATGGCGCTGGAAACTATGGCATGTGTGGACGCGCCTATTCGCCAAGATTCCTCTATATGTGGCCCAATTCTCGCATCTCGGTGATGGGTGGCACCCAGGCGGCCAATGTGTTGGCCCAAATCACAGAGGATCAACGTAAGCGGGCTGGCAAAGAATTTACCGATGCGGAGGCCCAGAAGATAAAGACGCCCATTGTGGAAATGTTTGAGAGGGAGGGCTCTCCATACTATAGCACTGCCCGTTTGTGGGATGATGGCATCATTGATCCGGCCAATACACGACAAGTGCTGGGTCTCAGTCTGAAGGCGGCACTTAATAATGCCGGACATGAAACCAAATTCGGAGTTTTCCGAATGTAAAATGTTAAATGGAGATTTTATGCATTTGTGAGCATTTAATGTTCAAACTGTTGAAACTATTGCATTTATTAGTGTTAAGCGAAATGTTGTTTTTTGTAAATTTGCATAGCGTATTTTAATCAAATTGAAGGGCGTGGCCTGCAAAGCATTTAAAATTTAAATAAAAATACGATGATAACTAAATACTCATAATGCAGCACTACATATCGATCTACTATATCTATCGGTACTGGCTGCTGATCGAAACTACCGAGAAGCGCTGATGTAAGTTAACAGAGCATGTTAACATTTACATAACCCTTGCGTACACTTCCAACACTTGAACAGAATGCTTGCACAACACTAGCTAGCAGTCGACAACACTACGTGAAAACGGTTCGTCATAGAATTTGGGATTCCTTTGTCATTAATATCGTTGTAACAATAAAAAGTACGGCTTAAATTAAATCAAAGACTAAAATTAAATCATTTATATAGGTGAGTGCATAAATGCCAGTCAAAGCAATAGCGGCATTTTTCGGAATAGCCTGTATTCGAGTGTATGTGTATGTGTGCGTGCTGGTGAATGTTGCGGCAGCGGCGGCTCTTTGCCTTTTTTTTTGCTCCATCTTGACTGTGTGCATGGCAAAATCTAGAAGTAGCGTCAGCAGAAAAGAAAGTTCAACGGCAAAAAAAAATTTGTGAGAGTTGCGCGTGTATGTGATGGTTTTAAAATAGCCTTGCCGAAAACTTCAAGTGCACACTTGAGCGCAAAGTAGGAGAAAATATCTGTACATGCTGCGCAAATAGTGCAACAGTGTGTGTGAGTGTGTGTGTGTGAGGCTCTCTGTTGTACGCATTTAAATGTCGCCTGTGTTGCAGGCGTCTGTCTGTTTGCGAGTGTGCGCCCAAAAATAAAATGTGTGCGTGATGGTCCCTATGTGTGTGAGTGTGGCTTCTGCCTTGCTTCGCTCTTGCAACAGGAACAGCCATAAAAATTCCACTGCCGCATTGCAATTACAAACCGTCAGTCAGGCCATTCTTTGCGGCTAATCTGCTGTGTAAATTCCGTTACCATTTTTGCCACTTACACTATATCCACCTGCCACTAGTGAAATGTATTTTTCAATCGAGTAGGGTTACCATATTTCCAGCCATTTCCTGTACCTTACTCAGGTGTTTGGTTCGCATTTCTGTTGACTTAGTTTATGCCAATACCAATTAACTGGCATGACGTCATCGGGTTTGTATGACAACTCTTATAAGGTCTATCTGTCAACCCCCGCACATTGTTGTCCAATCAATTTCTGTATATATGCGTGTGTGTGTGTGAGTTATGTGAATTACTGATAGAGGTGTTCAGTCGACTAATAACCAAAGCATACGCCTTGGGCTTGTGTTTCTTCTAGTTGGCCACTGTTTTTATTGGCTTCATTAAAATTGCTAAGCCAGCAACGCTGAGGCAGACGCCGACGCTCTCAAAACTTGCCGGTTTCTTTACACACACAAACACAAACTTACAGATCACAGATGGGTTCAAATGCTCACGCTCACACGCACACGCATATGTGTGAATGTGTTTAGGTGTGATATGCAGCTCATATTTTTTTTTGCTAGCATTAAGTACGATCGATATTTAATTATAGCATTGAGAGATGCCGATAACCTTGATGGCCCATATCGATAAATATATCGCAAAATTTGAATTTCTGCCTGCCCATGCTAAATTTATACTTTAAGAGTCACATTATGAGTGCTTAGACCATTGTTCTAGTTCCGCTTAATTTGTTTGCAACGACGTGTCGCTTGCCACAACTTCCGCTGCAGCTTACACACACACACAGGCATAAATCACGGGCAAACGCCCGCGCATACACTAATCATCAGCCATCGACATGGCAAACAAAACAAATCCCTCGTAATGAGTTTTCAACTTGTTGTATTTGGGGCAGCTTTGCTTGCCATAGTTGGCGCACTTCAATCAATAAACAAAAACAACAATTGCTGCAACAATACGGAACAGCGCCAGCAGAAGAAAAGGAGGAAAAAAAAGAAATAACTCGCATTTGTATGAGAGTTCCGGCAATGTGCCCCAACTTCAGTTTACAACATAGCCCGCCCTTTTTTTTTTTGGGTTCAATGCACTTGCCACTAAGCTACAACGTGGCAAAACTTGACACACACACACACACGCATACACATGCTGAGTGCTATGGTCTGATATTTATAGGCACATTTCGGCGTCGTCTCCCCAAAATGCCGGCTAATACAATTTTTTATCAACGTGTGTTTCTCTGTGCCCACGTTTGTGGCATTGGTCATGTTTTTAGCTCTTGATAATGCCAAATAGCTGACGCAGCTGCAGAGGCGCCGCGCAGTGACTAACAGTTGCCGCTGCTGCTGCTGCTGCTGCTGTTGCTCAAGAAGCATCGACATCGGCAGCGAAGCGTTGACAACCCGCCCAGCATCGTCGGCTGAGCAGGCACAGTCCAAGTTCATTGTTCGTTGGCTCCAGTCTCAGCAGTCTCGCACGGATTGCGCTGCTATCGCCACAATTTGCTTGTGCGTTGTTCCTATTGTTGTTGTTGCTGTTGTTTTCCGTTTATTTTCTTGTGTTTTACTGCAATTTTTCATTGCAATCTTAAATTTTACTGATTGTGTGTTGCATTTTACGCTCTCGTAAGTTTACTTCAATTTGCAAGTGTTTCCCCCACCCGTAAAGTGCGTTACCACTGCGACAACTGGTCACCCTACAAACAGACAAATGACGTTAATTAATAAAAATTAAATTAGATAAACTTTTGTCAACTAAATGTCAAATTCAAAAGCTTATCGCTATATTAAATCATGTTGAAATTAATATTTGAATACTTCGTGTATTTCATATCATAACATTGCTTATCACGTTTAGCAGCAGTCGTCGTGTAAAATCGACATATCACTCCTACTTAAATGATAATGTTGTCGTAGCTGATTGAGGTCTTTTGCATACTTGTGTCACATCATGTGTGGGTGCGCTTTGAAAGTAGGCTGAGATCTATGTTTCCTCATGATCATTTCAATGTAGAGTTTTATAGTTTCATTCAAAACTCAACGTAACAAGCAAAAATTTTTGAAAAAAAAAAAATACAAATATTTACATAAAAAAAAAAATACAAAATAATTTTTTTTTATTTCAAAGAATTTTTAAACAAGAAATCGACAATGTTTAACCGTATGTATGGCAAAAAAAAAGTTAATTGAATTGAAATGGTCAAATCGATGGCAATTCAACTGTAAAACATTTAGCCAAACAAGCTAAAACAATTAAAAGGAAAAGTTTGCGGACAACTTTCATGTATTTAACTCTCGTGCCACATGCCACATGCCACATGCCACACAAAAATACCTATTGCATTCATTTATTGTTTGGCTTCTGCTACTGCTTATGTGATTATCGTGATCTTGATATTGAGACACGCACATGTGCGATGCTTCAATGCACACAAAAAAAAAAGAAAAATAAAAACAACTGTATATAATAAACAATTATAATGCAGACCCGTAATGAACAACAATTTGCCACTCCCCCACACACACACACACACACACACACACACCGTTGTTGCCATATATGTATATAAAATAATTAAAAACTCTGTTCATTCCATTTTACAATTCGACAGCAACGAGCAACAAGAGAGCAGATTACAGAGACATGGCTGTTAACGTATACTCCACAAATGTGACGTCAGAGAATTTGTCACGTCATGACATGTTGGCCTGGGTAAACGATTGCCTGCAATCTCAATTCTCAAAAATTGAGGAACTATGCACGGGTAAGTAACGGGAGTCGACTCACCTTCCTAACTGATCATTGATCATCGCTGATCAATTCTGTATATATCATATATAAATGTATACTTATGGTTTTTTTTTATTTTTCCTTTTTTGCCATATTTAGGTGCCGCTTACTGTCAGTTCATGGACATGTTGTTCCCAAATTCAGTGCCCGTCAAGCGTGTCAAATTCCGTACGAATCTGGAGCATGAATATATACAGAATTTTAAGATCTTGCAGGCGGGCTTTAAAAAGATGTCGGTCGATAAGGTAATTTATATGTTTTTCATTTAGTAATATATATATATATATTACTATATATATATATATGCATCTATTCGATTGAGTATTTCTTCCAGTTGATTTGCATTTTATTTAACTTTTGAATTTCAAATTAATAACACAAGTTTTTCCTGCACACTTACATAATTTTATAGAGAAATTGTTTACAATAAATTGTAGTAATTTGCTCAGCGCTGTGTGTGTTGGGTTGATACCCAAAAAGAAGTTTTGACATTATTTATCTATTTAATTACACGTTTTAATGGCTTTGAAAACTTTGACGAAAACTTAAAACGATTATTATGCATTATTTAGCTTTTAAATGTTATAGAAATGTATTACTAATGATTCCCATTTAGTAAAGCTATGTTTATGTAGCCAAGTCTCATTTTATTGATGGTTATTATTTAATTTAGCTTTGAATTTGCATCTAGTGCATTTAACATAGCAAGTAATTCGATTTATATTGGAAGATATATTTAAATTTATATAATTTAGTGAATATATCATAGCAAGATATAGATTTAGTTTATCAATTCAATCTAGTGAATATATCTTAACAAATATTCTAATTAACATTAATTTGGATATCAATTGAATATGTTTACTTTATCATAGCAACTAATGCAATTTGCATTATTAGATATCATAAGATATACATGTCAATCGAATCTAGTTAACAACTTTTCCAATTTACATATTAAATAATACAAATATCAATTGAATCCGAGTATCTCAATTGTTATATTACGTAAAATATAAAATATTTGCATTTTACAACAGATTATAGAGCAAACATCTACTGAATGAAGTTTCAAGCCAATAAAATTGTAATTTAATGAATTTATTGTCAATCTTAAGTTGAAATTAACAATGAGAATGCAACTCGTTAAATGGGCGGGTTGCAAATGCCAAAAGACATGTTTTATTGTACACTTGATAACAGTTTTACTTAAATATGTGTGTAATTAACTGACATTTCCGTTACAAATCAACCAAAAACAACAACAACAACAATCACCACAACAACAAACAACATATGCAACGCAACTGATGGCAAACAACAACAACAACAACAATGTGAACAACAGATTATACCAGTTGACAAGCTTATTAAGGGACGTTTCCAAGACAATTTTGAGTTTCTGCAATGGTTCAAGAAGTTTTTCGATGCCAATTATGATGGACGTGATTATGATCCGTTGGCCCAACGTGGCGGCGTTAAGCTGGGCAATGGCAACGGCGGCGGCAGTCATGCCGGCAGTGGCGGTGGCAGCAGCAACAATGATCTGCATCTGATGCATCGTCGGCCACAGCAACATCCACAGCAGCATCAGCAGCAGCAGCAGCATCATCAACAACAACCGCATGTGTCCAATAATGGACGAATGGGAACAAATCCAACATTGCGCAATCACATTGGTATGGGCTCATCGAAGAATATTGCAAAAGAATATCAAATTGGTGATGATGATAAAGAAGCTGGTGACGGTGATAGTCGCTGTATGCGAGTTGATTTGTTCATAAATTATCTCATTTAAAATTATAACTCTATGTTGTGTGGGGCAACAAAACAAACAAACAAACAAACGAACGTGAAGCACGCGGAGAAGCGCGCGCGTCTTTAGACAACAACAACAACAGAACAACAGCAACAAAAATAATAATAATAATAATGTCCTGGAACAAGGCTATGCACCCACAACCACCAAAAGCACACATTTCCAGCACCACACACACACACACACACACAACACATACACACAAACAAACAAACAAACAAACACACACCAGCACAAGAAGCATCGTTTTAAATTCTTGTTTAGTTTATTGTCCTTGTTTTGTGTGCACATTTCTTAATTTTGTTTTTGTTCCTTTAGTCTCTTGTTAAACTGTCTCATTTGTCATGGTTGTGTTTTTTTTTTCTTCATTCACTCACCCAAAAAAGAAAACAAAAAATGAAAACACTGCATATTATTCTCTTTCTATTTCACACATTTTACTTTTAGATAATACCCATTGACAAATTGATAAAGGGTCGCTTCCAAGATAATTTCGAATTTTTACAATGGTTCAAAAAGTTCTTCGACGCCAATTACGATGGCAGAGATTACGATGCCAGCGCCGTACGTGAGGGTGCGCCAATGGGCTTCGGCTCCGGTGCTGTTAAATCTCTGCCAGGCACAAGCAGCGGTGGCGTTGCCAGCTCCTACAGGCGTGTGACAACGGCGACATCGACACGACCAGCAGCGACACCGACAGCCCCAAAGCCCAGTAGGTTCTCTTGGTTTGGTTTGGTTTGGTTTGGTTTCCTTTGCTTTAGTTTGCAGACCACAAAACACAAATGCTCATCAATATCATAATCATAATCATCATCATCATAATCATCATAATTGTAATCATTTCAAAACATTCTTGTACATACATTTACTTCTCCCTCAAACATAATTATTTAATCTATAATTTAACAAAACTGAATGCACCAATCTACAAAATGAAACACAACAAACATATACGAAGATATATATATATATTTATAAAGATATGATGATACCAAGCCATTTGACGTGCTTCACGTTTGTTAGATATATACAATATAAATGTGTATATTTGTGTATTATGCAGCGATAGTTTACAGCAAGAGATTAACGTTATTTTGTATTGGTTTTCATCTATTTTTTATTATGCTATCCAAGCAGTCTCTAAGGTGCCGCCACGCACAACCAATGCGACGCCGCCAAATAGATTGGTATCTGGCACCACGGGAGCTGTGAAGAAGAACGATGCAGCTGGTGCGGCATCCAATCATCAGATCGAGGAGCTGTCCAATCAGGTTCGTCCAGAGGTAGTCCATCCAAACACTTGCAATATTTATTACGATTTGGTTTTGTTCATATCGTTTTACTTAGGTGATGGATATGCGCTTAAATCTGGAAGGTTTGGAGAAGGAGCGTGATTTCTACTTCTCTAAACTGCGCGACATTGAAATACTGTAAGTTAATCAAAAGTTCAAAACTTTATTGTGTAACCACTTATTATATGATTTGCTATGCATTGCAGTTGCCAGGAAGCCGATGATGCTGATCCAGCTCAGTTAATTCAAAAGATTTTGGATATACTCTATGCAACTGAGGTAAGCGAGAGAGACTATGTAATTGTACAACTTGCATAATCAACTTGTTTTGGCACCACAGGATGGCTTTGCGCCACCAGACGATGCACCACCAGAGGACGAAGAGTACTAAGTGTAGCCAAAACAGCCAATAAATCAACCACGATCAACTGTTTGCTGCATACATATTCAAAACAAAACGGATTACATTTAAGTCAAATTGCTGCGCGCCTATAAAACGAAACTTAACTAAATGAGAATAACAAATAACAAACAACAACAACAAAAGGAACCAATTAACCAACGAGAAGCAACAATATAAACAAACACACACATACACAGACATTGAAACACACACACACAATCACAATACATACACACTCATGCAGACTTAACATATAAATACCTAAAGATTATTTTACAACACACATATACATTCATATGTACATTAGTTAGTGACAGTTAACAAGCAAAACAACAAACACAACAACAACAAATTGCAGATACAATAATATCTAATATTAACAAAATTTCAATTCAATTTTGGTTTAATTCATGTTACTGCAACTGAGATCGAAATGGCAAACAGCAGCATCTGATTGAACATGAAACTGTATTACACATTTTATAGTATATAAAACGCGTTAAAACTGCTCAATTTTGTTCGAAGACAAAGCTGTGTTATGTGTTGCCTGGCATTTAATACGAAAGCATTAATTACTAATCTAATTCAAAACTAATAAACAAATCTATGTAAAACGATAATAATAACAACAACAATAACAGCAGGCGTTGTCTTGACAAATTCATGTTCATTCGCTTGCTGATTTTTGCTGTTTGATTTCACGAACGTAGCATCGATATTATGTATCTAAATTCATTGTTGTAGGAAAAAAAAAAACAGAATAAAAAAAATTCGAATAGAAATACAAATGCAAGTATAGTTTGTCAATGGACTCTGGAAGGATTGTTATAGAATCGTGTTTACATGTAATGCAAATAACGCTTAGTGTTCATCCTGTATTATATCATCGTATATTGTACGATTAACTAAAAAACAAAGCAAAAAAAAAAAAATATGAATTTAATAATTTTAAATAATATTTCAAATTTGTAATCGTTTTGAGTGTTGTGTGTAGTAACCAGTCCGAAGTTGTACAATGCGAAGTACTCGTAGTGATGATGGATGGATGGAATGGTGTATGATGAGATGAGATATGATAACGATATAATATGGCATTGCATTCATAATACATACATATAATTTCTTTTATTATTTTCAATTTCTAAACCAGGAAAAGAAATGCAAACGCATCATATTATGAAGATAGTAGTATTTAAGACATTTTGCTCTCAATTCTTTTTTAGTTCTATATTTATATGTAAAAATCCGAACGTTAAAAAATTTAAATAAAAAAAAAAAACAAAATTTTCTAATTTCTAAAACAAATTAAATGATTATTTATTTTAGATTTGATTCATTTATACCATAGCCTTGCTGGGCAACTTTTGATTTGTTTAATAGCAATTAATAAGATGCTGTAAATATTTTGTTGATGCTTGTGCAATCATAAACAAGTATTGAAAATATACATAAATTTATATAATTATACATATAATGTATATTATTGGGCTACATACATCATAAGCATATAAATTGCGTGTATAAACATCGTTCGATAATCTAGAATAAAGACAAAGAGAAACATGTGTTGCTTGATTCAAAATTTGCCTCATACATCATTGTACAAAATGCTTTTTATTCAACAAAAATGCTTGCTTCTGCTATGTTCAATTATTTAACCGCTGACTGAATCTCCGGATCTTTGTGGGTGCCATCGCAGAATGGACGATGCGTCGTCTGCTTGCAGTTGCACAGCCAATAATCTCCGGTTTTCTCCACCTTAAAGCGTATGGGTCTGTGTGGGAGAGTCGATAGGAATGAGAATGTGTAAGTAATTGTTTAATCAAATTATTTGTTGATGTTTATTTACCTGTGCTTGATCTTAAGAAATACGTTCTTGTGCGTGCCATCGCACAGT
The DNA here is from genome assembly GCA_018901825.1 of Drosophila funebris. Lineage (NCBI taxonomy): Eukaryota > Metazoa > Arthropoda > Insecta > Diptera > Drosophilidae > Drosophila > Drosophila funebris. Next base: position 492,197 of record JAEIFK010000271.1, read on the forward strand.
GGCTGAGATTTGGACTTGCCGCACAGACACCAGCAGTAAGTTTTATCTGAGAAAGTTGCAACATGTGTGATTGTTGATTATGTAAACATTTGTGTATGCTTGTTTGATCATCTAGTTTAGCTTACCCTTATCCAGTTGGATTTTAAATGGTTTCTTATCAAATATTGCACCATTTTCCTTTTGCAAATAAGCCGTTTGCTTGTCCTCGAGTAAATTATTTGGTACCGTCTTTGCGGTGGCTGCAACATCGCTGCTTGACTTGGCGCTGGAACTGTAGCATATTTGCTGTGAATAGCAGCAGTTCTATGAATGTGAAAAGCAAATAAAACTATATATGGTTCACTACCTTTAATAGCCATGGCGCCTGCAGGTTACGTCTTAAAATAATCGACATTTTTACAAATAGTTTCCCAAACACGCAAAGGCGTTAAAACGTAAGGCCAATTAAAACAGCTGTTTGCTGTGGCAGTGTTGCTCTAAGGAAAGCAAAGATAAGTGGCAACTCTATAGAAAAAAGTGTGTACTTATAAAACATACGTAGTATTTTAATACCAAAGAAAAATACAATACAACACAATATGAACTTCTTAATACTCTATTTTTAAACGGAGTCATTTTTTTAAGCCGAAGTTTAGCATCTCTCTTTCTCTCCCATACGTTGGCTTTAGTAGTCAAGGTCGTTTGCCATCATTCTTGCGATTTCACAATGAACTACAAATCTGTTAACTGATAAGACAGACACTTCAAATCCCAGGCGACAAAAAAAATGACAGCGTGTAGCAGATATGATTTTAATGCGTCTAGAATACGTAGTAAAAGTAAAACGTTGGTATTGCATTTGTTAGCTTGTGCGCTTTATCGTCCCAAGCAATCATTCAGTTATTCCGACTGTTAGTTTTGCTAGGCGCTTTACGTAAGATACTCAAGATAAGATGCCAACTGACTAAGCGTTTATCAAGCGACCTCAATAATCAGCCGATTAGACGACTTCGGTTTAATACAACTCTGGGTTTAGGGTGTTTATTGAAAATGCTAAGCCACCATTTTGTTGTTAAAGTATTTACATAAGTGATGACTAAAATTCCGTATTAAATGGATAATATTTATGGCTGGCCATGCCGCTAAATGGAACAGTGCGTACGCCAGTGTGATACCGATCCATGGAAGCGACATCCTCGGGTTTTAACTCAAAATCGAATACGTTAAAGTTCTCGGCAATGCGCGTCGGATTCGATGACTTTGGCAACGGCACAACACCAATTTGAATGAGATAACGTAGGCAAATTTGAGCCGGTGTGCGACCGTATTTTTTGGCCAAATGTTGCGCATGCTCATCGTATATGAATGGTGGCCAGTGGCGGGCGGGTTGTGGTCGGGCCAGTGGGCAATAGGCGCATATCACGAGATTGTGTTCCTTGGCATGGGCACGTAACTGTTTCTGCTGGAATGCCGGATGACATTCCACCTGATTGACCACGGGCTTGATGCGGCAATTCTGTAATACGCGCTCTGTTTGAGCGGCATTGAAATTGGAGAGTCCAATACTGCGGGTAAGTCCTAGATCAACTAGTTTCTCCATTTCATGCCATGTATCCAAATAATCAACGTCGGTCAGTTCTAAAGTTCCATGCACATTGCTGTCGTTGTGAAACTTTTGTCCGATCGGCAAATGCATCAGATACAAATCAATGTAGTCCAAACCCAAGTTGCTGAGACTCAGTCTAAAGGCGCGCTCTACAATCTCTGGATCGTGGTGAATGCCACCCAGTTTGGTGGTCACAAAGATCTCCTCTCGCTTGATCACACCCTTCTCAATTTTCTCTCGTATTGCCTTGCCTACTTCCTGCTCGTTCTCGTAGACAAATGCGGTATCAATGTGTCTATAGCCAATGTCGATGGCTGTACATGTTGCCTGATAGGCTTCCGATTCAAATGATTTCCAGGTGCCCAGACCCAGCACGGGCATCTCCTGGCCATTATTCAGTTTAATGGTTGTCGCTAAATTTGGCATTTTGTTGATAATTAACTACAAATTAAAATTCTGATTGCTGACGCGTTTCCAACTTCGTTTCGATCGGCAGTGTAATCTGTTCCAGCACGTTCAAGGTTTAGTGAGCAACTAATGCGTCTCTCAGCCGGTTCCACTATGTGATTCAGCAGCTAGACCGTATTTTAAAGGCTCGCAGCTCTCCTATACCCTCGGCGCAATAAACAGTTACAAAGGGTATGCTCTTTTACTATAAAACGTATGTAAGAGAGAACAGCAGATATTGTTTTATTCATGCTATACTTACTTAGACGTTCTTTTTCGATCAAAACCTATTTAATTTTATTCAAACATTAATAAATTTATATTTAAAACTGCTTGTTTGGCAGTTTTTGGACTTTACAACTTGCTGTAGGGTAGCTAATAAGTCGCGCTCTTGCAGCTGTTGCTCTCTCGCTTGTTTCGTTGAGTCATGCGATGAACTCACAGACGCACACACATGCAAGTTCGACACGTTGCGGTTTTTCCCTTAGGTTACGCACGAAAGCTTTCGCTCACGAGCTTTTTGTGACGCGCGCTAATTGAATTGAATTTGATGCAGAGCTTTAATTTGCATTGCTTTGGTTGATTTTGTTTTTGCTAACACATAAAGGTTTATTTGAATATTAGTTAAAGTTCAAAATGTTAGACATTTAAAGTTACATGTGTACGCTTAGCTTTGTTTGCAACATTTAAAGATTATTGTTAAAATATTTTGTAGCTTTGCATAAATGTTATTGTTGTTGTAATTGTAATTGTAATTGGTTAAAAGATTCTGTTCCATCAATTGCTAAATATGTTGTTAATCTTATGCAATGCTATTTCTTTAAGATATCTCATTATATTTAAAGTTCGATCGCCTGTGCTCAGGCTTCTAATTGTTATTTCTTGGTGTTGTATTCTTACTGTGAGCTCTGTTGAGCGTTTTATTAATGCTATTATTATTATAATATTGTTGTTTTCTTTGCATTTGTTTTTGTTTTGGGTTAGCTATACGAGATACAAGTAAAATTGCCAAGATTGTTTTCGTTAGACATGTAAACATTGATTTGAACATTTAGTTAGATTGTTTTTGAACATTTATTGAGATTTTTTTTGGATTTTTTCGGTTTCTTTTTTGATTTTGTTTTGTTGTTGTTGTTGTGCCTGGTATGTTTAAACGGAGGTATATTACGTATAGCTATAGCTTGGATCTCTCGCTGTTTTTTCTCTACTCGATTCATCGAAATTTATGCAAAGTGTCAAAATGAAAATAATAATCAAAATAGAAATCATTAGAAGTGTTTCGTAAATGTAAATAAATGTTGTAGAGATTCTTTTAAGATTGTCAAATCGAATCACAATTTAAAATTTGAAATTTTCTTTATAGTATTTTGTTTTTGTTTTTTGTTTTTATCTTTATATAGGTATTTTCTTTTAGAGACTTGTATATAAGATTCCAACATAGAAATGCTACAAAATATATATATATATTTATATATATTAATATATATATAGAGAGAGTCGTATATCTAAATATTTGACACAAAAAGGTTGGAAACGTTTCTTAGTCTAAATAGATCTAAAATATTCATTGTGGGCACAGGACACAGTATTATTCTAAAAAAACCCGTTCCATTTAGACAAACGCCTTGGTCTACATCTAAATTAACATTTAATCTACATAGAAGAGTTTTATATTTTCGTGGGAAAAATTGTTCATTATTATTGTTAATTAGCAATACTAAATGGACGTCTCTGGCGGCAACTTTCCATTATTCTTGTTAAGGGTTTTCCTTATTATTTGGTAGATAAAGTAATTAAAGGCTTTAAATTTTCTTACATTCTGTTTGTCGATCTAAAAAATTGGTGTCTTGCGTTGTATGTAAATCAATTTAAAATTGATCAATTACCTAATAAATTAAAGTTCCTTTCTTCGTAATTTGTATTTTCGCATATATTATATAAAAGTTCCATTCAAAATTCGTTCGTCTGTTCCTATTTGCTTTCGGGGTGGAAACCTATGAATGATTGTTTGAATTGAAATGCAGAAAATACAAGTAAATAAATACACTTATACTACTACAATCTAAGTGTCATTGGTTTGGTTAGGTAAGGTGTGGTTAATAGCCTACAAAGTGGTTCTTGTCTAAGTGGTAATGTCGTTGTTTGAGAGACCTTCTTGGGAGAGGAGTTGGTTTTTTCTATCTTTTTCGATCCTACAATGTCTAGCATAAGTAACTATAATTATACAAGTAAGTGTTATTAAGTGCTGCCTAAATTTCGTATATAAATAAGATGTGCTTGGTTGATTGGTAGGCATCATTAATGTACATAATTCTATATATATATATATATATATATCTATATATATGTACAACTAAATGATGTCATCTTTTGTACACATTCTACAAACTAATAAGGTCCCTCTCCAGTGTTTTTTATTTAAATCTTTTAATTAGTTTAATTTACAAAATCAAAAGAAAACAACTGAAAATTGTTTAAATTTATAAATATACACATACATATGTGTATATGTATATGTATATGTGGGTGTAATTTATTTATGAATTTGCATAACCTAAACATATGTGAAAAGTGAAAACAAAATTGAAATTAAATAAATGACTTAGGACTAGGTGTAACTTATATATTAATAACTAGCTTTAACTAGATTTGATTATATTTTGTTAGTCGCAATTGCATTTGCCAATTATTCGTATTATTATTCTCGGTTCTCCGTTCTCTGTTCTCGCTTCTCTTATCTTTGTTTTTTTTCATTTTTTATAAAAATAAATTCCATTTATTTCCTTCGTTTTTCCCCTCTCTGCGATTTGAGTGGAGCATAGCCAATGACTTTGTTAAATCGTTACTCGTTTTTATTTTGTTAACCAATATTTAGTAAAGTTGCAGGAAATAGTTTAGTACACATGTTTTCTTCTTCTGCTTCTTCGTCTTCTTCATTTTGTTGTTGTTTCTGTTGCTTCCTCTAAATGTTTAGTATCACACACGCCCATTATTTTATTATTTATTTTGTTCCATTTGGGTTGGGAACTTGTTGTTGGTATTAAATCAAAAAGTTGAACCGGATTTGCAGTTTCAGTTCATTTGAAAATAGAGAGATATCTAATTTGTTTGTTGTTTCTTGTTTGTTGCGGTTGTTGCTGAAACACACACACACACACACACACACCCTCTCTCACTAAGCTTACATAGAAATATTACTTAGGCTCTGGCTAATATGAATAAAGTTAGCTTATTAGTTGTTGCGGGATTTTCGGCATTTAGTTGCTTATTAGAATGCACTGGTTGATAGCTTCATGGGGCAGCTAAAAACAACTCAGCTAAGCTCATAACTGTGCAGCTAATGACAGTTTCTTTGTACGCATCAACTTTTTTAAGGGAAGTGCTTCAATTAACCCCATTAAATACTCTTTTTGTAGACACTAATTTAGTACGCGCTAATTTAAATAAACTATATATATCTATATGTATATGTATATATATGTATATAATATAACTTTTGTTGGGTATTTAGTTTAGCTTCCTGGTCGGCTCCACTTTCTGGGACATGGCGGTTAAAACGCGCTGATTGTCAATCACACGAAAGCTGCTAATGTACGAACGCACCTCGCCCTCGCTCTTGGGAGAGGGTGGCTCCAAACCTACAATGAAATGGATAGGAGTTAATAGGAAAATTTAGCTTAAATGGTTAACAATACTCTAATGTGCTTTCAAAGCTTAAGTTTGCTTAGCTTTACTATTGCAATATTAATGTGCTTTCAAAGTTCATTGAGGCTTAAGTTTGTTTTGAAATTCTGTGATATTAAGCATAAGTTGCTTTTAAGTCTCGATAATATTAATCTTTGCTTTTTAGAACTCTTTGATTTTAATGTGCTTTCAATGCTAAATTACGCTTAAGTTGCTTTTAGGTCTCTGTGATATTAATGAGCTTTCAAAGCTAGTTTTCAGAATTGTTCTATTAAAAGCTCTTTGTTATTAATCAGCTTTACAAGCTTAACAACTTTACTAGCTCAAAGTTAAGGCTGCTTTAAGTTGTTTGAAAGTTTATTTAAGCAACTTTAATCCTTGTTAACAGAATTAATTCAATATTCTAATATCATGTCAATTACTTACCCAAACTCCGGGAGCGACAAAAGCGTATGGTGCGCATTGTCTGGGCCATCATGTGCATTTTCTCAAAGTTGACCAGACCGTCAAGGCTCGTTTTGTTGCCCTCATGGGCAAAGGTCATGTCCTTGAGCAGCAGCGGCATAAACGGAATCAACGGTGGCTGCAATTTGCCAACAAATACACGATAGGCCCGATGATTGCGACTGGGATCGATGAGAGCTTCGAATTCTTGAAAGATCTTGCGAAATTTCGATGGTATCTTCTCCCAAGTTTGATGCAGCCGCGTTACGGCCATATTCGAGAGTCCCATAACAATGGCAAAGAAGGCATTCAGATTCTGATATTCCTTGCAGCTAAAAAGCAGATTAATTAACAACTTAGAGTTAATAAAGCTTCTCCTTAACACTTACTAAGCGGCCAACTTGATGAATTTGCGTACTAAACCAACACGTTTACTTAGACTTTGCGTCGAGACGAGCTCGGTGACAATCCAGTACTGCACCTCATTGAAGCGACGCAGAAATACATCCAGATTGGCAGTTATCTAGGGGGCAGGAGTGGGGGGAAAACGTTACTAAAGTTAGAGAACACATTTTGGTAAGCTTTAATTGCTTGAGAAATCTCTAGGGAGCTTGAGTGCTCAAAGGCAAAACTCAATTTGCATCAACATGACAAATGCCAGACTTCAGAACAGTTGCCAGCCAACTCAGGCTCAACGACCGAAGGGGACAAACAGTAGAGGGTTGTGGTAAGTTGTGTGGGGAGTGGGGAGTGGAGAGGGGGGGATTGCCTGGCAGCCTAATTAGCCGAAAGGCTTTTAAAACTTCTGCCAAACAATGCAACCAAAGGCATAGGCCAAATTATGGCTGAAAAGGGGCATTTGTAGTTTGTATCTTTTTCGCATGCACTGTGAGAAATGTATGACTAGCTTTGATTTATATTAACTAATTATGAATGTAGAGTATTTCTCATATAACTAAGCGTTACACTAACTAAACTATACACAATGAAGTTCATTATCTTTTTTACTTTCAACATATAACTTATATATTTTTTTTCTGAGTGTACCTTGCCAAAATGATGCCGCCCAAAGGTGTGATAGAGCAGCTCGTACTCGTGTACCGCCCAAAATAAATCCCATTCAAAGATTGTGATGTGATAGGCCAGCTCTTTGGTGCTCAAGATTTCCAAATCGATGTCGACACCGTCTGTGGGGCATTCCTGTTCCGGCAGCTGTGTCTGTTCACATGTTAGACATTTTATTAGTCAAGCAAGCTGTTGCCATATTGAATGTGGTTACGATAGTAGGTAGTTGGTACCACCTAGTAGATGTTGTCTTACCAAAGCATCCAGATGATCCTTGACGGAGACAAACAAACGCCCGTTGAGCGTTAGGCCCGTGGGTATGCTAACATCGTTATCCTTGAACACGGAACGCTCACCATTCGATTTGACCTCAACGAGACACAAGTCATCGGGGCCACGATTCAATTGCAACTTGTCGGCGGCACAGGCCTTGATTAACTCGGCCGTTGTGTGCATGGGAAAGCGCAGGGTGCAATAGGTGTGGTCGGCGCAATAGACACGGAAAATGACTGCAAGTAAGAAATGGAGGCAGAACAAATTCAAAGTATAGACAACTTTACATTTGCCATTTGCCATTTGCTACTCACTATCATCATCGGGTCGTATGACCGTCTTTGATGGCGTCGCATTGCCACTAAATAGACAAATTGGCTGTCCATTCGTTGGCAATTTCCACTTTTGTCCAGCATTCTGATTACGATCCTCCTGATAGCGGGCCATCTGTGTTAACACATTGTGTATGATGCTTGCCTCCTCATTCAAATCGGGATCTGCCTCCACTTCGGCTGCCAGATCTTCAATAAAATCGCAAACACTTGGCTCCTCAAAGGCCGCATGTCGCACGGCCATCACCCACTTTTGCATGAATTGTATAACACGTTTCTTAAAGTTGATTATGTACTCCCGATCCTCGGGCGTTTGCGCCTCCTCGTGGGCATCACAATGGAAGGTGCACTGTGGTTAAGGAACAATTTTCAAGTTATGACGTTGCCTAAGTGTGGGGGGAAGGGGATTGATTGTGGCAGGAGATTGGTCAGCATTGTTACAGTGTCTGCTTATTAAGCACATCACGTATTCCAATGCAGATTGGAGATTAGTTTCAAGCATCATTGAAGCCAACCATAGAGGCACATTCAACTGCACGTTACCAAATTGTTGACCCAATCTTCAAGGACTCTCCCCTGTATTCCCTGTTCTCTGTTCCACACGCTGAACTTCTTTCTCTCTCTCATTCACTCTCATCTCAGTGCTGTCTGTGCTTTCAACTTCATTGTGGCTTTTGTTTTCCGAGAGTTTAACAGTTACTTTGCTCTCCGAAAGGAAGTGCTACTCGTCCCTTAGTTATATTCAATTTTTTTCTTTTGCTGTTGTTGTTGTTGTTTTTCTTGCCCCACTTGACATTTTCAAGTCACGAACCTGACTTCATGTTTAGCCCATATGTGTGGGCGTGGTCTTCTGTCTGTGTGTGTGTGCGTGTTTATCTGCGTGTGTGGTTTGCATGCTGCCAACACTTAAACTGTCGCTGTGGATATGTTTGCTGACCCTGCATTCACTCTGCCCTCCTTTGCCTACCACTTCTACCTCCCTTCCTCCGTTCACCGACTGTACGTGACTCCTGTGTCAGTTTTTGGTCTAACTGTTGCCATTGAGGTTGTACCAAATGGAGGTTGCCCATTTTTAAAGTGGTTTGCTTCCTCGGCTCGCAAATGCTCTTTAAAGCGTCTGCCTCAAATTTCTGTTAAGCTCTCGCACGTGGCGCGCATGCATAAAATGCGGCTCGACGAATTCAATTAAATTTTGAATAATTTCTTTTTACTTTTTTTTTTCTCTCGCTGTTTTATGCGGCAAATCAAATAATAAAGTTTGCCCTGGAAAACAAGCACTGTTAGCACTGTTAAGCTGCTTTAAAAGATCAGATTTAGAAAGAATTGGTCAACGGCAGTTGCAAAGTGCTAAGGAATCAAGGGGAATTGGGCGAAAAGCTAGAGAAACTGATAACTGAATTGATCAAGCAGTTGAAGGGGGTCGAAGAAATGATGAGGATAATGGAAGATGAGTAGGGGGAAGATGAGAAACTGTAGATAGAGCATTAAGTTCGATTTTGTTTTGCAAAAAGGATATTAGTTGGCCAATTCGTCAACGAGCTGCACGACGGGCATAAAGACAATGTGTGTGAGCAGGAAGTCATCGAGAAATGGATCCATGCCGCTGACCGACTGTCCCAGACGTGTCTCAAGCAAATGTTCTAGCATTTTGGCCGGTGTGCCCGACATCACGGTATATCTGCACAGAAATTGTAATTAGGCCATTAAAATGTGTAATTAAATTTAATTGTATCTCAGTTTTAGTTTCACTTTCGATACGAAATAAAAAATTTGATGTTTGTTTACACAATTGCCACTCACTTGAATGCGGAATGTTGTCCACGCTGTTTGGCCACACGCTCGAGCACTAAAACATCCTTGCCGTGCTCCTGCAATCTCAGTGTATTTGCCTCCACATCACGCAGTATGCGATTGAAGTGCTCCTTGTCCACGCGTAGCAGATGGCAATTGTTCTCCTTCAAAACGATTGTGGCAGCTCTGCAAATTGAGACAAAAATGTGACAAGAATTTCATGCGTATACTTAATGTTGTTACGTATACGTATGCTGTGTACTAATCAAATTCAATCGCAGCACAAAATGCAAAACTACATTTGGCTGGCAGGACAAACTCAAAGCGAGACGAAATAAACTTTTAATGAATTTTTATTGGACAAAGTGCATTTTGTTAATTACATTTCGACAAACTGTTGACAAAATATTTGCAACACTTCCGGTCGTTTTATCTCTCACTCTTCCCTCTCTTTCACTGTGCCCTTTCTTACACATTTATATACCCTACAAACTTCATATGCTTAAATGGATTAGAGCATAAATTTGCAAGCGCTTTGTATTAAATAAATAAATAGACTTTTAGTTAATTTCTGTTTCCGCTGCTTTCTCTTTTCTTTTATGTTTAAAAATGATATAAAAAAGCATTGCAAAAGCAACATAAATCATAGTTATTTAGTCAGTTTATTTAGTATACTTTAAACTCGACTACAGCGTATCTTCTCGTCGAGCACTCCACTCGTTCATTGAATCGAACTGTAATTGACTTTGGAATTTGCATAAATGCAGTTGCTACCTTTTTTGGCTGAATATTACATTTTTTTCTTGTCGCTTAACACAAAATCAATCGATGGTTGTGTTAAAATATATAAAATAACTTTTATTTACACATTTATCACGGCAGCCACGCCTCTCTGGCATACACATTTTGTGGGCGCTGTGTGTGTGTGTGTGTGTGTGTTTGTCATATACTCAAGCCAGCATGTTTATTTTCATTAACACTGAATGCATTTAAATGCATTTTAAGTGATTTCTGCTAAAGCAATCAATGTGATTTTATTTATTTGTATGTGCTAACAAACAATAGTTGTTGTTGCTTTCTTTATTAAAAGCATATTTTTGTTGTTGATAAACAAGAAATATATAGTATTTAAGAGCTAAATATATATTTATATGAAGCACTTGAGGAAATGATTCCATGGGGGCTTTCAACAACATTTTTACAAAGGCACTTTGAACATTTATATTTATAAAATATATATTTATAAATATAAATATTTTTTTGCCGTTTTAATCATGCCTAATCATGGTGCTTTTAAGGCAGCAATCAGTTGTATAACTTTTCGTTTTTTTAAGTATTTATAAAGCTGCTCTCTGCTAGACACTGTTTGCTTTAGTTGCAACTTGTAACTTGTAAAGCTTTTTAGCAACTTTTATGCTCAAATCAAAGCTTAACCTTTTAAGTTCTATAAACTTGAACTTGCAGCTTAATTTTGCTAGTTTAATTTACATGTAAGACAAATGACACTTCGATCTTACATAGCTATGAATTGTTGACTCAAATTAAGCCAAGTTCCAAGTGCCACTTTGTGGTTATTGTTATTTGAACAAACGCACAGAAAAAAATTTAGAGCTAATACTTAGCAAATTTATATTCTGTTTCAATTTTCAATTGTTTGCTACAAGTGCCGTACAATGGCTCTTGTTATCTGCAATTTTTGTTGCTATTGTTCTTATTGTTGTTCTTATTGTTGTTATCCTTTAGACTGCGGGCAACAAAGTGTCTAATGCTATTACCCGACGCACTTGCTTTGGATCTTTGTCCATTGTTGTATGCTTGGCCAAGTGCAAGACTTTTGTGGCCCCATTATGCTGTGCATATTGTGTTTGTAGTTGGTTCTTGCCACTGGTCTAAGGCAACAAAATGTGGTAAAAAGCAGAAGCCGAGTGCAGAGATGATAACGATATAAAGAGAATTGTTGATGGTTCTTGTGTGATGTCTACAAACTTTTTGCGCATACAAAAAGAAACAAAAAAAAAAAGGAGCAAAAACTTTTTGACAGTTTAAAATGTGGCAAAGGATTGAGAGAGACAGCGAGAGACAGCGAGAGAGAGAGAGAGGTAGGTAGAAAGCAATGTACAGAGCTTGCCACTTACCTGGGTGCGTCGTTTATCAAAGCCAATTTGCCAAAATCATCGCCAGTCTTCAGAGTGGCAACGGTCCCTTTGCCATGTATCACAACATCCACAGATCCTTTGAGTAATATATACCAGGAGCGTCCCTCGTCGCCTTGATTGAACACTGTAACGAAGTTTAGACAAGTGAAAAGGATTTAATGTCAACTGATGATTAGCACAAATTGCTGCTCTTTTAATTGCAAAAAGTATATAAAAATACATTTGCAGTTGTACAAAAATTACTGATAATTAATGCAAATGATTTCACATTTCAATTTTCGATTTCAATTTCGATTGCTGTTTGTAGGATTTGTCGTACTCACAGATAGTGCCCGCCTGAGCGTGGGCTTCGAATACAATTATCGAGGATAGCTCTCGCTTAATGCTGGTCGATAGATGGGAGAGGGCGGCAATGTGCACGAGTTCCTCAAATACAAGCTCCAGTTCCTCGGGTGTGCGTTCATGTGAACTGCAAATGCAAGAGCAGATACATATGTGTATAAGATGAGTACGTGTGTGTGTGTGTGTGTGTGTGTGTGTGTGTGTGTGGTGTGTATGCGAGATTGATTAAAAACAAATAAGCGCAGTTGTGGCTTGATTTTGGCATTCAACAATCTTACTAATTGGCCAATCGACCAAATATCAATCATACGCAGTGTGTGCTTTTAAAGTTTTATGTTACAATAGTCTGCTATACTTACGGCTTGCGCAATATCATACGCAATGTGGCATCTGGGCCACGTTGAAAGAGTGCACTTAATGCCTCACGTATATGCTCATTAGCTGCACTAAGATCCTCAGCTTGTGGTATTCCTGCGGCCGGTGCACCACCCTCCTCATCCAAGCGAAATCGATACAGAAAGCATTTATCCTTGAACGGCTGCTCCTTGTTGACTGCCAGCGCGTAGATAATTAAACAATGTGTTAACAGCTGTAAAATGCTTTTAATTGCAAATGCAATTCCCCATTAGCCATACCATGTGTCAGTACACCTTCCTCGAGTAGAGCCTGCCACATGCCCGCCGCCTGGGCGCGTGTGTGAACAATGGGCGCTAAGTTGACCAGCCAATCAACGAGTTCTGTGCCGGGCGCACACTTGCGTATTAACTTGCCCGATACCTAAATAGTTGGACATAATGTTATATATTGCCGCCTGAGCATGACTCGACAAAAGTCAAAGTTGTCCAAAATGTCACTCACCTTGCGATCCTTCAAACAGCTTGAGTTATCGACTACCAATAATGTTCGCAATGCCCAGCCCATGCGGTTCATAGCAGGACTCGGTGTCTATCAAAGTGAATAGAATAAAACTAAATGTAATGGAAAATGTCTATAGGTAATGGCACATTTCTAAAGCAAAACTTTGCTGCTCTTGGAGACTCTTCAACTCTCTGGAGAAGTTGGCGCTTTTGCATATTTCACTTTTTTTCCTTAAAGCAACTTTCCCTTGTGTATCATTTCAAAGAGTTTTCTTTTTTCTATTTGCTAAACTTTAATATTAAATAGTTTTGTAATATAATATTGAAATATTTGGCAATACTTTTAATTGAGCTTAAAATTAGAGAAATATGTTGTAAGCATTAAAAGTTTTAATAGACTTAAGAAAGACTTGGGTAGAAAATAGTTTAATGTATTTATAAAATTGTTAAAAATTGTCGCTTTATAAATTGGCTTTGTTTAAAATGTAAAATAAAACAGCAAAGACTTTAATAAATTTGCAAACAATTTTAAACTTTAGTTAGAAAATGCGTTAAAATATTTAACATGTTATAATATAGTTGTCTGACTTAAGTTTATTAAAGTGTTTCGCAGCAAGTTCATAATACTGATGAATAGTTAAATAAACTGAGTAAGTTTATATATGCTTAGGCATAGTATAAATTGTTAAATTATACTTAAATAAATAAATTCATATAATTTTATATTAATGCTTTCGAAAAACTATTGCCAAAATTTGCAATTATTAACTTGCATATAAATGTAATTGAATTAATAAAGTTGTATTTTTGTGGCAGCAGATTTACTGATTGTGCCTCAGGCAGCGCAAGTTTATGTGTATGTGTGTGTGTATGCTCTTGTTATTTACGTCACTTACACACGTAAAACACATACACAGTCAGTGTGCTTACCTCGGTTATGGGCAGCGCTGGATTGGGATGATCCGGGCTCAGTGGGCGCTTTGTTGGGGATGTGGCTGCTGCGGGCTGTACGCCAGGACCAAAACCTAATAATCACAATATTCATAATTATTAACATAGCACATAATAATTATAATATTTGCATATTGTTTAATGATGTCTGTGCCCAATAACTGTTCAATGCTCTTGCACATAAAAGTCGATTTAATTGGCGCGCCTGTGGGTATGCAACACTTTTTTTATAAAAAGCGATTACACATTTCATATTTAACATTTAATGAGCTTTTAAGCAGACTTGTTGTTGTTGTTGTTGTTGTTAATTAAAAATAAATATTGTTGCACGTGTGTACACATACCATTCTTCAATTTGCAATTGGTGATAATGTCATTCATCAACTCCTTGTTTTTCTGTAAATGGAAATTATAGAGAATGGGAAACTTTGTTAACTGTATTTATAGATATAAGTTGTGGTTCGTTGTTGTTATTGTTAGCTCTGTTGTTGCTGTTGTTGTTATTGTTATTGTTATTGCTTATTGCTCATCTAGCAAGCTACATACATTGCTCATTTCAAATGCCGTCGATTGCGGTCGCTGCTGACGCTGCTCACGACGTCGCAGCTTGACAACAGCGGAAGTGGCGCCAGCTGCAGTTGTTGTTGTTGTTGCAACTGTTGTTGTTGCAACTGCTGCTGTTGCTGCTGCTGCTGCTGACGCCAACAGCTGCTTGTCGCTGTCACTGTGACGTCGATAGCGCAACAATACACACAAGGCCGCCTCATCGCTGGCCACAAATTGGCCAGAACGACGCTGCACCCGCTGCTCTCGCTGCTCCCTCTTCGACATTTGCTCACATCAACACTTTCACTTTTAATTTTCTTTAATTTCCCAGCACATTTTCTTTTGTTTATTTATATATTTTTTTGTTTTGTATTCTCACTACACTGCTGAGCAGGCGGGCAGGTAATTGCCGTCAAACGTTGTCGCGCGCACTGATAAGGCGGCCACTTGGGGCGCACTTGACGAGCGTTTTGCCACTGCATGTTTCATTGTTGTGAGAGAACTCAGACTTTGCTAAACGCCTTATCAGGCACTTGGCTAGGGTTGCCATCGAGCGTCCGCTATTAATAGACGCTCATTTGTTGCGTCACTTTAATAAATAATCAAGGCAAGTGCAGACCAAGGGTAAGGGCAAACACAATGAATAACAATAGCCAAGGAGTAGGGGTAGCAGGGGGTTAGGGATAGCAGCTGGTGTAAAGAAGCGACCCGCATGCCACAAATGTTGGTGACGCTTTGGCAACACTTGGCTCGCAGCTGATAAGCGCAGCTAGCGTTGGCGTCTACGCTAATTAAACTCATTTCACTTATCAAAACGCACAGCGGGACCAATGAGAGGGCGCTACACAATTGTCGTTAGATATGATGAGTCGCTGATGAGACAGAGAGACAGCGAGAGAGAGGGAGAGAGCGAGAGAGCGTGGCTATCACTATGAAGTGTCTTCGCCGTCGCCTTCGCCTTCGCCTTGAAAACAATAGCACATTCTGATAATGATACTCATACTAGACTATTCAAGCCAAATACTGCTATTCATTGAGTCCAAGCTGAAGGCAAGGGGCAACCTGCTTAATTGCTGCCCAATTATGTTTAGTCCTTTGTTTGTGTGCGGCTAGAGAATTCGTATTGATGACTTCAAGAGAGCTGCCCTACTTCATGGCAAATTTAATATGTATAATAATAATTAATCATTAGTTTAATTTGATTTGTTTGTTAGATCATGTTCTCGACTTAATTGCAAAGAAATATATTTTTTATTGCTTTTAATTAAAACTAATTGGCATTACTAATTTATTGGATTTTGATTCTAAATGCAAAGCTAATGCAATTAGCACTGAAATTATTTAAACTGTTGAGTTTTATTTGTATTTTAGAGACCTTTACTCTAGCTTTATTTGAGTAAATATAGTATTTAAATAATTTAATTTTGTATGCGAAAAGTATGAAATATATTTATTTAAGTTATTTAATAAATTAATTAATTAAATTACTTTAGCAGTTAAAATAATTATTACAGATTTAAGTTTTAATCATTTAATTATTTAAGTAATTAATATTTTCATTATGAATTATTTAATTATTATTATTTATTTATTTTAAAATCAAAATTTAAGCGTAAATACACAAATTTAGTTTTATTTATGTTTTCAGTAATTATTTAAGCAATTCAAATTGATTGAGTAATTTTAATAATTAAGTTAATTAAGTAATTCATTGAGTAATTACAAGAATTACACAAGTAATGCCAAGTATTTATAGCCCTAAGAATGCAGCACATCTGATGAAATTCATTTTACTTCTTTAGACACAGCTCTGAGTGTGTGTGGCATGTTCTCGTTCTAAGCGGCAGTTGCATATGCAACTAGCGTTTGTGCATAAATAAATAATCGCAATGTCCATGGACACGCAACTGCCAAGACTGTGTGTGCGTGTGTGCATGTTATTAATGTTGTTGTTGTTGTTGTTGTGGTATGTTGTGCAGCTGGGCAAAGCGAATGCTGTTGCGCTATTCTATTATTTATGGACTGTGCATTACGTATACCACATGTGTGCCATCGTATAATTGTTGTGCCCCTGTGTGTGTGTGTGTGTGTGTGTGTGTGTGTGAGAGTTTGTTTGCTCGCTCGTCCGTTTTGAGAATTATGAGTTGTGTCGAGTCGCAAATTAAATGCAAATATTTAAGAATCGATTGGCTTTGAATGCATCTAGTATGTGTCTCCGTATCAATGTATCTTGCCACGTGCAACTGCAATTGCAACGCTCGAAATCAGAGTAAATAATTGAGTTACAAATGAACACGTGCAATTTCGCATTTCAATTGCAATCGGCCACATTCTGTGGCAGCCACAAATGCCAAGTCTAATTTCCGCAGACAGCCAACTGCCACTTGCCACTTTGCCACTTTGCCACCTGCCAACTACATTCGTTTGTGTGTGTGTGTGTGAAAATAAAATAATTGTTTACCTGCCACGCGCAACGTTTAGCTATTTAACTGTTTGCAATGCTTGCAACTGTTTGAGGGCGTCGGTCGTCCGTCATTGGGCCAATTGAATTGCTGCCACTTGCCGCTGTTTTTGTTGCAACTTTTAATTATGTGGCAGCATTCATGTAGGACGTCTGATTACAGCAACTAACTGAATCTATATCTAAATCTATCTTATGCTGTTGGAATTGTTTGCATTTGTGGCATGCAAAGCAGGCAGAAGTAAGTCAAAGAGTCGACATAAGCCGCTTAACTTTGTTTCTCTCTCTCTCTCTCTCTCTTCTTTTTTTTCTTTTTCTTTTCCCTATTCTCCAACTCTTGCTCTTTCCCTTTCTTGTTGTCTTTTTTCAGCACTCTTTGCTTTTCTTTCTTTCTTTCGAATTTTTAAATTCAAAACTTGTATGTAAATCGTGCAATTCCCAGGTACTTAAAAGTCCCAACACTAATGCACAATCAAACTCAAGCTCTTACACACTCACACACACTCACACACACATGCACACACACTCACACATACGCTCACGGGCAGTGAAGTGTGAGAAATGTTGCTGGGACAACTGTTCGCGTTATATATTATCAATTTCAACTGATTTTATCGCCAATTTGCTGGCAGCAGCAGCAGCAGCAGCAGAAGCTGCAACTGTTGTCGTGTGTTGCAGTGGCAACATTTTATGTGGCAGACGCTTAACTTCATTGTTGCACATACACACTGCGTATACGTAATAGATGTTTGTGCGCTTCGTGTGGTAGCTACTTTGTTATCGTTACCCATCAAGCATGCTGCCGTGGCAAATGGCAAGTGGCAAGTGGCAAACTAACTTCCATTGTGGGGTTAGCCCCAATGTTGCCCCAAATTGAGGTTTTTGTAATGTAAAAGGTAAATATGCATTCATTCATCTTCTTTAACTGTGTGTGTGTGTGCGTGTGTGTGTGTGTGTTTAGTTTATACTTTTTGTGCGTGTTCGCTTTCAATGTTGAAGTATTGTTGCCCTCGAGGGGCAAGTCAATGCCACAATTCCTCGACTGTGTGTGTGCGTGTGTGTCTGACGCACAAACACAACACAAAGTATCTGCTGCAAACTGGCAACTTTGTTATGTATCTCTGTGTGTGTGTGTGTGTTTAGAAGGTTCGCCTATCAAATATTTGATATTTTATCATTCAGATTGAAAACTTTGTTGCCAAAATTCTGTGGCTTACATTTTCGGTATCTGCTCAAAAGTTAGCCTAATGCAAATATAATGGCTTCTGATTGAATCTGATTAGATTATCGTGTTTCAAGTCTGTTTCCAGTCTCTTTCCAGTCTCTTTCCAGTCTGTTTCAAGTCTCTTTCCATATTGCCCCATTCGCAGTCAATTTAATTAGCTTTCAATAAACCAAAGAGCTCGACTTGCAATCAATGGCATTCATTGCTCGATTTTGTAATTAAGTTGATGTATCGTTTATTCCAATCGATATGCTTATTATCGTATATCAATTAATCAGAAAAGAACAAACGTTTAGCCTGTTCCACTTGTCATGGGACTTTAATACAATTTTGGTAATTGCGTTTGCCAATAAATAATAGCCAACTGTGTCCAGTCTCACTTACTTATGCCACATTTACTTAAGCCTGCCTCAGCACATGCTCCTCCTGTACGTGTCCTAGCCATATGCTGAGTTCTCTCTCTCTCTCTTTCAAGCACCAGTTCATTTGCTGGCTAGGAGTTGCGAGTTACGAGTTACGTGGTCTGGCGGTCGCATCATTAATTGTTAATTGAAATTTTAATTAAATATTTTGACAATGACGCAAATACCGCAAATGCTTGGCAAAGTCAGTAGGACAACAAAACTTCCTTCTTCCGCTGCCTACCCTTCCTCGACTGCCTCAAGTCTTTGCCACACAGCTGCTCATTAACATGGCTGTTTACCTGTGTGTGTGTGTGTGTGTTTGTGTGTTGCTTTTAATGAGCGCTCCACAAATGCTTAAGAAAAGCGTTGCCTTAGTCACAGTGATACTAGACTAAAAATGTCACTTTAGCAATGGATTAAGTTTAATAAATGGCTTTAGAGTGCACATTCAGTGAGCTTAATTGCAGATCAAGTAAGCTTTTAAAGCTATTTCGTATGAGTAACGTGAAGCTGTGTAAGCTGAAGCTAGTTGTAGCTTTAATGAGCTTCCAAGATAATTTTGTATACATATTTCTAGAGTTTGCTAACATTATGAACTTAGTTAATTTGTTTGAAGCTAGGATGTAGAGCTTTTAGTATGCTGTAAACCTAGTTTTTGTAAATAAAGCATATTTAATGAGCTTTTTAATTTGTTTTCTTAATATTTTAATGAGCATAGATGATGTTAATCCAATTCCAATGCACTTTCAATTATTTTTTGATTAGCTTTGTTCAAATATTATATGCGCTAGTAGTGTTCAATGTTTATGGGACTTGTAAAGCTCTTTAAAATCATTATATCGCCATTATGTCTTTAAAATATGTTGAAGCTCTTGAATATTGTTTAAATCTTTTTTAAGATATTTAAAAATGATATACATATGATAAAGTGTTCTATAAAATATAGCAAAGGTCTTACAAATACGTTAAAGTTCTTTCAAATATGTTAAAGCACATTAAACTATGTTAAAGCTGTTTCGAATGTGTTAAAGATCTTTTGAATATGTTAAAGCTCTTTCAAATATGTTAAAGCTCTTTCGGAAGTGCTAAAATGCATTTCAATGTATTTTCACTTATGCTAAGACTTCCTTTTGTGCCGTGATTAATCCGTAAGCTCGTGTCATTTAAGTGAGAACAGCGCACAAGACACTTGAGTTGTTGTGGAATTAAATGTCTGTCTATATACGTATGTATATGGACATATGTATGTATATATGTATGTATATAATTATGTATATATGTACACTTCCGCTTACCTCCCAGATGAGTCGAAAATCCTGCTGTTCGACGCGCAGCAGCTCACAGGTTGTCTTTGTTACCACGGTGCTGTCGCGTGGCAGGTCGTGTAGTATTGATTCGCCAAATGTGGCACCCACGCCAAGATTACACAAAGTGACGGAGCTCTGCAAAGAGTAAGAGAGAGAGAGAGAGAGAAAGCAAGCGTAAGTAAGAAACGTTAAAGAGGAGGGGGGACACACAAAGCGGGGCATAAGTTAAAAGCTGCTAAACATTAGTTGTAGTTAAAGATTAAACATTTTGTGGCTAATCCACACTCACACACACACACTAATACACACACACAGACAGACAGCAGACTTTGTTTACATTTAACATTTAACAGAGTGTCAGTCGACTGTGTGTGTGCTAATTGCTCAATGTGCCACAATTTGTTGCAATGTCCTTGTGGTTATATCGCTAGCAAACATTTGCTTACACACTGTAATCGCTTCATTGCATACACAATTTTTCAATCATTTCCGCAAAACGGAAGTTGCTCAGCTCACTAACTCCACATCCCAGTGACAACAACAACAACAACAACAACAACAACAGACTGAAAACTGACCCAAATATGCAATTCAGTTGACAATTTAGCCCAAGTGCAGGAAATATTCATTAAGTTCCGTCTAAAAGCCGCAACTTTGAAATGACATTTAATTTCATTTCACTCAGCCTAATACCCTGTAATTGTGTGCATCTTTACAGGTTGTATGTAGCTGCTTGTTGTACCCTGTATTTCTTATATATAGTGTTAAAATTATTCCTAACGTATGTTTAAGTAACTTAGTTCCGTTATATACCCTGTAATAAATGTGCAGTGCAATATAAGTCGCATGTAATTGGCGCGCTTAACTTAATTTGTTTTTACAAACATACAATTTAATGCTGAACACAAAGCTGTGCAGGTATTGTTGTGTTATGTAGTTGCACACGGTCAACATACCCTGTATTTGCATGTAGCATGACAATTTAAATTAGTTCAACTGCTTTATTTAATGTAAATCTCAATATTAAGCAAGTTAAAGCTACGAATATGCTTAAAAAAATAGAATTATAATTTACAGGGTATCAACTAGTCGAAAGCTAATGACTTTAAAAGGTATTCTCAGTGTTAGTGTGCTTGATTTCATATTAGACTTAGCACTTTAGTGCTTATAATATATATTAATACGTTTGATTATAATTTACAGGGTATTAGCCTGACGAACCAGATCAAGATTAAGCAGTTTAAGGTATTTAATGTCATGTTGGGTGCATAGCATAACATGCTTACATTAAAAGCATATTTAAATGCTATTGTTGACAATTTACAGGGTAACAGTTTGTAGATTTTGATGCATTTGAAGCAGTTTTCTAAGCTTTCAAAGTTGCATCCCTACTTGATTGCTTGCATAGACTTTACAGAGTATTGTCTAGTCGTACATAGCATATAGGGCACTGCTAAGTTCTAAGTTAGCATCTGTGGTTTGTTTGTTTGCTTTGTTTGCTTATGCTGCGGTGTTGTTGTTGTGTTGTTGTTGTTCTTGTTGTTGTTATTGTTTGTTTTCATTTCCCAGAAGACAACTTCTTGGCAGCACCCGAGGGCCCAGCCTCATTTCTGTTGGCTTAAGTCTGACTCTGGCTCTGATTCTGACTCTGTCTCTGTCTCTGAGTCCGACTCCGTCTTTGGTACTGTCTCTGTGCCTATCTCTGACTCTTTTGCTGGGTCTCTAGGCGAGAGGTTTGCGTCTGAGAGGGTCTCAGGGTTTGAGGGACTGAGGGAGCTGAGAGGCAGCGCATGTAATTGGCTTAACAAGACTTAAACACGACCGCAAAATTGTTAAACTCGCATTAGTTGGCAGTTTGAGTGTGTGTGTGTGTGTTTTTTGTTGTTGTTGTTGTGCTTGAGTTTTCTTTACAGTTATTACACATGCAACAGTTCGGAGGTAAATGCCACAACAACAACAATAACATCAGCAGAGTCTTGGGATCCGCTATAAAACATAATTTAATCATTTCTGCGACGTGTAATTACAATTGTTGTTGTTTTTGTTGTTGTTATTGCTACTGTTATTATTGTTATTGTTGTTGTTGCTGCTGCTGGTCAAGTGCTGAGTTAAATTTCACGCGTTCCACTTACAAATTTCATTTACTTCAATTTGATTTATGGCAACTTTTGTTTTTGACATGCTTAAAGTATTTTCCATCTGCCACTTTAGCTGTTCTTTCCGCTCTCTGCCTCTCCCTCCCCCTCCCTCTCTCTCTCTCGCCCGCTCATTCTTTTCTTTGTCGGTCTCTTTTCACGTTCGAAAATTTTGATTGCTTTCTAATTTGTTGCCACAGTTGGCGGTATTTTTGACCAAATATTTAGATAATTTCCATGGCGTTTATTCAATCGAGCAGCTCACACACATACACACACACACACGCACACGTATACAATATAAACATCATAAAATTAAGAAATTACTTGGAAAACATTTTAATTGCAATTTTTAGCGGTTAAAAGAAAACTAAATGTTGAATTGCCCAAAATTTGCTTTGAAAGCTCTTTTATTTTGTATTTCGTTGGCAGCTCTTAATGAGTTTACACTGTCTGCGCAAAAATAAAGCGGGTCAAATAAATATTTGTTTAGCTTTCTGCATTTCATTATTATTCTCAACTGAACTGCAACATTAAGAACTAAGCAAATAATCAGTTTGGCTAATGCTTACAGGTAATTATGCTAAGCCATTAAGTGTTCAATTAATGGGTATATCTGATCTGTCTATCTGTCTATTTTTATGTTTTAGCTACTGGGTATCTGCTGGTCATGCATGCTGCTTATACTCCCATTGTCTGTTTGCAATTTTGTTTTCTTTTTCTCTCTTTTATCAGAGTTTTGTGGAAACCTCGCCTGCCACACTTAAATCCCATTGATAGTTGTAGTCAAAAGGCTTTCGATTTTCCTCTTTGCTTTCCATTTCCATTTCCATTCAATGTTTTGCGTTTCTTTTGTTATGACACAGTTAAGACACGGGTATTGTGCACATTTTAATTGAAAAGGGACGTAAGGAAAACCCTTAAGAGCTTTTCTATAACAAACTTTATTAACCATTTGAGGAGAAGAGCTTGCATTGAGTTTAGTGATGTCAAAAGAAAAACTGAGCTGCGATTGGCATTGGGCCTAAGATAACTTTATAGCTGATTGTAGTAGTGTCATAATATTTAGATATAGATGAAAGAAATAAGATGAGAACGACTTGACATAGTTTATATTAAGAAGTCTTGAGAAAGTGAAATGTTTAATTTATAGCTCAAATAGTAAAGTAGCAAAGCTTTTGATAAATATTTTATTTTATTGTAACTCTGACAGAGCCATCTCTTATAGAGAGCTTCCTGAAGTTGTCTATTATTTATAAACAATTATTATATTTATTATTATATATTCATTTTAGCCATTTAAAGCTCTTACAGCTGTTGCTGCAACTCTGTCATAATGACAACTAAAGAGCGGCTTCATTGACTAAACTTTTTCTTAATGAATACTCAACATTGTCTCCAAAATGAATGAAGTGACTCTTTAAATGACTACACACTCGTCATTATGCCACACACACACACACACAGTCCACAACAACGCATTGCACAATCGCTGAAGAAATTATCCAAAATAAAAGTGTAAAGATATTTTGCATATTTTAATAATCGTGAATGCTTTCTATCTGCTAAAGAGACGCACTCATATTCACATTCATATTCACATTCATATTCAGATTCACAACTTATATCTACATTAATATGAGGCACGTACATTTCATCATTTTGTACTCGTTAATGCAATGCAATGTTTTACCTTTGCATAATGTCGCGTCGATTGCTCCACATTATACGTACAACTGCGACGAAATAACATTTCTTTTCTCACTTCTCACTCTCTCACTCGTTCTCTCTCTCTCTCTTTCTCTGTTTTTTATTTGTTTATAATTTCTCCTATTTTGTATAGTTTCTTTTTTATATCTTAGTTCTGCATAGTCGCCAACATTTTTAGCATTTTGAAAATGCTGTAATCATATTTAAATCCCAATAACAACATGCAAATTGTTGTTGCTGTTATAGTTGTTGTTGTTGTTGTTGTTCTGCTGTGTGTTTTATTTATTTCTGAATGAAAATTGCAAAACGTGTGCTGCTCTCTGTTTATGGCTCAAAAAACCATAAAATACCTGAAGCTCACCGCAAACTGCAACCAGCAAAGGTATTATAATTTTGTTGCCTATTATGTAACGCCATTATTAGGTATTGTTAGACGCTGTACTTAAAATTTACAGTAGTCTATTAAGTGTGTCAAATAAAAATTTAAGTAACAGGCAGAAGGAGGCGTGCCAGAGCCTGTAAATTAGTCAATATATCCAAGTCCTTCTCTTCGCCTTCAGATTTGTTTATATATATTAAAGTCAGCATTGTTTGACATAGAAATAATTCTTTAAAATTCGATTTGTTGCTTAAGAATTATTAATATTTGCAGTTATTTTAACAAAGCTTTAATAATTAATTAATTAATAATTAATTGTATTAACAATTTGAATTTTATTTAGTTGGAATTTTAATATTATTATATATATTATTAATATTTTTCTTTGAATCTTTCGTCAAATTAGCTGACTATAAAAATAGCTTTCTTTGATATTTTGATAAATTCTTCTTAGTTCTCAGCATTTCTATATATATTTATATATTTATATATTTATACATATATATATATATATATATATATATATTTTTTTTTTTTTAGTATATGTAAATTTGTTGACTATATTATATAGTTCTTTAAATGAACAACTTTATGGTCTTTAAATATATATTAAATAAATTCTCAAATCTACAATTTTATACGATTTTTTATTAATTGTATTAGCTAACTATATGCCTTAGCTGAGCAACTGGTAAAGGGTATTAAATCTGCGGCAAGCCAAAGCTTTTCATGCTTGCATGGTGTTTGTTTGCTTTTTGGTCAAATGATAAATAGCCGGGCCAAGCGTGCGCGACGCCACAGAATTGTTTGGCTAAAAGCAACAGCAGCCACAATTACAACAGCAACAATTACAACAACAATTATAACAATAACAATGATTGTGCTATTGGCAAAAAGATACAGCAACAAGTACACAACACATTTGCATGCCACACACATATATTGTGGTCATGTAAGTATTATTATTATTATTATTATTGTTATTATTATTAATAATAATTAACTGTGGTTCATTTAGCGCGTACCACTTTCAATTTACAGCCCTAAAATGCGGGCTTACAAAAGCAGCAGAAAATCACAAAATATGGCAATTGGCAAGAGACAAACGAGAGATGTGGTCTTTAAGTTGCTACTCGGGTTGTGCAACCGCGCGGCGTCGCGTTTAAAGCTCAACTGAAGTCTGAAATTTGCCGCCGTCACACGGCTGACTTTAAATTAGCGACATAACACCAATTGTCTGTGTGTGTGTGTGTATCTCTGTGAGAGTGTGTGTGTCTGTGTGTGTCTCACTGTTACTCTTTGTGCAACGCAACTGGCAGCTTGCTGAAGTGTGGCAGCAGCAACAACTGGCAGTCGTGCCGTGTTACAAATTGGAGCAGCAAGAGCCTCAATCAGGCATGCAAAATACGCATATCTCATATCTTGAATGGTCAACGAATCTGTTGCAACAACAACAAGCAGAACTGCAAATATAAAAAAACATATAAACAACATTTGCAACAAACAAAATTGTCAGCAAAGTTTCAGCTCTGTTTGTTTTGTTGCTTGCAGGTTGCAGGTTGCAAGTTGCAGCTTTCACTGTTGTAGGCAGCAACTGCAATTAATACCATAGCTCTTTCCCCTCTTCCCCCATTGGCTCTACTTTCGTCAGCACTCTTGGTCAACTGAGCAAATGTCCAGCAGCTGCTGCTGCTGCGCTTGAAGAATTTCCTACGCACATCTATGACCAACAACACTTCCGTCTCTGGGCAGCAGCTGTTGCTGCCGTTGTTGCAATTGCAAATTGCAAATTGCAATTCGAGTATTGTCGTTGTCGTTGTTTGCACTCAGTGCCAATGCTGCTGCTAAGTTAAGCACACACAATAGATGTGGCTAAGACCTTGCAGGCCATAATAATCCAGCGGGAAATTGAATATGAGCTGAGAGAGTTGACAGTGAGACATAGACAGAGAGAGTGTGTTGTATAAACAAATGAATTACAAATTAATTAATTTAATTTTCTTCTGTACATATTTCATAACAATTATTTGTGGCATTCCCTTTCTTTATTTTTTTTTTGCTGCCAACTAAAATCTGCCTTTAATTAGGCAACATTCGTTGCCATTCAATGTTAAAGTTGAACAACCTAACAACCTCTATATACATATACTCCATACTATACACTATTTTCCTGCTCCCATTTGATTCAATACTCTTTGCTCGCTTTGCATTTTCCCCAGCAAGATTTGTAATTAATTTTAGTCTGTTTTAGTCTGCGCTTGCTGAATGCGAATTGGGCTTAAATACAAGTCGAAACAAGTCAATGACTGCGCATAATGAATGAGTAAGCGCAGCTTTAAACATTTCATGAACAAGCTGCGTGTATCCGTAAGATACACTCAGTACTCTCTCGTGCAAGCACTTGTTTTGCATTCACAATACGAAATTGTTTCGTTTGCATATTTTGTTGCTTTTGTCTTTATACCCTGTAGATATTGTAAGGAGCAAACTTTCAATTGTTGACCTGTGAAATTAATGAGCGTTTTGGCTTTATTAAGTTAACTGTTTAACTGATTTATTAAGCAAAATTATATATTTTAATGTAGTACTTAATGTTCTGCCCGAAATAAACACAGATGTTTATTTTCCAAAAAAAGCACTACTAGCGCCATCTAGCGCTCATGCTTCAAACGAACTTTGTTTAGTGTATACAAATTTGTGCTGTATGCAGATAGTTATTTATTCACATAAGTAAGCAATTTAGGCTAACTCAAAGCAGATCACAGGGTATCTTATAGTCGAAACTTCACTGCAAATTACGACATTATAAGGACATTTACACATTGTTCTCATTGTCATCAAATTGATTAGAATTTCTTTGTTTTTCCTCTTCAGTTTTCGGGAAATTGCAAAATTTACAACTTTTCTATACCCTAGCTTTATGGTGGACTGCATGCTAGGCTATCTCAGAGTTGGCCATGCTCTATTTGATTTAAAATTCATATTGTATGTTTTGTGCTATTGTAATTCTATTATTTGATGGCAAATAATATTTGTGGTTCATTATTAATGAATGCATTAATAAGTTAATTTCTGGCTTTATTTAATATTTAATTAATTTAAATAAAATAAATAAATTTAATGAGAGGGAAAAATAAATTTAAAAAAAATTAAAAATACATAAAGAAAAACCGCAAAAATGTATGGGATTTATTTTAATGACATTTTCAGTTGCACCGTTAGTTAGAAATTTTCCACGCATTTGGCCAGAGAGGAAAAACTTTAAATGCACTTTTCAGTTTGCTGCACATGCCTCATTTTCCACGAGTTGCATGTTGCATGCGGCGATGACATCAGATAAAAGAACTTTTTCATGTTGTCGCGCATAATTAAAAAGAAAGGAACATGCAGCATTTTTTATTTAAATATGCAGATACTTCATGATTTAATTTACGCACAGAGAACGCACAGAATTCTCCATAGGTTTGTGGTCTTTAATGTGCTTTGAGAAAAATCTTGTGAAAAATGTGCTTGAATTTCTATGGCAAAAAAAAAGAAAAATAATAATAATAAACAAACGATGAACTCAACCTTCGAACAGAAAGAAAAACTATGCATATGTAAGCAAAAGTCTCGAATTTGGGGCACATGAAAATAGAAAACAGTTTTTCCGGCTTCGCTTTTGAGCTCAGCCAGTGCCAATTGGAATGTAAATAACCAGAATAGTTGAAGCGTAAAACGCTTCACAGATAAACTGACAACGGAAGACGAATATATTTTTTATGTTTGCCAAAAGTTTTTTTTTTGTAGTAGAATATGCTGTGAAAATATCAATTTGTTTGGCAAGTGCTGTGATCTCAGCATGTTTCAGATAATAATGAAAGTTTCCAGCTGGTTTTCATTTAAGATAATCAAGTCTTTTTGGTTGTTCTGGCAAGAATCATTTAAGTGTTTGGCTTGTATAATTTTTATTGGTTTATGACATTTTATTGCTAAATTGTTGTTAACCTATTGAGCTATTGAGTGTGTAAATATTTGGCTGTAGTTGCTGCTTAACAATTTCATTATTGAGATAGTCTTAAGTGGCAGTTATTAATAAATATATTGGATTATTTTGACTCGCAAATGTTACTTACGGAAATAGCTAGGAAACACTCAATTTAGAGACTTTCTTTATCAAATATCAGGTAGATTAGAACAACACGCTTTGAGTGTGAACTTTTGCATTTCGATGCAAAACCTGTTTGTGTGATAAGTATTATCAATTGAATGAATGTCATGCCTAAAATGCTTTTATTTGCTTGACAGTAGTCAGAACGTAAAATCATGCTTAGAATGCCTAGAATGATATGCAAAAATGCAAATAGAATGTTTCTGTTTAAGAGCGAGAGACTGAAACAGAGAGAGAGAGAGAGATGAATACAGAGAGAGAGAGAGAGAGAGAGAGAGAGAGAGAGTGAAAGAGCGAACTGCGTTAAAGAGCGAACTGAGTTATAGTGCGCAGAGCATTTGTTAGATCAACTTCCATTAATTATTTTTCAAATACGCATTTAATTTTTAATGACATTTTTTGTATTTAAACATTAATATTGAAAATAATAATAATAATAATTTAAATTTAATAATAATTATTACTTTTAATATATAAATTCATATTTTAATAATATAATAAATTGTAAATAAATTCCAATAAAACAAGTTATTCTTATTTTTATTACAAATTTGTATTAATTATTAAAATATATATTTCAAAAAATAAACATTTTCAATCTTATTATACAAAGTGTTTTTTTAAACATACATGTTTTTACTCGTATAATCAAATATACATCAATGCAATCAAATAGCTAGCTACGCAACTCAAAATGATTATATATAATTATAAAAGCTTCGACAAAGCAACAATTTAAATCTACCAACAAATGACGTAATCGTCATTTCATCGCTAAACACGTTCGAATCGAATATGAATACCTCCGATTGTGCCCAAAACAAACGACATTGGATCGTATTTAAGGGGAATGTCTGTCTCCTCACACACCGAGAACCTAAAGTTCTTTATCAACTGGGCCAGCCCAACACGTGTTTGCATTTGGCCAAAACGCATTCCCACACAGTTTCTTGGGCCATCTCCAAAAGGCAACCATTCAACGGAGTCACGAGCAGCGACTTCATCGGCTGAGAATCTTTCCGGATCGAATTTCTCGGGATCGGGATAGAAATCTTCATCTCGATGATAGGCAGCTGCTGGTATCATCACTTGGGTTCCCTTTTCTATAACGTATTTGGGATGACCAGGAACAACGTAGTCCTTTAGAGCTTTGCGCTCTAGGAAGGGCACAATCGTATAAAGACGTAGGGTTTCTGTTGGGGCAGAATTTCATTTGAATATCCATTGTGTTCCACAAATGTTGCTTGTCTTACCTGATATGACCTGATCCAAGTAACGCATGTCCTTGATGCATTCATAGGTCAGTTTTCCATCGTGTTGCTGCAACACACTCACAATATCTTCCCTGAGTCTGTCCTGTATATCGGTGTGTTGGGCGAGCTCATAAAGACAGTAGCTCATGGTGGAAGAGGAGGTTTCGAAACCAGCCAAATAGAAGACAAAGACTTGAGCTGCCAGCTCACCAATGTCCAATCCAGTGACCACTTCACCATTATCCATGGTGAAGGAGCCCTTCTGCTTCAGTTCGATTAGCATTTCCATGAAATCATTTCGTTTGATCTTCTCCTTTTCCCTGTATGCGATAGTATCGTTTACCAATCTCA
Organism: Drosophila funebris; assembly: GCA_018901825.1. Taxonomy (NCBI): domain Eukaryota; kingdom Metazoa; phylum Arthropoda; class Insecta; order Diptera; family Drosophilidae; genus Drosophila; species Drosophila funebris. Next base: position 522,045 of record JAEIFK010000271.1, read on the forward strand.
TGAAGAACTCATGAACATCATCCGGTATCATCCTCATTCGCAGCTTAGCTGCCAAATTTGGAAAACTAAAGTGGAATGCTGTGAGGAGTGCACCGTGACGCATCTCGGTGATGGCTTTCTTTGCCATCGTACGGAAGTCGGTTACAGGAGTGCGGAGAGTGTTGCATTCAATGCCAAAGGCACAGGTGCCAATGACATCGGTGGTATAACGAGCCATAAGTTCTTTTATCTCGATGATAGCACCTCCAGTCTTAGGGGGAACTTGTTCCAGCATTACCTTAACGAACTCCTCAGAAACCTTGATTACAGTGGGAAACATGAACTTCATTTTGCCAGAGGTAAAGGTGGGAGAGAGCTTCTGTCTCATCTCCCTCCAACGTTTGCCATCCAAGTTGAAGAGGTGACCCGTCAACGGGTCATCACGAACATTGTGAAACTGACCACGATCAGCAAAGTTAGTAAAATCCTTAATTAAAATACTCTTGGCCAACTTGATGTCCATTACGAAGGCGCTTCGTCTGTGCAGAAAGTTGAATCCCACAAACGGATGTCCAGTTTTACGGAATTTGTTATAATAATCATAGAAAATATTGTGGATTACGCGATCCTTTCTGAATCCAACCATATTGCCATAGAATGGATGTGGGGCATCTTGAGGTATTCCCCGAGCCTGCCAGTAGTTTGCATTGCGATGCAGAAGATACGCAACTAACGCAGATATCGCAATCACCAAATATAACACAACAAACATTTTATGAACTGTTTACATCCACTTTTCAGTAGACACTGAATACCGTCGAGTCAAACAGCAGGCATTTTATGCTTTGCGATCAACAACGCATTGTGAGGTTCGCTTACAAATATCAGAGTGAGTCGGCAAAAATTCTCTGACTTCGGAGAGATTAGATTTAAATTGTATGGTGTAAGAGTGTAGTGCAGTGAGAAATAGATTGATAACAGCTATTGGCTTATGACTATATTTATTTATCAAAATTAAACACATAGTAACTGCTTGTATACAAACATTACTTTGCATTTATCTCTCTTAACTTTCTCTCTGTTGTTTGCCTCTTAATCGAGATGTCTCTCTCAAAGTAAGGTAACTAAATCAAAGACTCTCTTATAGATATATCAAGACCACAAATAGGAAAATGCATCTTTGCTGCGTTGAAATGTTAATTGATAATTTTGATCTATTCTAGCTGAATTCCAAACACAATTTATTTCATTTATAATATTATTTTATATTTATCATAGGTTAATTGTAATTCTGCATCTTAAAAAGTTCATACATCTCCACGCAATTCAATGCAATATTGATTTTATTATTAAACTTAAAAACTTGATCGTTCTTTGGGGAAAATAGCATAAAATTTATTTTCATATGCTAAATTCGCTCGGCACGCACATAGATGCCCCCAATTGTGCCCAGGACAAACGATTTGGGATTGTAGACAAGGGGTATTTGTGTCTCATCACACACCGAGAACTTGAAGTTCTTTATCAACTGGGCCATCCCAACACGTGTTTGCATTTGGCCAAAACGTAGTCCAACACAATTCCTTGGGCCATCTCCAAAAGGCAACCATTTAACCGAGTCCCGATCAGCGACTTCATCAGCTGTGAATCTTTCTGGATCGAATTTCTCGGGATCGGGATAGAAATCTTCATCTCGATGAATGGCAGCTGCTGGTATCATCACTTGGGTTCCCTCTTCTATTACGAGATGGGGATGCCCGGGAACAACGTAGTCCTTTAGAGCTTTGCGCTCTAGGAAGGGCACAATCGTATAAAGACGTAGGGTTTCTGTTGGGGCAGAATTTCATTTGAATATCCATTGTGTTCCACAAATGTTGCTTGTCTTACCTGCTATAATCTGATCCAAGTAACGCATAGCCTTGATGCATTCATAGGTCAGTTTTCCATCGTGCTGCTGCAACACACTCACAATATCTTCCCTGAGTCTGTCCTGTATATCGGTGTGTTGGGCGAGCTCATAAAGACAGTAGCTCATGGTGGAAGAGGAGGTTTCGAAACCAGCCAAATAGAAGACAAAGACTTGAGCTGCCAGCTCACCAACGTCCAATCCCTTGACTACTTCACCATTCTCTAGTGTGTAGCTTCCCTTCTGCTTCATTTCGATGAGCATTTCCATGAAATCATTTCGTTTGATATTCTCCTTTTCCCTGTATGCCATTGTCTCCTCAACGAGACCCATAAAGAACTCGTGAACATCGTCAGGCAGCAATCGCATTCGCAACTTGGAAGCCAAAGTGGGAAAACCGAATATGAATGATGTGAGGACAACACCGTGACGCATCTCGGTGAAGACCTTGCTTCCCATTTTGCGGAAGTCTGATTCGGGAGTTCGGAGAGTGTTGCATTCAATGCCAAAGGCACAGGTGCCAATGACATCGGTGGTGAAGCGAGCCATGAGTTCTTTAATCTCGATGATAGCACCTCCAGACTTGGCGGGAACTTCTTCTAACATCACCTTAATGAACTCCTCAGAAACCTTGATCACAGTCGGAAACATGAACTTCATTTTACCCGACGTAAAAGTGGGGGACAATCTCTGTCTCATCTCCTTCCAACGTTTGCCATCCAAATTGAATAGATTACCCGTCAATGGATCATCACGTTCATTGTGAAACTGTCCACGATCAGTAAAGTTGGCGAAATCCTTGATCAGAACGTTCTTGGCCAACTGAAGGTCGATTACGAAGGCGCATCGTCTGTGCATAAAGTTGAATCCCACAAACGGATGTCCAGCTTTGCGGAATTTGTTGTAATAATCATAGTATAAATCGTGGACTACACGATCCTTTCTGAATCCAATCATATTGCCATAGAACGGATGTGGTGGATCCTGAGGTATTCCTCGGCTCCTCCAATAGGTTGTGTTTCGATGTAGGAGATACGCAATGAGCGCTGATATCCCGATTACCAAATATACTATGAAGAACATTTTGTGATGAGGTTTCTACGACTTTTCGGCATACACTGAACGCACTGAACCCAAGAAACAGGTTATATTTATTTCTTTCAGCATGATACACGTTCTATTGAGTCTTTACATGTTGTCCAATTCAGCATGATAAAGCATATTTCTATAGCGTTGCTTTGAGTTTGTTATGTTAAGAGAGACAGAGAGAGTAAGAGAGAGTGATAACAATTTGATAGATAAACACTTGGCTCTCGCAGTCGCTGACAAAAGAATCGGTTTCCAATCGCAGCTGGAAAACAAGGCAAGTTCTCTCCAAACAACTTTACATTCTGCCAAATATCGTGGCATGGCTAACACTGGTGGGTTTTGCTATCTGATGATTGATGTTATATACGTCAACTGAGAGCAGGGGATTTCAGTGAGTTCAGTTTTGTCAGCTCAACTCTGGATTCACTTTAGAACTTGGCGCACTTATTGTATCTGTCGCTGTGCAAAGTGCATTGCGATGCAGAAGATACGCAACTAACGCAGATATCGCAATCACCAAATATAACACAACAAACATTTTATGAACTGTTTACATCCACTTTTCAGTAGACACTGAATACCGTCGAGTCAAACAGCAGGCATTTTATGCTTTGCGATCAACAACGCATTGTGAGGTTCGCTTACAAATATCAGAGTGAGTCGGCAAAAATTCTCTGACTTCGGAGAGATTAGAAATAGCTAAATCAAAGACTCTCTTATAGATATATCAAGACCACAAAATAGGAAAATGCATCTTTGCTGCGTTCAAATGTTAATTGATAATGTTGATCTATTCTAGCTGAATTCCAAACACAATTTATTTCATTTATAATATTATTTTATATTTATCATAGGCTTAATTGTAATTCTGCATTTTAAAAAGTTCATACATCTCCAAACAAATGAATTACAAATTAATTAATTTAATTTTCTTCTGTACATATTTCATAACAATTATTTGTGGCATTCCCTTTCTTTATTTTTTTTTGCTGCCAACTAAAATCTGCCTTTAATTAGGCAACATTCGTTGCCATTCAATGTTAAAGTTGAACAACCTAACAACCTCTATATACATATACTCCATACTATACACTATTTTCCTGCTCCCATTTGATTCAATACTCTTTGCTCGCTTTGCATTTTCCCCAGCAAGATTTGTAATTAATTTTAGTCTGTTTTAGTCTGCGCTTGCTGAATGCGAATTGGGCTTAAATACAAGTCGAAACAAGTCAATGACTGCGCATAATGAATGAGTAAGCGCAGCTTTAAACATTTCATGAACAAGCTGCGTGTATCCGTAAGATACACTCAGTACTCTCTCGTGCAAGCACTTGTTTTGCATTCACAATACGAAATTGTTTCGTTTGCATATTTTGTTGCTTTTGTCTTTATACCCTGTAGATATTGTAAGGAGCAAACTTTCAATTGTTGACCTGTGAAATTAATGAGCGTTTTGGCTTTATTAAGTTAACTGTTTAACTGATTTATTAAGCAAAATTATATATTTTAATGTAGTACTTAATGTTCTGCCCGAAATAAACACAGATGTTTATTTTCCAAAAAAAGCACTACTAGCGCCATCTAGCGCTCATGCTTCAAACGAACTTTGTTTAGTGTATACAAATTTGTGCTGTTTGCAGATAGTTATTTATTCACATAAGTAAGCAATTTAGGCCAACTCAAAGCAGATCACAGGGTATCTTATAGTCGAAACTTCACTGCAAATTACGACATTATAAGGACATTTACACATTGTTCTCATTGTCATCAAATTGATTAGAATTTCTTTGTTTTTCCTCTTCAGTTTTCGGGAAATTGTAAAATTTACAACTTTTCTATACCCTAGCTTTATGGTGGACTGCATGCTAGGCTATCTCAGAGTTGGCTTTGCTCTATTTGATTTAAAATTCATATTGTATGTTTTGTGCTATTGTAATTCTATAATTATGTGCATTCATTTGATGGCAAATAATATTTGTGGTTCATTATTAATGAATGCATTAATAAGTTAATTTCTGGCTTTATTTAATATTTAATTAATTTAAATAAAATAAATAAATTTAATGAGAGGGAAAAATAAATTTAAAAAAAATTAAAAATACATAAAGAAAAACCGCAAAAATGTATGGGATTTATTTTAATGACATTTTCAGTTGCACCGTTAGTTAGAAATTTTCCACGCATTTGGTCAGAGAGGAAAAACTTTAAATGCACTTTTCAGTTTGCTGCACATGCCTCATTTTCCACGAGTTGCATGTTGCATGCGGCGATGACATCAGATAAAAGAACTTTTTCATGTTGTCGCGCATAATTAAAAAGAAAAGAACATGCAGCATTTTTTATTTAAATATGCAGATACTTCATGATTTAATTTACGCACAGAGAACGCACAGAATTCTCCATAGGTTTGTGGTCTTTAATGTGCTTTGAGAAAAATCTTGTGAAAAATGTGCTTGAATTTCTATGGCAAAAAAAAAGAAAAATAATAATAATAAACAAACGAACTCAACCTTCGAACAGAAAGAAAAACTATGCATATGTAAGCAAAAGTCTCGTATTTGGGGCACATGAAAATAGAAAACAGTTTTTCCGGCTTCGCTTTTGAGCTCAGCCAGTGCCAATTGGAATGTAAATAACCAGAATAGTTGAAGCGTAAAACGCTTCACAGATAAACTGACAACGGAAGACGAATATATTTTTTATGTTTGTCAAAAGTTTTCTTTTTTTTTTTTTTTCGTTCTTCCCAACTGTAGTAGAATATGCTGTGAAAATATCAATTTGTTTGGCAAGTGCTGTGATCTCAGCATGTTTCAGATAATAATGAAAGTTTCCAGCTGGTTTTCATTTAAGATAATCAAGTCTTTTTGGTTGTTCTGGCAATAATCATTTAAATGTTTGGCTTGTATAATTTTTATTGGTTTATGACATTTTATTGCTAAATTGTTGTTAACCTATTGAGCTATTGAGTGTGTAAATATTTGGCTGTAGTTGCTGCTTAACAATTTCATTATTGAGATAGTCTTAAGTGGCAGTTATTAATAAATATATTGGATTATTTTGACTCGCAAATGTTACTTACGGAAATAGCTAGGAAACACTCAATTTAGAGACTTTCTTTATCAAATATCAGGTAGATTAGAACAACACGCTTTGAGTGTGAACTTTTGCATTTCGATGCAAAACCTGTTTGTGTGATAAGTATTATCAATTGAATGAATGTCATGCCTAAAATGCTTTTATTTGCTTGACAGTAGTCAGAACGTAAAATCATGCTTAGAATGCCTAGAATGATATGCAAAAATGCAAATAGAATGTTTCTGTTTAAGAGCGAGAGACTGAAACAGAGAGAGAGAGAGAGATGAATACGAGAGAGAGAGAGAGAGAGAGAGAGAGAGAGAGTGAAAGAGCGAACTGCGTTAAAGAGCGAACTGAGTTATAGTGCGCAGAGCATTTGTTAGATCAACTTCCATTAATTATTTTTCAAATACGCATTTAATTTTTAATGACATTTTATGTATTTAAACATTATTAATATTAACCAGTCGAAAAGGCTACAGTCGACCGCATTCGACAGTATAATACCCTGTACAGGCTTCTATATTAAGAGTATTTTGATAATAGATACTTTGATTAAAATAAAAGTAAGAACATAACAGGTGTTTAAAGAAAACCCCTTTGAAACTCTTATTTTGCATATGAATTCTTTGCTTGCTTATAGCAGCTCACTTTCACATATTTATACATATTCAATCAAAAGCTGAGTGTTACGACACTTAATTTACTTATGCCTGTGTCGCAGTAGTTCCCTATCTCGCTCGCACAAATATGCACACATGGTAAGCAGACGCATGTGTCACAGTCGTTCGCTGTCTCGCTCGCACACATGTGCTGCCTGCTGCTCTAAGATTCCGTGGAAAAATAACTTTTATTGCTGATTATCTGTCTTATTTACAAACCGATCTTGATGAAACTTTCAGCGTTCCTTCTACATATCATTCTTAACGCACCTGTTAAGTTAGAAGTGTCTACGTTGAAAAATGTGGCTATTATTCGTTTTTTTCGATTTGCGGGGGAAGGGGGGAGGTATCCAAAATTTAAAATAAACTTGATCTGCGTATGGTATACAGGAACCTTGATGCCAAATTTGGTGTCTCTAGCTCTTATAGTTGCTGAGATCGACGCGTTCATACAGACGGACAGACGGACAGACGGACAGACGGACAGACGGACAGACAGACAGACGGACATGGCTCAATCGACTCGGCTGTTGATGCTGATCAAGAATATATATACTTTATAGGGTCGGAGATGACTCCTTCTGCCTGTTACAAAAATTTTTTTCACAAAGTTAATATATCCCTGTACAGGGTATAAAAATAATAATAATAATAATTTAAATTTAATAATAATTATTACTTTTAATATATAAATTCATACTTTAATAATATAATAAATAGTAAATAAATTCCAATAAAACAAGTTATTCTTATTTTTATTACAAATTTGTATTAATTATTAAAATATATATTTCAAAAAATAAACATTTTCAATCTTAATTTCAATTTTCAAAGTGTTTTTTTAAACATACATGTTTTTACTCGTATAATCAAATATACATCAATGCAATCAAATAGCTAGCTACGCAACTCAAAATGATTATATATAATTATAAAAGCTTCGACAAAGCAACAATTTAAATCTACCAACAAATGACGTAATCGTCATTTCATCGCTAAACACGTTCGAATCGAATATGAATACCTCCGATTGTGCCCAAAAGAAACGACATCGGATCGTATTTAAGGGGAATGTCTGTCTCCTCACACACCGAGAACCTAAAGTTCTTAATCAACTGGGCCAGCCCAACACGTGTTTGCATTTGGCCAAAACGCATTCCCACACAGTTTCTTGGGCCATCTCCAAAAGGCAACCATTCAACGGAGTCACGAGCAGCGACTTCATCGGCTGAGAATCTATCCGGATCGAATTTCTCGGGATCGGGATAGAAATCTTCATCTCGATGATAGGCAGCTGCTGGTATCATCACCTGAGTTCCCTTTTCTATAACGTATTTGGGATGACCAGGAACAACGTAGTCCTTTAGAGCTTTGCGCTCTAGGAAAGGCACAATCGTATAAAGACGTAGGGTTTCTGTTGGGGCAGAATTTCATTTGAATATCCATTGTGTTCCACAAATGTTGCTTGTCTTACCTGATATGACCTGATCCAAGTAACGCATGTCCTTGATGCATTCATAGGTCAGTTTTCCATCGTGTTGCTGCAACACATTCATAATCTCTTCCCTGAGTCTGTCCTGTATATCGGTGTGTTGGGCGAGCTCATAAAGACAGTAGCTCATGGTGGAAGAGGAGGTTTCGAAACCAGCCAAATAGAAGATAAAGACTTGAGCTGCCAGTTCACCAACGTCCAGTCCCTTGACTACTTCACCATTCTCTAGTGTGTAGCTTCCCTTCTGCTTCATTTCGATGAGCATTTCCATGAAATCATTTCGTTTGATCTTCTCCTTTTCCCTGTATGCGATAGTATCGTTTACCAATCTCATGAAGAACTCATGAACATCATCCGGTATCATCCTCATTCGCAGCTTAGCTGCCAAATTTGGAAAACTAAAGTGGAATGCTGTGAGGAGTGCACCGTGACGCATCTCGGTGATGGCTTTCTTTGCCATCGTACGGAAGTCGGTTACAGGAGTGCGGAGAGTGTTGCATTCAATGCCAAAGGCACAGGTGCCAATGACATCGGTGGTATAACGAGCCATAAGTTCTTTTATCTCGATGATAGCACCTCCAGTCTTAGGGGGAACTTGTTCCAGCATTACCTTAACGAACTCCTCAGAAACCTTGATTACAGTGGGAAACATGAACTTCATTTTGCCAGAGGTAAAGGTGGGAGAGAGCTTCTGTCTCATCTCCCTCCAACGTTTGCCATCCAAGTTGAAGAGGTGACCCGTCAACGGGTCATCACGAACATTGTGAAACTGACCACGATCAGCAAAGTTAGTAAAATCCTTAATTAAAATACTCTTGGCCAACTTGATGTCCATTACGAAGGCGCTTCGTCTGTGCAGAAAGTTGAATCCCACAAACGGATGTCCAGTTTTACGGAATTTGTTGTAATAATCATAGAAAATATTGTGGATTACGCGATCCTTTCTGAATCCAACCATATTGCCATAGAATGGATGTGGGGCATCTTGAGGTATTCCCCGAGCCTGCCAGTAGTTTGCATTGCGATGCAGAAGATACGCAACTAACGCAGATATCGCAATCACCAAATATAACACAACAAACATTTTATGAACTGTTTACATCCACTTTTCAGTAGACACTGAATACCGTCGAGTCAAACAGCAGGCATTTTATGCTTTGCGATCAACAACGCATTGTGAGGTTCGCTTACAAATATCAGAGTGAGTCGGCAAAAATTCTCTGACTTCGGAGAGATTAGATTTAAATTGTATGGTGTAAGAGTGTAGTGCAGTGAGAAATAGATTGATAACAGCTATTGGCTTATGACTATATTTATTTATCAAAATTAAACACATAGTAACTGCTTGTATACAAACATTACTTTGCATTTATCTCTCTTAACTTTCTCTCTGTTATTTGCCTCTTAATCGAGATGTCTCTCTCAAAGTAAGGTAACTAAATCAAAGACTCTCTTATAGATATATCAAGACCACAAATAGGAAAATGCATCTTTGCTGCGTTGAAATGTTAATTGATAATTTTGATCTATTCTAGCTGAATTCCAAACACAATTTATTTCATTTATAATATTATTTTATATTTATCATAGGTTAATTGTAATTCTGCATCTTAAAAAGTTCATACATCTCCACGCAATTCAATGCAATATTGATTTTATTATTAAACTTAAAAACTTGATCGTTCTTTGGGGAAAATAGCATAAAATTTATTTTCATATGCTAAATTCGCTCGGCACGCACATAGATGCCACCAATTGTGCCCAGGACAAACGATTTGGGATTGTAGACAAGGGGTATTTGTGTCTCATCACACACCGAGAACCTGAAGTTCTTTATCAACTGGGCCATCCCAACACGTGTTTGCATTTGGCCAAAACGTAGTCCAACACAATTCCTTGGGCCATCTCCAAAAGGCAACCATTTAACCGAGTCCCGATCAGCGACTTCTTCAGCTGTGAATCTTTCTGGATCGAATTTCTCGGGATCGGGATAGAAATCTTCATCTCGATGAATGGCAGCTGCTGGTATCATCACTTGGGTTCCCTCTTCTATTACGAGATGGGGATGCCCGGGAACAACGTAGTCCTTTAGAGCTTTGCGCTCTAGGAAGGGCACAATCGTATAAAGACGTAGGGTTTCTGTTGGGGCAGAATTTCATTTGAATATCCATTGTGTTCCACAAATGTTGCTTGTCTTACCTGCTATAATCTGATCCAAGTAACGCATGTCCTTGATACATTCATAGGTCAGTTTTCCATCGTGCTGCTGCAACACATTCTCAATATCTTCCCTGAGTCTGTCCTGTATATCGGTGTGTTGAGCGAGCTCATAAAGACAGTAGCTCATGGTGGAAGAGGAGGTTTCGAAACCAGCCAAATAGAAGACAAAGACTTGAGCTGCCAGTTCACCAACGTCCAGTCCCTTGACTACTTCACCATTCTCTAGTGTGTAGCTTCCCTTCTGCTTCATTTCGATGAGCATTTCCATGAAATCATTTCGTTTGATATTCTCCTTTTCCCTGTATGCCATTGTCTCCTCAACGAGACCCATAAAGAACTCGTGAACATCGTCAGGCAGCATTCGCATTCGCAACTTGGAAGCCAAAGTGGGAAAACCGAATATGAATGATGTGAGGACAACACCGTGACGCATCTCGGTGAAGACCTTGCTTCCCATTTTGCGGAAGTCTGATTCGGGAGTTCGGAGAGTGTTGCATTCAATGCCAAAGGCACAGGTGCCAATGACATCGGTGGTGAAGCGAGCCATGAGTTCTTTAATCTCGATGATAGCACCTCCAGACTTGGCGGGAACTTCTTCTAACATCACCTTAATGAACTCCTCAGAAACCTTGATCACAGTCGGAAACATGAACTTCATTTTACCCGACGTAAAAGTGGGGGACAATCTCTGTCTCATCTCCTTCCAACGTTTGCCATCCAAATTGAATAGATGACCCGTCAATGGATCATCACGTTCATTGTGAAACTGTCCACGATCAGTAAAGTTGGCGAAATCCTTGATCAGAACGTTCTTGGCCAACTGAAGGTCGATTACGAAGGCGCATCGTCTGTGCATAAAGTTGAATCCCACAAACGGATGTCCAGCTTTGCGGAATTTGTTGTAATAATCATAGTATAAATCGTGGACTACACGATCCTTTCTGAATCCAATCATATTGCCATAGAACGGGTGTGGTGGATCCTGAGGTATTCCTCGGCTCCTCCAATAGGTTGTGTTTCGATGTAGGAGATACGCAATGAGCGCTGATATCCCGATCACCAAATATACTATGAAGAACATTTTGTGATGAGGTTTCGACGACTTTTCGGCTTACACTGAACGCACTGAACCCAAGAAACAGATTATATTTATTTCATTCAGCATGATACACGTTGTATTGAGTCTTTACATGTTATCCAATTCAGCATGATAAAGCATATTTTTTTAGCGTTGCTTTGAGTTTGTTATGTTAGGAGAGAGACAGAGAGAGAAAGAGAGAGAGAAAGAAGCAGTGACAACAATTTGATAGATAAACACTTGACTCTCGCAGTCGCTGACAAAAGAACCGGTTTCCAATCGCAGCTGGAAAACAAGGCAAGTTCTCTCCAAACAACTTTGCATTCCACCAAATATCGTGGCATGGCTAACACTGAGTGGGTTTTGCTATCTGATGATTGATGTTATATACGTCAACTGAGAGCAGGGGATTTCAGTGAGTTCAGTTTTGTCAGCTCAACTCTGGATTCACTTTAGAACTTGGCGCACTTATTGTATCTGCCGCTGTGCAAAGTGCATGACACTTTCACAGCATTTGTCCTATGTCCTTTATTGCCCGTTATGCTGGTTTCCTTGGCGACCTCAATGAACAGCAGAAGGAGACGATGCAGCAACAGCAACAGGACTTAAACATGTGCGGCTTAAATGTATATATTCTTACAACCAACAAATAGAGTTGAGTTGACGTTTATTTAATTAAGTGAGGGATTTTCATTGGGAAAACGTGTGAAAAGCGTTCAATTATAAATGGCATTCAAGAGGTCAGCTTATTTATCTCTCTCTCTCACTCTCTGGGGCAGTCTTTAAGCTGACCTTGAGCTCGCTCTAGTTTTTCTTTTCAGCCAAGTCGTGTGAACTGCAACTAACAAAAAAAAACTCATCCAAGCAAAAGCAGGTGACGTTCTTAGCCATAATGAATGCACGAGTGCTTAAAACAAAGGGAATGCATTCATTCATTCATTCATCTGCTCAAGATGTAGCAGCAGCAGCTTCCGAGAAAAACAGCTAAAGAATACAGCAACAGCGACAACAACAACAACAAATAAAGCTAAAGTACACTGCATTCACCTCACTTATGCGCTAAATAAAAATGCAAATCTAAATGTAACAGCAGAGCGACTACGAATAAATATATAAATGCGGGCCAACAGCAAGTGGGAACGCAGCAAAACCTCGAGAAAGGCTAAGTAAAAAACACTGAAGAAATATTATCAATTGAGAGTGCTTGACTAGCAGATATGCTGTAATTATTTTTTTAAATTTTTATTATCATTTAAATAAATATATTTGTTAACTATCACAGCAATAAATTGAATTGAGAAGTTGGCAATAATAGTAGATTAGGTTATTAATCAACTTTAATGCGACTATTAATTTATTATATTAAAATATATAAATTATTAAATTAACACAGCTATTAATTAAACAGAGAAGTTGGCAACAATAGATGATGACTTACTTTAATTATAATAAATTTAATTAATTAATTATTTGAGGGTTACTAATGAACTTTAATGCGTCTCTTATTTATTTATATTAAATATATATTATTACTTTCATTATTTTTCATTGCTTTCTTTAATTTTTAGCCTGAGCTGCTTGTAACAAAGAAGTTAGTTGGCTGTTAAAGCTGTTTAGAATAAGACTCTAACTGGCAATCGTAGATTTACAGGGTATTTAGAACAAAAGTTTGCCGCAATTGTATCTGCAACTGTGCAGATACAGAAAATGCTGCATTCAGATAGACATGCAGCTGATATGGTTGCTGTTGGTGTTTTGTTGTTGACTTAGTTGGCTGCCAAGGTGCCAGCAAAACAGACAAACAATTGCCTTACCCCCCCCCCATTCCCCTCACTAGCTAGCCAGCAATCTCATCTTGCCTCTAAAGTCTTACTTTAAGAGGCGTTGCTAATTACGCAAACGCAGGCTCCAGCATCTCTTTTGGATTCATGTAAACAGTCAGCTAATTGTTTGGACTGCACACAGTGTGAAGAGGGGGTGGGAGGGATGACTGAGAGAAGAGGGAAGGCAGACAAGCTGAGACCGTAGAAGGTGTTAAGCCCGCTGCGAAGACAGCTCTTTTAAATGCAAATGCCAGAAAAAGGGTCCCATCATCTTAGCCTCATCTGCAGCTCAAGGTGTGCGCTGTCTCTCTGACTGTTTGTCTCACTGTCTCTTTGTTCGTCTGTCTGTTTGTCTGTGCCTTGCATAAATTAGTTTTGTTTGTGTCTGGCAGCTACCCCCGAGCAGTCACTTTAAACAAATTGTGAACTGTGAGCTGTGAATGGGGAGTAGTGTGCGCATTTCCTGTATGTTGTGTGTGTTGTGTGTGTGTTGACAAAACGTTGTGGCAGCAGCATCAAGACTCTGCTACATTATGTAAATTTACAAAAAAAAAAAAAAGAAGCGAAATCACAATAAGAAATCCGCATCATGTAAGCAGAAGTGATTACCCATTTCGACTTCAAATACGTGTCCCAAAAGCAAAGGCTCAAGGGCAGGCCATACCTTTTATGAGTGTATAAATACACACACATACACCCACACACACACAGGCACACACGCACAGAGAGCCGCACAATCAGGCACTGCAGCTGAAAGCATAGGAAAAAGGAAAAAGGGAAAGGCAATGGAAATCTCCAAAGCCAACTCAAGTCAAGTCAAGTCGTGCAATTGTTGTTCAAATTGGATGGCGTTGACTTCGCCAATAACAATAATATATAAGAAATAATAATATATATATATATATATATATATGTATGTGTGTGTGTGTGTGTATATGTAAGCAAATGTTATTTTTATACCCTGTACAGGGATATATTAACTTTGTGAAAAAAATTTTTGTAACAGGCAGAAGGAGTCATCTCCGACCCTATAAAGTATATATATTCTTGATCAGCATCAACAGCCGAGTCGATTGAGCCATGTCCGTCTGTCTGTCTGTCCGTCTGTCCGTCTGTCCGTCTGTCCGTCTGTATGAACGCGTCGATCTCAGCAACTATAAGAGCTAGAGACACCAAATTTGGCATCAAGGTTCCTGTATACCATACGCAGATCAAGTTTATTTTAAATTTTGGATACCTCCCCCCCTTCCCCCGCAAATCGAAAAAAACGAATAATAGCCACATTTTTCAACGTAGACACTTCTAACTTAACAGGTGCGTTAAGAATGATATGTGGAAGGAACGCTGAAAGTTTCATCAAGATCGGTTTGTAAATAAGACAGATAATCAGCAATAAAAGTTATTTTTCCACGGAATCTTAGAGCAGCAGGCAGCACATGTGTGCGAGCGAGACAGCGAACGACTGTGACACATGCGTCTGCTTACCATGTGTGCATATTTGTGCGAGCGAGATAGGGAACTACTGCGACACAGGCATAAGTAAATTAAGTGTCGTAACACTCAGCTTTTGATTGAATATGTATAAATATGTGAAAGTGAGCTGCTATAAGCAAGCAAAGAATTCATATGCAAAATAAGAGTTTCAAAGGGGTTTTCTTTAAACACCTGTTATGTTCTTACTTTTATTTTAATCAAAGTATCTATTATCAAAATACTCTTAATATAGAAGCCTGTACAGGGTATTATACTGTCGAATGCGGTCGACTGTAGCCTTTTCGACTGGTTCTTCTTTTTTTCGTGTTATTTTTTTGTCAGTTGCATGCGGCAAGGCAAGTCGAGCAAATTGAAGTTGCCTTCCTTCCGGTATCCGTTGCAGACAAGCCCAAGTTTCCCAATACGCGCATATCAATGATAAAATTGTACTCAGACCCAATGACACTTGACATGTAATTAAAGGTCTTTTAGCAGCTGCTTTTAAAGCACATTAAATCTTTCAATTAATAACAATTTGACTTATTGTGTAGCCTTTGCTATCAGTTTATGCAACAATTTAAAGCTTTGGGTAGCTTTCGAAGCACCTTAAAGCATTGATTTAAAAGCTTTTTGGCATGTGTAGTCATTGCTGTCAGTTTGGGATACATTTTAAAGCTTTAGGTAGCTTTCAAAGCACATGAAAGCTTTCCATTTATAACTGTATAACATTTGTAGTCCTTTGCTATCAATTAAGGAAACAATTTGAAGCTTAGATTATAATATTGTAAGTCGAGAGCTTTAAAAGCACATTAAAGCTTTCAATTCAAGCTATCCCATACGCATTGTTAGTTCATGCTGTATTAATTTTGAACAAATTGAAAGCATTAGACATAATTAAGTCAAACTCAAAGCTTTCAATCTAAACAGCTGTGTGAGACTTTAAGCCAATGTTATTTTGTGACATTTGACAATTGAATATCGCATTTAATGCTGCAACGAATAATTAGTTGTCAAACCACATTGACAAAGTAACTACACACACAGCAGATGCGGGTCTGTGTGTGTGCTTTAAAATTGCCAGGATATCGAATGGATGCGGCATCAGCTGGGACAATTGGAGGACTTGTCGTCTGACAAGTTCATCGCATCAAATGCTGATTGACTTTTCCTCCCTCCTGTGTCATATGCGTTTTTCCGATTGTTTGACATGACGACAGCCTCGATGGCGCGTGTTCGATGGCCCAGAATAGGGAGCCAATGCGGCGGCTACTTAATATTGATTTGATGCTGTCATTTTTGCTACAATTTGCACAATTTGTGTGTGAACAATAAAAATGCTTGCATGCATTCAAGTACGCATCTGAGTTCAACTACATAATAATGTATTATTTATTTATGGAATTGTTTGCTCTATTCGCGTACCGATGACAAATTCATTGAGCAACATGCAATAAAAAATCAAACTCAGAGAATGAATGAATGACTGAATGACTGCATGACTGAATTACATTGTTCAGGGTTGAGCAGTCGACCCAGTGGACTTGTTAAACCAAGATCGAGACCATACAAGAAAGACACAGCAACCGGACATTTACTTGACAAATGATGATTTATGTTGTCGCTTGTCGCTACCCACTTGTCGCCCCCCTTTTGTCACTAAACTCACTGAGTCTGTGACTCTTTGACTCTTCGTGCAACAATAACGCAATCTAAACTTTTTATGATGCTACAAAACCAGCGCACAGCAACATTTCTGGGTTATTGGGTGATAAAATTTTCGATTTTAAATTTCTCGCATAAGAAAAGTGAAAGCTGCTTGCCAATAAAACAAAAAAAGAATCGAGGGAAAGCCGAAAGCGGAAAAATCGGCTTTGTGAGGCACACAAAATGCACAAATAAATTCTGAAAGAGCGGTTAACCCTTAAGATTTAAACAAATAGTTACAAAAGTCATTTCAAGTGAATTATTAGCTCATTTCATAGAACAAATAAAGGGCAAAAGTTCTGCTAACCAAATGCTTAGATACTCTTACAAAGTTTATTGTAATATTTGTGATATACTATTTATGTTCAGATCTGGGCAAAGCTTTGTATTGATTGGTTTGTTGTAAATATAAATAAAAATATAAGCATTTACATAAATTTTATATCATTTATAAAAAATATAAAATATTTTTGTAAATCAATAAATAGAAAAATTATTGAAAATACAATTAAAAATATAAATAAGAAACCCATTGCATTTCATACAGTTTTATATTATTTTACTTAAATTATTATTTATTTTTATTCATAAACATTCGACAAATTCATTGCTTAAGTCAGCAGTATCCTAGTTAGAGTAACAAAAAACAAGGATCACACCCAAAATGGCTGCACAATCAACATAATATTTATTATTTGGGCTACGGAATTATGGTCTTACTACTCGTTCGTAATTCTCACTAGGCTGCTCCCCCCTCTGCCTCATTATCTACAACCCTCTCTCAGTTGCTATGTGTGCGTTGGGCCAGGCTGCATAACTCAACGCGTTTATATTCGTTAACTGAAATTTTATTGGGCCACGTTGTGCCGCATAGCAGACATAAACATGTGCGCCGCATAGGCATAAAAGCCCAAACATATTTCAGCGGGCCAAAAAACACATGCACATACATGTGCACATACGTGTGAGATAGTCATCGTTGGCCAGCTGAAAATCGATATGTTTTGACTGTGGCTAAAGCACACACACTCACACACACACCCACACACACACAGGAGAGACGAGTGAGTTGTAGCAATGCCAAATTGAAATTAGTTTAAATTATTAAGAATCATTGGCAACATTTGAACTAAATATAATTAATGTAAGTGCTGTACAATTGTGTGACTTTGTTTTCAATTTAAACTCAACGAGTGACTGACTAGCGCATACGCTGTAAATTATAAATATATTTAAACTCGAAACTTTCTTCATAACTCAGAACGCTCTACTTCTAACTGCCTTTAACTTTAACTAGAAGGCAACTGTGTTTTAATATACCCTATAATTAGCTTGTAATAAACAGATATATATGTATATATATCAGAGTGACACACTAATAAATACCCTATATTGTTGTTATGTATTTCCGCTCTTTGTTTTAATAGGCCCACTCAAGACTTTATTGTGTAAACCACCACACATTGCACTAAGCACAGGGTATACAAATCTATATATATTATTTATAACTGCTACTCATTGATTTCTTGCCTTGTCTGCTACATTTACGGCAACAATTGTGCAATTGATTTTGCGCTTGTCTTTTATGTTTCGAGGGGAACAAATCCTTTTGAAGTTGTCGCTACCAAAGTGGCTCTCTCTGGGCTCCCAGACTCTCAGTCTTTCAGACTCTCAGACTCTCAGTCTCTCCTGCTGTCAGCCAATCTCTGGTGCTCCAAATGCAAATGGGTCAGAGACGCTGGGGAAAATAAACTTTGGCCTGGCAAATAACAAATATTGTTTAAATCAATTCAGCACATGCAACGCAACTCAATTGTATTTCATTCATTTTTTCCATTTAACTTTTTCTTTTTTTCATTTTTTCATTTTTCATTTTTGTTTCTTCTTTCATCGTACAAATATTGATTTTTCACTGCAGAGTTTTTGATTTATTTTCCAACTGCTTTGATAATTTGCTTTTCTAATTTGTGGCAAGCAAAAAAAAGTTAGACGTGTTTGCAGATTTTCTTAAATTTTTCTAAAAAAAAAAGAAACTAAACTAACAACATTTTGAATGACACTGAACTTGACAAATGTCGGGAGCAAGGTTAACAAAAAACCGGCCTCAAATATTGCGTAATACAAGTTTCAGCATTCAACGCCTCCAATTGTCGTGTCATGTTGCATATTATTACTCAGTTGCTTAGCCCCACAGTGGGTAGCTTAGTTGGCTCGTCAAATGTGTAACGCATTCTAATTTAGAAGTGATAAATATTATTGTTATTATTATTATGATATTATGAATGATAGAGATAACTGTCGATACTCAATGTTTCTTTAATTATTTATTTATTTGTATTTAATTTAATATTCATAATAATATTCAAATAGGGTATTTCCACTTCGTTCATAACCTATGCTGATTATCCTGTTTTTTTTTTTTTTTTATATATTTCTTTTTTTATATTTATGGTAATCGACATCAAATGCTCGCATTAAGCTTATTGGCATGGAAAGCAGCCAGAGACGCATTTATAAATGTTTTCATACGCTGATTGTTGCTGTTGTTATGTGCTGTTTGTAGGCCTCACAAACACAAACACCCACACACGCACACACCAACCCACACACACAGAATTATATTGTAGATACTATAACAAAAATTTGCATGTGTTTGAATGGCGGCTTTTCATATTTGGCTACAATTTGGCACGTTTTGAGCTTGAACGTGCTTTAATTTATGTGTAGCACGTTTTGTAGCAGCTGTCTCTCTCTCTCTCTCTCTCTCTCTCTCTCTCTCTCTCTCTGTCTCTCTCTCTCTCTCTTGCTCTTTCGCTCATATATTTCTTATTTTTTTTTGCTCTAATTTGTTTGTAAGCCACGACAATAGATCATTTAGTTGCGCGTATTTTTAGCACCTTAATCAGACACATTACGAGGCTAATTTTTCTGCTCTTTTACATTTCTTGCTGCGGCATTAATTTGAAGGTTTTATAGCACATGTGACGAGCTTATCTAATGAATGATGTTTTGAAGGTTCGATAAAGCAAACAAACTAAGCTTTTAGCACATTTTCGATTTCAGGCTTATCTAATAAATTGTAACATTGGAAACATTTCGGTGAAAGCAACAAATGATAAGCTACCTGTTCGTTAATATTATTATATAATTAATCGATTATCAGTGATTAAGCAAGTGGCATTCAAATGAGTTATCTTTTCTGCAAGTTGCACCATTGATTGAATAGAGAGAATGGTGGGATTTTCTGGGAATTTTTGCGGATATAGATATATAAATACATATAAATATAAATGTATATAAATGTATATATAGATAGAGTTAAATATATATGAAGAGATAAATAATAGGAAAATCCTATGTAATTTTAACGCTTTTTTCTTATAGAATAACAATAGAATAAATCACATGCTCATTGCCAAATCGCATGAGAGATTCAGCTTAATTTCATATTTAACATTGCTTTAAAAAATCTCAGCTTATTTATTTCTAATTATTTTCTAATTAATCTCAATTATTTTGCTTGTCAGCCAACTTTTAATAATATACTTTTGTACAATTTAAAATTTTTGTTAATTATTTTATTTTGGCAACTTATTCAATTGCTGTGGAGTTGTCTGATTAAAGTAATAATAAAAAAAGAAAAAACTTTGCAGCAATTAGCAAACTTTGAGTTGCATGCAGCATTTGCAAAAGCGAAACTCTCCATCAAATGCTGAGTGAGAGATCTCAGCTGTTTGGCATTTATGGGGGGGGAATCCATGTGAGGAGGGGAGTGTGTGAGAAAGTTTTTCCAGCATTTCCCCTGATGTTCTGTTCTGTTTTCGGGCCATGTGTTGGGATGGATATGTAAAAGACTAAGCAGCTTTTAGCTGTTGAGAGGCACAATTAATAAAGCTAAAAGTATAAACACGCAGGAACACACACACACACACACAGGCACACAGGAGTAGTATGTGTGTGTTGTTGTGCTGTTGTTGTTATTTTGATAAGCGCGGCATAAACATTGCCTGTGCATACAGCTCTGCTAGCCACACGCTGTGTTGGGGCATGTGGCAATTTTATTGCAGCCCGCCCACGCACACACACACACACACACACACACACACACACGCATACACACACATACTTTTACATATATATAGCCTATTAAAGATTATTAAAAGCGCCTTGATCTCCGTTCTTTTTGTTGTTGTTGCTATGGCTCTTGTTCCTTCCACCTCTGCTATCCCCACATTCCCTCTCTTGCTCTTGCTGCACGCACGCAAAACTTATTGATCCATAAAAAATATAAAACATGAGCATTATTAGTATTTGATGTGGCTGAGAGAGCAACAGCAACAGCGGCAGCAGCATCATCCACTTAACATGGCTTATACAGCTCCAGGGGGATGAAGAAATGGAAAATGTGCATGCACATTGTAGATATAGATATTGCCACTAACGCAGCTCTGACCTTTGCCAAGGTTGTTGTTGCAACATAACGTAACTCAACAACTGCAACAGCTGCATTTGCCACACCCGCTCGCTCGTTGGTTGCCTCAACCTCAAGAGTGCCTCAAGTGTTATTAATTAGCTATCATCAATTTTAATTAAGCTACTCGCATAAATCTCAATAAAATCGATTTCATTTCGATTTCAGTTACCCATTTATCGATGATCAGCTAATAATCATATGTCTTGCACACATCTTGCCACACCCACCTCCTTTTTATTTTGTTTTTTTTGTTTTTTTTGCATATTTATTTATATACTTTTGATAAAGTTATGTGGCTGATAAAGCTGTTGTCTCGTTTTGGGCTCATTTATCTTGTTTGTTGGCTGCTTTGGGTATTCATCTATGCATTTTTATTGACTGGCTGGCAATTTGGTTAGCAAAGCAAATGGTACCACAGTACCATCAATCATATTCATCGCAAGAGGCCTTTCAACATTTGTTTGCCCTTTAGCTATGAAATTTCTATACTATAATACAGGGTATAATTGGGTTATGCTTAAGTCGGCAGCAGACAGAGCAGGCATTTGTTCTTTAGCCGGTAGATCAAACAAACAAAACAAGCTATTTTTCTGTTAGCTGTGTCTAATAAGCCAAGCTTCCTGCTTTAGCTTGGTAGAGATAAAGATATGTTATTTTATTAATCTATAAGTTTATCAATTTTATATGTTGAAATTTGCATTTTATTTGAATAGTAAATACAAATGTTGTTATGTTAATAAGAAGCAAGCAGTTTATAGAGTATTTAGTACTGTTTATTATTGTATTGTGGCAAATAACTAAACAGCCAAAACAATCTCCTCTTCCTACTCTACACATAGTTTCTTTATTCAGTTTATCCAACCATAAACACAGCAGTTCTTGCATAAACCACTCACTAAACATATTAAAGCTATTTACAGCGTATCTGTTAGTCGCCTACTCTACTTCTTGTTATGATAAATTTGTTGTCGATTGAAACAAGTGCACAAGCAACTAAACTGACAGCTGAAATCATTCAATCATTATATTTTCATTCCAAATATTATGCAAATCGAATTGATTTTGACATTTGTTGGGATTTAACAACATTTTAAATAATTCATAGCCTAAGCTTAACATAAATTACATAATCTATATTTAGACGGAGATAGAGAGAAAGGGCAAATATTTTATAAAACATTGTGTTGATTTTATTTATACTTTTGATGGTTGTTGATCTTTTCTCAGTTTCTTAGTCATTTAACCGGAAGTGCTAATAAATACACTGACTGCCCACTGTCATGCGTTGACACTGCTTGAGTCAAGTTGCCGGACAGAATACTTATACATCCCACTGTGTGTGCGACAAGTTGTTTTCTTATCTCTTTCAATTGTTTCTTAGGTAAATTTCTTTATCTCATTCTCATGCATGTAAAATAAATAAACAAATTAACAAACCTAAAATCCATACGTTGTTGCAGCTGTTGTTTAAGTTGAACAATGCTTTGATTATAATTTTCAATCTCCATTTGATAGTTTTAGTTAGCCTTCGTTGTTGTTGCGATTAATGAATGCACTCATAAATAATTCACTTGTATTTGTATACGTTTCAGTACAGAAATGATTGCGTATATATTTAGGCCATAAATTGTTAATAACAATTATACTTTTGCGTTTGCCTTTGTTGTTGCATAAACAATTGCAATGCTTTACACTCGATGTTGTTGTTGCTGTTGTTGTTATTGTTGTGTTTACACTTGTTTCGTTTTCGTTTTCGTTATTGGCAATGCAACTCGTACAGGTATTTCGATTGCTTTTACAGCCATCGTAATTTAACTACTTTATTTCGCATATTCTTATGTTGTTGTTGTTGTTGTTGTTGTTGTTGTTATTATTTTCCTTTGGCTATATAAATATTTACACACGCAACGTTGAGCGTGGAGTGTCGAACGTGAAACTTGCAACGCCCGCGCGTGGATTTAACGACGCCCACGTTGAAGATGTTAATGAAAAGACGACGACGACGACGACGACGACGACGCCTCACATGCGGAACACACGTTAACTTCGATTACTTTGCAAGTAAAATGAGATAAGCTATAGTGCCATAGTGCTAGAGTGTCCATGTCTGCCTATGCCACAAGTTACGTGCAGCGCTCTTCTTTGCCGGCGCCTCAAAATAAATGTATAAGAAACTGAATTTCAATCTCAAACGAAAAAAACCTGAGACTCAAACCAGACCGACGCGTCTCTCGATTCAACGCAACACGACACGATTGAAGCGAGTGTGTTGTGTGTGTTGTGCGCTGTTGAAGTGTTCAACACGTATTAATTTCTGTAGCGGCAGCAAAAGTATCCAAAAGATACATTCGGTTGTTGTAGAGTCAAACACGACTACTCGTACATACGAATATTTATGCATTCATATGTGGGCCTACATCCGACTCTGACTTCGACTGCGACGGCGACGGCGACTGCGATCAACATGAGACATCAACGCAACTTGTTTGACAGCAGAGTCAAGACGTGAGCATATTGCTCTGATTGTTTTATTTACATCTACATTTACATTTACATTTGCCCAATGGTGTGTGTGTGTGTGTGTGTGCCTGCAACTGTATCATTGTCTCTTGTCTGTCTCTTTTGTGGCATTTATGGCTTTAATGCAAAGCGACAAATTGTTGTTATAGTTGTCTCAAGTAGCCGCCGCTGCTGGCAGCATTTCTACGTCTGTTTGTTTGCTTCTCAAACACAACTGATGGGCATCATCTGCAGCAGTCAATGACTGGCAATGACACTAGCTGAAAGTGATAGTATGTAGGCTTTCCACTTTAACTGAGGTGTGTGACAAAGCTTAGCTCAAGCCAATTGGGTTTCTTTGCTGTACTTAGAACTGCTTTGAAAGCAGCTTAAGCAATTTATATAATCATATTTAATGTCTTATTAAGCGTTTAGCAATTTATTTAATATTAATTGAAGTATTTATATGCTTTGAAATTTATTCATAAAGCTGCTTTATTAATCTGCCATGTATTTTATTACTCTTAATACTTTGATCCGCTTGGAAAGCTGTTTATTATCATAGCTAATTAATCGGACTTTCATTTCAAAATATTAGAAGCTTTCATTTGCTTGTAATATAAATAAATAATTAATTAATATAATTTTATTTACTTAAAGTTAATGTGTTCAGTTGAAAACGTATCTTTTTCATTTGGTAAGATTACAATATTTGTTTAAGATATAGAAGACTTCTGCTTCTTCCTTCAGCTAATGTCATTGCACCATAAACAACCAAATTTGTATAAGTTCTTTCTATTCATTTGTTTCAGTTTCCCCCTTTTGGCTGTCTAACAACTCATTCAGCTATCAGCCTTTCTCTCGCACATGGGACGCTGTTTGCACAGCTATTAATTGGCAGTTAGTGTGTGCAAATGTGTTTAATTAAAGCAAAATGATTAGATAGACCAAAGGAAATTGCCAGTCTCTTCAATGTTGGCCATTAATGAACTGTCTGAGACACTGGCAACTGGCAACTGGCAACGAACTCACTGACAATTGCCATCGCTTTTAGCTGTAAATACTCTTTGATTAACGACTTTCAATCTTTTGTCTTTTTGCTGTTTCTGATTCTGATTGTGATTTTGATTACACAGGTAAGAAAATGTCGATTTGCAGGTTTTTTTTTTTTGGTTTATTGTTTTTTTTTTTTCAAATACGGCAAACGGTATATGCAAATGTTGGCCATCAAATTGACCAACTTGGCTAAACGTTTGCTCTCATCGCTCGACTTATTAACTAATTAAACGTTTCCAAATGTGGCCCGATGACGTTGCCTAAAAGAGGTCAACAGTATTTGTTTATTTGTTTGCCGTGTCTCTGTGTGTGTGTTCATTGTGGCAAGGCGGTTTGGCTTTTTGGCCAAAAGTAGAATGCTTCCGGCTTTTTAGCAAGAGAGAGAAACGGAAATTACTCGCGAGGCTGTGGCAGCTGCAGTATGAAAATTGGGTTGCTCTGACTCCCCTTTGTTCTCTCTTCCTCTCAGTATCTCTCACTCTATCTATCTGCTTCTCTCTCCCTCTCTCTTGTTCTTAACTTGTGCTAGTTTCTTTTTTTTTTTGTTTTTATAGAATTTCTCTGCTCTAATATGAATTGTGAAATCCAGGCCTCAGTTTTAACTGTGAACTTGTCGCCCACAAAAACGTTAGTTGACAATTTTTCTTATGCTTTCTCTGCTCGAAAAGTCGTAAAGCTGCCAGTTGCAACACCTACAGGTTAAAAAAAAAAGTATCTGAACTTGAAAATTGTTGAGCAGCGCGTGTTGGGTGGCCATCAATGAAACGAAACGCTGCGATACCACGATACAAAGATACTAAGATACACAGATACTAAGATACAAAATGATACACTATAAAGAGGAAGTTGCTGGGCTGCCTAATGACGCCTAATTATATGTGGGTTAAGTAGTTTTTTTGTTGTTCGTTTTTTTTTTAGTTTGAAAACATTTTCATTAGTTTGATGAGTTTAGGAAAAACATTTTAAGCATACATGCCGCAGCGAGACTAATTTGATGGCCAGGCGGTGTCGGCTATAATTATATCATAATTTTAATTAGAGTCGCGTCAACACACACATACACACACACACACAAAGATTAATTGTGTAATTCAAGACAGCTACAAGCTACATAGCTACAAACTAATAGATACAAGATACTATGTAGATACTAGATACTAGATAGTCAGCCAACTAAGTTGAAGGCCGCTGCACTGCAAACTCGAATGTTATTCAATTACTATAACGGCATATTGCTGCTCTAATTAGTGGGAGCAGCCACGCCCCTTAAGCCCTTGACTTGACAGCCAAGTCACAACGCAGTCTCTCCTTCTTATAAATGTTTTGCAATTTGTATCTGTTGCTTGGCCGCTGCTCGCAACAACTTCAACTCGTATTTCATTAGATCAAAATTAGCTGACGTGAGTTCAAATCATCAAGCAGGCAACACAGCAACACACCAAACACCTCCACCCGTTCCCCCCTTAGCCAGCCCCATCAGGGTTACGTTCACAGTGGTTTGGGTTCATCACGTGAGCTAGGGAGGGAAATCCGGTTGAGCGGAACTCACACCAAATGGACGCTGACTGCAAGTCGCACATAAATTTGTTTTTATTTTCAAAAATATTTCAACTCGTCTATTATATTTATTTTTGATGATGCCCTCTCTCGCTCTTGCGCACTGCTCAACACGCTATCAGCTGTGCGGCATCACTTGAAATTAATTGTGCAGCTATTGATAGGTCTACAGTCTGTCGGGTGTCGTCTGTCGGGTGTCGTCTGTCTGGTGTCGCCTGTTGTCAGTTGTCTGTTGTGTGTGTGCTCCCCCCTTTTCATCCCTTTGCTTATGTTTGCTCTTGTTTGTGCTCAGGTTTATTATTATTGTTTTTCTTTCCTATTTTTTTTTTTTTTGGCTTTTCCCTTCTTCTATTTATATTTAACCCGTGAAATGAAATTGGGTTTTGCGTGTCGCACGCCACACGATCAATTCGTGCAACTTCAACTTGCTTATTCATTAAATTTGCCTTGTTTTACTTCATCATTTTTCTTTTTCTTTCCAGTTTTATAAAGTGTCAAATACAGTTTGCTGCTCATCCCCAGTGAACTTTGCCTACATGGGCCCGCAAATTGATGCATAATTTATATCTCTGTAATTGCCGCTGCTCGCCACTGGCAAACATTTTCTAATGTTGTTCCCTCTAAATAAATCAAGTGACAAATTATGCAAATTTCTTGCATTAAATTAGGTCAGTAAAATGACTTGGACACTGAACAGGAGCAGCTCAACGCAATGCGCAATCTTTTTATTTTATACTGTAGATTATTATTCAATTTTAAACTGCGATTCAATATGGAAAATAATATTAAAAAATGTAGCAAATTTTTAGTACTTATAGAATTTAAATGAAATAAAATGAAATTAAATATTAAAGTTAAAAATGTTGCCCTTATTGTTGCCAAAGTTAAAAGTGCTTAAGCTTCGCTTCAAAAATTAGTCAAATATTTCCAATAAATTGCATTTAAAGTGAATCAATAACTACAGCAAACTTATGCTTTTTATGTCGTTATCGATTTGCTCTTGACAAAGTTTATGTATTTAAAAGAAACTTTGGGATAAGTTTTGGAATATTTTAGGAAAAGCAAAAGAAAATCAAACTCTAGTAAAATATAGGCAAAAAAAAGTATGACGCTGCAATTTAAATAAAGTTCTGAGAGTTGCAAGTGAAGATAGAAATGTAGAAAAAATGCTAAAAAATGTTAAATAATTTGAAAATAATTTAAAAATGTTATTCTAAAAACATGAATTGGCGAAAACTATGAGAAATGGTCGTTTGGAACACGAATGAATATTAAATTTCAGTGTCGAAAACGTTGGAAACCGCAGCGTTGATTAGCTTTGAGTTCATCTTGCCAACAAACGTCCTTCATGGCCCACTTGTTCATAAAGCTCAAATTTCTATTGCAGTAACTACACCACACATACACACACACACACACACAATGGCACACAGCTTGGCTTGTCGAAGAGCCTATTTCAATTAGCCGACACCTTTTGGGTCCACATATGCTGAAAGCACCATGCAAAAAATGAACTCGACCATGGACTGAGTGAGCCAGCAGTGGCAGCAACAGCAAAAATGGCATCGACAGGCTGTAAAAACGACTGGCCAATATCCGTGCGGAAATTAATGTGCTGTGGCTGCGGGTCCGGACAAAAGCAGCAGCGACAGACAAAACATAAAAAAAAAATTGGAAAAATAGAAATATGAGGGGAGCGGCGTAATGGGGAATAATAGAGGGAGACTGAGGCATGCCACAAGGATCTGAATGCACAATGGTGCTGTCAGCAGTTTTGGGGACATAACAACAGATAAAAGGCAAGCCGCAGGGTTATAAGCCACACACAGATACACACACACACACACACATATCACACACATGCAGATAGATCCACATAACCCACTTGGCAATTGAAACGACATATTGAACATGCAATGCTCAAACCCACAAGTCTCACTGTCTCCTCTTCATTTTCTTCATCGTTTTCAGCTCATCCATGCATAACAATTTTGTTGTTTTTTTTTTTTTGTGCTTGCTTGCACTACAGTAGAGACTCGTATTCGGCTCGTATCCTGGGTATATAATCGCCATCAATTATATTGTTCAAACTGTGCATTGTTTTCACATGACATGACAGCAGTGTTTCGCTTGTAAACCGTCTGACAATGCCCTGACATTATTTCACATATATTCGCTATACTAGATATGTACATATATGTACATATATATGTATGTATGTATAGTATGCTATGCATTCCATATTTATGGGTGCACTTACCTTGCCATCGGCATCGGCATGCGCGTGGTAGCGAACCTCCAGGGAGCCACCCAGTACCGCATACCAGAAGCGTCCTTGTTCTCCAGCGCGAAAGACTAAAGAGAAAGAGCAAGAGAAAGAGAAGGAGAGAGAAAAAAAAAGAAATGAAATTATGTGAGTGAAAGAAAAAGTCAAGCTGTTGATGAGCTACAAAATTGAGCTTCATTTTGTTGGCAGAAATGTGAACATAATTAATGCAATAATGTCACTTACGTGTGACGCCCTTCTCCAAGTCCTCGTAGAAACCGCACATGGCCAACTGCTGCAAGGCTGACCCTGGCAGGCGACACAGCGGCTCCACGCGACGCAAGCGACAGGATATTAGTTCCACATCACGTAAGTTTCGATCACAAGGACTGCGAAAATAACATCAAAACAACAAAAATAATAATATAATAAAAAACACGCATTGTAAACAAACCAATTTAAGGAGCTTTTCATTGCAATTTGGTTGCTTAAGTTTATGCATTCTATTTATATTGAGTTTTTGGCAGTTTCTTATAATAAAGTATTCCATTTTTATCTCATAATTTTATAATTAATATATTTATAATTTCATTATTAACTAATAATTAAGTTTGAATGTTTCTTCTCCCAGTGTTCCACAATTTTCTCATACCTCATTTGTCTTTCCTCTACATTTTTATAATCATAATTGTAGATCTTTTAGATCTTACACCGCATGTTCCATTTCCACTGTTCCTTAACACATATTTTACCCAACTTCGCATGTTCCATTTCCACTGTTCCGCCTTGAGTTTTCTCTGTTTTTCATATACTATAAATATATTTCTATCTTTGCTCTATTCCTCAACATGTTTATTACCCAACCTCGCATGTTCCATTTCCACTGTTCCGCCTTGAGTTTTCTCTGTTTTTCATATACTATAAATATATTTCTATCTTTGCTCTATTCCTCAACATGTTTATTACCCAACCTCGCATGTTCCATTTCCACTGTTCCGCCTTGAGTTTTCTCTGTTTTTCATATACTATAAATATATTTCTATCTTTGCTCTATTCCTCAACATGTTTATTACCCAACCTCGCATGTTCCATTTCCACTGTTCCGCCATTACTTTTCTCTGTTTTTCATATACTATAAATATATTTCTATCTTTGCTCTATTCCTCAACATGTTTATTACCCAAATTCGCATGTTCCATTTCCACTGTTCCGCCTTGAGTTTTCTCTGTTTTTCATGTACTACAAATATATTTCTGTCTTTGCTCAATTGCTCAACACACTCTTACCTTACTTTGTGTGTTCCATTTCCACTGTTCCGCCATTATTTTTCTCTGCTTCTCATGTACTACAAATATATTTCTGTCTTTGCTCTTCACCTCAACACATATCTTACTGTTTTAATATACACTCCCTTCCACTCTTTCGCTTACGCAATGCTGCAAATTCCGATTAATGCAGTTACAAATGAAGTATGATTGCACATAATACAATTACATAATTCGGAGAATGCACAATAAGAATTCCTGCAGTATTTATGTAAGAGCTACAAGCATATCACCAGCTGAACAATAGAACCTAATAGACTGCCCAGAAATAAACGCACAAAAGGACAAAGTCATAAGGAAATGGAATGCGAATGCGAATGCGAAAGGGAATGAGAATGAGACTGAGGATTTGCAGTTCTTTATAAATCAGTGTCCATTTAAAGGATACTTGTTTGTACATATTTGCTGCGAGTGGACAAGGCCACAGAAATATGAAAGAAATGCAAATGAAAAATACAACAAATGTTTAAATAAAAAAAAAAATAAAATTAAAAAAACAAACAAATTGAATGCCATTTGGCAATGGTTTGAGCTCAAATTAAATATGCAAATATTGGTCGCTTTCTTTCCCTTCATTGCCCTTATATTGTTTGTTTTTTTTTTGGTACTCTTGTTGTTCAATGTTGTTAAAATAAAAAAAAATGCATAAATAAATACTTATGTGAATGGGAATGTGCGGCACAGTTGGCCACGTAGCCGGAAGGAGATGTTTGGCAAAAGCCCAAGAAGATGAAGCTGAAAGTCAGAAAGAGCTAACAACTAATTGCCAAGTGTTGAACTTTAGACAAGTTTACTTTTGTTTCTTGTTGTTGTTCTTCTTGTTTGGCCTTCATCAATTTCGCCAGCACAACGCTGCCACAATTTGTGGCAATGTGCTGAATGTGGTGAGCACGTATTTATTTTGGTTGCGGCCAGGTTAAAACAGCTGGTCTATTGACACTGAACTGAAAGTGAAAGAATTTCTCACATGAAAGCAGCTTGGTTTACAACTGAAAGCGTAATTGTGAAATTACTTAATAGAACCATCACAATTTAGTCAAAAAACTGCGAGTTTTGTCAACTGTTTTAAGGCTCAAA
The DNA here is from genome assembly GCA_018901825.1 of Drosophila funebris. Lineage (NCBI taxonomy): Eukaryota > Metazoa > Arthropoda > Insecta > Diptera > Drosophilidae > Drosophila > Drosophila funebris. The sequence continues at coordinate 552,800 of JAEIFK010000271.1, forward strand.
CTAACAGTATTATTAAACAACTTGTCTGTGGTCAGTTAAAGCATATAGAAAGCATTCGAAAGCACCTTGAAAATGTGGTCAGCAACTGCAAACTCTGTAAACTATTTAAAGCTTAAACAAATTGCATTTTTAAACAGCTTTTTGCTGCTCGATTTTGGCATAGGAAGTAGCATTTAAAACGGAAAGTACTGCTAACTGTTTAGGGCTTCTGTAAAGTGTATTTCTCAGCAGGTTTTTATGGCTTTGTTTATGCTGGAATAATATAAAGTTTAAGTACCACTTTCTTATTGTTTCTGCTTCATGGCAAAAGCTCAGCTGCATTGGAAAATTCATGAAAAACAGCAAAAGACCAAATCAACAGAATGTCTCTATCTTTCTTCACACTCTTTCGCTTCTATCTCTTTCTATCTCTCTCAGCTTGTAATTGGAATTTTTGTGTTCTTTGGCTAATTAAAAATTCCATAAAGCCGTCAGAGAAAAACAAGTGAAATTTTACTCTAAATCAAAACCAACAAAGCAGCTTTTGAATGAGTCTTACACGGAAGAGACTATGTGTGTGTGTGTGTGTGAGTGAGTGTGTGTGAGTGTTGGTATCTCAATGCGTTGAAATGAAAGCTACTTTAATGTTGTTGTGTCTACTTTTTGGGCACTGGTGTTGAGTAACTTTTGCCAGCCACTGTGGAAGGTGCGTTGTAAGGCTGTCTTTGGCCCACTCATACATAATTTATAGGCCACGATGGTGTGTAAGGGCCCACAGCGACTGGGCGTTGGTTAACGTTGTCGTTAACCAAACAGCGGCACGGCTAAGTGCCATGTCTATATGGGGCGGATGTAAAATGCAGAATGGCAAACGGAGCATTGGGTAGCAGCAGGAATGAGGTATGTGGAATATGCTTGTGCAAAACCGGAAGCGCGTTGAGTCGCCGCCTCGTGGTCTCTTGTTGTTTATTATAATAGCATTTTGTGGTTTTACAAAATGCAAAGCTGCCTTTTTTATAATTGCCATGTAAGCAGCAAGCAGAGACCGAAAATAACTAAACTTTTAGTTGAGTTGAGTTGAGTTGAGTTGAGTTATATGCATGAAGCTCTTATCGAGCTGCACACGTGGCGTATGATAAATATGCGCCAGTTGAACCTCAGGCAAAGTTGGAGTCAAGAGACGAGGACTAGCGCAACTTTCGTTGCCATCCCATCCAACATCATCAATATCAATTGCCAGCCAGCATCCACATTGAATATATACTGTGGATATCCGAATCGCTTTACGCTCTCTCTCTCTCTCTCTCTCTCTCTCTCTCTGTCTCTCTCTCTCTCTCTCTCTTTCCCTCTCTCTCCCCCTCTCTCTTCTTATCGCATTATGAGCCAAACCTAAAAACAGCAAAGATTTGCTTGCGTGACTTTGCAATAGCAGCCATTAATTTTGTCCAAATTAAATCATTTATTTTGTGGCAATTGCGTTGCGACAATTTCGACACTTTGACTTTGTTTTATTGCCCTTTCCTTGGCCCACAAAATGCAAATTTGTTAACCAACAACAAGCAGAAGTTGAAGTAGCAAATAAATGTTTCAATTATGCATTAAAATATTTGTAAATTCTTTTGTTTAAGCTGCAAGTTGCAATGGCTGAACGTGATGCCTTTTGTTAGCAACAAAAAAGTGAGCTCAACAAATGCGGAAAATACAAATATTTGCTCGCAACACACACAATCACAACTCAAACAATAAACGCATGTGTGTGTGTGTGTGTGAGTGTGTGTGCTTAGAGCCCTTTGCTCTTGACCTTTTTTGCCAGCTGACTTGACCCTATGTATTCTCGGATTTTGGCAGGTTGCCGTGGACGACACGCTGTTCATTTAAGCCCGTTTGCCGGCGGCTATAGTTCTGATTGATTGCAGTGTGCGAGTATGGTGGGCAGTGGGCGTGGTTGAGGCCGAGGCCGAGTCCAGACACGCCCCTAGATATCATTTTATTGCAGCTATTTCGAGACGTGCCAGCATTTTGCACTGAAACACAAGTACTCGTGGCAGCTGCTGTTCAACCCTCTTGTAACCTCAGCGTTTAGCCCATTGACTAGGCTGGCACTTGTATTAATGATGCCTGCCCTCAAAACTGCTACAATTCTGAGTACTAAACTCTCTGCGTGCTATACCCTGCATGGAGCATGGCACACAGGGGGAATTGTGAGATATCTTCGCATGTTTGTAAATGCTGCAGAGCGGAGTTTAGGCTATGAGAGTTTGAGCATAATTAAAAGTTTTTAACTGGAAATTAATTATAGGGTATGCTGACAGTCGATTACTTATTTAAACTTTATGCTTTACTTTAAATACTCTGCTACTTCTTTTCTCTACTCATTTACTTCTGTTAAATTTACAGGGTATTCTGCCAGTCGACCACTCTTGCACTAAGCTACAAATTGTGTCGTAAACACTGTTATTTAGATAAATCCTACTTTGACACTATAAAAGCTAGCTTATATTAAAGAAAAGCAACTCTAGACACAGTACAGGGTATCCTGTCAGGCTATTAGTGTTTGATATGCCTAGCAGCTGAAGTGTAAGCATTAAATAATAAAGAAGTCATAGTCTAGCACTATGAAAACCGCACACTATATCAAGTAAGCTTCCACAGACAAAATTACAGGGTATCGGTTTAGTCGATCATGCTATCAAATGTCTGTAAATGATATTTCTTATAGTTTATAAGATACAAATTAAATCATGATTAGATAACAAACATAGATAACATAGTTAACTATTTATAGGGTATATGCATAGTCGAGCACACAGCATTCAATGGCCCGCAAACTGTACTGCAAACAGCTTGTAATGAGCACAATTTGCGCTTGAGTGCGGCTCTTGAAAAATTGAATCCCTCCAATTTCTATTTGAGCTATTTGCTGCCTCTCAATTTTCGCTGCTTCAGTGCGCTAATCAACTGGAAAGGACCGTGGCAGGACTCAACGCTGGAACAGGATTTTAGACTTCAAAATAAAAATACATATATAAAAAAGTGGGAGTGCAAAAAGTGACCAGCAGCTTTTGTGATATAATTGCATTTGGGCCAAGAATTGAGCTTAAAAATGTTGGCATTGTAATTTAATAAAGCGTATAATTTGAAGCAAGCCGTGTCCTGCATTTGGATTTAGATTTGCTTTGTGTCTACCTCATGGTTTTGCCAAAGGACCTCGTGCTTCCTACCATAGTTGTCAGCTGTGTTGAAGCGTGAATTAATGGAGGACACAGCTGTTGCCTTTTGACAGATGAATGTCGAGCAGCGTATAAACATTTCAAACATTACGTATACGTATTTTGACTTCTCTCTGCTGTCTTCTCATAATTTGCCGTAAGTTTTGAATTTAAAATTGAATTAAATAAAATTGTGTTGTATTTGAAGCTTGAAATGTCTTGCCATTTAATTTGGGTATTTATTTTATAGTAATATTTTTTACTCTCTGCCAGAACTTTTCGTTATAATTTGCAACTTTTGTTTTGAAAAATTTGCTTTCATGCTTGACAGAGTATGAAAAATAAAAGTAGAAAGCAATTAAATTTTGCTGTAGCAGGGAAATTCGATGCCAGGAACTACAACTAAAAGTCTGACCCTAAGGTGGGACAGAAGCACCAGAAGCTGAATGTTTTCATTTGGGTTGAAATGTTGTTTGTGACAGAGCCAGATGCAAATTAAGGTTAGAAGGGAATCATTTAGGATAGAGAGCTGAAACTTGAGTCTAGAAGTAGATGAAATAGATATTTCTATTGTACAGGGTATACATGTGTATAAATTAATTACTAGAACTCAAATATATTTAATAACTCACCGTTTGTCCATGGCTGTTATCCATTCCATTGCCATTTTGTTGTATATATTTTATTTAAACTTTATTACAACTAAATTTATTTTGATAATAATTATTATATATATTTATTTAATATATATATATTAATAAATATTTAATATATTTATATATTTAATATGTTAGAACGCTTTGAATTTGGTTGTTGTCGTTTTTTGAGTTTAAGTCGAAATCAAAATTAAACTTTGATGCTCGAACACGCCACAACTTTTGTAGATGATTAACGCAAATTGTAAGTGTAAGGATATCCAAATGTCCTTGGCCAAAGAGCACCAAAAATTATTTGTTTCGTTTGTTTGCTTGTGTCAAATAAATGTTGCATTTCAATGCGCTTGAAAAATGAAAACGCCCGAAAAAGTTGTGGCCCCTACCTAAAAGCTGATTGTGTACACTGCACTTAACGTGGCTTATTTAATTCCGAATTCCTTTGTGAATTGCATTAAATAAAATGTAAGACATTTTATTTGTGGTTTCTTTTCACTCTGATTGTTTGTTTGCTTGTTGTTTCACACACACACACACACACGTGTTACAGTTAACAGTTAACAGTTGAAATAAATGTAAATTCTTGTTGAAATTACGCAATTTCGTTTCGTTATGCAGTTGAATTTTCGTTATTCGTTGGCCATTTTGTTAATTGGCTTAAACGCGTCGTCGCATAAGCATGGCTCCAAGTGACTTTCCGCTCTTTTGGCTGCAGCTGTAAATGAAGTTGTTAACAGGTTTTAGTTGGGCTAATGATATACTCTTAATGTCTGCAACAAAATGGGAAAAAGGCATAACAGTTAAGAGGGCTTTAACAGTAACGAATGCAGCTACAAAAATCTATTTGCTATTTGTTTTGTTACAAATGAAAAGCAAACTAATGCTTATTGTTATTATTTTGTGTCCTTTCGAGTGCTGAAAAGGGTGATCCATGTGTGTGTGAGTGTGCCTGTGTGTGTTAATGTGCCTGGCAGCTGCCTAGAAGGCTTAATGCATGTTGGTCCTATACAAAGCAAATGTTTCGCATGTTATCACAATTGTATGAGTTTGCTTGCTCTCTCTCTCCAATTCAACAGAATTGTTAAAAAAAAAAAAAACAAAACAAGCGACACTGACGTATGACGCATATGACGTTGGTTTCCACACACTGCGTATACTTGATATGCAGTGTTCACTTAACTAACTTTCGAATCGACTACAAAGGCTGACAGGTGTGTAACACAATAATATAATATGTGTAATATATAGCTGTAATACTATAATAGTTTCTTTCATTTCAATATTAATCAATTCCAATTCAACTAAACCAACTGAACCAACTTAACCAACTGAACCTAAACCGCTTTAACCACAACTCTGTGTGCCCAACTATTTCCTTATACAATCAATGCGCTCATGTGTATGCTACAATAATTTCTACGTATTTCAATTTATTGGCTCATTGAATGTGTGTATCTTATATCGAACAAAGATATCAGAATATAGAAATGAGAAAAAACTATTGGAAATATGCTTTGTCAGTGCTATCAATGCTATCATTGTTATCAACGCAACGCGTGTGTGGGTGAACTCTGATAAGAGTCTTATCAAAACTCTACCTTCTCCCCATTAGTTGGCATAGACAACAACAATTCGCCGAGGTTTCACTGTAGTTCGTCACAGCCAAAATGCAATTAGTGTGATGCAAGTTTTGCAAATGTAATTTAACTTTCAACTGCCAACAGCAGCTGAACTAATTGAACACGAAGAAAAAGTTAAGAAATGTGATGAAAAGAAATGAAAAGGAATGAAATGTCTAAGATACTTACGTGGCAATAGCTCGATCCTGGGCGACATTGGCCAAAAGCGGCAGATATAATAGATAGTGAAAATGATAATCAGGAGTGTAAAGCAATAAAGCCGAAAGCTCAAATCGTTTAGAATGCGATAAAGCGCCTCGCTCAACATGAATAGGAATATATAATATATATTTATATATGTATATAGGAGGCCTAAGTACTACAAGCTTAAATTATAACGTATTTACAATACAATTGGAAACTAATGCTTAAAGGGTTTCAAGCTGTTTACTATTAATATTGGTTAAGGCAGTAGAGTGGACGTGCAAAATGGTTAATAATTGGAATTATTGTTGTAAAGAGAATGCAATTATACTATATGTACAGCTTTCATTCAGTAACTAAATATTTTAACTATATTGTTTACCGCATTTATTTATTTCAAAAACACTTTATTCATCCAAAATTCTTTTGCACGTTCGTTGGCTTCGAGAGTTGATGTCGAACTGAAAATTTAAACGAGCTGCGAACTCAACACGCGTTTCGCTTTTTTGTTGCTTCACTTATTTAGATTTTTATTTCATTGCATAATAAATTCTTTTTTTTTTTTTTTTTTTTAATTTTTTTTTAGTTTTTAATTTTTAATTTTTTTTTATTTCAGAAATTTTTTAGATTTTTTTTATTTTGGTTTTTTTTTTTGCAGCGCTCGCACGTCCGTTACGTTTCTTAGTCGCGTAGCAACTGTTTTGGCCGACTCAGTTTGCCGAGCAGCCCAAGTTGCCGAGCTGCTAAATTCACCATCAGTTCGGCAACTAGAGGCTGCTGCTGGCCAGGCATCCTGCGCCTAACAGGTGAGTTTTCTTTTTGCTCCACTGACAGCTGGGTTAGCCATTTGCTTGGTGTGTGTTGGAACGGGGGGTGGTGCGGTTTGGTTGGGTGGTGAAAAAAACTACTCATTGCGATGACTGCAGTGTTGACTGTTGTGGTGCGCATTTTGGTCGCCTTTCGTTGTGTATGTTTTTCTTGATATTTTGGCGCGTTTTTAGCAACAAGTTTGACATTTTTTTACAGTGGTTTGAAACTCATTTAGTTGGGATTATAATTGTGCGCCATAACATTGTTTGTTTTGAGTGAGCTACATTGAATTTAGGTTTAATTTAAGTTGATTTGATTAACTATTGTTAACGAAGAGGCAATCAAAACTATTAGTTAGGCTGTACTCTTTAAATATTGTTTGGGACATCACTTTTTGTTTTGTTTATAGGTTTTTTATTTAATTAATTTAATTAACTAAAATATAGCATACTTTTTGGCGCAATTGCGAATTCAAATCTCTTAGCTATGAACTTAATTAATTGATTGACACCATATAATATTGTATATATTATTTTAATTTAAATAAATTAAAAAATGTATTGTTCATATTTTTATTGTTGAGAATTCTTTTTATGAAAATATAAAATATTTCTCAAATAAAAACGGTCTTGTTAAATTAACACTAAATAATAAATTAATTATTGCTTTTATACTTCTGCTCTTAATCTATATATTTACTTATACACAATTAATTGAGTCTATCTTCAATTTAAATAATTTCCACAGTTCAAATGTTGCTAAATTTATATTTAAATACTCTATTAAATGGAATGATTCATTATTATTATTTATTAATATTATTATATATAATAATTTATTCTACTTTTTTTATTATTATTCTTTATATTATTTATTTATGTTTCACTTAAGAAACATACGCAATACTTATTTGCAACATGTTGCTGCCACAACAGTTCTGCCTCTCTCTTTAGCCTTTTCTCTCTTCCTCTCCCACTCTATCCCACTCTCTCTCTCTCTCTCTCTCTCTCTCTTCCTCTCCCATACATTATTCATTGTTGTTTCTCTTGCTGCTGCTGTGCAACAAACTGTTGAGCGCTCATTTGGTGAGTCGACGCATTGACACAGCACTTCAACAGTTGCTTGTCTACTCGCTTCCCCACCCGCTCACTATACCCTCTATCCCACTGTCTTTGATACACACTGTCGACCGCTCTTCCCTCACTCATATCTCGCTGCCTGCTTTCAGTTGGTCGCATGCGTAAATTGCACATGAAACTGAAATCGCGCTGCGAAACAATCAAAGTGTCAATTAAAATATGCACAATAACAACAACAATAACAATAATAATAACAGCAACTAAGAACTTAAGGAAATTGTTTAGTTTATATGGTTAGTTTGCTTTGATCCTTGCCGTCAGCTATTAAGGAACTGAAACTGACAACTGCCCAAAGGCAAAAGGTGTGAATGTAAATGGAAATGTGAATGTGATTGTGAATTGGGATTGCGAGTGCAAAAGTTGTCGCTGTGGTCGCCGCCGCAATATTTACAACACTCACGAGTGCCTTTACTTCCGCATGAATCATTTGCCGCTACTCTGCCGTATAAATTCCTTGTTTTTATTTTCTCTTATTTCCCTCATTTCCTATTTGAGAGTCGTAGGCAGTCGTCGTAGTCGTACCTATCCAGCCAGTGCGTGTGCCTGTCTGTTGCCTTCTTTTTCTTTTATGAGCTGTTTTTGGGCCCACTCAATGCTTGTCATTTCGGCAGCTTTAACAATAAAATTCCAGGCATTTTACGGCCTTTGCCTGTTGAATTTCATGAGGCTTTCTCTCGCATGCAAGTTGGGGCATATCATCCTTCACATAGATGATGATGTTCCCTTGACTGGCGGGGCGTTAATTATGATAAATGTGCTTCTAATAAACTTTGTAGATGTGTGTGAGGTCACAATAATGTTTGATAACTGACCGTGTACCACCAGCACTGTCTAATGTCTAAGCCATTCTAAGCCAACTTCCGAGCCACGTTAATGCATTTTCTTGTCGTGAAAACTGTGCTAATGGCATTTCCTGTACAACTGGCCATTAGCACACTAAATGACGTTAGTTGAAGTTGTTGTTTTTGTTGTTAAGCTGCTGCAGTTGTTGTACGTGTCCAGGTGAAAAGCCAGTCCACGACAGCTGAGAGTCAAGTGCTCAATCGATGAGTCAGTTAGCCAGGCACGTGTTCAAGCCATGATTGCCAGTTGATGTCATTTTAACAGTGCTTATATGTATGCGTGTGCGTAGTGTGTGTGTGTGTGTGTTAGTCCTACCACTTTACTCAATGCTCGTTGCATTAATGCTCATTCAATCAACGTTTAACGCAAATTACCTATTAAATCGAGCCTACATCTATATATATATCTATTGCCAAGTAATTTGATTACAACATAAGCGTGGCTGATAAATGCCCTGCAGTAATCAAACACTTAGCTGTGTGTATGTGTGTGTTTGAGTGATACAATTGAAGCATTGTTCATGACAATTACACACAAGCAACAGCAACACAACAACAAACGCAAAGTAGTAAAGCATGTCCTGCATTTAAATTCAATTAGACAATTTTCGCAACGATTTTCTTTTTGCAATATTAATAAAGTTTGAGTGCGAAATGCATTTGGAGAGAAGCAATAATCGAACTGTAAAAAATTCATAAGATTATAGAAGCTCATATTTTCTAAAAACTGCAAAGGGGAAATTATGGAAATTATCCATAATTTAAAAAATAAATTTAATTCCACAAATGAACAAAATTTAAATGCAGAATAAATTTACAGGCCAAACGATGATCAAATTGATATTCCGAATGGAAATCGGTTAAGAATTCTCCAAGTTAAGAGAGTTGAAAGTTGACGAAAAAGTGTAAAGGGGTAAGTATGGAAATTATCGATAATTTTGGATAAAATTTAAATTCCACAAATGAATAAAATTTAGATGCAGAATAAATTTATAAGTCAAATAAAGATCAAATTGATATTCCGAATGGAAATCGGTTAAGAATTGTCCAAGTTAAGAGAGTTCAAAGTTTACGAAAAAGTGTAAAGGGGTAAGTATGGAAATTATCGATAATTTTGGGAAAATTTAAAATTCCACAAATGAATAAAATTTAAATGCAGAATAAATTTAGAGGTCAAATAATGATCAATTTGATATTCCGAATGGAAATCGGTTAAGAATTGTCCAAGTTAAGAGAGTTGAAAGTTGACGAAAAAGTGTAAAGGGGTAAGTATGGAAATTATCGATAATTTTGGGAAAATTTAAAATTCCACAAATGAATAAAATTTAAATGCAGAATAAATTTAGAGGTCAAATAATGATCAAATTGATATTCCGAATGGAAATCGGTTAAGAATTGTCCAAGTTAAGCGAGTTGAAAGTTGACGAAAAAGTGTAAAGGGGTAAGTATGGAAATTATCGATAATTTTGGGAAAATTTAAAATTCCACAAATGAATAAAATTTAAATGCAGAATAAATTTAGAGGTCAAATAATGATCAATTTAATATTCCGAATGGAAATCGGTTAAGAATTGTCCAAGTTAAGAGAGTTGAAAGTTGACGAAAAAGTGTAAAGGGGTAAGTATGGAAATTATCGATAATTTTTGGAAAATTTAAAATTCCACAAATGAATAAAATTTAAATGCAGAATAAATTTACAGGCCAAACGATGATCAAATTGATATTCCGAATGGAAATCGGTTAAGAATTGTCCAAGTTAAGAGAGTTGAAAGTTGACGAAAAAGTGTAAAGGGGTAAGTATGGAAATTATCGATAATTTTGGGAAAATTTAAAATCCCACAAATAAATAAAATTTAAATGCAGAATAAATTTAGAGGTCAAACAACGATCAAATTGACCTTTCACTTGAAAATCGGATAAGTATTCGCTCAGTTACAGCAATCTTAAGTCTTGAAGAACCTTTTACAGTGGATGTCATATATTTTACAAGTGCAGATCAAAGTGGACTATTTTTGCAATTTAAAACTAATTTATTAATAATGCAGTTAGTGAAAGAAAGTGTTAAATATAAATCCGCAGAAATCCACACAACAATTTATAAATATACATAAGCTGAATAGAATAATAATATTATTTGTATTGCATACTTTTGTGCGCTGCGCAAAATTAAATTTGCTTGCGGATATTTTTAATGAATTTACCTATAATAACAGTTAATTTTCTGATAATACAGTTAGTATAAAATATAGTTCGCTTAATTTAATAAAATTTGCTTCATATATACTTAAAATCCGTTAATAAATGCGCTTCAAGTGCTAGCAGCACTTTAACTGTTTTTGTAGCATACATTTTAGCGCATCACAAATTTAAAAACTGAATTTAATTCAAAAGAAAATAAAAGAAAAATTGCTTGAAATCGTTAATATGAGTATATTTAAAATAAATCTAGCAATACTGCATATCAAATGAATATTTACTATCATATTTGCCAATGGGAAACTGTCGACTATGTGTAGAAAAAATGTACATGATACGTCAACAACAGTTGAACTCAAACATATGAATCTTTAAAGAGTCAAAGAGTACTCAAATTATTAAATTCTTTATGAAGCTCAATATGGAAATGCTTATGCCAAAAACAATTTTTGGGTATTAAAAGTACTGGCAAAATAAATTTATCATACTTCAGTTAGGTTAATTTCTATCAAATACTTGGAAAATTGTTGAAGTACTTTTTGATTGCTTTCTATAGCGAGATAAGCGAACTTTTTTTATGCCAAATATGTAAATTGATAACGCTTCTAAGAATTGGCAAAATGATTGCAAAAATATTTCCATTTAAAATATTGAGAAATTGACCATAAACGTTAGCATTTATTCGTTTAAGCTTAACCCACTTTAAGCTCATGTGCGTGTAGATGACGTTGTGTCTCGCCATTAATTAATGAAATTAATTAATAAAGCAGAACGCATATAACATGAGGTCTAGCCGACTATAATTAACTGTACAAAATGCGATATGTATTGTGTAATACACAAATAATACCCATTAAATGTAGCTGCAACCAAAAAATTGCTAATGTAATTAAGATAGATACCAAGAGAGAAGTTGAGGCTCATGATCTAAATAAACTGACCGAGCAAGCGCTTGATATTATTTTTAAATTTTAGTTTTGCAAATTCAATTTAAAAACAATTGCATAAAATTATGCGCAACAGAGCGAGAAATTAGTTTTTTAGTAGCAACATTTGACGCTGTCAACGGCGGCAAGTGTTGTAGGCGGTCATAACATGATTACCCCCTACTCTTGCATACCCCTAACCTGCTACCTTCAATGCCTGTCTCTGTTCTTCGGTAAACAAAAACGAGAAGCGACAGGCGACGCATAGTTTGCAGTTTGCCGCATGCAGATGACGATGTTTGCCATCGTAAAGTGGCATGTCCCATGCTCGCTCTCCCCTTGTCTGTGTGTGAGTGTGTGTGTGTGTGTGAGTGTATAAGTGCATGATGTCCTCATGAATTTCATGGCTGGCTTGGCTAACATTGCCTTTTGTATTAGGTAATTTATCTCTATCTCCCTCTTGGTTTGCTGCATGATTGTGATTTTTGAGTGCCTTAATTATTGAAGTAATCGTTAGTCCTTATCTTCCCCCCCTCTCTCTCTCTCATTAACTATATCTCTATCTCTGTCGCTGTCAGCTAAGGCAACTGTTTGCTGCTTTGCTTTTTAGCCATCTTAAGCTGCTTGCCAAATTATATGCACAATTATGAGCTTGTCGCTGGCTGAGCAACAGCTGTCAGCGAAGGACAACAAACAGGGGAGACAGGACACAGGCAGACAACTGTGTTGTTGTCGCTAGCCAAAAGTTAATTTTAAAACACATTTCACTGAGCTCATTAAGCCAACGTTTGGCTTATTCAAATGACTGCAAAACATTGCGTTTATTTACATTTGATTTGCAAAAGGATTTTGTGTTGAGCAACGCATTAAAGGATATTTTAATATATTCATAGTTGGTTTGTTTTTTCCTCTTCACTTATCTTTATTCAAATTGAAATATTGATTCGTTGAGCGCATAAAAAAATGCCACTCAAAAATTTAAGTGCGCTCTTGAAAATAAATTGCGTATACGCCACCTGGTTCCCATACTAATTTAAGCAAAAAGCCAAATTCTGCTGGCAGGTTCAATAGCGTTCGACGGCATCTTTAATGGGTTTTTCGACTGAGCATAAAAAAATATATACGCACACATACACACACACACCCCAAATAAGCCGAATAAACCATTCAAATCGGGTGCATTGCACGTTGGCGCGCGTTATCAGCTATTGGCATTGGCCAAAATAAAAGAAAGGAAACCACCAAAGCAATTTACATTTTGTTTACCTTTAGTCTCCCATACCAGACTTCACTTTTCCATTATTTTCTTTTTTTTTTTTTTTGCTTAGCCGGTCAGGCTATTGCCAAAGGTTGCCTTTGATTCACTGATAATGCTTAAACGGACAGCAAAAAGATGCTGGGCTTTTAATTTTATATTTCTCACTTCATTTGGGGGGTTTCAGCTAAATTATTTGGCATCGCTTCAACACTTTACATACATTTGCATAAACAAAACAGCAACAGCAACAACAACAGCAAGAACAACAACCAGCACAACGGGAAGTCAACGCTTTAATAAACGACCTCCCAGCTAGTGACTAACAACTGAACCGTTGGGCCATTAAAGCCCTTTTCGACTTGGCGCTTCAGACACCAACAAAAAATAAACGTAGCATACTTTTCTGCGCGTGAGACGCAATTGCGCCCAACTTTTATGGCCACTTCAGTCAGGTGCCCGTATCTGTGTGTGTGTGTGTGTGTGTGTGTGTTTGTGTGTGTGTGTGTGTGTGTGTTTGTGTGTATGTGTGTGTGTAGACTGTGTAGATTTCTTGTCTTGGTGCTGATTATTTGCAGCTTATTGCGTTTATGCGACGCTTATCGCATTCGCATGAAAATCGCATTAAGATTCCTCATCCAAGAGGGAAGGCCTTGCCATCGCCTAGCCGTGTGCGTGGCATAGCTGTGATTTTCCCGCTGCCACCAAGCTACTGTTGTTGTTGTTGTCGTTGTTGTTGCCGCTTCTTGGCTATTTACATAGCTCATGGGGTGGGCGTCTTGTGTTGGCTTTGCCTAACTGTTTTGTTAGCAACTGTTTGATTAGCCCGGTCAGCCATGTCACATGAGTAAATACACATGCGAGGGCCCATTAACACGTTGTTTCACACCATTTCAGCGAAAAGGAACTTCTGATCGATTAATTTAACAATAGAAGTTATCGATTACATTCTAGCGTTAGAGATGACACCAGTTGAATTTATTTCTATTTATTATCTCCTATTAGATATTGTACATTTATTGTTTGTTTATTTCTCAACTTAATTACTAGTGAAAGCGAATCTCTTCAATCGTTTAACTCAACGATAATATATATATCGATAACATATTATCATTAGTTATGACACTTGTTTTACTTCTCGCACATTTTGATCGATCGTTTATAACAAGCTTATTTATTATCAATTGTATATACAGTGAACTTATCAAACAGCCCTCGACCTTGTGTATGTTTATCGTTCAAATCTCAGTGATTTTGTGCTTTGTCTTATTTGGACATTTAATCAAGGCCGCCAAAGGCCGTTAAATGTACAAATATTTGTTACTGGCTGACCCAATATATATATTATATATATATATATATAGATATAAATTTGTTATATTGTATAGCATATTTAATTCAAGGTTAGTTTACTTTTGGCCCATGCACGTATTTGCATAAGTTAAGTTGACGTTTTCGCCAAAAATTGAGTCGCTTGCTTATCTTTGTGACCTACTTATTGCCTCATTTATTTATGAGAATTTAATGAAAACTTTCTAGCTAAAATATGTAAATTAATTTGAATAATTTACTCTCCCCAGTGGCAAGAAAAGCAGAGACAGTTAGAGAGAGAGAGAGAGAGAGACAGCTAGACAGCGAGAGAGAAGCTAACATATCTCTCACATATTAAGAAATCCCGAAATGGTGCTAAAAATTATGACATAAAAATGTTGGCAAGATGAAAGAACTTTTACGACACATCTTCTGCTAATGACTGTCGTTGCTTTCATAGTTATTGAAATGAAAGCTCTAATATTCATAAATATTTTACGACCTGTAGTTAGCATAATTAACTGAAAGCTGTTTAAACTTCAGCTCATTATTCTATAAACATAAAAATCTACTTTAAGTTTAATTTTACGAGCATCGCTTAAGTGCGAGTTCAATTATTGCTAATACTAAGAATTTAATTTGCTATGCTTCATATTAAAGTATTGGGATTGCAATGCGCCCAAACTGAGGTAATATTAATTGAACCCTTTTATGGTTGTGGGACACAGTTATTTGGACACACTGACAAGGTAGAAAGCCATATGAGGCTTATGAAGCTCACGAAATTAAAGTTTAAGCACAGAACTTGTTACGAAATTGAGTTGAAAGCTGCTTTTATGGTCGCAACCTGCAACTAAAGTTAAGCCAAGTTAAGTCTGCCAGAGATGGAGTCAGAGTCAGAGTCAGAGTCGCAGTCGAGTCGAGTCCTTTAAATGGCCATTTGTAAAGCGTTGAGACTGAGGTAAGACACAATAGACACTCGGCGCACTATTCTTCTTTATGCATTGTTTTGTCTGCTCATAGACAGACAGAGGCTAGATATTATGCAGATTCCTAGCATATTTAAGTAGTTTCAACATTTTGCTGTCCATCTTTCTACTTCCACATTGAGTATAAGATTAAAGTTAACACCATTTGGTAGCATGGCTTCATTTATGTCGTTCGTGTCCTGGATACAGAGCCAAAAAGGAGTCAAGTATTAAGTTTTGTACGTGCTGCTATCTGGTTACAGTGCGTGACCAAAGTATCTAGCCCAACGTTCGAACAATGCCTCTTGGGCCGCTAGCTCGACTGATGCGCTTTTGATAACTTGTTTTGCCCGTTTCTCACTGACAAACTGTGTGTGCTTGTTGTTGTTGCTGCTTCTTTTGACAGTAGAATACAGCAAACAGTAGACAGAAGGCATCATGACTTGGCGACATGTTGACGCCATCAGGTTGATAAATAGTTTCACAGTTCTAAGGAATAAGAAAACCTTGGAATTACACGCGCCTGTCAACCGTAAGTTGATTGAAATTAAAAACAAGCTCAACGATTTTACACACAGCTACACACACAAACAACTGACACAATTGTTTGCAGTTCTTTTGCTGCTGTTGTTGTTGTTGTTGTTGTCGTCAGTTGAAACTGAAAGACACCCACATACACACGGCACCCACACACAGGTGTAAAAGTTCCCAGGCAACCGCGGTTGATAATTTCTTTTACATTTTTCAGTTTGCTTTAAATTTTTTTCGCCGCTAGCTCTTAAAGTTGTTTATCTTTTTCGTTGTTCCGTTTTTGTATTTTATATATATATTTGTGCTTCGGTTCGTAAAAAATTTGATGCACTCGAAAGCGCGTAATGAAAATGTACATCAAACAGCAGAATAGCGAACATAAAATTGTCTTGCTGAAATTACAACAAGATTTTACACTCAGTGCGCTAACTGGCATTTACGAGACGAACACCTGGCGTCTCAGAAATAGCCAAGAGCTTTGCAAAGTAGACAATGACACTAGCTGACAACAGCTAGACAGCTTTTGGAAAGAGTATTTTGGGCATGACGTGAAGCTTTCAATTGTTTTCCAAGCTGTCTGCAAGTACTTATACTTGTTGTAGATGCAGAACTGATAGTTGTTGCTAATTTGCACTTATTTAATCAAGCTTTAAGCTACTCTTGCAGCTTTCAAATGCTTTTCAAGTTGCGCTTTCGACTGCTTAATAAACTTTGCAAAGTTGCTAAAGTAACACATTCTTCTCTAGAAGCTCTAGCAACTTTATGCTCGAGCTTTATGCTTTCAATGATACTAATTCCCTTTACTTGACACACTTCATACCACTTGAAGCTTTCAAGTGCTTTTGCAGTTGCTTTCAAATGCTCAGTAGTCTGATCAATTCACAGCAGTAACACTTCTTGTTCAAGGAGCTTGGCTAATTTGCAATGCAAGCTTTCAAGCATACAAGTGCTTTCAAAGGTGTGCTTTCAAGTGCCATCCGTGTCATTGAGGTTTAATCAATTTAGCTGACAGTTGAATGCACACTTACATACATCTACAATCTACATATGTGATGTGCACACAGCACACAAAGATCAAAAGTCACAGCCCACACGTCGTATGCGTAATAATTGAATAAAAAAGCAACAAATTTGTCAACAATTTGTGGCCAATTTGACAGGCACTCAATTGGCGTGTTAAATGCGAGTCTTCAGTGGGTCAGAGTGTTGCAGCTTTAATGATTTATTAAATGTCAAATAGGCAAACATAACGAGGCATCATCAATCGATGTTTACAACATTTTTGACCCTCAGCCTCTAAGCGCACATAAATAATTCAGGATATTGAATAACATCCCCAAGTATGTATGTATGTACTTGTGTCTAGTGACTGTCTATGGATGTGTATGTGTATGTGCTCACTTTATGGCACCCCAGGGAAATGACGCCTTATGAATGTCATTTTAATACTCCCTAAAGAGAGAGAGAGAGAAGAGAAAAAAACTTTGACAATATTGTTGAACAGTTGTGCTGAAATCTAAATGCTATTTGTATGACGCTCGTATCTATTGATAGACAGAGAAAGTTATTCAAGCTGTTACGTATGTCTATCAAACTGCTAACTACACATACGCACACAAATAAATGAATATCTGTGTGTGTGTGTGTGCATGCGTCATGTCTGAAATGGCACACGCAAAACTGTTATAGATAGACAACAGAACAGTGGCAGGGTGAGTGGAGGGAGCGGGGGTAGATCGCTGGTTCGCTGCTTGATGAAAATGTGTATTTGACGCACACCACAAACATTTATCAAGTGGTTCGCTCAATTTGGCAATTCTAAACGTCTATGTAGCCTATTTATTTGATTCGCTTTCCGTACATTTTTGCTATTGATTTTGCCAACTCTTGTTGGCCAAGTAATGCTAGCTCGCTTTTAGGCCTTGTTTAATCTGTGCCGTTGTTGTAAGCTGAAAGTTTAAAAGACACTTTGGCACGCTCTGTTAATTACTTGACGCTCATCATTGACGTCATTTGCCTGCACTAACATCTGCTCGAATTTGAATCGCAATATCTCTTACAATAGAAGTCCCCATAGTCTCAAAGTTCTCTTCCCCGTTCGCCCGCTTCCCCTTTCCTCTTTAGCCCAAAACTTTAGCCTTTTGTTATGGCAATTCTTATGGCATTTTGTTGCCATTTTCTCTCTGTGTGTGTGTGTTTCTTTTTGCTCGTCTGTAAACAAGACTGGGAGTACGAGACGTGAAGGGGGGGACAGCTTTGGTCCCCACCTGGCATTTCACTCTGCACGTTTTATTTAAGTTTTTTGCATTGTTTATATATTTGCCTTTAATGCGAAGCAACACCCTCAGTTTATATTCGACCTCAACTTTTATGCGATGCTCTGTTTGCTTTAACATTGAAAAACTTTTTTTCAGTTCAGTTCGGTTCGGCTCAGACTCATAAAGCACTCGACGGACTTTTTTTAACTTTTCTTCTCGCTGAGGTTTTTATTCGTTTTTCAGTTCTTCACATTCCCAATTGCCTAGGTGAGAATGAGGCTCAAAACTTTAGCTATCGCTTCCCTATATAAAGAAGAGCAAGTTGTATATAATTTGTGTAATTATATATATTATATTATGTACAAAAGGTCAATGAACAATTGACAAAGTTTTGTTGCGTTCTTGCGCTTAACTTCAGTGCATAAATGGCATTTAAAAAGTTTTATATTATAGTTTGTCGACACTTGGCAAGTGCCATTAAAATTGCGGTGATTCCTTTTCTACTTCCATTTTCTTTTCTACTCAAGACAATGACAATGACGACGAATACGACGAGAACAACAACAATGCAATTGACAACGTTGCCTCTTGTAGTCTACGCTCAATTAAAAGTTTGCAATTAAGTAGCTGTAGCTCAGTTTAATCCAACAGATCATTAACAAAATGGCAAAACACATAAATGATTGGTTAAACTTGTTGTACGCTAAATTCAGTTATAGTTGCTCTTTTATCTCAGAATCTCAGAATTCTTTAAAAACAATAAAATCAATAATAATTTAAACTTAAAAAACTATCTAAGCACCTTTCAATTAAATTAATCAATTTTAATCGTATAAACAAATACGCATTTCTCTATATTCAATTTCCAAATACTGTGCTATGTATTTATGACTAATTTAGTAGCTTTTGTTATACTAGCTATCAACTAGGGAATCTCGGTAATAAGAGAGTTATCAGCTGTTATCTTTATCCATACAGTCAATTGATTAGACAGGGGAGAACTAACCCAGTGCGATTGTAGAGAGCGCCTATTGCTCAGTTTATTTTGGCACTTCAAATGAAGCTTTTGTTTTGCTAAGCATTTCCATTAAATATTCGAAATGCTTGTGTTTATAATATGCATGTCGATTGCATTTACAATGTTCTTTATAATATCTGCTGTGGCGGTCAAGAGAAGGCAACAATATGCGAACCAAAATGTGGGCTATATCATCAATGAAGGGGGCTGTAAGTAATTAATGTCTTATCAGATTTTAACTGCACATTATCGCACGATCAGCAAATACACACATATAATTTATTGAATGTGGAATATTTCCAATTCCACTTTGCAGCGCGTGTTGTGGCCCCTGTTGGGATTAACCAAACACACTACCAACACTCCGGTGCGCCTGTTACACATTATACACAAGGTGGTGTGCCAGTCACGCATTATACACCACAAGGCGTTCCAGTGATTCAGTATCCACCTCCAAGTTATCAGCCTAATGCTTATCCTCTTCAAACCGCTAGGTAAGTTGATAAGAAATCGTTTAAATCGTCTACATAATCTCGTTTTATAGCCAACTCACAGTGCAGCTGACTGCATCTCCTGGGTAAGTCCTATTAGTTAAATATTATTAACAATTGTTATAATAAAACTATAATCATTTTAGCATATATTCACCCAATCCACCTATGCAACAAAGATCTTTCAACGATGGAATTGCAACTGGAGCAGATCTAAGTGTTCTTCCTTGCAACGATGAGAAGAGGCCCAGGCAACAAACCCATGAAGGTGCAGTGGAAACAGTTAGCCAAATCTAAATACATTATTAAAATGTGATTATATTATCAAATGATTATTACACTGTTATTGTTTGCAATTTTAAATGAAGCTGCCAAAGATGGTCACTCTATTAGTCAGCTGTTAGTCTATCGGTAGGCCAAGACTTCAATATTACGATAATGGTGTTGCCAGACAGATTAATTAAGTTAAGCATTTTAGATCGATAATTTAAGCAACGGAAAATATATATTAATATGACAATATAGTGATTGTAAAATACACACATAAAAAATATTATTAAGATTATTTATGAGTATTTGCAGAGAAATATACGGTGGTTTTGGTATTGATTGTCAGCTGGCCAATATGTGGCCATCGATAACGACAGGCTGGCAACGCTGTTACACAGCTCTTTGCCGTGCAACTTCTTGATTGCAACTTAAATTTTCCAGACGGAAAACAACGATTTGTTTGATTTACAACAATTAACAATTGCGAACGCAGTGACGTTTCAATTTGAACTCAATTAACAGTGAAAAATGTTGGTCAACGAAGCCAGACAAGTACTGAGCCGCGCCAGCTCCTTGGCGGCACGTCACCAGGTGAGCAGCCAAAGCAAAAGTTGTCTCCTGATAGGAGAGAAGGGGGGTGTGTGTATGGCGGCTGTTTGGGCAGTGCCATTATATAAGATTAACCGAAAATATTAGTAAAAACAAGATAATTTGCGATAAAATTCCACTTAAATGCGTTGTGAGAATATCGCAACAGGCGATTATGTAAACGTTTTTGCATTGGCCAAGAGGCAAAATTGGCATAACGTGATTAGACAGAATAACAACTAAATTAAATTTGGTAATTTTCCAGCTGCGTGCTATTAGCAACACAACTCAGGTGGAACAGCAGGCAAAGCCAAAGGAAGCATTGGAACCGCAGATTAAGAAGTTTGAGATCTACCGTTGGAGTCCGGACAATGCCGGCGAGAAGCCGTACATGCAGACCTATGAGGTTAACATGCGTGAATGTGGCCCCATGGTGTTGGATGCTCTTATTAAGATCAAGAATGAGATGGATCCCACGCTGACATTCCGTCGATCATGTCGCGAGGGTATTTGTGGTTCCTGCTCCATGAACATTGGCGGTATCAACACCTTGGCATGCATTAGCAAGATCGATGCGACCAGCTCGAAACCATTGAAAGTATATCCCTTGCCTCATATGTATGTGGTGCGCGATCTCGTTCCGGACATGAACAACTTCTATCAGCAGTACAAAAACATTCAGCCATGGCTGCAACGCAAGTAAGTTGACTAGCAGCTATTGTATAAACTTGGCCTAAATTGTATCCTTTTTAGAAACGAAGCTGGTGAGAAGAAGGGCAAGGCACAATACTTGCAGTCTGTCGAGGATCGCTCCAAGTTGGATGGCCTCTACGAGTGTATCATGTGCGCTTGCTGCTCGACATCGTGTCCCTCGTACTGGTGGAATGCCGAGAAGTATTTGGGTCCAGCTGTGCTGATGCAGGCCTATCGTTGGATCATTGATTCGCGTGATGAGAAAACCGAAGAACGTCTGAGCAAGTTGAAGGATCCGTTCAGCGTTTATCGTTGTCACACAATCATGAACTGCACACGCACCTGTCCCAAAGGTTTGAATCCAGGACGTGCAATTGCTGAAATCAAGAAATTGCTTTCTGGTCTTGCCTCGAAGCCAGCGCCCAAATTGGAGACGGCAGCGCTGCACAAGTAGAGAATTTGTTAAGCATCAGACTCCTTGTTTGTGAATCCGCTCCCTTGACCAGTTTAGTTCGCCGCTGGCAATAGTTGATAACCATGATAACCAGTGGGCGCTCCTCCAACAATATTTTTGCTTATTATGTTTATAATTTATTTAAGCTTAAAGTAAACGACGATTTGTTATTACAGTTTGTAAAGGGAACTTTGTAGTCGCAAAAAGTAATCAACTAAATGGTGTATCTATGAAATGCGTTTCTTTACGGAGCTGTTGGCGAGGTCTCATCGTTCATTTGTATGTCATCTGCTGAATAGAAATCCTGTGTAACCGGAATAACACGATCATTGGTCTCATCATCCTCCTCATCGTGACTGTCCGTATCTTCGCTATCATCGTTCGCTGTTCACATCGAATGTTATTTAAAATTATTGATTTTTGCCTTTGCCACTTACCATCCTCGTCGTCGGTTTCGATGCCCGGCATAGTGAGCACCTTTCCAAGTGGCTGCAAATCTGTGGCGGCTGTTTTCATCGACTCACGCTATGAAGGATTGCAAATCATACAAAATAATCCTTTGCCATTTCATGTATGTGTACCAGACGTACCCAATTCCTGCGCTCATCCTCAAAACGCTTCGTCTGTACCTCATCATCATTTGGTATGTCAAACCAAAACCTGTTAGCCACTGATGGCTTGAGATTGGGAAAGAATGGAATCATTGACATTTTCGCAACGCTTTTTGAGTTTCTTTTAGAGAGTGTTCCGTTTACTTTGTTTATGTACTTATTTGCAGGCAAATTGTGCAGACACTCTGGCCACCTTGTACTGCGGTATATCGATAAATTTGATATCGTCGGCATGCGGCAATCGAATTATATTATTTGTTGTTGCATTGGAAGGTGAAAATAAATTAGACAAACTATGATAGAAATAACTTGCAACGATCGTCTGGGCAAGAAGGTAATATTAATCAGTTTACGAGAGACCAATTAACAACGACGAGTATTTGCAACATAGGTGCGTGTGAAGTGCAATCCCGACGATACCATTGGCGACCTAAAGAAACTGATAGCGGCACAGACTGGCACAAAGCATGAGAAGATTGTGTTGAAAAAGTGGTATACAATCTACAAGGATCCCATTCGTCTATCTGACTGTGAGTACCAATAATTGAATTGTGTTCTGATTTATTTCAATCACCAAATATCACTTACAGATGAAATTCACGACGGCATGAATCTGGAGCTGTACTACCAATAGTTTGCTTGGCCTAATACACCTTTTATACTGTCCAATATAAAAACTTAATATGTAGATATAAACAATTACAAAATTTTCTATTAACAAATCGTTCAGTTAATCTTTTACATGTTGAGACAATGACACAAAAAGCAATGTCAGCATCAGATTAGCAACAATATGAGCATAAATATAAATCAATATATCAACCATTAAGATTTGCAATTGTTTAATAGAAACTAAAATTCAATCGCGCTTTTGCTAGCAAACGCAGGATTTTGGACTAGAATAAAGTTTTGTATGCATAAATAGTACGCTGCATACTAAAATTATCGATGTGATAAATCCTATCGATACATCGCATTCTATTTATCTATCAACAATACTATGTGTATACGCGTGCCTATCGAACCATTCGTATTTTTTTGTTCGCTGGAATCGGACGTGTTTTCTTTTCGCTGTGCAAAGTCTATTTATAACGCGTCGCGACCGCCACTGAATAACAAATTGTGCAAAAGCACATTAAAGGAAAACTGTATTTTCGATCTACACAAATTGAATGTGTAAAAAGTAAGAGAATCCATATTTTCTCTGATGCTTGCACTTGTGTGTATACGTGTACGCACTGCGGTGTGTGCACTTGTGTGTGTGTGTCTCTTTTCCTTTCGGCCCGCAACAACAACAACGGCGCGTTGATTAGTGACGCAGTTGCGGGGCGGAAAACTTGTTTGGATTTTCACACATTTTTACCCAAAACGGAATGTTTTAATGGATTGCCTTTTGCAAAAGGGCGAAGCGACGCATTTTATCGATTAACACCAGACGACAACAGTGTTTGTTTATGGCGTGGCCACCCTGTCGGCGTTATTATGACTTTTCGCTAGCCTCTGTTTATGCTCTCAAGTACTGCCTGCCCTTAATGCATATGTATTGGTGCTGCTTCGACTTGTCGAGTTTATTTTTTGCAAGGCCCACCGGCAATGCGTGATGTGAAGTGTACTTGTTGTTATTTTTAGCATCCGCTGCGCTCTCATTGCAATCTAATTAAATCTCAAGCAATTGAGCTCATTTCCACACACGCATTGCATAATTTGTAATGTAAATGTTTTAGGCCAACTGCATGATTTGTGAAGCACTCGAGCATTGAAAAGAAACCGGGCATTGCGTAGACATTCATACATACATAAATATTTGTATCTATGTGTGTTTGCATGTACAGATGTATGTGTTAAGAGTTTCGTCGGAGCGAGTTTCATTAACAATTGTAGCTCGTTTCGGCCCCCTTCCCCCATTCCATTTGAAGTGAAATCTATGCTGCGTACTGTAAACAACCCACACCCCGTAATACACACACACACACACGTATAAACAAACATGCTTGGCATTTGTTAAATTAGGAATGTATTATACCCCCTCCTCCCACATTAACTTAATGGCTTGTCTGTCCATTTTTCATTTGCAGTAAACCCTATTAAGTAGCTATGAGTGGGGATATTTATCAGATAGAGACGCGCCGGCGTTCGCGCTCCAAGACGCCTTTCCTGCGCTCCAGCTGCGATCATGAGAATTGCGAGCATGCCGGCGAGGAGGGACATGTGCATCATAAGAAGAAGAAGCCATCGATGGCACCAAATGTGCAGTAAGTACTTGCCTAATCAGCATGCATCAGTATGTATCTATTTCCCATTAACCCAAAATAGAATTTGTTGCTTATCACTTGAAAATGTCGGCGCTATCAGCGCATAACGGTTTCGTATTTGAAAGCAAACTTTTTCTAATTAAAGATAATTTTAATACTCTATGCTGTCAAGCACGCGAGCAGAAGTTAAAAACAATGAACGTTAATTTTTAAAACAAACTCAAGCGTCATAAATATAACGCACATGGTCACCCTGTTTGGGTGTGTGTGTGCATGTGTATGTATATGTGTATGACCATGACGTCATCGGCTTGTTATTCACACTCTCAACGAAATTCTTAATAACATGAGCAGCTGAAATCGCAAGCAAAATTAGAGATGAGCAAACTATCACGGTGACAGTGACGGTCACTTCAAGCAAGCGCAGTCACTGTTTTGCCGTGTAAACTCACATAATAGTATGTCATGCAATAATGGAAAAGCTTTTACAATTGCTTTAAATCTTCATTTGTCCACAATTATCTGTGTTAACATAATTGACAATCGTCGCTTTAGTTCTCACATCTGTCAGCCGGAATGGCATCACGCTTTGCACAGTCAGCTCAGCTCTGATGCAAATTCATAACGTTGACTGAGCTGCTATAAATACAGGGTGCTTGAAAAGCTATCTTTGTTTTGGCGCGCAAATTGAATTGAACGTTTGTTTTTGTAATGGTTTGCTGCTCGTTTAGATGATGATGACGATGACGACATCATCGCGTGTAGGGTGGAGGCAAACTTGGCCATGAGAGATTTATATTCACGTTTGTTGTTGCTGTTTACATTTACGTTTAAAGCCACAAAACCAAATGCCGTTGGCTGGCGTTGTTATTTTTGAGAATGAAGGTCAGACGGGTTTCTATTTGTAATTCATTTATGAACCCGTTCCCCCTCTATGTTGTAGTTTTCGTTTTTCTGTTTTGATTCACTTTTTTGGGTTATGTGATTTCCGCAAACATTACTAAATGATTTACATATTTGCAGAACAATTGTGGAAGAGCACGTGGTGGAGACTAAAACGAGCAGCAGCACCATCAATCGGAGTAGCAACAATAAAGCGACACGCTCGAAGGGATTTGCAGAGCTATCGTCGGATTATTCAAGTGATTATGCGACACCGGAGGGCAAGGGCAAAGGCACAACAAGCACGGCCAAGTCCACGGTGACCACAATGTTCACCAACACCAGCAAGAGGCTGGGCAATGCTCTCAGCAGTTTAACCGCTGCCACTTCAACACCTCGCAGTCAATTGGAGACAACACAAAATGTGCTCAATTCAGCCCAGGAGCAGAGACGCAGTAAACGATCGAATGGCAATGCCAATTTAAGCCCAGATCATATTGCCTACATTGAGTACAGAGATGCGGGTGAATACTGGAAGTGAGTAGGCCATGTGAAATGGAGATTGCCATGTGTTAACTGTCCTCTCTCTATTGGCAATTGCAATTTGTTGAATTCTTTTGCACTATTCCTGTTATTTAATCATGTTTGTATTGCACAGCAAAACGCCTAAAACGGATTACACGTACTCGGAACTGTCGCCACATCGACGTCAGCTGGCCCCTGGCATTGTGGCCATGCCGAATATGTCACGTCGCAGCCTGGCGAATCATGATGAACGTGTTGATTATATGGTACAACAGAATCCCGCCCAGGAGGAGTTCATTCGTCGCCGTTATCAGGCGAAGACAACGCATTTGAATTACGATTCCAGCGATGAGGTGGACATTACGCATTTTGGCCAACAGCAAAATCAAAGCTGGTGGCTACTGCGTTTCATTAGCTTGATTGTGAGCAATGTGAGCAGCACCTGGACACGTCTTACCAGCATTTCGAATACGGAAACCAATGCATATCACAACTACTATGCCAATCAGCAGCGCCGACAGCAACATGGACTTGTGGCCAGCAGCCTGTTGAGTCTTTATCGTTACATTTATGTGGGCATTGCATCGGTGCTCAGTGTGGACACTTGGCTACTGAAATCTAACAATACAGAGAACAAATCAAAGAAACGTTTTCTCATTTTGCTGCTGATATTGCTGCCATTACTATTGCTAGCTGGTGAGTGCAAAAAAATATGGTTTAAACGATGGCAAACATACAATGTAAAGTCAAATATAAATATATTAAGCACATTGAGCATTGTTAGCTAGAGGTTGTCCTTGAAGCATGCCACAAGCATATAGTTCACCTTTAGCTAAACTTGTCGCAAGCATATGACGTCAACAGACGCCGTGAGAAAATATATATTTGACTTTATGCTGGAATGATACTTGCTAGTTATAATACTAATGCTAATACCAAACAAAATAACAATTGCTGATTGCAACTTCCAAAACATTGCAGGTCTGTTCTATTATCTACATCCCAATGAAACCTTCCCGCCCAGCACCTTCAATCTAAACACATTCACACTCCCCGAATTGCCCAAATTAAATGTTAGCGCCTATTTCAATACCGATCAGTATGAATCATTGCGCTCCCAGGCGGTTGAGCAGGCCGTAAGGTTGCGTGATTGGGCCGATGATTATTTATTGTATTTGCAAAAAATCGGTCAGAATGTGGCCAATAAGGGACGTCAGTTGTTTCAGGCCAATAATGAGCAATATTATGAGCGTCTTTAAAGAATATTTTCAACATTTTTGCCATCGTTTCGTTTACGAGCTGCTGCAACAGTTGCTCATCTAACAAAAAAAAAAAAAAAACAGAAAAGAAAGAAAGAGACAATCTAAATTTATTTCATTTGATTTATGAACAATTTTCAAGTACAAATTATATAGCATTTTGTTTAGCTTACTACAACCCACCTAAAATATACGAACACATACATCACCTTATGTATATCCTATCCCATCCCATCCTATCATTTACCCTTTTCATGCCGTCCCCCACTCATTGTATTCCCTGCCACAATCGACCTCTTAGTGACGCCATGTGGAAAGAAGGATAGAGATCGCAGCGCTGTTCGAATCTGCAGAATTTAATCAAATTTACATTACAAACAATTATATATTCATTCTATTTGTCGTACATTTGTTGTTGGCCTTCTGGTTAGTTTTGCTACAAAATAATAATAATTGCAATTGTTTAATAACAAATTGCAATATGTAACAAAATTTCCCTTTTGTGCCTGCAACAAATAATCATAACTTTTTTGTTGTCAAACAACGTTCAATATTTTTTGTGTAATACTTTTTCTCTTTGTTTGCCTTTGTAATTGTTAAAAAGAAAAAGAAAAAAACCAAATTAATTAATAAAAGAATTGCAAACATTTTCATTAAGAAAATAAACAAACAAAAAAGAGAATAGTTTGTTTTATTTGCCATTTTGTTGAGAGATTAAAGCGAATGCGAGATGAAATGGTAAGTAAAATATTTATAGATCAATATTAGTTGGCCAGAATGAAAAGTCAAGCGAACAGAATAGAACTCTATCCTTCTGCATTTGGCGTCGTCCTATTACCAATATATTATTCCCCCTCCCCTTTTGAGGCCACTTCCACGCACATGTTGCACAAGTGTAGATGGTTGCATAATGTAGAAGGATATTTATTCTGTTGGCGCCAACTAATGTTGTTTCTTTTGGTGGTTTCCAGCTTGGCTTCAATTGCCGCACGAACAACGTTTGGCGTATGTGCAACGCACGGAGGCATTGTTGCCACTCCCGCTAACATTGTTTGCCACATTACGTGGCCAGTTGTTGCAGGCTGGAGCTGCCATCAAGACGTGGGTGCAACTTCCTGCCATTGAGCGGCCACAGGAGGCAGCTGCCATCAAACTGCAAATGGAGCAAGTGCAACAGAACATGCAAAAGTCATTGACGCCCGAGGAATATGAGAATATATTGAATCATGTGAATAGCTACGTGCAACAGCTGGTGGCACTCAAATTGCAACAGCAACACGACGCACAGCAGCAACAATTGTCGTCGCAACAAATTCAAATCATTGTTCAACTGATGCGAGAGAATCTTCAACAATTTGTGGAGCAGAAGACGCAGCTTAGCGAGCAGCAGTTGGCGGATCTTGCGTTGCAGTTGAAGCTGCAGTTGCAACAGTCGGGCGAGTGGCAGGCTCAACAGCAGGTGCGGCTAAGCGAGGCACAGCTTGAGGAGATTACGCGTTTGATCAAAGCGGAAGTTCGACTAGAGGAAACACACTATACGCTGCTGCTGGAGAGGATTGATTTGACGGCGCTGATGAGGCGTCTGCTTGCCACAACGGAACTGAAAGAATTTGTGGACGCACGCATTGCACTGGCGCAGCAGCAACAGTTGGAGGGATCTGCTCAGCTTGTGGACGAGCAGCAAATTGATCATCTGAACCGGGAAATTGCATTCATCAAGCTGGCACTGTCGGATAAGCATGCAGAGAACGCCGATTTGCAGCAATCCATAAGCAATCTGAAGCTCACGCAAGATGATCTGCTAGCCCGTATGCAACAGCATGAGCTGGCCCAGGATCAGCGTTTTAGTGGACTTCTTGCCGAGATTGAGAGCAAATTGTTGTCATTGAATGACTCGCAATTTGCGCTGCTCAACAAGCAAGTGAAGCTGACGCTGGTGGAGATTTTGGGCTTCAAGCAGGCGGGCGATGGCAAACTGAATGATTTAGATCTGCAGAATTGGGTGCGCAGCATGTTTGTGGCCAAGGATTATCTGGAGCAGCAGCTGCTTGAGCTAAACAAGCGCACGGACAACAGCATACGCGAAGAGATCGAACGTTCCAGCCTTGTGCTGATGAGCGACATCAGTGAGCGTCTCAAGCGAGAGATTCTACTTGCCGTCGAGGCGAAACACAATGAGAGCAGGCTGCCGGAGAAGTTGCAGGTGCAGGATGAGCAGGTGCGCAGCATTGTCAAGTCTGTGTTGGCCATCTATGATGCCGATAAAACGGGTCTCGTTGACTTTGCCCTGGAATCGGCTGGCGGCCAAATACTCTCCACCCGCTGCACCGAAAGCTATCAAACGAAATCGGCCCAGATCTCTGTTTTTGGCATACCCCTGTGGTATCCGACCAATACGCCCAGAGTTGCCATCTCACCCAATGTACAGCCCGGCGAATGCTGGGCATTTCAGGGATTTCCCGGTTTTCTTGGTACGTAAACGCGAGACGCTGCATATGCAATTACTTTGCAACTTTCTAATTCCATGCAGTGCTGAAGCTCAATTCAATGGTTTATGTTACGGGATTCACATTGGAGCACATCTCCAAGAGTCTATCGCCCACAGGACGCATTGACTCTGCACCACGTAACTTTACAGTTTGGGTAAGATGACCTAAGATACATAATGATTGTTGAATTGAGAGACTTAAACTTTGATATGTTGCAGGGACTCGACCATGAGAAGGATCAGGATCCAGTGCTGTTTGGTGAGTATGAGTATCAGGACAATAATGCGTCTCTTCAATACTTTCCCGTACAAAATGTGGACATCAAACGGCCATACGAGATTGTCGAGCTGCGCATCGAGACGAATCATGGCCAACCGGATTATACATGCTTATATCGCTTTCGTGTGCATGGCAAACCGCCAGCCTCATAGTTGAGTTGAGCCCCACTTCCTGCCGCAGGACACATCAATTGTGTACTGTATACTTTATACTTTATAGTCATAAGTTCAAGTGCAAGTTCAAGTCAGGTGTGTGTACATAACTAATGTCAGTGCCTTAAAAAGGAACAAATCGTGGAACAACAACAAACTACTTACAGCAAATCTAAGCTAATAAACAGATTAAGGCTATAGCATATAAGAGTCTATATTGTAAAAAATATGATGAATAAGTTGGGACAAAGTGTGTTAAGTAGAATTTGTATATACCTACATAGATAGCATAGTGTTAAGTTAGCTGCTGTCTAAACTATTGTGTCCTATAATATTTATTATGAATTAGTCGCACAGAAAGAGAGCGAAAGAGAGAGAGAGAGAGAGAGTGAGAGTTGCATTATAATTTTAAATTGTTTATTTTGCCATTTTTGTATAACGTTTTAAACTATTAATAGTCATAGGCATTAAACTAACTAAGTTAACTAAGCCATATGCTTGCTATATCATTTATATATACATTAAGTTCAACTTATGTTAAGTTCAATTTATGAATTATTTGTATAATTGAAGCACAATAGTAAGCAATCAAAACAAAGTCAACTGAAATATGGAATAGATATAGTTATATATCTCGTTTTGAATGCAAATTGAACATATCTCGAAGCCAACACACAAACTAAGTTTAACAAAGTGAACCCAAAAATAGTTAACTAATTAGTTATACCAATAAGTTTAAACTTTATACTCTGCTACTCTTTGTAATTATGCTAAAAACCGAATTGTTTAAAATTATAAATTCACTTTAAAATGTATTGAAAACAATTGATGTTGAAGTTGCTCCTACTAAAGCCCGTTTTGGCAGTTCTTTTTCCTTAATTTTTGAAATAAATGCGTTGCACAGAAAACTATTTAATTTTTAATTATAATTAATGTTTATTCAGCTGACCTAAAAGTTTTGTTTATGAAATTGTTGGGGAAATGCAGGCGTTACTGAAAGAGTGGGAACAGTATATGTGCAATTGTGCAATGTGCAATTCTTTTAGTTGCCTCCATAAATAATCTCTAAATTAATTAATTATGAAATCAATGCTTAACAGTTAATTAAAATGCTTTAATTAACAGACAAGCGAGCAGCAAGAACTTACAATTTCTTGCGACATTCTTTTGACAATAGTTGAAAAGTGTTTGTCATTTATTATCAAGCTTTGTCTGCGCTTAAATTGGATAAGCTCATTACCATATATGGCAGCTGAAGATTATTATGTTTGCAGGCATTTCATTTCATTTCATTTTGTGTAATTTAACCAAATTCCAGCTGAGCCAAGTAAATGTAATCTTGCAATTGCAAGAGCTGACTGCAAAACGTATGTATTTATTTCAACCATTTCAGCCATAAATATGCAAACGTATGTGTGTGTGTGTGTGTATATGTGTATGCATGTGTGTAGAAGGATTTTGGCAACGGAGTTCATATTTAGCAAACGAAGTCGACAAGGCACGCACTTAATTAAAAGCCGCTGCTGACTGATAGAATGACTGACTGAGGGAATGAGGCATGCTTGCTACATTTTGGGGCAAGGAATTGCTTGCAAAATAGATGAAATTGCAGTGCTTAAACTTATACTACTACTAGTGTGCTACAGTTGTGGTAAGGTGCGGGGATCCCAAGCATTGAGCTGTAGGGTAAGAACGTGCCTTCCTCTACTCCTTCTCTGCCATCTGCAACTCGCTCTCTCTCTTTCTCTGTCGACATTAAAGGCATTGCTCACGTGCTTTTCTCTGCTCTCTCTCTCTCTCTCTCTCTCTCTTCCTCTGTCTGTGTATTTACTGAATGACCCACCCAGTTAACTCCTACAGCCACCCGCCCACACATTCTTTCTACGTGTTTATTGCAACCTGGCTTTAATTGTTTGGGGCGTTTTGGGGCCAATACAGTAGCACACATTTCTGCCAAAGCAGCTAAAAAACTTTGCATTTTTGTGCCTTTTTTTCTTTAAATGTTCTGTTTTTTTTTTTTTGCTGTTACAAGTGAAATTTATTTGGGCCTCATTAGACCTGTGCTGCTATCAGCTCAAATGCTCGTTAGTTTTTATTTACCCTAGCAAAGGGTATTCCAATTTGTGTTAAACTATTTAAAATCAAACTAAAAGAAACTTATAATACCTGATCGATTATGTAAATTATATTATTTATTTTTTTTTAATAAATTGTTTAACACTCAAGCAAAGTAACAATAGCTCTTTTGCTGGAAAGAGTATTCACTATTCAGCTTATCGATCAAAGCTATTTTTTATGTTTTTTTTTTTTAGCATTTGAGCTTGGAGGTGAAAGCGTGTAGCAGGTTTAATTTGTTTACACAATTCTTGCCGCAGAGCGAGTGGCATTTTGTTTGAGTTGAGCTCAAAAAAAATCAAAAAAAAAAAAAAAAAATCGACGAGAGAAGAGAAATGCAAAGAAAATAAAATTACAAAATTGAAAACAACTTTAACTACTCAGAAAGTTTACTCTCTCTCACTCTGTGTGTGTGTATGTGTGTAACAATTAAACAGCAGCTAAAAAATAGTGACTAATGAGAAAAGTTATTAAGCAACGGCATTCAAAAATCAAATAAAAATAAAATAAAAAAAATGAAAACAAATAAAGTGAAAATATATAACAAATAAAACTACGCCAACTTTGAACTTTTGTGTACTTAAGAATAAAATAAAACTGAAAGTGTGCGCGCCATAAAGCGAGTTGGCTAAAACATTGAAATCATTGCCTTTATGTTTACCCCATGTGTTAAGAACTGCACCCCCTTGCTGCCCACCCTCGCTCTCCTCTTGTCGTCAGTTATCAGCGCAAGAAAATCAGAAACTTTGACACAACTTCAACTGAAGCTGATAAGCATTGAAAGCGCTCATAATATCAAATACTTTGGCCAAGTTATTCGCAATAACGATATGGGACCAAAACTTCCTGGCGACCTTTATGGGCATTCTGGGAACTGGGCGGAGTTTGGGGGCCAACTGCGAAACTTGGACTGAGTAGCGGCACGCGACTCAGTTTTAGCTGTTGTTTTGCATTGCTTAAAGTGTATACCCTGTAAACGAGCCACAAGTAGGGTAGATTAAAAGGTATTTACATTGTTATCAATTTGGCATGCATTACAATATTAGAATAATTATCATAGCATACTTTTTGGGGCAGCGAAAATGCAATATCAACCTTCAACCCTTTTATACTCTAATTAACCTATATTTATTAGCCAAGTTAATACTTTGTTGCTTAGCTGAGCACACTTTAGTTGCATATACCCCATTGCAGTTACTTTTGTCTTGTTTAGTCTTTAATTTTCCTGAAAATATGATTAGGATTTACATTGTGGCAGTTGCCGCTAACTGTGTGCCACACAATGTGGCAAACGCAGCGCAGAGACATGCAACAATCAACATTAGATATGCGCATACATTTGGCGGCTGTTGAAAACTTTTGTGAGTGTGTGTGTGTGTGTCGGAAAGTTGACATTGCTTAGTTAGAGCCATTTGTTTGAGTTTGCGGCCATAATTAAATTTGCAGTTAGCCAACTTTGCAATAATTTCACAGACCGTTAAGTTGTGAGACGAAATGTAAACTTTAAAATTGATTTTCAAACATTTGAATGACATGTGTGGCCACATTAGCTCACATATGCTTTGCCGGAAATGATGAAATGTATTTGTATTTGTGGCCATAATAAAATAAACTTGTCACACGCTTGCCCATTATGCCCCAAAAACATGGCCCCCTTCTGATGGCCTGCTGTCCCCTCTTAATGCGTGCCTAAATGCCATAGTCAAATGCAATAAATGTTGCCCAGAGCTGGCTGAGTGGAAATTTTCATTGGAAATTAAATTACGCATGAAACTTGTTTACAAATCCAAAGTTAATCCTTACTCAGTCATTTAGTCATTCAAGCAGTCAGTTAGTCAGTCAGTCAGTCAGTCAGTCAGTAAGTCCGTCAGTCAGTTTGCTCCGTCCTGTCTTGCTCACATTAACCTTAATTAAGTGACAAACAACATCCGTTGGAACGTTGTCCCTGTCGCTTTGAACCCAGAAGTTCGACTCGCTCTCTCTTCATTTACAGGCAATTGAATTTTAATAGGATTTCGCTTTGGCCCAAACTGCCAGCCTTTAGGGCCACGTTTCAAGTATATATAGTGTAGTGTAGCCTTGCAGCTGCTGTTAGCCTCCCACTTCTTCTTCTTCGGCTCCCTTTTCCCCTCTGCCCTTTTCTTCGGTCGATTGTCAAGTGTCCATTTGCATATTTGTCGTTTCAGTTGCGCAACTTTTGCGCCCTTTGGCTTTTACTTATTTTGTTCACTCGTAATTCAATTTATTTGCAATGCTCGCAAATTTCTATCTTTTTTTTTTTTTTTTATATTTTATTTGGTGAAAGTGAAAAGATTTCTTCATCATTTCGCCCTTTGTTTTTAGCTATAGTGCCAGCGATATTGAAGTTCGTTGCGGCTAAAAGCGGCCACAAACCAGTTTAAGGGGTCTTAACGCATCATTTAAGCTGCTGACATCTGACCCAAGAGGGCACAGGAGGCAAAGCAGGCAGCAAGTTCAGATGAGTCAAGTTGAGTTGAGTTGAGGCAATGTCTAACATAGAATTTCCCTTAATTAAAGATTAAATGTGCTAAATTGTGCGGCCTTTCTTTCTTGGAGCAGCAGCAGAATTTCGCTTTAATACGCGCACTGATTGTTGTGGAGCAGCTGGACATCGTTTCCACATGCAATCCAGCCATCCATCAATCAATCAATTACGCTTAGAAGTGCGTCAGTACATAAGAGAATGGCAATAAAACGTGCTTCGAGTTCAGTTTTGTCAGCGAAATTTACGAGCAACTTTGCTAACAACAATGAATTGAAATTGAAATGTAACGGAACGTTCGAATGGGCCAACAGCAAAATCTTAGCTTAAAGGTTTTTCCTTCTTTGCCAATAAATCCTATTTTTATTTTAGCAAAACTTTCACTGAATAACACATCCATAATTAATACGACTCTGATTTATTTTCTGCATAGCACTGATTGAAATCATTTTTAATTTACATTTTGTAACAATTTTTCGCTTTTTATTTACATATGCTGTTGCAGCTCATATTTAATGAATTTCATACAATATTTGCCGTGTTTATTATTTACAGTTTTCATTTATTTAACAGACATGCTGTTGCTGTCCACTACAAAAACATACACCACAGCAAAAAGTTGCACTAAGCTGCAAAACAATTATTTAACTGAAAAGTGTTTCATGTTGTCAGTTGGACAGCATATCCTGCATTGAGGCTAGCAACAAAAGGCAAACGAGTAAACATTTTAAATGAAAATAAAAATAGCATAGATAGGGAGAAAGCAACAATGATATTTTCGTATTTAACTTAAAACAATATTCATTAAGAATGTTATAAAATTAAATGTATTTAGTTTAATTGACTAACTGTAGCTTAAATTCTTAAATTCTTAACGACTGTGATGCAACTTTAATTCCCCTGCTTAAAAGTATGCAACACAATGCGACGATTGCAGCTTTTGTGCACCGCTTAAAAGTGTGCAATGATTTTTATATTGTTGCCTTTCAGCCTTTTAATTGTGACGCTCAAAAGTATGCTGCATAATTTAATGAATGTCGATATACAACACAAAAGTCGGCAACGAAATGGTTGTATCCACCATAATTTTCAGTGCTAAAATTAAAGAAAATAAAGCTATTAAGTAAATCGTGATTTATACAGTGAGTAACTGTTAGTCGAGCACTCTGATGAAGTGCATTCTTATGGCGCTTAATCAGAGCAGCCGCAGTTATTGCAGTCGCATGGCTAAGAGCGAGTTGTCACAGTGGCGTTGGCCACACCACATCATTATAAGGCTCTGCTGCGATACTTAAATAAAAGCAGAGGAGACTTGCACACACACACACACACACACACAGATACAGATATACAAAATGAGTAGATACATTTATATACATGAAGATATATACCGCATATAGTATCATGTGTGGGTAAAGTACGAGTACTCATACTTTTCATGGCTGTGGCAACTGCTGTTGTTGACACAATTTCGCGCTGTGATTTCGCTGTGATTTCTGCACTCGCATTTTATTTACGAGCTTGCAATTTATCGAAGTTGGTTGCCATATGCCGTGTATTTCTTTTATTTAAGCTGTTTGCACATGGCCAATGTCACAATTGCAACTGCAGTTCTCAGTTTGCAGTTTGCAGTTTGCATTCTGCATTCTGCATTGTCAAAAAGTTTAAACAAGCTACCAATCAACGTGAGAAAGCGACAGAAAATAAGTTCAGTTTGCCATTCGCTGTTGTTGTTTTAATTGAATCAGCGTGTTGTTTATTAGCCTGTCAAGCAGATCCGCATCACAGGCAGCACATTCATTATGCCGCACACATGCAACGAATGCAATAATAACAACAATTATAATCCTGTTTTGTTCGCAATGAAAACAATTAATGTGCAACAAGCACTAGCTGGCTTGTCACACAACATGTATACATATATATATACATTTATTGATTTTCAATTAAACAATTACTAAATTATTAATCAATACAAAGTGTCG
The DNA here is from genome assembly GCA_018901825.1 of Drosophila funebris. NCBI lineage: Eukaryota > Metazoa > Arthropoda > Insecta > Diptera > Drosophilidae > Drosophila > Drosophila funebris. The sequence continues at coordinate 589,266 of JAEIFK010000271.1, forward strand.
GATTAATTATAAATTAATCAATTGCCAGAAATTATCATTTTGCAATCATTTTAATAATTCAATTCTAGGCTTCTGTGTGCGTTGTGTTAACGCCGCTTTCGATTTCATTTTGGCCAAGTATTGTATGTGTACTTGGCCATAACTTCTATGGCAATTGAATTGCAATTGTATCTGTGACATTTACACAGATTTATGAGCCATAAAACAAGGACTAGACTCCCACGCACAACCCAAGTGACTTTGTTGAATGGCGCTGCCCTTTTTTTATGGCTGCCAATAAAAAAAGGCAACAACAAGTCGCACATTTGTTTAGTACAGGTATACGTACATGTATTCATACATTTATTACAAGCTCGTGTTTTATGCTACTGCCAATAATTGTTGTTGGGCCCCGAGTATTGCGCATTTGGTTAATTTTAATGCAAAACCCGTTAATGCAAAGTAAACACAGTTGAATCAAATCTAAAACCTCATTGTTTATTCAAGTTAATTGCGTACAGGTGGATCGCTAAATGTTTGCTTATTTGTTTATGGACCCTTCATTACCAGGTCCGAGTTAAAATAACGTTTGCCCTTTGGTCATTTACCTTCGTTTTATTGTGTATTTGTGTGTGTGTGTGTGTATGCGAGAGTTTTTATAATCCTGGCGACATTCTAATTATGCTCCATGCATATTTCATAAGCCCAGGGACTAAGAGTTTTAGCTCAAACGACAGTTAAGCCAAATTGGATATTCCACCCGGAGATGTACTTATACTATACGCTGGTAACTATGCCACAACTGTGTGCCACGGCATATCCGTCGAGTGCTGCAACCGCAGGTGCTCTCACCATGCACTTTAATAAACTTCTTCAAAGTGCACAAAGTAACGCATTGTCTTAGAGCCAAGCTAGCGGCGAGGGCTGTTTCGCAAGTAAGCAGCGCAATTTGAACTTTTAATTGGTATAATCAGCATGAAGAGAAATGTTATACAAGTTAAAACCGTTGCATACTTTCATGCGCATCAATTTAATCTCTTTTTGAATAAACATTGCATACTTCTAGGATCACTTTAAAATGATATTTGTGTTACTTAATTTAATACTTAACGTTTCATGTAGAATGCAAACTATTCTTCATCGCATTCTATGCATTTTCTAGTACTTTAGAAACTGCCCTCTTTCGCTCGTAAATTGGAACTGCTCGCCTTGGGCTGATATGGCTGATATGACGGCTGAATGCCGATGCCAATGTCTTAGTCTTCCAGTTGGCCACTTGGCAGCCCGCTCGCTTTATAATTGCCATGGCAACGGCAAAGGCAACGGCAACAGCGACGGCAACTTGCAACGCGCTACTTGCAACGTCGCTGCTTTGGAACTTTTTGCATTTTGTCTATAGTTACCAAACGCTGTTGTTATCAAATTGCTTTTAGTAATCTCTCATAGTTTCATTTCTTTTTCTTTTAAAACTCGTTTCCTTTATTTTTGCCGCCGCCTTCAATCTAATGTTCGCCTCTTGCTTTTACTTTCGCAGCGTGGCGATCCTTAATTGCAGGTACACTTAGATAAGTTTTATTTCTTTTTCTTTTTCTTTTTTTGCAATTGCAATTACTGTTATTCTTTGTCTTTGTAATTAAAATGGGCAAATGATTTGATTTCAGGTTTATGCTTTCAATACTACTACTACACTTTTGCTTTAATCAGGCTCATTGTGGGTCATTTCAAGGCAACAATACGATAAAAGTGAATGCACAAGTTTTTGTGATACAACTGGGTGACCATTTCGTAGCAAGTTTACTCAACTTTCTGTTAATGTGTATGTGTGTGTGTGTATGTGTGTGTGAGTGTGTTCGTGTGTTGCAACTTGCAAGTTTGTTTATAAAACTTTTCCTGGGCAACAAGCACAAAAACTTGCTACACTTTTTAGCACTCCATTTATGCGCTTTTATCATGCCATGCATATTTTTGTATTATATGCTTTTGTTTGCATTTCAATGCGAATATAAATAAATAAACAAATTGCCTTTAAAGTGCTATTAACTGGGCTAAAAAGCCCAAATCCAAAGCCCTCAAAATATGCGAAATGCAACGATTTAATTGTGGGTTTTTGTATCAGATATGAAGTTGTAGGCTTTAAAATCAACTAAGCCGTGTTAATTAAATTAAATGCAGCTTTTGCGGTAAGCTGGCCAAAAGTAAATTGGCCTAAAACTGGCCTAAATGAATGCAGCATGCTAAGTGTTTTGTTTTGTTTTGTTTTGTTTGCATTTCAACCAGACAAATCTGGCATTAGCTCATTCAATGCCATTGACAAGTGTCTGCAGCAAACGGCAGCAACGGCAGCTTGCCACAACGTTTGCTGTCCAATTTGCATAAAGTGAAAAGTGCTGCTGCACAGTGGGGCAAGTGCACGTTGCGGGCGGAATGGGGTGGGGTGGGGTGGGTTTTGTGTCAAATATACGGGTACTCGTATTTTAAAACATTTGAATTATTTACATACGGCATTTGCATTTACAGGCCCCATAGCTTTGTTCTAACTGTTGACCTCGCACCCCCAAGAGGGCAGAGTTCCCCCCCCCTCTCCATGCTCTTTGCTGCATAAGACAAAGGCTATCCTTTAGAATTTCTAATTGTTATTTAATTTGCATAAACTTAAGACCTGCTTAACCCTCAGCTTATCTCTGTCTTCCCCACTCTTTCTCTTTGTGTCTCTCTTTCCCTGTTGGCTTATACACATGTCCAATAATATGAATCATTTTTATGGCCTTCGCAACGACACACAGCTGAGTGTTCTAGGCTAATTTATAAATCTTTTGGGCAACTTAAATTTTAAAACAAATTTTAATTTAATATTTATGGCATAACTTTGTGACATTTTTTATTGCGGCAAGTCTCGCAAGCAGAAAGGATTTGAATGAAAATCATAATAAATACGTTTATTATGCCTAATAAAATGAAACAAAGGCATTTGACAGTTTTATTAAATTTCACCCAGCCTTCGTGCTGCTTTGTAATTCATAGTCTAAAATGTATATATACATTCGTGTTGAGTAGAGGGTATGTGGGTTAGTCTAAATTGGTTGCTTTTTAAACAATTACTCAAGTGATTTGGTTTTTTGGGCTCAGCCGGCGGCAAATCCAATTTAGCATTGCCAAAAGAACTTGTCAAGTTGCCTTTAATTTGCAGATTAAAGAGCAAAGCGTGGAGAAAACAGAGTTTATTTTAGATGCACCGAATTGTAAATACTCTTTTATAATAATATATAATTATTTTACTTTATAATTAATTTAATTTGTTATTGAAAGTGTGAAAGCTATGCAATAGCATTGCATATTGATTGAGTTTGTTACTCTAATTAAAACACTTCTTATCAAGTATGTTACACAGTGTTGTCAGCACACCAACATATGCTTAGCTAGTATATTTATTTAGATAATTAATTTATGGTACTCTACTCTCTAGACTTTAGATTTATGTTTCCAACTTTATAAACTAGAATTAGTAGCAGAAATAGTTATTTATATAAGCTCAAAGCATTCCTTTTCTATAATTTCAAACAGCTTTAGCAATTTCAAATTTCATTTGACAATATAAGATGAATGCATAATTTTATATTTCATATACAAAAGCAAAATTGTTTTGATAAATTGTAAGCAAATATTTTATTGTAGCTAAATTATTATGGGCATGAAATGTGATCAACAAAATATGTCAAGCTGTTATGACTCATAATGCCACATAGAAGCAGCGTCTGTCCTCGCAGCTGTTGTTGTTGTTGTTGTTATTGTTACTGTTGTTGTTGCTGTTCTCTGTGTGGCAATTGACATTTTTCAGATGTCAAGGCACATTGATTTCCGTTTAGTTGGCTGACTTTTGCATGGGTATAGACCGGATAGAGATCGATTTGGCATGGCGTTATACATTTATGACATATCTATGCCATATATCATACGCCGTATGCCATATATAAATATGAGACTGTGCATATGTGTGCCAACTGTTGCGTATGTGATACAGCAACAGCATAAATTTATATATATATGTATGTATTTCTCATATTTTTTTGGGGCTTGACAGCGACACTTGATGAATATGAAAATGATTGTTATGAGCGTTTTATGTAAATGTAAGCGCATGAAATTTATAAAAGAAATTAGCAGCTGCAAAAGAATACAAGTTGAAAGCAATGGGAGGCAAAGGAAGGCGGTAACGCAGACGGCAACTGTTGACAGTTATCCTGACACAAACACGCATTGTCATGTCTAACAAGCGTCAGCCTCAGTCTAAGTCTCAGTCACAACTTTACATCGCCTGTCAGTCAGCCGCTGTCAAAGTTATGTGTGCCACAATATATTTACATACTTGTATTTAAACATGGTTGGAGTGTGTATGTGTGTGTGTGTGTGTGTGTTGTTGCACTGTTAATGCCCAAAGGCAGCAAAGAATGCAATTTGCCACAAAAAATGGCGCCAAGAAGCGATTCAATACTAAACGGAGGCATTTTAATGCAATTTGCATTGCAAAAACAAGTAGCTAACAGCGGCTGTTAACAGTCTGTTAACAGTATGTTAAGAGCATCTCTCAATCTAGCTGTGTTTAATGCACAAAAACTCATTCATAAAACGTAAACCAGAGAGCAAGCAAACTCTCGCTCTCTCTCTGTTATCCTGAGCACAGAGAGCGTCGCTCTTGGCCAAGTTGGATGCTGTTTGCCGTGTTGCTTTTGGCCAGCATATAAATACGTAGCGTACAGCAGCAAGCGGCAACAGTGGGCGACGCAACGATGAGCCTGTGTGACGTTTGCTTTAACTCAGTTATTACGTAGCCGCCGCGTATGACAATTTGTCACTTGGATATTGCAATTGACAGACAGACAGACAACTCGTCTGATCACATAAAGTTCTGAGTGCGTTTTTTATGTGTTGCGTGTAAATAACAAAAACTACTTTCAGTATTTGATTAACAACAAATTAAATTATATATTTAACATAAAGTTTTAATTAAATGCAAATGAAATTACATGGGACTGTGTGTGTTTGTGTGTGCGTGTGTGTGTGTGAGTCCAGAGTGCATATGTAGTGCAATTTAATCAGTCGCTGGACATGTGAAGCGGAAATTGTGATAAATTAAAAGTACATCATATCAAAAATTGCGCATACGCCAGCAGCAAGTGAAGTTGTGTCTGGCAATCTAACTGAAAGTTCTAAAACTTGTTTCACACTCGACGCTTTGTTTTTAGCGACAGTCGAGTGTCTGTAGGGGTGTGAGTGTGTGTATGTGTGTGTCTGAGTGTGTGTGTGTGTGGGTCTGTGTGTCTGGGCATTGCGCTAATTTCTCACACTTCAAATGTCTGGCAATGAATTTCCGTTTTGCCTTTTACGGGATGCTTTCACTTCGTTCACGTTCTGATTTCCTGCTTTTTGCCTTCGTTTTGCTTTTGCTTTGGCTTTTCACTTCCGCATGCCGCTGGCGAATTGTTTAGCTCAAGTGTTTTGTGTTTGCCTCCGTCCTTTTATCACCTCTTACTCCCACTCCCATTCCCACTTCCATTTTCTCTCTCTCTCTCTCTCGCCTCTTTACTCTGGCTCATCCATTGCTATCGTTTTGTAGCGCTGTCCGCCTTTTGTGCCATAAATTAAGCACTCTGACAGTGCATTTACCTTCGCATTGTTTGCCGATAAACACTTTATGCGAATTTGAGCTCTGCATTAGCGCTCTAGAATCTCTGGCTGGCTATCAATTCAGTCTCACGCTTTGATAGCGTTTGATGCCCTGCAGTAAGAAACAGCAATAAATGGGCTGACAGTTATGAAAGACCTCAAGTGAATTGCAATTTTACATACTTATTTGAGCAAATAATGATATAAAATCAAATCAGAATCAAATGTAATGATTATATCCATCAACAGCCGTCAAATGAATATTTAATAAGCCATCAACAGAAGTAGCAGAGGTAACAGAGGTAAGCGTAGGTGTATAAATTGGTAATTTAATTAAATTGCATAAATTAGTTGGTCATTGCCTTATCATTGCCTTAATTTGTATGCCAGCAGAAGATGATTCGTAATCGACAATAGAAACTTGGCTAACACTTTCAATGTTATTCAACGCTTTGTTAACGTTGTGCTGAAGGGCAACACTGGCAACACTTGATGCACCAGTGTAGGGAATCCACAATGATTGCTTCTGATTAGTTAATGGCGTTTATTTCATTTCAAATTGTTTGCCACACTCTGGCAGCTGCCAGCTCCTGCCTCCTGTTGTTGTTGTTGGCCGCAACTTCTGTCTGTAAGTTACGTAAGGCACGTAGCGTGAAGGCGAGAAAACACTTGTTGGTTGGGTGGGATTTAGTTGGTTTTTTTTAGTTAGGGTTTGCCTGGCACGTAGCAAAGTGGGCAAATCACAGTTGTACAATTACCAGCATGCTATGAATGAATTCAATATAAGCTAAGGGGTATGGTAATTGAAGATTAAAGTAATACATAGCAGGAGACTTGTAAATGGTTACAAGAAAAACTGTTGCCTATTTAAGTGGGCAGCGGAAATGGAAATAGGTTGCATTTACATAAAAGTGTTGCCCACTTTAGAGGGCAGTTAGGCGATACTTTAGGTACAAAAGCGGTTGCCTACATTTGAGGGAACTTTGGCAAGACCTTAAGTATAATAAGTGTTGCCTACCTTTGAACGTAGCAAAAATAGGTTGAAGTTCAGAAAGCATTGCCTACTTTCGCGCGCAGCGTTTAACTCATACGAACAGAAAGTGTTGCCTGCCTTTAAGCGCAGCTAAAATAGCTTCAAGTTGTTAAATAATATAAACAAAAAGCGTTGCCAGCTTTTAAGCGCACCTAAAACTAGCTTGCAGTTCAGAGTGCATTGCCTACTTTCGCGCGTAGTTGTTAGGTAATAAGAAGAGAATGTGTTGCCTGCTTTTAAGCGCAGCTGCAATAAATTTGCCACAGCGTGTGAAGTGTTGAAATGATAAAAATAACAACAAAATCTTACAGCTAACAAACAACTGCAACACTCGTACCAAAATAAACAACCGCAACAATCACAATAACAACAGCAACGACAACTGTAACCTGTGTGTGTGTGTGTGTGTGTGTGCGAAGGTTGCGTGTTTATTTTGTAAAGAATGTGCGACTAAGTGCATAAAATCCACGAACAAGCAAGATAACGGACAAACAAAAGAAGAAACGAATTTGAAAAAGGCGAAAACGTTAAAGTAAACGTCAAATTCCAACGGGATTTATTAGCAAAGGGGGCGGCGGGTCGCCAGCAGCCATGACAAGCATCAATTGCGTGTGGTTCTGTTTGCTGCTCTGCCACAGCTGCAACATATTTGGATTACTTCGCCTCGAACAGCACCACCTGGCTGAGGGTGAGTACAATCAAATCATAAAGAGTTTCTTACAAACATATAATTTACAGAGTTTTATAACCACAAAATTAAATCAGTGTCAACAAATAAAGTTAAAAAAAAAATAACTCAACTCGAATTGTGTTTTATACATTTCCATTTGTGATTTGGCATTCAACATTTTATGTCATAATGAGCGCAGCCTTTTGATTTAATGACAAACGTCATGGGCTGCCATAAAATATACGCACACATACACACACTCTCTGTACGTGTGTGTGTGTGTGTGTGTGTGCTTGCGTTTTATGCGCGCTTTTGATTTATTTCCAAGTGCTTTTCATTTTTTATGATAATTTATCAAAGCAGCGAGCACGATTCGAGCTGTTGCCAGTTTATGGCCAACACGTTGCATATCGTACAAAAAAGGTGGCAACAGCCTGCTGATTGCAGCTTAGCCTCTAATAATACGCCACAAAATGGTTTTAGACCAAGTTGGTAAACCTTTAAGCAAGAACATTACTTGAATGCTTAATGCCAAGCAAACAAACAGAAATAAAAACAAAAAAAAAACTGCCAAAAGCCAACTCAACAACGGCTTATTTCGCCTTTTTGCCTTTCTTTCCCGCTACGCCCCGCCCTGCCGCGCCCTTAACCGTTTAGCTTTGCCCTTTGAGTACTTAGAGGAGCATGAGGATGACTTTAACTACGACCTGGACGAGGCACAATCCCAAGCCAAATACGATGCACGTCTGCTGTCCGAGCAAATGCTGAGCGACGCTGAGCTACAGCAAAGAGCAGACATCGAATCCGGCAACAGCTATAACGGCAACGGCAACAGCAACGTCAACTCCAATGCCAACTCCAACGTTAACATTGAGGCCAACTCACAGTCGGCGTCTGAGTCTGACAACAGAGCACAGTCGGCAGCTGGCATTGTTGACTCCTCGGCAGCTGAGGATGACTTGGAGCCACATAGCAGAGCTGCGTCATGTTTTACAAATGGCCACAAGTACACACACGGCCAGAAGGTAAGCGCTATCAGCATTGCAGGTGTGTTTGTGTGTGTTTGTCTATCATTTTATTCCCCACTGTCTTGTGGCACATTTGCCACACCTGTGCGTGTGTGTGTGTATGTGCGAATATTCATATGCGGTTAAGATTTGCTTTAGCTTTCAGCACTTTCAGTATATGACTCAGTCAGTCATTGCTTTTATTGTTAGATTTATGGCAAAGTTTTAGTATTATTGCAACTGCTATAAATCGCTGTACTTCTCGCAAACAACTCTGTAGTTACTTAAAGTTAGTCTTTGCATTTGATATGTCACAATATTATGACAAGTTTATCTACAATCAGTTTTGATTTTAAATATTAGACTTTTAATATATATATTAACTAATTAATTTAATATATTTCAAATGTTGTTATTTCAACTTAATCTTAATCTGCTTTCGAAAATCTTAAGTCGATGAATTGAATGTAATTTCACTCTCAAATCAATTTCTTAGACTTAGTATAATGCAAAACTCAATGCTAAGTTTTTCAATTAGTTTACTATATTTAAATATTACTATTGAATATAAAACTGAGCACAAAAGTGAGCAATAATAATTGAATTCAAGTTTGTCAAGAATTCACTTTAAGCTAGCATAATTCCGTTGAGCTCGCAATCAATAAGAATCCTTACAGCTTACAACAGTTTCAATTAATTGTTTACTTGAGGAAATAGTCGCAATTGAAAATTATTTTCAACTAATGGCTACAAGTTACATTTATGTGGCAAGCATAAACAGTTTATAGATGGTAAACTAATGCAATTTATTTGTTGCCAAGCAAGTTTTTATCAAGTAGATAATCCTGATAAACTGTCTGCATATCTACCCCTACACAGACTTATAGATACACATTGTAAACCAATTTGCAGCGATATGTGTTACTGCATTCATTTCAAAGCCAAAAGGATACCAAAAAAAAAAAAAATATATATATATACATATATATATGTATATATATATACATATATATATGTATATATATGTACATATATATGTATATTTTTGCAACTCGTCAAACAACATGACATTACACAAACCATGTTTGACTATCATTCATCCTTTTTTTGGGGGATTTGCTTAACCCAAGTTAGCGTTTTTTTGGTTTACTACTTTTTTGTGATATTTGTGTATTTATCTCTCTCTCTCATTCTCTCTCTCTCTCTTACTTACTCCCTATGTCTTGCTGTGGCAGGTGCCGCGTTTGGATGCCTGTGAGGTTTGCCTCTGCATGGACGGTGAAATCTTTTGCTGGTGGGAGAAATGCGGTTAGTTTTGAATTGAGTTTTATGAGTTAATGCACAGGCAACAGTGAACTAGATGAAAGTTTTTCACTTTTCTGGTTTTGCAGATAAGGCGAATGTAAACAGCGCCGCAACTGGGGGAGACTATTCAGATCCGTATCGGCATGAGACCACAACGCGAAAATCAACAAAACTGCATAAAACGGAGAGGAAAGTTGGCAAGCGGCATAAGCATCATAAGAATCAAAAGAATTTTAATGACTATGAAGTTTACCATAGCCGCCAGCAGGCGACGGATTATAAAAAGCCAGACATAAAGCAACAAAAACAAAAGAGCAGCAGCAACGTTGCAAGCCACAGCAGTAGCAGTAGCAGTAGCAGTAGCAGCAGTAACTACAATATAATCAAGCAACATCCACACGAGCAGCAGCAGCAGCAGCAGCAGCAAAAGTTGGTAACGTCAACGTCCCAGCAACAGCAACAGCAACAGTTGCCAAAGCCACAGCAGCAGCAACTTCATGTGGCTGCAGTAGCAACTGTTAATCAGGCTTCAAAGGAAACGCATTATCAGCACCAATTACCAACGCCTCAACAGCAGCAGCAGCAGCAGCAACAACAACAACAACAACAACAACAACAACAACAACAACAACAACAACATGAACAGCCATCACATCAGCAACATTTACACGCCCATCAACCGCATTCGTCCAGCAAGATTTTAAATTTTCCCGAAAACTTGCCGGCCCTGCTTTATTATGACTACAAGACCGAGGAGCACGAACATCATCAGCATCAGCATCATCAGCAGCATTTGCTGCATGAGAAGCAGCGACTGCAACAACAGCTAAAGCAACAACAGCAACAGCAACAGCAACAACGCATGCAACAGCAGCAGCTGCAAAAGGCGAATGCAGACGTTGAACTCGGCACTGACTTGGGCAATGATAAAAACTTTGATGAGGCGGAAACCGACAGCGATATTTTGCCCGAGCCGCCAACAAAGCGACCCACAAAACCAACAACAGCCACATCTACAATGAGCAGCAGCAGCAGCAGCAGCAGCAGCAGCAGCAATGACAGCAGCAATGACAACAGCGACAGCAACAACAACAACAATAACAACAACAACGACAACGACAACACCAAGGCGACAACAATAGCTGTGGCAACTACAATTGAAATGCTGACAACGCCGCGTAACGAACATGCTGCCACAGTGGTTGCCATGGCCAATACAAATGTGAGTATTAAACCACTCCAGCAACTGCAAATGTTCAGCGGTTGCACTATTGGTGTCAAGTGCTTGCTGCTGTTTAAGTTTTTCAAAAACTCAACCATTTTTTTGCAGAGTATTTAGGGAGCAGTGAGAAAGCATGTACATTTGTATATATATAGTAGCACGATCAAGCTGAGGAATCGAATGGATATAAACTCTTTTGTGTGTTCTATTGTCTCTTGGATTTGTAGCTTTGTGTGGGAAAATTTATAGTTTTGCTGACTTGTTTTGCATGCAGCTGAGAGAAGTGGTAAAGTGTCGAATCGAAACACTATAACTTATGGTTGTCATAGCATGAATTAATCAACGGTTGTGTTGTTGTATGGGAAACACTTTCTTATATTTATCAAACTGCGCAGTTCTCAGTTAAAGCACATGCAAGTTTACTCAATCAAATTCTAGCAGCATCAGTAGACAATAATCGAACAGAAATTGAGTTGTTGCCAAGGAAATTCATTCGCTAATCTTGCCATCTTTCAACCGATCAATCTACTACAACACTTACATAGTTGTATAAGTTATCTATCGACAAGTGCAGTTCTCTATAGCAAACATTATTGCCAACACAAATCTGTGCTTTTGTATGTCCCGCATTTACTGAGAGTTCGTTCCGAGTCGTGCTGCTTTAACTTGTAGTTTATAGCTAGTTCTAAGGGAAATTCTGCTGTTAACGTAGTTAAGTTAAACAGAAAGATTTGTAAAAATTAAATAGAGTAAAGAGAAAAGAGAATTCAGTGTTCAGCTTGCCAATCATATGCCTTACTTTGTCGCTAAGTATCGTCCAGTTTATGAGACAAGCTGCTGTGGGCCACAATCTGTAGTCCGTTGCTTTTTGCAATTGAATTTTTCATGCACGACTCGTTTTATTATTTATTTCATTTTAATGCTTATGAAAGATTCCTTCAATGCAGAGAAAAGCAAAAGCAGAAGCAAAAAATGAGAAAAAAACACAGAACAGACCAAAAACGAAAGAGGAAGAGAAACGTTGGCAAAGTTTATGAAGAATATTTAGTATCCATTAGTCAGAGTGGTGAGATTTGGATTTGCGGTGAGGGGTGTGTTTGAGTTTGAGTTGTGTGGGCAAGCATTAAATTGCGTATACATATTTACTTGCTGTTGTAGGTGGAACAAGCGCAGCATCGTGCTGAGGAAATTGAGGACACTGACGATGCATTTCATCGCTGGCTGACATCGACGGAACTCAATGTTGACAGTACAAACACGCTTGACGATAACTTGCCAGCCGTTGCCGTTGAGCAGGAAACGCCAGCATCAACAATAATCGATGATGTTGGCGTTAACAGCAACAGCAACAGCAGCAGCAGCAGCAACAGCAGCATTGACAGCAACAGCAATGGCAGCATTGCTGTCATTTCTAAGGACAATGGCAACAGGCACGGCAACAACATAGCTGACAATGCGGATGCTGTGTTCTTTCGTAGCTCCTACAATGATTACAGCAGTGAATTCAATGGCAGTGTTGTCAATATTGACATTACACTAACTGCAGTCGATGTGCATCCACAACGGCCACATCAGAAACAGAAACACCAGCAGCAGCAGCAGCAGCAGCAGCGACAGCAACAGCAACACCCCAAAGCTGCTGCCAATGGGCAAACGGATTTAATTGCAAATGACAACCAAACGTCAGACGTGAACGTTGCTGAAAGACAGCCAACAATGCAGCCAACGGCAGCAGCAGCAGTAGTAGCAGCAACAACAACGGCAGCAGCAATAGTTGCAGCAGCAGCAGCACCAGCAGCAACAACAACACCATTGCCGTTTGTGGCCATCAGCAGCATTAGCGGCAGCAGGAGCAGCAGTGGCAGTGGCAGTGGCAGCAATCAGCACAGCGTGCCGCCCTACACGCTGACAACGATTATAACAACAACGCCATTGGCCACGGGGCGTATGTGCAATGTGTTGGGTAAGTTGGCAAGTCAACAATGACAATGACAACGATAACAACAACAATCTCTATCTTGCTGCAAACTCTATCTCTCTCTCTCTCTCTCTCTCTCTCTCTCTCTCTCTCTCTCTCTCTCTCTCTCCTTCTCTCCTTCTCTCCCCTTCTCACATTTCTAGGCAAATTGTATAAAATTGGAGAAATTCTGCCACAGGACACCGGCAACTGTTTGCAATGCATTTGCACCGATGCTGTGACACCTGATGAGCTGCCCAGCGTCACCTGCAGTCCGCACAATTGTCCGCCGCTCGTTTTGCCGGATCTATTCGATGCGACTGGTTACTGAGGTTACGGGTATGTGCTGTAAGTTGCAAACAAACCAAACGAAATGAATACCAAAACCAAAATAAGGCAAACAGAAATAATAAATTTAAAAAAAAAAAAAAAAAAAACGAAAAAGTCAAATCAAAAATGATATTAAAAATGCAAATTAAATGGTAAAAAATATGTAATTGAATTTTAATTGGACTTGAATAAATGTGGGCATACATTACAATTTTCAACTGCAGCAAACTAATTAAACAAAAACACACACACACACACATGTGCACACACACAAGTGTTACTCATACGCTCAACTAACTCAGCAGTCGCTACATAAATTTATGGATTTCAATGTAAAGCCCTCCCTGTCTCATGAGTGCTATTTCACACTCACTAAAACAAATACTTACAAAACCTATCAACAGTATATATACACACACAGCCACACACACACAATCACACATATGTATGTGTGTGTGTGTGTGCCATAGTGGAACAGAGAGCAAATTGCTGAGAGCAAATTCTAGTTTTTAAGCTGAATGTTTATGCATTTTACAAAAAGAAACAAAAAGAGAAAATATAAAAGTTTAATAATTATCGGCTTGCCGACTATTAAATACCCTTGCAGCTCTTTAGCAATTTTATATGATTGCTTTGTTTTTTGATTTTATTTAAAGGAAAGTGCAATGTGGATATAGAGTTCTTGAGTTCTACCAACGTTTACACTGCTAAGGCAGACAACGTTGCTAGGACAGCTAGATGCTATAGTAGTTCTATCTTCTATACATATATTCTATAGCTGCGAACTAATGAGTTTGGCTAGTAACTTACATTATTAACATTCATAAATATAAACTCTGAAATCTCAAAGCGTTACATACTCTATAATAATACCAACATACGCTCTGCAAGGGTATAAATCAAATGTAGTGAAACCTCTTGCCCCTTTCTCCCACTGAATTAAGCGAAATATAATGATGAATGTATACACGATTAGAAATTTTAAAGAATTTATAGATGTACTTAAAAGCCCACACTGTGTAACATTAAATACCTACGCATACCTACACACACCTAAAATATATACACACACACACACACACATACACATCAATAATAAAGCATAAAGTTTTAGGTTTAAAATCAGTTTGGAAACTTCTACTTAATCGAATCGTAGTTTAAGCAACTAAATCCATAACGTAAAAAACTGAACAATGACAAATAATGTATTATGTATATGTATAATCGTTTGCAAACTAGTTTAAGTGATTACTCAATTCATTTGTTACATTTAGTCAAGCAAACAACTATTAATTTAATGCAACCATGTAATACCCTGTAAAGCAGTTGAAGTGCTTAGTTTATATAGAAAGTAATCAGCACAAATGAGCGTACGTTTGAGCTTGTTTACAGGGTATTTCAGAGTCGTGTGATTGCATCCAGACCATTCTAATAAGAGTATCGCTACTTTCAGGCATTTAAAAGATACGTAATAATTTAAAAAAGGAGTTTATAAAAAGGAAAAAATATGAACAATATAAACATTTACGATTGCATTATATTAAATTGTTTATGCAGAAGAAAGACACCATATCCTGTAGTTCTAAATAACAATATTAAATGTATAATGTTATTTAAATCTAGTCCATAACAATTACTTAATCAATTTCGTTATGAATTCAGCATTATTTTCAGATATCAATGAAACAATGGAAACAACAACTTTAGGCGTGATAACAATTAATTCATTTACAAAATAAAAAAAAAAGTAAAGAGTAAAAATGTAATTTAAGGCAAAATAATACTTGAAAAGTAGACACAATTATGGATATTAGATAACAAGTGAATAGGAACTCCAAATTTTATATATAAAATGCTGTCAGAAATAAAAGACAAACGACAAAGAAGATCAACCACTTTGAACTTATTTGAACAATTCTAATTATGTGGAAATATATGAAATATAAACTAAACTAAATAAAACAATGAAGATGAAAATCAAAATAAAGACCTGTATATTTATAAATATTAACATTTATGTACTGACAAAAAAAAAAAAAAAAAAAAAATAACAAAGAAAACAGAGAAAAGTTCACTTCGGCGAAGTCGAAGATTAAATACCCTTGTAGATCGTCCTGAAGTGCATCAAGTTTAAATAAACTTTAAGCATAATTGAAACAATGACAAAGACTTGAGAGAACTACAATCAATAATTTGATTGATTTGATTTGGCGAGGGTATTTAAAAACATGCATTCAAATTAGAGAGAAAGCAGACAACATGCAGCAACAACAAACAAACAACTAAAACAATTGGAAATCATGTAATCGTAATCCGTATTTAAAAATGTATACAAAATAAATATTTACGAATCGTATATCGTATTGTACTTGTATGTGTAAAGTAAATGTAACTGCAAAATCTGTTAACTAATCTATTTACATATATGCATATTTACAGGACTTAATAAAACAGAGACACACACACACACACACACACACATACGTACACACACAAGTCTTACATGTATGTTTAAAATGGATTTTGTGTTCGAATACAACAAATCAAATTGACATGAATAAACCAACATATGATAAATGAGGCTGAAATTGTTGTCAATCTGAGTTTACAGCAATACAAGAGGACACACTAACACACTAAGACACACACACACACACACACACACACAGCAGCGGAGCAGGGGTAAGCATTCAGGTGAGTCATTGCACATTTTCAATCAATTTATTATGTCAACAATTGAACGGAATACAAGTATTTGAAACGTACCAACAACATTTTGTCTACAACAAATCGCTTTCACTGCCCGACTCAAAGCCCGAATCATCGGCTTCGGTTGTTAAACTAAGCTCACGATTGCCCAAGACATTGGGTAGCGTTGTGGCTGTTGCTGTTGCTCTTGTTCTTGTTGTTGTTGTTGTTGTTGTTCTCTCCTCTAAACGTCTTTCAGTTCGCTGAGCTGGTCGCTCCCAACGCTGATAGTCTTGCAATATCATTTCGACTCGTGGATTCACCGGTCGTCGATTATAATACGCTGTGAACTGATTATCACCTCCCCCATCCATTGGCTTGTCTATTGTTGCAGTTGCTATTCCAAGTGTATTTGTTGTTGTTGGTTTTCCTTTCGTTTATTTTTTTTTGGAATTTTTATTTTCAGAACTTTGTAAAATGTCATTCCAAATGAAACTGTTGAAATTTAAGCTAACAACTGGCATGCTACATACATGCTACGAGCTCCGGAAATGAGCAGCACATTCTGTGCTGTCGATTGCCTGTTAATATGATTTAATAAAGCATAAATTGACATGTGTGGCATGCCCCCAGCCATAATGCACCCCTTCCCACACACACAAAACAGTTCGATTCGCTTGTGTTTCTACAAAATGTTGCCAATTCATATGCACAAGCTTTATTAGATTTTTTGACCACATCGCAATCAACGCGCTGACAGCAACCACAAAGCACTTAACTCTCTGTGTGCGTGTGCCAAACTCTCACTTTATCTCTGTTTGTGTGCGTATGCGGAAACGGAAGTGAGACAAAGCCTGTGAAATGTACTGCCTGGTTGAGTGACCGCATGAAGCCATAACAGAAGGCCCTAGCCAAAGCTTTAACCCAACCATCAGCCAGGCACAGCTGCCCCAAAGTACTCTGCCACACTGCCTCTTGATGCCACACACGCACATTCACACACACACACACACACTTATACACGGTATGCCACACACACTGCTCGTACTTTGCTGTCAATTTGTGATAACGGCAGCTTTATTTCAAAATATGAACGACGACTTTATTTGTGGCAACTGCCACATTCTGCCACTGCCACTGTAAACGCATCATCGTCGTGTGCAACATGGTCGGCTTTCATTTGGCTTTACCAATATGTTTCCCCTCGTAATACTATGTGTGTCTCGAATAATGAATCAAGTGAATTGTGAATAATTCAACCAGCAATCAAATCATCAACTAGAAGCCTCAGAGATTATTTCAGCTGCTAGTTACAGCATTTATGAATCGAATTTAAGCAGCTTACAATGCGTATTATTTGATTGTTTAAATTTGACCTCAATAATGCTTCGAATTTTACAGTTCAATTCTATTTATTCTTGCTACAATTGCTTGAAGTTGGCCCAAAGAATTATAGCCCCACAAAAATCTGAAGAAATCTAAAAAACTATTTGAAATATTATTGCTAATCTGTAAAAGAAATTTTTGAAAAATTAAAATTGAAATTGCTAAAACTTAAGAGTGGAATGCGTGTTTTTTAAGCTAGTAGAGTAGACTAAAACTTTGATTTGCTTAGCTGGCTTTAGTCAGTAGCTAAAGTTAAAGAGTTTGTCTTAAAATTATGCTCTAAAGTCTATATACTGGTCTCACTACAAATGCCATAATATTAGTATAATATTCCACTATAATTATAATAAAATATAACTTTAATCAAACTCAATGTTAAATGAAAGATAGAAAGAGTAAAAATGTAATTAATAATTATGGCGATTATGGCACGATAAGTGAGTTGTAAAATATTAAATTACTTTCATTTCGAACCAAATATGATTTAAAATTAGCTTTGCAGTCATGAGGGCAAATGGCAAAATATAAAAAAAAAAAACAAAAAAATATATAAAGAGAGTAAGGGAAACGGGAAATGGGAAATGGGAAAAGGGAAAACTATGCAGGCATTTGCACATTTTTAATTACGCTGCACATTTGCATTTGAATTGCGCATTTTACACGCTGATAAACTCAAATAAAGGGCAACAGTTGGCTGCGCTGCAGTTGCAGTTGCAAAGACACACACGCACAACATGTGTGTGTGTGCGTGTGTGTTTGTTGTTCTACTGATTTTTGCAGTACGTGTAATTTTCAAGTTGACAACTTTTGTGCCAAACCACTGACCTCGTTATGTGGCACACACAAACAAACAGCAAGCACACACCAAGCACACACTCACACACACACACTCGCACACACACACACAAAATGGAGCTGTGTGTGCTTTAGAAATGGTATTGCCCACAGCCATTGCCTTATCCATAGCATACTTTTGCGGGCACTGTAGAAAACTGCAGACAAAAACAAGAAAAAACCATTACAACTGAGTCTGCTCGACTTGTACATACCCTGGACATTGTTATAAATATGAGCGCCAGATGACGCCACTGCAATGTTTGATACTCATGGAGTATGTTCTGTTTGTCTTAAGTAATTATAGCATAGTCAGCTCTATATAAAGGCTAAATTGAGATATATGAATATTGTATATTCAAGCAGCAACTGCAGAATCAATATTTTAATTCCTAATTAAAAGGATATGCTTAGTAAATACACTGCAGCAGACTGTAGATACCCACTTCACCTACATTTGTGCCAACTTGAAATACCCTTTACCCACTCATGTTCAAAGGTTACAGGGCACTTTGAAAAGCAAAAGTCATAGAAACAAAAGAAATACGATTTTTATTTGCACTATAGACACACATATAAACACACACATACATATGTAAGTAAGTACTTTATAAGTAAATAACATTGCTACAATTTGATGCATAGAATTTTTGGGGAAACAAGGAAAATAGTGAAACATTTCAGTTTGCGCTTACGCATCCTTTCACCTGGTATTACTCCACTGCTGGCTGCTCAGCTTGGGGCGCATACTGAGCTCACACACTGTAAGCCGCGCATGGAGCTTGTCAGACTCAGTTTTGTGCTGCTTGTTGTGTCTTTGCCGTAATTTGACTCATATAACGATTCTCATACATAGTCTAGTACTCATCGAACTGATTGTTGATATTATGCACGCTATAATTGTTACTTTCTTTCTTTCTTGCTTTCTTTTACGCATTTTCCTGTTGCTTTGCCTACAGCAAATGTGAATGGAGTATTAGAGCTTTGCCTGCTAGGTTTTTTCCCCTTTCGCTCTGTGCTCGGACAAAAAAGGGTTTTTTGAGTTTTTAGCCGCGTTTGTAAACTGATTTTTAATGACGGCCAACAGCAGCCGTCAACGCCATCATTAGGCCAACGTAGCCGCAAATTGCAAATGTGTTGCCTATGGAAATTTTGTTTTAGCAGAAAGTTTTTAGTTAGTTTTTAATGCTGCCTAAATGATAAACGAAAACGTGACGGGGCATGGCGTGGTGAGACGAAGTGGTAGGTAGAATAAGAAGGAGGAGAAGACCGGAGGTATGGCTTAGATATCAGGTGACATTAATTAGTCTACGCAAAGCACTCACGAACAGCAAATGAAGATTTCCGCAGGCTCGTGGTTTCATTTCGCTAAGATGTCAGCCCGCAATTTGGGTCAAAATAACGCAAATGTCTACGGCATGTATGCGTATGTGGTGTGTGTGTGTGTGTGAGGTGTGAGGATTTGAAGTTATGTTTGTGTGTGTGTGTGTGTGTGTGTGTGTGTGTGTGCATGGGCATATGTGCTGCCCCCTGGCTGACAATTTTGCTGCATTAACCGCATATGCAGACACCTTTGACAATTTAAATGGCATTATAATTAATAAGATGGCTCATTGCGTATACGAGCCGTAGGCCAGCTTTGTTGTGGTAATTTTGTTGAGTCATATGTGAGAGGCGGTGTGGAAGGGGGTTAGGGTAATGGCGTGTATTTTAATAAAAGCCATTCGACTGATCCGTTTGAGCTACTTGAAAGCTTAATGCCATCAATGCCACGGCAACAAATTGAAGACCGTCTAAAGGGTCATAAATATGCACAAGAGCCACACACACACACACGCACACACACCCAGGCATGCACATGCACACCCACACACACACACACAGCTGCATAGGGCAGCGCCCTCTGGCTGAGCGCCTTAGGCAATAGCAACACTAAAAGGTCGCACGTCGCCCTCACGCTCATTTATAAGCATTCATCATTCATTTGGCAACGCCCCGCTGTTACTTTCCCTTCCCCTCCGGCACCACCCTTTCTTCAGGGCACGTATACAACAACAAAAAATGTATATAAAAAAAAAAAAAACAAAACAAAGAATTTCACATTGTTCTTCTGTACGTTCAGAGTCAGAGCAGCGTTGCGTGTGTTTGTTACCTTAGGCAAGTCGACCAGACACAAGACACGAGACGAGACGAGACGATACCAAGTCCACGTCCAAGTCAGCTCAGTGTTGAATTGTGGCAGCCTCTCGAGTTGCCTGAGCATACAAATTAATCTTCATCTTCATCTGCACACATTTGCCTTAGGCGCAACTCAAGTTTGCCATTTGTTAGGCACTTACTTAAAACCAAAACCACATGGCACAGCTTTAAATGCTCGTATCACTTGCCAAGGCGACAATTAAACACATTCTCGGTGAATTGTACATTGCACGTTGATGTATTATATAGCTCACTATTGTATGCTGTATTTAGTTTGCTTGCTACCCAATGATGGGCTACAGTATACCCTCAAAATACTAATTGCAGAGGTAGCATAGCTAATTGGTTAACAACTTGAAAATTGAAGACAACTGCTTAAGTTTAGTACTCTCCTGACACTATAGGATTTGCAAACATTTTTCTCAGTTTCTACACATATTTCTTTGTATATTCGAAATATACATTTGTTGGGAATTGCACAGGCAACAAATGTACATTTCTTTATAAAGGGAAATATGTTTGATATGAGAGTAAGGTCGAGTGAAAAATCAGAGAAAGCAGTATTTGTAATATTTAATAAAATATACCCTATAATATTTGTGGTATTAAATGCGCTAGAAAATAACATGAGAAGCTTCAGTTGGGCTTAAATGTAAGTTAAGTGAACGTTTTGCCTCTTGAATTGCAATAGTTGAAGAATACTTCAGAAACGTGTGCACTTTGAAGGCTTAAAATTAGCTTAAAAATTAAATTGAAATGCTTTAAAACTGATCGATTATGTGGAATATATATATATATATATATATGTATCATATAACTAATAATTTATAATATTGGGCGCTTAACAAAGTCAACACTCAAGTCTTCAAACAAGCTTCAAATGTAAACAAGTAAGACTGAAAGCTTGTGTTGCACTGTTGTAAAGCAGCTATGATTATATTGATGCTATAAGCAATACCCTGTAATTTTATTAGCATCAAGTTGTTAATAGACTATAATTAAATGCAACTTATCTCACTTTGCTATTTACATTTTAGACATTTCAATTGCACAATCGAGAAGTGAATGAAACTAACAGTTGGGCAAGCACATTGTTAGCTTTAAGCAGAACTTTAGTTTATGCTCTTCACGCTCTAATGAGTTCATTTGCCACTTTCAGCACGTGTCATTTTACCAATTAAGCTCAATTTCAATATGAAAATACAATTTTTATTTGCAATATCATTTCGTTGGACATTTTTGCTGTTTTAATTATAAACTTGCTGCTGCTGCCGTTGTACAACAGGACAATCAGAGTCTGGCCACTCGCAAAGGACTCCAGGTTGCTTGCACGTTTAATTGCTGTAAACAAATATAAACTGTCCATGTTTGTTGTCCGTTTTGTTTTTGTTGAACTGTGCAATTTATGTGGCAGCTGTTCAAGTGCAAAATCACAGTGTTTATAAAGCAAATCAAGGCAACAGCGATAACATTAACAACAATAGCAATTGCAATTGCAAGTGCCATAGCAGCTGCAACAACAAAACAACAAAACAACAAAACAACAAACAACAAACAGCATGTTGCATGCTGCTTCATGTTGACTTTCATGTTGCATGTACATACTATTGCGGTTTTTTTCGCGCTTTTCAACGCATTTCTTTTTTTTTGTTTTTTGTTTGCGCTTTAAATATTCAATTCGGGCAAGAAATTGAGTGTACACACATACACCCACACACCCCACACACACACACACACGCACAGTCACAGCGCAGCTTAACGAAAAACGTTGAACACATTGGAAAATGCAAAAATTGTGTAATTTTCAAGTTAACAGCTCTTGACCTGGTTCAGTTGGTTGCCACGTTGGCTCGTTGGCTTGAAGGGAGCTTTGCCTTTTGCCGTTTTGCCGTTTGCTCGTTTACTTTAGTTTTTGGTTTTGTTAATTTGTTTTTGTTAACAAATATGCAAAAGCGCAATTGTGTGTTAAGTTGCCTTTGTTAGCGCGTGTGTGTGTGTGTGTGTGTAAGTTGTGTGTTTATATTTGTGTATCTACTGCATACTTTTAGGCTCTGCGAAAGAGGTAAATACATTTTATATGCCGCCAAACTTTTTTTTTTTTTTTTTTGCCAGACGCCGTTTGCCGTGGATGTTGCTGCCACTGCTACTGCCACTGTCGTCGACTTGCCTCGCCTTGTTGCATGAAACTTTAAGCCTCGAAACTTTTAATACAGTGCCCAACAATTGTTGCCAGCCAGCTGCTTGGGCTTTTAGCGCATACATTAAAACCCAGCATTATATATATATATATTTTTTTTCTTTCTTATTTTGCCTTTTTGTCGAGTCGTTATGGAACCAGGCAAAAGTTGAACACACATCTTGGCACTGTTTTGTGTTGCCCTTTTTTGTATTTTTATTTGTATTTTTATTTCTCTGTTGTTGTTCTTGTTGCTTAACTAACAATTCAAGTTGGTTTGCCACTCCAAGACAAAGTACAATGTCTAAAGCGTTAAAAGGCCAGAGAATAAACAAGCTGAACAGTTGGAATGCATTAGCACGGGCATGCAGGACTATAAAGTGTGCTGCAAATAGCGTTTGCCAACACTGTCAATGGAATGGAATGGAAACGAAAGTAATAAAAGCGCGAAAGCCAAAGAAAATTAAATTAATTGGAATGTATAGAGAGTAGAGCGAACACTAGGGATAAGCAAGCTGTGGGAACTAGAGGAGATACGATTGGCATGGGAGAGTTTGAACAGTTTGGCAGAGAAGAAGGAAATTGCAGGACTTGAAGGGATTAATATGGAATGGAACGGAGTGGAGTCAGCTGGAAAGTCAGCTTAGCTAGGTAATGTTTGAAATAATAATTTAAACGAATTATATAAAGAAATGATTAGATTATAATGAAGTAGAGAGTCAAGTTTAAAGAGTTTGCAATAAAAACAGACGATGGAATAAAATAGATTTGGATATAACAATTAGAAATTAAGAATATATGAATCTTAATTTAATAAAGCATTAAATGGGAATTCAGTTTAAATTAATTTATGTTATCAAAAGGAATAAAATAACGCCAAAGGAAACAGTTAAAAAATGTTAAAAAAGAGATAAAGGTAGAAAGAGAAGGAGAAGGAGAGCAGGAGAAAAACAGAGAGAGTGAGAGAGAGAAAGAAAGAGCTAGAGACACGGAGAGAGAGAGAAAGTGGTATTCCCTAAAGGAAGGCTGTTAGCTTCTAGAAAGTTAAAGTAAATAAAACGAAAGCAAACGTTGAAGTATTCTTAGAACAGAAAATATAAATAAATTATAAAAATAATTCAACAAAAATTATAAAAATAAAATTAAAATATATAAAAAATATATAAAGTACAAGAACTTAATTTAAAAAAAATATATATAAAATCAAATGAATATATTTAAAATAGATATAAACTACTTGCATAATAATGATTCAAATTTTAGATTTCTACGCTGGCAGCAATACGTTACAGGGTATGCGAACTCAATGTGCAGTGTGTAAAGTAAACAAATGTAAAAAAATACTCATATGTTTCAATAACAAAACACTCAACACTTGCAGCTCAGCAGAGCAGAGCGTGGAGCAGCAGCTGAGGTAGTAATGGCAGTAAAAACTGAAAAGCGCAACGACCGATTTACATAAAGAGCCACAACACACACCCACAACACACACCCACACACACACACACCCACACACTAACATGCTCAAGCAAAAGGAACTGGCAACTATTGTATAAAATAGCAGAGAGAAAGAGCTGCAAAAAATTGAAAAGTTTTGCCGAGCTGCAAATAAAAACGTTGCAACGAAAAACTTGGACTGCAAGATTTGTAAATAATTGAAAGGCAAAAATGTCGAAAATATGCAAGCTTAATAATTGCAAATGTGCAAAACAAAATTGTTGCCAGAAACTAAACTCCCACCCCACAGAAAAAAAAGAAAGTCAAGTTAACACTGCACCGAATGCAAAGGCAAAAAAACAAAAGAAAATGTTACGTTTTTTGACTTTATTACTTGTTGGCCTGGCCTGGACTGAACTCGCCCGGCCAGGCAAATAGTTGTGATGTCAGAAAAAGTGTTGTCAGACTGGTGGCAGGGCTTCAATATCCTGCGGATGCAGCAATGACTGGGCACTGTGTGTGGCACGGAAGCAGCAGCGGCAGTAGGAGCAATCAGAGAGTGCAACCAACCGCCTGTGGGGCACTTTGTGGCCATGCAAATGCCACCAATGCTGACCCCTCTGAGCCCCTTTGGCGGATATCGGCGTTTTTATGCACTTTATGCCTGCCACAGGGGCAAACAATGAAGTGAGTGAAAGCAAGAGAGAGAGAGGGAGTGAGAGAGCGAGAGAGCGAGCGCAGAGAGAGAGAGAGAAGTAAGCCAGCGAGGCTAAAGGGATAGCTGAGAGGACGCTTGCATTATTGAGCAGCAAAAGCGGCAGCTGTGGCAAGTATAAACTGAAGAAGGGGGGCAAGGGGACAACGCGACAACTGTGTGCTTGTAATTTTTAGCAACGCCCCCAGGACAGATGTACTAGTACCACTCATAGCAAGAACTTTTGTGTGCCATCAAATGCAGCACTAAAAGCCAACCAAGAACTCATTAAGCATGCGTCGGCTCTGGTCGCGCTCTAATTATGCGACCAAAAACTGACAAAGACAACGGAGGAGGTGCTAACGGAAAGTGCGAAGGCGGCGATGGGTTGGTGGGGGGGGGAGGGGGTTGAAGTAGTAGGAGGTAATTGTCACTGGCTTTTTGTTGTCTGCCCAGCAGGCGGGGGCAGCGTATTAACAATGGCACAACGGAAATCGTAGCTGGTATTTCCGTTGCAAGCAGGAAATGCTCCAGAGTAGACGGAACTTTCGACTGGACATGGTACACTGGACACTGGTCACTGGCTATGCTTGTGTTGTTGTGTTGGTGTTGGTTTTCTTCTACGTTTTTCTTTCTTTTTTTTTTTTTGGCAACTGCCACATTTATGAGGCAAATCTGATAGCGGCGCGGCAGGCGAGGCAGTTAAAGTTGGTGTTGTTGTTGGCCGTAAAACGGGTTCAGAGGTTCATCGAGAAACGCTTTTGCTTGACCTTCGGCAAGGGGCATTAAAAAGAAATAAATAATAAATCAGCTGGAGCATGAAATATTCAATAACCTAAACCGACAAAGATTTACTGCTCAGCCATTTATTTCTGTGTGGGAGTCCAACAACAACAACAACAGCAACAGCAACAACAACAACAACTGCAGCAACAACAACAAAAACACTTTGTAAGCAATTTGTGCCCAAAAAGGTGCTCTCGCTCTCATTGAGAAGCCATGCTGATATGTTCTGAAAACTGCCAACTAAACAAGAAGTCATTTTGAAAGACCCAAGCATACACACACACACACACACACAGACACACACAGAGAGAGACACACACATTCGGACATTTGAGTAAATTGAAAGAGTTGCCAAAGTTTATTGCCAGCTAAACGAAATGGGGCTGACAGTGGCTCAAGCCAAGAGCCTTAGTGTTCGCCAAGTCTTAGGTGACTTATAGTTGAGGCTTTTCATAATTTGCTAAGACAACTTCAAGCCACAACAAAAAAGAAAACTTCAAAAACTGTGAATGGCACACTTGATTCACATTGAAATGATGGCTGTTGTTGTTGTTGTTGTTGCTGTTGTTGTTGCTATTGCTGTTCTAACACACGTGTGCAACATTAGGCAACACACGCCAAAAAGGAAATGAAGTAATCAAAAGATAATGCCACAAAAGCAGGCAACATAATGCCATCCAAATGTCATAAGGACAAATGAGCAAACTTTTTAACTTGGCTCGCAACGACAGCTACAACAACAGCCACAACAAACAACAACACTAGCAACAGCAATTCAACTGAAATTGAGACAAACAAAATGCATATTGATGCGGGTGCCATCGCTTACTTACAGCTCAAGTTGAATGTACTCGCGTTGTGATTGCAGGGTACAAGACTTTAACCTTGAAGATGCGGGCTAAGCTGGCCGCCGTCAGCTCCACTGCGTTGGTTTTCTGAGCCAAATTGATTTTGTATTTGTATACCCTATGCAAGTGAAGGGTAGTTTGACTTGTCATACAGTTATGCTACAATTGTGCAACTATGCTAATAAACTAAGTACAGGGCAGTAAGTAGTCCATAAGCTATTGCTTCAATTTCTATTAGTACTCAATATTTGTTATTGTGAGCTGGCAACTTGTGCAGCTTTTAGCAATAGTTGTTAAGGAACTAAATACAGGGTAGCTAGCAGTTGATCATTTATAGCTAAATTTAAGTGTACTTATTTTAAGTTTATGATGTTTAATGTGATTTTATGCAAATTAGTGTGAGTAATGTTAAACAATATGTTACCAATTTGGGTATAACTTCCATATGTTATTGTTAACAGATTGTAGTAAAAAATTCATATTTTTTTGTCAATATAATTATGCAAGGAATCGCATGCAGGGTATCTGATAGTCGCTCATCTTTCGTCTTATATTTAACGTATTATTATTTTTATTGCTTGACAAATCATGCACATTTCGATGAATAATGTTTAGAAACTCGGTAGAGGGTATCGACTAGTCAATCAGTTGTTGTTATATGTATTATTTCCATTTGTTGTCATCCGATTTGGTTGAGTGAGTTAACGCGCTTTGAAACTACAACTACAATACAGTTGCCGATACAGATTCAGATAGAAATACAAGCACAGATACAGTTACAGATACAGATACAAATGTATAGATACAGTATGTAGATACAGTTACAAATACAGATACAGATACAGATACTCTCTGTTAAACGAGAACAAATTCAGTGGCTGTGATCTGGCTCTGTGGTCTACTCGTAGTATTAGTGGTTCTAATGCCGGTTGCTGTTGTTGTTTCACACACGGACATTGTGGCAACAAAGAGCGATTTGCCAGTAGACTAACACACAACCATCACACACACACACACACACACACACACACACACACACACACACACAGTATAATACATATGAGGAAATTCAAATGGATTTTTTGTTTGCCTGCGAATGATAAAGCAGAAACTAGAATAGAAACCATAGACTAAAAGCGGGGAACAGCAGCAAGAACAAGACCATTTAATACAGTCAAATAAATAAAGCCAAAAATAAACGCGACTCAGCTCTGCTCTGTGTGTATATAAAGTGGGAACAACAACAACAACAACAACACGAACAACAACAACAACACTCTAGACGCTAACACTCGTGTCTGGGCTCTGCCGACTAAATTAGTGGAGTTTTAGTGTCTGTAGCAAAGCTCATAAATTGTACAGTGAGCACCCCATGACCAAAGCTCATATTTACTCATATCTGTGGGAGCATTATGAGCATTTGAGCTCATCATTTTCAATAAGCAACATTTTTGGTAGTAGTCGTGATAACGCGTCGTATGCGTAATAAATTGTTATGCATAACTTGGCTACAGCCAGCAGCTGTTTACGCTGCATATTGATGCTTAGCTGCCGACTATTGTTGGTCAACAGTTAACAGCGTGAGGCAAAAGTGAACAGAGAACAGAGAGAGAGAGAGAGAGAGCAGAGCTTATTCAACACAGCAGCAGTAACAATAACAGCAACTTAACAGTGACTTAACAGCGCTGCTACTGTGCGCAATCAGGCTGAAGGTGCATTATCATGTGAGGCTGATAATTGCAAGCAAATGTGCAAATGTGCAAATGTGCAAATGTGCAACTGTGCAACTGCCACCTCTCTGTGCTAATGCCACACAGACACAGTTTGTCACCACAGCGGCGGCATAGCAAAATGTCAGGGTTATTCTACCATAAATCATAATCAAATTAGTGCTCTACTCTGATTATGTTGAAGCTGGCGCATGAAATTGATTAATAAATCAGGTTGCAGTAATAAATCAAAGGCACGCAGCGTTAAAGTTGACTTCCCTGCGCTTCCCCTGACCTACGACACACGTGCCTAACACTTGAGTTGCTTGTTAACCTCCCTCCCTCCCATACTGAGCAGCAGCAGTGAGGCAATCATCTATTTATGCCAAATGCCAAAAATCTGTTAGCGCTTAGCGCATTTTCGAATAAAAATTATCAAAATAATTTGTGCACTGATTACATTGCTCGACAAATCAATTATTTGCTGTCGATTTTGGCTGTTTGCAATTCGCAAATCTGATTTACACGCACAAATGAATATTAAATTGCTTGAATCAATTCAGTTGAGGTAGTACACACACACACACACAGCCACACACACACACACACACACACACACACACACACACACACACACACACACATATATACATGCGATGTCTGCAATGATTGTGAATTTTGTGTTATGCGAAATCGATAATAACATAAATCGCACAGCGCACAATGAAATTCCAACAATTTTGCTCTACGCTGAATTTTGTCTTGCTCTGATAGCAAAATGTGGGCGTGTATCTGTAAGGGGTAAGATAATGGGAGGAGGAGTGCAAGAGGTGGCTAGAGATTGGGAGTTTCAAGAAGCGCACAGATTTTTGGTATATGCACTTTACATACACTACAATTACACGGTTATTATGGCTTCGTTAAGGCAACTCGATAAGTTAATTAATTTATCAATTTCAAACTACAAATTCCATCAAAATTATGCAAAATTTGAGCAGAAAATGTTTTACAAGTTAGCAGCTGCTTTAACTTAATTAGTTTAACGCTTTTGTTACTTGCTTTTTTTTTATTAGTTAATATATTAAATAATGTTTAAGAACTATGTATAAAATTGAATAAGCTTATATATATTTCTATATATTTCTTATTGCTTAAACAACAGATATTCGGGTTGAAAGAAATATTATAATTTAAAATGAATTGTATAAAAATATTTATTAACAATAAAGTTAAAATAACTCGCTGTTGTCAGCGTATTTCCGCACTTGATTAAATGTAGAAAAAATTTTCTTTATATTTTTTCTAGCGCTTTTTCTCGTGTCTTTCATTGCGTTCTGTTCTATTCTGTTCTGTTTCGGCTGTCGGATGCAAACGCTTGACATGTCTGTCTATAAGGATTATTGCTAAACATTTTGTGCGTTGTCTGTCATATGAAATTCCCGAGCATAAACTTTATTGAATTTTGTATTAATTTTATCTTGCTTCAAAGTCAAGTTTATGTTGTTGTTGTTATTGTTATTGTTATTGTTGTTTATATGTTGTTGATTGTTGTCGTATGGGTTTAATATGAAAACGTTGGCGTTTATTAAATTTTATTTTACTGTACAGAGTACAAGAGAAAAGTTTTCGCTCTCACATTGCATGTGCAGTTGACATCTTTATATGTATGTGTCTGTGTGTGTGTGTGTGTGTGTGGCTGCTGACTTGTTGTTTATGTTGCTTTTGTGTTGTACTTGCTCGTTGACATTTTCAACGTCAAAGTGGTGCTTGGCCAAAAGTGTCTGCTGCTGTTGTCCACCCCCCTCTGTCCCTACTCACCCTCTCTCTCTCTCTCTCTCTCTCTATGTGCTGTAACCAACTTTCATATTTACAAATTTTTGGCACACCATTTTAACCTCTTCTTTTTTTTTAATTCTGCAGCTGCAGTTGCAGCAGTTAAGCAAAAGTTTAATTGCATGCCACTTCGTACTCTGTGTATGTTTGGCAAAAGGCAGCAAATACAAAATAAATAAGGAATAAAAATAAAAATAAGAAAAAAGGAAAGTGAAAAGGAAAACGAAGAAAATTGTTAACAATTAATTACACATGAGCAACAACAACGCAAGCAGCGAAAAAGTGTGTGTGTGTGTGTGTGTGTGGGGGTGCTCAGAAAAGTTGCCGAAAAACTCGCAGCTCATATTTCAACAGATAATAACGAAAAGGTTGAAAGCAATTTCCACACATACAAGCACACAGAGTGAATAAGAGAGAGCGAGAGAGACAGAGCAAAGGTATGCAAGTGTGTGTGTGTGTGTGAGAGAGACACAGATATAGCGAGTGAGTGAGAGCTATGAATATATTATGTTGCTTGTGTGCGGCGTCTAATTGCCATTGTTGTAGTTTGTGTTGTTGTTGTTGTTGTTGCTGCTGCTGTTGTGCGAGTGTGTAACAGGTGCGCATTTTAACATTTTGTTGTTGAAATGTATTTTAAACCATAAATTAAATAACGGGGCAATAAAAAAGTTTACAGCGCTCAGCGCTCTTGGCCCCAAAAGTGTTTAGAACCGTTTTTTGTTTGTTTTTTTTTTTTTATTATTATTTTGGCCAGCTGTAAATTCCAGCAGTCAGCTGAAAACTCATTTAAAATGCCCGCCAATGTTGCACGTATACGTGTGTGAGTGTGTGTGTATGTGTCGCAATGCGAACTGCATGATAAGTACCCATTTATACTCAGTACTTTGTGCCAGAAAGGAGTATAGGAAAGTTAGAGTGAGAGGGACTGTGTGTTAAGGGGATAAAGGAAAAGTTAAGATATTTGTTATGTAGATGCTAGAAAGCAGTAGGACAAACTAATTTCAAAGTTTCTTAACTTAACTGCAATATCATTAAAATTCTTTATCTTATTTCACATATAAAAAACGTTTAGTTTGAAACAAATGAAAGGAAGTCTTATCTCAAATGAAAAGCTGCTTTATCTCTTTTATGCAAGAGATCAGAGCGCTTGTCGAGCAGATTTTGAAATATATATTTTACAATTTCAGTGCAATTGCTTTCTTCACTTCTTTGCAGAGTTGAAACTTGATTTCATAAATCATAAACTAGATTTAAAATCGCTCTAACTATAAACCAATTCTATTGGAAACTGCGCAGCTTCGTTCAACTCACGCCAACATTTGTAATTAGTTTTAATTAATTCGCAACAACAGTTTTTAATTAAAGTATACAGGATAAATGCAAGTGCATCATTCTTCTAATGTTTATTTTTTTATTTTGTTGTGTCTCCCGCATTTTTCATAAGCTCACTTCTGCGTCTGCTTAACTTATGTCTTTTAATAAAGCATTTAAAAAGCGCCATAAATTGCTTAACTCTAAACGAGTTTTGCTCATTTTCTGCAGTTGCCATTGCCAGGGCATTCATAATTTTTATAAGGCTTATCCTTGCCTGAATTAGGGGGGAAATTGTGTGGGAGTGGTAGTGGGGGGGGGATGCAATGCAAGTAATGTGATTTAGCAACGAATCTGCATTTGCAACGTTGGCAAAATGTTAAAAGGGCTGACAAGATGCATAAGACGTGCATGGAAAAGTTGCAGATTCAGAACAACAACAACACACAGACCCCATAACTGCAACACGACACTGCTTCAGTGCCTCACACGCCACCTTGCACTCTTCTCCACTTTCCACTTTCCACTCCTCACTTTCCTCACCTGTGCTGACAGCCACTTGAAGCGTGCGCATGACATTCGGCGGCTGTGACAGGCATTCCCTATCTACCGACCTAACCACCCCCCCCCCCCCCGACTATACAGTTATTTTTTGTTTTCACTTTTCCCGCCCGCTTTTCGCTGTATCCCCCCCTCCCCCCACACCAAGCTATGTCGCCTCGCATATTTGAATAATGCCCGTCAAGTGGCAACGCCATTGTTGGGCCTTTATTTTGTCTGGCTTCGTATACGGCATTCCCTGGCCTATAGCCTGCACCTCCTGCTGCCCCTTTGGTCACATCCGGGCCCCTGGCTTTGATTGACGATGCGATTTTATATTGAATTCAAACGTTGCCTCCAACTCTGCCAAGGCCCGTGACACTGCGCGTGGCAGTTATTAAATGTGCTGATTAAGTGTAAAGCATAAAGTCAAAGGTCTAAAGTGTATATCGAATATTTATGAATATTATTTCACATTTTGGGCCTTTGTAGCACAGCAGCATATAATTATGATAAAATGATTTCATTGCGTACTTACTGACAATGGATTCCAAATCAATATAATAATAATAATAAAAATAATCATCAAATTGCATTATCATGCAACAACACACGACACTTTTAATTACAGATTTCCTTCAGATATATTCTGTATTTCCATTATAAAAGTATATCTTCAAAAAAATCAAAATGGGTAATTTAAATGTTAATGCCACTTCAGTTGATTAAAAAGCAATAATTGTCAGCGCAAAGCTGCTGACAAAGTCAGTGATTACTTTAACAATAAAATTGGCTTAAAGATTTATTGCAAGAATAGGATAACTAACTATATGGAAGGATGCAGATATGTTACATTATTTAAAGAATAGCTTTCAGTTATATATATATAATTAATGAGCTAATAATCTAAAATTAGGCAGAAACTTTGTATCCACACAGATACTACAAAAATCGATTAAAAATAGCGAGTAAAATAATTTAGTTAATAAGAGAAAATACAGTTTAGAAAGCAAATTAAAACAGCTGCTTAAAATTAGCTTAAAGCTGATTATAACTATATTTAAACTCACCTGCTGACAGTTGACTAAATCTCTAATTATATTTACCAACTGAATTTAATATGCCAAATTCATAATGCTGTATATAATTCAAAGTTGTATTTTTTTTTATTATTAATGCAGTTATTAAACTGAAATACCTCAACTAAGTATGCTATAAATTGTGGTCAAATGAGTTGGCGAGTTCAGCGCACAATTACACACACACATACATCAAATTCCATGTGCCATGTTTCATTTGACACATACATAAGTATTGCACATACATACATATATAAATATATATATAGATATATATATATAAATTAATATATATATTTATAATGTATATCACTCGAGCACGCAACACAATTAAGCGGCATTTAAATGCTCGTCTGGTTTTTTTTGCAACTCAGCAGTGTTGCAAGTGCTCATAATAATTGATATTTCAATGGCGCTACAGAGCTTGCCACAGCGTTTGCTTTATGGACGCGAGATGTGGCAACAGAACAAGAACAAGAAGCAGAAGCAGTAGCTGACAAAGACAAAGATTTAATGCTGATATATATATATATATATATATATATATTTTACTTTGATTTCGTTTATAGTTTCAACCGAAGGCAGTAAAAGGCGTTAAGAGGATTTTATAAAGTGCAACAAATGCCAATAAGCGAGCAGATCGTGACTCAATGCAACAAGCGAAGAGAGAAATGTACTAAAGGAAGTCTGCATCAAGCACGTGCTCTGCATAAATCGATAGCATTGAAAGAGAAGTACACACATACAGAGAGAGAGAAAGAGAGAGAGAGGGAGAGCGAGTATTGAAAAGAAAGGGAATTATATTTATGCATGCACATTGCGGCAATGGAATATAAATTGTGAAAATGTTCTCCGTGTCGCTGTGTTTAATGTGAATCTATGAGTGTGCAGCACTGGAAATCAACTAACTAGCCGAGATAATCAAATAGACGAGTAACCCATTCGATACATTTGTATACGTTTCATACGCTTGAATCATTCTCGCTCTCAAGTGATGAAACACTTTTCGCAACACGTAAAATTATGCAAATGCCATGGCACGGTTTTTACCAATATTCTCATTTGCATATTCCGGCCGCATTGTTTACCGCAAGCTTGTGTCCCATATTGAGGCCGTGGTTCGGCGTAACAAGTACGAATATTTCTCGTACCCACTGTTTGCATTATTATGCAAGGCACACACACACACACAGAGCCAACGGGGTCCAAGTTATGCGTTGATCCATGTAATTTCTCTCTCTCACTCTGCTCACTTGCCAGGCTCATTCAGTCAGTCAGTGCGTCAGTGAGTCAGTCAGGCAGTCAATCAGTCAGCCATGGTTTGACTTATTAATGCCTGGCATATCAAAGGTTTAACTCTTTTTTTTTTTTGCCCACTCTGAAATGGTAAAAAGTTCCAGCTGTTTGCCTTCAACCATCGAATCCTTCACTTTAAAGTTCGGCATCACTTGACTCTATTGTTAACAGCAGCAAATCAGTTGGCTGTTCAGTTGGCTAAATGGAAGGCACTTGTCTGTTTATTTTGGGTTGCCCTGTTCGTGTCTGCCACACCTAACACACACAAATGTTCACACACTTACACCACACACACATAATAGATCACTTAGCTGTTAAATTTATGTGCATGTTGAAACTCAGGCATCCAAAAGATGATGTTAGCCATTGGCTTGGCGTGTTTCACGTGCCTGGGGATGGTCACACCTGTGCGGCCTGATTGGTATGAGTAAATTAACATTTCTATTAGGCTAAATGCTGAAAAGCATATGAAACTAATGAACAAATAATCAGTAATGGTTGTTAGTTTTAATAATTAATTTATGAAATTATTTAAATATTTATTTGTAATTATTTTTTTTTATTTTTAGGATATAATACTTATAAATATAATAAATATTTTTGTCTACGTTAAATAATTGCTGCTAGTTGTAAAAAAAATATAAAAAAATATTTCAGACTATTTAAAATATATTTTAAAATATTTTATAATAATTTTCAATGTCTTATATATATGTATATATTATATTAAATTTATATTATATTATTTACTATTATTTATATTATATTGTTGTTAATGTTTCTTTTTTTTTTTTTAATATTTACTCAAGCAATATTTTGATTAACTTTATTTATTTAAGTTTAAACTTTCCATGAGCTACAACAAATAAGGTTTGAAATTTTGCAACTCTTTTTGTAACATTTCTAATATAATTTTAAACTATTTTATTTAATTATATACATTTTTTATAGAGTTTCCGCAATATTTGTGCATTGTTTTAAAAGTTCCCGCTCAAGTAAAAGCCGACAAAACTTTGTTTTGCCAAAAAGTATTTTGTGAACTCATAAATATGCATTTCAAACTGAAACACAGTCACTGCGTGTATTGTTAATTCAGTCAGCTTATTTCGGATTCAATCTGCAATTTGTGCAGTTTTCGTATTAAATGCAACAACACACAACTGAAAAGGCCAATATTATTGCGTTTTATTGCCAGTTTTGGAAAGTGGCAGTGGAATTTTGACAGTCGCAGTGGCAGTGGCAATGACAGTGCAACAGTGCATAGCCATAACCACTCAGTGTATTCGTAGCAAAACTCTGGACCACAGTTGTTGTCAGGACAACGCTTAGTTAGTCGCCTCCAACTGTAGGTTATACGGTTAGCCAATGCAATGATGGAAAGCGAGGGGGGGGCAGAGAAGTGTCTGATGCGGTTGACCAACTGCAAAAATAATTACTCAATTTGCACATAGAACATGGCAAAAATTAACAAATAAATTGGTTTCCAAAAAATATGCTGTAAAGTATGCACAAGCATTGCCCATACGCCCTGTTAGCCACAATGCAATTAGGCCATTGGTTTCAACCACATAAATTTCCATAAGCAGTGAAACTATAATCAACAAAAATTTGTGAGCAAAATTTACTATTCAAAAATGCTGAAGTAAATTTGCGATGCATTCGCGGAAGCTGTCAGCTGCCAGTTTGCCTGTTTGCCTGTTTGCCAGCTTGAGTGACGCACAATGCTGTCAGAAGTATGAAAGGATATTTGATTCGCTTTTATGTGAGCATCTCGATTGAGATCTCATTAGCGCTGGATTGAAGATTAAAGTTGAAGCAGCGCATATTATATATATTTTCTTTTATAAGCGCATTTAATCGACTTAATTAGCAACTGTCTTCATTTCGCCAACACACTCAAAACGGTCAGCTAATTAAGCAATTTAAGTATGCTTAATTCGAATTGGAGTGTGGCAGGGGGTGGCTGCTGTACGCTGAGGCATAAGTGTTTAATATTTAATTTTAAACATCTCTGTTGCTCTCTTTTCAAGTTCAAGTTCATCATTTGGGGGACTCTTTATGCTTACAGTATATAGTACATTTAAATATCTGCCCAGTTCGCTTTAAGCAGCAGCAGAAGCAGCAGCAGCAGCAGTAACAAGAACAGCAACAACAACAACAGCAGCTGAAACAGCTGCAAAGCAATTTGTTTTGCCACCGAGTAATTTGTCTTCAAAAGCAAATGTTTTGCAATTTGTTAACAAGAAAATTTCTTTTGCGTTTCAACATCTTGGCCTTGTTTGCAGTCGCTTGGTTTTTCTGCCCCAAACACTTGTTTACATTGTTTGTTGTTACACAAGTATTGGAAGGCACTGTCGCTCTGCCTGTCTGCCCCTCTCTCGCTCTCGCTCTCGCTCTCTCTGTCACTCTCCCTCTCTCTCACACACAGTTCCCCTTCTCCCAACTGTTGTCTCTTGTCTCTGGCATCTCTTTTGCAAATGAAAATTGTACACGAATGCTGCCTAAGTGATAAGCGGCAAATGCCTGCGTGGGTGTCGTCTGTTGGCTCATTGTGGCTATATGTGTGTGTGTGTGTGTTGTGTGTGTGTGTGTCTCTCGTATCTGTTTTGTTCTTTGCTTTTGGATATAATAAATGATTTTTTAGTCCAAAATTGAAAGTAAATACATATTGATAGGCTAAACAAGCGAAAATGTGAAGAAGTCCCATATAATTGACTAAGAGATACCCTGTAAGGCAGAAAAAGCAATTTAATTAGTTACATTTAACAGACTGTCTAATAAATTGTAACATTCAAGAGCTTAACAAGCTAAAGTGACGCAGTCAGACATGATCAACTAGAAGATACCCTTTGGCATAGCTGAGCATATTTAGTAAACGCATATCTATAATTTATAACAGACTATAAGAACCTTTGAATCATTTATAATTGATTATATGATACAGATAAAGTAAACCAGGCTAAAGGATACCTTAGAGTGGCTAAGACTTTGAATAAAATTGGGCTTTAGTTTATTATCCAATTACAGAATATACAATTATATATATTATATACAGCATATATTATATACTCTACAGTAATATACCCCAGTCATCCAATTTGATCTACAGGGTATACAGACAAATGTGTTGCCTGCTTTCAGGGGCAGCCAAAAACATGTGTATGCTCAAGATACTTTAAGCTCGCAACTAACATGGCTGGCATCAACACACAGCCACGCCCTGTTCCCCCATGCTAACTGACAGTAACAACCTGCTAAGAGTCCGAACATGTTATTGACGGCCAAATTTTGAAACGACAGAGCCACAGCAAAATGGTGGAAAAGAAATTGCCAAAGTTTTGCACTTGTTGAACAAGCTTGACAAGAGAAATTTGTGGAAAACTCTTCAACGATAAATTGCATAATTGAATAACAGTTGCAATTTAACTGTTAACATATTAATTGTTGTTGCTTTTGCTTTATTTTCAGTGGTTGTTGTTGCTGTTGAATACGTATTGTAATAAATAATAAATATATAAATATTCATGGATAAGTCATGTGCGTTGATGTGAATAAATTCAATTAGTTTCATGGCCTGGCACGTTAATTGGCCTTTAATACACGAACTCAGAGAAACGCAACTCATCTGAATTGTAAGCCAACATATCTGTAACGCATTCAATATAATTGTATATATATATATATATATATACATCTATATATATGTATATATAATGTACATCATATGCATATGTATTCATATGTTTGTGTGCTCAACTGAAGCAGCATATGAACATGTGCAATTTTATGCAGCAAATATATGATTTTGATAAGCTTACAAGCTGATCAAAAATAACAAGTAAGCAGCGTGAGAGACCATGTGTTTGACTAGCAGCTACCCTATAAATGTGATTAAGATATGATCACGTCTCTAAAGAGAAGACTGATATAATCCTTATATACTTTCAACTGTCAACTGTTCAGATGGCTTTAGAATAGTTAAAGTATCTTCAACAGTCTGTAATATGCATTATTAAACATTTATCGCTGCATACTCTACATATTTTTCAGATATTTATAAGCATCTTTAGCTGTCAGTGCGCTCAAGCCACAGTTTATTATCTCAATCAGTTGCTCATCTAAGTGATTACAAAAGAGTTAAAAGTTAAGTACATTTTAGCCAACTTGCTGATCATGTTGAAGTCTAATATCTTCTAATATCAGTCTCATTAGGCTTTATATTTGCCATGATACAAACAAGCATCTGTTACCTGAATGCAATCTATTGTGCATATTTAGCACATCCTTCTGTTTGCCTTTTCTATTTACAGGATATCAAAAGAAAAACCTGTTTTTGTCAGTTTGAAAATGTTGAGTTTTGCTGGATTCGTGTTCTTTTTTTTGTTGCATTTTTTGCTTTTGGCTTTATTGCAGTTGTAGTTGCAGTTGATAAATCTAAGAGAACCGCAGCCCTAATGGACGTGTATGCCGTTTACACTGTTTGGTCGAGTTGCTGTGTGAGTTTTGTGGATTTTATGCATTTGATTTCAAATCGATTGCTGGTTTTTAAAAACCTACATATACACATGATGCTAAGTCCTCACTGTTGTGTTGTGTTGAACTTTAAGCCATGTAACGTGTTGTCAGCTGAATAAATTGTGCACATGGAAAAAAGAAAACACGCACAAACTATTTTGCATGGGGAACTCAGAAAGAAAGGTCTGAATAACTTGAATTTCTTTGTGTTAAGTAATCATGGCGCACACTGAGTAGGTAAAGAGATGGGTGCAGTGGTTGAGCGAGAGAGAGAGCGATAGAGAGAGAGAGAGAGAGAGAGAGAGAGCGAGACAAAGGCGCACACATAAAACGCCACAATTTGAACTTTAACACCTTCAATGACAGCTACCGAGAATGACCCCGAGCGCAATTTTGTGTAAATAACATGAAAATAAGAAAAACAACCTCGGGCCAGCACAGAAAGAGAGAGTGATAGGGAGTGGGAGAGAGAGAGAGAGAGGGCGTGTTGTCAGGGTTGTGATGTGTTGGGGCAAGAGACCACACAAAAACCACTCACGACTAACATTTTGCTTTGCCTTTTTATGAGTGTGCTACTGTAGTTCTTCTTGTTCTTGTTGCTGTAGTTGTTAGACTTGTTCGTATTGTTGTTGTTGTTGTTGTAGTTTGCCATTATGCGCATAAAATATAAGAGGGTTGTTCATATCCAAGACACAATAGCAACAGCGCCTGATGCACACACAGCCAAAGCATAAATCTGAGCTGCTTTATAACCCACAAACAGAGACAGCAACATTGCGTTGCGAACGCAGCCAACAAACAGAGATGGCGAGTGAGAAGGATAAGCCAACATGCGGGGGCAAGAAATTGAAACTTCACTTCAGCGTCAGCGTCAGAGCCTGAATGAAAGAACGTGCATGGAAAAAGCCAAAAAGATTTATTTTAACATTTTTATTATTAGTTTCTCGTCGTAAGTTTTGTGGTCATGCGGCATTAGCTTTTGCCTCCCATCAGCATCAGCATCAACATCAACATCAACGCAAATTGCTGCAAAATCACATTGCAAATTATGTTAAATTTAAGGCACTTCATTTCCAACTTGATTGCTTGAAAATTGTAAGCATTTACTGTTGTTCTACACACACACACACACACACACACACACACACACACTGCAGCACACTCTGAAGCCCAACAAAAGCTACAATGACATTAGCTGCAAAACACAAGAAGTGCTTGTTGGCAGTGCAATGCAGAGCATAGAGTGTCTATTAAGATTAAAAGATTTATAATGTATACTGTTAGGGAAATAAATATTTAAATATTTATGCAAGCTTTAATGTGCTTTGAGAGTTTAAGCAAACTGTAGTTAATTAAATAGTTGATTGAATGTATGAAAAGAATGTGCTTAATTGACACTTAATTGTACTTAATAACTCTGTATACTCAGTCAAAGCTTTAATGTGCATTGAAAGCTGATTAGATGATTAGTTAGTTGTATTTTATATGAAATGTGCTTTTAAAGCTTAAACGAATGTGCTTAGTGTGCTTAATTGACACTAAATTGTACTTAAAAACACTTTACCTTCAAGCAAAGCTTTCATGTACTTTGAAAGTTGAATTTAAATGTGCTTTTAAAGCTTAAGCGCATGTGCTTAATTGTGCATAAAAACACTTTACATTCAAGCAAAGCTTTAATGTGCTTTGAAGTCTTAAACAGAGTATTGTTAAATAAATAATATTAATTATGAATCAGTGTAATGTGCTGTTAAATTTAAACAAAGTGTTGATGATTAAATATTAAGTGATTTAAAGTTAAAGCAAAGAATTGATAATTTAAATATTATATTTTTATATGAAAGCTTAATAAGCTGCTGACAAATCTAAGTTAAACTGATGTTGAATGCTGTATATATAATTTTAAATACATAAAATGTTACTGAAGCTATCGCTTTAATAGCTGATTATTTTTTGCTGATAATGAATTAATCAAAAGATTATCGCCTACACTCAGCCAATGTCAAAGCCTCTGAGAACTTTAAATATATATATATTCAACACACACTTTTATATTAAGATTGCCGTGTCGAAGCTTATGAATTGGCTTTGGCCATGCATGAATTTGCTGCACGAAGCAAATGTCAGCTGTCAGTGGCAATAAGTTTGGTTTATTGTTAGCTGCTAAGCTGCCAAAATAACCGAAATAGCTGCCTGAATGCTAGCCAGTTAGCCCCAGTTGCCTGCCAGGCAAGTTGCCTCACTGTTTGCCCGTTTCCCTCACTTCCAAGTTTAGCCTTCATGTTGTGACCCTTTTTGTCTTGCGTTCGGTTCGATTTTATGCCTGACAATTTCATTTGCCAACTACGAAATGGCCTGAAATTGAACAGTTTTATTAGTAATTGAATAGCTGGCTTCAACTTGTTGCCACCGAGCTTTTGTTTAAGTCTTCCCCATAATAAGTATACGCAATGTGTTAGTGTGTACGTGAGTATGCTTAATGCCTTCGCAAATCCTTTTTCCCTGAGCGCACAAAATCCATAAAAATCTGACCCTCAACCATACATTTGTAAGTCTTGTAAATTTCCAATTTTTCTTTATGCGCGGCGGGATGCTTTCATTTAGTTTGTCTACATTATTTTTTGTTCCGTTTCGGGTTTTTTTTTATTTTTTGGGTTTTTTTTTTTGTTGGGCCACACGCTTTTCTGCTGACTCGTGCGCCTAATTGTCAGTAACAAGCAAACAATTTTCAGCACAGCAAATGGCAATGAAAATGGAAATGAGAATGGAAATGCTCTATTCCAAGACACACACACACACACTCGCAAAAGATGAGAAGCTAAAGAGAAGATGAAGATAGCTAAAAAAAAAAAAAGAAAAGCAAATGACGGTGCAAAACTCTTAGTAAACGCTTTTTCACGCTTGATTAATTTCCGTTGCAGCGCCGCGTTTTTTTTTTCTTCTTTTTATTTTGTAATTTTTTATTTTATTACCATTCAGTTTTTAATAGCAAAGTGTTAAGTTTGACAGTTGGCCAGCGGCACATTATGCGCACTTGATTAAATCTGGCCCAAAAGTCTGGGTCGAGAACTCTTCCAAAAGTGCTAAGTATGCACTAAATTTAGCTGACAAGCGATTGGTAATTAATGCAGTTAAGGTTCAAGAGTTCAAGTTAGTTTACACATGCAGATGTGTGTGTGTGTGTGTCAAGCATATGTCGAAGTTCTCATAGAGTCATCAGGCAATTGCAGTTCAGTTCGAATTTCAACTCTAATCTGTTGGCTTTTGTGTAACGCGGTCAGTGAGCACATCATTAAGCTCAAAAGATGTCTCTGCTTTAGCTATCTCTCTCTCTGTCTCTTTCTCATTCTGTCTCTCTCTCTCTCTCTTTCTCTATTTCGCTCTGTCTGTTTATCTATAAGGTAAACGTTTAGCTTCAAATAACATTCAGGCTTTGTGCCTGATTTGATTGAATGGTGAGTGAGTTGAAAAGCTTGAACAACTCGTTTACTTAACTTAATGTCTAGCTATAGATACACAACCACACACACACACCCACATAGTTATATACATTTATGTGTGTGTGAATATTTATGTTAGTGTCTTGACTGCACGCATACAAATTGTTGTTGTTCTAGTCTTCAACATAATGCCAACGTACTTTGCTTTCAATTTACTAATGCACCACTGCTGCCAGGCCAAAAGTCAAAGGTTGACTAGCTGCCAGAGCACACTCACAGATGAAGATGTTTTTCCAGCCCCCCCCTCTGCGTCCCCGCTTCTACACACCACTGCAATCACCCTTATTTTATACCCTGCAGCAATAAGAAAAAAAAATAGCTTTTGACAACTGAAGAAGACATCCTTGAACGCAACCATAAGCTTTAAAAACTGGCTATATATTTAATGAGCAGCAAGAATCGTGTAACTTTATCATAGAAAGCGTCATATGTCATAAAGAATTTATGGAAATAAAGTACACTACACTACATACTATGTCCAACTATTGTCATATGAATTCAAACTATCATATCAAGCAATTTCAACTATTTAGCTATCTATTTAGCATGTGCATTTATTAGAGGGTATCACCTTGTTGCTTATGCTCACTCAGCTGCTGCGTTTCTATTTTTGTATTTTGTTGTTTTTGCTTATTTGTTGCACAATGTTATTGTTGCACGCATATCGAAGTCGAGCATGCATATCGCCTCGGCATTGTAATCAGAGCTATGCATTGTGCCCTGGCAACTGCAACTCAACAACATAAAATACAATAGCTAAAGTGACTGAGAGAGAGAGAGAGAGAGAGAGAGAGAGAGTGAGAGAGAGAGACAGAGAGTGTGTATGGATTGGAAATACATGGCAAATAATTGCAATGTTGCGCAGCATAAATAAAAAATCAAT
Organism: Drosophila funebris; assembly: GCA_018901825.1. Lineage (NCBI taxonomy): Eukaryota > Metazoa > Arthropoda > Insecta > Diptera > Drosophilidae > Drosophila > Drosophila funebris. The sequence continues at coordinate 632,141 of JAEIFK010000271.1, forward strand.
TGAACAGCCATAAAATCAAATAAAGCAACATATTATATTTCTCTATCCAATGTTTCTCTTCATTTTTAATAAAATAATTAAAACAGCAAATATTTGCGGTTATTTGTTGTGTTGCACAGATTTGAGTGCTTGAGTGAATTATAATTAATTCACGCGCAAAAAAAATAACGCATAAGTGCGTGACAAATTGTTGATTTGTTTCAAATTGCTTGGCTTATGTGGCGTATGAGTAATACGAGTATTTGCTAACGTGCACAATTTATTGATATTGCGATTTATATATAGCAACGTGAAATTAACACCTGACTGTTAGCTGGCATTTCAAGCCATTAGTAATTATTGGCTGGCCTAATATCTTTTGACCAGCTGAACTTAATTGATATAAGCAGTTTCTTCCTTTTCTTTTTATTTTATGATTAAATTAAGCTATCCTTAGCAGCTGCATTTCACATTCAGTTGCTTTATTCAATTCATTTAAATAATATACACACAGAACGCAGGCAAGGCAATGAAAATAAATGAGATCTCATCAAAATAAAACGTTGAAAATTAAGAAAAATGTGCGCTGCCAACAGCCGGACAACTGAGCAGAAGGACAGCTCAAAAAAAAAAATAAAATAAAATGAAACGCGTAAAATAATATAAAAAATACAAAAAAAAAATAAATGAAAGGAAAGCATGTTCTAATGGAGTGAAGTGTGCTCGACTAGCCGTTACCCTAGCTTCCGTTTAAAAATAGAACTCTCTCTGCCAAACCAAAGGAACAGAAATTACTTTGAAATTTGAGTTGGATGAACCTTTTGATGATTGTCTGGATTATTTGCATTAATAAAGCTATTTATCTATTCTCTTTTTAAAGTTATCTCATAAGCTGCAATTCCTGCTCAAATAAGTATAAATTGCTTAGGATTTGCTTGGACTAATGTCTCTGCTATACATTTTCTCAGCAAAGACGTTCACAGTTTTTTAGAGATGACACTTTAATCTGCAATAATTCAGCTTAAGCATGAAATTCTTTACCATAATTTGCGCTACTCATCAATTTCCATTAAACATATATACGGTTATTGAATTTTCTTCAATTTGTTACAGTTTGTTATACCTTTCATAGCACTACGTGGCACATAGGGTATATTAAAAAGAAAATGAATTTAAAGCGAGTCACAGGTGCGGGCATTAAGTCGCTCAGTCAAACAAATTGGTTTACGTATTTTAAATATTTCCGGCAACAGTTGCCAGTTGGCTTTAAGTCCGCAACAGAACCAAAGTCGCTGTCGGCTTAGATCTCAAAATCGAAAATTGCATTATTTTCTTTTTGTATTTTGGAAAAAAAAAAATGGATTGCAGAAATTATTCGCCGCCAAGAAGAAGCAGAAACCAAGGTTGCGGCACAAGGATGCGACACGTTTTGCACGCTTTCGCCTTGTGTAGAAGTGATTTTGTTGTTTTGTATTTGTGCAACGTGGCATGAATGTTAGCCTGGCAAACACACACTCACACTCACACACACACACACACACTTATGGCTACACACATAAAGCTACACCTTGCGCCCATCAACTGGCTGTCAAGCTGGTTGGCCTGCAGTTGAAGTGCAAATGTGCAGTGTAATTAAAAGTGTGTGTGTGTGCAGGCTGCATGCAACAGCAATTGAAAGCATAAATGACAAAAAAGAAAAGAAAAGCAAAGAAAAGCAGAAACGAGCAGAGAAAGAGCGAGAAATAAAAAGCAAAACCAAAGCCGAGCAATAACTGTGAGCTTTGGCAATACTCTATTTGAATGCTCGTAGAAATTATGTCCTTGCCATAGATACAACTACTTAACATTATAGTCTAACCCCAGTTGACAGCATATCGAGGCGAGTATGCTGGTTATTTGGACTGCAAGACTCTACAAACTTTTGCCATGGCTTTAACCAAATAGAATTTTTTTTTCATAAATAATTTACAATAACCACGCTGTTGCCTTAAGTTTACAATTACTTGAAAAAGTATCTTAAACTTTGCTTATCATTAAATATTTGAGCTGCGAGGCAGCACTAGAGTTTGAAGATTGTGTTATAGATTGCTGAAATAGTTGAAGTTCTGTAAAGTTCGATATACTTGAACATGATAACTGACGCACAACTTTTTATATTGATAACTGAGTAATTTGATGGCTTTTGTAATTAAATTATATATTATATTACATATTTGAGTAGCTCTTAGATGTGGAATTTGGGTTATTGTATTTAGTTGAAATAATAATAAATGTTTCTCTACGATTTAAATATTTATTTGGTATTCACTTCATTCTAATTTATTCATATAGTTTTAGTTTATTTTTTAATTTATGTTAACCTTGCAGGATATTTCAATAACTAAGGAATTTTTGTAGTTCATTTATGCCCTCTTTTTATACTCTTGCATGGGGTGTTATAATTTATGAATTTAATAAACTTGTTATTAACATAGCACAAATTAAATTAAAAAACTTTTATTATATTTATATGTATATTTTATATAATTATTATATATTTATATATATTTATTCTATCAATATTCTATAATTAATATATTTTATAAAGTGTATAGAATCTTCGTAAACCCTTTTGAAACAATTATTCTCTGTTGTCAGTGCCTTTCTCTCTCGTTTTTTTTTACTTTGACCATGCTTCATGCTGCTGTGGCATGTGGCATGTGGGTAATTTTCAGAAATATGAACTCTATTCTCTTTTTGGCTTTCTGATTGCTGGCGGCTTTTGGACTGTGAGTATGCGGCCTATTTAAGCGCCATAAGCCGCACGGACACTGGCCTGGCATTGCTTTGAACTTGGTTATCTAAAACGGGAAACTGGCCAGGTGAAGTAAAAAATAATAGAAATGGGGCCATAATGTGTCCTCAGTGTCCACATGATGTCTTCAGGCGGACAGAGTCAGGCATATTGCTGGTCTTTTTAATTAACATTTGGCCAACATCAACTGAAAACAGGGTAAATGCAGTCAATTTCTCATATAGTTTTCAGTCTCTATTCGTTTGAGTGCGATGTAAATTAGTTTTGAGCAGGTGAAGCGTACTTGACCAGAATATGTGATAATTGAGTTTTTGGCTATTCAATAAACTCAACAAGGACGAAAGTTCTAGGACTAATTGCACTGCATTCAGCCTATTGCACAAAAAGAGCTGAACAAAGCATAACATGAAATTTAAATAATTTAACAAATTGTTACACAAATATTTGGCTATTGCAATCATAAAAAGAAAAATATGTATATATTATATAAAATATAAAATAAAAACAATTTAAGCAACATTTCTAGTTTGTGCTCTGTCGTTGGCAATTATTTAAATTTATTGCACTTTTTATGCGAATGCTTTAATTTCAATAAATGAATTCAAAGCTCCATTGTGCATGGCAAATGCAATAGAAATTGCACAAGAGTTCGACGTGGTTTCTAGCCATTTTCAGATGGAGCCAATGTGAAAGTGCGAACCCAAGTATAAATCTTTGGACAGAACACACAATGGGCAAACGCCGAGTCGATGCTACGGAGACAAAGCAGCCGTCGTAGCAACAATCGAAGCCCAAACACCGTAGCACTTAGCCATGGCTGCGATGCTGTCTAATTTATGGGCCTGACTGAGAGCGGTGGCCCAGACAGGCCTCCACAACTCTTTTGCTCCTCCCTCCACCAGATAGAGATAGAGGGAGAGACAAGAGCAGAGCAAATAGCAGCAGATTAGCTACAGACGATTGCATTGAAACAATGCAGGCTGCGAGTGAGACAGAGAGTGAGAGAGAGACAGAGAGAGAGAGGGGGAAGCGTAGTGAAAACGAGAACTCTAGGGATATGTGAGAATTTTGAAGCTATAAGGCCGTGTTATGCATGCCACGCATCATTGATGCCATTCAAATCGATTTGTGGCTATAAAACACTTTACTATATTTTTACTAACCGTGTATTTCTGTATATATGTGTGTGTGTGTGTGCGTGGGTGTGTGTAGTGTCACAAAACTGCAAATTAATATAATTGAATTGCATAAAGTCAAAGTGTGGTTGGTTAAATGAGATGTGCTGAAAATGAGCATGGCCAAGTGAATAGCATAATCTCGATGAGCTTTTACTCTAATGTGTAGCTTTAATGTGCTTTTGTCTGCAATGCAGTGCTATTGCAAAGCTCAGCCAAGCACGGACAAGTCAAGCTGTCAGCGAACTAGAGAAACCAATTGCATTCATGTGCTTTGAAAGCTTTTTCAAGAATCAAAATAAGCTTTTAAACATTTACATTAACAAGGATTAAGCCTAGATTTAAGTTAACGTCATTGGTGTTTTTCATTTTGTAATAGAAATATAGAAATGTATCAAGTTTTACATGGGACTTTCATTTTATTGTTATGGTTATTAGGTTTATTTGGCTAACTCGACTGACATTTATTGCAAAAAAGTAAATGTTTGATGATAGTCACGTAGTTGCTACTAAACAACGACAGTCAACAGAAAAAAAAACAAGTTGGAAAAAAACGAAGAAGAATAACAACAACAGGACAGAAATTGTAGAGAGTTCAAAGTTGGCGGCACATGACATGCAAAAACAAAATCCCAAAACACTGAAACGTGCCTTTTTGACATTTAGACATGTGTGTGAGCGTGTGTCTGACGGCATGTGGTGTGAGCTACATGTATGTATGTGTGTGTGTGTGTTAACAAATTGAATTTTGCTGCCAAAAATTTTGTTGTATTGATTTAAAGGCAAGTGTGCAGCAGTCAGGAGACAAGCAGGCAAGTAGATGAGAAGGCAAGAAGGTGAGCAGGTAAGAAGGCAAAACGGCATTAGGGTCAATTACCGCTGCAAAGTGAATTGTGAGTTGTGAAAATCAAATGCAAGCAACAAACTGTTAACAGTGTGGCTGCCACACGGCAGCTGTCAACTAGCTCACACACACACACACACACACACAGAGAGAGACACATATCTATCTTTATATATATACTATATATACTGATATTGTATTACTTTCATTATCTGCGCAAATATTTGCCAGAAATGGCAGTTGCCAGTTGCCGGTTTTGGCTCAGTTGCCAGCTCAACAGTTTTGGGCAAGTTTTTAAGCCGCTTAGAGAGGCCCCAAAGTGAAAGTTATTGTGTGTTAACAACAACAACAAGAACACACACACACAGGCAACTGGTGCACATTTCATAAATGTGGTAAAAGACAAACTATTTCCATATATATTTTTTTTGTATTTTCATGTTGTTGTTGCGTGCGCTTTTGATGAAGTTTCCTGGCCGTTTAAAACGCGCTGGTTGTCACCCAGCTCTGATCTTAACTTTCGCATATGCCTGCAAACCCTGTAAACTATGCACACGAGGGCCACAAACTTTTTGCTTCCTTCCCCGAGGTAACTCGGGTAGCTGCCTCTGCTCTGCTCTGCTCTGCTACTGCCTGACTGCAGCAAATATTTGCCTTTGTGCCAAGCCATCGCCGGCGGAGTAAACATCTCAGACCATGCCCACGACGACAGCGCCCCTCCCGTCTTTGCCATGTTATGTATTTGTGAGTTGAAAGACACACGTTATGTTTAGCTATTGCTGGCACCTCAAGCATCGCAAAAGCCAAACAAGAAAGTCAATTTGTGCGCTGGCCAAAAAGTTGCTGTCATGCATACGTGGCGTATGAGCTATAAATTGTGCACAACATTTTCAATTTGCGTGGCATGCAACGTATTGGAAAATGCAAACAAACAACAACAACAAAAAAAAACCAGTCGAAAAGGCTACAGTCGACCGCATTCGACAGTATAATACCCTGTACAGGCTTCTATATTAAAAGTATTTTGATAATAGGTACTTTGAATAAAATAAAAGTAAGAACATAAGAGGTGTTTAAAGAATACTCTTTTGAAACTGTCATTTAGCATAGGAATTCTTTGCATGCTTATATCAGCAAGTTTTTGATGAAAAGCTTAGCGCGACGTCATTTCATATACGTCTGCACGTTCGCTGTCTCGCTCGCACACATGTGCTGCTTGACGCAACCGCAACGATTCAATGGAAAAAAAAAAACATATTATTTTTTCATGGACCTCACTTGCTCGCCAATATTTAAAATGCAAATGATCATTAGAATAATCAATTCTTGAGAGGCAAAATCTAATATTACAAATATAATATTAAATGATTATTTTTTACAAATCTCTGCATACATTACGTTTAGACTTGCAATATAATTGTCAGCAAGCAGTATGACATTTGAAGTAACACAACTCAGCTTAACGGCGAGAATGTGCTCACTTGCAAAAGCTAGCTGCTATAAGCATGCAATGAATTCTAATTGTTGGCAAAGCAGTGCGATTCGTTGCAAAATGTTCTAGTCTTTTCCATCTATTTTCTTTTCTGAATGTCTTCCGTATTCCTGGACCGATCTTTATGAAACTTTCACATGTGTTTCAGAACAGTATTTTTAAAACACCTGTTAAATTAGAAATGTGTACGTTCAGAAATACATGCTGTTAACAGGGTATAACGAGTTTTGATCGATTTGCGGGGGAAGGCGGGGAGGTATCCAAAATTTGAAACAAACTTGATCTGCGGACGGTATAGAGGAACCTTCATGCCAAATTTGGAGTCTCTAGCTCTTATAGTTGCTGAGATCGACGCGTTCATATAGACGGACAGACGGACATTTTTTCACAAAGTTAATATATCCCTGTACAGGGTATAAAAAAGAACGCAAGAAAAAAAACCACATTTTATGCTTGGAAAAGCTAATTAACATCATTTTTATGAGACATCAACTTGCCGACAATAAAACGCATTTATTTTCGCCCGGAAAATAAACAAAGGAAATGTTTTGACGCCGCGTTTCAAGTCAATTTCTTTATAGAAAACAAGAGCAACAGAGAGAGATAGAGAGAGTGAGAAAAATACGACAAACACAGAGGAGAAAGCGCGTGTAAATTTACGACACACTCGTCAAGCGCGTGGGAGGAGAGTCAGCCAGTCAGTCAGACAGACAGACGGACAGATAGACAGAGTCTGCTGGTACTTAACAACTTGGCGTATTTATTTAGCACGTGTTTTAGGAGCTTCAAGTTGGTTCGGTGGGGGCATATTTGTTGCTTGCTTTTAATTAACAAAATGCCTTGAATTTCTTTTTTTTCTCCTTATTATTTTTTTTTTTGTAATCATTGCGCTGCTTAATTAGACATAAAAGTCTACGCTCTAAATTAGTGTAACAGCTTTACGCGTTTTACGAGCGCCAAATGAAAAATCTTGCCAAGCAATTTTCAATTTGCAATCAACGATTTTTCTTATCAACATTTATGAATATCTCACTTGCTCAATCTCTTCTCAAACACAGGCTCTTCTGCCTCTCACGCTCTCGCTGTCGCTCTGACTCTCACTCTCTGTTATGCGGAGACCGGCAAATCTTGCCATGTGCTCAGCTGCTGTTAAGCCGACGCCTGCTAATAACAGACTCTGTTAAGCTGCCAACTCTGATAACACACAAACTGTAAAACCGACTCAAACAGTAAAACTATGACAATTAAATGCAGCCGCATGACATAATAGCAATTTAATTATAATATTTTGTACTTTAGTGCACTTAATTAAAATGTCAAAATCAATGAAATTCAATATATAATTACAAATTTCGGCTTAACAGAGTGCCACAATAACAATTATGGACCACTAACTTATTGATATAATGTGTATATAATATATGAATAAATGTTGACAAAGCTGTTTAGCCTTAAATTAAATGCAATTTGCATAATCAATTAAAATTACACAAAACAATAGCGACAACAACAATATAATGCGCTCATTGACAATTTGTTTTGTGCTAATTGGTTTATGGGGTAACATCAGTTTAATTGTAATAAAATATTTAAACAATTGAAACTTGATAATTGAATTGATTTGATTTGAAATAAAATGCCATTTACTGAACTTTGACCAGTTACTCAATTTGTCATTCATTTGGCCACTCATTCACCCATTCATGCATTCATTCCACTCACTCACTGACTGTTTGCTCTGTCAAGTGCAGCTGTCAACACTTTAAAAGTGCTTTTTCACGCGCAGACTTCACTGTGCTATCGAAATGAATATCTAATTGTTGTTAAATATTTGCACAACGCATGCTTCATATCAATTCTGAGCATCATCTTATCTAATCAATAGCTACGACAAATATTATAACTTGAATGTGTTTGCTCAAAAGAAATGCAACTTTAGTTAAAGCAGCCAAACTTTAGCTTTAGCTTAAAGAAACAATTGCCTAAGCGTGAAAGAAATGTAATGCTCTTTGAGTCGATATATTTATATATTTATATTTATATATATAAATCACTTAAATATGCATAGAAAATGTTTATAAAATGCTTCAATCAAATCATCATTCAAGCATAAAATAATCACATAATAAAATAGAAAATAATCAATGAAATTGACTGTGACAACACAAGTGTTGTATCTAGTTGGTCAAAGTTCAATTATAGGTGATTTGTGGTAGGTTAAGTGTCAAACAGACAGAGAGAAAGAGACACAGATAAGCACAATAAAGTGGCATAGACACATGCCACTGCACACAGTGCACAATTCACAAGAATAACAGATGATTGATCAAAAGTTTCCCCTATCAATAACTTATAAGATAACAAATTGTCGTTCTCGTTGCACTTGCAGCCTGTTGGCTGGCTTTTTGGAGTATGCACTCCAGAGCTAATCGACACAAGAGCCAAATGCTTGTTATAAAAGGCCGTGTCTTGCCAGTGTCCATGGTACAGTGAGCGCTCGAACGTTTCACAAAAACAAACACGGCAAAGTAAAAAGGGGCAAAATGAAAGGCAGCATGAAAGTGTCAGTCGTTGTATTAATGGTAGCTTTGCTATCCTTGGTCGTACTGGCCATGGCTAGAAAACCAATGGCCACGCGCTACGATAACTTTAAAGTGTACAAAGCTTTTATCAAGGATAACGAACAGCTGGAGGAGTTTAAGAAAATCCATCAGCACATCCAAGTACGTCCACGTGTACAGATCCGCTGCCAATAAATGGAATTGAATCATATTTCTTTTGACACATTTTAGATTCATATGCTGCAAGATATTGGCGATGCCAATCGCAGTTATGATGTCATTGTCGCGCCTGCATTTCAGGATATATTTGAGAGAACCCTCAGCTTTTTGGATATTGAATTCGAAGTGATGATTGAAGATTTGCAGGCGTAAGTTCAACGTTACGAGTGAAAAGTGAAAAACTTTTTATAAACTGTGAAAAACTTTTCATTTAGTTTGCTGGATGAGTCTACCTATGATCCAGATGCAGACATGGATTGGGAAACTTATCATCCATTGGATAAAATCTATGATTGGGTTGATGAACAATGTGCTGCTCATGATTATCTCGACTGTAAGGTCATTGGTCATTCCTATGAGGGACGACCCATTAAAAGCATTCGACTATCGAAGCGTGAGGGCAACAAAGCCATTCTAATTGAGGGCAACATTCATGCCATGGAATGGATATCATCGGCGACAGTCACCTTCATTTTGAATCAACTCATCAACTCCAATGATAAGGAGATACAGCGTCTGACGGAGGAATACGATTGGATTGTGGTGCCAATGGTGAATCCGGATGGCTTCGTCTACACCCATGAAGTGGAGCGTTTGTGGCGTAAGAATCGACGTCCCAATGGCTATACGAATACAACCGGGCCGTGTTATGGCATTGATATGAATCGAAACTTTGATTTTCATTGGAACGATGCTGGCTGGAATCTGGAGGACCCTTGTGATCATTGGTTTGGCGGCGATGAGCCCAACACAGAGATTGAGATATTGGCACTGCAGGACTTTGTTAGCTCATTCGATGATGGCTACATACGTGCCTATATGGCATTCCATGCCTACGGTCAGTATGTCCTACTGCCATATGGACATTCGAACACGGAGTTCCCGCCCAACTATGAACAAATGATGCGAATTGCTGCTGCCTTTGCCGATGGCGCGGTTGATGCCTACGGCTCTGTTTTTACCTATGGCGCCAGCGGGTTATTGAACTGTAAGTACTTGAAATCAGTCGACTTAAGTTCTTAAATCGGCAGCAAACAGAAAAAAAAAAAAAAATGTTATTGACCCCATTGCTATAGATGTTGTCTCTGGTGCTGCCAAGGACTGGGCGTACGGTGTTAAAAATATACCATTCACCTGCACTGTAGAGCTGCGTGATAAGGGCACATTTGGCTTCTTCCTGCCATCCAATCAAATTACGGAAGTCGGCGTTGAGGTCACCGAGGGTCTCAAATCTCTCGTTGTCAAAGCAGCCGAAGAGGGCATATTCGATTGAATTGGTTGCTATGAGCACAACTGCTTACCACAAGTGGAATCAAAATGCAACGCTTGAGATTACATTCAAATAATATAAAAATAAATGAATAGGATGAGCATTTTATATTACAAGGCGTATGCGTAATAATTTAACTTTGCAGCGCACTGCTTAAATGCAAGCAGTTAATGTTGCAAACATACTCAACAAATACAAGCAGTACATGTTGCTAACACACTACAAACAAGCAGTTTATGTTGATAACTTACGAAAGCTGCGCAGCTAGTAAACAGTTTACTGCTAGTCTGCTCCTACTGGCAAGCAGTGTATACTCCAACTGCTTGTTTGGGCTTGTCCTGGCTAAAAGCTTTAACAGCAACTGTGAAACCAATGTTAAATAACAGTTTATGTTATTGTTAAGCAAATTGAAAATGATGCAGAAATTATTGCAGGGGCTATGTAGCTACAGTAAAATCAAACAGTTTACGTTTAGAAACAACTAAAATAATGCACATGGCCTTAACTCACAGAAGCTTAAGACTTAAGGCCTTAACATTGTAGTACACAATTTGGTAAGCGTATAGCTGCAATTAAGCCACAAACTTAAGTGTTTGGCTTGTCTAAATTACATGTACTTATGACGCTGAGGTCAAGCAACTGAAAACCACTTGAAGCTATCGGCACACAATTAAGTCGAAAGTGTGGCCCCTTATCAGGCTCATTAGCATTAAGGCTTAAGCTGAGCAAGTCACGTCATTGATTTAACCAACAACAACAACAACAATATCAAGCTAAAAAGGCATTTATGCATAAAAATCAAACTAAATATGATGTGGCCATAAGCATAAAAGTGGCACGCTCTCTAAGAACTTTTATTTTATGCTCATTTCCATAGGGTAAGCACATGTAGAAAATTGTTGACCTGCAAATTGGCAATAACCTGCGCCATTTAAGACACATTCTGCTGTTTCGTTGCTTGTTGTCGCCTCTTCTGCCTGCAAACGCCTACGTCAAATGGAAATCGAGCAACCAAAAAAGAAAAAAACGAAGCATTTGCCTCGCAGGCAAAGTTAATTGAAAATTTGTTTGGCAGCAGTTAAAGGAAAACTCTGCTTAGATGCGTTAATGCCAACACATTTACCTACACATATTCCCATACATGTTTGTATGTTTGTGTGTATCATTTGTTGTTGTCCTTTTGGCATTTTATTTGCTTTGCATATTTGATTACAAACAGCAGCTCAGCAGGTATTTGACTGCCACACTTTTGAGAGCCACACTTATCGGGTGTCAAAGACAGCACTGTCTGAATGCAACCTTACAGCTTACAGCATACAGCATACAGCACATACAGCTTACAGCTCACAGCATTACAGCATTACGAGTAGAGCATTTCTTTGGCACCAGAACATTTAATAGAGTTCAAGCCAGAAAGCACTCTCTTTCACTGGGTTGAAATATCTTGTTTGATGCAAATATGCCTTAGAGCTAAGCGCGTGCTGTGACACGAGCAACGAGCAGACAATAATGGAAACTATTGTTAAGTATATGAAACGAGCAAAATAGCAGTGTATTTCCTTGGCTGACATTAACAGGAGACATTAAGCTTAATTTGAATTAGCGAAAGATATATATAGAGCAGGCAATGTAATACATAATTTACTTTCCTCATTCCATATTATTTAGTTGCTCTAGCAAATTAGCAATTAAATCAATTCTTCTCTTCATCTTTAAATTCTTCAATTCTTTTTTGCTGCTCAAAATTCAAATTCCTTTGTAAATTCACTTTCATTAAACTCAGTTCAACCAGCTGCTTTGCCTTTCTCCCTCTCCTTTTCGCATATTGTCTCGTGCTGCATGCCACACACGCTGCCATCTCTAGTGCCTGCACCGTCTATGTATTTGCAGTATTTACATGTCAAAGCGTTAGCAGAAATCAGTGAGACGTGCATGATGTGCCGATATTAAAGACGATCGTTAGCTTTCATTATAAGCTGAGCTGTTGCCGAAGGAAATGTATTTCCCGTAAAACCTTTTTGCAAGTGCTTGGTGCACAGTGCAGAGTGCATGGGGCATGAAGCTTTGTATATGCTGCACATGCCACTCTATCATATAAATAGCGCTACAAGGCGCTTGAGGCTTGAGGCTCAGGAAGGATGCATCGAGTCGCGTATCTGCGTTGGACACGTGAAACCATCATCAATCTACAGGCAACGACACTTTTAACGACTTCTTGCGGATTACTTCAAACAAAATAACCACTTTGTAGTCGAAGCAAAATTTTATGTTTGCCCCGGTTGCTGTTGATGGCCTTCCTCTGGACGTCTACTTCTTGGCTAAGACTACGGCTTTTGCTTGCAACTGCGTCTGCGACTCCGGCAACGTCGACGTCTACTACGTCTACGGCTTTGGATATTTGCTACATTTGGATAAAGTTTTTGCTGCTTGTGGCAAAAAGTTGCTAGCAGATAGCGGCCAAAAGTGCGAACGTTAACAAAAATTTCCTCATACACACACACACACACACAAACAAACACACACACCTACACATACACACACCCATTCATGCAAAACACAAATATAAATTTTTATTATTGCAGTTGCAACCTGTGCGGCAAGCACTGACACTCAAAAGCTGTTGCAACAATCGATTGCAAGTCAAATAAAGCTAAAGTTAGGCCAAAAGATCAAAAGTTATTAAATTAAACAAACAAAAGCCGAGTGTGCTAGACAAAGAGTTACCCAGCTATTATATTTATTTTTAAATTTTTTCATTTTATCTTTCAATTGAATAGTTCTATTAGAATATGCATAGAATATTTATACAAATAAACGAGTAAGAGTGGAGTGTGCTCGACTTAGACATACCCAGCTATTATATTTATATTATATTTTTCATTTACTTCCCATTAAACAGTTCCATTCGAATATCCATAGAATAGGTACGTATACAAATAAACGAGTAAGAGTGGAGTGTGCTCGACTTAGACATACCCAGCTATTATATTTATATTATATTTTTCATTTACTTCCCATTAAACAGTTCCATTCGAATACCCATAGAATAGTTACATATACAAATAAAGGAGTAAGAGTGGAGTGTGCTCAACTTAGAGATACCCAGCTATAATATTTATTATTAAATTTTTATAAAACTTTTCATTTACTTCCCATTAAACAGTTCCATTCGAATATCCATAGAATAGTTACGTATACAAATAAATATGTAAAAACAGAGCGCGCACAACTTGGAGATACCCAGCTCTTTTATTTAAATTTAACATTTATTTTCAATTAAACTTAAATTGACAGTTTGTTTGTTGGTAAGTGTTTGTTTTGCGTTGCTGTTTTGGTCGACATCGAAAATCCAAATAATGATCAAGCTTTTTTAATTTAATTTAAAAGCTAGTTGCATAAATGCCTGGGGCTGGACTAAGGAAAACATGCGGATAAACAACCCTTAACATAAGAGCGAAGAGCAGATGTTGCTGTTGCTTTTTGCCATTGCATTGCTTTTGGCCAAGAGATGATGAGTTGAGCGCAGTGAAGCGCAGCGCATGAAAACCAAAACGTTGAATCCCTACAAAAGGTTGGCCCAACGGCTGTGGTCAGTTTGCAGTAGTAAATGCTGTTTCTCCCTCTCTCTCGCTGCCTTTCTCTGTCTGTCTCTCTATTTTGTGTTACCTTTTTTTTTGTAGCCCTCAGCAGCAGCAGATGCGACAAAGCTTCATTAAAATTAACAAAACTTAATTGCAGCTTACGTGGCACGTAACATGTTGCAAATGTGTTTTGCAATCTGTTTGATGGCCCCTACAATCAGCACACCGAGTGAGCTCAGCTCAATGTGTTTTTGGGGAGACAGAGAAGCACCTGCCACAGTCGCGTTGCGGCTGCCACAAGTCGCAGATCGCTGGACGGCTGCCAAATTTGATGTATTGCATTCGACGAATACACAGATCCTGTATCCTGTATACAGGATCCTGAATCCTGAATCCAATGAGCTGCTGATTGCAGCTGCAAAAATGGATTAGTGCATGCGTGCAACGTGCAACGGGCAACGGGCAACGGGCAACGGGCAACGTGCAACAGGCAAAAGTCAACTTGGGGGCAGCGTTTTGGTGTCGCCTTGCCTTGCGTGCAACTGTTATTGACAGCTGCCCCATCATTTCCTCCCTTCCCCACCCCAACAGCCAGCTGTATGCCCTTTTGTCGCCACCGCTGGCATAGAACTTTCCACAGCTTAGTGTAACCCATTTGGCCTGTCAATGGCTTGTAACTGGCGTAAACTGGCTAACTGTTTAGTCGAACTTGCAACTTGAAGCCAAAGTTTGGCACATGGCATGTCTGAAATTACGTTAAGCGCTTTAGTGCCTTTGACATTTGCATGCAATTGGTACTGAACAAGGTGGAGGATGAGAATGCCGATGTGGACGTGGATGTGGATGTGGATGCGGAGGAGTAGGAGGAGCACAAGGACCTGCAAGGCATACTGGGATATACAGAAACTGCAATTACTTCTACCAAAAATGTGTAGCAAAAGGTCATTGTGCTCAACAATCGACCCAACGAGGCGGAGATGGTGATGCAGGTGGCGTGGGAGGTGACTAGGAGGTGGAGTGGAAGTTGCAGTAGTAGGACGACAGGCAATTTGCCTCAACGTCTATGATATTTTTCACATGGCACATCAATATATCAGGCCAAAAACTCAACGAAATTAATTGCAGGCATTTCGGCAACGCGGCAAGAGGTGTCATATTCATAAATTGTGGCCAACTAAGTGAGGCTTGTGGCCAAAAAACTATTTGACCATATGGACGCACAGCGTGTGTGGTCATTTGCCACAATGCGGCAGCGAATGGAGGCAACATGTGAGGGGCGTGTGTGTGTCTGTGTGTGTGTGTGTGTGTGTGTGCGCGTCAGTTGCTGAAAGTGTGCCCCAAATGAATGAATGACGGCCAGTTGGTCAATGGGATCTGGTTTCAAAACAAACGGTTTTTGGTTACAACAATTAAAGCGCATGGCTGTTAAATATTCAAAATAAAAAGCATTCATGTGCATGACGATTAAAATGCCACACACACACCACACACACACACACACACAGAAAGCCAACTTCGTTTGCTGCTTTTGCACTTTTTCAATAATACGAATAGTTGTTGGCAGCATTTTACGCTCGAATGGAAGTGTTGGCTGTGCCAAGTTAAAATGCACAACAAGTCAAACATGCTAAAGATAATATGAAAGGATAGCTCATACGCCCCGTTATCCTGCAGCAAAACTCAGGCAGCTGCACTCAACGCACATTTTATATCCTGTTGCAAGCTGCATGACCAGTTTTAAGTGCCTCAAATGCCTTGGACTGCCTGGACACGGCAGAGTCCATTATATAAATGCGCTTTTAATAATAGCACACACACACACCCCGGCTCTATCTACGTCTCTGCTCCACCCCTCCCCCCCCGCGCTATCTACCCTCTCTTTGTGTGTGCCCAGGGTATATTTGCATTGGCCGTAATTGCGAGCGGCGAGTGTGCAAAGTCCCGCATAACTGTGCATTAAGCCAATGTAATTTAGATAACAACTTGCAGATACAGCTGATAGAGAGACAGGCACAGATACAGATACAGATATAGATTGAATACGCACATCACGTTGCCGTTTTCTTTGTTGCTTTGGCTTTCATTGTGGAGCAATCAATGCTGAAGCGACTTCAATTAATGGCCATTAAATTGGCATTAATCATTCAACCGCTGCACATTTCATGTGCCCAGCATATATGCGTTATGCAAACCTCTATAAAATGCGTTACAATGTTCTTGTTGTTGTTTTATATTTGTTTTGTTTTTTTTTTTTTTTTTTCATTTATTTTTTTAATTAAATTGCAATGCACGTCGATGCTGATGTTGACGATATTGCGATTTCGCTCTGACGAATTCAGGTAAATTCAATATAAATATTTAAGTATTTGCCACATGCTCATTTTTAACAGCACCTGCAGCTGCCTCAACTGTGTATGTCTGCCTCTTTATCTCTCTCTCTCTCTCTCTCTCTCTGCCCTGTCTCACATTTGACGTGGCATGTTGCAAATCAAACAGCAGCGGTAGTCGCAGCGTTCATCGTCTGTCCTTTTGCATAAGCAAATACGTTAGTCACAAACACTTGAGGTTTCTGTTGCTGTTGCACGTTGCATGTTGCCAGTTGCCAGTTGCCAGTTGCAAGTTACCCGCTGCTGCCCGTTGTCAGTGTCTCTGCATGAGTAACGACTGCCCTTCAGTTGTTGAGCTGCTGATGAGTACTTCACTGCCAACTGCCCTCTCTCTCTCTCTCTCTCTCTCTCTCTCTCTCTCTCTCTCTTCCCCCCACACCTTCCCCTTGTCAAGTCGTGTACAGTTCATGGTTCAATGACAAGCAACTTTGGGTGGACATACACTGAGCTGAGTAGACGTTAGTAGCCCTTAGCTGTTAACTGTTACCTGCTGCCAGCTATTTGTCTGCGGTTTGGCGCTGTCGTCTCACCCACATACACACACACACACACACACAGAGTAAGACACTCACTACTCCCATGTCAAAAGTTTCTTTTTTTGTGTAACGTTTAATTATGCACAATTTGTGTTTGGCGAACGAACATTTCACATATTTTATATCCATTCTACAATCCATTTATTAATAACATTTCGAAATATTGAAGGCTTGCGCAAATTCTACTATAATTTTGCTTTTCTATAGAGTTAAAAGAGCTTCATTAAAATTGTGTTTAACAGATGCTTTAAACGAAATGAATAAATAAATAATAAATTGCTCAAGCTTTAGCTAAAAACTTGTCTCTTAAATCATTTAAACAGATTTCCATAACTTTACAAAATATATTTAACAACTTTCAACAATTTCGCTGCTCAACCCAACCATAATAAATTATACAAACGCCTCTTTTTTTATTTAGTATTTACATTTAAACTAATGCAATGCTTGTTGAACTTGTTAATTGTTAATTTATATATTTATTTAAAACGAGTAAAACAAACAAAAGTCAAATGGAATCAAGAACCAACAATAGCAGTATTAAATTAAATATTATTGCAATAATAGGCACAATAAAAATGCTATAGATTATAAATTATTTCATAGTTTGGTTAACACATTAAACAATCAAAAGCCAAATGGATTTTCATTTATTCATATTTTAAGTGAAATCATTCTATGTACATAAAAAAATAAGAAAAATCGTTGTTTTTTTTTTTCCTGCTTTTATGATATATTTTTAGCCAGCTTTTGCCCTTTCTGCCGGCCTGTTTTTGCCACGTTTTCGGTTTCGGTTTATACATTATTTGCTGAGCCGATGCTCAAGTCCTTTGGCACCCCAATACAATTTTCGCTTGGCCGTTTTTTTGCTTAACGAAGTGGAACTTGCGTGCGGCAAGTCATAAAAAAAAAAACAACAAGTAAGCATAGTCAAAGTGAGCTCAACTAGTAGATGCTCTGTAATCTCTTCTAGTTTCATACATTTTAAACCATATACACTGCTTGCTGCAATGTAACTGCTTGCAATGATATACATTTGCACAACGTGCAGTTTATTAAGATGCAGCGCTAGCAATACGATGTACTACTTGCACTTCAAGCAGTGCAATGCATTTGCACTGCTTTCCCTGTCTACTGATCATAATTCTTGTGTAACTACTGCGTTTATTAGCCGATTGTGATGTAAATTTTGGGCCAGCAACTTAAAGAAAATGCAAATCTGATTACCAAATTGTCAACTCTAGTTCCAAATGCTTTAAATGACAATAAGTGAACGAACAAGGCTCCATTATGGCGTCTGCAATGACTATCTCAGTCTGTTACATGCGCATGTTCAATGTGCAAAGGGTATAATGAAGCTTATAGGCTGTAGTTGAGTGTGCTCGACTCGGAGATGCCCTATCTGAAGTGCCCTTCGTACGCCCATATGCTGCTTCATTTGCATTAACGTAAACACAACAACTTTTGCTGCTAGTTTCACTTAAATATCAGCAGATTGAGCATCCCTTTGAATGTCCTTGTGTTTGCAGACAGTCCTGAATCTATATCTGCAATCCTATATGCCTTTTGGCCATTCTCCAAAATTAGCACAACCTTTTAATAACCTTTTAAAACATCCTAGGGCTATAGGGTATAAAAATTACACTCAGTTTTACTTGATATTTTTATGTGCCTCTGACAATGGGGCTTAGTTGTAGAGTACAAGCTGTAAAGCTGGACGAGAAGAGATGAGATGCGATGACTTTGAGGCAGCCATGGTTTGTACAGGGGATGTAAATGACTAGTTAATTTCATGGAATTTGGCCAAAAAGTCTAAACTCATTAAACCATTTCGTATGGCGGCAGTCAGAAATTAAATGACAGAGCTTACAACAGATTTGCAAGGGCCATAAAACGTAGCCAGCAGTTGGAACAGTTGACCATAATTTAACCATTGTGTGGGTGTGTATATGTCTGACTGTTTGTGTGTGTGTGAGTGTGTGAGTGTGTGAGTGAGTGTGGCTGTGGGCGTGGCAATGCCTGTCAACGTTTAAATTGCGGTTGCAACGACAAAAATGAATAAGTGGGCCGACTGCATTTCGGATGCAACATTTTAAATGATTTCCATGTAGTGGCAGCAACAACAACAACAACGATAACAACAACAACGATAGCAACAACAATATGCAACACGCCACCGCATGCAATTTGCCGTGCATCAGCAGTAGTACACACTGTAGACTATGTAGACTGTGTGTGGGTGGCGAGTGCCAAGTGCCGGTTGCCCGTTGCCCAGCCACGTTGACCAATCCGGCAAATGAACAACGTGCAGTGGCCAACAACGTTCAATGTCCACACTTTTCACATTTGTGCTGTTCATATTTCATTCTCAATGACGCTGACAGGACAATGCGGTAACCGAGCCGTATGCGACGACGAGTCCGTGTTCCGTGTCCCGTCTACTCTCGCCAATTGTGTGCGTATACGTGTGTGTGTGTGTGTGTGTGAGTTGATTTGCATGTTGCAGCTGTGTGTGTGTGTGTGTGTGTGTGTGGGTGACGCTTGCTTACACTGATTCCAACTGATGAAGTTGGCGTTTTATGTGCGGTTGCTCGACACACAAGAGCACACACCCGCACACACTGAGAGAGTGGATACGCCGCATTGTTTATCGCCAACAGCAGACACCAACTGCTGGCCAGCCCATCCCCACTGGACCCCACAGCACACCCGCTGCTGTTGCAGCTGCATTAATCAAAAGTTCAACGTCAACAAAAGTGATTTTTCGTTTGCACAAAAATTCGTTCATAATTAAAAATAAATAAATAAAAATCAAAGAATTGCAACGTGGACAACAGAACAGAACAGAACAGCAGCAACAGCAGTCGCAGCAGCAGCAACGTCACACAATGAATGAATAAATAAATGAATGCAAAAAAGGATAACAGAGGTAGACGGCGACAACGACGACGACGACGACGACTGTCGACGGATGAGGCATATGTTATTGGCAAACGGAAACAAGACTCCTTTTATATGCTCAGCTCGCAGGCAGCTGACAGTTCTTATCCTTATACATTTCTTTTTCCTTGCCATTGAACGGATATGCGCAGGAAACCTCAAACAAACACATACACAAACACACACACACACACGCACACACATCTTTGCACACTCGCAGCTTGCCCTCGAATTTCGATTCATCTTTGGGCTTGGCATTTGTTTCCTTTTCGCCTGTAACTGAGAGTGAGACAAGCAGCAGCAGCAGCAGCAGGTGATATACCTAACGATTTCCGGCTTATGATTTGACTTTATTTCTGAAGTGCTCCCCTACAGTTACAGGCTAACACCCTCCCTTCCCCGCTTTGTTCATCAATTATAACAGGATTTGGCCTGCAGCAGCAGCAGCAGCAGCTGCTGGTATCTGTTAACATTTCTTCATATTTTAAAGTTGCCAAGTTGATGCATCGCATGCCAATGCAGACACAACGCTTATTAATTGAACCCATTGACCTGACCCACACTTTGCCGTTGGTTATTTATGTGCTATGCCGTTTAATAACTCTAATGGCACTTGAGCTTGCAGTTGTGTGCTGCAAAAAGGTAATAAGAAAAGTTTAACTTTATGATTTCTTACACAGAGGTGAAGGAACAACAACTGGCCAACGTGGCGTATGCTTGTTGTTTATTTTTGGGGTTTTGGGCACAATAAAAGCATAAAGTGACAACAAAGCGCCAAACAACAAAATAAATAAATCACAACAAAAGCAGACAGAGAGACACGCACACTCACACACACATACACACACACACACACACTCAGTCACACACAAATAGCACGCACAGCAAAAGTGGAAAAACAGCAAACAAAAAAATATGAGAAAACAAAAAGTAGCAGAGATATTCTTTACCAGAGCATACCCTGTAAAGCAATGTTGATAACACAAATGTTGTATTCATTTAATAAGTAATTAAAATACAAAAGTTTCTTGTAGTTCTCGCAGCAAACTTGCCAAGTTGTTTGGCATCAACACGTCAAGTTCCAAAAATTATTACAATTATGTAAACTTCGAATGAGTTGTTAGCTCTGCGAGACTGGATGGCTGTTTTTAGCACATCTTAAAGGGTATAAATAGCAGCAAGACTAACAACAAGTACGACATAAAACTTTTAGTTGTCCGTGCGCTTTTGTTCTTGCTCGTCCTTTTGCCTTAACACGCGATTCATATTTTTCCAAGGCAAAAGCGCCTTCTTCATATGCTAGACTGCTTATTGTTACCGTATATTCTATAGTCTTGATTGTGGTAGTTGCTGTTGTTGCTGTTGGCATTTATTGTACGCCAGTTGACACAATGCACAACAAGGTGGGCGTAGACAGGATCTGAACTGAAGTTGGGCTTACCCAAAAATACAAAAAAAAAAAAGAATGAAATGAAAGAAAAGAAAAGAAAAGCAAACGGAAACTTTGTCATTGTTAGATTGTTTGTGGGTCTCGGCTTCTGCTATAGCCTGCTAACTCTCTGCTGCCCCCCTCGTCTGTTACTGCTGATCCTGCTGCTGTTAAGCATTTCCGGCTTTTATTGTTCTTGAGCTTGGGCCACCACTAAACGCTTCATCATTGCGCTGTTTTCATTTCCTTCTTTTTCCCTTTTTGCCGGCAGACAGCATTGAATTGGTGTCGTTGCACGTTGAAATATTTATGTTGCGCCTTGTTAATTTATAATGTGCTCACCTCCCTGAGCTCAATAGCATTTTAGCTGTAAGCATTGGCCACTTGTGCATGTCCTGCTCATTATAGTCCCCCCCCCACCCCCTTCCCCGTTTCGGTCTTACCATTTTTGCATGTCTCAGCGCCAAATCACCTTAGGACCAAAAAGCATCACGAATTTCTCACAAAAGTTTTGAATAAATTTTCGTGAAAATTTACGAGCTGCGAGCTGTGTGAAGTTTTGTGCTCCATTTTATTTTTTTTATTTTATTATTTTATTTTCCCTTTTTCATTTATTTCATTTTTTTTTCTGTATTTGTATTTTTTTTATGTGTTGCGTCTTCTGTTATTTGAAATTTACGATACAATAAATTTTGTCAAACATTTGAAGTTGCGCAAGCAGTCAAAGCCCCAAAGGAGTTTGCCTTTGCCATGGCCTTTGTTTTCTTTTGTTTTTCTTTGTTTGTTTTGATAAGCCATTAGTCAAAATGACAAACGTTTAGGTTGATTTAAATTGGAAAGATTTACAGTGCACACGTTGAAGGATATTGAGATTGAAAACAACTACAACAACAACAAGTACTTGTAAGCCTGCCAGCTCATGCATAAACCAAAATAACGTAATGGAAATATGGCAAACGTGGTAAGGCAAGTGTAATCGATTAGGTGAATACAAACAAAACATTATGTAAATTGCAAAATTATTGAAAATATTAAATTGAAAATTTGTGTTGACAACGCAGCAAATTCATGTTGAAGATGTTAAAGTAATATTACAGAGAAATGAAATTTCAAAATGCAACAATAATCTGCATATATGTATATATATTTAAGCTACTTTCTTGCCACACTCTCTCTCTCTCTCTCTGTCTCTCTCTCTTTATCTCCGTAACACTTTTACTCTTTTGCACTCTGGCAAGCATAAACTATTAGCACTCAGTGTTTTATACACTACAGACATAGAACTGCATTCATATTCACCATTTTTAGAACTTTAACAAATCATTTGAATATTTTTGTAAACTCGTGTGTAAATAAAAGCTGAATATTGATTACATTCGCCTGCAGTTATTTGATAGGCAACTTTTAATATCCATAAAATTTCCATTTACGGCAAACAACAAGAGCAAACTGTAGTTATTTTTCTACACATATCAATTGCCATAATATTTTTTTTTGAGAACGCTTTTAGCCCGTTCGTCCATAAAAAATGCAAAAGCCGCTTCGGTGTACATTTTGTCCTAAAGCGTTTGTCTCTCTCTCTCTCTCTCTCTCTCACTCTGTCTCTGACTCACTTACTCAATGGAATCGGATTTTGGGCATTTCGCAGGGCCGCCAGAAATGTACGTTTCGTATTTTTGCATTCAATGTTTGCCTCTGACATTTTCCTTCTTTTTTTTTTTTCTTGCTTTTTTATTTGCATTTTTTCACGTTTTCTGTTGCCTTCGGCCAGGCCTGCAGTTACAGCCAACAAATTTTGCACTAGCCCCATTTAGTGTTTCATTCCTTTTGTTGTATGCTGGGAGGATCCTGTGTGCTGTTGCATGTGCAACGGTTTCATATCCTGTGCTGAGGCAATTAAGTTCGTAATCTGAGCGACATCTGTGCTGCATTCGGATGTGCTGCCGCCAACAACCATTACAACAACAGCAACAACATTAACAGCGTTGCAGATTTTTCTGTGTGCAACGTTTTCAATATTTCGTCGACAATTTCATTTTGAGTTGCATTTTCTGTTTTTTTTTTTTTTTTTGTGAGACGCACACAAAGAATGTTTGGGGCAAGAGAGAAGAGCGCACAGAGGACCATGTTCATGGGGCCAAATTGTAGCGTTGTTTACAGCTTGTTATTAACTCTTTCGAATACGAATGAAGTTTTTTGGCCAACTGCATGCAGCTGTCGCCTGCCACGTGATTTAAACGGCGAGCTGTAAATTCGCAAATAGCTCAACTCGCATTTCTGCTGTGCGGCAGTTGGTCAATTACGACTGTGTGTGAGTAGCTAGGTTAGCTGGATATCTCAAGCGAAATGCCTCACAAAGGATTTTGCAGAACTCTTAACAAGTTCTGTGCATGGACCTGTGCCCGCTGTGAAGTGTCTTCCTTTTTGGTATTCACTGGAATTCCTCATAGATTGAGTATGTTTAACAGCAGACTTAACAATATAACTCCAGCTAGTTCTATTGAAAATTACAAGGATGAAAGATCTTACTGAACATTCTTATAAATCTGTTAAATCTGTTCTGTTTCTGTTCTGTTTAATTCTGCTTAATTAATTAAACAGTTGTAGCATTTTTTAAATAAAAATCATAAATTGTTGCTTTTAAATTGTTTGCACAAATGGGAGAAACAAATTAAGTCAAAATTACAGCATTTATCAATTTACAAATTGTTTACAACCAAAAATTTAAATAAAATAATAATAATTGATACTACAATTTATCTCTGTTCATACATTAATATAGTTTAACTAAATGTGAGCAGAGTTGTAATGCCTGTCAGTTTTTGCGACGATGATTGATGATATGTGTAAGCGGTAACAAAGGGGCTGCCAGCTCATTTGACTTTGACTTTGACTGCAGATCAGCTGCAGTTCGACTGCAGTTGAAATTCTAGAGATTGATATTCCATGCAGCTGCAATACTACAATCAGCAAGTTGTTGTGCATTTGCATTGTTAAATACACGCCTCACACACACACACACACACACACACACACACACACACACGCGTAAAGTGTGTGCTCACAGAAGTCGTCCTGCTGCTGTTGCTGTAGATTCATAGCTGTCTTTCACCTTGTCCATTAACTGGCAACTGCTGCTGCTGCTGTTGTTGAAAATCTGTTGGCCTGCTGTCCGAATAGCCGTATGAGGCGAGTGCTCGACAGCTGCTTGGATTTTGAAGGAGGCAGTGTTAAAAAAAAACGAACACACAAAAAAAAAAAAAAACAAAACATACTTTTCAAAAATACCCTGTAATAACAGAAAGTGTCAAAAAAAAAACGGCTAGCATAGCCAGTCAAACTGTAGAGTTTATAGAGTTTTATAAATAAATACAAATGAAAGCATTAAGAGCACATAAAATGTTAACGAATGTGAAAAAAATGGATGCAAAAACTGTTGAAAATTCAAAAAAAAATGTAAATATGAATAAAATGTAATAAAAATACATAGTAATAATAATATCAATAAATGTAAGAATAATAAATTAAATAACAATAAAGTGAAAGTCTGAAAAATTGTTAAACAATAATGAAGCGAATGAGGAAAATTATAAATTAATAATGAATTAATAATGTGATAGGCAATAAATAAATAAATATGTAAAAAACAAAGCGTATAATGTTTAATAATAAATAAAATATGTTATTTATATAAAAATCACAGTTTAAAAAATGTCTAATAATAATATAAAGAAATATTAATTTAAATTTAGAAGATTTAAGAATTTACCAGAAACTTTTAAGTAATTATAATTTATAATATTGTTAATAAAGAAGTAAAATAAATAAAATGTTAAATAATAATTATGCTGAAAATATAAATGAAATGCATTAACAAAACGTAAGCTAAAGTCTAGTCGGCAACATAGGATATCAGCAAGTCGTACACTGCCGGCTAGAATATATATGCCTCTTACTTTTCGCATATTTTTTTCTTTCTCGATTTTGTATATGCCTAGGATATGCGCTGTAGTTGCAGCTGTCGTTCCGCCAGGCTCTGAATACGCACACACACGTGCACTGTCACACACACACAGAGAGAAGAGAGAGAGAGAGAGAGATAGAGAGGGGGGTGAGAGAGAGAGAGAGGGGGAGAGACGACGACCACACATAGCTAAAGTCTGTGCCATAGCTAAAGGATTTTTATGGTTTTTCAATTGGTTCACGTTGTCGTTCTTGTTGTTTTTGATGTTATTTTTTTTTTTTTTTTTTGGTTGGTTCCTTCTTTCTTTTTTATCAGAGCAAAGGCAGCTGTCAGGCGTTAGCTTTGCTTCGCGTGGGGCATTCATTAGGGGAACGCAGCATGAAATTCTGGCTAAAAGCAGCCGAGAACTCGATGCCTGTTGGCTGTCAGCATTGCATTGGTATTGGTGCGTATTGATGTTGCCAAGAAAACAAAAGCAAAGCCAAAAGCCCAAACACAAATACACAAACGCATACGCATAACAGGCAACGCATGGAAGCAGCCATGCAGCAACAGCCTTGAGTGATAACATCATCATGTGCTTCTTCTGTGTGCGCGCGCGTGTGTGTGTGTGTGTGTGTGTATGTGTGTGTGTGTGTGAAAGCAACGAAGCATGCTGGCAACATGCCATGCTGCCAAGAAACAGCAGCCGTTGAAACCCAGAAACTGCAGCAACAGCCGCGACAACAACAACAGCAAGTAAGACGAAAACCTTGGCAACCAAAAACCCGTAGACAAGAACAAGGCAACAGCACTCGACAATGGGCCAAAAACGAGAGACGAGAGAGAGAGAGAGAGAGAGAGAGAGAGAGAGAGAGAGAGAGAGAGAGAGAGAGAGAGGAACACAGCAGGCACAGGCAGAGCAGAAAAACAAAAACAATGAAAACAAAAGCAGCAGCAAAAAAGATTAAATCAGGTAAGAAATTTTTCGTTTGTGTGCTGCAGATATTTGTTGCACCTGCCGTTAGCTGGCAGCCGGTTTGCTTTTGGCCACAGCTCAGCTGTTGTTGCTGTGGTTGTTGTTGTTGTTGCTGCTGCTGCTGCTCCTGCTGCTGTTGTCATTCAGATGATTAGTGTGCAGCCTTCAAGCTGCGTCTGCGCAGCGTTTCACAATCTTCTTTTGTTGAATTTCTTTCTTACTTTTTTTTTTTTTTTTTTTTTTGGTTAACTGTTGCCGCTTTTGACATCGCGTGCGTCGCCTGATCTGGAAACCAGAAACCTGTCCACGCATTGCAGCTTGTTTCAAGGCGTTGCCGCTCGCAAATTGGTCAACAAGCTGTGCAAATGTGTGTGTGCGTGTGTGTGTGTGCTAGCATGTTAATGCCAAGAATCAACAGCCTTTCGGCATTTTGGCCCTCATCGAAACAAGCTCACTAAACAGTTGAAAACACCTGCGCTAATTTGCACGCCACTTTTCAGGCATTGATTGTTATTTTCTTTAATTGGAACTTGCATAAATATTCTTAATTAAAAATGCAGATAGCGACATGAATGCGATAAGTCATAAAGTTATTAAGCATAACATTCGCAAAGATTTAAGCTGGACTTTAATTGTCTGCTCATAACTTATAAAGTTATTTAATTATATTTTGCTTAACGGCAATTATTTATTTATTTCATTATTCTGGGACTGCCAGGAACTCGTATATTATAATGCATATTTTAGCATAAATTAGATAATAATAATAACTGAACTATTTAAGTTGTCACTTAACGAAAACAATCTCCAAAAGCAGCTTAAAAAATTAATTAAAATTCAAAAGTTTTATATTAATAAAATAAATAAAAATGGACACAAGTAACATAATATTTTATAGTTTATATAGCGCTACCTAAATGTATTTAATTTACGCTTGAATAATTATCAATTATATAAGAAACTAAACTTTACTATATTTTTATTGTAATCTGCCTTCTGTTGTCAATTGTAATACTTTCCATTAAATATATATAACCATATTTGCCAATTTAATAAACATTATTTGTAGTTTGATTTTGATGTTCTTACTATAAAATGTAAAATAAAATGGAAAGCACTTTACCCTTATTTTTGCTGCATAAGGCAACATCTGCTGTCGTTATTGTGATAGAATGTATAAAATTCTAAACTGAAACGGAAATGTGAAAGTAACCACGAAGTGAGAGTTAATGGCTTAAATGCAGCGACAATAACAGGAGCCATGGTTTACTTCCAGGCCATTAGCTTAATATGCTCTGACCATAACGAGAACCGCATAGGGCAAAAGACAACACCATAAAAAGCAGCAATAACAATAACAATATTAACAGACAGCAACAGCAGCAACAGCAGCAACAACCATGACAACCAGGCGACAATGAAATGGAAATTGTAAAAAAAAAAAAGAAGAACAAAATACATGCAGAGCAATGCAAATGGAAGCAGTTGCAAGTTGCTGAGTTGCAAGGGCAACAGTTGAAAGGGCAGAGAGACAGAAATGCACAGAGAACAGGGAAGAGAGCAACCACCATATGAGTAGACATTGTTGTTGTTGTTTTTTGTTTTATTTTTGGGGAGGAATGGGAAATTGCCGGATGCGTTGTTAGCCGCACGAGTTGGCTGCATTAATGTGCAATGTGCAACAAGCTAGAACACCGCGCCACAAATTGACAAACAAACAAAAGGCAACAAAAATTAAAAACTAAACTCCATGCAACGCTCGAAATATGCAAACAACAACAACAACAATAACAGCTACAGCAACAGCAACTCATGTTACTGGCAATGGCAGTTGATTATAAGACCATTGATGTTACTGGTCAACGCTGACCCTCACCTTAACTTCACTCCACTGCCACTCCCCATTTACTGCGCTATTATAAAACGAAAAAAATAAAAACACAAAAAAATTAAAATGAAAATATTGCAAATTGCAATACAACGCAGACAAAATGGCAACAAAGGCCACAAATGCGAGTGTTAGGGTAGGTGAGAGACAAACCAGACCAGAGAGAAGCGGGAAAAGCAAACTGTTGCAGGGCAACATACTACATACACCGTGTAGAACTTGCCTCGCCCGTTTCCCCCCCCTGGCTGCACCATAGTGTGGCATGTGCAACGAAGCGCACCACCCCAAATGGGTTGCATGCCTTACTCCTTGGTGGTTTATAGGTGCGCACATGGGAACAGCGCAAAAAGCACCATTTTTGGCAAATTCCTAACCCCAGCCTCCATCTCTTCCCCCTCTCCCCACACACATCTCTCATCTAGCCGCTTGCTGCCACAGCCATTGTTGAAAATTCAACACGAACGTTCGGCAACAATGCCGCTAAATAAACTTCATACAGTTCGACGAAATTTGTTAGACTTTTATATTTGTTTTTAGTTGTTTTTAGCTTTTAGCTGCAGCCAAAATGACTTTCGGTGTGTTATGTTGCATTCAAAGTTGCACTTTAAAACATTCGAACGCATTCAAATCATAACCATGAATGTTATGCTCTTGCCACATGCCACAACTGCGTTGCAGTGCGAATATCTTAGCTGCAAAGTGGTCAGCAAACGAAATAGAACTCAACAAATAACACAAATAGTGAATCGATCGACTAAGAGTTGTTTATCTGTGCAAATATTTAAAGATTCTGCAGCATTTATTTGCATTTTATTATTTAGCAAATAATTGGGAATAAAACCAATTAATATTATATTTATTTAGATGTTATTTTAGTGGGATCTATAAGAAGAGAAAAGTTTGTTAGTAACTTTAAGAATTGTCAGCAGTTGTAAAATGCAGCAAAATATTCTAAAATTGTCTCAAATTCATGTCTTGGTTTCAGTGTTCAGTGACAACAAATTTAATGTAAATTATAATAATTTTAATTATTTTATAAACTTGTTTACTCAATTAAAAGAAAGAATTAAAGTATATTAAACGCATGCATAGACTCCACTTTTCTTTAGCTGACCCTAGCACTTAACACCTAAACGTATGCGTACTGCGTACTGCAGCTAACCGCATACTTTACTCAGCACTGTAGCGTCTGCTTATAAGATCTACCATCTGTTGTTGTTATGTTGGTACACCGCAGGACACGCCATGTGGCAGAAGGATATCGTTTACAGTGAAATTTACAAGGCAATTAACTTAGGCATAAATGTATTAAATAAATAGTTATAATAATTAAATTTATATTATAGTTGAGAGCAATTATTAGTATTAATTGTTGATAGTTAAATTGCAACTAAGACGGAATTCAGAATCAATTTCAACCGACTCTAAATCAAGAGCATACAATGCTCTTAAGTGTGTGCGTGTGCTCTCTCTCTCTCTCTATCACACATGCTCCCTCTCTCTCTCTCTCTCTCTCTCTATCCCTTACAAACTCGTACTATGACTCTCTTATATTGGCTACAGTTGTGTAGTCAGCAACCTGTTTAAGGGCCAACTGCTGCTTGTTGCATGCTCTTCGAACTCAATTTAACTCTCGCTCTCTTTCGCTCCGTCAGACAAAGCCAGAGACGAGGCATGTGGCAAGCATTTGTCGGCAGCAGCTCGTGTATAAAAAGGACGATACTGGTGCGCGCCGCTTTAGTCCTACGACAAACGCCGCGTCGACAACATCGCTTGCAACGCATTGGCAGCAAACCAAGTGAATGTCTAACAATTTCTCTATCAATTTGAGTCTCGACAAAGGCGAGTTCCAAGTTCTGCACTCTCTCTCTTTTGACCCTTTGCTGTGTATGTGTGTTGAAAGCCGCTTAAAAAGGGCAGCCCTCGAGTGGCAAATAACAAACAGCTGAAAGTGCTAAACAAAAGTGCGTCAAAGTGTGGCAAGGAGTTGTCGTTGTCGTTGTCCTTGTAGTTGTTGGCCATCGTTGTTGTCGTTATTGTTGCCGTCAACTTCGTTGCCGCGTATAATTGTAATACCGTTAGCGTCGCTTTTTATAAGGTGTTTAGCTTTTGGTCCGCCATGAAACGTGGCCAACATTTGCATAAATACCCGATTCCCCAGCCACAGTAATTTGTGCTTGATTAATTTTGGCCACAAAGCCAAAAAGTTGGAACTTAAAACAGAAAAAAAAAAAACAAAACAAAACAAAACAAAACAAAAACAACGACAAAGAAGCGGAAAACAAAAGAAAACTTGACTTGACTTCAATTATGGCGGGCTCAAACATTTTGCGGCTTATTTGCCTGCTGATCGTTGCGGTGGCAAGCGCGCGTGGCGCCACCGCTATCATCAGCGATGTGAACAACATGTTGCGCGATACGCAGGCGACCAGTTCAATGCCAGCAGTGACTACTGTACCATCATCCAGCGTGGAATTGTTGCGCTTTGTCAACGACGAGAATGATAACGATGACAACGATAATGCTGATGATGATAATGATGATAATGAGCTGGAAATGCTATCAAATGGCGTTCAAGTGGCGTCCAAGCCACACACTGCTGCTGGGGCTGCTGCGGCTGTTAATGATAATCTGCAGCTGGTCGATCAGGTGCGTCTGTTGACCAAGCAATTGAACGCACTGATGACACGACGACGTGAGGATTATGAATTGCTCGAGCATAACTTACGCAAATCCCTGAGGCTAACGACAAACGCGGCCAGCGTTGATGCGGATATGCGCAGCGAATTGGATCAGTTGAGGTGCGTATATAGGTTGACTAAATTTCAAGGTGATTTGCACATCAAATTGATGGCTTAATTAGATGCAACGCAGCGGCCAGCCACAAAGCAATTGCTTTATGTGGCAGCAGTTGCAACTTTTAGTGGCAACTTTTGCTAAACTTTCGAATCGAATAAAGTTTCTCGACAAGTCGGTTGGTGGCAAGATGGCTTAATTAAGTGGGTGTGTCAGCTACTAATTTTTATAGCACACATGAGAAGCAAGCACATACACACAAGCACACACACACAGACATACACATACAGAGGCACATACACACAGACACTTATACACTTAAACTTGCCTAAGCCAATTAGGCAACGCCTCAAAGTAGGCAACAATTTGATGGTTCGCTGAATTTTGATTGTTGTCTTTGCTTTATTTCTTTGCATGTGTGTGTGTGTGTGTGTGTGTCAGTGTGTGTGCGTGCATGTGTTATTTGTATTTGTTGTTATAGCTCAAAAACTAAGTTAATTTAAACAAATAAGAAGCTGTCAAGCAGCTACAGCAGCTGATAAGAAATCGCTGGCCGGAAACACCTAGCTAATATTTAGGCAACAACAGAAAGACTGACAGAGAGAGAGAGAGGGAGATATATGTATAGAAAGCGAGAGAGGGAGATAGATATATAGAAAGCGAGGAGAGAGAGAGAGAGAGAGGTAGCAAGTAAAGACAAAGACAGTGTGGCAAGCCTGCGTTTCGTGATTTGTTTGTTGTCTTTTCAGACAGGCTGACTAATAATGATTGTCTCATCGACACACACACAAACACACACACACACACACACACGCACACGCACACATGTGAACTGTTGTTGATCTAGAGCAAAGGACAACAGAAATGGCGCACTCTTAATTTACTGTACAAATAGCATTGGTTAGTTTTGCTTTTGCTTTTGCTTTTGCTTTCGTTGTTTAGCTCATGTCGTGAACGTCGTAAACTTTGTCACTGACACCGTAAATAATTCAACACACGCGTGTGTACACACGCACACACACGCACACAGCAAACACAGACAGGAACTCGCCAGGGCCAGTCAAACGTCATGTCAACTGTGGTTTATTGTGACCCCGCCAAGTCGTTATCTGATTGCGGCACAACGCCAGGCGACAACCACATAGGGGCTATAGGGATACAGATAAAGAGCAGAGAGATGAGGGCAAAGAGCTAAAGGGGAAAGGGGAAAGGGAAAAGGGGAAAGGCAAAGCAGATAGCTGGTTGCATGTAATCCATTAAACTGGCAGCAATTTGCCGCTACTGATTTGAGTATTAAATTTGATGGCATTGCAACGTTGCACTGCAGCCTCTAGTCCATTTGATAATTAAAATGTGCGCGATAACATCACCTAAAGAACCCATCACATCACATCTCGCATCGTCGAACTGTCACACGCTTCGTCGTTCGTATTTTGCGTATTTTCAATTTGCTTCATGTCATTGACAGCAATTCCAATTTTTGCTTGAATGACATTTACAGCTTCTTTTTTATTTTTTTTTTTTTTTTTGTGACTTTCTTTCACTGTTTACAAAAAGATGGGAAAACTGTTGCAGCCATGCGAAAAATTGTGCAAATTTCTATAGTTGCTTGTGTGTGTGTTTGTCGGTGTGTGTGTGTACACTGCATAGCCAATACAATAGTTTACTTTGTACATGGCACATTTGTATTTTGTCTATTTTTTTTTTTTTTTTTTGGCTGTTGTTGATCAAATGTTTAGTTTAATTGAGAGCAGACATGTCAGGTGCCATTCAATAGCGAATGAATGCATTCATTTCACGTTACCCATAAAAAAAAAAAACATTACTAATTACATTTCGAACAGAGACTTTTTCTGTTATCATTGAATGCCAAATAAATTGGAAATGTGAAAGCTAATTAAAAGCGTAGACTTGCATTCACAAATATGTGAGCAGGGCAAAGATATTCTTAGCAAGAAACTATAGTTAAATTAAATACATATTATACTATATTAGTCTTTTGGCTCTACAACTCTCTTAACATAACATAACATTAGAATCTCACAGAATCGGAATGAGTATAATTAACATCTGTCAAATAGACTCAAGTTTTCATTAACTCTACAGCTCTGTTAGTCATGTTAACATAGCTCTGTTAGAACTTGAACCGCTGTTGAGTACATTTTGCTTAAACCACAGCTTTAACATTATTATAATGAAAAATTCTTGTCTCCATTTTCTACCAAAATGTTAAGCGAGGCATTTTTTTTTTTTTTTTTTTCAACTATTCACTTATTACACTTAATATTTTTGCTTAAATAATTTAACATGGTAAAGAACTTTGCACAAGTCAGGGCTGCTCAGATCTTTCAGAGAACTTTCGTGAGTCATGAAATTTACAGCACACACACACACACACACACACAGCTGCACACGTGCATCAGTCACCCGCAAGCAAATTGAAATATTACGTATACGCAACACACAATTCTACCTTCCACCCTCAGCAAACAAAGTACAGCAACAAGAGTACAACAAGAGCAAAAAAGAAATAAGAATGGTAAAGCAGTCGAAGAAAAAATGAAAGTTTTTTATGAAAATTTCGTGTAGCTTTGCTCTTTTGACAGTGAAAAATAAAACAGCAGCAGCTGCACAGACAGAAACCACAGCAAACCACCACAGACACCACAAGCAACGCAACGCAGTGCTGGAGTTGAAGTTGGAGTTAGAGTCGGTGTTGGGTTTGGAGTTCGAGTTGTAGTTGAAGTCAAAAGAAAGTTGTTGTTACGGCATGGGAATAGAAGTTGAAAGCTTCTTTCTGTCTCTTCAGCTCTCCTTCCTTACGCTGTCGTTTGGTCTGGCCTCAGTTCTTCCAACTGACTACTTTAATTGTCAGAAATGCCACAAAAATGCGCACAAGTTTTTGAGGCTGTGTGGCGCCTGCCAACTGCCTGCCGCAAGTGCTACAACATTTTCATTTTCCACTGTTTTCCTTTAACCCCCCCCCCACCATTCAAAAATCTAAACAGAATTTATTTTTGCCACACTTAAACAATAATTTCTCTGCTGGCATCATTCTCGCTCTCACTCTCATTCTCGTTTTTGTTTGCGACGGCAAAGTTTTCTGGCTTTATTCGGCATTAATTTCCATTTTGTGAATTGCAGTTGACTGCGATTTCTATGTGTGTGTGTGCGTCTGTCTGTCTGTGTGTAGGTGTGAAATTATTTTAGCCATTGTTGTGCAGCGTCTATGAGTAAATTTATATTTGGGCCACTGTCCAAAAATAAAAAAAACTTCAATGAACTTAATTGAAAAACTGCATGAAAATGACGTTGCTTTTTCATGTAAACCTCACGCGCAAATCCCATTAAAATGCTGCTTTTGGCCGCACACAGGCAATTAAGCCATCCGCTAGCCTGAAAATGTCAATTTAAATTAGATTCTCGCCACGCTCTCGCACCACACCCGACTGTACCGCGCGTGTTGCCCATTTCAAAGTCAATTAAAATGTTACGCATACGCCGTGTGCGCTGCATATTGAAACTACCTTCGTTCTGGTCTCAACCTGGCTAATTAAACAAGCCAGCTACAAATATACGTTGAGTAAACAGACAAACAAACAAAAAAATCAAAAAAAAAAAAATGTTAACTTTTTATTACATTTTGCAGACGCGAGGTGCAAACACTGCGTGCCACACACAGCGGCAACAAGGAGCGCCTAACCGTCGAGTGGCTGCAACAGTCCATTTCAGAGATACGCAAACAGTTGGTGGAACTGCAACGCACCGCCGGCAATATGGCCAAGGATGTGCAACATGGTGGCGGTGCCTATGAGGATTTAGCGACCATACGCAATGACTATCAACAGCTTAAACTTGAGTTGGCCGCTCAGCGTGAGCGACAGCAGCAAACCGAGGTGATTGTACAGGAAATGCGAGAGGAAATGATGCAACAGGAGCAGGAATACAAGCATCAACTGAATAAGCAACAGAATGCGAATGCGAATGCGAATGCGAATGCGAATGCCAAAGCGAAGGCGAAGGCGAATGCAATTGGCAAACAACAGACAACAGTTGCGAACAGCGAACAGTCGGCAAGCATTGAGGAGTATAGCGCCAGTCAGGAAGTCAGTCAAGAGGTGAGTTTTTAGTCCTTGTAGGCTGCTAACTTTATGCTAATGATCAGATAAGCACACGCACACGCACACACACGCTCTCAGGTGGAGTGCTTCAGTTTTTATGGTTTTGAAATTTCTTTTTGTTGCTGCTTTTGCTGCTATTTAAGTGCGCTCATAAAGCGACCAAGGCAACCCCCTTTAGCTGCCGCCTCGTTGCCATTATCTGCCCATTTTATGCCTTATTTTATACCAAGACGCGGTCTGGGCATTTTTTTTTTTTTTTTTGTTTGAGTAAAGCGCCATCTGAGCCACGATGTGCTAACGAGCCGAGTGCCTTACGATTGCCCAGCCGAGTGCTGCATGTATGAGTGTATGTTGTGTGTGTGTTGTGTGTGTGTTTGAGTTGTGCTTCGTTATGATTTTCCCTCTTTTTAATGGCGTCTCATATATGCTGCTTAAATTACTCATACGCACCGCAGGACGTCAACATATTTAATATTTAATGCCAACGCCTCGCCCCGGGCAGCCACTTAGCCCAGTCTCCATACAGCTCCTGTCTGCTCCTGTTGATGTCCTAACTGAATCATTAACATTAAGGTCAGGCAAATCGCAGACAATGTCGCAGACTGAGCGACAACATGCTAACAACTTTTAATTATAATTAAAGTCAATAAACGGAAGCAAAGCAAAGTGAAACTTCAATGTTCAATGTGGCATTTTAATGACATGCTGTACTTACAACATACCCTGTAAATTCATTTAGAAATATAGTAATTTTATAACAAAAAAAAAGAATATTTAGAAGACATCAAATACTCTCAATAAAAATTCAACAGAAACGTCTTAGTTTGCTAGCAAAAGAGTAAAGAGGTATGTTGACCAAGTAAACACCCTGTTAAACTAATACACATGTTTTGAGCACGCGTTTAAGCTGTACCTAGTAGTGAAAAGCAACACAACACACTGTAAATTGCATAAAGCACATCAGAACTCTTAATGAAATACAATCAAGCCAAACTTCAAGTAAGAACATAAGCTGCAAGTTCAGTCTTTCAGCGCATTCACTGCTCATTAGTTAAAGTATTTCTTTAAGAGGAGCTTTAAAGCTGCTGAACATGGAAATATATACGACAAGTTGTTATATTTGTAAAAGATACAACTTCTGCTGGACAAGCATATCAATTTTGCATAAAACGCAAGTTCTTTCATCCCTGACAAACAAACTACACAGAGAGAGACAGCATAGAAACCAACAGGTAAATCCGCAAGCTGCGCATTTGGTAAGACGAGAAGGGAGTGAGAGGAAAATACAAAAAAAAGATGTGATGGAGCAAACTGTGCGCGGTGGAGAGAGAGAGGGGGGATACATAAAATGGAACGTTGTGCTTCATTAAAAGGATTATGCGATTCTCATATGCATGCGGTTGCCACAGAAAATATGTCAGTGGGATATTCAAAAACTGGTTTACAGCCACCTGTTTCCTCTTAATCCCCCCCCTCTCTCTCTCTCTCTCTCTCTG
The DNA here is from genome assembly GCA_018901825.1 of Drosophila funebris. NCBI lineage: Eukaryota > Metazoa > Arthropoda > Insecta > Diptera > Drosophilidae > Drosophila > Drosophila funebris. The sequence goes on from JAEIFK010000271.1 coordinate 668,571, forward strand.
TGTTTGTCCTACTCTTATTGGGATGATATTTTTATGAGAGTTGGTTGCCAGTTTACTTTGAAGTATTTGTATTATGTATGTGAATAAAAAGATGCTTAGCTGAAATTTGCTTAACTTAGGGACAACGAAGAGGTTTCAGTTGTGGGGCTTGACCTGCGTTGTCGACTGATTGAAAAGTGAACCTCGTTGAGCACACACAAAGCAATTACTTCAACAAGCAGCCACTAAAAATTGTTGACCACAAATTGCTTTCAAAAAAAAAAAAAAAAAAAAAGGCAAACAAAACCAATAAAACCGATGAAAGCGATAAAACGTGCAGTCAGGCGGTTTAAGCGGCTTTCACAACAGACGCAGTTGAATCTGTTTTGGAGTGCAGAACAGTGGATAATACACACTCACACACAGACACACACACAGACACACACACAGACACACACACTTAGAGAGCGATATTTATGTAATGTTAAAGGGCAATGCTTTGCTGAATCCCCTTTTGCAAATACTTGTACAATATACGTACGTTTTGTATATAGAATGAAATTGCTGAAAATTGCAAACAAAAAGCAGGAAATCACCTTTTAATCGCCTCGAGCGTTCAGGCTGCGCAAAATAAGAGGGCGTAGCAAAGAGAGATGTGGAGTGGCTAGCGGGGTAGTAACAGCAATTGGTATCCAACGCCAGCTGCTGATGTCAGAGACTAGAGTGACGGCTGCTGTCTTTTGTCTTGCCAACATTTGGCAAGTCCCCCTGGCCGGCAAAAGCAGCCAAAGCAGCAGCGACAGCAGCAGCAACAGCAGCAGCAACAGCAGATGCTCTTGAGTGCCTTGATAATCAGTTTTGTATATGTATAAGTATTTGTGTTTATTTTTTTGTTCTTTACTGTGTGTGTGTGTGTGTATGTGTGTGTTTGTTTATATGTGTGATTGTCTGCGTTTATGATGCGCACGATGTTTCAGCACAATTTTGATCCTTTTCATTATTTCTTTTTCATTCATTCGCACTTCCCACCACGTTGACGCACAGCGACCAACAAAACCAAAAACAACAGCAACAACAACAGCAACAGCAACAAACAACAGTTATCAGTGAACCTGTTTTTATTTTTTGCTGAAACTTTAAGCCAAAAAACAATGAAAGTAAGAGTGCCAAAAAGCAATTTCTAAAAATTGTTATTATAAAAGCGCAGCAAAGCAGAAATTAGGTTAAATTAGAACAAAGCGCATGGCAGCAACAACAACAATAAAAATTGCACAGGTGGCTTAGCTAAAAATATATATATACATATATATATATATTCATACCTCTTTGTCTGCGCGTGTGGCTAAAATTAAATCAACTCTCCTTTATTTGATTAAAATTTATAATAAAAGCAAATAGTAAAAGGAATTTGGCGCATCACCCCAAGCGAAACAACAAAAGAGAGAGCGAGTGAATTTAATTTCAATTGCGGTTGCTCTATAAAAAGACAAAGAAAGCAACAACAAATACTATTCAAATAAGTCATATGAAAAGCTTTTATTTCAGACAATAAAAAATGATTGAAAGGCAACAGAGAAATTTAAAAACTTGAAACTATCTGCATACATAATGCTAAAGAAAGCTTAAAGAGCAGCTTGCACAGCGCTTAAGCATCTTTAAGCTTTAGAAGCTGTTTCTTTTAATTAAAGTAAAGCTTTAAAACTAACGAACTAGAAACTTACAGCACAAAATACTGCTTTAAATATGCAAAAGTTTCAAAAGCACTTTGTTACACTCCCCAATTAATTTAGCTTTAGCTTGTTAAGCATAATTAAAATACTTTAAAGGAATTTTTCACTTGAAAAATCTGCATAACAACAACGTTTATTGATTGTCTTCAGTTTAATCAATCAGAACAAAGACTTTTATATATATATATATATATATGTATATAAATAAGTTAGCATAAGCAAATTAATGTTTAATTGACAACCCTCGACAGATTGTTGACCCTTTTTTATTTTCACTGCTTTTCTGTAGTATATTTGATGTTGGCACTTAGTTGAATTGCTCTGACTAATTGAACTGAAATTGATGGCAAGACCTTTCAACTTTTGGGCCAAAACGAAGCCAAGACACAGCTGCCAGTGACAAGACTCAGACCCACTCAAAATAACTGATGTTCTAATTGCAATGTGTGCAGATTTATAACAAAAGTCAATTCAGGACAGATAGCAACACACACACATAACACACATAACACACACATGCATACACAAGACATAACAAATCGCATGATGGAAGCTGTCAGTAGCAACAGTTAAACGCAAATGTTTATCATTGGTTATTGATGCGATTGCCAGAGCATACACACACACACTCACAGACACACACACACACACACACACACACACACACATGGCTATCTAACAATAGAAATAAAAAGGAAATAGCATAGATAGATAGAGATATTGTACATATGAGAAACTTGCTCTCAAATTAGCCAGGCAAACAAATGCGGGACAACACAGACACTGAGTAGGGAGCAGGGAGCAGGGAACAGCGAGCAGGGAGACAGAGGCTGGAGACACAGGTCCTGTGCTGAGAAAGAGAATCCTGTTTCAGGCGTAACAAAAATTTTTTTTTTGTTTTGTTTCTGCTTTTTATTGTTGTTGGTTTTCTTGTACTGTGTGCTCGAGTGGGCCCAAGCATTTTACCTTATTTATGTTGATATTTCTGCTGCCTTTTGTTTTATGTGGCCTACCTCCAACCCGCTTCTGCTGGCTCCACCACAGCTCTTCTGTTCTGTGCCTCCTGCATTGTGGCTGGCAATTTGTTTGATTGTTGGAGTGCGTGTATTTTTCTTTACTTTTTGTATATATGTATATATATGTAAGCCGCAGACAGACAAGGAGTGTGAGTGTTTGTTGCATATATATAGATATAGATAAAGATATGTATATATATATATATATGTATATATAGCTTGTACTTGTAGTTGATATTTATTTTATGATTCAAATTACCTTTATTGAAACTTGGCATACACTTGAGATTCATGTAGAGTACATCATGTTTCTATCTATCATATTTGTTACTTGCGTTGAAATTTGATGCCTTATCCAGCTTTCGTGCTGCTCTTCTCACCAAGATTCCCCCAGCGGCAAGGATTGTAAACATGCTGCCCTTAACTTTTGCTAGTGCTCCAACCAAATATGCATATATTTCACTACCCCTCTCGCTCTCTATCACTCTCTCGACCCACGACTCTCACGTTCTCAGCTCTCTCTCTCTCTCTGTCTCGTCTCAAGTTTGATTCCTTTGACTTGTAAGCAGAATTTTAAAGAACATAAAAAAAAGTAAAGGATTTCTTTGTGCAATTTCCCGTTTGTGTGTGATTATTTTTTAAGCAGCCTGCGAGCAATTCAAGTGCTCATTTTATTAAAATTAAAATTCGCAACACTGCGTTGCAATATTTGCGCATATTTAGTTTCAAATTATGCACACGTTTGCCATTTAGCCAGACGGTTTTAGCGGCAAAAAGGCAACTCCCAATGGTGGGCACCTAAATGCGCATTAAGTTAATGGTAACCATCACACACACCACACCCATACACACGCACACACACACATAGAGTATAGCAGCGTTACTGTGTGTTGCTTTTTGAGCGGCACACAAAAGTCCTATTAAATTTTTACGACAATTCAGCGTAGAGCTTCAACTTTCTATTTTCACTACACACACCACCAAACACACACACACACACGCACACACATACACCTATACCTAGATATATTCCCTGGTTGTTGCTGCTGCATAGCTGACGCTAATAGCAAATCCTTGTTAGCCTTCACTTGAGCACAACATGTAAAATTTCACTTTAATCCTTGTGACGACCCAAGCGGTTTATGCATTTTATGTGTGTGTGTCCCCTCTAGGTGTGTGTGTGTGTGTGTGTGTTTGCTTGGATTTGCAAATTAATTAATCTGGCAACTGCTCTTTGTGCCTGATTAGCGTTTCTTAATTACACAATCACACACACAGCAGCACACAACAATACACACACACCCCCACACACACACACACATAGGCAAACTGTCACACACAGTCGTAAAATATTTATGCAGCAATTTCGATTTCAATTAGCACCGCTGTCACTTGCCACAAAATGTCTTTAAAATTGTTTTCTCCTTTGCCATCAACTGTTAATTGGTATAACGGTATTTGTGACTAGGCCAAAACGCATAAATCACATTTAATTATATTGTTGACGTCGCCTGCTGCACAACGTATATCACCTTGGCCATTTTTGATAGCCCTACGCTCTGTGCCCCGCCAGCGTCTAGCGACACCAATACGCACACATACACTTACAAATAAGTATAATGTATGTGTGTGTTTGTGTGTGTGTGTGTGTGTGTGTTGTGCCGCCTGTCGAACGTGGCGTATTAGCAACGTTCGTGACCTTTCGCATAAAACAGCAACGATGCTTCCTCCTGGCCATGTCCTTGCCAACTGCCACGCCCCCTGCCACCCACTCACGAAACGTGCGTCAGTGTGAAGCAGGGGGTTGGGGGGAGGGGGCAAAGCAAACACAAACAGCAGCGGCAGCAGGAAATTCCGTTAAGTTGCGCTTCGATTGGCAGCACAAGTTTCGCGTAAATATTCGTGCATTTCATTTTTTAGCTGCGGCATAAATAATTGAATTGAATTGAAAAAATATGAAGAAAATTACTAAAGAAAAAAAAACTACGCAATAAATATCCACAGTTGATTATGCTTAAAGATTTCTTTTTGGCTTATAAATAATGTATGCTATATAAATTTCCATAAAAAGAAATTGCTTGACTTTTCAAAAATAAACTCAAATATTTATTGCATATTTTCACTTAGCTTGCACTCTTACACATATTTTTTTTTAATTTGGCTAAAATGTGGACTTGCTGTCGTTGCGCAAATACTAAGTACTAAGTGCATATAACAAACTACAAGTTCTTTATGACATGTGTCTATCATTTCTATTGCAAACTTTTGATTTACTATATGCTTGTTGAGTGACTTTATTTTTGTTTTTATCTGTAGTTTCTATGGCAAATACATATGTATGTATGTAAGTAAAGTTCATTTTGAGTATTGCTTAATTAAACGGTAACATCAATTTTGCTTTCTCCTTTCATTCCGTTTCGTTTCGTTTCTATTCACTGGCATTGCTGTTTGGTCTTTCCATTCATTAGCAGCACATTTCTTGTTGCTTTTGAGATACTTTTTCTAAGATACTTTATTAGTCAATTATGAGGAACATCTGCCATGGACAAAAGCACACATATATATATATATATATGTATATGTTCGTAATGAAAGGAAGCTAAAGCAGAATGAATATGCATTGGTTGTTGCTTGTATGTATGTGTGAGTGTAACTCTGTGTGTGTCGCTAGCATATTCATTACATTTCCATTCACAAATCACAACTGTGACCCAAATGCCATTACCTTGGTTAACGCTTGTCACTCAGTGAAATTATACCACTCGCATAAACTCTTCCTCTCTCTCTCTCTATCTATCTATCTATCTATCTATCTATCTCTCTCACTAACTATCTCTATCTCTCTTTTGATATGAGAAAAAGCATAAATAAACTTCTGTTACGCTTACACAGACAGCTGCCAAGTTGCCACAACTAAATATCTATGTGCGTGTGTGTGTGTGCAGGTGTGCTGGTATGTTGGTGTGTGTGCGTATCTACTCACTCAACGCCAGGGATTTATACGCGATGCTGTCGTTGGCATTATTTGTTGCACACGCCTTGCATGTTCTAACACGTTTGCCGGTATGCGTGTGTCTCTCTATCTTTTCCTCAGTGTATGCGTGCTTGTGTTTGTGTTTGTGTGTTTGTGTGTGCATGACAAAGTTGTTTGGCACTGCTGCGGTGGGTTATGAAATGCATTTATAATAAATGGATTTAGCATTCAATTCCCTGCACATAATCCTAAGCACATGTATATTACAACACAACGACAGCAAGCTCTTAAGTAATGCAGCTTTAAAGCTTAAGACAATTTTAAGCTCATCACTCACCCCTTTTTTTTTCTTTTGTCTACTTGCAGTCGCAGTCGCAGTCGCCGTCAACGTCGCAGCTGTTGACGAGCAGCGAACTAGCCGACCATCGGCGACGTCATTGCCGTTTCCAGCAACAACAAATACATAATTTACAGCTAACGCAGCGCAGCCTGCGTCGACAGATGAACGAACTGAAGTATCATCACATTGATGAGCGTGTGCGGAGCATTGAGCTGGAGCAGCATCGCATCGCGAATGCCAATTTCAATTTGAGCCGTCAAATTGCGACACTGGACAAGCTGCACACATCCATGCTGGAGCTGCTCGAGGACGTTGAGGGATTGCAAAGTAAAATGGACAAGAACATACCTGAGTTGCGACACGAAATCGCCAAGCTTGAGTTTGCCAATGCACAAATTAGCTCCGAACAGAATATGCTACGCGAAGAGGGCAAAAATGCGGCACGTTCGCTGCAGGCGATGGCCGTTAGCGTTAGCGCGTTGCAAGACGAACGCGATGGTGTCAAGATGCTGGTCAGCACCGTTGAGCAACTTAAAACGAACGTGGATCGCGTTCAAACACTTGTTAACACCGAACTGCACAATAAGGTAAGCTATGCTTCACTACTCTTCATATGGTGCGCATCATGAACTTTGCCCTCTTATCACTTTAACAAAACTTAATCAAATAAAATTGATCGTGATTTAACCAAAAAAAAAAAAAAGGAAAAACAAGCGGATCAGTCGAGCGCGCGCAACAGTATAATACCCTGTGCAGTTTTCTAAATTAAGTATTTTGATTATAATAGAAATAAGAACGTAGCAGGTTTTTATTGAATTCTATGTGAATTCTTTGCTTGCTTATATCAGCAAGCTTTCACATATGTATACATATGCAATCAAAAGCTGAGTGTTACGACACTTAATTTACTTATGCTTGTGTCGCAGTCGTTTGCTGTCTCGCTCGCACACATGTGCTGCCTGCTGCTCAACGATTCAATGGAATAATAACTTTTATATCTTTGCTGATTATCTATCTTATTTATAAACCGAACTTGATGAAACTTTCAGCGTTCCTTCTATATATCATTTTTTATACACTTGTTAAGTTAGAAGTGTCTATGTTGAGAAATGTGGCCATAATTAGTTTTTGCGGGGGTGGTGGGAAAGATATCGAAAATCTAATATAAACTCGATCTGGAGAGGGTATACAGGAACCTTCATGCCAAATTTGGTGTCTCTAGCTCTTATAGTTGCTGAGATCGACGCGTTCATACAGACAGACGGACAGACAGACAGACAGACGGACATGGCTCAATCGACTCCGCTACTGATACTGATCAAGAATATATATACTTTATAGGGTCGGAGATGCCTCCTTCTGCTTGTTACATACATTTGCACAAAATTATTATACCCTTTTTTGCCCATTTTTAATGGGCAGATCGATCAGATCGGATGCCAGATCATTAAATTTAAATAGCTGCATTGAGAACTAATATTCAATTTAATACATTTAATAAACCTTTTTGCTTTCTCGCACACAGCTCTCGCATTTGAACAAACCACACAAGCGTCCACATAATCCGAAGTCATCGCAGCAGCAGCAACCGGAACAGCAGTTAAACAACTATCAAACAGATACTGACTTGGCCGAAACACTGGTGGCCGAATTGGAAAACGTTGAGGCACAATATGAGGCGATTGTAAACAAATTGCCGCAGGATTGCAGCGAGCTATCAACTCAAGTGGATGGACTACATCTAATAGCACCCGCTGGGCAGCATCATCCGCTAATGACACACTGTAACGCGGATGGTTGGACGACAGTGCAGCGTCGCTTTGATGGCAGCGCTGACTTCAATCGCTCGTGGGCGGACTATGCCCAGGGCTTTGGCACACCGAGTGGCGAGTATTGGATTGGCAATGAGCAGCTGCATCATCTGACGTTGAACAACTGCACACAACTGCGTGTCCATATGCAGGATATCTATGACAACAATTGGGTGGCAGAGTACAAGCATTTCTATATATCATCAAGAGCAGATGGCTATAGGCTACAAATTGGCGAGTACAGTGGTAATGCATCGGATGCATTGAATTATCAACAGGGAATGCAATTCTCGGCCATTGACGATGATCGCGATATATCACAGACGCACTGTGCTGCTAACTATGAGGGTGGCTGGTGGTTCTCTCATTGCCAGCACGCAAATCTCAATGGGCGCTACAATCTTGGCCTGACTTGGTTTGATGCGGGACGCAATGAATGGATTGCGGTCAAATCAAGCCAAATGATGGTCAAGCGGCTGCCCAGCGATGAATGTGCGCCAAGCATTGGCAATGGGGCGCCTACAGTGGCAGCAACAACCACGACAACAACCGTCGAGCCCAGCACACGGCCAACCACTGTGGTGCAGTTCGTTGCCGCTGCGCAGGCGTAAGCAATTAATTAGCTTCAGTGAACCACCAGAGTCATGCCTACTATAGTTTGGAGTGCGTGCGTGTGAAACGCGCAAAAAAAAAAAAAGAAAAGGAAAAAGAAAGAAGAATAAGTAAATTTATATATTAATATATAAATATATATATAAATATAAATATAAATGTGTAAAGCAGAGTCATAGAGGATCGTGTGTAAATAGCTAGCTTTGTGTTTAAGTTGTAGTTAATAAATACTATTTCAATGGAGCTTATTAGCCTCGTCAAAAAAAAAGAAAGAAAGAAAGAAAAACACAAAATGAAAAGTGCTTAATTGCTATTGTTAAGTACACTAGGCATATGTTATAACTATATCTAGTTAAATTTAATTTTAATTTATTATTGAACCAACTTGTCCAATGGAAATGTATGCAAGCAAGCGTACATATTTGTTTTGTCTTTCAGCAGATCTCATAGAGGCATAAGTTCACGCAGCTCAACAGAAACACACTCTGATAAACAATTGACAACAGATTCTCTTTAATCCCAAAAGACACAATAATAACAACAACAACAACAACAACAACAAGAACAATTGTTGTAACAATCATGTAATTGTATTTAAATTGAACTCTATTTGGAGCATATCATGAGCCAGAACAAATAAGTGCGTGTATGTCTGCAGTTATTTCCAATAATAACATATTAATAATTAATGTTAGTTATTAAGCTAAAGCCAGTCTCTAGTGTAGGCATCTCAGACAAATAATAAATATATACTTAACAAACAAAAGAAACAAAAAAACAATGTCCACACAAACAACACAATAAACTTGTGTGCTTCTGTGTAGAGATAAAATGTTAAATTATAAGCGTCCATATCAAGTAAATTGATGGCAAAGATTGAACGATCATTTAAGTCATTAAGTCTATAAATAGTCCTAATGTTGCTAATATTTGTCATTGTTGTATTATAAATGTTAACAGCATTCGATTCGTAAAACAGAAACCATTACAATTTCATAGCAAACATTTTTTGTTCTTATGCAACTACCAACAATTTACATACATATATGCCAAAGACACACACACACACACACACATACACTAAATATAATAATTTAGGAAACACGAGAAGCAACAAACAAACAAACAAAATAAACTATTTTCTGCAGTTTTGCATATACCAAAAAATTAAATATAATACTATAATGATAACAACACAAAATGTTGGCTTAAATTGCGGCTAACTGAAGTCAATAAATGGTATATATATACATATATATACACACATATATATATATAAATAGATTATATACATGTAAAGTACGCGTATATATACTTGTATACATTAATTTTATGTACGTTACGTATTAAGTGACTTGAAAAAACAGAACAAAAACAAAAAAAAAAAAACTGAAAAACTGGCCATAGCCAGCGTATTTTACAATAAATGAATTGATGTGAATTTTCCTCAGCATGTGAATTTTCTCTCTCTTTCCCTTGGCCCCCAAAAAGAACAACAATTGCTGCAGCAGCTGCATCAATATCTTGCTCAGCAGCCAATCAAGTGACTGGCTAAAATCTGTCCATTTACGGCTCATGGCTATTGAAGGTAAAGATGCAACCGGAAACCCAACCCAATTCAGCTGAGAGTAGACGAAGTTGCAATGCTCTTTCAGTTACATATATTTAGAGATATTAAATTCTAATTGAATTTGCTTGAATTTATAAAACTAAATAACATAATTTATTAAACTATTTTATATGCTATAATAAGGCAAATTTTAGGAAACTTAGTCAAGCTATCTGAGACGTGTTTAAACTAGAAACTGCAGAGTTTGCAGAGTTGTTTGACAAAGTAAAATATTTGTTATAATACAAGTAATTTACAACGCAGCTTATATTTAGATAAAGACATCAGTTCGAAAAGTTAAAGAATTTTCTCTATATAAACTCATTGTTTCATCAATTATTTCCATTATTTCAGTCTGATAAATTGCTCAAATTTTAATGAAACTTGTTTAGCATAAAAGATTAGATTTGGTTATATTCAGAGGCACAAAAGTCAGCCCAACAACAACTGATTCGTTTATCAAAATTTGAAAGCTTCTTAAGTCTGAGTCGCATGCTACAAAAAGAAGCAGCTTTAACAATATGTTGCTTTACTTGTAGACAAACAGAGCAACAGCAAATTAAATCAGCAGATTGAGTCTGGTGTGGACTGAAAAGACTTTTTACACGTGAAATTTACAATACCCTCAAGATTATAAAGCAATGTAAATCTTTGCATATGAACAACATGACAACGCACTGCTGCGGCTCGGCTCAGAGAGTGTTGCCAATGACAACAATAACAGTGCCAACAACAACAAGTGGAGCCATGCTGAATGCGCAGATTAATGGCTGCATTTTTACACATGCAGACACACGCAAACACACACAGAGCGGATTCGTTTGAAGCGAAGCTGAAAAAATACAGATTGAGAATTCTTAACAAAAAAATGCATAGCCAAGAGAACAATGCCACAGCTGCTCTGGGTTGCTATTGTTATTGTTGTTGCTGTTGTTGAGATTGGCACTATTGTTTTAGCCAGCTTACGAACAGTCTGTGGAGACTGTGGGGCTGCAAGGCAATCAATGCAATGCCAAGCAATTTTAAGCTCAAATGTCATAATATAAACTTCAAAGCGATTAGCTGCCCCAAAAAGTATGCTACATATTTTTGCACCCTATTAGAATTTGCACTTTGGCCAATAGCGAAAGGAACATAAAGAAAACTTCGCAGCTCCGAGTTATATCAGTGCTGTGAATTTTCATTTGAAAATGCCAGCTGTCTGTCTGTCTGTCTGTCTATCTGGCATTCTGTATTATATCAATGACAGCCGAAGCATAAGACATTTTCACACCAGAAGAGAAGATGCAGCACAAGCTCAGCTGCAATTTATCAGGCATGAGAGCACACGCCTTAATAATGGAAGAGTGCACATCTATTTTTTTTTTTTTATATTTTACTACTAGTACTATTGAATATTTGCAGCAGCATTGACTTGTGACTCGGTGGCGGGTTTGCGAGTTGGCCCTAATGTCATTGTGGATTGACGCACTGATCCTTATTTATGCATTTATTTTCTTGACACTTTTCGCACTCAAAAAATACTTCTAAAGTAAAATGAAAATGCCACAAGACACAAAACCAACTGCATAGCTATATCTATATATATATATGTATATATTTATTTCTGAGTAGAGTAGTAAATAGAATTTTGCACACTTGAGACAGCCCACTCACACAGAGAGAGTGTGAGAGTGAGAGACAGAGCGGGAGATTCATTGAAAAAGCGACATTTAAATATATTTTTAGATTTACTTAGGTCAGTCAACAGTCAACATAGCGTTTTCTGCACCATTTAACCTAAGAACATCTTTCACAGCCAACTCAAATTTAGTGTGAACCGAATAAAATACAGCTGAAAATGGAAAATAAAAAGGAAATTACCGACCCAAAAATTTACCTTTCCTTCAGTTTTGTTTCCTTTTCGTTTTTTTTTTTTTTTTTTTATTTGTATTGTTGCTGTTGTTGTATATAAAAGTATTTACAAAGGCCACCGCTTAAATGTAAAGGGGCACAAATAAAAGCGAAAAGCTGCTGCACGTATTTAAAATGCAAATCTATTCATGGTTGTGTGGTCGTAAGCGTCAACAGGCAGGAGAGCAAAATGGCAGAGACCCAGAACCCGCTTGGCTCGCACTTCCGGCAATTAACAATGTGCCCACGGCTAGGCAAACTGATGCCAGTCAAAGATGGCTTGTTTAAAAGTGAAAATCATTGAGATGATTCTAAGAATCTAAAAGAAGGTTGGCTTGATTGCTTGGAACATAAACAAACTAAATATATGTGACAGCAAACTGTTTGCTAAGAAAATCTAAAGCTAAATGAAAACAATGCAAAGCAATGTAAAGAAGACTTTTCGCTTCAAGCAGAAGTTGCAGTTAAAGAGAAAAAAATATAACAAAACTGATTAGGTCAATTAAAAAGAGAGCTAAGATCATAAGGATTCGATTTAAACATTTTAACATTCGTTGGCTTTAAACAGTTGATTTAGATAATCTAAAAGTATGTTAAAAGTAGTCTTAATTCGTCATGGGATAAATGTTATAAAAGCCATTGTGTAGCAAATTATCGTCTATGTTTCCTGCAGCCACAAATCAGCGCTAAATAATATGAAATTCTCGCGATTTATATATAAAACCATACGTACAAATTGTTGTGCAAATATGCGTCAGATTCAGAGAACGAACATTGAAATATTGCATATATTTTCAAAATTGAGATTGTTTTCCAAATTGGCAAACCAAAACACGAGTGCAAACCAAAACCACGAGCTATTGCTATTTGGGCCCAAACAATTCAAGTGAACTCAGTCATAAACTGCTGAAAATATCTGAGTGTATATATTTAAATTTGAATGTGTGTGTGTGTGTGTTTGTTTGTTTTGTGTGTGTGTGTGCACATGCACAATTTCCGCCGAATTATTAATGCGCTTTCAGCATTTTTATGCAACGCAACCAACAAGGCGTATGCGCAATTAATATGCTACCATAATTATGATAATAAGGCGCTGCTTTGCAATCGATGCGCCTTAAAGCTTAAGCTTTACATTTACGCAACTTACAATGGCAAATTTAAATTTCTAAAGTCTCATGTAATTTCAAAATCTACACATGTCTGAGAGCGTTGGGCAATAAAAAGCAGCCAACAATTTAATTAAAAAGCATAATGCCCCCTCCCGGCTTAAGCAGGCTCAAAGCGCACACTAACAACGGCAGCAACAACAACAATAACAACAAATAAAAGACAAAAAAAAAAGAACTGAACAAAAAGAACAATAAACTTTTACGATTCTAATGTGTGTGCCGCTGAAATGACACGAAGCCGCAGGCAAAGAGCAAACGCTTGTTAGCTTTCCCTTTTAATCAGCTGGCAACGCGTAGTTCCTTTGTGAGAATACCCTCGAAGCGTTGCTTAGTAAAATGAAAGGGTATTCCGGCTTGCTGACTAGGCAGGTGACTAACTGAAGATGTGTGTTCTATTTGTTGTGAGATAAAGACAAGATAATGTAGCGTAGGTTGATGACTAGGTAAATATATAACTAGGTGAAGAAGCATTCATATTTATTGTCAGTTAAAAACAGGGTAATATATGTTGCTGACTAGATATGTAACTGTCAGCTAAAGTCTTCCTTGTAATTCATAATTAAATACTGTAATATATTTATATTATATATATATTATCATCTTAGTTTTTGAAGAATAACTATAAAGAAATATTCAACATATTGTTATTGGTGTTTTAATCAAATACTTTGTAATTCTTTAAGAACCTTACTGTACTTTTTATATATATTTATAATTCGCTGTTAGACTGCTGCAGTACAATAATTTATCATATGCTCTCAGCCTGCTTCAATATCTGCTTTAATTTATCATCTGCTCCATCTATAAAACTAAGGTTTCATTTGAATAACAAAATTAAAATACAACACCATTATAAAAACAATATTTAAAATATATTTAAATGTAGCACAAATGTATTTTATTTATTATGTTTTAAACACAATTTAATTACTTGTATATATAACTTTATATTTGTATTTAAATATACGTTATTTGCAAATTCAGCTTCACAGGGCATCTCTACAGGACGCACACATAACTGCAAGTAGTTTTTCTTCATTTGTTGTTGTTGGTATTTTTATGCTAAGTCCCACTGACAGCTAGTGTGGTTGTGGCCAGAACTAAGCCCACATCCTCGCTTGGCCACCAGCTGTGTCTGCTTCAGCTTAAGGGAATATGCTAATTTTAATTAGCGGAAAATTTACATATGCTACGCAGACTACTCTCCACTCACTGGTCGGAGATACGCTTATAAGTCCTTAAGTAGATATCCGGTTGAAGCGCCCTTTGTCTGCCATTTGGCATCAACTTTTTTGGCCATGTCACAGCAATTAGGCCAATTATAAATGTTATTGCCAGCAAATGTGCGCGAACTATTTTCATAATTCAAGCCAGAACTAATGGCCCATTATGAATTTACATTTTATATACTGTCATAATTAATTCATATTAAAATTAAATAGATTTGTGCTTAGTTTCAACTATTTATTCCATAATGGTGTATACATGGTGTAAATTGAATTAAATAATTGCAAAATTGATTAACAACGTTGAATGTTCGGGTCATTTTGCTAAAATTCAGTTTACACTAATGGCAAATTTAATATACTTCATTTAATTGAATTAAAAGATTTTTGTAATTTACATTTTAAAGTTCTGAACAATTATAAAAGTCTATTCTTTTCAGGTACAATTATTATTTGTATATACTAAAAGATTTGCAAGTATTTTAGTTATATGTTTAGATACCTAATATATATATCTACATATATTACACTCTTTTTTTTAAATATTTCTAAAGATTATTTTTCTCACAATTAAAGTGCTGCCTCACAGGGCAGCTTGCATTTGTACTAGTCAAATTATTGCATTGATTGTATTTATTAGCGGTTAGAGTTCTGTCCCTCCCTGGACTACAATGACTTGCACAGCAAACTTCTTAACATTCTATGCTTAAAAATCCAACGTGTACATGTTCATATTACTGGGTCACAATATATCGCTCTTAACGTACTTTGATCACAAAAACCTCCAAATAAGCCGGCTTATACAGAAAGCTAAAGTAATCAGGACACTAAACATCTGAAGAGAGAAGGCAAAGAAAGCCAAAAAAATAAGGCACAATATTCCTTTATGCCATGAGTTGGCAGTAGACTGAGTGGGCTTTCAAACTCAGCCTGCCAGTTGTGTTTTCCATTTTTTCTTCTTCTTTTTTGTTGGCCTGAGCCTCTGTGTAAACGCAGCTAAAAGTCACATTGCATTCAAATGCAAAAGAGGGGGGCGCTGAGAAAGGACACTCCCACTTCTTTACTCGCATTCGCCGCCCATTCAGAGAGTGAGCCTTATTGTTTTCTGGTTTTTATCTACTGTACTAGCTGCTATTTCACTTTTCGCACAGCAACTGCGTCTGCAAAACTGTGGAAGGCGATTATTGTTGCAAAGTTGGTTGACAACTTGCGTCAGGCTGAAGGCAAAAACTTGCCACTGATGAGGGGCAAGTCCACAAAAGCTTGGCTTCTTTGCTGGCTGCCAGCAATGTAATAAGGCATCAAGTGAAAAAGTCTACGGAAAATAAACAGTTGGAAGGGATAGTTAGATAGTTGAATGGGGTTTATACTATGTCTTGGCCAAGCTAAAAGTTTACTTCATTTCTGTTTTTTTTTTTCCTATTTTCTCTACTATTTTATAGCGACTTTGAATTCTGTATTAATGTTATATTTAAGTTGCACAATTTTTGCCAGCCATTGTTGCGGTTTCACTTGCCTGTAATGTCTGTGTGGGCCTTGAGACTCGTTGGGCTCGCACGGTGGGGGGTATTAGGGGGGTCAATGGCAGCAAAGTTTGTAAGTAGCAAAGGCTGCTGAAGGCTGCTGCTGTCGAAGGAAATTGAATATCCGTTAGAAAATTATCAATTTATGGTAAAATGAGCACTGATTGCAATGCCACGATACGAACTGAAGGCGCCAGCATGCTTTGTGGCATTTGGCTAAATTGAAAATGTATCGAAATGAAAACCAAACCAAACCGAACAACGAAAAGAAGGCGGCAGTCAACAACCATCTGGCAAACGGGCCATAATGAGCAAGTCAATATCATGGACAGCATGTACAGTAGAAATATATACACATACATATATATATATATATGTATATATATACACGTATATACACCCACATACACGCCCAACAGAGAGACAAGCAATCGATGTGCAGGGCAACGCAGACTGCGCTCTGAAAGGTCCTGCGACGTTGCGATAAAAAGCAGATTGCAATTTGTTTTACTGATTTCCATGCTTTTGGCTTTATTTGCACGACGGAAACTTTCATTAACATCAAACAGATACTGCGGCAAAGAGAAGACAGCAGCACAGACAGCTAGATGGACAGACAGACAGACAGTCAAGCAGCCCGCAAGACAGGAAAATCGGCAGCAACAGTGGCAGCCTCATATAATATGTAACATACATTTGCAGTAATGAGCAATATATGTATTTAACATGATACTTGGGCAAATGGCATGATTAAGTGGCATTTGCATTGTTCATTTATGTAATTATTTATGATTAATTAAACACTGCAGCGGCTCAATAGCCAAAACGAAGTCAAAATTCAGAGTGTGCACTGCATAATGACATTAGCTGAATGTGAGATGGCTTAAAAATACTTGAATGAGCTTTAAGCTGCTTAGCCAGCTTGGCAAAGCTACTTGAGTGAGCAGCTAGCTTGAAGTGTAGCTACTTCGCAGAGCTTTCAGCCGTGAAGAGGTTGTGAAGATGGACAGCTTTTCAAGCAACTAAGCCACTTGAATGCTTTTACAATTTGCCAAAGCTGAGCTTTAAGCTATTGCCTGGCTTAAGGAAGAAGTAGAAGAAGAAGCAGTTGATAGAGCTTAGCTAGCTTCTCAAGCAACCAAGCCACTTGTATGCATTGCGAATTTGAAGTGAAGCTACTTAGCAGAGCTTTAAGCTGTTGGTTAGAGAGGGATGAAAGAAGAAGTTGATGATGGAGAACTTTAAGTGGAAAAGCTATCTCAAGCAACCCAGTCCATCTGAAGAATAGCAACTTATCTGAGCTTTAAGCTGTTGTCTGAATTAAAGCTTAATGAATGCCTAAGCTTTTTGTTTAAAAGAAGCTTTAATAGAACAGTGTATTACTATATTCACATATATGATATTTGAGTCTAAATTTGTGTCTAACGAGCCACAAACACATCTAATTGGCCACAAGTTGAAGTGCAAACATTTTCCATCAATGAGAAGCATCTCAACAATTTCATAAAATATGCCAGAGAGTGCAACCAATTACATTGCCAAATAATGGCCACAAATGAGTTTGGCATACAAATACTCACAATTAACATTCACATACAGATTCACACTCACATTCACACTCACAGACAAAACAATCGGCCAGCAACCGCAGGCATTTCTATTCACAGTCCGATTGAGTTTTGAGCCTAACAAAAGTCCTGAACACAAAACTAAATTTATGTGTGCATTAACTTCCCCCTCTGACCTACACCCCTGGCCCTGGTGACCTTTCAACGGTTTCCCCCTTAAAAGAAAGATGTCGAAATTGTGTAACTTTGTTTTGTCAGTAATTTTAACAAATTTACAAGACATTTGTGGCCTTTTGTACAAATATTTAAGCTATTTTTTGATGAGAGACCCGTAGAGGCGTTCTTAATCATTTCCCATGGCATTCAGTGTTGACTTTTTGCGGCCAACGAGGCCAATTAACTTAAATAATTAGCCAAAGTTTTGTGATGGTTCAGATAAAGTTATTGTCGAAATAGGGAACTGGTTACGGTCGAGGTAGCATTTCAACACTAATGGCAACAAATTTCAATAAAATCTCCATTGTTTGCCAACAACTGAAAAGTGTTGGCAATTTGTGAACCAAACAAAGTAAACATTGAGGTTCGTGTTAAAAAAATAACTCAACAAAATATAACTCAATTTGCTGCTAATAATTTTTGTGTTTACATTTTGTTGAACATGGAAAATCGACCTAGTGGACGAGTGATGAAGAAGAAGAAAGATAATATTAAAAAAAGTACAAAAATATCAAGAAGAAAATTAAGTCGTATTATATATTGGGCTTGTGTCCTTGTTGTTCTCTTTCTAATTTGTATTGCCCTGCACTTTGCATTCAAAGCTGACTTTGGACAATGCTCCTCTTATGATATCAAATGCGATTGAAGAGGGTAAGTAAATGTTGTGGCTTTGTTTCCTTTTAACTTCAATAAATATTCACTTTGTCACAGCTTTGAACATAATGGAGAATGTGGCTTGGAATAAAAAATATAATTTATATCATTGCAGCTATTGGACAGCAGTTTGTTTACCTATTATTATCATTGTTTTGTTAATGTACTTTTTCATGCATGTTCCCGCTCATTAGTGCACAGATTATGAAGTTATCTGCATTGATGTAAGCTACATATTTATGTATATTATAGTCATAACATTTATATTACTTTTTATAGCCAGATGAAATGCATATTTTCTGAAGAAATTAACTTTTTTATGATAAGTTTACAAACATTACAAATGTACAGTAAAAACCGAAATTAATTAGAAATGTTATTTAATTAGAATATATATTTTACTATTTATTATTATTTATTCATAAATTATTATTCGTTTTATTTCTTGCAGATCTTCGGATATCAAATGTAGAATTATTTGAAAAAAATTTAACACTTGAAACGTTTTATCTGAGGTAATTCTTGAATAAGTGCACATATTACGTATACGTAATATTACTTATATGTTTAATTAACGCTTGCAGTTGCCCGTTGAGCGCATTGAAGACATATAATATTGCACATTTAATAAGCAACAATGCGAAGAAAGTTACCAATGTCTAAAGAATCACGTTGGGGTATAAACGTTAAGCTCAGTTCCAAATTACGTATACGTAATGTTTTATAATCATTTACTACAGAAATATTTTAAGTAACTATCCATTTAGTTGGAACTCTTTGAACTATTAAATAATGAATTTCAAAACTTTTCGAGCATGAATTGCATTGGAAATGTGCTCCAATGTTTGCTTATAATTAAGAATTATTTTTTTTTGTTGAATGTGCTAGCGCAAAATGTTTACACAAGAATTTGCTTAAGCAGTTGGCAAATGTTTTACTTACTCGACGGCATTTCAATAAACTGCAAAGAGACTTAACAATTTGCATGCGGTGTGTGTGTGTGTGTGTGTGTGTGTGAAAGAAGCTCACATTTGGATATTCCAATTGAAGCGATATGTGTACAGTGGCTGTCAGCAGTCAGCTGCCTGAAAAATTCATTGACATCAACTAAAACCTGACCTGGCTGTTATTATTGTTGTTGTGCATGATATTGCATATCTGATGGATTTGCTTAACTGAATACAAAAAAAAAAAAAAAAGAAATAGAAAAAGAAGGCAGAAAAAAAAACTGTTGACCTACTGCCAGCATACGAGTATATCGAGCAGCTTTTCAAATTTATTGAAGCGACTGCTTATTCCCCACCACTCTCTCTCTCTCGCACTCCCTCTGTCTCGCTCGTTGAGCTTTCTATGAATACACCCGCAGAGTGAGTGCACTTTGCAATTGAATGCATATAAAGAAAGCGCAACGAGTCTATGTATAGACTCATATAGCAGCATATAGATTTCATATGCGGATTATAAACATAACAAACTGCAGTTTTCCCACATATTAATTAAGGGTTTTTCTTGCACAGATTTTACGAGTATAGTTTTTGTTATTTCTATGTCTTTGCAAAAACCATAACAGTTCTGCAGCCAACGCGTAAGTCACTTGTGGCCACAAAAGTTCATTCATACACACACACACACACACACACACACACGTATAAAGTTGTAAATGCAAACAACAAACTGCATACTAATGATGTCTCTGTTGTGGTCTGCACTTTTACGCTCTTAGCCCGCATAATTGGGCCATGATGTGTCCGCATGTCTGTGTGTGTTTATAACTGTTTATCTTTCTTTGGTGCTATGATTTAATATGTAGTAGACAGGAACTTGCTCTTTTTAGCTCATATATGCTTTTAATTGCCAGCTGTTATGACCGTAAAGTGACTTTTATGTGTGCTTTGATTAAGCCCCAATGACACTAGCTACAAGTTATAATTGAAATTTTATATCAGCTTGAGAGTTGCTAAATTAAAGCAGCTTCAACTGCAACTTATGCTATACAGTTTAATTTTATAGTTGGCAACTTTTATTCTGAGTTTTCAACTGTTGTAATGATCTCAGAATATCTTATTTAAAAATAAAATCTCTCTTTAATTCATAGAGAGCTTTCATGTGCTTTTGAAGCATTACATAAGCCCTTCACAAATTGTTGAAAAAAAACATATTTAAATTGAATTTTAATATAAAACTTTTGATGTAATTTTTCCTTGTTAATTATTGCATACTAAACTTCTTACTATTGTTAGTTCATAGCGAGCTTTCATGTGCTTTTCAATTGTCAGTTAAGTGCTTCGTAAGTTCGAGAATAAATATAATAAAAATGATGTTTCATTTGCGACTATTGATAGCTCTTGATGTAATTTGAACTTTGCTATTAACACATATTAATCTTCCTTACAACTCGTGTCATTAGTTGTCAAGCAACTTGATGTCAAGGTCAAGTCAAGCTACAGCTGATGAAAATAAATGCGTGTTTCTATGTTATTTTTATTTTTTACTTTTGTTACTGTGGCTGACACTTTTGCGCACAGCAGGTGAAATATAAATAAACTTTTAAATTTACAACAAAGATTTATTGCCAGTGTCTGCCGAAAAAGTTTGATATTAGTTGATATTTTTTTTATTTATTTTTCTTTTTTTGGCAATGCCTTAAAGCGCTTTACTTGGAAATTGATTACAATACATGAATATCAATGCGAGAAGCAATATGTACAATATTTGATTGGTTTTGTTTATTAGGTATAATATTTGATAAATTTAATTTACTCTTCAAATCTCTGCAGAAGTTTCTATCAAATCGATTTGCTGTCAATCATAAAAATGTATCTGCAAATAATTGCAGGAAATTGTGATTTCTACAACTGTAAGTAATGTTAATTGCATGCAAAGCAATGCAATGCAGTTAACGAGTTTATAAACAGCACGCACACGCTGCGTATGAGTAATATTAAGATATCAACATTTACATAATTGAGCTTCCGTTTTCCGCTGCAGACAGACAACTGAAATTTAGTGCAGAATATTAATAAACTATGTACTTGTAGCAAGTAAATTACATTGAATACTAACTAATGTAGCTGGAGCATCACAACAATACGAGACACTAAGAGGCTTAACTGCGTCTCTCTCTCTCTCTCTCTTACTGAGGGACGTGCGGAGTGGGTGGGGCAGAGGCAGAGGCAGAAGTCTGTGTAATGCGCTGTTGCAAGCACAGGATGCTAATTAACAATTTGCCTGACACAAAGGCTGCTCAGACTGCTTCAGTGGCAAGTTTTGAGCCAAACATGCAGCTGCATGTAGTTAAAACTTCAGTTTCTTCTTACTATCGGACATTGCTTTGTCTTGTACTCGGACCACACACACACACACACACACAAACAAACCCCATTGAACTGCCCTTGGTTACAAGTTGTTTCTTCTTTCCTTTTTTTTTTGTTTTTTTGTTTTTTGTTTTCTTGTTTCTCAAACAATTTAACAGTGTATTGACCTAATTGTGTGCTGTTGCTTTCAGCTATCGTTCTCTATCTCGCTAACATTCTCCAGTATTTTGCCTGGCACGCAAAACTTATCCACGTCTTGAGTCCATTTTGGCAAGTTAAGCCAAGGACACTTTGGAATTTAAAGTAACCCCGAAAAGCAGCTGAAGCTGAAGCTGATGTAAAAACTGCTGACTAACGGATTTAGTTAACTTTGTAGCCAAGTCGGGTTAAGCCCTTGATTTGGGTTTAATTTTCAAGCTCAATTGCCAGCTTAATACCCTACCTATACCCAGCAAGACACGTGCTGTATATTGCAAATTCTATTTAAAATCAACACATTTAAGTACCAAAGGCGTTGACATGCGCCAAAAGACAAACAAAACATTTGACATTATTTGAGATTCGTTGTTTTTCTCGTTTCTCATTTCTTTATTTTTGTTGTTGCTTCTTTTGCAGCGAGGGTATGATAATTTAATCAACAATTTTGTGACACATTTCAAATGGGGATAAACAATGTCCAGTTCAGTTTGAAAGTAATTAGAGACATTTTGTGCTGATTTATTAGAGGGTATTGTAAGTTTGAAAGGGAATAGAGAGGAGAGCATATGAAGAATATATAAATGAAGTATAAGAAGTATATATATATGAAGTATTTGCATTATATATATATATATATATATAAGGTATTTGAAGTCTATACATTAACAGATCTCTGTCTGTTTTAAGGTATTTAAACGCATCTACAGCTATTGCCTTATTGCAGTCAGTTTGATTCACTTTATAACTATATAGGAAATTATAGGAATAATCGCTCAAAAAATGAGTTGCTGTCTAGCATATTCTCTGGGTTATACAAATATGTTAATTAAGGAATATATATCATATATTATAAACAAGTTTTCTATACAAATTCTGAGTAACTCAATCTATTTATTATTATTAATAATAATGTTATTATATATCGCCTTTTCAGTTTTTATTAAAATTATTGCTTTATCTTATATATATATAGGGTATTTAAAGTGCGACTAACCGACTATATATTATGTCATTTCACTGCTTTTTATATGTAGTGATGAAAATATAGCAACACGTGATGTGGTATGTAAATACAGCACATAATCTTCTCTCTCTCTCTCTCCCGCTCTCTCTCTCTCTCTCTCTCTCTCTCAGTCACACATGCACGTGTATGCGCTGTATGTGTGTGTGTTTACATTTGTGTCTGTTTACGCTTCCGTCTGTCAGAAACAAATGTTCTTGTTGTTGTTTATGTTCATAGCCGTCGTAATGATTGTCAGCCACCATACGCCCCTTTCCACGCCCCAAAAACACAGCCCACCGCACCAAGCACGTGCTTCCTCTTCGATATTTGCATTGGCATTGCATTGTTCCGGTTGCTCTGCTTTTTGCATATAGAGCACAAACACTTTAAGCTTTAAACGCATCAAACCAAAATACAATTTCAGCGCGAAAATCATGTGGAAATATACGGAATTTTTTAAATTATTTTGTATATTTCAAGTGTCAATCAGCTATGCTTGGTAGCTGCTAAAATTTGTAAATAATTTATGAGACGGGGATGTTTCTTTTCAACTGTGAAATGCTTAATGAAACAAACAAAGGTAAGCATATGTTTGCTGAGTAAAATTGTACAAAGGAAAATTAAATAATAGATAACATCAAATTTGTAAAGATATAATCATAATACACATTTTTGATAATTTATAAAGTTTTTTTTAGTGATTTTCTTTGCCATTTATTTTTAAATAAAACTACTAATTGCAATAAATTTCAAATTGCAGCAAGGCACGTTGGTTTCCTTTGGCTGGCAAACAACATAAACATGGCACAGCTGGCGCACATGAAGCAGAAGTTTGGCCAACTTTTGTGTTAAGTCTATCAAAGCAGCATCAAATTTCAAGCACTCATAACTCATAAGGCGTATGTTGGTAGGGCTACCAAGTGGATAGAAAGGGATTGTATGAAAGGAAGTGAGATAGATAAATTAAAGCACAAATGCAAGTGCTGCAAAACAGATGACTGCACATGTTGCTGCGGCTGCTGTGGTCAAACATGGTAACACAGCTATGGCAAAGGGTTGGTGGAGGGGGGTGGTGGTGTTATTTGCCTGGCAGCCAATTGTGGCATGCAACAGCAAGCGGAAACAAGAAATTTGTAAAGTGCATGCATACAAAATGAACTGTGACTACATTAAATTTATTTTTATCGCACCCACAAGTGCTTCAAATACTTCAAAGAGACTACGCCGCAAATAGAGAAAAGAAAAAAAAAACAAGTTGCAACTAAACGCAGATGGATATGTATCTGTATCTGTTACAGATATATAGATACATTCACATATATATATTATTTGCGTGGCGCGTGCTGCGGTTACTTCGATTTCCGCATACACAAATATTTGATTTCATATTTTATTTTCGCATTTTCTCATTTTCCATTTCCATTTCCCTTTTTTTATTTTATGTGACCACAAATTGAGGCATTAATTGAATTGATTGAAATTGATGTCACGCAAACCATTTTGCATTTGCCAATGGATTTACAATAGAAACGCTTAAGCTAAGCACTCTCATTTATTAAACTTACATTTGTAAGCCTCTAGCAAGCACATTATGTAACATTTTTGGAAAGCTGTAATTAAATTGTTAAAGCTTCAACTTTAACTGAAGTTGTCGCTGTCGTTGGCAACTTGTGAAGTTTAAAATTTAAAATCTCATTATAATTAACAAAAAAGGCAATTAAGAGAATGTTTTAACTAAAAGCTACTATGCAGCTCTTAGGAAAATATGTTCAGCCTGAAGTTTCTTTGATTAATAGCTAACAATGAAGTAGAAACTAGAAAGTAATTGCAAAATAATTACTTATAAATTTCATTTGTTCATTAAATCTATAATTTAAGTTGGCTTGCGATTTCTTATAAAATATATATTATATTGAGTCAATATCTAATGGAAATGGTGTGTAATTTAATTAAACTTTAGGGAATTTTAATTTGTGAGAAAGCTATAATTTAAGTTGACTTAAAATTGATTATAGATTTTATACTTTTTAAACTTTTATGCATTTTTTAATTTTTTTTTTTATTATTTATTTTATTTAAAATAATTTAATTACAAAAATATCAGTGAAATGTTAAACATTTCCAATATTTAATGTATGAGTAAATCTATAATTTAAGTTGACTTGAAATGTATTTTAAAAGGTTTATCATATTGTGTCTATATCTAATTTTATTCATATGTCGATTGTTTGAAAATATATTATATATTATATCATATTCATATTATATTATATATTATATTATATGTTAACTAAATAAACTAATATTTATCGTTATAATTAGCAAAGATATCATTTAAATGTTGGCCATTTCCCACTCTCCAGTTCTCTATAATTTCTATAATAAACCGTACTATTAACTGCACTTCATTAACTTTAATCTATAATAATAATTACAACAATTTTCTATTCGAATTAAATGCAACATTTCTCAAATATTCTATTGTCATTCTCCGTGTTGCCAACTTTGCCTAGCCCAAGTGCGAATGAAAGGATTCAGTTGGATGGCAACTAATTTTACCCATATACATTAAAAAAAAAAGTAGAAAAGTTGATTCTATTGTGGAAATTTTGGCAATCTTGCACTTTGTGCACTATAGTTACATGAAATTGATACCGCAAAACTTTATGTGGGGGTAGGAAAAAGCACTTGAAATGTTTCTTATATTTCGATTATTTACAAAACGATTCAAAATGATGAGCCTTCCGCTGACGGCGGATGAGAGAATAATAAGGAATGCTATTGACAATGACCATGTTCGCTCTCTCTCTCTCTCTCTCTCTCTCTCTCTCTCTCTCTCTCTCTCTCTCTCTCTCTCTCTCTCTCTCTCTCTCTCTCTCTCTCTCTCTCTCTCTCTCTCTCTGTGTATGTGTCTTTGTGTGTGTGACTTGTCGATTGAGCTGCGAACCTTGATATTGTATTGTTCTCGTGGCAAAGTTAATCGAAAGCCTAATTAGTTGACTGCCCCCCTTCCCCCCCGTTAGAGCCGTAGTCGAAGTAGGATAACGCCCAGCCAATTGCCAGGCCAAGTTGATTGGGCCAGCTGAGAATCAGGCAAATACAATTAAGCGGCTGCTGTTAAATTAGCAGCATAATAAGTACCCAAAATGTAGTTAAGCCGTAAACAAGCATAAAAGCAAAGCCCGACAAATTAAGCGCTGACATTGAACAAAAGTTTTGCTTTATTTGATTGTTAAACAGGAGTCGGGCATTACTTCAACTCAATCGCACAGAACTTAGATAGAGATAAAATGGCAAATGCGAGCAAATCGTGCAAAATTCCATGGACCAAAGCAGTAGTACAGCAGGGAATAAGGGTGAACTACAGCTTCAACGAAAAGCCAATCAAGGCCAACAAGTAAAAGCCAAAAAGTTCACAAATAATTTACCTTGAGCAAAGTACATTATTTTGTATTTCTGTTTGCTATGTAGTTCGTTTCACTTTCGACATATTTACAAAGATTTCATTGCACATTATGCCAAAAGGCAGACGAGTTGCTTTTCTTTTAACAAAACATTAGAGAGAAAAGGGTTTAACTTTCACTTCAAAAGAAAGTTTAAACTATCTATCTTTTGTACTTTAATGTGACACTGGGTGGCTCTGTCTCAGCTAAAGCTGCTTTGCAAGTAGCTGCCAGCGTAAAAAGAAGCTTTAAGTTTGCTCTTCGTAAACTGCTCTACGCATAGAACTTTTGCTTTAAGCCAACGTTTACTATGAGCTACATTGAACCAAGTTGTGTGTGTTTCTATCAACCAGTGTCATTGGAACTTGCTACAGTTTGAGACACAAACGTTCTGTGTGAGCTAAACCGTGTAATGTATGTAGATAAAAGACGTTTATAATGAAATAGAGTACATTTATATATACATTCAACCACACATTTTTTCCGCATTCCTTGACATTATATAAAAATGTGTGCATATACATATATTTTATGCATGACATGGTCTTAGCTTACACACCCACATGTGCACACACACACAGATAGTTAGATATGACAGCACAGTACATCCAGATAGATTTGTGGGCGTCTTTGCCTTATAGTATGAAAATGGCTGACACGTTTTCGAGGACGACAGCTGCACATCACGTTTCTGCAGTCCTCGTCTATCATACACGCTGTTTTTTCTCTCCGTATAATATTACGTAATTACTTAAATATGTTATGGCCCTAAAGTTAGCATAAAAAATGCATATGACTTTCTCTTAAGCCTTTTTGAAATATGCAAAGCATATAAAAAAAAAATAAAAGAAACCATTAAAATACGTTTGCAACTTTAATAAACTCATGCGCATAACTGGGCCACAAAATAATTAGCGAGATGAGCTCTTTGACAATATTTCATTTTGCATAAATTGTACAGATTTCCAGCATAAAACTTTGGTTAGTGTGGCTGGCACTTCAATAGCGACAGTGAAGTACAGCTAAGTAGCTGAGAACTGTTGAGTATCTGTTGCGTTATTTGTGCGAATAATTGCAGCACACTTAAAGCATATTATTGCATTTAATTTCAATGCTGTTGTACCCTGTAAAATGTGATCAATGGACATACAATATTGAAGCTAAAAGGGGAAAATTATAAAGAAATATTAATAGCTTTATATATATTTAATTATTTATTATTTATTTATCTGTTGATAATTTCTATTGTTATTTGTTTGCTAACTCTTTGATTTGGTGTTATTTAAATATAAATTTAGTTTACTTCATACTCTTTGATTTCTTCATTATTTCACTTGCTGCCTTTCTACAGGGTATCTGCCCGCTCATGCTCATGCTAAATCCCAGCCAGTGAATTTCATGCAAATTTCATTAATTTGACTAATAATGTTGCCAGCCAATAAATTAGCTAAAATACGTGAGAAATTTATAAAAAGTACTTATCGCTTAAATGAAAAATCATCTCCCGCACAACTAATTACATATACACATATATATATATATGTGTGTAAGCACATGTAAGTGTCTGTGTGTGTGTGTGTGTGTATAAACTTTTTTGGCTGTAGAATTTCATTTTTATGTTGTGCAAACACATTTGCGAAACGTGCAAGCATTTGCGATGCTTTTAACACTTTAATGACATTAATTTAAATGAATGCCAACCACACACAGTAAGAGACTGAGGAAAGGGATGGCGAGAGATAGAGCGAGAGAGAGAGAGAGAGAGGGAGAGAGTGAGGTATAGAGCAGCTGCCTAGATGAAAGAAAAGAAAACTGAAAAAAAAAAAAAACTGCCAACTGCGAGCGCAAATCAAAAGCAATTTGTTGCTCACCATGGCAACTCATTGGGACTGGACGAGTGTATTTACGAGTATACGATTATATACATAGCAATGCAGCCTTATATAAATGTAAGTCAAGCTGCCTCAGGTTGAGTTTTAATGTGGTAACGGATAAAGCAACAGTGACACTGCTCAAGCCGCTATTTAAATACTCTATATACTCTACAAATGTTAAATAAATAAGTTATACTTTCTAATTCAAGCTACTTATGATGAAAAAAGAATTTTTTTGTTCATTAAGCAGCAACATTCCCTGCTTATAATTCTCTAAAATTTATAAAAGCTTATAAACAATACTTAGTGTCATTGCATCTCTATAATTCCCGACAATTGCCAACAAATTTAGTGTATAGACTTGTCTTTTATATGTATGTATTAGGCACAGTGCAAAAGTGCAAAAGGCCACACGGTGTCATAGTGTATTACAGTTAGAAAAGTGCAGTAAGGACACTGACTGCAGCTGACAAGGACGAGTAGCTGGCCAGTTGGTGGTTGGCTGTCTTTAAAGATTTTCAGTTGAGTTGAGCTGAATGCATTTTCCTGTGCCCAGTCAAAGGCAGTCAACAGATGTTTCCATAATATGAAAATGCACAAAAAGAAAAGTTCAGCAAATTGACAGCTTTGACATGTTGAGAAGAGGAGAAAAGAATAAGAGAAGGAAGAGAAAGAGAGAGAGTGAAATAGCTGCTGTTCTGGACAGCATAGACGGCTTAACAGCTTTGAATTATAATCAATATTTATTTATTTACACTTGTAATTATGTAATTATGCGAAACTAAGTGTCTACATTTAATGAACGCACATTGAGCACAATTGTTATGTACAATATATATGTATTTCTGTAGTTTAGCGACAAATTAAGTGTAAATATTGAAATCAATTTGTATTTGCAATTTCTCCACACACAAATTTATGCCAACCATGTACTTTGATTTGATGCGACGAATCAACAACAATAAACAAATGTCGCTCATGCAAAAATATTCATGCAATTAGGCAATAAGTAAACAGAGGAGACCCAAACTTTACAGTCTAAAGGCTTGACAACTCGGCGTATGCGCAATAACAATCCCGTCAATATATTAAGTCCTGACAATAATACACTATTCAAGTAGCATTTAGATGTTTGTCATCAGTTTGTTAAAGGAATAAATAAGAAGTTGCTTGCTAAAAAATAAATGGAGAATTTAAATTAAGTTTATAAAATGTAAATTGAAAGCAACTTGATGCTCTGCTTTTTAATTGGTTATCAAATTATTTGAAGCTTCTTATTGTGCTTGAGTCAGCTCACTTGTAGTAATAGGAACTTCTAAACTCTCTTTTAAATATAAGAAACATTTAATTCAAATAAAATTCCAAAACTACAATTTATAGTTTACCACCAGCTTATTTCGACATTTATTTTGTCTAGTTCTTAGCTTTCACAAGTCTGCCTTACATAGTATTATAGTTTATAGAGAGTAAAGCAAATTCCAAACGTTGTAAGAAAACGTTTCTTCAGTTCTCAGTTTGGCATCCGTTGGCCATAATATAAAGCTGAATTTTATGCAGAGTCAAATGAATGCAATGTTGTTCGCCATTGTCTGTGTCAATGGAAAACATTCGAATACAAACAGTCGAAATTAAATTAGGCACCAGCATGATTTGCCATTGTTAACTTGTTGTTATGCTGCCTGCAATAAGAAACCAAGCCAAGCTGCTTTACATAATAATAATCATAATAATAATAATAAATGTTCATGGTCAACATTTATGCTCGAATTTTTGTTTGTTTTTTATTATGTTTTATTTTTCCATGACGCAGCTGAAATGCGCTGAGCAAACGTAGCAGAAAAATGCACAATAAATGTATTTATAATAAAATAAATATGAAGCACGAGTAAGGCAAAAGGAAAATGTAAAAATAAAGAATGAAAAAAATATATAAAAAGTCAGACGCAACGAAAATGCATTCATTGTAGCTTAAGCTGACGGTTGCTGCGGCTCTCGTTTCCGCCAGCTGAAGCACAGGATGTGATTTTTCCATTTTTATTTCCGGCAATTAGCACTCGAATTGAGAGCGCAAACGAACTCTGAACTCTCTCTTTCTCTGCCTCTCTCTCCCTCTCTCTCTCTCTCTCTCTTAACACAGCCACTGAAGTGTGCAACGTCTCGTCCCGAAATCCATTTAGATGATGATTTAAAACTGCGTTTCTCCACGATGTTTGCTCATAACCTAACAGCTGTAGGGTATGATTAACTAGCTATTACTTTATTCGCTTAAAGAGAGATTATAGAGATTTACTATAATTGCTTAATAGCATTAAAACATTATTACATTACTTATTAGCAATTTGCATGCTAATGAATGTAGGTTAATTAATTTATCTGAAAACTATTTATTTATTTATTTATTTATTTATTTATTTATTTATTTATTTATTTATTTATTTATTTATTTATTTATTTATTTATTTATTTATTTATTTATTTATTTATTTATTTATTTATTTATTTATTTATTTATTTATTTATTTATTTATTTATTTATTTATTTATTTATTTATTTATTTATTTATTTATTTATTTATTTATTTATTTATTTATTTATTTATTTATTTATTTATTTATTTATTTATTTATTTATGTATTTATTTATTTATTTATTTATTTATTTATTTCTTTATTTATTTATTTATTTATTTATTTATTTATTTATTTATTTATTTATTTATTTATTTATTTATTTATTTATTTATTTATTTATTTATTTATTTATTTATTTATTTATTTATTTATTTATTTATTTATTTATTTATTTATTTATTTATTTATTTATTTATTTATTTATTTATTTATTTATTTATTTATTATTTATTTACTTATTTATTTATTTACTTACTTTTCCTAGGGTATTTCAATCACAACTTTTTAAGTTGCTTAATTTTTTACAGCTTTTACCATAATTTTTATGCACTTCTGGCACTTAATGGTCGCAAATGTAAACTCTTCAAATTCCACTGCAATTTAAAGTTTCGGTCTGCATTTCCGCTAACGGCGACGGGGAGAATGAAGGGCCACTTTGTTGTTGCTATGCCACTAACTGTCAGGGCTTTCGCAAACGAACCTGACCGAATTTATGTTTCCGGCGTGGTCTACAGCTGTTACGCTGTCTCTGTCTCTGCCTCTGTCTCTGTCTGTCTGTCTGTGTGTCTGTCTCTGCCTCTGTCTGTATGGCATCCGTTGGCATTACTATTAGTTTGGTTGCATTTCAAAAGCAAAAAGTGTTTACTTTAAGCAAGACCAACAGTTCATTTGGCTAAGCAAATTGCCACTGGCAACAGTCCAATTCACTTTCGCCAGCAAATCGCCAATAATTTATGACTTTTCCAACTAATTACTTACAACTAAAGTTTCCCAAGTGCTTGGCAGCAATAACTCAGTTAAGATTTAAGCGATGTTAGGCAAATTGTTTAAACAGGTAGATTTTCAATTTCCTAAAGAATTTGATATTAAATTTTAAATTTTAATGGAACTCTTATTAAATTTGATATATAATTAATTGTCAACTCAAATTTAAGTCCGAAAATTTATGGAAATTTTAACATAAATAGTTTTTATACATAAAGAGTCAGCGAGTTTTTTGTCATTCGATTCAATGTATTTAAATGTGAGAGCCACGACAGTTTCCTAGTCAAATTGCTGTAATTTAGTATATTATTGATTCGAAATGAGTTCAATATGAGTAATTGCTGTGAAAATCAATTGCGGAACCAGCTGCAAGTTATTGGCTCGTAAACGCGTCTCAGACTCACACTCACACACTTATGCAGTATTTATGCCAACCAAAATTGATGTTTGATGTCGCAGCAAAGTTCGTTATAATTAAGGCAACTGATAGACCAACCAAATAGACCAGCATCTCAACTTAGCTGCTTGTCACACAGTTTTCGATGGGTGCGAGTACCAAGTCAAGCATATATTTATCAAATGGCCGCAGACCGACAATTTGTTGCTTGTTGGCGCTGTGAACAGGCAACGAGGAGTGGAGACTCAGTTAAGAACTGAACGCCGCGGCGTTTAAACTGCCTGATTTATGAAGGCAGCGCAAAGCAAAGCCACAAAGGGTCTGTGGGGGGTTGTGTCTGACATTAAATTTGTAAGGCTGTGGAAAATTAACAGTCAAACGCTATCGAGTTTCAAATCACTCAAGTCAATGTCTGGGACTTACACATCAAACGAGATAACTAAGACAAACTTAAACTTAAGATCTGAAGCGATAGATGCAAACCAAAAGCTGTCGGGCTTAATTGTAGCGACATGAGTTTTAAGCCGCAAAAGAAAACCATTTCAGTTACGACTTTACACTTTTGCACTTCATTTCAGTTTTCTTGGCAGCCAACGAGGCCATCAAAATGAAAACAAAGCGCCAAAAGGATTTTGCTCACTTACATTGCTTCTACTGCTTCTTGCAGCTTACTTAGATCTTTCTGGTTGTTATTGTTGTAGTAGTTGTTGTTGTGGTGTTTGTTGTTGTCTGTTGCTATTGCAGTTGGTATTTCAAAGCATTTTACATGGCATTAGTGTTGTATGAATGTCTGCTTTACGAGCTAAGCGAATCGTCTCAATCTCTCTGTGTGTGTGTGTGTGTGTCTTGTGTGCTACGAAAGTAACAAATATCTCTTGGGCAAACAGTGCGTATGTGTAATGCGCTTAGTGTATTGAGTGCCGAAGCAACAGCATGTAATATATCTACTAATGCTTTGACTCTGTCTTATACGCAAATTTATGTCAATTTAATTAGATATAAAGCATTATCTCTGTGCTTCATTTATGTTCTAATATTTATATAATAATCCTTAGGCTAAGATGAACAAATAAAATGGAAGAAAGAAAGAGTAAGTAAAGGAAAGTGCAAGGCATACAGGGATAGTGAAAAGGAGAGAAGAATAGAAAGAAAAGATTAGATAACTATATTGAGATATATAGATACTGAGTTAATCATTCTTTGACATTTATACACAAGTTTTATAGCACTCTTGTAGTTATTTTTACATTTACAGACAAGAAAGAGCTTCTCTCTTGTTCAATCAAAATTTACAAATTAAATTTAGTTTATTTTTAGAAATCAGCAAAGTATTTTTAAAATATATAATAAATATACAGAGAGTGCTATAGTGCGAATTCAACAGCTACACAACAATCCAATTTTATTCAATATTTGCGAAAGCATTTCTTGAGAATTGCTTAACCATTTCTCGACATAGATTTGCCTTGTTACATTTCTGCAATATCAAAACGCTTTAATAATGCATATTGTTTAAACTACCTTTTCCCAGTAAAAAATGCAAAAGACCAAAAGAGCAAGAGAGCAAAAGAAAAAAGCGCTTTCAACTTTTGACATGTCAGAAATTTCAGTATGCATTAGTTGTGCCACAGTCTGTTGGCCCTGGTGAGACTGTAGATAGTAGAGGCACACGTGTGCTCGCAAATTCAAGTGACAATTGAATGAGGCATTCGCATTGGGCAGTGTGGTGGTAGCAGGGGGGGGGGGATGAACAGCAGGCAGCAGTGAGGTAGAGTATGGAATGGAGTAGCTGCTGCAGGAAGCAGCCAGTGCAATCTGACAGAAACTTGACAGAATTCAAACTGGCATACCAAAATATTACTTATGGCCGGACAGTAAAATGTTCATACTACACATACATATTTAGATAAACTCTATGTGTGTGTGTGTGCATTCAGTTGAAGCACGAATCTGAGGCAAAAAAAATTGTCAATACGACAAAACATTGTACGTTGTACGCATTGTCAATAGAAACGTGCTCAAGCAAGTTATTGACATGAGAAATGCTCGTGTATATATATTTTTGAGTTTTGATTTCTGATTTACGACTCTGCACACTTCACACACACACACACACACACACACACACACATAAACACAATACACAAGCAGAAATTTACAATAATTTTGGCAATAATAAAATACAATTTGTTATCATGTTATTTGATGTAGATAATTGCCAAAATCATATGTCAAAACTCAAGCAAACCTATTGAATTATTGAATAATAATTTATACAAAGCATAAATAATAAATTATGTTCAGAGGCTGCTCACTGAGCAGCTACCCTGTTATAAGTAATATGTAACAATGCAATTGCTTAAAGTAATTTGATAGATTTTCATTTTCTTTTTATAATGTAGAAGTTGCTTGACATTTGTGAGATTTGCGGGGTATTACTGTGGGAGCTTTTCGCCTTACTATATTGGCGTCTATAAAGCCTATTTGTATACCCATTTATATAAGTTATAGGGCATATGGAATATGCCTTGTATTTATAATGAAAATAGCTCATTAAATGCACATTTTAAAGCTGAAAAATGCTGGAGTTTAGTCAATTTGTGTGCTGCTGATTAGTGTTTTGTGCATTGCACGCGTATCCCTTCTTTATGGGATATTTATAGATGGATAATAGTTGAATTAACATTAATAAATTATACATACTTTAAATTGTTTATACAAACTTTGCTCATTTGCAGTCGCCTGATATCCGGCTTAACTTCATTAAAGTTCAGCTTAAGATTCTTTAACTGTGCATTTGCTTGGAGTTCAACAAACTTGTATTTATTTATTTATGTCTTTTTCTCTTTTTGCTGACAATTGTATTGCAATTTGCTTAAATCAAAACTTGCCACATTATTCTCCTGTGCGTCTTTCATCACTTTTTATTTTTTGTTTTGTTTATCATTGTATTATTGTATGTTTGAAGTCGTCGCCAGACGAGTTTCAACAATAGCAAAAATGAAAGAAAACAATCAAAAACGAAATGACGAAATATTAAAATTGAAATTTGTTTTCTAAAAACGTAAAGCAAAAAAAAAAACAACAACAATAACGGGCAGCCAAAAAACAAATCCCCAAAGTGGGTTTTCCAGCAACGACGCGACTCCACAGTCGACTCCTGTCTCTCTCATGAGTCGGGCCAAACGGAATAATATTTACTCAACGTGATTTTGTTTACCTATCTTTTCAAGCCCAACTGCGTGCTCAGGCACCTGCAGAGCTTGTCTACCTCTCTTTTACTCTCCTGCTATCTCTGTCTAACGCTCAGCAACGCATTTATATGGCCACAAATTGTTTGTATTTTGTTATTAGTTTTCTCTGTTTATTTCGTTTTTAACATATATTTTTTTTTTTTTCATTTCTTTTCTTTTATTTTGCATTTGTACTCATTGTACTTGTTACGGCTTTGGATACGTTTTGATGTGTTGAAGTTAATCCAGCTGTCGCTGCTTAAAGTCCACATCACAAATGTATCTTTAAGATACTTTTGTACCGCATGCAATTTAAAGCAAATACAAGCAACAAACTGTCGTCTCTTTAGTTTAGAGTTGATAAGAGACTGTTTGCAGTTTGATTTTAACTTACTAATGGTTCTTTTATGCTGTTTGCATTCGATTTAAATCAAATTGGTTGTAGTTATATATTTAAACAATAATGTTTTATAAGCAATTACTAAATTACTAAACGATATTTGCTTATTTCGACATCATAGTGCCGCAACTGCCATCTAACTCGGCAATTCTGATGCTCAGCCCAATGAAGAGATACGCCTTCTTTAGCTCGTCACACACACTGCATGACTAAAGCATGACACTCTCTGTGCAGAGTATAAAGACAGAGGTTTGCAACTTTAAGTTTCTTGACTTAATTTTAGTTGCACGAAGTTTTACAGCTGCACAAAGAGTGCAGAAACACAAGAAAAAATACAACAAAGAAAATAAGAGAGCCTGCAATGTGCAACAGCAACAACAACAACAATTACAACAACAGCAACAACAAAAGACGCAAAAGACTTTATTTAATTAAAAACTTGCCGCACGCATGCAAAATGGTCGTATATATATAAAAGATGTTACCATCTTTTGCATGGCCAAAAACTTTTTGGGCTAAACTGCAAATGTATGTTGGATTTTTCATTAGCACTTCTTAATTAGCCTGGCTCTGACACATGGCACATGGAGTTCATGGGCTTCAGGCCTCATGCTTTGACTGAACTTTTTATGACACAGATTAATGAAAGTAAGAGATGCAGAGAAGAACAGAAGAAGAGAAGAAGAACGCTGCTCAAATGCCAAATGTCTAAGCATAAAACTTAGTAGTATAAAGTTCTCAATTTGGCTCACAAGTCGCTATGTCTATCTGTCTCTGTATCTGTATATCTGTGTGTGTGTGTGTGTGTGTGTGTGTGTGTGTGTGAGTATGGCAAATGTATCCAGGGAACAATCTCTTTTGATGTCATGAGCACTCCATTGTGTGCGCTTTATTGTCTGCTGTAAATCTCTATTACTTCTCGAGGTGTACTTTGGGGTGTACTTATTTAACATCTTTAACATGAGAATGACACGCCCAGCGTACGGCTAATGAAAGCAAATTGGTTGTAGCCAATGCTTAGCTGCTTGGCTCCTCCTTGACTCCTTAGCTTTCTAGCTGCCCAAGTTCTCCATTTCTAACCGCAGCTTCAGTTTAACCAAGTTCAAATTCTGTGGTTTACTTAATATTTCATGGTTTGCTCTTGTTGTAAAATGTCGAAAACACTCGACAACCAAAATTATTTCAATTAAAATCAATGTCAAAGGTTCCACACTGCAGACGACGACAGAGTTTTTGCTTAAATATGCAAATAACTTGCAATTAATGTGACCATGGAGGTCAGGTGCATTTTAATTAAAATCAATCACATCAAGTTACTGATATTTCGTTTATTTTAATTGTAGCAATCACTGAACCTACGACTTCTACTACTTTAGCTACTACAACTGCTACTGCTACTAATACTACTCCCACTACTATTACTATTACTACTACTACTACTATTACTACTTATACTTATACTACTATCTTTTTACTACTTCTATAGAGCAGCGCTTCGCATGCTTCCACAGGCAGCAAATAATATCTCTTAATTTCTTTTGAAAAATCATATTCAAGGCTAACATTAATAAAAATTTATTTACAATTTGTATAATTTTAAAAGCACTTATAATTAATGCAAATAATTAATTATGTAGCTGCACGTTTGCAATTTCATTAATTGCGCGTTTATTAATGTCAACAATAAACAACAACAACAACAACTACTACTACGTGAACAACGTGAATAACAACAAGAACAACTGAAAAGCGCATAATTAATGCCATGAAATGTGCATAAATTCAAAATGTTCTCCTAAAGGCAAAGGCAAACAGACTGTTGCCAAAGGCGAAATGGGAATCACAAAAGGAGGGAGGGGAAACAAATTGTATGGGAGAGGGGTAGAGGGGGGGAATTGGTACTTGATAAAAGGTCAGGTGAGGCGTGTCACTGGCAGCAATAAATACTGTAACTCTACCATATGCCACATGTGTGTATGTGTGTGTGTGTGCGGAAAGGATTAAAGTTTTAAACGCGTCGCTTTATTAATTTGCATGTTGCATATTTTCAGGCGCGACGCGCATAAATCAAGCGAATTACACCAAGCAATTGGTATATTTAAGCATTGAAATTAACAATAAATTACAGCATATGACTAAATTACACAATGCTTAAAAACAAAGTCAAGCCAACAACAGATGTTGCCATTATGTATTTGTTTTTTTTTTTTTATATTTTTAAATTTTATTTTGCAGCAACCAAAGAAGGAAAACCCCTAAAAAAAACATAGAGAAAATGTAACTGAAGACATAAAAACAATACAAAATGTAAACAATACATGTTTGTATATATATGTGTGTGTGTGTGAACAGCGTGTGTATAAACAAAACATTTGATTGCATGCATTTAAAAGTGGAAATCATTTGTTTAACGCAATGTTCCAAATATAATTTAAATTGTAGATAACAAAATGTATATGAAAAGTGCAAAAAATAATAACAATTTGTTTAATATTTTTTAGTACTTTAAATGAAATTAAATGATTTGCTGTGTGGCAACTTAATGCTACTTTAATATATTTTTAAAATTATAATATGTATTAGCTCGTGTTCAAATTCTTTTCAATTACAGAATAACCAGATACTTGCTGCTGCTGATATTCATAGCTGCTGCTCTCTAACTGCTGCAATTCTATTTGCATACTTACTATTGGCATTATGCATTTAAAATAGAATAGATGGCTAAATGCGAGGCATTTGAATGCACTCAGAAGCACTTTTGAGATAAGAGTTGAAGAGTGCTGCCGGCTGTTGGCTTCCGCCTGCTGCCTGGAAATGGCAACTCGAGTAACTGCTAAAAACTTATTAAATTTGCTATTTTCTCTTCAACAATTAGCTCTTGTAGCTGCCAAACTAGCAATCTACCTACCTACCTACCTGCCTACGTAGCTGGCTAACCGGTTGGCGGACTGACTGACTGGCTGGCTGGCTGCCTAGCGGGCTGCCTGGCTAACTGTTTCCGCAGCCCAGTTAATGAAAACTTTTGCGCATCGGCTTGAATGGGAACTTGAATAAGTAATAAAGCACTTGGCCTGCTATCAAAAAAATGTATATATATGTATATATATATATATATATATATATAATATATATAACCTGGCTAGCTGCTGATGGTCGTTGCTTGTTGTTGGCCAGAACGTTGTGGCGGGGTATGGCAACTGCAGATTGGCTGACGGTTTGGCTATTTGCAAAATGCTTGACCAACTTCTGAACTTTTGAGTAACTTTTGATAGCATTCACAGTTGTTTGTTGTTCTTGTTGTTGCCGTTGCTGAGTGCCAGCAAGTTTTCCCCATGTCGCCAGCGTTGTTGAGCCAAATAAGTGTTTTAATCGGACCACAACTCGGAAATTAAGTGGCACAAATAAATTGAAATTCAAATAAAATGCGTATATAAACTCATAAAACATTATGCATGCATTTATTAATGCAAACAATTGACACATTAAGTGTTGTAGTCCATTTAAAGTTACACTAGACAAAAACACAATTTTATTAATAAATCAAAAATGTTATCACTCCAATATAATTAAACGAATGAGCTTGAAGTGGGCAGCCGCTCGCTTATATTAATACTTTGTAGAATGAAAGAAAACTAAACTAAAATTTAATTGAAATTAAATTAAATTAATTAAATTAATTAAATTAATTAAATTAATTAAATTAATTAAATTAATTAAATTAATTAACAAACAAAATATTTCTTTAAAAATGCCAGATTAATCTTTCGTTTTCTATTCTGCAATTTCTAAATAAGTAAATAATAAAAAATGAAAAATGAACAAAATTATTTAGTTATGATTTTGATAGAAATAGAGATAGAGATAGAGATAGATTTCTACCGGTATACCGGAACCATCTTCCATCTAAGATCGACGCGTCCACACAGACAGACAGAAGGACTGACTCGGCTGTTAATACTGTTGAAGAATATATACACTTATCACTTAATATATCACTGTACAGGGTATAATTATATAAACTAAAATGCAGCATTTGCTGTAGCTAACTGCCAAGTATACACAATTAATTGCACTTTAAACTTGAAGAAGTCCTCAAAACTTGACAATTAACCAAGACTTGATGAGCTGGCATTTAACCAATTGTGCTGCATACCCTTTGGGCCATCTACAATCGGGTTGGGTAAACCACAAAGTCAGTGTTGCAAATCCAATCAAAATATGCACAATTCACACAATTTAAATTCAGATTTAAATAAGGTAAGGAGCAAAGTCAGTCTAGCCAAGAATTCGTATAAATAAATATAATCAAATTGCACTCAAGTTGCATTTGTAAGCAATTTCCAGCTCACAGTTGGGAATATCTCAATAACAGGACTCCACATGCTCTGTCGCCCCCCTCTCTCCTAGAGGAAGAGAAAGCACACTTGTACATTTAGCGTCTGTGGCCTGAAGCTGGCCAAGTGCAGTCTAACCGCACGGGTAATGGAAAATTGAATTTCCCACTTTATATATGTA
Organism: Drosophila funebris; assembly: GCA_018901825.1. NCBI lineage: Eukaryota > Metazoa > Arthropoda > Insecta > Diptera > Drosophilidae > Drosophila > Drosophila funebris. Next base: position 708,664 of record JAEIFK010000271.1, read on the forward strand.
ATTAAAATTGCTTTAATATTTCCATACCCAAAAGGGCCAAATTGGCAATTGCCTTTTGAATGATTGTTATTTTTATAATTATTCAAAAATTCATATGCAAAATGTTGAAACTCAAAGCATATGTAAATGAAAAATATATATATATTTTATTCATCAAAATTGGAAAGAAAGAAAAAAAACACATATATATATATATATATATAAATATATATGTATGCAGATTGCTTTTCAATTGATTACTCTAACGCAAGTTGCTATGTTGCTATGAGGAACAATAGCCAGCCGAATCAAGCCATAGCTATGAATGTAATCAAGCCTCAAATTTTGGTTGTCTATGTTTGATGTCGAGCCTGAAATTTGCATAAAATAAACAATGCACATGGCCATGGCGAGTCAATGAATGTATTTGCAATTTGGCAAATAACAGAGATGCGAAATACTGTAATTAGAATTTGCATATTATTACCAATGCAATCAGTGTGAGAACGTTGTGAATGCATAAATATTGTATATTAACATTAATATTGTGGTAGGCCACAGCTCGACTTTATTGTGAATTCATTTGCAATACAATTTAATTAAACTAAGGCAGTTTAAATTCAAGGATTAACACATTATAAATTTCAATTAAATTCGAGAAAATTAACTGCAAAATGTAGTTGTTTAAACTATAACTAAACTCAGTTGTGGCTGCCATTTTCTAGGGTATATAATTTGTATTTGGCCACAAGCTTGTTGTACTTTCTTGTTTAGAAGTACGACTGAAAGAAGTTCTACTGTGGCATGCGACCGACAAAACCCCAAAGCTGTCAATCAAAGTCAAGGCAAGTTTATTGCACTCGCATAAGGAAACAACATCTACTACTGGCAGTCCAAACAAGCAAAATCAAAGCACATAAACATATATACGACTTGAGAGCGATAGCAGCAAGTACTTTGAGTCGTTTGGTATTTGTATCTATATCCATATCAGTATCTGGCCAAAGTTATTTGTTTGCACATAAGAAAAGCTAAAAAAAGAAAGAAACGCAGACAGCGCTCTAGAGAATCGACTTTTGCAAAAAAAAAAGCGGTAAGACAACCGACAATAGGCAATACAACAAATACAACTTGAATAGCAAGAGCAATAGCAACAACAGCAATGAAATGGCAGCAACTACTTACGAGCACATGCAAATGGAATGCAGCAGCATGCAGGAGGCGCCTCAAAGTATGCTATGGAATATTTTAAATTGTTTTTCAACAAGGAATTTTAATATCAAAAACATGGCCACTAAACTGGAGCACATACACACACACAGCAATACACATACACACACATACACACACACACACACACACCCACTCACACACATTCACTGGGGAGCTGCTGACAGACACGTGCAGAGAGCGCAATCAATTTGTGTTTCATCAAAGTTCTGTGCATATTCAACACATGCGAAAGGCCAAAAGTGCAAAAACAAAAACAAAAAGCCAAAATTAGCTCTGCACTTATAGAAAGAACTGAACAATATGAAAGCCAAATAAGTTTTTCATCTGTGTGTGTGTGTGTGTGGGTATTTTTGTTACTAATAGAAATTAATTAAGTACGCATGCTTTTAATGAAAATCATGCCTGATTGCCTCGACTCCCAAAGGCAGCAAAGTCTTATTAGCTGTTTCGCCAACAATTCGCCAGCATTTCACTTTATTTTGAAGCGTAAACTATTTACTTTTTACTTACAAGTTACAAAATAGTTGTATTAACATATTTCAAATGTTAAACTTTGTGTGTTTATTTGTGTGTATATATTTTGCAGTCTGTCTGTCTTTCTCTATATATTTCTACCTCTCTATCTATCTATCTGTCTGTCTTTCTCTATATATATATACCTCTCTATATATCTATCTGTCTCTCTGTCTATATATATATATATACAACACTCTCTAAATATACCTATTAATCTATCAACCTACCCAACTATCTATCTGTCTGTCTGTCTACGTGTCTATGAATGTAAATATATATCTATCTACATAGCTATCTATACATCTATCTATCAATATATCTATATACACATCTATCTAATTGTCCAAGAATGTAACTATCTATCTATCTATATTCCTGTTCATCTACCTATATTTCTAGCAATCTATTTATATATATTTATATATATATATATATGTCTATCTATCTCTCTACTTCTCTATCCATCTATCTATCAACCTATCTACATGTCTTACTTGTCATCTTCTTGCCTACCTATCTCTCAAACTGTCTGTCTATCTACATATATAAAACAATTACTCTATCTATCAATCAATCAATCAATCTCTCTATCTGTCTTTGAACCTATCTAACTATCTATCTGGATATCTATCTGTCTGTCTTTCTAACTATCTTTCTTGCTATCTATCAAAATTTACCAGCAATACAAACCACTTGAGAACTATTCCACAAGTGTTTCCAAAGTTAGCTAAAGTGCCTCAGCAGCATACATCTAGAACCACTTAAATTTAGCTATTGTTGATATACGGACAGTTGCTCTACATTTTCTATCACTTTATATGCCAAAAGTCAACACGAACTAAGGCCACAATTGAGTCAAGCTTCGTTGCATGCAAAAAGAATTGGCGAAATTGTGAGTGAGGGAAGCAAACAGTTTTGCGGAACTTGGTTGGTTGTATGCTATTATGCTCTTTCAACAGCCAAGTATTTGCCAAATAGAAAAAATGAAATGCCAAGACCTAACATCAAAAGCTGCTTGCCAAAAACTGAACTGAAATAATTATTTATTAAAGCGTAAGTCCAAAGGCACAACGAATCTAAGGAATATAACAAAGTGCTGCTGCTGCTGTTCTTGCTGCTTCAACTAAGCTAATTAGCCAGTCAGTGGAGCGGCACATGAGCAAACAGCATAAACAGCATAAACAGCAAACGGCAAGCAGCTCAGCAGGAAAAGTGGCAAGTGGAAAGTGGAAAAGTTGCTTGGCCTTGACAAACAGTTTTTAAGCTGGACAGCTCAAAATGTATTTATTTCGCAACAATAACAAAAGACGTGACAATTTTTAGCAAAACCTCAAAACTGTGTGGGCAACAACATTGCTTGGCTAATCCTAAATTGATGAAGCTTCCAGAAAGGAAAAAAAATAAACCATAAACAAAAAGTAGGCAATTATTATTAACTATGCTCCAGGGTGCCAGAGCTCAGCACTTGCCATTGACATTGGCCCCAACAGGCACAACAAGTAGAAGAACAACAACAAGAACAACACGAACGTTAGCAACCTAAGTACATAAAGTTAGTACGTGTCTGGCATTAACTGTTTTTTTTTTTTTTTTTTTGGCGTAGCAGCAACTCAAGGATACGCAACTAGTGCCACTGAAATTGCAGTCAAAGAAACACATACTTACTAGCTGACTCTCAATTTGCCTACACACAATGCTCACATTACACATACGCCGCGTTGTCGGGGCAACTGACACAGTTGTTGAAATGAGCAAATGCCATTGGCTAAAACGTATTGGCCATACTTAATTGCTACTAATGGGCCAATATTGCTGGCGGCGCAATGCAATGCAATGCATTGCAGTGCAACGCAAGGAAATTGCAGGTTGCAGGTTGCCACCAATTTGTTGTACGCATGGCAAATCAATGGGAAAATGTTTGCAGCTGCATTTTGCCATTTGCCGCATTGTAGTGGCAGCAGCTACTATTAGAGCTGCAGCTAATTGCAATTTAAGCTACTTTAGTTGAAAATGAGCAAATTCCATATAAATTGCACAGAGAATTCACAGAGAATTCAGCCATTCAGAGCGAATTGCTCAGCCATTCAGCTGCACTCTTTCATGGACGAAACGAAATTTTGAAAAAATGTTTATTAAAATAAAAAATAATAATATACAATATTGAATGCAAGTCAACTTAAAGCATGTTTCAAGCTGAATGCTACAAATATTTGCATGAATAAGTCAGCTGCAAAACCGGATGAGGAAGTCGTCGCCAAGCGGCGGCATTCATTCAGTTACCTGCTGCTGCTGCTGCTGGAGTTTCCTCCTTTTCCTTTTATTTTATTTAGCAGCTACTGTGTCGGCCCGATATTCTCAAATGGCTGAAGCAGAAAATTGTAAATCGCCAGCACAACAAAATGAAAACATTGCAATATGCAAATTCAGCACAGTCGACATGCTCAGCTTTCGCAGCTAAACAACACACAATGACACTGCCTGAAAGTGGCGCATAAATATAAGATTAATCTATATTGTTTAGCGCTTAAAGTGAAGTCGTAAATAACAACATATCTCACACACAAGTTAATGCTATAAGCAGCACAGCTTATCTCTGAGTAAAGCTGCTCAAGAGCCTTAACTTACTTGAGCTTACTACTTCAGCTTTTAAGCACACGAATGTCAAATTATATGGGGCTGAAATAAAGCTGATATCACAATATGTGTGTAGCTGAAAGTATTTAAATGAATAACAGATAAAACTATCTATTTGCTGTTCCACTTTCTTATATGACAAGCACTTGAAAGCTTTGCTTGATTAAAAAGCACTTGAAAGCATACTGCTGCCTGCTTTTGTTTGATTCATATGCAATTGAAAGCTTTGATTGATTGAAATTTGCTTAAAAGCATTGAGCTTGCCAATCTTCGTCATCTTTATATGGAAAGCATTTGAAAGCTTTGACTGTATAATAAACATTTGATTAAGCTGTTCTGCTTCTTTATGTAGCAAACGCTTGACAACTTTGTTTGATTAATAATCACTTAAAAGCATAAAGCTTTGCTTCTTTAACTTCTTTATAGAGCAAGCTTATGCAAGCTTTGCTTGATTAAACCACAAAGCTCTAAGCTTGAATAATTTCAATTTCTAAGGACCTCTGCAAAGTGTGGCATCATTATTCATTGCATAACAGTTTCTAAATTTCATTTATCTCTTAATCTTTATGCAAATTTAAACTGATCTTTAAGCTAATTATAAGACGACACAAAGTACTCAAAATACACATACACACACACACACACACAGTCGGAAAATATTACTTAGGCATTTATCAGTCGACGGGCATTGAAAAATAATGCAGAAAACGTTTTTAATAAATTTATCTTTCTCACAAGCACAAGCACGCAGTTAAAGAAGGAGAATAGAAGAATAGATAAAGGCAATGAGAAAGAGAGACGAAGAGAGAAAGAGAGAAAGGACTTGCAGACAGACAACACATACATAAATTAAACGATATATCATGCTGACATCTTAAATATTGTTAAAAACTGTCACGTTTACGTTTTCGTTGCTTACTCATTCAGTCGTTGTTATATAAGTATCAGACATACCTTAGGCCACCCCCCACCCCCCTGCTGATGCGCCTTCTAATGCCCTGCCCTGCCCTGCCCCTTGACTGACTCTGCGGATTTCTGGACTGACAGTTAATGGACCATAAGAAATTCAATTAGAGAGGTTTGCTGCTGCTTTTGCTGCCTGTTGTTGTTGGCGACAGCATTTCGTATAACTGTATGTGTGTCACTCTCTCTCTCTCTCTCTGTGTGTGTGTGTGGTTGTGGCAAGCGCTATTCTTTTTGTGGCATTATTTTTTTTATTAATGATACTTTAGGTTTTTGTACAGCATTACAAAGCCAAAATACGACTAAAAAGACAGACGCAATTGTCTGACTGTCAGTCAAGACACTCTTGGCTGTCTGTCTGTCTGACTGTCTAACTGCCTTGCTTCACTGCAGTAGCTTATGAATAGCTGAAATTATACAATAGAAATGCTAAACAATTGCACAAATTCCAATTGTCATGCGTATAAAAACTTAACGTTGTGAATATGAGAGGCGCTCGCAATGTTATGGCTAATTAAGTTGGCTTAAAGGTAGACCAATAGCTAGAGCGGCTGATATGCGACTTGCAACAAACCAAATTGGCAGCATGAAGCATTTTAATTAAGGCAAAAGCAACGATACAAACAGGCAGGCAGACAGACAAGCTGGCAAACAGGCAGTAAACATGGCCAAAAACCAAAAGCCAAACAACGAAACCAAACGAAGCTGAAATGCTGTCAGATCAGTTTGTAACTGGCGTTTTGGGCCGACAGTTTTCGTCTGTCTAACTGTTTGCCTGTTTGTCTGTTTGCTTATTTGCTTTCCTGATTGTGTTGCGGCGGTTTCTTCGCTGACAGCCTGGTGTAGGTGGAGCGACGTCGACTGCCGCCTGCCACTGCCTTTGCCTTCATTAGCGCTGTCAAGTGAGCGACACCTTTTTACACCTCCCCAGTTGCCTCGCCAAACTTCAAATTGTGCGTGTTGCGAGATTCAGCCTAATTTGCATAACAACCTTCTTCACGTTAATCAAGTGCTATCGCTATAATCAGCACATTTGTTCTTTAAACTTTATGCGCACACTATCTATGGCAATCATGCTTAAATCACGCATACGCCATGCATGCCCACTCCCCTCTCTCTCTCTCTCACTCGAACCAAAACTGTTTGCACAGACTTTAAGCTAGTTCGCAATGTGGCAATGTGGCAATGCTGCGCTCAACTTAGCGCAAGCCTTATTAACTTCACTATTTCAGCTTAGTCAACATCTGCAATTATTGCCATTTGCACTGCCAATGCTGACAAACTACGATTGCTTGGCAAATACCAACAAATCGATCAATTGTCGCTACTTTGCAGCCCAGCACGAACTCTGCTTCGTTTTGATAGCTGCAAATTGCTTTTTTGCTACCCCTCAAACGCATTGCAATGCAATGCATTGAAATGCGATACAAAACGATAAAGCAGATGACGACGGCGAAGAAGCAGCAGCAGTCTGGCAGTCCTGCCACTTGAAGATGAAGTTGAAGAAGTGAAACTGGATGTGGAAGTGGAAGTGGAAGTGGAATTGGAAGCCAAGTGCAGCAAGTGCAGCCAACTTACGATAATGCAATTTATAACGCATTGCGCTCGAATCAGTCTCTGTCCAGCATTCATTGCAGTCGGACGTACGCGCTTTGTAAAGTGAAACAACAACAACAACAACTCAACTCAACTCTTTCGCGGTGTGCCAAGTTAGGCTCGTGATCTATTTTTAGCTACTGCTGAGCGGTGGCGGCAGCTTATTACGGTACTTGCCATCGTTAAGCCAGTCTTAAGCGCAGCTTCGTTTGCCCCTCGCCCTGCGCTTTGCGCAAGCGAGAGGTTGATACCGTTCTAATTTCCCTTATCTACATTTTGATCTGGTGAAGTTGTTTACAATTGCCTATTTAACTATTAAATAGAAACAATTGTAATTATGAATTATGGAAACTCATCGACTCGCTCGCTACCTAGTGATAGGAGTGCAAAGCTTGAGGAGATGAGGAAAATAGCTGGTGCTGACCCTGCAACTATACGCTCCCAAATTATAGCTAGCGGTGCGTCAACGTCTAACCAAGCTGCGAGTTTATTGGCGAACTCTGCGTTCAATTACCCATCGGTAACGACTAGCAGTGATACCAGCTTTACCTGCACTGTCACTACGTCTCAAGCAAGCTGTGCATCTACATCAACGTACACTGTGGCGGCAGCTGTGGGGCCGAACATCTGCTCAACTACGCCGGTTGGTAACAATTCGGTGAGTGATACAATGGCTCAAATGGCTGGAAAGGCTGCTCGTAAGGGAAAGTGCTCGTTTCAAGCACCTAGTCTATCTAGTAGCAAGAAACGCAAAGTAGCTGTGAATGCTTGCCAAACCATTCGCAAAGTAAAGATGCAGGCGACTGACCTACGCAAGGCGACACCTAAAGTTGCTACAGCCTCGGCGACAGCAACGACCATGAGCAACAACCGCTTTGCAGCACTAGCTTTAGAAGCGGATAACGTTATGGAGCAAGACTTGGCAGAAAATTGCTCGAACGGAGAAGAAGATGTACCGGTTGTTAACATGAACAGGCAATCAACAAATGGTCCATCAAAGCCTCCAGCTATATGCGTTCCAAATGTTGACAATCCCCACTCATTGGAACAGGCATTAAATTCGTGCGTCGGTGACAATAGTTACAGTATTCGTACCTCCAAATTCGGTGTGTCCCGAATATACACTATCAACGCCGATGCTTTCCGTGCAGTGGTGAAACACTTAACATCGTTGAACTGTCAATTCTGGCATCACCAGCTTAGGGAAGATAAGCCTTATACTGTCGCAGTCAAGGGAATGCACGCTAACGTGCCCAAGGCACAAATCGAGCATGCTTTTGCTGACCACGGTTTCGAAGCCCTCAACATATATTGCCCGAGAAAGGCTGATTGGCGCAATGCCCAGGTCAGCGAGGATGACGATGAAGCGACCGTTAATTTCAAGACAAGGCAAAATATGTTTTTTGTCAACCTCAAACAAGGACCGAAGATCGCTGAAGCGTTGAAAATAACTCAACTAGGCAGATACAGAGTCACTGTGGAGCGTGCTCCTCGCAGAAGAGAGGTGCTACAGTGCCTGAGATGTCACATTTTTGGACATTCTAAAAATTATTGTGTCCGGGACCCCATATGCGCAAAGTGCGCTGGCTCTCATATGACTGGCTCGCTACTTTGCACCAGTGACATTTGTATGTGTGTCAACTGTGGTGGAGATCATGCCTCGACTGATAAAGACTGCCCAGTCAGGATTGAAAAATTAAGGAAAATGAAGCCGAGCCCGAGGCTCCCTGTTCCTGACAACGCAACCAATAATAAACATAATCGTGCCTCTTCAGCACGCGGCTTTATCCCCGCTGAAGCTGTCAGAGGCAATATGTCGTACGCTGACATTGTTCGACCTAAAGGATCTCAATTTAAAGCAACTGCTACTATTAATTCCCAGCATGAGTCAAATCCACTGCATGACTTAGGATCTGCCAATAAGTTCCTGACGTTGGAAAAATCCATTAGAGAGATCAACGGCAGAATGGACCAACTATTCAAACTTGTGCAGGAGACTGTGGAAGCAAACAAGGCTTTCCGAGAACTGGTCCAGGTTCTCATCTCACGGATGCCTAAATGACTCAACCAACCATAAAAATCGGATTGTGGAATGCACGAGGACTAACTAGGGGCTCTGAAGAGCTTCGGCTTTTCCTCAGTGTACATAATATAGATGTCATGCTTGTCACTGAGTCACACATGCGGGAGGGTCAGCGGATCTTTCTACCTGGATATTCCACGTATCACGTCTTCCATCCCAGCGGTAACAGCAGAGGTGGGGCCTCAGTCATTGTGCGCTCTAGCATTAGCCACAGTCCCCAGCCTCCCATCTCTACCAACGACAGGCAGATAGCATACATTCAGCTGCAGACAGCGGAGGGGCCTGTTGTTCTCGCGGCTGTGTATCTCCCACCTAGAGAGCGATGGATACGAGCTGAATTTGAGTCGCTATTTGCCGTGCTAGGCAACAAATTCATTGCAGGAGGAGACTACAATGCCAAGCACGCATGGTGGGGCAACTCAAGAGCCTGTGCAAGAGGCAAGGTATTGCAGGAAGTCGTTGCGAATGGACAGTACCAAATTTTAGCAACTGGAGAGCCGACCTTCTACTCCTACAATCCTCTAGTATCTCCGTCTGCGCTAGACTTCTTTGTCGTCAATGGGTACGACATGAGAAGGCTTAATGTACAAACGCTTCATGAGCTTTCATCAGACCACACTCCTCTTCTGGCTGATTTGCATGCAATGCCGATAAACAAGCCCCCACGATCCTGCTTACTCGCTCGAGGTGCTGATATAGAGAGATTCAAGGCTTATCTGACGCAACATATCGACCTAAGTGTAGGTATTCAAGGAACAGACGATATTGATAACGCCATCGACAGCTTTATGGATATCCTGAAGCGAGCAGCAATTCGATCGGCACCAAGTCACCAACAAAATGTGGAATCCTCTCGACAACTTCAGCTACCTCCCATTGTGGCTAGCCTCATCCGACTCAAACGTAAAGTCAGAAGAGAATATGCGAGAACTGGAGATGCCCGAATCCAGCAGATTCACAGTAGGCTTGCCAATCGACTACATAAAGTGCTGAATCGCAGAAAGCAGTCCCAAATTGATAATTTGTTGGAAAACTTGGACACTGATGGCTCCACAAATTTCTCTCTATGGCGTATCACAAAACGGTATAAGACCCAGGCTACACCGAACTCGGCTATAAGGAACCCGGCAGGAGGCTGGTGCCGCACATCACGGGAAAAAACAGAAGTGTTTGCGAACCATTTAGAGCAACGCTTCAAAGCGCTCGCCTTTGCGCCGGAGAGTCACAGCCGAATGGTTGCGGAGTCTCTTCAGACACCATTCCAAATGGCATTGCCCGCCGATCCTGTCACACTGGAGGAAGTAAAGGAGCTTGTATCAAAATTGAAGCCCAAGAAAGCTCCGGGTGAGGACCTTCTTGACAACAGGACAATACGGCTCCTTCCAGATCAGGCTCTGCTATATCTGGTGCTAATATTTAACAGCATCCTGCGAGTGGGATACTTTCCGAAAGTCTGGAAGACGGCAAGTATTATAATGATTCTAAAGCCAGGAAAGCAGCCATTAGATGTGGACTCATACAGGCCGATTAGCCTTCTACCTTCACTGGGCAAGATGCTGGAGAGATTAATCCTTAACAGGATTCTCACTAGCGAGGAGGTCACTCGGGCGATCCCAAAATTCCAATTTGGTTTCCGGCTGCAGCATGGCACGCCAGAACAACTGCATAGGGTTGTTAATTTCGCGCTAGAGGCCCTGGAAAAGAAGGAGTATGCGGTAGCTGCTTTTTTAGACATCCAGCAAGCTTTCGATAGAGTGTGGCACCCTGGTCTTCTTTACAAGGCCAAGAGCTTGCTATCTCCCCAGCTGTTCCAGCTTATAAAGAGCTTTTTGGAAGGGCGCAAGTTCAGCGTGACGGCCGATGGATGCAGATCCTCTGTAAAATTTATTGAAGCCGGCGTCCCCCAAGGCAGTGTTCTAGGCCCCACCCTGTACTCCATCTTCACTGCGGATATGCCTAACCAAAATGCAGTGACCGGACTCGCAGAAGGAGAGGTCCTAATCGCGACATATGCAGACGACACCGCAGTGCTCACTAAAAGCACCTGCATTGTCGAGGCTACGGATGCTCTACAGGAATACTTGGACGCATTCCAGGAATGGGCTGTGAAGTGGAACGTGAGCATCAATGCCGGCAAATGCGCAAACGTTACTTTTACAAACCGCATTCGCGACTGCCCCGGTGTCACGATCAATGGGAGCCTATTAAGCCACACACATGAGTACAAATACCTTGGTGTCATCTTGGACAGAAGCCTGACCTTCAGAAGACATATTACGTCGTTGCAGCACTCATTCAGGACAAGGATAACAAAAATGAATTGGTTGCTTGCAGCACGCAATAAGCTGTCCTTGGACAACAAGGTAAAAATCTACAAATGCATAGTAGCTCCAGGGCTTTTCTATGCCATCCAAGTATATGGAATTGCGGCAAGGACTCACCTGAACAAAATCCGAGTTCTGCAAGCTAAAATGCTGAGGAAGATCTCTGGGGCTCCTTGGTACATGAGAACCAGGGACATCGAGCGCGATCTCAAGGTGCCAAAAATCGGTGACAAAATCCGTGAGGTTGCCAAGAAATATCACGAGAGACTGGATTCTCACCCAAACAGCCTGGCCAGGAGACTCGGTGTTGCAGCACAGAGGTCTGCCAGCCCCCGCTCTAGAGTTAGAAGAAGACTCAAACGTCACCACCCTCAAGACCTGCTGGACCGGGCCTTGACGTAAACTTGTTCCTATATTCCCAAAAGTAAAATTGTCTGTGATATCTACACCCCCAAATTCTTGTATCCCCTAAACTATGTATACTATGCCCGTTTCTTCCCATAGCCCTACATTATAAACTACCACCTTCCGATTAGATTAAGCTGCCTTAAAGGTAGCAGGGCACTAATCTGTACATATTTCCTTTAATAATAAAAAAAAAAAAAAAAAAAAAAAAAAAAAATTGCGCTCGAATGTATGCTATGATTTCTTTCACGCTGGCAAACTGGCCTTTCAATTATGGCTCAAGTAAATAAACTACTTAACGCTCACAATGCCAATGCCATCTCTACTACTCTCGCTCCCTCTCCCTCTTTCACTCCCTCACTACCACTCTCAACAAGCTTATCGCTATAATTGCATTTCTCACACAATTCCACTGTCTTTATACATTTTCTGATTTCTTTCCAATTACAACTTAAATCAAAAAGCCAAACTATCAAACTTTGACCGAAAACCATTTTCATTGTTCACAATTTTTTTACGTGTCGCTTCACAAATGTCAAAAAAAAAATAAACGAAAAAAAGTGAGAGAGACAGAGAGAGAGAAAAGTGAAACAACAACATCGATGTAAAGGAAACAATGTACTGCCTCCCTTCTACACTCAGAAACGTCGTTAGATTTGTGCAGTGAACTGTGTGCATTTCATATTGTACTTCAATTAAACAAAATGTTCGTTTCAATGGGCAGCACTCTTCACCTCTCCACTTGTCCACTTCTCCACTTCTGCACTTCTCTACTTCTTGGCTTCTTGAGTTGAGCACAAAAGCAAAAATGTTTCACTTGTTTGCTGGCAAAATTATGACTACTTGTAGGGTTTCTGAGGCTCATTTAAATAATATTAAAAGCAAAACAGCTTCGAAAAAGCTGAAGGGTAAACTTAAGCATACTAATGATAATAATATATATTTTAAATATAATTTAATACTTTATAGAAAGCAAACTTGTAAACTTTGAAAGCACATGTAAAAGCTGCGTTAAAGCTTTTAGAGAGATTTTTGAATAAAGCATTTGAAAGCTGCATTGAAGAGTTTCTGCTACTTTAAAGTAACTCTTCTATTTGCATCTTCTCTGCAGTTTCCTAATTTAAAGAACTTCTTCATATATGTATCAAAAACCTCTGCGAACATTAACAAATATTAATAAAAATATTAAGTAATTTCAGTTCAAAGTAACTTTTAGTTTATTATTTTTAAACCTACGTAAAGTGCAGTGACAACTTTTTTACGTCTATGTTAATTGCCCACAACTATTTCAATTAACATACATTGCAAATTTATGTGAAAAGCAAATGCCATTGTACTCAAGTCGCCCTCATACAAAGCAAAGAGCAAACAACAAATTTGTTTTGTTTAGCTTAATTAAGTTTGAGTTTTGCATTTACAAATGGTCAATGCATTAAATGATCAGCTAATTAAGTACTTGAATAATCAAATAATATTTCAAAGCATTTTCAGTAAATTCAAACGCGTTTTAATGAAGAACCCCAAAAGAATTTAAAAAACCCTCGCAATTTAGTTATTTTTATTGTTTTTTTGTTGTTGCTGTTGTTATTGTTGTTGTTGTTGTTGGAATATGCTGACCACAAGTATGCTCACCGCATATGAACAAGGCTGTGAAAAGGTCAAAAGTTCGTTCAAATTGAAGTACATGTGAGCAAAGTTCCAAGTGCTCGGCAAAATAAAAACAACAACAACAACAAGAAAAGCAACAGCAACAAGAACACTTCATTCGTTTATTGTTTGAAGTGCACTCAGTGAGCTTTGCCAGCACTTTTAGTAACTGTTTTTATTAAGGTTGTAGCCACAAAATGCATATTTGGCATCAAGAACTTTTGATTTCTGAATAAATGTTATAGAAAGTTATAAAAATTGCAAGTGCTTGTAACGAACTCTTAAATTAATAAGAAATTCTAAATGTATATAGATTATATTTTTAAAAACAAAAGGCTTGCATAGTTGTATACAGCTTGTTTAAATTAAACTTTACTAATTATTATCTCGGCTGATCGTGAACATATAACCTGCTCAATTGTTCTCTTTTTTGCACAATTTGGTTAAGCAATTAAAAGTGAGTTTTTTAAGCATAAGCATTGCCCGATGTTTGCTGTTACTGTTGAGCTGCCTGTGGTATTTATAATATGCCTTTGTGCCATACTCCTGCCACGCCCACAAGTATGCAACAGAGAGTTGTACATGCGTGCGGTACCTGCTAGCAGACCAGCAGACATTATCCAACATTGCAATGTTAACGAAGCAAACGAAGCACAGAGAAGCCACAAAGCAAGAATCAATTGAAATCAGCATATGGCAGAACGGGGACAGACCTCAACGGGGGGTGCGGGGAGTGCTGGTGGGGGCGGGCGTGGGCGTATATGGGAAAGTAGGCTAGTGCTATGGACACGGAGCACAAAAATCATTGCAATTCTCATTCATTGAATCGGAATGCAGCCTCTTGCAGTGCTTGTGGTAATTTTTGCAATTACTCTGCCGGCCCAGAGCAGTTTGCCAGCTGCAAAATGTAAGTGGTAAACGCAGTGTGGTGGAGGGAGAGGAGTATACAGTACAGTGTGTTTGTGTGTGTGTGTGTGTGTAGTCTGTGGAGTGTTGAATGTGGGGCAAATGGGGCATGTGGCTAATGCGCACTTAAATATTTCATTTTGTGACGGGCGAGCAAGTGCAGCATAAACTGGCCCAGGCATAGTAATAACAATGACAGCCAACAATGGCAACAAATAAGCCGAAAAATAAACAGGAACCCAGCTAAACAAATAACAGTAAATAACAGCAGCCAGCCACATGCACACATACACACACACACACACACAGAGACAAGGCACACCAAATGGCACACTAATCGTCTGCGCATTTGCTGCCTGCTTTTTGTTTGAACGCTCTCCCATTGTTGCCTAGCAAAAACTTTGCATGCCACTGTCGCTTGGGGTGCTACGGGGCGTATGTGTATTGTCGTGTTCGTGTCTGGCTCTGGCTCTGACTCTAACTCCGACTCTGGCTCCTCTGCCTCTGTTTCTGCTTCTGTCTCTGGCCCACAAAATGGGTCAATGGAACTTTATTTTGTTGCAGCAGACACAAATCGCCAGCGCAGCCGCTGCTGGTGCCGCGCGCTGCCGCCGCCGTTGCCGTTGCCGTCGACGCCGCCAAACGTTGCACCAAATAAATTTCAAATGCTGTCACATAAATTTCGACTTCTATTTTATATGTTGCTCTCGCGCTACCCATTGCATTTTTGCTACTTTTAGCCTGGTCAATGGTTGTAGCTAAAAATTAAATTTGACTGCAGATTGTTAATAGGTCTGCAATGTGGCCATAAAGTGGCCATAAATAAGTCTGTGCAACAGCAGGCGATAACTATGGGCGCACAAAAGTATGCTACATTTTATGCTCTGCACTTTGGTTAATTATGGTAGCACAAAGAAAAATCACTTAAACAAAAATTTGTTTAGCTTATCACACACACATATATACACTGCAAGCCATAAACAAATTGCATGAAAACTTTCTGTGGAGCATAAAACTTGATGCGTTTATTAAATTTATTTACCATGCAAAGTGAATGCCTTTTGGGAGCCACAAGTTTTGCGCTAGAAACTTTCCACAGACACTCGCCCAAAAGGTAACAGCTCGGCTCATGCGACTTACACGCACAGTATGGGACAAGAGCTGGCTTACTCTGCCGCTTTAAAGTGTATACAAACTGTGGCATAGACTAAGTTCGAATCTGTGTTGTCTTTAACCAACTTGAAGATGGTTTTATATATGGGCTGCCTCCATGCAAAAATCAATAAGCCAAATGACAAACTCAGTATGCCGCAAGGCCTGTTTAATAACACACTCGCACACACACACACACACACACACACACAGAGTGGCATTCATGTTGATTTTAAGCCGGAGGTTTGTTAGTAAAAACAGCAACATGCAACATCATCACATGTTGCAACATCAGCGAAAGTTTACCAACTCTATCATTATTTGTGCAATTTGTACTTTGTATTTACCAACTGGAGCACACGCACACACACACACATACATACACACACACACACACATACCGCCTTTTCATTTGCATGCCTTGCCTTTCATCTTGCCTGATATTTCAATTCAGTTCAGCTCGGCTCAGAAAGCTGTTAATTATACATATATATAGACATGCTTTAATTTTATGGCATTGTAAAATTGTCCAACAATAAACTAATTTAATAACATGTTCTATGAAGCCTAACTTACTAATATGCAAATATATTAATGATGTTTATACATATATTTATCGTTATTTGCTTATAGACTGCATTTTAATTATGCTCTTTATTAAGCACTGTGGTTAGAGCTTGCTGCAAATTAAATTTCAAATGATAAACATTCAATTTATCATTTATTAATTTATAATTTAATTGAGTTCATTTAAGTTTATTATAATGAATTTTCTAAAAATTTATTTTAATATTATTTAAATTATTTTTATAATATATATTAATGACCTATTTGCAGAATACATCACAGTTTATTTAGGCATATTTAATCAGCCTCATATTTTAGTAATAATTCAATAAAAACTTCTTCATTATGCAGTGTAAAATTACGCTTCATTTTCAGCTTATTCTTTAAATATATATATTTTTTTAATTTCAAATTTAATTAACTGCGCAAAGTCCGCACTATTATTTCAAATATGCCAAATATTTATATGCATACAAATGAAAAGAGTGAAATTAGACATAAATGAAAATTAATTGTGAACATTGTTGAATTGTGGTCAAGCAGCAAATGCATATGGAAAATCTAAATTGGTTTTACGATTTCAAAGCTTGCCACAAAAAAACTAATTAAACTCGCCTAAAATAAAAAGAAAAAAATTGTGCAAAAAATAAAACAAGTAATTCAAATTAATTTGTGCAGCAATAAAATTGATAAATAATTTAAATTTTTGTTTTGAGGGAAATTATCACATTTTCAAGTGTCGTGCAAAAGCTAAAGATTGTCATTTTCAATGGATTATTAGGCACTTGTGACAACTTGCTATGTAACTCAACAAGTTTTGCATATATATATTTAACACATTTTCCGCACAACGTGAGGATGACACGCGTTTGCGTCACATTATGAATATTACGTGTATTTTAAATAACCATGGACGGGAGAACTATGCTAAAGTGGTGGAAGTGACTGAGCGGCAAGCCGACAAACACTTATGCAAATTTTTCCATAGTTTCCTCCTTAAACAAACACACACAGATACAGACACCCACACAGACACAGCGGCAGTAAAGGAAATACAAACATTTGCCGCCTTTTTAGCAGCATAATTTTTGAGAGAGACACAAAAGCAGAGCGCGAGACGTGTTTATGTTTCGGATGCGTTGCAAAATGACATCCTGACACATTTCCCGACACAGTCCACATGCGTGCGTGGGTGTGTGTGTGTGTGTGTGTGTGTGTGTGTGTGTGTGTGTGTATGTGCTGCCATCTGTTGGCATCCTGCGTAACATACTAAAATTCGTATGTGTGTAAAGTGCGTGACTCCCGACAGACAAACTCGCTCCCTGCCTGACTGACAGTCTAACTGTCGGACTGACTGAGGCTCATTTTAAAGCCATGTCACTTCGGTAACCGGCAGCAGCTGCTCGACAATCTATACAAATATATATATATATATATATACATACATACATATATATATATATATATATTTGTATACAAAGGCACGTTTTATTTAAATTTCACGGCAAAGTATAAAAAATAAAATGTTCACAGGCTCAAATGAACAAATTTCATATTTCCGTATAAATATGTTGCGGCACACATGACTTTTATGCCCATTTAATAACGCAATATTGAAATTAACATTATTTTTTATGTTTCTGATTCGCTAAGTAGGCACTTTAAGCTAACATAAAATGCCAAAGCCAGGCTAAGATACTCAGTATTTATGGCTCTTAATAATCAAAATGATTATAATAAAAACAGAACAATACGATGTTCATAAGCCAGCCTAAGAGTACTTTTTACAGAATACACTCCAAGTTCTCAAGGCAATTGTTAGAATATAATTGGATAAAGGGTATTAGAAGAATTTACAGAATTTTCAATTCAATACGAATTGAATGTAGATGAAGTTAAGAAAGTGAAGAAATATTATTTAAATCATTTATGAGATTCAATAAAATATTGAAATATTATTTTAACTATTTCAATTACACAACTGTATCAAGTACAGCTGCTGAAGGTCAAGCTAGACTACATTAAAAGCAGCTTAATTGAAATAATAGTGCTAAGTACAGCAAAAGTTTTCTTGAAATGCTCTATGAATTTTAAAGCATTAGCTAATAAAACATTTATATTTATATATATATAAAAAGCACCACAATTTATTTAAAATATGTAAACTTGAGATTATAAGCTTTGAATATATAAATTTTTTAGAGTGATAACTTAAAAAAGATGACAAAAATTTCCATTTCCATTAATAAATCAAACTTGAATGCAGACAACCACAGAATTAGCCGCAAATCTTAAGTGCTGCCATGGCTAACGTACAAGTGCTCTTACCAATTTCAGTACTCCAAACTTTTCGCTAGCTAACAAAATACAAACGTGTAACTTTGCTCTTAAGCTGCTGCCTAAGAGAGTCGCATGCTGACAGAGAGCAACAGGACTTGCTTGCTCTTAAACTGTGAGATTGTTTAAATACATGTGAGCACGTAGATGATTTAAGAGTTGATTGTTTGATATATATACATATATATATTTGAATTATTTGCATACAATTTTAATTTGCTGCTCTGCTTCATGCCGTATAGAGCACTTATCGCCAATTTACCTAAGTACATGAATGAGCCCGAGCTGAATAAGCCGAAAAGCTTTAACATTTGGCCAAAACCGCAAAAACCGACAATTGGCTGGCATTTCAAATGTGCTTCGAGGCGGCAGCACTCTGCATATTAATCCACAGCAGTTACGAGTACTAGTAATTCATCCACTCGTTTGCACTCACTTGCACAAACACTGGCATTCACTGCCACATATTCACTTGCATATATTCATTCATCAGCTATTCAGTGACTATTCAGTATTATTTTACAAATTATATTAATTGCTGGACCACAGAATGTCAAAGGATTGCATAAATCGCAACTGGCTTATAGTATTGCATACAATTAAGATAATTGAACACATATGGGGCTTTTATATATGGTTTTCAGTGTTATAAATTGCTCACATATATCATCATAAAATTGCGGTTGAATTATAGCAAATGTGCGAAACATCCTGCTACTAATACAATGCTGACCACGCTGGTTCTTTGATTGCTGCCTGCCTAATCTGTATTAGTTATAAGTGAAATATCAATTATGCACCTTAATTTAGTATTTTTTGGTCTTTTTTAACTAAACTATCGATCATTTCCTTACCTACCCCTCTACACTTTTTCGATAATTTTGAACTCTTTTAACTTTATAAATAATGATCCGATTTCCATTCGGAATATCAATTTGTTCATTGCTTGCCCTCCAAATTTATTCTGCATTTAAATTTTATTCACTTGTGGATTTTTAATTTTTTCCAAAATTATCGATAATTTCCATACCTACCCCTTTACACTTTTTCGATAACTTTGAACTCTCTTAACTTTGACAATTCTCAACCGATTTCCATTCGGAATATCAATTTGTTCATTGTTTGGCCTCCAAATTTATTCTTCATTTAAATTTTATTCATTTGTGGATTTTTAAATTTGTTCAAAATTATCGATAATTTCCATACCTACCCCTTTACACTTTTTCGATAACTTTGAACTCTCTTAACTTTGACAATTCTCAACCGATTTCCATTCGGAATATCAATTTGTTCATTGTTTGGCCTCCAAATTTATTCTGCATTTAAATTTTATTCATTTGTGGACTTTTAATTTTTTTCAAAATTATCGATAATTTCCATACCTACCCCTTTACACTTTTTCGATAACTTTGAACTCTCTTAACTTTGACAATTCTCAACCGATTTCCATTCGGAATATCAATTTGTTCATTGTTTGGCCTCCAAATTTATTCTGCATTTAAATTTTATTCATTTGTGGACTTTTAATTTTTTTCAAAATTATCGATAATTTCCATACCTACCCCTTTACACTTTTTCGATAACTTTGAACTCTCTTAACTTTGACAATTCTCAACCGATTTCCATTCGGAATATCAATTTGTTCATTGTTTGGCCTCCAAATTTATTCTGCATTTAAATTTTATTCATTTGTGGACTTTTAATTTTTTTCAAAATTATCGATAATTTCCATACCTACCCCTTTACACTTTTTCGATAACTTTGAAATCTCTTAACTTTGACAATTCTCAACCGATTTCCATTCGGAATATCAATTTGTTCATTGTTTGGCCTCCAAATTTATTCTTCATTTAAATTTCATTCATTTGTGGATTTTTAAATTTTTTCAAAATTATCGATAATTTCCATACCTACCCCTTTACACTTTTTCGATAACTTTGAACTCTCTTAACTTTGACAATTCTCAACCGATTTCCATTCGGAATATCAATTTGTTCATTGTTTGGCCTCCAAATTTATTCTGCATTTAAATTTTATTCATTTGTGGACTTTTAATTTTTTTCAAAATTATCGATAATTTCCATACCTACCCCTTTACACTTTTTCGATAACTTTGAACTCTCTTAACTTTGACAATTCTCAACCGATTTCCATTCGGAATATCAATTTGTTCATTGTTTGGCCTCCAAATTTATTCTGCATTTAAATTTTATTCATTTGTGGACTTTTAAATTTTTTCAAAATTATCGATAATTTCCATACCTGCCCCTTTACACTTTTTCGATAACTTTGAACTCTCTTAACTTTGACAATTCTCAACCGATTTCCATTCGGAATATCAATTTGTTCATTGTTTGGCCTCCAAATTTATTCTTCATTTAAATTTTATTCATTTGTGGATTTTTAAATTTGTTCAAAATTATCGATAATTTCCATACCTACCCCTTTACACTTTTTCGATAACTTTGAACTCTCTTAACTTTGACAATTCTCAACCGATTTCCATTCGGAATATCAATTTGTTCATTGTTTGGCCTCCAAATTTATTCTGCATCTAAATTTTATTCTTTATTGGACATTAAATTTATTCCAAAAATATCGATTATTTTCATGCTTTGTACTTTGTACTTTTTTCAAAGACCTCAAACTCTCATAAATTTGGCAAAACTTAACCAATTTTTTATGTGGAAAAGTCAATTTGTTCCCTCTTACCAAAGGAATCTGGTTTGGTTTATATCAAATTTTATTGCTTGCTTTTCTATAGCCAGTGTTGGTTAATGACTGCGGTTCCAGTCTAGTTTTTAAGCTGTAAAGTTTGCTATGAAAGTCTTTAGCTATAGCTAGTTAAATAACTTGTGAGAGAGGAACTATGCAGTTTGAGGTCACGGACTTCAGGTGGCAAAGGTGTCCAAGCAAACCGGAAGTGGAAACGGAAAATTCCATTTTATATGATTTGCACTTGACAATCGAAATGTGCAGCACACTTATTGTATATAAGTACTTGTTTCTGCGGTTTATTCTCACACACGCACACACACATAGACAGATACTCACACAAACACACACACACACACAGAGAGAGAGACACGACTCACACACAAAACACAGAGATGAAACGTGCACTGTAATATTTTTATATGAGCTGCAAAAGTTTTGCTGTGGTTATGTGTGCATAAAAGAGAAAGGACGAAAGATAGAAAGAGAGGGAGAGATAGAGAGAGAGAGGTCGAGGCAGAGTATTAGTAGCTGTAGTAGTTTTGGTTGGGAGGGCTGAGGCAACTATAACAAGCGGATCAGTCGAGGCGCATGCGACAGTATAGTACCTTGCATCAGTATTTACAACTGAAGTTGGGTATGACTACAGTCGACCGCAGTCGACAGTGGGAGACTCTGTACTAATCGTGAATAGCAAAATCTACGCATTCAACAAATATTGTACAACAGATTGCAAAACGAATCTTCCGAGCCTCGAACTCGCGATCCCTTGATTCACAGTCTAATGATCTACGCCCTGTGCCACCGGCAAACCGACCCGCAAGCCGACAAGATTAAAATAACTGAATTCGTATTTCCCATTCATTGCCGCCTTGAAAGTTTCTTTTGCTCAAAAAATTCTCCATCGTTCTTGGAAGAGAGCTGCAGTCAACGAAGCGATCTACCGTTACATTTTTTGCATTGCTATGTACTATGCGGACACATAGAAAGTATTCTCTAATGCAAAGCAATCAATAGTGAACAACACAAGTGCTTATGTATTGGTTTTATTAAATTGCAAGTACGTTAAAGATTGCCTGCATTTGCAAAAAATAAAAAAAATTTTCGTGGTCTGAGCAAGCTTCGAACCCCAGACCTCTCGCGCGCAAATCCTTCGTCCTCTAAGCTAAGCTACTACTTCATATAGTTCGAGTACGGCAATCTCTATACTTATGCAGCACGAATTTTAGCATTTGACATGTATGTACATTAATTCGAATTTCTAACTAAATTTTGTTATTTCTATTTTTTAAGATTTTGCTACTTTCTGACAAATTTTGCAGAATTTATAATATATATTTAAATGAAATAGCAATAATTAATTAATAATTGAAAAATATAACTCAAATTTGTAATTGTCAGCAGCGAGATTTGAACCCGCGCACCCGTAGCGAGTCTTGCTGTTGTTGTTGCTGTAATGCTGCTTAGCCCTCATGAATTTGTAGGTCATTCATTCCTTAAAATCTCCTTTGTTTATGGTCCGATCGTGATGAAATTTTCGGAAAACGTCCGCACGCGGGCGCACTTGATGTGTACCAAATCTGCCAAATGTGGCAAGTCTGTAGCTCTTATAATAGGTTTTTTTCGATTTTCGGGGGCGGAAGGGGGGCGTGGCAAAAATCTAAAACAAACTTGATCTGCCTGCACACTATACGGGTGTTGTCACCAAATTTGGTAGCTCTAGCTCTTATAGTCTCTGAGATCTAGGTGTTCATACGGACGGACAGACGGACAGACGGACAGACGGACAGACGGACAGACAGACAGACGGACAGACGGACATGGCTATATCGTCTCGGCTATTGATGCTGATCAAGAATATATATACTTTATAGGGTCGGAGATGACTCCTTCTGCCTGTTACGCACAAATCGCTTTCGTCAAACTTAGAAGACTATGTACTTTTAGTACAGAGTCTAAAAAGGCCACTTGAATAACTGGAGGGCAATACGCACTCACGTTCATAAATGTAATGCAATTTCAAATAGAACTTTATTTAATTGAGTATTTCGGTGTTAAGGTTGTCGTACACACATACATACCCGCATACACACTCCCACACACACTCACACCCACACACATACGCTTACTTTGAAGCTCGTTGTATGCGAGCTGTTGGAGTTTCACAAACTTTGTGTGTCATTTTGAAAGCAGCTGCTTTTGCGGTTTGCCTATTGTCTTTATGAACTTGAGGCAATCTCATAAAGTTGCGCTGCAGCCAGCCTGGCCATCAATGACACTGGCTTAAAGTATTATTTAAACTATGGCTTAATTGTGAGAAAGGTTAATCAGCATGCGCATGAATGCAGTTTGAATCTTTAGGCAAAGCTCAGTTATATTAATGAAGGCTTCTAAATAATAATAATACCCAAGATAGATATAGACAGTTATAGTGAGTAATAATCTAATATATTTCAACCAAATCTCTTCCTCTTTTAACTCTTGATACCTAACAAAGTATATTTAAATTGATTTAAGCCAAGGTAAGCTTTTCAGCTTCATAACACCATAGCTTGCAATTTTCTAGAATTTAGTTTTTATTATTTGTATTATTTTGCTTTATTACATACAATTTATGCTTAGTTTTATAGGAATTTTATTGCGAATTTTCTTAGATAATTGTAAAAATGCATTGGCTTTTGCTGCAGAAATAAATTGTTTTGGCAATAGAATTGAATTTGCAGTGCAAATGCGTTTCAATTCCGGAAAATTTACTAAATTGGTAAAATGTAATGCACAAGTTTGTATATCTGTATGTGTGTGTGTGCCTGTGTGTGTGTGTGCGTGTGTGGCAAGTATACACTTGCTGTGGCAATAAAAAATGCTAAACAATAAATAAGAAGCAAAAAGCGTAGAAGAGAGACAGAGAGAGAGAGGGACAGTGTGAGGTAGAGGAAGAGGAAGAGGGTGTGAGGAAGGGTCGACTGCAGGGAAGGAAGGAAGGAAGGAAGTAAGAATGATGCTCACATGAGTTTATTATGCGATACAGAGCATTATCTGCCAGCTAACAGTATTTATACACATGTGTGTATGCGTGTGTGTGTCTGCTGGGTGTGTAAGAAACTTAGCGTGTGTGTCTGTGTGTCTGTGCACTGAAGCATCATTTTATTTATGCTCATAATGCTGCGCAATGAATAATTATGCAAATGGGTCAACTAGTGGTCAAGCCGCCTGTTTGCCAACCGTTTTGGCCAAACTAGGATTTTGGCTTGAAGCAAGTCCCAACCAGCTCATGGCTAACAGATAAAACTGCCACAAGGCAGTTGCTATAGCTTATGCTGGCTAGTTGGTAGCAGTTACAAATTACAAGTTTTGCACAATTTGCCAAGCACTTAAGCCGCATTGCAGAGCCCCAACAAATGCAGTTGGCCAAAATATGACCATTAACATTTAACGCTTAGTTCACATTCACGCTCACTTCACTTCACTTCAGTTCAGCTCAATTCAGTTAAGTTTTCTTATCAATGCTTTTTTTAATCGTTTGTTGGTAAGAGCGAAAAAAAAATGCTTAAATGTCGCTTGCAGGTCAGCGAAAATAATTAACAACTTTTTGCCTCTTGGCCAACATAAAAAAAAAAGAACAGTATAACCAAAAAAAAAAAAAAAAAAAAAAAGGTAACATCAACAGCGATTTTTGGTTTCTTTTCTCAGCGCCTTTATTGTCACCAAGACTGCGTTCAAGTGCAAGTCCAAGATGAAGTCCAAGTTTTTCCGCGTTAAAACTTTGTTGCCTTTTGATAGAAACTTCAAGTTGCTCGTCTGTGCCACTTTGATATTTGAGATCTTTAGCCATTCAGGCTGTCTAGCAGCTTAAGAAACTTGCCGCCAACATCATCAAGTACACACAACTTAATCGTATCTATGCGCATTTTAATTTCATGAACCGAATGCCTGCAACTCATTCATTCATTCATTTAATTCAATCAAAATTAAACTTTTGCCAACAGCTCTTCAAAAATATCTTTATATATTAATTTTTTTCATTTACAGCTGCATAATATTTTTTTTATTAGAAATAAACCCACAGCAGCAACTGCTGACTGACTGAGCGTATAAATCAATATCGCATTAACTGCTTAGTTGGCCAAAAGAAAGTTTTGCTTCTTTTTCTTTTTTTTTCTTGCCTAAATAGCCCAAGCACATAAATAACGAAATGTCAAAAAAGTTGTTGGCCAACAATTTCTTTACCAAATTAAACTGGCAAACTCTGCAGTCAACTGCAAATGTTGCGGCCATTTCGATAGCCGCTGCCCAAGTCCAAGACCCTTCAAATGACTTCCAAGTCGTATTTCGTTTTGATGAAATATGCAGCTTAGCTTAATTGATAAACTAATTAACAGTATTGCGACAGATTTGCGCAGCAAAAACTTTTATATAAATATCCAAAGTTTGCAAGAAAATTCATCAAAATAAGAGAATTATTTTAGTCAAATTTATTATTTTGTTATTAAATTTTGTAATTATTGTTATTATATATATTATATATTATTATTAAACATTATTTTACAATTAAAGTGATTACAAATATAATAATTCATAAAAAAGACTTAAGTTAAAATTAAATATGTTCAAATCAAAAACTTGTATATAAATATTCTAAGCTCGCAGGAAAATGCATAAAAATAGACGTTTTAATTATATGAAATTTTCTTAAATATTTATTTATTATTACAAATATTACAAATTAAATTTAAAAGAAAATCTATTATCTTATAATTAAAATGGTAACAAAAATAATAGTTCATAAAGTAATTTAAGTTAAGGTTACATATAAATGCAAGTTTAAGTCTGGTGAAATCAAAAATGCGTTTGCAAGGTTAGGGGAAAACCCAAAGGAACTCCATCAGATCAATAAGTATTTAAAGAAGAGTTAGTTAATACTAGTAACTTGAGAGTAGGAAGAGAGAACCCGAAGTTGTTACACACAGAAGTCTGTTATAATCAGCACCGAGTGCTCGAGTGGCAGTTAGTGGTACAAGCGTTAAGAGCAAGTGGCATAAAGTTGCAAGTGGGCCAAGAAGAAATAGAAAAACTAATTTGATTTAATAACACAGAGGAATCAATTTCATCATTTATTAAATTAACTGCAAACAACACGCTTAGCAACCATACAATTAGCTACAGTAGAAAGGTTAATTAGGCAAAGTCTAGTAGAGTAGGAGGATAGCAGCTCAGTTAAAGCCACGAAGCGGCTAAAGTAAAAAATTCTATTGCACAGACTGCAACATAGGCCAAGCAAAAGAAGTATTTTAAAACGCACTCATATATATATTATATATATTTATATATTCATTTAAACTTTATAAAATCTTTATTTGTATTTAAATTAAATTATTAAGTAGTTTGCTCTGCTCTACAAACATTTTCCCCTATTTTCTTTCTGCACATTTACATAATTTCCCCTGCTAAATCTTTTGCTGTCGCTGGCACTAACAAAAGGAAGCTCAAGTCTATAGTTTCAATTACTTTTAATTAATGCTGACTTCAAACTTTTCAATATGTGTGTGTTTTCTGTTCGTAACG
Source organism: Drosophila funebris (assembly GCA_018901825.1). Lineage (NCBI taxonomy): Eukaryota > Metazoa > Arthropoda > Insecta > Diptera > Drosophilidae > Drosophila > Drosophila funebris. The sequence goes on from JAEIFK010000271.1 coordinate 735,283, forward strand.
TGGCAAATGAAAATTTCACATTGATGCATTAACATAAGGCAAACAACATAAAGAAGAAGATAATTAAATGCAGCTTTGTCAGGAAAATAGTAGTGCAATTTGCTGTGACTTTAGCTTGACAAAATGATAAATGACTTCAGTCACGTAGCTTAAGCTGACAAATATAATAAAGTTTTAATTGGAATTCCAAGTGAATAATTAATGCAAGAAGCAGAACAAATATGTTATAGAACTCATGCAAAGTCTCAATAATTTAATCACAATAAACTTTTTCTTTTATTTTAAAGCATCTTCAACATCAGTTTTTTGTTCGGCTCTCATATTTGATCCAAAACTTATCCTTGGGCACCAATGTAATGCCTTTAATGTTGCTCATCATGTCCTTGACAGTTTTTTCAGCTGGCAACAGCTTGAACTTTAGCATCAAATGATAGACTATAGACTTGACCTCCATCAGCGCCATGCGGTTGCCTGAAGGAGAACAGAATTTATATTTTAAATTAAAGAATTATGTATCAAAAGAGTTTTCCATACGCACCTATGCAATTTCTTGGTCCCACACCAAATGGCAGATACGTTAACGGTTTAATCTCATGTTTATTGTCATCTGAGAAGCGTTCGGGTCTAAACTCGTAGGGGTCTGCGAAATTCTCTGGATCATAGTGCAGCCCTATGATGGGTATAAAGATTCCTTCTCCCTTCTTCAACGACACAACAATCTCATTGTTCTCATCACGTATATCGACATCTGCATTACACATTCGTTCAGTTCGCGGTACGGGCGGCCATTTGCGCAATGCTTCAGAGACAACATTATCCAGATACTTCATATGCACAAGTGTATCATAATCGAGGGGTTTGCCCTGCAGTTGCTCCTCAACCGCTAGAATCTCTTCGTATAGCTTGGATTGCACGTCAGGATTCATGCATAGTTCGTAGGTAAGAAAACAGAGGCAAGTGGAGACCGTCTCAAAGCCCGCAAAGAAGAACAACAGACATTGTGCCAATAGATCATCGTCCGAGAACTTTTTGCCGCCCTCAGTGTCAGTCTCACTCTGTCGTTGGGCCTCCATAAGCAAATGAATCATATCGGGACGTATTATCTTATGTTCTACGCGATATTTCATAGCATCAAAGACCAATCTCTTGAAGTAATCAATGCTCTTCTCATCAATTACACTAAAACCCAGAGCCTGACAACGAAAAGAAGTTATTATTAAGGTGTGAAAGTTAAATAAATAGTGAGTATTTGTAGCAAACCTTCATTATCTTTGGCATCATCATGAAAAGTATACCCTTGATGATTGTCCAGGTGCTAAAAGTCGTTACAGTCTGACCGATTTTAAAGAATTGATTGTCTTTATCCTCAAACGAATTCACTTTAATGCCAAAAGCAGCCGAAGCAATCACATCGTTGGTAAACCGTGTAGAGTAATCCTTCATCTCCAGCTCAATGGAGTTGCCGCCCTTCAACTGGATTTCGCCAGCAATATATTGGACACCCAGCTCACTGCAGACATTGATCAGCTCGTACATAGTACGCATTTTGATGCCCGTGAATGTCGGTGTCAATATGTTTCTCATCTCCTTCCATTGGCGATCCTTTAGCCGAATCAGACTCTTGCTGAACAGCGGCTCAATATCATTCGCACCCATGTGATTCATAAAATGATCGAATTCTTTAATGCCCACACTCTTAATCATCTCCACATCACGCACTATAAATATGGGTTCACGCATAAAGTATAATCCATAGACCTTACAGTCCCGATATTGCATATGCTGATCGATTTGCTTCTGTAATGATGGAACTGAGCCCAGTAATTCACCTAGCTCGAAGTTGCCCATGAGTAGCTTTGGCTTCTCATGGGGAACATTGCGTTCCGTAAATGTTTGATATTTTGCCACAGCCCATTTGTAAATCAAGGCCAATAGCACGATTACAAGTGTTCCGATTATCAGATACATTGCAGGTACTTGAATTTATAACAGCTTTATAGATAGATAGATAGATATATATATATATACTTTTAGCTAACAATTTTTTTGTGTCTAACTGCGCGTTTCAAGCGCACGATTTCAACTGACATGACAAAATCAATTTAAGTACTAAGTATATGAATGAAACGCAAACTTGCTCCCCTAACTCTCTCTCTCTCTCTCTCACTGCCTCTTTCTATTTCTGTCTGCTTCAGCGGCTATTTAAATATGCTTATTGTATACAAAACTCTCTCTCTTCTATGCATAGTTTATCTTTCCTTCTCTATCTCTCTCTCTCTCTCTTTGCTCACTCGAAATAATCAAGAATTCTTATTTGTTTATAATCGCTCTCACTCTCTCTCGCTCTCCCTCCCTAGCCCTCTTTCTCTATCTATTTGCTCACTCAAATCTGCAATAGCTATTAAAATATACGAAATAAACAAGAATTCTTATTTGCTTGTTATCTCTTTCCATCTCGCTCTCTCTCTCTGTATTTTTCTCTCTTTGCTTGCTCAAATCTGCAATATCTATTAAAATATACGAAATAAACAATTATGATTATTTGCTTATAATCGCTCTCTCTCTCCCTCTGTAGTATAATTCTCTATCGAACTTACTCATAGAAGATTGTTTGCCAACAACAAAATACACTATTAAATACACTACTCAGCGACATTAAATGCTCTTACTAATATACATTACTCCACTACTTGTCCACAATTTGTATAACAAAAAAAATGTTAGAAGTTATGCCATACAGTAATAGAGTATTTAAAAGCTAATCCCCATCAACTGAAGAATACTTACTCTATTGTTAATATTCTGACAATATAGAGTATTTAAGCGTCGTTCTGGCACACAAATGTATGCTTATTGCTCACGAAAAAAGTGAGATAAGTAATTATTGAATAACAAACAAATTAAAATGATTGCTAAAGGTGTTTGTTTGGTATAGTTGAAATGGAAATGAAATATGACACGGGAATTGTATAGAAGAATATGAAATAATAGAAAATGGTTAAGAATATAATATAATATTTAAATAAATATATATATTATTGTAAATTGAGAACGCACGACAAATATTTTATTTATAAAGAATACAATGAAAATTAGAGTTGAAACTCAGCGAGGTTAATGATTACATAATATATCCATTAGGAACATTATTTCACAATTGAAGACATCATTTCAACACATATTTTATATCCAAAGTCGAACTAAATTGCATTTTAGCTTGTGCAACTGATATCAGTTGTTGTTAACTTTATTTATCAATCATTAGCTTTATCATGCATATATATACACATATTTATACACACATTAATTTACTTATATTTGCTGATTAATGTTCTGATTACTATTTTTTTCTTTCGGCTGTTGAAATGCATTTTAAACACCATCACGTCGCACGAATTTGATCCAAAATTTGTCCTTCGGTTGCATATGGAATCCTTTTAAGTTGTCCATCATGTTCTTAACTGTTTTGTTGCCTGGCACCAATTGAAATTTGCTTAGCAAATGATAAATTATAGATTTCACTTCCATAAGCGCCATTCTATTGCCTGCAAATAAATGGAAATTAAATAAGATTATTTCTAATGATGCGAACTGATTTTTCATACCAATGCAACTGCGTGGACCGAGACCAAAAGGTAAATATGAAAAGGGCTTGATTTGGTCCTTATGCTCGTCCAAAAAGCGTTCCGGCTTAAAGAGATTGGGTTCGGGAAAAAGTCGGGATCACGATGTATAGCAACTATTGGTATTACTATAATGTCACCCTTGCGAAACTTGGCCAACAACTCGTGATTATCATCGAATATATCAATATCTTTGCCACAAACACGATCCAAACTAAATGCAGGTGGCCATAAACGTAAGAGTTCTGCTATAACCAAGTCCATGTACTTCATCTTGGCCAACATATTATAGTTGAGCGGTTTTCCTTGTAGTTCCTGTTCCATCAACTGGATCTCTTCATATAACTTCGCCTGAACGTTGGAATTCATACAGAGCTCATAGGTCAGATAGGACAGGCAAACGGACATTGTTTCGAAGCCCACAAGAAAGAAGAGTACACATTGTGCTAGCAGATCCTCATCATTGAATTCAGCATGTTCCTTGAGAGACTCTGATATAATTTGAGCCTTCTGCTGCTGTTGAAACTCTCGTTTGGCCTCCATCAACAAGTGTATCATGTCCGTTCTGATAATCTTATGTTCTGTGCGATATTTCATGGCATCGAATATCAAACTGTTAAAATATTCCACCTTCTTGGCATCAAACAATCGAACTCCTAAAGCCTAAATAAATATAAATATATATTTTTAAATAAAATTATTGCAAATACTCAATAAATTTATAGTTACCTTCATGACACGTGGCATGATACCATAGAGTATAACCTTAATCATGGCTAAGCCAGAGAAATGGGCCACCGACTGTCCAGCTTTATAGAATTGATTATTTTTATCCACAAATGAATTGACTTTAATGCCAAACGCAGCGGATGCAATCACATCATTGGCGAAACGCTCAAAGTAATCCTTCATCTCCAGTTCGATCTCTAAACTATTTGAGTTTCTCAATTCGCTCTCGATGTATCTAACACCCTCCCCGCAGCATTCATTGATCAATTCAAACATTGTCTTCAGTTTGCTACCGGTAAATGACGGGGTCAACGTATTACGCATTTCCCTCCACTTGTCATCCTTCAATGCTATCAAACACTTGGAGAACAGCGACTCACTGAACTCGGGTATCAGCGTACGATGATTGGTGAAATGATCAAAGTCCTGTATGCCCACCTTCTTGATCAGCTCAACGTCGTGCAGCACAAAGAACGGTTGCCTTATATTGTAGAAGCCATAGATCTTATGTTGTTTAAACTTTAGATACTTATCGATTAGCATCTGTATGAATGGAGTGCGTCCCAGCAAAACTTTCAGGCTAAGATTTCCTATAAATGGCTTCGGTGGCTCATGAACTATGCCACGATCCCTGAACGTACGATACGGGGACATGGACAACTTATAGGCCAATGCCAGCAGCACTAACAATAGGGCTAATATGATTAGAGCCATGTTGAACTGATGCCATGCAAAGTGCGATTATAACTAAACTGCGAATGAGCTCAATTTAGGTAAATAGGATAATTCCATGACAATTTGTGGTAATTTATCTACTAAATAGTATTGATAATTGTGTGTAGATAATTATTGAGTGAAATCAAAGGGTATAGAAAAAATAATAAAAAAATATATAAAAAGGTAGACATATAAATTATAATAAAATATTAATTTAAATATTTTTAATTAGTTATTGTAATTTTATATTTATAAGAATACAAACTAGCGACACTCAATTAATTATTATTAACATATTTAAGGGCATTTAAATGTCGACTTTATTTTTGCATAAATATATTTGTATTTCCCTATTCAAGTGGCTGCTGAAAGCGATGCCTGATTACAGCCTAAATAAATAAATATCTGTATATAAATTAAGTAATTGCATTAGCATATAACAATGTTGATTGTAATTAGAGCAAAATATTGTTATTTACTAAAATATGATAACAATTTATCAGCTTAACTGATAACGCAACGGTAATTATATACTAAAGCAAACACAAAACCAAATCAATAGAATATAGAAAAAAAATACTAATAAAAAGGAATTAAATATGCAATAATTTAAAACAAAATTAAATGCAATAAATATCAATAGCTTTGCCTTAAAAGCAATAATAAAATGAGCTGGGAATCAATAACTATACCAATAAATTAATTGGAAAAAAAATTGAATAGCCTTGGGTAAGCTCAGCTGACCACTTGCACAATAATAATAATAATAATAATAATAAAAACTGCCAAATCATGTGCAGCTCAATTTGGGTAATTGAAATAGCAATAAAATTGCATTGAAATTATATTGAAATTAAACATGGGAGCCTTTGCCATACGTTGCATGATTACAAATTATTTTTTTGCCACTATAAAAACCGAAATGTCCTCAGATACAACAGACAGTTGTGACAAAATGTTTGAGGATATACAGCTTATTTATATGAATGTGCGAATCTTACGTTTCTGGGCTCTGTTGTACGATAAGAATGTGAGACGTTATATATGTTTAACGATATCCACCATTCATGTGCTTACCCAACTGCTGTACATGTTCAGCACCAACGAAGGCATCACCGGCATCATTCGCAGTTCCTATATGCTTGTCCTTTGGATAAATACATTGCTGCGAGCATATTTACTGCTACTCGATCAGGTCAGCTACTTGCAATTGATTAGCAATCTGAGAATTTACTACTATGAGCTGATGCATCTTAACGATGGCTATGTGACACGTCTCTTGGTTCAGGCGAATCGACAGGGTCTGTTGATGGCCCGCGGCAATCTGTTCTTTGGTCTGCTCACCTGCATTGGCTTTTATCTGTATCCGCTGGGTTCCAGTGAAAGAGGTAAGCGAAAGTAGCTGAATGTTTGTATTTAAAGCTTAGATTAATCTAGTGAAGCTTTTATGTGATTTTTAAGCGAATTTATGACATGTCTATGCAAGTGAAACTCTGGGAAATGTGTCAAAAATCTTATTAATAATAATAAATTGTAGCTTTAGATGAATTAAAGCTTTCATGTGCTTTTAAAGCTATTTTAAAAGTAGTTTAAAGGAGCGAAATGTAAGAAATAGGTCCTAAATAGTGGAAAATAACAGTAAGTTGTAGCTGTGGATTAATCATTTCAAGCTTTCATGCGCTTTTAAAGCTATGTCAAGCGATGTTAGAAAATGAAGTAAACTTCAAAATATATTTTAGATATTTACAACTAGAGAAAACTGTTAGTAGATTAGACTGCATTAAGTTTGTTAAAAGCTTGCATGGAAATAAGCAAATTGTAGTGCAAATAAGAACTTAACAAAGACAGTTTTCAGCTGCTTTCAAAGCTCCGTTCATATACTTATATTAAAAACTATTACATTCAGTTAAAAAGAGCTTTAAGTGTTACTAATTAATAACTAAGTGATAACATTGTACTAATTCAATTTAATAAGCTTCGCTCATGTAGGATTAATCTCACTTTAAGTGCTGTTTTCATCTAATTTCGAAGCATCTATCCTTTGTAATATTACAGTACTGCCCTTTGGCAGTAAAATACCCGGCGTGAATGAATACGCCACGCCCACCTATCAAATTTGGTTCGTCTTTCACATACTCATCACCCCCATGGGCTGTTGCATGTATATACCGTATACGAGTCTGTGCGTTGCCTTCATCATGTTCGGCATTGTGATGTGCAAGGCGTTGCAGCATCGATTGAGATGCCTGAACGATAGACAGTTAAGCAGGCAACAGCTATCACAGGAAATAGTCGAATGTATTATCTATCATCAGCGGATCATTGAGTAAGCTATGGATATTTGTGCACAACGAATTGATTTTGTGGCTCTAAAGTGAACATTCCCTAGTTACATACAGACCGTCAATAAGCTGACTACATACATATTTCTAATAGAGTTTTTGGCATTTGGTGCACTGCTATGTGCGTTACTCTTTATGCTGTTGCTGGTAAGTATATTGCGATGTGTCTGCTATGCCCACGTTTGGTTCACATTTCGTTCTTTTCCTTTTTCTGTGTTAGGTGGATTCTACGGCACATGTGGCTATTGTGGGTGCGTATATAAACATGATACTGGCACAGATATTGGCCCTATACTGGTATGCCAATGAGTTAAGGGAACAGGTGAGTGCTTGTCCTCGTTCTAACTGAATTACAGAGTTGGCTGTCAACGTTGCAGAACTTGGCCATTGCCACAGCGGCCTATGAAACCGAATGGTTTACCTTTGACCTACCTGTGCGCAAAAAATATTCTTTTTATAATATTACGTGCACAGCGGCCAGCATCGGTGAGACTTAAAGCAATTAATTACAGAATTACTTAATTTAATTACATTACATTGCGTTACGTTTAATTACTTGCAAACTGCAGATACGCTTGGGCAACATACGACCCATAACCCTGGAGCTGTTTCAACACTTGCTGAACACAACTTACACTTTCTTTACGGTGCTAAAACGTATGTACGGTTGAACTTGCCGAAATGTATATATGACACACATTGCGCATACGCCTGGTGTGTCCAAATGAAATATGTCATAATTTATTGTGACAGTTATTGTTGAGTTAAATATTTATTATTTTAAACTAATTGTCGTGATACATTGCTTTACTATATTACTTAAAACTACATTTCTTAGCCTGAAAATAGTAATTGATACTCAACAATAATAAAACTATTATATACTACAATAATTAATATTATTTCCAAGTATTGCACATTTCACAATCGCAATCACATTACAACAAGGGTAATGTATATGCAATTTTTTCAATATTTGTATTAAATTTAATTAAAAATATATAATAAATATATATATATATAATATATATAAATATATAATAATTTAAAAAAATGTATATCATAAATTAAATTTCATAACGTTCAATTATTAATTGGCATCATTTGTTGTCAACCGCACAAATATCTTCGATATTGTGTGCAATATGTGTATTTAAATGCAACGTAATTAAATAGTTGGCTTTTAATAAATAATTAAAACAAAGTAGATAAAAATCAGTGATTTAATTCAATAACACGCCTATGTGCATTAAACAGAAAAAAATGTTAATTTTATTATAGTGAAATCACAATTTAATGGTTTTTTTCAAAATGCTGATAATATTGTTTTTTAAATCAGATTTGCTATTGTTTTTTTTTTTTATATATATTATCAAAAAATGCTCGCACATTTTGTTGCGCATCATTTGCGGTTGTCGTGCGTTTCACGCTGCGTTTGCATTTTTTTTTATACCGCCCACCGACAAGCCCCATCGACCACAAATAAAAAAAAAAAAAGAAGAAAAACGCATAAAACAGTTGAAGGTGTGGCTGCGGAGCGATAAAAATTGTTTGTTGAAGTTGTCAACGGCGAACGCAAGTGCTGAATTGCCAGCAAACTGTGCGCCGTTGACTTTGAGTGGCATTCGCTAGCACCAGCAGCCAGGGGAAGGTGCTTCAGGTGTACGACACTCTCAGCCGCTGAAGCGACAACTATAACGGAATGAACAACAACAACAACAACAACAGCAATAACATTAAAAATACAATTCAATTTGGGTGCACTGTCCCACAGTATAAGGGACAATATTAAGGTCAAAATGTTAAGCATTTTCTGTGAGGAATTTAAGTAAATATATAAAGATAAAATATGGATAGTAAATAGATATTAAACATTGCCAAATACTTTAGCAGAGCTTTAATTAATTGGCATAAATGCCCTATTTTTAAGCTCAAACTACTTGCTAACATCGCCAGCATAAAGAGTATGAAATACTTCCTCTGAGCCTCAACTATTCACTTGCATTTAAGCAACATTTATGAAATCTCAAGAACAAATTAAATGAGCTCTTTTTTTCTGCTTTATTTGTTAGAAATAGTAAGTTGTCCACTTTCGTTAACAGCTTGGTCTTTTGTACAGCTGTAACCAAGTTATAATAACAAATAATTAAATTAACTAGAATATTGAACAGATGGTAATAATAACTAATATAAAAAAATTAAACATTCACTTACAATTTCAAATAATAAAATTAAAATAAAATAAAAAAATAATATATTATAATAATAAATAAATAATTAAATAAAAATATCATTAAGAAATTAAATATAATCTTATTCCCAATTTAGTGCACAACTTGTGCGAGACAGTGTAAGTTAAAACAATTTTTATCAATTGAATTGATTTTATTTGAACAGCATTTAATTTAATTAACGTTAACACAGACTGACAGTTAATAGAAACTAAAACCGGGCAGACCAGTGTTGTCATAGATCTCGCTGACGGAGCACAGATTGATGAATGCCGGATTCCGTCCGGTGCGGCATTCGGTGGCCGACCTATCACCGCTAAGATAAACCGGCGCATTCACATCGTTGCCCCGCACAAAGTTGCATGTCATATACTGATGTGTGCCGAGCAGCCACTGTCCGGCATTGTTGGTGGTGTTGCGCGTCTGGCGGAGTATGCCACAGCCCACATGGGTGGTGCTGTCCCTTACCAATTGTGTGAAGTATGCAATGCACTTGCTAATGCGAAAATAACGAATTCTATTTGAGAGACAATCACGAGCAGAGCACCAGAGTGGTGCTGGGAACTGAGATTCTCTTACCTATTAATGGGTGGACTATATGCAATAATATCCCGCATGCTGCACTCCTTGTATTCCGCAAACATTTGCTCCAATGTCGCATTGATTACCTCATCCTCGGTATGATATTCAAGTGGGGCATCGGTGTTGCCCTCACTCGGCTCACTCTGCCAGCCACCCTCGGCCACCACCTGTGCCACATTCCGAAACTGTTCACTGTTGCGGCAATGATCATTGACCAAAGCACAACGCTTCACATTCAACTCCGCAAAGCTGGCCAACTCCGGATCCCATTGCAAGGTGGCCATGCGTGTGGCGGGCTTAAAGCCCATAAGATCGCCGCAGGCAATACGATCACGATAGGCATTCAATGCATTTAAAATCATATTGCGACGATCCGTTGTAATTCGCACCACATGCGCATCTGGACTGCAATTATCTGCCAGCTCCTGCAATGCAGCAAGTCCTGTAATGGTCAAGTCAAGTCACACTGAATGCATCTGCAACTTACGCCAAAATTATTGCAAGCAATGTGCCGTTCAGGTCCCGGACACAGCACGGGGTCACAGTAGTCAAAGGCCCTGATACTTGGCCAAAAGCAGAGCTGACATAGAGCGGCCAGCAGGCAGGTAGTGTACAACATGTCGGTTACCCAGGCAACTTGATCAGCTCTCGCCCAGACGCACACTCTCTTATAGAGTTGGCAAGCAAATCAATTAGACGCCAAGCATAGCTATCAACTGAGCATACCCGACCAAATTGGCCACGGTTAAGCTCTCGATCATGCACAGCAATTGATATGAGTAATAATAACATTATAACAATTTATTTAATGTTGTGCACAACCCGGTTTTGCCACAATCGGCTGCACATAGTTGTGATCGACTTCCTCGTGGGGATGACAAAGGAATTCATATAAACTATTTCGACCACTTTCGCAAAGCTTGCCAGGCACACTACCCACCACATAGTGTGGCATACCATTGACATTGGCACGAGCAAAATTACAGACCATGGTCGCCGATGAGACACCATCTGGATTGAGATTCGCGGTCATGCGCACAGCGCAACCCATGCGATCTCCTTTGTCCTGTATCAAAGGTATATAATGTCCCACGCAGGTGCTAAAAGCAAATAAAGTAATAGATATGATTACAAATGTATTCAAATGACGCTCACTCACCCCTCGGCTGTGGGATGTATGTGATTCTCAGCATCCATGCGACAACCTTCGATGTCAGCAAACCAATTGGGCAAAAATATGTTTATCAGATCATCGGCCAGAGTCAAAAAATTCTTCAAAGTGCCCGACAGCTCAACTGTTGCCACATATTTATATTTTTCCGTATTCGAGCAGAGTTTACCCTGCCGATCGCAATAGTGAGCCAACACCTTGGCGCCATAAGCCAATTCCATATCCCAGGCCATGGTGGGCATTCGTGCCGCCGCAGACATGTTGAACAAACCGCTTGCCACACGATTGCGAAAGACATTCACATACTGGAGTATTTGCTGCCGCAGTGTGCCATCAACATGCAGATAACGATGCTCTCCCACTCCGCATTGCCTCATAAATACCTAAATATAAATACAAATATATATTAATATAGTTATATAGATATGATTAATAACTAAATTGCTTACTTACTATTTTCGGTATGCAGCCTATATGTGTTGTGCCCTCTGCACAATATTTCTGTTCACATCGTGGCTTGCCGCAATTGGGACACGAGGACGCATAAATACAGCTTACGACTGCCAGCAGAATCAGCAACTTATAGAGCATTTTCCAAAGTGAATTTTCGTTGGGCCAGCGTGGCCACAATCAATGTGAGAAGTTAAGCGTTTATGACTTAATGCAGCTGCTTGGCTTAGCAGTTATTTATTAACAATTGGCCACAGTTAATAGCATTTAATATGGCTAACAACCTTGGCTAACAGCTGTAGATGCCTTAGGGATTTAACAGTTAACAGTCGACTGTAGTAACAATTTAGAAGAATTGAAATATAAGAAATTGGCAATCAAAGCAGGCTAACAATTTAATTTGTTTAATTTAATTTCATCATTTCAGATTTATTATTTACTATTCTTACTATTCTTTAATATTTATTATTAGTTATTCATTATATCGTTTATTATTTATTTTGAATTATTTTTATATTTAATTATAATTTTTTAGTTTGTATTATTTATTTTTTATTTTGTATTATTTATTATTTATTTTGTATTATTTATTATTTAATTATTATTATTTACTATTTAGTATTTACTTTTCATTATTTATTCTTTATTATTTTAATTTATTATTTATTTAATTTTAATATTTATTATTTGAAATTGTGAAAAAACTCAAGTTAAACAATTTGATTTGAATTTAACAATCGTTAGTCCCTTTTGATTGCAACTGTGATGCAGACTCTTAATCTTAGCCTCAATAACAATAACAATTCCACAGAAAGGAACAAAATGCAGACTTCTTATCATATTCGCTGGAAATGTTCACGTAAATAATCCAAAATATGCCGGATTGATTGAAATTTCTTGGAATTGTGCCCCTGGACAGCTTACCCCAAAATTAATCATGCTATACATACATTAATAGAATAAATCAAATAATTTAATTTCATCAGAAATTGTAACAAAAGTAAAATTGTTTTTCAATAGAAATTTAACGTTTTGTTGTTTGCTTTTTTTGTTGTTTCGTTCGAAAATGCTTTAAATTATGCATAAACTAACATAATTTGTTGCAAGTCAGACACATTTATTAATAGTTTTCATTGTTTTTAAGCATTGTTCTTAAGTTCATAATATAAATTAAAAATAAGTCGCTCTTAACATATTTACAACACAACGATGTGTGAATAATGACTAAGGAAAAAGTGTATTGGGTTCGATAACAATGAATGGCTCTACACATTGGTTCTTTGGATGTCCTATAGTATACATATATATATACAAGAATATATATCAGTTTATATAGACAGCTGTGAAGCGTTTGTTGTATTGTTTTTGGTCGCAGTTTTGTGAGACGTAATACAGCATGGAATGCGGGGCAAATGAATGTATGTTAAATGATTTACAGATCAACTGAATCAAGCGTATCAATCGTATCAATAGTTGGGATTATAAGGCATTTGCTTCTCATAGCCGTTGGGCACAACGCTGGGACCAGGATTGGCCATGGCCATATCATACGTGGGTGGATTCATATTCGCCGCACCATCGCCAGGATATGGTTGCACGGGTGGATAGGGTGCTACATGTGGTTGCACGCTGCAATTGAAAATACAAAGTAAGGTAAGTTGTGGCTTTCTGAGTTGTGGTTAAATCAATTTAACATACCCAGGCATCGGTGGCTGTGCCTGTGCAGGCATAGGCATAGGCATCACGGTTATATTAGGACTAGAGAGAGAGAGAGAGAGAGATGTAATTAGTAGATATCTGTGGCAATTTGCAGCAGTCAAAACTAACCCCGTAGTCTGTGCAGGATATGGTGTAGGGTATGAATTAGTCTGATAGTTTCCAGCTGGCAGTGTTGTCACTGGATAGCCACCAGGCGCTGTGTGCGTGGCCGATGTAACCACAACGGGTGCTGCAAATTGTTAAAAAGTAAAATAAAATCGATTACAAATCAATTGAAATAATTTAATTATACTATATATAATACTTGATGTTTAAGCATTTACCACGTTCATTTAATACATGGACCACATTTTTAGACGCTGCTGCACGTCTTTTCAAGCACAATACCGTCGTGATAAGCACAAACATCATAAATCCCAGGGATAAACCAATAATGAGTCCTGCTGACATTTTATTTGGTAATCACAATGTGATCGCAATCTTTCACAATCGTTGCCTCTGAGATGGCAATACCAACTGCGTGCTGAGTACACTCAGAGCCAAGTGTAAGCATTCAAACTTATAAAGTGTTTATATAAGTAATGACTGATAAGCCTGATACGCATGTATTATTCTTTATTTTATCAAGAATTTCCCGTTCATAAAGTTAACAATCGGACGCTTGTAAATTCTTAAAAATACACAACACATAAGAGCTACTTCCTACTTATATGTATATTAGTTTTATTATGCTGCATTTAGACTAGTTATAAGCATTTGTATTATGCTGTGTTCAGTCTAGGTACATGTATTAGTCTGACCATTTGCTGAATTATAAAGTTATACAGTTGTCTGTCAGGTGAATGTTAAACATTTTAACGCTATCAATTATTTAACAGTTGTAAACGTAGCTTAATTAATTTTAATTATTAAGAATATTCTGTTAACAGCTGCCTTACAATTGTCATATTTAAATATGATAAATAATTGCTGTTAAATTCATTTGCGATCTCTGTCTGACATGACAAGTGTGAACATGGCTTAATTAAATATTAACTCAATTATTGGGACGTAAAGAACGCAGTCATACAGTTGACTGCAGGACAATTTCATAGTCTGAGCTGGATTAATTGTGGATAAAATCGATAGATGTAAACACACACACACTTTACCATTGAGTTCCAATTGCAATTCTCTTCTCTTTTTTACATAAAAACCGCACACACACAAGCCAATGTTGAAGATGACAATTAGAATAACACAAATTAACCAGATGAGAAACACTTCCATTGGCAAGTGACACACGTAACGCTGTCAACAAGAACACAAAGTCAACTGTCTGTCAACAGACTGAATATTTATAGTTTTTCCCCAATGAAAGTAAACCAACTTAAGCTCTTATTAATTGATAATTTATGGTACTTTTTAGGCTTAATTTGATGGCGTTTATAATTTATTGAAATTGATAATAAAATAAAAAAATAGATGAGCAGAGAATACAAATTTTAAATTTTATACAATAAAGAGAACAAACTATTATTCCGACAGAAAATATAGCTGTTCTAGTTTCAACACAGTTAAAGCTTAAATTGGAGCTATTAATAATAGGGAAAGTTTTATTTTTTCAATATACTATAGCGATATATCTCGCTTATCAGCTGTTATCAATACACACACACACAGACAGGTATAACAGAGATATATATATATAAAAACAATGAGTCAACCCATTGACAAACCTGCACCCTTCATTAAATTCGCTCGCCGATTGCGGCCGCGTGTTAGGAACACCGCAATGGAGGTCATAAAAAATACGGAAAATGTGAAAAACAATATCCAATAGATGCCGGCATTGTCCATGGCTAAAACTGAATCTCAAATAATTTAAAATCAATGTGCGAACAATGCAAGAAACGCGCCACGACTAAAAGAGAAGTGCACAAAGAACTGAACAACAACGAAACTTAAAAAGATAACAATAAAATGCGCAAGTCATGCCGTAAATTAGCAACAATTGAAAAGGGCAATCTGAAGAATCATAAAGATTGCAAAAGCTTTTTTCATCACTTACTCAAATCTTCCAAAGTTTTCACACGTCGCTGTTGACGCTTATAATGCAGAGCATAGCTGATCGTACCGAAGATCAAGCTGTAGCTAAAGACCTTTAGGAATACCCTTAACAAGTGCGTAATGAGCAGCAAATGGGGATTGTAACTGTAATGGGAACTGGACTCAAGCGAATGCGTAGAGTTCTGCATGTTCAGGCAGCTTTAGAAAAACTAAACTTGGACAAACTCCTCATGAAATTAATAAACTATAAATGCAATTAATGAGCAAACTAATACGTGCTTAATCTAAGTATCTATTCATAGTTTCAATTCAGCTGAGTGTCTTTTAGTATTAATGATTATTGAACCACTATGTATATACATAAACTATGGTGACTGTTGTCAGTTGAGTGGTGAGCAATGCACAATCAATTCTAAATAATTTACATTTATAACTAAAGTAATAATAATAGAATTTATTTTAAATTATAAACATATTATTTAAAGTGAACGAAGCATAAGAAGAAAGTGATATTATTTGAATTATTATTAAACTAAATAAAACATATAATAATTAAATATTAAATGTTAAGCTTACTTTAAGTTTAAATGAGTTTTTCAATCAACAATCTGAATTACAACCCTTTGCTTATCTAACAATGCAACTCTCCATCAAAAATTTACTTGTACTCC
The DNA here is from genome assembly GCA_018901825.1 of Drosophila funebris. Lineage (NCBI taxonomy): Eukaryota > Metazoa > Arthropoda > Insecta > Diptera > Drosophilidae > Drosophila > Drosophila funebris. Next base: position 751,567 of record JAEIFK010000271.1, read on the forward strand.
ATGTTTACGCTGTTATCAATTCAACACTTTATTAAAATATTGCCGCTGTTTCTTTTAACACACATCAACAGGTTTTAGTTTAGTATAAAAGTTATGATATCACTTTCACTGCATACAATTTTCTCTGCTTTTTTAACACTTGAGCTCGCGTTTCTTCTTTGTCTATAAACCAAGCATAGACCATGATCAGAGTGCATAGTATAATTAAGACAAGAGTTTCATAGATTATGAAATTATAATCAAGTTGCATTCGATCGGTTAGAAATGCCCAATAGGCGGTTTCAAATATTGTTGCATTCATATTGAATGTTTAACCCGAACTCCGAATGATTCACTCAATATGCGAGCATATATGAACTCAAACAGCGCTCTTCTATTGATTAAATAGCTCAATTAACATTAATTACTCCTTATTTTTGTCATTACAACTTTCTATTGACTCAATACAATAAACCTGGAACTCCAACTCTTATCAATATTCTTTGCCTTATCACTTGTTAATGTGTACTCACTTGAATCATCGCTAATTTCTATATCCTGATTATCATCTGTATTATCATCAATATCAAAGTGATAATAATCATCGTCAGTGCGATGCCTGCCACAACAACAATCCGAACCGTAACGCAACATGACAACAATAATAAGAACAACAACTATAAAATAAAGACCAATCTGTCGATTATCAAGCACCATCGAGCGTGTTCAATACACACACTTTGAAAACAAAGAAACGAATGAAGTATGTTATAGAAAACGCATTGGAATACTTTGCATTTCATATATAGAACTTATCACGGCTACTTGGCGAATGTATGATTAGTCAGTAGAGGCTGCATCAGCGGTCACATATTTATTTATAGGGACTGAGTTGTAAAATAACTTAAAGCGAGATTAGCCTTAAGTATTATTTCCAATGCACTATTTTTTTTTTTTTTTTTTTTTTTTTTTTTTTAAATCATATTTATTTGATACATTATAGCCTACTGTTACTATTAATAATAACTTATACTACAGTGAATTTTAATTTCAACAAAATATGTACATCTGTATGTACATACTTAAACCTAGATAATTGGGTGAGATAATATACATGTTAATTGAGGATTATTATAATGATCTGTTGTGCAGATCAGATGGGTGAACTTTCTGGAGTCTCCTTCTCGCCCTGACTCCATGGATTCGTCTGCTTCTCAGAAGCCTTTGCGCCAGCTGGTTTGGGTGATTTGCAAGCCTGTTCAGGTACGCAGCAGCTTGGTGATTAATAACGTCGCCGATTTTCGGTACGTTGAGCTCGTTTTCAATATCTCTAGTACGAACGTACCATGCCGCGCCAGACATTCTTCGCAACACTTGGGCTTGCACTACTCGTATCTTGCTGAGGTTGGTTTTAGATGCTATACCATATACCTGGATACCGTATCTCCAGATGGGTGCGAGGATGGCCTTGTATATGTTTGCCTTGTTGGAAAGCGATAGCTTATTCCTCGCATTGAGAAGCCAAGCCATGCTCCTCGCCTTTGCCTTGAGGCGCCCAGCTACATCGGTTATGTGGCGCTGGAATGTTAGCCTCTTGTCCAGAGTGACGCCAAGGTATTTATGGGCCTCCTTGTGGGCTAAGAGTTCTCCATGTATGAAGACCCCAGGTGAGGTGCCTTTTCTAAGTGTGTATGTGACTGATACACACTTATCGGGGTTTATGGCAATGTTCCATCGGTAGGCCCAGTTCTCGAATTTTTTTAAGTAGATCTGGAGTTGATCTGTGGCTGTATAGACACATTTGTCCCTGGACAGAACCGCAGTGTCATCCGCAAAGGTGGCTATAAGCAGATTGTTGGGGTCGGACATCGGCATGTTGACGGATGCTGGCATGTCATTCGTATACAGGCTGTACAGTGTTGGACCCAATACGCTGCCCTGAGGTACACCTGCTCTGACTCTCTTTGCTTGAGAGGATATCCCGTCCTGAACAACTTTAAAGGAGCGCTCGTGAAGGAAACTCTTGATGATTAGGTAGAGCTGAGGTTTAAGAATTCCTTTCAGTTTATGCAGAAGCCCTGCATGCCACACTCTGTCGAAAGCCTATTGTATATCCAGATAAGCTCCAACGACATACTCCTTCCGTGGAATCCATCCAGAGCAAAGTTTACGACCCGGTGGAAGTTGTTCTGGCGTACCGTGACTAAGCCTGAATCCAAATTGGAATTTTGGCATTGCCTTTTTGACTGCACTGGTCTCCAACATTCTTCTTAGGATACACCTCTCCAATATTTTGCCTAACGCTGGCAAGAGGCTTATCGGGCGATACGCCGGAAGGAGACTGATTGGTCTGTATGAGTTGACCTCCGTTGGTTGCTTCCCAGGCTTGGGGATCATGGTAATCAGTGCCAGACTCCCCCAGATCCTTCTTCTTTTGGACCCGCCCACTTAAATCGTATTCATATTAATATTAGTTCAGCGTGAAAGTATGCAGTATTAAATGTGAGTATTTCGAACTTGTGCGTTGTTTTTCAAGTTTTCCAACAAATTTTGGGACGTTTTCTGCGATTCAGCACTTTATGAGGCTCCCTGAATAACCCCCCCAGGTAGAGTGCATGTTAGATTTGCGATACCTCACTCCCCTGCCCCGCAAATCGCGCCTGAAGACAAAACTTGTACCGCCCACGCCCACGCAGACGCTTCAAACTTGGCACGTGCATGGAGAGCACCACGTGGAAGCGATGCTGAAAGTTTCATTAAGATCGGTCCACAAATAAGAAAGAAATCAGAAAAATAAAACTGAAAAAAACTTCCGTTACTCGTTTTTTTGCCCCGCCCCTTTTCAAAAATTCCGAGTTTTTTGGTGCGTTTTGTTCGGTTGGAAGGGGTGATTCGAACGGTACAAAAAAAGTGTTCTAGGGGGCGGCTGGTTTTCGAAAAAAACGCGAAATAAAAAAAAAAAATTACGAATTTGAAAAGCGCGCGCAGTTGAAATTCATTGCCTACTTTCCAGCGGGTAATTAAATTGCACTATTGAGAAACGTGTATGCTACAGTTTTTGGTAAACATTGAATTAATTATACTCTATCTAAATTAAGGTACATTACAATTAAGGGAATTTATGAAACATCAATGAAACACAATCAATTGATATATAATAAAAAAAAAAAAATTAATATAATCAAATAGACCAAACAAACAATAAAAAAAGAATAAAAAATATAAATAAAAATAAATAAATGGAGCTACATGTAAATATATTGCATGCAAATATTAGTTAATAAATAACAAAATAAACATAAACATATACAAAATAATAAAAAATAAATATATAAGTTATTTAAATGAGAACAATTAAACTAGTAAGTCACCAGCGCAAATTAATGAATAATTAACTTGTAATTTAAATAAATAAAATTTTAAAAACATTATATATATTTACAATTATAAAGTCCATTACGTTGCTCGTGTTTCTTTCGCTGTTGCCGTCGCCTGAGGCACAAGCAACAACAATTCAAGCAGCATGCACCAAAAATAATGGCAAACACAAATATGGCAAGTCCACAGAAAACTTTATCACTTGTATCCCGTGGAAATGTATCGCTATCCTTTTGATAGTTTCCGTGAATAAAACTATTTGGAAAGTGCATAACATCACCGTCCATGCGAACCGGAATCGAGGCTTGATCTAGCGATACAAATGATGTATGCATTCTAACAGTTAAGAACTGAAACACGTTTGATTATCACGACACAACAACGGCAACTGAGTCAATAGAATTAAATTCAAAAGTTGTAGCCACAAAGCGAAGCTTGTAAACTGGAAAATCCCCAAGCGGACAGAGCAGTGCGTCATAAAGTTGCTAAAGCGAAGGGAAATCTTACAAGAATGATTGGAAATTCTATGTTGAATTGTATAATCGAAATGCAAATGATAAAAAGAGTTTAAAAGTTGACAAACAAATGAATCATTGAAGTCCATTTAAAAACCACTCACCGGCATGTCGAAAGAGTTGCACGTACATTTTGACAATAAAACAACAGCGTATAAAATGAATTGTTGCAACGATGAAGACGATAGTCAACATTAATACAGCCAATGGCAGTAATGCCAGCAAATCCATTGCCGTCTGCTTAACCAAAATTCATTATCCGTTCAGCTCACAACGAATTCACAAATGCAAATGATTCTTCTAGCATGGCAAACAGAAAACCGGCAACTGCGAATGCCATTTACAACCAGAAATGGGTGAGAAGCAAAAAAAAATAAAAGAAAAGCAGCTGCTATCGCTGGAGTTCACAAGAAAGAGATCCAAAGAAATGAATGTCAAATCCAAAACAGTTGCACAAGGACCTGTTGCCTGTTGTCTCCTTCATATCGAATAAAATGAAGACAAAATAAGTATAGCAGACTTTTCAGTTGCAACACATTATACAATTCTATGGCTGGAATTGTCATTTGAAGCAACGCGTCGCCTTCTTGTCAATGACAGCTAAAGAGGTTTACAAAGCGAATCGATTGAAGAACTTAATCAGTTGCGCGTTTTTATTATTTGCAATGATTGTGCGGCAATGGAAAGTTTTGTTCTTTATGTGGCAAGTATTTATATTTCTAATGGTAAGCAAACTGTTCAGTTGTGGCATGCAACTTAAGTCGAATGCATGCACAACAACTGACCTTATCATAAATAGAAGCCCAGCTATTATCAAAATGCAATAAAAGCGTATAATAAACTATAAAGCAAGGGTAAATCAAAGCTGCAATAAAAATAAAGCAATATCAAAAGATATATAACACTTAAAACGCAACATTACATAGATACCCTGTATCTTATTCTAACTGAGGAAAAAAAGATTTTTTATACCTAATTTAAGAATATTCTAAAAATTCAAATTAGAAAATGGTTTGGCGCTTTAAATATTTAGAATAAATAATATATTTATACCTTAAGTTAAGATCTCTACACAGTGTTTTAAATAAGGCAAATATCTACTTTACAGGGTATATATTATTTTATAAACGAATAAAGTTAAAACATAGGCACCATATCTTTTCAATTCCAAGTCGAATTCCATTTCTGCAGAAGCGGAACTCTGCACTGCAGCAAGCAGTGCAACTAACACCGTTTGGATCACAGCGCTCAATGTGGATGCTAAGTTCGGTCACCTGCAGCTGCTTACACATACATGCAGGCTGACTGCAGTGAGTTTGCCTAACTGATCACACACACACACACACATGCTGTGAGCAAGCACTGCAGAGATTTCCCTCTGACTCGCTCAGCTGTTCACCCATGCATCTATGCCAACTGCCGTGAGCTTGCTCTTCTGTTCACACATACACACGCACACACTCTTAATGTAGCAAACTCGCTGAGCAGCATCGATGGCTCTCTGCAGTTCTTTCTCAGCTCTCTCGTAATAGATTAGAGTTTGCAGATCGTTCAACAATGATATATATATATATTTATATATATCTACATATATCTACGGCATTCTCTACGCAACTTCTCTGCACGCATCTATTAGTTTAGTTTATCTTTATGTTTGTCCGCACTTATAGATTATTATGTTCTCATCATTTTGTCACGCAATTCCGATAACGTCAACTCAATTAATTATTGTTCTTTTCTTTTTTCTTGGGTTTTTTTAATAATATATAAATAATAAATATTAAAGCTAGTTATATATGAGTATTGATATTGTCTCGAGTCAAGTTTTCTGACCTACAGACTTGCACACATAATCCAAAACAAAGTACAAACAATCCAACTATAAATACAATAATTCCAACATCTTTAAGCAATTGCTCGCTTAATGTGAGCAAAAGCAACTGATACAATGTAAAGTCTCATTATAACTAGAAAAAGCGCTGGCAACAAGTCGTTTTATTAGACGGGTTGCATGCCAAGTTAGCCGGGCTTAGTAGCCCAAAAAATATATATTTACAATGCGAATTTTTGTGGTAGAATGGCGACAATGAGTGACAACAAAATTATTTATTTATACATTGTCTGCTGAGAATTAATTAGCAACAAGTTTTGGGGTTTAAAGTATAAATAACACTGCTTGTGGAGCTTGTGTAAGTTGCTCCAAGCAGTGCATGCGCATGTCAGAGTAAGCAGTAATTTCATGCAGTGCAAATATCCCTCTAGAGAATTATTATACTTTTATTAATAGTTAAATAAATAAAGATTTCTATACATAAAATATGATCTAATTTAACAATTAAAATACATCAATGTACAGTCAACATTTTGAATATTCTATAGTTGGTTAGAAATAATACTTATTTATCTACTCAGGTATCAAAGGGGATGATCGTTTTGTGGTACTGTATTTAACAAACAGAAGAGGGTATCTCCGACTCTATAAAAAATATGTATATATTCTTAATCAGCAACAATATTCAAATAATGCGTTAGTATATACAGTGTGTCTGCCCAGTTACAGTTATCGAGTATCTCACAATCGAGCACACTCGACTGTAGACTGCAGCTTGCTTACGTGTTTGTTGTTGCTTGCGATTTTTGTTGTTTCTGCATATAACGATCGTGAGGAAGCCGACGAGCACAAAGACTAGTAGACAGAGTAGCACAATTGTGGAGACTTGCAGACTAAAATCGTTGGGTTGATGTGCCATTTTATATGATTAACTATTGACTATTAATTAGTAACTATTATTTATTTAGTTTATTAACTATAAATTCGATTGATATTCATTTGATATTCTGGCAACATTCACTTTCGAACTACGCGTTGTGCATTTCTTTGGCGCTGGGCGGTAAATGAATCGCTTGCAAGGCGATTTCTTATTTTAAAGTAACTTAATTGTGGCTTGAAAAACCAGTAAGTAATATGATAAGATATGGCAGTTAGCTTGTGACGTCACAAACATCAAATAAACCAATACGCAGTAAAAATTATAAATGTTCTAAAGTGGACACAGAATTTACAACTATGTTGTGCGTCAATCGAATTCAGATTTCTTTAACGGTTTCTTTTCAATTCGTTTCGTTTCTTTATGTTTTGTTTCGTTTCTTTTATTTTTTTATTAGCCAATAAGGTTCCCTAATGGACGCTGCGTAAGCCCAATTGCAAATGGGAACTTCCTCGTATCGCCCCTGATAATCTTTATTTGGGTCGACGTCTGCTAACGTCAGTAATGATTATCGATTACACATATTTACCAAGATCTTGTTTCTCACATCAGTCTGTCAAAAAGTTAACATGAACTTAAGACAAGCATTTTTTATCTATAATAAGTACTGGGAATTTTAATCACCAGTCGTGATCGCTAATCACCAGTTCAGGCCAGTCAAAGCAATCTTCTTAAGCGTTCAAAATAAACTTTCCATCAATAATCAAGTTTAAATAATAATCAAGTTTAATCTAAATTGAATTAAAATAAGCTAAATAAAAATTAAAGTAAATATATCTAAATAAAATAATAAAAAAAAATAGATAAATAAAATAAAACATCAAATTAATAAATAAAATTAAATATTTTAAAATAGTAATAAATTTCTATATTATGTCAAATAAACGTAATAAAACTTGTAAATAAAATATCGGACATAATTAATTAAGTGTTTGAGTGCAATGTTTTGACTAACAAAAGACTCGTGAAAAATGAGTTGTAGTATATGTTTAACAACAAATGAGAGCAAAACTTAATCAATAAAGTAATAAAATACATATACATAAATGCAAATTCTTAAATTGTTGTGCATTATTTTTATTAGCACTTGACAAACAACAGCCATTAATTTGATAGTATTTCACAATTTCACTGACGTCAATTAAACAATCTACACAAAGTGTCAAATTTTAATATGAGATCGTTGGATTTTCCAATGAAACAGTTAATAATCAATTGGCCAAAATGGCAATGCAAATGACAAATATTATATATGCTACTTAAGGAGGGATACGATAAGATTGACGCCAAGGTCAAATTCCAGGAAGGAACATTCTAATCCTATACTCCAATGATAAGATGCCCTTCGTAGGAAATGTGTTATACTTCTTCGAATATTTATGTCATCATTCAAGTAATAATTTTCACTCACAATTGGTAATCACTGTAGTCGCCGCCAAGCGCATTCTACGCACTTTCAATATTCGCAATATGATGAACAACACAACGATACAAAATATAACCAAAATTGGTATCCAAATACCGAGATATATATAGACCATCTTGATGGGGAATAGGGAATAGGGAACTACGCGTGGGGTTACAATAAGTTCGAAAGTCTGTCGTCTACTGAATGATATTAAACATGTGTATGCCTTCAATTTAGGGTTCTTATCAAATTTTCATAATTTATCTATTTAAAAAAAAAAAGAAAAGAAAAAGAACCTAAAGTTATCTATGTATAATTGCGCTACAGTTGGTGAGGCATATTGAAAGTATTGTGAAGTTGAGCTTAACAGACTCAAATATGGAAAGTTGTATATTTTTGTAAATATAATAACAAATGAAGAGCTTTAGAAAGAGAGTTAATCATATATTGGTATGTACTATATGGAAAATACTTGTCTTTTAAATTTAAGTGTAACTCAACTTAAGGTAAGAGAGTCACGCCAACAGCTTGACAATTGAAACGAAGACCTTAGATAAGATAATACACAATTAAATAGATAATTATTAGTCATTCGACAGCAGATAACATGTACATGTACCTACATATGTACAAGCTGATAAATATAATTGAATTACATATAATCAATGTTTATACATACATCAAAACATTATTAACATTTAATTTAAAGCAAAAGCAAATGCGAAAGCAAGGCAAAGAAATAAGTCATACGCTTTTGTTTACGAAAGAGAGGGTCTGGCAAAGTGTACAAATAAACAACAGACACACACTCACACATGCACATGTGTGTAAGTATATGAATTTATATTCATAGTAGAGTAAAGCATAAAGATATGAATCAATTCATTGATGGTACAAGAATTTGAAACCGCATTGATTGACGCTTACAAGTGTCAAGTGCGAATTGTATAAATAATATAAACAGCTTAGTCATTAAAATATTGCTTACTCTATAGTTATCAAATGCACACACGCATACACACATTCATATATGCATATATATGCATTATTATATGCATATTTATATACATGTGTATTAATCCCCATTTTTCAATATCCGGCAATGAGTCATCGTGTCACAAGATTAAAGTGGATTTACTTACTTGATAGCACTGTGCCGCGTCGTTGGCTGGAGCAGCAATAGCCACAGCAGCTCATTATGAGGAACGTCAATAGAAAGAATATAAAGATGCCCCAGAAATCCATCGCGAAATCTTCCAAATCGTCCAATTCGTCAAAATGACCCACTGTCATTGTGAAATCACAGAGATAAGACATTAATACATATTCTATACTATGCACAAATGTAATAATTGAACCAAAATTGTAGCATACTCACGTTTTATGCCTTGTTGCTAGTCGTCAGAGAGCTGCGGTTTAAGTTTGTTAATAATTAATTTATAAATTCCACTTGTTGCAACAAATGCCACTCGTTTGTTATTATTCCGCTCTCGTTTTCTCTTGTAATTTGCAAACGTGTAACTTTACGAATGTGTGCTTAGAGCTTATTACGTACCGAAGTTTAGCGAATTGAATTGATTAAATTAACTTTATGGCACACGTTATCTTATCTCTATATAGTGAAAGATTACTAATCTTTTATTTCTCCCCAGTTTGGCTTTGTTGCCTGGCCTTTAATACCAACCATCGATGGTTCGTTTTACAGCACTACAAAACTGAGCTGTGTTTAGTAGGCACAAAATCAGCTGTTGTCTATCGATAGCTTATCGCAATATCGATTTAGACAAAGTAGTCTGGAAAAAATCAGAAAAACAACAAAAAAAAACTTGAGGTGAATATTATAATAATTAGGAAAATAGCTTATTTAAATATTTAATTTATGTCAAGCAACGCTAGTGGTATTAGTTATTTGATTTTGGGCATTTAATCGATAGTGAGTAACGTGCTTAGTGTTTGTTAGAAGTACTACACTCTTATACACACTGCTTTGCAATTTTTATCATGGCGATTTCTTTTTGACATTTGACTACAACTGGGCGCACGTGTTTTTCGGGCTTAGCTCTGTGCTAAATTATAGTAAAATCAAAGTAATTTCTGACTGTATTTTGAACACATCTAAACAAAAATATTAAATATTTCGTATTTTGATTGTTGTGCGCGCGTGTGTATTACAGATGAATCCAGAAAAGCTTAAGAAGTTGCAGGCACAGGTGCGCATTGGCGGCAAGGGCACCCCACGCCGCAAGAAGAAGATTGTGCACTCGACCCCGGCAACCGATGACAAGAAGTTACAGTCATCGCTGAAAAAGTTGTCTGTCAATACCATACCCGGCATTGAGGAAGTGAACATCATTAAAAATGATGGCAGTGTCATTCATTTCAACAACCCGAAGGCGCAGGCATCTTTGCCAACGAACACGTTCGCCATTACCGGTCATGGCGAGAACAAGACGATCTCGGAAATGCTGCCAGGAATCCTGACGCAATTGGGTCCCCAGGATATCAATCAACTGAAGAAGATTGCATCAGAGATCGCCAGTAAGAACAGCGCTGCTGGTGGTGCCGCTGCCGGCGCCGCTGCTGCGGATGCTGCTGATGATGATGTGCCCGATTTGGTTGAGAACTTTGAGGAGGTAGCAATTGCTGGTGCCAGTGCTGAGCAGGCCAAGAAATCTGGTGAAGTTGCGGCATCTGCCTAAGCAACAACAACAACAAAACAATACATATACACACACACACACATTAAAACAAACACACACACACACACTACATACGAACAGAAGTTGAAGCCAGTGGACGAATACCTTTAACTTCTCTTCTGCTATTGGGGGTCATGCTACACACAACAAATACTATACAAAATAAAGGCATCCAAGTGATCGCTGAGAACAGAACACACATAAAATATAATAATTATATTAATATATTAAGGGTATTTTCAACTTTAAAAATACTAAATAGTTATAGTTGGAAGCGCGCGCATACGCGAAGGCAGAATAACAAACAAGAAAAAAATATGTACAAGAAAATTATGTATTTCCAAGCGATTAAAGCACGTTTCCACTACACATACAAAAAAACAAAACAACCACGTTTCCACTCACACATTAAATGCCGCATTCTCTTGTTTTGCCTCCCACAAACAACAACAAGCTACATACATTAATTAACATACATATAAACATCTACAAGAAATCCCATAGTATCTACAGTTTTGATTATTTTAAATATTGTGCATATGAATATGAATATTCAAAGTGATGGACGACGACGACAAAAACACTCCAGATAAAGTCATTGCCAGTTGTGTGCGCGGGAGCAGCAGCAACCATGTTGAGAGCGATTATATTTTTAGCATTAGCATTACTTTCTCCTATCCTCATCCTCTAACAAGAACAACTACAAACATATGTAAGAAAGCAAGAGCTCCGCTAATAGTAATCTACCCCCCTGCCGCCAACACCGCTCCCTCTCTACAACTAAATAACTGATGTCTCGCCCCGTCTTTGATTTGATGTTCATAAAACAAACTGAAAAAAAAGCAAAACTTTTTGGATAAATGAATCACAATGATGCAACACGAAATTGTACCAAAATTGTTAAAAACATTTTTTATAATTTGTAAACTATTTTTTTAGACTATCATACACATTAAAAAAGAACTGTAAAAATAAAACTCATTCATATTGTAAGCATTTATTTCTGGCTTGCATAACTCATGCCCCCGCAGCAGGCACGCACCAACATGCTCACACTCACATGCACACGCACGCTTACATCTCAGTCTGCACACAAAGGCGGGCATATATGTATGTGTGTGTGCTCGTTTTACCATTATGCTTAGCAACGCCTTTTGGAGTGAAGAACGATAGAGAGAGAGAAGGAGACGAGTGGTGGCCTATAAGAAGAAGCAGAAGCACGCGGCAGACAAAAAAAAACTTGTTGACATTGAAATTTGGTTTAAAGCTTCGTGCAGCTGTTTGAAGTTTAAAGAACTCTGCGCTTAAGTTAGTGAAAATAATCCACAATTACGTCGTTTTGCATTCTAACGAACCCACTAACTGTACTAATGAAGGCGGCGTACGAAAACGATTACAAGCTATCAGGAAAATATGTATATAACATAATAATAGCAATTCAAAGGTGAAAACTTTGCGTTAGTATGTATGTGTGAATGTGTTTGTGCGTATGGGAGCGAGGCTAATTTGTTATTTTATAATATTTGCCATGAGTCACGGTCGCGTTCTCTATCTGTTACAAAATAAACACATTTTAAATGTGCAAATTGTTCTTCGCGATGTTTCTATCAAGAATCTGTGGTTAACGCTTATCAAATTGTTCAGGGACATTAAAATACCACAATAACTACTGCAATAATTGATAATAATGAATTAAACAAAATGTATATGTTATAAATTATCTGTAACCATGTACTATATGTTAAGTTTATGTGTGTATATAGTTTCTATATTGTCGAAAACATTCTATGCTTTTCTTATTGACATTTCCCCTTTTAGGGAAATCGAAAGTTGGCGCTCGTTTAGATAACGATTGCCACGCATAAACATTCCTATCGATAAATGCCAAGCAGCGTTGCCACTGGGTAACTGTCTACGCTGGCAACCCCCACAATTTTACGTGGCTTGGACAGACAGAAAAACAATTCAGAGGCATTTACTAATTATCTACATTTAATGTAATATTTAGTTAATGCCCCTGTTTCAAAATTCAGAGTGCATAGTGCAAATACACAAATAGCAATAAAACAAAGAGCCAAATGAACTGTAAGTAGCCGCATATTGTAAAACTCGGCGGGATTCATGAAGTTCCCAAAGCCTACGCCTGCAACAGGAGTTCTTCGATCAAAACATCCCTTTCACTTTTAATTGCACCCACGTATATGGTGCTTAAAGTGTATAAAATGCAATTTATACGCAGCTGACTTTCAGTTTGTTATTCAATTGTCAACACTCTCCCTTCCCATTGGCAGAGGGGAATTAAAATCCAAAAAAAAGAAAACATAACAAAAGAAAACGCGCAACATTAAAGTGTTGTAGTTCATTTAGCTTTGTCATAATGCCCCCATACATGCACACACATAGCTGGTGGTATATGTGGGCTCTAAAAATAAACAATTTTAGAATTTGGTTTTGCAAACAGCAAACAAAGTGCAACCACAATACTTTTGCTTTTTGTTTTTGTTTACGTCAACAAATAATTTGCTTACATAAACATAGCGCAGAGAACCAAAACAAACATAAACAGTTGAACAGCGTCTTTGCGGATTTGCCAAACAAACCCACACACGCACTCACCCATACATATACATTGTAAATCCCCCCGCCGAGTTGCCATCTTCGGTATCAGCTGTTCAACAATAGCCAGCAGCTGCTGCTTGTTCTTCCTTGGCAGCGTCGCGACGCGTCGTTCGGTGTGCAGCAAACTTAGTAACGGTTATTTCACATTCAGTTGAAATTGCAAAACGCATCCTCTTCTCTCGCGCTCTCTATCCGATTCTCTCGTTCTCTCGCCGATAAACTGGAACTCTCTTCTGCAAGAAATTTCTAGACATTATTACGTCAGTTTGGTCACAGTATTTCATCAGTTGGGTGCATAAAAGAGTCGCTTGCAACAACGCCTCTTTTATTACGCCATAGAAATGCAAGCGAAACGGATGCCGATCAAAACACGACTAAGGCAATTAGGCATAGGATAGGTCAGGATCATAGACAAGTGTTGTGCCCCAAAATGGTTAACATAATTCATTTATTTTATTTTCTCTTTCATTATTAAAGAATCATCCTACACGCACAACAACATTACTCACACAGTCAGGCAATGATTCCAAGGATATAAAAAGGTGAAGCAAACAATTATTTAGTTAGAAACCAAACATGAACAATGTACGGAGGTCACCACCGCCGCCCACCACTGCAAATGTGGGCGTGGGCATTAAGAGCGCAAGGAGCAACATATTCAATGTGGACGGATTGCCCACACAGTTGCAGCAGCTGAACATCGATTATGCCAGCATACGTGGCAAGGATGTGTTGGTGCAACCAACAGAGGCTCAACTGCAGCTACTCAAGCGTCGTCTACTCGATCGCATTGCGGACAGTTGCGGTGAAACGATCTATGAGATTGGCGTCGGTGAGGGTAAGTCTGCATGGCCAACTCCAAACTCGAAACAATCTATCACACTGCATACTACTTAGATGGCAGCGATAGTGGCCTGAATGCGGAGCAATTTGAGGCATCGATGGAGACGTTGCGTCAGCTGGCCGATGCCATTGATGCGGACATGGTGAAGCTGCGAGAGCGTCCATCCGAGAAGGGCAAGATTGGACAGTTTCTGTTGCGCAAGCACATAGACACCACTGACTTTATGGAGATACGGTAAGAGTTTAGATGCGCTGCATCATAGAAATGTGACTAAGCGATCTCTCTCTCTCTCTGTTTGTTTGCATTGCAGCGTCGCAGTTGTGGGCAATGTGGATGCTGGCAAATCTACGCTGCTGGGCGTGCTTACCCACGGTGAACTGGACAATGGACGTGGACATGCTAGGCAGCGACTCTTTAGGCACAAGCATGAGATTGAAAGCGGACGCACCAGCTCTGTGGGCAATGATATACTTGGTTTCGACGGCATTGGCAATGTGGTAAATAAACCCGATCATGGCCATCTCGACTGGGTCAAGATATGCGAGAAGTCGGCCAAGGTGATCACCTTTATAGATCTGGCGGGACATGAACGATATTTGAAAACAACAGTGTTTGGCATGACGGGACATGCGCCAGACTTTGGCATGCTGATGGTGAGCTAATGTTGCTCCTTCCCTTCATAATACAATCCCCACATTAATGTCCAATATAATCGGCTTTAGATTGGCGCTAATGCGGGCATCATTGGCATGACCAAGGAGCATCTGGGTCTGGCATTGGCACTGGCCGTACCAGTGTTTGTGGTCGTTACCAAAATCGATATGTGTCCGCCCAATGTGCTGCAGGATAATATGAAATTGCTCTTCAAGATGCTGAAGTCCCAGGGTTGCCGTAAGGTGCCGGTTGTGGTGCGCAGCCAGGACGATGTGGTGCTGAGTGCCACGAATTTTGTTAGCGAACGCTTGTGTCCCATCTTCCAGGTATCGAATGTGAATGGCGACAATCTGGAGCTGCTGAAAATGTTCCTCAATCTGCTGAGCACTCGCATGGCCGGCTCTGAGAATCTTCCAGCTGAATTTCAAATCGATGATGTGTATTCGGTGCCCGGCGTTGGCACCGTCGTCTCTGGCACCTGTCTGCAGGGCACTATCAAACTGAACGATGTCCTTATGCTGGGGCCAAATGCTGTGGGCAGCTTTGTGCCCATTACCATCAAGAGTATCCATCGCAAGCGCATGAATGTGGAGCGTGTGCGGTGCGGACAAACGGCAAGTTTTGCGTTGAAGAAGATTAAGCGAACGTATCTGCGTAAGGGCATGGTGATGGTATCGCCGGAGCTGAAACCGCAGGCATGCTGGGAATTTGAGGGCGAAATCTTAGTGCTTCATCATCCGACAACGATCTCGGCCCGCTACCAGGCCATGGTGCACTGCGGCAGCATACGCCAAACTGCATCCATAGTGCATATGTCACGTGAATGCCTGCGCACCGGCGACAAGGCGCATGTGAAGTTCCGTTTCATCAAGCAGCCGGAGTACATACGGGCCGGCCAACGTTTGGTCTTTCGCGAGGGTCGCACCAAAGCCGTGGGCAACATACTGCGTCCCATGCCGCACGCGGCCGCCTCACCGTATCGTCCCAAGCCAGCCAAGATGCAGTCGCGTGCCCACAATGGCAGCAACAGCGCCAACAATCAACATCGTC
This sequence comes from Drosophila funebris, assembly GCA_018901825.1. Taxonomy (NCBI): domain Eukaryota; kingdom Metazoa; phylum Arthropoda; class Insecta; order Diptera; family Drosophilidae; genus Drosophila; species Drosophila funebris. Next base: position 767,481 of record JAEIFK010000271.1, read on the forward strand.
ACAATGGCCAGGGCTCATCCTCAGCGGCGTCCGCTAGCGCTGCGGGCAGCAAGGATGCGGGCGAGGACAACAAACAGAATGGGGATCGACGCGAGGGCAGTCGACGTGGCGGCAAACGGAAACGTAACAATCGCAGTCAAATAACCAACAACAGCTCCGCGACAGCAGCGCCAGTTAATGGCAGCTCCGCCAATCCTGTGGAAGCAAACACGCTGCCGGAGGCCAAACACAACTAGATCTTTTGGTCCCCCCCCTCCGACTGTGTGTGTAATCCAAAATTCGTTAGTTGTTAAGCTCCAAAGTATTTTTGGCAAACGGGTTGTGCATAGATCTTTGGGAGAGAAGTGAAGGAGAAGTTAAAAGAGAAACTATTTTGCTACAGGTAAAAAAAAAAAACATCCGGAATTATGTGTAAAAAACAGTAACAAAAACTAAACTAAATAAACGTCTTTTGTTTTCGTCCATGTAAAGAGAAAGAGAGAGAGAAAGTAGAATTTGGTAAGAACTGTTTAAGCCAAATTCTGATTATGATTATGATTTTGCAGCATAGAAGTTTAAGATTGATTGAATGATCTAGACAACTAATGATTTCATTTTGATTTAATATCAAGTTATTACGTTGAAACGTATTTAAATTTAAATTACACAAATAAATTACAAGTTTGACAAACTCTAAATATGCAATTTCTATTTGATTCGTTTGATGATATTCATAATTCATTATTCACTAATCAATCAAAATACTTTCGATTACTTGCAGAATTTTGTTTATGTTCCTTAACTGTTTTTTTTTTAGCTATTATATTAACAATAATTTAGTTGTTTTTCTTATTCTTCAACTCCTTTTTAACACCCTCCAGCTCCTGTCGTACATTGTTCTTAAACATATTGACGAAAGATCTGCAAAATATGAGTTTAAACATTGATTCTTTAACTATAGATCGTTTCATAACTCACTTGAAACGCTCGGGCGTCATCTCGTGTAGTCCCTGTTCCCTGGCCAAGCTCTTGGTGCGGTACATTAGCGAGACAACCATTTGGGCCGCCCGTCGCATGGGATAACTGTCGGCCATGCGTTGGATGAGCTGCTCGTTGTTGGCCAGATAACGCATCAGCAGCCGTAGAACCATTTTGTCAGTAGTGTTTGCTCTCCTAGAACTCTGTATCCTTGTACTTTCTAATCAGCTGTTGCTTTAGCTTCAATTGACTGCGCAACAGTTCCAATCGCTGCAGTTGCTCCTCCTTGTTGTAATCTATGCCCGGCAATTGCTTGATTTGCTCTCGCGCCGACTCGAAGCGTTTCTGTAGCTCAAATATCTAAAATGGGAACGACACTGTATATAGAGACACACCTGATTATGTTATTAATCAACGTTTACCTTGTGATTGCAGTCCTGTGACTCACGCAGCTTCACTGCGTTCTCGAGGGGATCCTTTTCCACACTGCAAATGGGCGAAACATTTAATTGTTATATAAGTTTGCAAAATATATAATTTTTCACTAAACGAATTTCATGTGCTGCGCAGTTTGCACAGCAAGTTTTGTCAAAATATATATCTGCCAACAACACAAGAGTTTGTTGCACTCACAAACATACTCAGCCAAACACATGCACACCTGTCAACAATAAGATTAACAATAACAACAATTTACCAGCGCACGATGTCGTAGATGATCGGCAAAATTTCGATGTCCAGCTGGTCGACTGTTAAGGGGCCGCCGATGCCGATGCCGTTCGATGTTTGTGTTTCTTGAGAAACAGTTGTCGTTGCTGTGGGTTCGAATGGGGAATTTGATGTTTGCACCAAGCCGTCGGCAGTAAGTGTTGGTTTTCTATCCTCAATTTGATTAATGGGCGATAATTCCATTATAATTTTGCGTTTTTTTTGCAACGCGTTGTTTGGCTTTGATGTTGTTTTGATCTGACAGTAATTTTTTTTTGTGTTATCGATATATTTTCAGACTAACGCAATCTCTAGCTCTTTAGTGTTGTAAAGTTCGTTCTGTCACAACTGTCATTCAATTTGAGCGTACGCGCGAAATTTAAAAGTAATTTACGTCGCAAAAACTATACGCTAATTTATTTTATTTTAAAACGGGTCTTTCAATTAATTTAATCATTTATCATGTTAATTTACACTTTTCACGTTTCATTCACTTTGTCGAGCCTCACACGAGCCTTATTTTTAACGTCTTTTAATTTATTTATTTATCTAATTGCCACAATAAAAATGCTTAATGGCTATTAAAAGAATAAAACATCCAAATTGTGTTAATTATTATAAATTAGCAGCTACATATTTGATAGCCGCTAATGAAAGCCACTAAAAATTGTTCATGGCAAATTAATTAAGACCAAAGTCAGCAACTATTTTTTGCCCGTTGAAAATATGTAATAAAACTGAACGATCTGTATCTTTAAATGTGCAATTTGATTGCAACGAATGGCGTCTTTGACTTTCATTGTGCAAAATAAATTAATTTCACTTGAAACCTTGCTATTGATGGCAATTTAAAAACAATTGAGAAATATTTAATTCGTCTTCCCTCATTGCCATCAATTGATGAATTGTACAACGAAGGCATTAAATGTAAACTTCAGTCTTATAAAACCATGTATTTTGCCGCATTTATTGATTGAATGCCATTTTACTGAGACAACCAGACAAGCGTTAACCAGCAATTTCGGTGAATTCTTAAAAATTGCCTTTGTCAATTAAACTTTCAATTAACAAGTCGACCGGTTTATGAATGAAACTCAAAGAAAAACACTAAAAAAAATGTCAAAGCCGAGCAATAATTAATGCGAATTTAATGGAGGCACAAATTTTTAAAAACTTAGCATCTTCTTTTTACAAATATCAATTATTTAAAACAAATTCAGGCGGCCCGTTAATTTACAGTTAGTTCGGGACTGCTTTAGCGTCTGATCGCCATTATATTTAGGCCGATTCAGAAGCACTTGCGCATTTCATAGATGCCTACCATCAAAATCAGAGTTGAACATATAAATAACAATATTTTCTGTTGCTGAGAGCAACGTCAATGCTCCCACGCATGGCACACAAACAGGTGCATAGCTTGCTCTTTTAGTTGCTTCTCTTAAACAGTGCGATTAAGCGCAACAGCTGCTCAACTGTTGCTCCTCTTTGTTGTTGCTGCATTCTTTCATCGGTTAACAAATGCAAGTCAGATGCCATAAAACGAGTTTGCTTTCATAATTTGTATTTTGTTTACTCCCCTGCCTGGTTTTGGCACGCCTAGATAGTGAGGCTAGATGCTGACATCTTCTCTATGCGTGGCGATAACAATTTCCTCTGCTTTTGTTTTGAACTGCATTCCTATCATTTACATACAATACGCATTTGAGTGTGATTGTGCGTGTGTAAAGAGCGCCAACTAGACCCCAATGCTCTTTGGGTTGCAAGAGCGGGAGCGAGAGAGAGAGGCGGAGAGCAAGTTAGAGAGTATCAAGCGTCAGTCAGCTGGTAAACGCAGAGCATGAGCTAAAATTTATATTAGCGTGTGACGTGCGCTCACCAAATCAGTACGTTTGCTTCCATCGGTTAAAACACAAGTTTTATGCGAGTCTAATCAAACATATCAACATCAACAACAAAACAAGCCACTTAAGCAGTCAACCCATAACAACATCGATAACTACTACTACTACTACTTTAACAACAACAACTATAGAAGTAGCAATAACACGTCGGCGTTTTTTTGTTTATAAAAAACGGAAAAGTTTAATTAGCGCGCAAAGCGACGACGCCGCCGCGGCCCAAAACATATTTTACAGTCATTCGTATTTACGCTTTTTCGAAGGCTCTCCCAGTTTTCCTTCGCGTTTTATTACGTGTGCGTGCCAAAATACGTCATCGACGCGCGCAGCAAAAGTGCGAACCACAGCGGCAACAACAGTAGCCAACGGCAGCCATTAAAAGCTTCTGAGTGGGCAGCTCATACACAGTATACGCATACGCACATACATAGGTATAAATGTGCTAGCATAGAAACGAACAAAAAACGGCCTATTGAATTGAATTCAATTGCAACTACAACGCGAGCAATCAACATAAATCGAGGAAAATTTCGCTCTGTTTGAAATAATTAATTTGTTATTGTGTTGTGCGACGACATTCACAGTGAAACGTAGAAGCAACAGTAGACAAGTCAAGCGCCCAACACGTGTGTACGAGTGAGACGGCAGCAGTGTCATCGTATGGAAAGAGCGCAGCAGCGGGTGCAAGTGAAATAAGCGTTTGATAAAAGCGGAGAAACTGAAAGGAAAAACAAAAGAGACAAAGTTGCTGAGGCATTAATCAAAATAACAGCAGATAAGAAAACGTGCAAAACAGCTGAGCAGTGTAGTGCAGTGCAACAACAACAAGAACAACAACAACAATAATAAGAAAACAATGCCCTCTTTCAATTGAAATAACAACAGCAATCAAAATTCGAACGCAGCGCGCGCACATTGTTGTCAATTAGGGAAGCAGCAAACGTAAGCGTAGGCAGAGCAGCCACGTCGCAGTCGCAGTAGCAGTCGCAGTCGCAGTCGCAGCATCCCACAGTCAACAACGACAATCAACTTGATCAACCCATCAGCAGCAGTCGCAGTCGCAGCAGCAGCAGCAGCAGCAGTCGCAGTCGCAATCTCATCGTCCCGTGTCCGTCGTAATCACAAGTTTTTTGATCGTCGTCGTCGGCTCGCGCTCGTTTTGCGTTGAGGCTTGTGTTTAATTCCGAAACTGAAACTGTATCTGTAGTTTCCCGCTAACGGCGAATATTCTGACAACTCATTGATATTTTAACCTCGTGTCCGTGTTGGTTGCCGCTCGACCAAGGTTCTGGCCACACAAAATGCTTGTCTCTTTGGGCTTTTCGAAGCCTCGCTTCGTCGGATTAAAAGTGCTCCTATAGCGCGAAATTCAGAATAATCGCAAAATATTCAAAACGATCCAAAAAAATTGGCAACAAGAAAAATATCAAAGATATAATCAATAAATCACTGTTAAAATATATTTCAATATAAAAAAACGAGAGAACAACGATAAAAATAATAAAAATAATAAAATAAATATATATATATATATTAGTAAATCAAAAGCCCAAACATTGCGCGCAAACAAACAACAAAAACGAATCGAACGAAACGATTCGACTAAACAAACAAATCAGATCAATTTTCGGGTTGTTAATTTGATTAATCAACTATTATAAACATTTGTGCAATTAGCGGTATAACTCGAAAACCCGTTTTCGAAATCAAAAAAGTTTAAAAAAGTTTTTTGGAAAATAAAAAAAATCAATCTATAATAAAAACTTTATTGTAGTGAACTGAGCAACAGACGTCAAAAGCAATACATACATAGATAACACAGACAGAGTCTCTTACTCGCACACACACACTTATACGTGAAGAAGGCTTTCAAAACTTTATCAGTTGTGAGCACTAATACCCATACCAAAACGAGCGAACTTCTATAAATAACACGCATACATTGAAAAGCTGTTGCTCTCTCGTCCATGTGAGCAGCGATTAAACTTAAAGCAAAAGCAGCAAAAAAAATATTATTTGTTAGCAAGCGATTTTTACGCTCAGGGGAAAACAGAGTATATTTGAAACGCGTCTGGAATAGTTGTGTCTGCGGTGCTTTGTAGAGCAAAAAGAAAAATATTATATATATATAATAATTATTATACATATGTTCATTTGTGTATCGAACGTGACAAAGTGCTAAGCAAAACGTCGCAAGTGCTGTCAACAGTGTTGAAAAATTCTAAAATAGACCCAACAAAACAAATGAACTTATCGTGTGTCAAGTTTTTAACTACAAAGAACTCTGCGCCTTTGACAAACTGCTTGCAATAATGTCTGCCTTGTGACAGTGTCTAAGTAACTAGAAAGCAAACAAAAAATATATATATATTTATAATATATATATTGTGGAAGTCGTATAAGTGCCAAAACTATTTGGTTAGCGCCTAATTAGAATGTCAACTAACTGACAGTGTGCCGTACACATAAATAAAGCTCGCAACGACACTGTAAGAGAGAGAACACAAAGAGAACAGTAAGAACAGCACGGAGAATTTGGAAGGAGCTTACTTCACAGTTATTACAATTTACGCAAAGGTTTCAACACAAACTCGCTAGAATGTTCGCAGCAATCTGACAGTGGTTTAAAAGCCCCAAAAAAGTCCTAGAAAAAATACAAAGAGCGTAAAAGAGATATAAGTCAAGTGTGACTAAGAGATACATATATCTAACGGAACGGTTTAACGGTTCCAATAAAACGACGCGAAAGAAGCCGCTGCAGCAGCAGCAGCAGAAGAAGAACAAGAACAAGAAAGCATTTGAATACGTTCAAATTTTTGTGCATCTCCCCCCAAACGTAGATAAACTTAACGATAAATGGAGAAATCTGAAATACGACTGCAACGCATGTCAAATGAATATCAATCGCAATCGAGCTATATGTATCTACGGAACAAGATGCTGTTAAAAATTGAAAATACACTACTTCGAAGCCATCGTCAGCGTGAGACAACTGGGATCAAGAAACTGTACAATTCGTTTTTTGTGCTCTTTTAATTAATTTTACCGCGCTAACACCCCGTCGAAGAACGCACAACGAATTTCTTATCAATTATATAGTTACAAAAAAAAAAAAGTTTCAAGTTGTAAAAGAAATAAAACTATAGTTATCATTTGGTTGTTAGTTGTATCCAAAATCAAAGTGCTGTGCTAAGAAACAAAAAATAAATAAAAAACAAAACAAACAAAATAATACATAAATACAATAAATAAACTAGTGTCATTAAATCTTCTTTGTGGTCATAAACAATTCTAAAAATAATAATAAATATATACATATAAATCTATGCAAAATGTTGAACCTAAATAAATATATATAAATAAATCAAATACATTTTATACAAACCCATTAACTATTTTCTACTTCGAATATACACAAATATTGTGTGCAACAACAATTGGATAATCAATAAAATTAATAACTATAACTATTGAGGGGGGAAGAAGCTGCGAAAACTTGACAAAATTGCAGGCGAAAGCTCGAAGAGTACACCCTAGAACCCCGTGTTTCTTTTAATCGGGTGCGTATTAACGGTAATTGTGGTCTAAACCAACAACAACAAATTCAGCAATAGACAAATAATAATAAAAAACAATAAACAATTTGGTTTTTGTGTTGTGTTTTCTGTAAACGAAAATAAAAGAAGAATTTTGAAAGTAATTTGTTTTCATACCGAATGGCGCTTTCGTTTCTATCGCAAAGTTCCGGCCTCTTGGATTTACAAAGCATATTTGATCCACAATATTCATTGCAACAACATCAGCAGCAACTATTACATTTACCATCGCAACAACAACAACATCTACAACAACAACAGCAACAACAACAACAATCATCACGCATATCAACGAAATTTGATTTAAGCATTTTCAACGATTTCGACCAAATGGAATTCAACAACAATTTAAATCGAAATCATAATCAATATCAGAATAATAGCAATAATAATATTAATAACAATAATAACCACAATACCACCAACAACAACAACAACACCATACATACGCACCAGACCAACGGTGAAAATCTTAATCAGGTAAGTTCTATATGCTAGAGAAGAGGGGAAACTGCTAAAGATTCTGGACACGTTAGCTTACTTATAGACTTAGGAGAGTATCTTACATTTATGACTAAGACATTTGACAAACATTTTTGATATGAAAACTGATTTGAATCCATTGCAAAAGATTCTCAGAAATGAAACGTTGTCATAACTAGTTTGAATTGTAGGCAGTTTGTATTATTCTTAAAATTGCGCAGATTCATAATAAAATTCCATTTAAAATAATATATATCTAAGTGTTTATTAACAAATATATATATATATGTGTATATAAATTGCGAAGAATTGAAAACTTTAATTGTGAGTTTAAACAACTTAAGCTGTATTCAATTTGACTCTAAACTCACTACAACTCAAAGCTAATATAAAGATATATATTGTTTTGTAAACTAAATGCAGCTTAAGGTAAAGATTCTTTATCTTTTTTAATCTATAAAATATGCATAAGAATTCTTAAGAGCAATGAGCTTTAAGTTGAATCAAATGCAGACACAGATATGCTCAAGTTGATATAGTTTATAGATATATAGATAATATTATATATATAAAATATTTATCTAGTTTTTTTTAGTACAATGCATTAAAGCGAAAAATTGCGTATACAAATAAACAAAAGGTTTTATTTATGTTTTAATTATTTGATTACATTGCTTAATTAGAGCGAAAATGCAATGCAAGTGTTTGTATATATATACATATATATATATTTATGTATTTACAATAAATTAAAATAAAATACAATATCATATAGCAAATTGACTGGCACAGACAGGTAAACAAACAGACAAACAATGTTGTCAACTGCTAATGTTAGGTAAATAAAGCAACTTGACAGACATTCAATATATTCTAATTACAACTATAGCTAGTTGGACTCTTTAAACATGTTTATAAATAACTCTAGACTGTTGGCCTTCATTGCTCTTTCATGGGGAGGGCCATCTTGAAGCTTGGACTGTTCGTCCTCTTGTGGTTATTACTTATTTACTCTCTTCACTTCACGCTTATCGTTCGCCGAAGCCAATAAAATGTTATCAAATATATAACCAATATATAACCAATATATAACCAATATATAACCAAAGACGCGCGGCGTAAACAAATATGTAGAAATCTGGAATCTATATAGAGCGAAATGCAATGAATCGATTGTGGAATCGCTTGGCTGTCGGACTTTCTTAACTCTCACTTAAAAACAGACAACACAACAAAAAACAAAAACACGACAATACACAACACAACTGACAACAGAAATGTGAGCCTAGATAGGCACAATTCTCTCAAATATGTTTACTAGAGCGCGTATTATCAGCAAGGTTTAGGACCCCAATAGCATTTTAGGTAGAATTCAGCGATAATCAGACACTGACTATAGACATTTTGAATTGAATAACGCTTCTAAACGTTTCAAAAAAAATGTTCAGTTTTCGAAAGTTTTCCATTGACAAAGTTCTATAATGTTATTGAGTTCTTGGTATACGTTCTTTTTGCATGATATATTCAGTTGAAAATTCATGTGCCTTTCAATTGAACGCTTTTATTTTAGATCCAAAATCGTCATTTTATCAGCGGTTATCATCATCAGCATATTGGATCGGATTATGAGCAAGTGATTAACTTTGTTGACTCACCACCAAACTCTGAGGAATCTTGGACAGGTAAGACAAGTAATACTTGCCATATATATATATAGACAACCCCTCATCAATGCTATCATAAATTCAACGAATTCATCATCAATAAAATGCAACACTAAAGCTATATATATATATGTGTATATATTGGCTAATCGATATGTTTCGATTCGATAGACGTACAGTCCAAGGAATCACCAGGACCCCAAATAATCGACGTTAGGACAATTTACTCCAACAGCGGCTCACGCAAAAGACGAATGGATTGGGACTCATTAGATATCGGTCAAAGTGAAAATTCGCCGGCAACACAAACTGGCGATATACCCAATAAGGTGCCACATCACGAGAAAGATAAACACAAGCGTGAAAAGCATTCAGGTGAGCATTTTCCAAAAATCAAATCAATTTCAATTATGAATTTGCATTTTGAAATGTTTATCAGCATTTAACATATTCAACTGCTGTGTTGTGTGTGCTAAATCGGGAATATATCTTATCTGGCTGAAGTATTTTATGATTTCTTTTCTTGATAACAATTTAAATGTTGGTTTTGGTTTAACAAGTTTGTGCCCTAAGTTTTTTCTAAATATTTTTAAAGGTTTGTAGCTACAAATTTGCATAATTTCTGCTATAGAAATATATATATATATATATATATATTAAAATATAAAAGACACAACGAACTCGAATACTGACTGTTTATGAGGTTCATAAATTTATAGTTATTCTAGCATTAAGTTTTCTTTATAATCTATAAACTTTCAAAAGATTAGATTACATTAAAGAGAATCGCTGATAATTCTCAGTTAATGAGTTATATCTAAATGTTTTCGTAGTCCCCATTGCTGCAGTTGCTTTAAAGAAGTTATTAATAGTTTTAAAACAAAGAGCCATAGATTAGTATTATAATTACATTTATTTATGTATTAAAATATTTTTAAAAAATATAAAAATCAACTCAGTTGATAGTAAAATATTTGAATATTTGTTGCCACTGTTGGCATTGGCCTCTGAAGCAACTAAAATGATGGCCAAGAGAGTTAGAGATGGAGCGAAAGAGAGAAGGAGATAATAGACAGTGAGATAGAGAAAGAAAGAATGTGAATTCTCTGTTGCATTCTATTACTTAAGTAAGCACGAAAAAGAAGCAGAAAATTAACAATAATTTGCAAACCGGTTTTTAGGTATTTTACGTCGTCTGCGTAACCTGCAATTTGGCAACGCATTTAATTAGCGAGTGTATATTTGTCTATATAGTATATGTATGTCTATGTACATATATGTGAAAGTATACATCAAGTTGCTTAAAGTTTCATAAAAATCAAATCAATTCAATTCTATTCAATTCAATTCCATAAATGACTCTGCATAGCGTCTTCATATGCATTTGATTTGTTTTTTTGCTCTAGACTCGATCTGCTTTAAATGTGTTAATTGTTTTATAAAACAGAAAGAAAAATAAAAAATGGTATCTGCTAATTGATGTACAATGTACAATGTGTGCAGGCCATAAAAATTGATTTTTATTGAACATTTCGTGAGTTAACATTTAAAATGCAATTAAATAGTCGTCATAAGATTAACCAATGCTCTCCAAATATAACCTACAAATCCATTTAAAGTGTCGACAAGTTCTTAAGCTAGAAAAATTGGAAGTTCTTGAACTTAGTTATTTTTTTTGGGCATGACTTTAACAGCTTGAATTTAATATTATAGTTTAATAAAATATAATAAATTCTTAACTGTGTTATCACTTTGATAAACTAAATAAAACGGTTTAGTAAACTTATTGCGTTTGTTGTTCGAATGTCTTAGCTTTATATTTGATGCATGTAATTAAGTTAACACATATGTGCAAGACATGGTGTTAATTGCTTAGAGCCCTGTAAGAATAGAAACAAGCTGCGTTTATTAACAGTTTATGGCTTTTATGAGTATTATATATTTAAACAATCGAAGCTCTGGGAATTTTCCAAAACACGCCCCCTTCCACAAAAGAGGAATAGAAATAGAGAGAGAGAGTGAGAGAAGTTTAGAGATCTTAGCTTAGTTTAAATATGCAGTCAGTAGGCCTGACTTGACTGTACCTGCACGTCAGTTGCCAACCGATTGTGTTGCCAACTTATTGGGCCAAAATCACGCAAAGGTCAACCATGTTCTGTTGTTGTATTTTGTATTTTGCCATTGGCCTAATTACAGCGGCAACAATGCTGATACAGCAATGTGTGTATACACTTGCTATATAATTTAAACTCTTTACAAGTTACAAATCTACATGGATGAAGATAGGGAGCGAGCATGTCTGAGTGGGAGAGAGTGTGTGTGTGTGACAGAGAGAGAGAGAGAGAGAGAGAGAGCGCACTCATGCTCGTGATGATGGCTTATCAACAAATATGAAATCAACACGACAAATGTGCACAGATAAGAACGCTAAACGACGTCGACGTTTTGTTGAACCTACAATTAAAGTAATTTAAGTTTTTAGTTTAAAGCGACTAAACAACAAATTCTACGATTGTTTAATTACATTTTGAGGGAAAACTTGCAGTAATTAGCCAACGAAAAACAACAACAACAAAAACTATACAACGAATTATTTGAACAGCACATATATAATAATTAGGCTTTCAACTTGGCTTACACAAAGTGCAATCATTTGTACAGTTTATATAACGCTAGCAATTAAAAAAAGATCCATTCAAATAGCTCGAATCCATTCTAATATCAGACGATATAAATCTATCATTGAGGTTTTTGCTCTTGAAATTGCATCGATTGACATTTCAGTAATTATTTTAAACAATTTCCTCTTTTATTGTTGACAAATTAGCGAGCCATGTGAACAGTTTCGTTTGCTATGCTTAAAACAGCACGACTTTTATATACGCTGTAGTGATGAAGTTTTACTTTTATTTTATTATATAACATATGACATATTCTGTTATAGAAGATACCCTGTACAGAGTGTAACACTCCAATCAGAGCTTGTACATGAACTGTAACTCTAGTACAACATTGGTTTACCCTTTAAACGTTACAAATATTGTCCAAGTTTAGCATGCCAGCTGGTCCCAGATTGACTACAGTATATATCAGCTATACCCTGTAAATGTTACATATCTTGTCTAAGCACAGCCATGCCTGAATATATTTAATCATCATTTGCGTCATCAGACGCCAGATATGTAGTATGTCCCAATTAATTGCCATAAATTTTACAATTCTCGATTAAATTTTATTTAATATATAAATTCATTAAGTATAGTTACTGCACACACATATATCTTAATTATATATTGTATAATAGAACAAAACGTTGAGCGCTTAACGAACGTTACTCATTCATTTTAATTAAACTTAATTCATCTTTTTTAGAGATGTTAAAAATGCGCTATAGTAGGGGTGTATTACTAATAGAAGTAATTCTAATGCAAATTGGAAAGAAATAAATAGTATTTGCAGAAGAGATATAAGTAAATTATAAGTAAATTATTTTATGCTCTTCAAATATATTAGTTCAAAATTTAAAATGCTGTAAAACAAATTAAATTCTTAAGAATTTTATTATATATATATATTTTATAAGATCTACGTTATTAATCTAATCTTTGGTACGTTGAGGGAGAATATTCAACTGTTAAATACCTAAATAAATAATATAAATCTAATAGTTTAGTTAAGTAGAACTCTAACTATATATATATATATATATCTATCTTTATATATATATATTTCTAAAGATATTTCATTTCTTAGTTTACAACTTTCTTTCTCTTTCTTTAAAAGTATTTAATAATTGTTAATTTAATTAAACTTGAAATTCGTTTTCTCTGTAATTTACTAAAAAAAATAAATTAGAAATTGATTACAAATTAGCTAAACAAACTGTGCTTAAGTGTGAATCTATTAATTTCTTGATATCTTTTGGTTTTCTAGGTCGCAGCAGCTGGAGCGATGATATTGGCTTCGATCTGAACGCAGAGTTTAATAGCAACTCATATTTGAACAAGTGAGTGTAAAAGTAGTAGTTTAGTACAAATGCATTATTATGTATTATGTTAATTATATAATTCAATTACAGTGAGAACTTTTTATCGTTCTCCCCGGGCCTGACGGCATTGAAACAGGAGCCGCAAACGGAGCAGCTTAAACCAAATCCGAATCCAAAGGAAGGCGGCAACTTGTCTGCTGTGGTTAGCATTGCCAAGATTGATAAATCGCCATTGGGTGACGCCAATCATTCACCACAGCGTGGCCAGGAGACAGGAGCAGGAGTTGCAGGAAGTGGCACTGGCAGTGGCAACAAGCATGAGTTGAACTCCGTTAACATTTGTGGCTGTGGCTCGCCGCAAGGCTCGCCCGTCGCAACGGACTTTGAACTGAATGGCAATGGCAAAGCAGCTGAGAAACACAAATCTACAGCTGCCAACGATGTCTATGCACATTCGCGTAAGCATAAACAACAAATAAAGAGGCACATTTATATCTTTATAACGTATTAATTGTGTAAATTGATAAATTACAGCACGCTCTGGATTGCCGCAGCAGCAACTGAGCATTGTGGAGGAGGCAAAAATTGAGCCGAGTTCCTCAAGCGGTGCATCTCATGCCGAGGATAATAAGTAAGCATAGAGCATAGAGTAGGGTATAGATAATATTAAAAGAAAAATGTGCTTCATTTGAGATTTGTAGTATCTATTATCTATTTGCATAATGATAAGCGAAGAAATAATGAACAAAATTTTTGTAATCTTATGTTTTAGTTCATTTAATATATATTATTATATATAAAATGCAATTTATGCATTTCAGATAAATTATTTAAGATCTTAAATCTTAATTTTCATATATAAAAGAATTGTTTTAGCTTTAGCTTTATTTTGCTATTATTTTAACTAAATAACAACAGACAATTTGTGATGCAAACATCGATTGTTATGATCTATATATACTTATATTTCTATATATTTATATCTATATATACTTATATCCATCTCTTGCCATAGATTTCAATACATTTTGGCAGCGGCCACCTCAATTGCGACCAAGAACAATGAGGAGACTTTGACCTATCTGAATCAGGGTCAAAGCTATGAGATCAAATTGAAGAAAATTGGAGATTTATCTTTCTATCGTGATAAGATTTTGAAGGTGAGTGTAATGTCGTCTGTGGCAAATATGTGTAAACTTCAATCGTAGCTCTCTTTCGCTGCCTCTGTTGATCTCTCTTTCTCTTACACATGATCCTTGTATCTGTCATGTGTTGAGTTCAAAGTAATTTGCAAAAAAAAAAAAAGTATACAAAAATTTGTTTAAATTGACTGAGTTATTGTTATGGTTGTTTCTATTAAGACTCATTGACAGCGTAGACTTGTGTTGCCAGCGCAGTAGCTAGCGACTGAGGCTGAGGCTGAGACTGAGGCAGCGACAGTGACTGAGCGCAGTTATGAGCTATATTGAAATATTTGAGCTATGTGTGTGTGTGTGTGTGGATGTTAATTGATTTTAATATGCTTCAATTAAACTTAATTTGTACGCAAAACAACTTGAGGCATTTGCAGCAATAACGCAAAGTATCTTTAAGTAAACTCAAATTGTATATTATGTATACTTTACTTTTTTTTCTTTTTTTTTTTCTTTTTGGTCAATTGAACAGTTTTTGTACTGTGAACTTTGATATAATTTTTTGTTTTTTTTTTTTTGCATTTGTCATTTTGCAGAGCGTTATCAAAATCTGTTTCCATGAGCGTCGTTTGCAATTTATGGAACGGGAGCAGATGCAACAATGGCAAGCCTCACGTCCTGGCGATCGCATCATTGAGGTGGATGTGCCGCTATCGTATGGCCTGTGCCATGTGTCGCAGCCATTGAGTTCGAATGCCTTGAATACGGTTGAGATATTTTGGGATCCATTGAAGGAGGTTGGGGTTTATATCAAAGTCAATTGCATATCAACTGAATTTACACCAAAGAAGCACGGCGGCGAAAAGGGTGTACCATTTCGACTACAAATTGAAACTTATATAGAAAATTCAACAACAACAACAGTAACAGCAACAACAAACAGCGGCAACAACAGCAGCTCAAGCAGCAGCAGTAGCAGCAACAGCAACAGCAGCTGTGCCAGCGTCAACAACAGCAACGCAACAACTAGCAATAACAACAACAACAACAACAATAACAATAACAACATATCAAACACATCACCCGGCACACCAGACAATCGCAATGTCAGCGGCAACATTGCCGCCGGACTTGCCACACTCAATGGCAAACAGGCGGTACATGCAGCTGCCTGTCAGATTAAGGTAACCGTTATCCGTTATTATGGTAACAAATTTAATTAACAACTTATACATTCAACAAATAGGTATTCAAACTAAAGGGCGCCGATCGTAAGCATAAACAAGATCGCGAAAAGATACAAAAGCGTCCACAGTCGGAGCAGGAGAAATTTCAGCCAAGCTACGAGTGCACCATCATGAATGATATTGCATTGGAGCTGATAATGCCAACAACAACAACAACTGGCTGTTACAGTCCCGAATAGTGAGTATATTCAATATATACAAAATATCTATCAATTGCTGTTAATTAACTACAACTAGTTTGTTGTTCAATCAATTTAAAAATTTAATATGCACTGCTTCTTCTTGCCAATTGGATATATGTATATATACATATATATTTATATTTGATATCAATCACTAGTTTTATAATTTCTAAAATCTAAATTCTATTTAACTGATGAGCTTTGCATGCGAGTAATAAATACTAGCAAGTTCAAGTGCAGCCACTACACAGCCGCAACCCTAACACGTGCCAACGAACACATACAAACACACACCCACACATACACATACACATACAATCAGACAGAGAGCCAGTATATGTGCAGTATATGCCTTTTAATCATTTCTATTTGCATTTATACAAATACCCGCAACTATTTGTTTACTCATTTCAATGAGCACTCGAACTACATACATATGCTAATGGAACTTTCCCAAAATGTTATAGAAATCAAATCAAATCAAATCAATTCGTTTTATTTATTTTCGTATCGTAATCGAAACGATGCCTAAAGTTGAGAGCGCAAATCAGTTTGGAAAATACAACGCACACGAATTGTTGGCTCTCTTAAGAAGAGCATAGGTTGCTTGCTGCAGGATCTATTTGTTGGTTCTCTAAGAGAACTTGTATTGAGTAAAGAGAGAGATAGACAAGTATATGCATTTATGTATGTATGGAGAGTTTTCTATGTTGCTGTCCAGTTGCTCTTTTCTACATTTCTTGTAGCTCTCCAACCGGTCTCGTTATTTGTTTTTTACTGCGAAATCAATAAAACGTAATAAAACTTTGTAGTTATTTTTAGTTAGGCTTTTAACCGGTTTTAATACTTAACATGTGTGCTTCAGATGGGGTATATTGACTACAAATTAACATCAACTTTTACATACTTTTAGTGATTTTAAATGGGACATATTTTTATAGCGAGGGTATAAGCTAGTCGAGCATTGCACAAGTGCAGCTTTTTACTTGAGAAATTCTTTTGCAAATCAAATAGCAATGTTAAAAAGTTTATAGGGGTGCATAAATATAGTTTTTTTTCTTTTCCTCAAGGCAAATGAAGCGAATAGAATCAGATATATATATGTGTATGTATGTATGTGTGTATATGCATATTTAGATCGCCTGCTAATTGAAGTGTAATAAAATTGTAGTATTTGTAGCATTGGCAAAGCAGTAAACATTAATGATGGCTGACTGAACAGATTTATTAAAGGTTTAATCAACCACAACAATGGGTAACAGATATCAGGTTGTTATTGCAATGAGAGAGTGAGTAAGAGAATGAGACAGAGTGAGAGGGGGAAAGAGAGCAATTGAGCGGCAAGAGTGCATGCGTGTGTATATATGTGTGTGTGTGTGTGTATCTGTTGACTTGATTTTGTTGGCCTTTTAGAGCATTCGTGAACATGCGCTTGTATCTGAAGGATCACGCCTGTCGTTGCCACAACAAATATTATCACACCATATTACAAAGAATTTGTAAATACATATAATAATAAATTGATCAACAATATTAAACTATATGCTCTCTCTGCCTTGTTTCTTTGCAGTATGAAATTGTGGCCCAATTCGCCGGTACATATACCAAAATACGATGGGATGTTACCCTTTACAAGCAGCGTATCGCCGGCAAACAGCAGCAGCCCAATTGCCATCAATTCAGTGACATCAACAAATTCGCCAACATTGAAACTAATGGATGCCACAAATATGGTATCGCCACCACATGTGCCAGCGGATATGGATGATTATGTATGTCTCTCTCTCTCTCGCTCTCACTTTTTATATGAATTAAATTGAAATAATTAAATGTTTGTTCTTTTTTTTTTTTTTTTTTGTGGACATAGAATCAGAACATAATGCCGGAATCAACGCCCGCACAAGTGACACAATGGCTGACCAATCATCGTCTGACGTCCTATCTCACCACATTTGCCCACTTCTCTGGCGCTGACATTATGCGGTATGTGAGCTTTTAACACGCTCTATTTCGAAACAAAAGCTCATCCTACGCAACACACACTCTCTCGCTCTCTTTTGCCTGCTCTCTCTTTATATTTTTAGCATGTCCAAGGAGGATCTTATACAAATCTGTGGTCTCGCCGATGGCATACGCATGAATAATATTCTGCGCGCCAAGTAAGTTGCATTAATCACAAATGTGATTAATATAAAAATATGATCATTTGCTTAACGTTGCCAGAGCTTTGCAGTTAGCTGCTTAGCCTAGCAAACGCTTAAGACTTGTTCAGCTTTTAGCTCAATGCCGTTGCAAACTTAATGTATTGTCACATTTTGCATATACCCTTGTAGCGGGTATTATAGCTTTGTGCAGCAATATGTAACGCTTTGAAAGCGACTGGTCAGAAAGCATAAAGCACATATATTCTTGATTAGGATGACGAACTGACTTGATATAGCCATAACTAGCTGTTTATTATGTTTGTCAGCAAACATAACTCTCTGTTTTGGGGCAATCTTGCTATAACATATAGCTGTTATAGCAAGCAGATGTCATAGATTATATGGTCTTATAAGCTGTCCTCTAGGGTAACATATCTTCGGCATGCTGCAGATAACCTTTCTAGTTTCTTGTTTTTTAAAACACTCTAATATTTATGTAATATTTACAGAACCATTGCACCACGTTTGACGCTCTATGCCAGCATGGATGGTTGCAGCTACAATGCCGTCTACTTGCTGTCCAACACGGCCAAGGAGTTGCAGCAGAAGCTGTGCAAATTACCTGGTTTCTATGAGTTCATGGCCAAGGGCGGCTCAGCTGGCGCTTTGGAGAATGGTGGCAGTGTGGCAGCTGCCGCTGGACTCTACAACAATTGGGGCATGCATTCAAAATACTCGGGCAGCGGTTCGAACATTTTCAATGAGGTTAACAAGAGTTGTGTGTACATATCGGGTCCCTCCGGCGTACATGTTAACGTCACGGATGAGGTGCTCAACAATGAGATCAAGGATGGCAGTCTCTATGCCATGGACGTGCAGGGTGGCAAAGTTATATTGAAATTGATCAATAAACAGGATAACAATTGAACAATCAACTAGTTGTAGAATTGCCATTGTTCATCAATAAGCCTAAACGAAAATGAAATGAAAAAAAGTAAAAGTATAGTTTTTAGCATTTATTAATAAATTAACTAACTAACTATCCAATGTTGCGAATAACATACACGTATTACAATTACAAAGCACATCAGATATATATATAACTATATATATATATGCAATATATACACCTTACTATATAAGTTTCAATTTGTATGAGATTTCGCGCAGCAATTTTGAGCAAGTAATAACAGAATATCCCCCCTAAATTGTTAATGTTGTAGTGCAAAATATTATAATATTGTAAACCCTTTAATTTACACTCCCCCTTCCCTCTATTTGATTATGTATCGTTTAATATTTAGTTTCATTTATCATCCCCAAATTAATTTCATTTTCAAATTTGTTTTCTTTATCTAACGTTGCATGTTTTCAATATATATTAAAGTTTTTATTATTTTATTTTTTTAACACTTATAATTTTGTTTAATATAATATACCACATAATTATAGCAAAAGAGTTTTCAAAACATTTGAAGTAGAAAAATACAAACAAACAAAAAAAAATTTAAAAAAAAACCTTAAAAAAAATAACAAAACATTAAGAAAATTATATATATATATATTTAGCACATGCATATGGCAAAAAGAATATATAAATAAAAAAAAGAACAATTATAAATACCACATTCAAAGTGCAGTACCACGAAAAATCAAACATTGAACAAGAGAGTTCAGCTAACAACCAAACACAATCTATTGTTTATACTTATCCAGCTTATCCCATTGTAAGCGATTGAAGCAATAAAGTGTTATTAAAGCGTGGACTGTCAAATAAGAAGAAGAACTACTATAATGTGTTTTATTTTATTTATTTAATCTGTTCATTTATTATTTATCAGTTTCTACATTCACATTTTCCACACAATCTACTTCAAAAGTGTGCAGAGTTGTCGCTGTGCTCGAATGTTTGCCAATTTAGTGAGCGTTCACAACCCTGCCAGACATTGGGGAGTTCCCCTTGGCTGTCTATCGTCAAGTTTTTGGCTGTTTTATTTTATTTTTATTAAAATTGTAAATGTAGTAATGAAGTATTTAACAATAATAATTATTATGCTGCTGTTATGCTATGCATTGGGTAAATCTAGTATGAGTTAACAGTAAATGCATATTTAATAAGTTACATATCTGCATTAGACGTGATAGCTGATTGCCTAATTGACAAATCTTACGTGGAAAGAACAAATCGTATATTTACCTATCGCGATGACAGTGGCGCAATGCAGCTGCTTCGCATTCAGACTGTGCCCAACGGCTTGACGCTGCACATGGTCTGCACAGCTGGGGATGTGATGGAAACTCGCTGTCAGGATGGCTCTTTTACAACGCCATTTCCCATGGTCTGTTCGAATCCGATGCAGCCAATGGTTTATAAGATCCATGATAATGCATGTCCCGAACAATTGTATGCCATCGGCTATGAGATTGAGGGACGTCAGTTGGAGCTCTATCGATCGTGCTATGATGCAAGAAATGGACGCGTTTTGTACGCCCAAAGCGATGTCTATCACAAGACTTATTGTAAGAGTTACTAAACAAATTACGCTGATTGATTACGCTGCTGATTGACAATTATTGTTATTTATAATACAGATGCAAAACGTCCGTTTGTGCCTTTCACAACCGATGAGATTGTTACACCAGCGGAAGCAGCGTCCTATTTCAAAGGTAACATTTACGAGGCCTTCTGTGGCATCTTTGACAATGCCAACAGCTATATACTCAATTCAAATGCGCTGGTCATCAATCGTGGTCATTTGGTGGCCTCAGCGGACTTTCTATTCGTCGATCAAATGTGCAGCACATTTCGCTATCTGAATTTGGTGCCACAGTTTAAAACAATCAACGATGGCAACTGGCAAACTATTGAAAGATGGCTACGCGATAAAGTCCCATTGGCAGCTCCATTTCGCATCAAAACCGGCGGCATTGATGTGCTCAGCCTGCCAGATGGAAACGGTGTGAAACGGGAAGCCTATTTGTCTGGCTCGAGGCTGCCGGTGCCCATGTGGACCTATAAAGTGGTTAGAGATTACAACGGCAAGGCACTCTATGTTTTCCTCACCTTTAACAGCATATTTGAGAGACAAAAGCCAAATGCCATTGCCAGTTGCCAGCCAGTGCAGTGTCCTCTCAGCTTGGACGATCGCCCATCTTTGGGTTATACTTATTGCTGTGATCCAGCCAAGTTTCCATACTGAAACAAATGCTAAATATTAATAACGAATTCAGCACGGCAATCTTAGCGTATCTTACTTGCATAATATTTCTATAAAATACATTTAATTTAAGTTTAAACAGCTTTAATATCATTTTATTTGCAATAAAATTGAAATGTTGAAATTGAAAGCTTTAATAGTTTGTTAGGCGCAGTTTAATTGTGCCTTAAATAATTTAGTATTGTTATTTAACGTTCTCCGACAACTCATTAGACAACAGCAAACGATTAGCTGCAGTTGCATACACTGCGCCAAATAGTCCAGCAAGTGGCTTAACAAATTATAATAATATATTTACGAGCCTTCTTTATCCTTCTTAAGCAAGCATTTGTTTATTGAATAATCCTTTCCAATTAGTTGAGCTCAATTAAAATGCTTAACGAGCTTTTAATTGACTTTTCGCAATGCGCTTTAAAAAGGGCTTGGACATCTCAAGACCCACAATAGTCGTAACCCGAGTCTTTATCGTAATGACGCTGAATTTTGATAACGCTGTGAACAGTTTCTATTCGGGACAGAAGCGTTTACTCGACTTGTACTCGATATGGCCGCAGCGAGAGCGATGGAAAGACCAGTTGCATAGCATTAATTTCTGGCATGTATTCATATTTTGGATATTGATCTTTGATCTGATCTTGATGCTGCACATTGTCATTCATATAAGCCAACTGAGTGAGGTGATTAAAGGGTTCTTTTTGCTATCCACCTGCATTGGCTACACGCTCAAGGTACAGTGTTACCAACCCAAGGGGGTAACAACTCAACTTTAGTTTATTTTCCAGGTGCTTTCCTTGAAGATGAATAATGCGGCATTGCTACAACTGTTTGATGATCTGCATGATGCACAATTTCGTCCCGAAGATGCTGAGGAGCAGCTCATCTTTGTGGCAGCCCGTAGACTAAGTCGCATCATCTTCAAATATTATGGCATTATGTCACTTTCGGCATTGATAATGATGTTCATAACTCAGTATGCCATTGATAACACACAAATGCCATTGGCAGCATATAATCCGCTCAGTGAAGAGCCTGGCACGTTTGGTTACTTCTTCATGTATTGGTATCAGTGCGTTGGAACCACGTTAGCCTGCTTCCTAAATATATCCTTCGATTCGCTATGCTGTTCCATGTTCATATTTGTAAAATGTCAATTGGATATGCTGGCATTACGTCTACAGAGATTGGGATACAATTGTGATGAAAGCGATGAGAAACAAGTGCAGTTGCAATTGAAGCATTGCATAACATACTACATGAGAATAGTGCAACTGTCGGCCGACATTGAGACTCTGTTCTATAAGCCCATATCAGCACAGGTATTCTGCTCGATTCTGGTTTTAACAACCAATTTCTATGCCATGTCCTTGGTGAGTTATGAGAGCTCAGGCTGCAATCGCTTCATTATATCTCAACCTTTTCTCAGTTATCCGATGAAAAACTGGCTTTCCTCAAGTACTTCATCTACCAGAGCTGCATGCTAATGCAGGTCTTCATATTGTGCTACTTTGCCGGGTGAGTTTCTGCAGATTGCAATATAATATTATTCAGTTTATGTATATATTACTTCACCGTGTACTTCACCTTTAGCGAGATTGCTCAGCGCAGCTCGAAGCTGTCACATGAGATATACAAGAGCAACTGGGTGGGTTGGCAACGCTTTAATCGACGACTGATGTTGATGTTCATGCAACGTCTGGATATGCCCATTCGCATAAGGACCATTAATGCGAGCCTTGCTTTTGACTTGGCGCTGTTCAGTTCGGTAAGTTGATGGCATTTTGTGCACTGTAGTTAAATATGCCATAATAAGCGGCTCATTAGAACTCATTATCCTGCGTTGTCCTTGCATAAGTTGAGGCTATAAAAGCCACTGCCAACTGGCGTTCACTTCAGCAGTTGTTACTCAAGTTGTTCTGATCAAAATGAATCAAGAGAAGGGCAATAAGGTTATCCAGAGTTTCTATAGATATCAGGTGTTATATTTTGAAATATTGGGCCTATGGAAGCTACAACCTGGTGCGACAAGACGACAACATCGATTGCATCAACTACGCTTTTGGCTCTTCTTTGGCATTGTGGCCATTCTGTTGCTGTTCTTCGCCATCCGTGTGTTGGCCAACATTAATCGATTGCATGTGATACTTGAGGTGTTCTTCATGTTCTCCACAGAAGTCTCCTGCATGGTTAAGTTGCTCAGCATTCGACTGAGACGACATCAGCATGATAATCTTATAAACGAGATGCATGCGAACGCCTTTCGAGCGAGAAATCCTACGGAATTCAATGCTTTAAAAAGTGTCGCTAAGGTGACAATCAATATGCGCAATTGCTACTGTTTGTTGTGCCTTCTGGCAGGTGGATTGTTACTATTTACGCAATTGTTTACGGACGAAAGATCCTTGCCTGTGTCGATGTACGAGCCGTGCAATGTGGCTGAGCCCATTTGCTACTATTGCCTTTATTTATATCAAATGATGTCGGTGTTTCCCACCTGTTGGCTGAACATTGCATTCGATTCGATGGCACCGGCCCTGCTAGACTTTGTCCGTGCTCAAGTAATCCTTCTATCGATGCGTCTGGAGAATTTGGGTGCTGCTTTAACGTCTCTGGATGATCAGCACATTGCAATGGAATTGCGCCAATCTTGCATATACTACGCACGCATTGAGAAGCTTAGGGATATGGTAGAGGGTTTCATTAAAATACCTGTCTCAGTGCAATTGCTTTGCAGCATTCTGGTTCTCGTTTCCAATTTCTATGCCATGTCCATAAATACGGAAGACACGGTTGTGATGATCATAATGATATCTTATCAAATCGTCATGTTGCTGCAAATCTTCATTATATGCTATGCGGCTAGCGAGGTGACCGATCAGAGTTCCCTTCTCGGCCATGCGCTGTACAGTTCGGAGTGGATCACATGGAACAAGGAGAATCGGAAGATGTGCCTGCTTATGATGCTGCGTTTCAATTCACCGTTTTGTGTGCGCACATTAAATTACTCACAAAGTTTTAGCTTGCCCACTTTTGCCTCTGTATGAATGAACTGTCTTTCAGTTAATAATGTTATTAATGTTTAATTTTCTTTACAGATTGTGAACTGCTCTTATAGTTATTTTGCTCTGCTGAAACGGGTTAACAGTTAAACGCCGCCATATTACTTTGATATTTAAAACGCACGCGTTGGCAGCACCGCATATCGATTAACGATTACATATCGCTATCGATTATGTATTCACTTTGGTCACTTTTAGCACATTACGTTGAATTGTTACGAAATACATAAATAAATACCACGTAAACATATAGATAACAGTGCAGTGTATTTTTCAACTTTGCAAAACAGGAATATAGCGAGCGCATCTATTTGCGAGTTATGTAGATTTTCGATATATTTGATTGCGATTATTAGCAGGCATTTGGACACTTCAGATGTACAGCCACACTGTAGTGCTATGTGTAAAAAGTTAAAATGTCGGAAAATTCGAAAACAAACAACGAAACTGAGCCTAGCTGCCTGCATTGCAGAGTGCACAATTCAAAGCAGGTGTTTCAGGAGATATTCGATGAAGTGGGAATTGAAATCGAACTGCCCGACCTGCTGGCGAAATATTTCCAATTAAATGTTAAACCCGATCCAAAGAAGCAGCAGCTTCTCTGCCAAGAATGCGTTAGAACATTAATACGTTTCTTCGACATCGATGAACTGCAGCGGGAACAAGATGCGGCCAGTGCTGCCAAGAACAAGGCCAAAAAGCAGGCCAAGATTGAGGCAACGCCCTCACCTGCACCCGTGGATTGCACAAAGGAAGCAAAGTCCACTAAAAAACAGACGCCGCCAGCGACTAAAGCTAAAAGCGAAACCAGAAAGTTGACGTCATCTGTCAAGTTGCCGGCAAAGTCTGCTGCTGCTTCAGCTGCCAAGGTATCACCTGTAGCGGAGTCCGTTTCCATACGCATTATCAAAGGAAAATCTGTGACTGTGACATCAAAACGTTCCCAGATCAAAACTAGTCCCAAACCAAGTGGCAAATCAGCAGGTAAACGGGGCAGCTCCAAGGAAGGCGAGCAGGCGCAGATTAGCGAGCTTTTACGTGATATATTGGATGATGAGAAGGCACCAACCGATCGCAAATTCGCCGAAGCAGCGGAAACAGTGCGTCAACTGGAAACACAAGTTGCTTCAGAGGAGAAGCAGTTGAAGCAGGCTTCTGTCGAGTTGGAGGAGGAGACGGATAAGCAGCAGGAAAACACTGATGAGCTGGAGTTTCTGCTCGAGGATGAAGGTATTCTACTTGGGCTACTTAATGACAATCAATAAATACATTAAACACTATTAATTGCAGATGTATCCTCTGGTTCGGATCACTTTAAGGACACCTCACAGTCGCAGAACGAAAGCCAAAGCGAGGATGATTCCCACAAAGTGGAACCCTTCAACTTCGTGTTGATCAAGGAATGTGCGTTAAGTAGACATCATGTTTAACCATACGACATACTCATCCATTTGTAATCCCGCACAGCTGATGACATTGAAGATCTGTATGAATATTTGGGAGGTGTGGTGAAGACTTGCTTTGAGACCTTGACCTTTGAGTGGGCCACCGTATGTTGTCTTTGCTCGCTGAAGTGCAACAAATATGAGACATTGTTGGCGCACATGATAAAGTGTCATCAGTTGCCGGAGGAGCGTTACAAGTGTCCCATTGAGGACTGCGACACGGAGTTGCAAAGCCGTAAATCGTTGGCCATGCATTTGGTACTGTTGCATGCACCTGTGGCAGAGTAAGCTTAACGCTTAACGAATTGAATTACCAATGATTGATTGTATGTTTGAATGATTCCTTTAGCATACCCATCTATGGCTGCTGTCCCGAGTGCAACATGACCTTCTCCAATATATTGCAATATAATAAACACTCCTGTGCCCATGTCATCAAGAAGCGTCGTGGCATACGCTTGTATTGCGAAATGTGCGGCTTGGAGTTCCCCTCATGGAAGCGCTTTAATTTCCACAATCAATTCCATTTGGAGAGGCATCGACCACGCGCTTGCTTTGTGTGCGATTATGCGGACAATAACATTGATGAACTCTTCCAGCATTTGCATTATTCACACGAACCCGAGGGCACACACTTCTGCGATATGTAAGTGTGTGTGTGTGCAGTCAATTTGTTGTGCCACCTGCTCAATCACAAATCTCTTACTCTTTCTGTAGCTGTGACCTTAATTTTCGTGATGCTGCCGTTCTTGCGGAGCACAATAAAACCCATACGAATGTGAGTAGCACCACCTATACTTGCCACGTTTGTGACGCCAACTTTGAGACACGTGGACGTCTCAATAGTCATATGGTAAGTGCAACTTCTCCACTCTCTGTTATCGTAGTTATGTCAACTGCTTATTAATTCGATTCTTTGCTGCAGCGCATCACACACAGCTCGGCGATTAGCTGCGAGCTGTGCTGTCGGGAGTTTGCCACGGAGACCACCTACAACATTCACATGAAGAAGCATCTGATCATTGAGCGTGAGGTGCACGTGTGCAGCAATTGTGGACAACTCAGCGAGAATCATGAGAAGATGCTGGTAAGCGTGTGAACTTAATTGAATTATCCTCTATATAGAAACATCATTCTCAATCATTCATTTCCGCAGAGTCACGTTGAGAATGAGGCTTCGGTTTGCTATGGCGTTGAAATCTATGTGGAAATCCTGCGGGATGCCTATGTTTGTGAATATTGTTCGGCGTACTTTAAGCAGAAAACGGATTTGCGTGCTCATCGGGATTCGGGTGTGCATAAGGATGGTTACTTTTGGTGTCATCCGTGTGGCAAGGAGTTTACCGAAATGAAACTCTATCGTCATCATATGCGCAACTATCAACAACAACTGGCAGATGTTGAGCATCGCAAACTCGAACTATGCCTTTACTTTATGTGCGACTATGAGGTAAACTACAGTCAGCTGCTCGTGTCTGTGTCCTTACCTTACCAGATTAATGTTGTGCTTGCAGGATTGCTTCGAGGCGTATGTCAATTGGAATTCATTGTATACGCACAAGCGACGCACTCACGAACTGGTCGAAAAGCTGGAAACGAAACCAAAGGTCAACGAATGGATCTGTCAGTTCTGCCAGAAAGTATGCCAGTCCAAAATGTCGCTATCGGTGCATGTGGCACGCAGTCACAACAACAGTAAGTTGCTTTAAAGGATTTGAAGTGTATAGACTCTTTAAGATGGTGTTCCCTCGTAGATAATGTTACGTGTTCACTGTGCAAGGCGTCTTATAAGGATCAGGAGGCGCTGAAGAAGCATAATGCCTATTGGCATGAGCCAATGGAGTGTGCATTGTGCCTGAAGATCATCAAGAATCGTCGCAACTTCGATACACACATGAATGTGGTGCACTCGAATAATAAGCGTTATAGCTGCAGTGTCTGTCAGAAGGGATTCTATCACAAGAGCGAAATGGAGTCACATAAGCGGGTGAGTTGATCTAATCAATGTAGTCTTTGGACAACAAGTAACATCTGTCAATCATCTGCAGTTGCATTCACAATCGTATAGCTGCGAACAGTGCAGCTTCGTTACGAAGAACAAGAAATCACTGTCGGTTCATATACTCGGACAGCATTACAAGCGCTACGCCTTTGAGTGTAGTGCGTGCAACAAGCGCTTTGGACGTCGCCAGGGCTTAACCAATCACATACAACGTGCCCATGGATCGAAGCATATGTGTCGCGATTTCTTTGATGGTGGCTGCAACAAATACTTTGCCACAACTGCACAACTGAACATGCATGTGCGTAAGGTACATAATGGCAGCATTTTGCTGGTCGATCCTGAAGATGATGAGCAGCAGGAACGGGATGACGAACAGAAGCAGCAACAACAGCAAATACAGCCAAAACTAGAGATATCAGAGGAACCATCCACATCAAAGAAACGTTGCATACGCTTCAACGATGATACACAGATCGAGTTCATTGGCCCCGACCCGGAGGAGGATATCCAAGATCATGAACAAGAAATCAAATTCAAACCACCACCAACAAAAAGAAAGAAGAAACAAAGTTAAACAAAAGAAGTTTTTGATTTGATTATTGCTAAAGCATTTAATTTAGTTTTATTATTATTATTATTTGATTTTGCTTCATTGATTTCTGATTGATTCAAGTAGTTGCTACCCATAAATTGAACACATAGCATGTCGGTAAATGGACATACATGCTTTCTACAATGTTATGTCATGTATTTCATATGTAATTAATTAATTTCAATTGAAATTTTTTATTTAAATTTAACTACTAAATTAGTTTAATTCATTCCCTATGCACTTATCGTCAATTTTAATCACTTTTACTACGCTCAAATTGTGTCTACTTAAGCTTAAGCATTTGTCTTCCTTGGTCACTTTGTACATCAACTGTCTCAGTAGCTTAAGCTCTTGTCCACCATTGCCACTTAATGTCTCGACTGTCTGTATTCCCTCCAGCCCTCTCCATGTTCAGTTTACACACTATTTGTCTGCTCATTTATGCTCCATGGTCACATTTCTTATTTTTATTTGCATTCGTAACTTCAATAAGCTGCATACAGAGACAAGTTGACCTACAGTTATTTATCGCTTCGTTTATAATTGTAACAAATGTTGGGCATATTGACTCTCGCATATCCTACAATTTTGAGCTTTTATTTCAATTTATCATATATGCCTAAGCGAATTTTCCGCAAATAGCTAAAAAAACGAATTCGATTTGTTGTTATTGTAATTGCAATTGAAATGTTGTGTCACAGTTAGCTAAAGCTTTCTATAGGGTTCAACTGTAAGTCTTGCTATATTCAATATATACATATTACATTAGTATTTACGGCAGCAATTATGATTTTAGATTTATTTAAGCAGTTTGCAGTTTTGGTCATTAAAACGTTCAATGAAATTCAAATGAAATCAATTGTATTATTACGAATATCTGATTGTTTTTTTGATGTGATACTCTAGTATAACTTGGTACAGCAGTGTGATACACTCGACTGGAGTGCACACACTCGTCTTACAGTTAAGATTATAATAATTATTATTATATAATAGATAGATATTACATATCGACTAACTTCAATTGCATTTTAACTAACCAGAGTCTGGCGGAAGCAAATTTGATTTATTAAGCGTTGTTGTTTGGTCATTTAAACTTTGAAGATTTAGTGCTGAGCTTACCTATAATTAAAACAATAAGAGTTATTTATTAATTTGTATATGTACATGTTATGTTAGACATTTCCCACTTACTGGGCTAATTGGTGTTATAACAATGGCGGTGCGCGTGGCGCAATGCAACAGAGCCGTGTCCTCGGTGGACTCATCACAGTCACCATCTGGATCCACATCCAAGCCATCGCCACCAATATCGCTATCAATTTCCCATGATGGAAAATGCTCCATTTCGCCCTCACAGTTCAGATCCTCCTCCTCGAAATCCTCATACTCATCAATGAGTATAACTGCAGTGACAAAATGTTTCGTTTATTTAATTGGAAATAACAACATAAATTTCTTACTTGATGAGAGACAAAAAAAAAAAAGAACAAACAAATAACATAAAAGGAGATTTACATAATTTTTTTGTTGGTTTTAATGTTGTGCTTTATTTGAAATAACAAATGAATCTTTGGTGTTGTTGGGCAAGTGGCAAGTGGCAATGTGAGGGTTTTCATCTAAGTTCAGGCACGGCCTGGCTTACTTGAACTATCTGGCGGCGTTGGCTTCGCACTGGAATCCAAGGATTGTGCGCCCTCATCTGGCATATTGATGCGTTGCTCATGTTTACTATATGGCTCCGATGTGGATCTATGCAGGCTGCAAATTCAGCTTAGCATATATATTTGTTGTTTTATGTATATTACTATTAGTTGTACTTACCTTAAAGTAACGCGTTTTTTAGTTCTATTCTCTAAATCAGTCATAAATACATCATTGTGCTGTTGCTTCTCAGGCGGTAGCTGATATGAGTTAAGCACGGAAGACTAGAGAGATATGAGAAGAGTTCAATTAATATATTAATTAATATATAGTGTTATGTGTTTCAAAAGCCATTGTTAGTCAAAGTTTTTAAAAGATAAATCGTTAATTTTGGAACAAATTAAAATTAGCCAAATGCATAAAATTTAAATGCAGAATAAATTTGTAGGCCAAACAATGAACAAATTGATATTCCGATTGGAAATCGGTTAAGAATTGTCAAAGTTAACAGAGTTCAAAGTTTTCGAAAATCTGTAAAGGGGTAGGTATGGAAATTATCGATAATTTTGAAAAAAATTAAAAATCCACAATTGAATAAAATTTAAATGCACAATAAATTTGTAGGCCAAACAATGAACAAATTGATATTCCGATTGGAAATCGGTTAAGAATTGTCAAAGTTAAGAGAGTTCAAAGTTTTGGAAAATCTGTAAAGGGGTAGGTATGCAAATTATCGATAATTTTGAAAAAAATTAAAAATCCACAATTGAATAAAATTTAAATGCACAATAAATTTGTAGGCCAAACAATGAACAAATTGATATTCCGATTAGATCTCGCTTAAATATTGAGAAAGTTAAGCGAGCTCAAAGTTATCGAAAGAAGCTACAGTGGTAAGAAACACTATATATATGAAACTATATATATGATAAATTCGCTTGAGCTTTCACCTTAGTATTGGTCGCTATATGATGGGTATGCGGCATTAGTGTCTGTGTGGCAATCGCATCCGTTGTTATTGTTGCTGTCTGCGTTGAGGTCAACGCCGTCTCATTGCTATCAAGGCGATCCACAGATGATGCGTCCGATGAGGCTGTTGTCGTTACCAGCTCAGGATGTACGCTAAGCGTTGCCGTACGCTTCCACACATCGATCATGTTTTGATTGTGTGTGTGATGCAGAGTGTGACTGTGACTAGGGCTAATGGAATGTATTTTGGGTTTCGGATTTGCGGGCAATGGAAGCGCTAAGAATCTATCACGATCCTCCATATAGGCCTTGATGAGAATATCCAATTTCTCCTCAATGTCCACCACCTGCCAAATAATAGCAAATACCATTAATACAATCAATTGGGGAATGCATTTAACTATCGAGTATAACACACCTGTCGCTCGACTTTAACCACACGCGAGGCTAAGCTGATCTTGGATGCATACACATCCTTTGCCTTTGAGCCCTGTTTGCCCAGTATCTGATCGAGACTGTGAGATAGAGAAAGTGAGAGTATATATTTATTAAATAATTGAAATATTAGCAAATATAGCGCTAAAGCTTAAAGCGAGTCAGCTCATAAAGCTATTACAACAAATTACAAATATTACGTATACGCACCGCAAATGCAGCATTTTGACGCGTCCCAGCAGATCCACGTGACCTGTAATCAAATACAAGTATAAAGTATGAGCAAAGCAAAACAAATGAAATGAACAAACCCGCTGCATATTGCTCCATGACATCCTTGACATCGTAGGGCTTTAATGCCTCCTTAAACTTGCGACGTGCAACAAAGTACTTGAGCTGCAAGTGTTGAGATATAATAATCAATAATATTCTATAGATATATATAGATATATATATATATGTAGGTAGTTTACCTTGCGTATGAAGCGTATGGCGATCTTGTGACGATTTGTCAGTTGCGTGCAACGCGGCTCATCATCCTCATCTGCGGGCAATTTGTGAATCAGAGAGATTGACTTGTGCGTTAGCTTTTGGTTGCTTGCTTCGCGTTTTTTTATTGGTTTGTTTATTTTTTTTTATTTATATTTTAGTAGTAGTACATTAAGGCAAGTCAAGTCAAGTCCAAAACAAATCCAACAACACACAATTAACACATACATAGTAGCGTTATACGCACACACAGACAAGTATATTATACGAGTATGTATTTAAATATGGAACATACAATAAGATATTACAGATATATTAGGTTAGTTAAATGCAGTTACAAATACAGTTACAGATATATATATATATATATATATTCATATAATATTCACAATTGATATCAATGAGTTTGTGGGCCAAAAAGGGACATTGAGTTAATCAATAGTTTAGTTAGTTAGTTTAGCATAGTTAAAGCAAGCGTTTTGAGTGTGACAGCGTGTGTGTGTGTGTGTGTATGCGTGTGTGTGAGCATTGATGCTGATTGAAATATGGGAGTCACTTAGTTAGCTCCCTTAAGATGCATTCAAGTATTAGTAGTATTAGTAGTTTTAGTTTAAGCTTTAGTTAGTTACTATAGTTAGCTAATACAGCGACTACAGCCAAATGCAAAACTCAACTAATTAACTATATTTTATATAAATTATATATATATAACTATATATATATATATATGTGGAGTATTGAGAGCGCATGCTAAACGAGCCCTACATTTTGTGCCTGGCCTACAGCTCATTGTTGCAAGCTGTACGCACTTGCCACATAGAATACGCCATGCGGCTCCGTTTCGCCTCTGCCCGCGCCAGCGCCTTGCAACAAGCCTGTCTCCAGAAACTGTGAAGCAGCCGCAAAAAAACGACCCGTACGTCCTGTACGACCTGGACTTGCACCAGCATTAGTCTCTGGCCTCTTGGCCCCCTCAATATGCTGTGGCAGCTGCCCCGCCTCCAGGTCCGGCGAGGGCGTAACACGCGGATTACGCAGCGAAAAGGTTGAGCCAAAGAAGTCACCTTGCAAGAAGCCGCAGAGCACAACGGGTATGGTCAATGTGTTGCCACTTGGCTGCAGCTTGTTGGCAGTTGCAGTTGCAGTTGTTGCGGCTGTAGTTGTTGTTGTTGTTGGCATGGCGCCCAAACTGGAGCTGTGCTTGCAATTGGCCAAATTTGCAGGCGACGGCATTGGCTTGGCTGCAGGTGTGCGTGTGTGTGTGTGTGTGTGTGTGTGTGTGTGAAAAAGCGCATTAGTCTCGGCCAGCAAGTCCCGCAGAGTAGAAGGCGTTGTGGGGGATGGTATTCGTTGTTGGTTAGAGGCAGACAGCTCTTAGCCATATATCGAATATGTGTAGATAGAGTTTGCCTGCTTATTGTTAAGTTTCAATCAATAACAACATCAATTCAATTCAATTTAAAATGCAACCACAACATTGACACAACCACAACACTCAATATAAGGATATGTTTCTTTTGGATATTTTTTTTGTTTTCTTTTTTTTTTGGTTTTCAAGGTGTTATATTGTAGTAGTAGTAGTAGTAGTATTGGAACCTCGGGCGGGACCTTGTAGACTTACCGTCTGAATTTTTAATATTTTTTAAGCAAGTTGTTTCAGCAACTGAATCTTCGCTAAAACTTGGATTCATGGATTTGCCATTTTGTACTACCTCTGAAAATGTCAAACCAGATGTTAAAGTTTTTCTCTTTTTTTTTTTTTTTTTTTTTTGTGTCTTTCTAAATATCGATTTCGATCATATGTTGTATTAAATGCCAATCAATCAATCAATCAATTAATATATCAATCGGTAGTCTATATGGGTCGCACATAACGGTTACAAAAAACAAAAAAAAAAAAAAAAAGTAAAATAATATAGTTATATCAATAACAACAACAACACACACAGCAGAAAAGAAAATATATATATATACATATATATATATATATATATATATATATATATATAGAAATTACTCTTGGACAGCTTTACAATCCTTTAATAAATCATAAGCTACGTGTATTTATTGCAAACTTTAAAACTTTTAAAACATTCCTTTAACAAAGTACAAAACTTTATATTTATTTATTCATTTAATTGCAATTTGTCAACTATTTTTTTTTTTTTATTTATTTATTTGTGTTTATTTGTTTAGTTTAGTTTTTGTTTTGGATTTAGTAAGTGCACAGCGAGTGGGAATCTATATCAAACATTCAGAGCAAAATCTTAACAATAATAATGATAATGATGGATTGCATAATTCTTGTAAGTTTGATTGATATGGACAAGCAAATTGTGATTGATTGATGTTAGCATTTCAAGTGCAAATTCCCTTTATTTATTATCCATTAACTATTTCTTTTCTTTATGCATATTAAATTACGTAAATTGTGACAATTCCTATGTAACAAATTGATAACATTTTGCCATCAATCGTTCAATAAAATGTTTGCAATTAATTTGCCATGTCAATTGTCATATTGCGCTTAAATTTATTGGCAATGTCTTTTTTTTTAAATAAATTGTTATTTATTGTTATGGAATTGTAAGCGCTGCAACTGCAGTGGAAATTATGTTGCAAGTTATGCAAGTTTAATTGGGTTTAAATAAATATTTGTGAATTTATTGAAAAAGCTATTTGTATATTTTTTAAATAATAATATAGTTTAAGTATTGTATTTTCTTAAGAAAATACAAGTCTGGCTCAACTTTTAGTAAATTCTCTAAAATATATAATATTATCTTTATGGATATAAATCTCATAAATTGAGTAACCTTCCAAAAAAACCATATTTAAATTGCTTTTAATTCCTTTAATTGATAAGCCTCCATAAAAAATGTGTGCCTACGCCACTGGCACTAAAACATATGCTGAATTGATGGCAAATTCTTAGAATTATCAAAGTAAAGCTAGACGTTATACACAGACTGACAGACAAATAGATATCGCTCAATTGACTCGGCTGTTGAAACAGATTAAGAATATATATACTTTATAGGGTCTACCACGCCTCCTGCTGCCTGTTACAAAACTGTTGCACACGGTTAATAAAGCCCTGTACAGGGTTGAAAAACATTTAAACATTATAACTATTTTAATAAAGGTGAGTTAATTTTTTTTTAAATTTTTTATGTAAAATTGATGAAATTTACAAATGATGAAAAATTTAAACGTTTGTCATTTGTGTAAATTGTTTTTGTTATGCGTAAAGGCAGCGCAGAGAGCAGGGTAAATGCACAGATAATAGATAAATAATAGATAAATAGAATGACAGATAGAAAACATGCTTGGGTTATAAAACAAATGAAAAGCGATAAAATTGTTATTATGTTTTGCTATTCTCCTTATGATTTTCTCATATTTTTTTTGCATGTGTTATTATATTTGTTGTGCGAAGGGGTGTGTGTGTGTGTGTGTGTGTGTGCAAACAGAAATTGAAATAAGTGAAATTGTATTGGAACTTTCGAACATTTGCTGAGGCAATTTTCAAACACAAAATTCAGCAACAAAAATTGCATAACAAAGGGGTAAGAAAAAACTTACCCAAATTCTCGACAGATGCGTTGATGTCGCGAATGGTGCGAGTATACCGTGTAGAGGCGCGCGATGAGCCGGGTGGCTTCGACAGCGTGGTGCCATCGGGACCAGGCGTCTGAATCGTTTGACTCTTGTGGCGCCTTATCGTTGGTAAGCGGGCCACAAAGGATGTGTTGTGCTTAAAACTGGATGAGGCCCGTCTGTGGAATAATACAATATATTTGTGCACAAATATTTGAACAATCAGTAAATATAAATGGGCAAAAGTAGAGCAAAGGGAATAGAGTGGGGGGAGAGAGAGAGAGAGAGAGAGAGAGTGGTGGAGCGAAGGGAATTCTTAATAAACAGTAGACAATTGAGCGTAGTAAAGAGAATTGTATCAGTGTGTGCGTTTGTGTGTGCGTATTCGTGTGTGAGTGTGGCAGGTGCTAACGGAAGTAAATTGCAATGACACCAGCTGAAAGTTACAACTTTCTATTGGCGAAAAGTTTAAATTGCTTAAGGCTTGCAGGTGCTTTCAAAAGCTCTTGAAGCTTTCATGTGCTTGCAAAGCTCTTCGCTCTCAGTTGTAATCACAATTAAGCAAACAACATCTGCGTAAAGCTTGCAGGTGCTTTCAAAAGCTCTTGAAGCTTTCATGTGCTTGCAAAAGCTCTTTGTTCTCAGTTGTAATCACAACTAATCAAGCAGCAAATGCTTAAAGCTTTGCAGGTGCTTTCAAAAGAAATGTATGTAGTAAATGTGTGTGTGTTTGGTATTTGGATTAAACCAAGCAGCTTTCAGCTAGTGTCATTGATAGGCTCATAGACTGACGACCCACATAAATAGACTTAAAGTTAAATAAATACTAGTACTATTTAAAAAATGTGCTCATTGCGTTGTAAATAATTAGATAACAAATGGAATAAAATGGTAATAAAAAAAATGCATTTAATTGATTGATTAAACTCACATGTTAATTATAGTACACATATTAAATGGTTTTGTTTTTGATATGTTTTTGTTTTGTTTGATTTGGGTTTTGTTTTTTTGTTTTATTATTTTTCAATCACACAGCGGCAGCAAAATGAGAATCAATTTGTATCACATTGATTAATTTACTTAATATCATTTCTGGGTAACATAAATTATATGTAATTTGCAAGAATATAGAATTTAGCAGTATTTGGTTTTTTTTTTTTTAACTTTCTTTTCAATTTTTCAAATGGAAAATTAGCCAGAGAGTGAAGAGAATTGAATGTATACATATAGGATTTAGTTACAGTTACACAGATAGTATGTAGATAGACGGATACAGATACAATAGATAGATAGATCGGATAGTCAGAGAGTTATAGAGTGCATATTGAGAAGCTGCGAATTATAAACTCGATCAATGTGTGTTAATTAATTTGTTTCTTTTTTTTATTATTAATGTGATTCTTTTCGGATACTTAGGAGCATTTATGCGTTTATGAGATTGTGCTTGATAAGCGGAATACCCTAGAAAAACAATAACATGTATAGCATTTGCAATTTGCATTTGAAATCAGTTTTGCTTTAATTTTAATTTGTTTTTGTTTTGTTTTCAAATTTTTTTTTTTTTTTTTTAACTTTTACCTATATTCGGTTATGTTTTTTAATAATCGCTCCCAGTTTTCAGAACTGAAAAGTTTATAAAAATTATTATGAAAGAAAATGATAGAGGTACGTAAAGAAATGTTTATAAACAAATTAAGTACGCTGAAACTGAAATTGTTAATTGAGAGACGAGAGTTGTTGTGGATAATATGTATGTTAAATATATATAAATATGTATATATATATATATAGAGTACAGGGTATTATTTAGTATGTACAGACTACTTGTTGTAGTGTATTGTACATCAACTAATTCGAGATCGCTCGACATGCGCCTTTCTCCGTGATTCTCACAATATTAACTGCAGCTGCAGCATACGTCTCTCTATTACATGGTGTTTTCTTGTGTGTGTGTGTGTAGTTGTGTATGTGGTATATCTGAGTGTGTGTGTGGTGTGAGAGTGTGAATCTATACAATAGGGCAACTAGAATGAAATAACTCTGTAACGTAGGTCATAAAAATAGTCGTAAAATAAATAATAATAATTAATTTGTTATAATTTAAACTTAATTAAATTTAAAATATAATAATTGAACAAATTTACTAATTAATAAGCTTAGCTTATGCAAATTTATATTAATTTTTTTTAAGAATTAAATGAAAAACCTTAATTAATTTCAATTAATTTTTTTATATTATTTATTATGCACATTTCAATTAATTTTTGTTTAATTAATATTTTGTAAATGCGAATACAGTTTAATACGTTGAATAAATATTTAAATATATTTATCATAATAATTTTTAAAATAAATTTCTTTATATGAAATATTCAATAATATTAAAAATAAACATTTAAGTTAATTATGAAATAGAAAATTAAATTCCATTTTTTTTTTAATTAAAGAATGTAAATTAATTATTAACTTCAGAGTTATTTCATGTAGTGTAACTAAAAATTTCTTTTACAATCATTCGCTGCAAGTCCCGTAACGAATATTGGATAAACTTGCATGTGTGTGTGTGTGTGTGTGTGTGTGTGGGTGAGTGTATGTATGTGTGTCAGTGTGTATATGTGCTTGGTTGTCCCAGGGACAAGCTGTACTTACGATGCGGGCGGACTTGGTAGTGCCACCTGATGTATCTTCCAGGTGGCAATCGAAACGGAATGCTCATCGGCCGCATAACAACGCCAGACGGCCTGGATGAGTGTCGCC
Source organism: Drosophila funebris (assembly GCA_018901825.1). Classification (NCBI taxonomy): domain Eukaryota; kingdom Metazoa; phylum Arthropoda; class Insecta; order Diptera; family Drosophilidae; genus Drosophila; species Drosophila funebris. The sequence goes on from JAEIFK010000271.1 coordinate 805,691, forward strand.
GCCGGTTGGCGACGCCGTATCATGTGCTTCTGGCGTTGCTGTTGTTGCACCTTCAATGCAAAACCGCTGCCCAGTATACCCTGCAAATGTGAATGATCAATATTGTGGTGACATCCGGTTGCCGGATGCGGCAGAAGTTAACATTTCAGTTGCTGCAGTTGCCTGTGCAGCTACAGTTACAGTTCCACTTACCGCAGGCAGTGCAAAGAAGGAGATGCCCAAGAGGGCACAGCATGAGGCAATCAATTTGCCTTGCCAGGTGATGGGCACCATGTCGCCATAGCCAACGGTACAGAGTGTAATCTGCATATGGTTATCAATAATTAAGTAAGCATGCAATGTTTTGCTGGCCAATTGTGTAACATACCACGCCCCACCACAGCGCCTGAGCAAAATTGCTGAACTTTTCATTGACGTCCTTCTCCCACATGTAAACTAGGAATGATGCAAAGATTAGGCCTAAAAATCCAATATACATAGTTGTGATGAGCTCCTACAAGCGTATATAATGAAATAAATTTGATTAAATAATGAATAATAACTCTGCTATAATATGTAATTATACCTGTCTATGTGCGTAGACAACCGAACCGAGCAGCTTCCATGTGCCGCCACGTCGATCCATGCGCACCATGCGAAGTATCTGAAAGAATCTTAAACCACGCAACGCACTTGTGGCAAACACCTGACCAGAGGTGCCCATGCCTAATACTACAATTGAGGCTAAAATGGTGATAATATCTATAACGGTCACAGATATATATATATAAATATAAATATGCATTAGAAATTTATTGTTAGCTGCATTATTATTATAATTACCTATAATACAAAATGGTTGCTTTATGAACTTAAGTCGTCCCAGTGTGCCCTGGTAGCGGGAGCGACAGCCCGATGACCAAAGTCTCGCCCCGAACTCCATGGTAAACCAGATGACGACTATGATCTCCATGCGAAATAATATATATACAGCATCATCCTCATATTCCTTGATGGTCGAAAACACGCTCAATGCGAGGCATGTGAACACCATCAGAAAACTGCAAATACATTTTTGGCATAGATTAAATAACTATTGCAGTTATTATAAAAGAGTTCTTAACTATATTTCTTGGTATTTGAATATTAAGTAAAATATCTACATTTTTAAATTAAATATAATTAAAAAGGCTTTTAAATTTAAGGTAGTTTCTGTTTTACAATATTTGTGTAGTTTTGAATAGTTATAATGAGCAACAAAAGGGTTTAGTTAGTAGAAGCATTAACTTAACTTTAGTCAATGAAATCAGGTAACAAAGAGATATAGAAAGAAAGATGTATAAATAAATATACGCTATAAACGATATTAATGTATTTAAAAGATATACATCTGAAACATAATAAAAAATAATTTATAGTAATAGTAAATTCTATATAATTGATAGATTATTATGTATGTACTAAATATTTAAGTAAATGTTTAGAAATAAAAAAGAAACAGGAATCTATATACTTTCTAAACAACGAGCCAGGACGAGTTAAATGATGCGGAATCAGGCAGTATATATAATTATAATTCATTATTATACAATAATAATATATAAATAATTTAAATATTATAATATTCTACTAAAAGATCTCTATTACATTTATGTAAAACAGCGTTGGGCACTGAGCTCATAATATTATTTTTGGCACCTGCATATCTACAATTCAATTACAATTTGTTCGTATTAAATGTAATAATATTAATAATTGTTTTACTCATTAAATATAATGCTAAAAATGATAATTTGGGGAAGCTTTAAAGCAAGCAAAAATAAACTTCAATAAAGAAATTTAGATATAAATAAGTAACTAACTGACAGACTTATTGATATAATAATATAATATAATTCTAGTTTTTTAGCACAAAGTGTAATAATATTCATAATTATTTTACTTATTAAATATAATATTAAATATGATTATTTAGAGAAGCTTTAAAAACAAGCAAAAATAAACTACAATAAAACTAACTGACAGACTTATTGATATATAATAACTATAAGTTGTTGTTACTAAGTGTAATAATATTAATAATTATTTTATTTATTAAATATTATATTAAATTTGATTATTTGGAGAAGCTTTAAAAACAAGCAAATAAACGACAACGACTAACATAATTGCTAATAAATATAATTGCTATAAATTGTTAGTGTTAAGTATAATAATATTAATAATTATTTTACTTATTAAATACAATATTAAATATGTTTATTTGGAGAAGCTTTAAAAACAAACTTTAAAAACTAACTGACAGACTTATTGATATATAATAATTCTAGTTTTTTAGTAATAATATTTTTACTTACACCATCACATGATAGAATATTGCATGCAGGCCCCGCGGTCTCTCCAGAAAATTGTAGAGTCGACTTTGCATCCGTCGGTAGCGCGCATCGCGGCGATGTGTGCCGCGATTATAATTGAGCGGCTTCCCCAGGAGTGACATTCGCGGTTGCAAAAATTGTGGCGATTTAATTGGTCCCGCCGTTCTACATTTCCTACAGAATAAAACCAACCAGATATTATAGAACATATCACAAACGAGCATATAACAAAATCAAATAGTTTTATAAGGTTGTTAAAAGTACCCCTTGAAACCTCGAATGTCGTAGAAAGCGTATACATCGTTTTCGGGATCCATTGAGAATGCATAACCCCGATAACACTTAAAACACTTGACTAAATTGTTATTGATAATAAATAGTAAATACGTTGTCAACACAAGTACACAGCAAATTATGGTTGCGGTTCTGCCGACTAAGCACTAAGACGTGTGTCGCGTTTGCCGTTCAAATCACAACTCGATCGACAGTTGTTCGATTCGCATGTTTAAACCTTACAGTCTAGACTTTCCAAAAACCTCCATGTGTACACATTTGTTTTTTTTTTTGCTTTACGTATTAATTATATACATAAACTGTTGTTTTTTATTATATTTTATTTTTTTATTTTCTACACACCTTGCATATTTATTGTATGAGCGCAAAACCTTTATTTGATTTGATTTTATTTCGATATTTTATTTCGCTGTTGTTGTTGTTGTTGCACCTGGCAAAATCCATAAAATTTAGCGACGACTTCAATATTCGCACAATTTGTGTTCTGCTTTTTTTTTTTTTTTTTTGGGGGAGCGTGTCATTGTGTGGGCGGGCAGCTCCTTAGTTTAGTCACGATCTCTGGAGGTTTTCAGTTTTGTTTTTTGGCCCCAAAACGTGTCATATGCCTCATGTACGTCATTAACATTGCGTAGACTCTTTTGTATCTTACACTTTGCAGTTAGATAAAGCAAATAGAGGTGCATTACTTACCACCAAAAGGGGTGCGTATTTATTAATTGGAAAATTTCGTTGACAATGGAAAAGTTTTTATTTAAAAACAATTAGGCTCTTACAGGCTAATAAATTATGTTTATTAATGCACAAGTTAAGACCTCAGACAGGCACTTGACCCAGTTAATAGACACAACTAGTTTGCATAGCATGTGATTATCTAGAGCAAAATCTGTGATCAGTTTTCAATGTAAGCTTATGGAATTGCATACGAAATGCGTTAAAAGTCTGTCGTTAACTTTAAAAGTTCATTAAAGCTTACAATTTGATAGTATATGTAAATAACTCTAAAGCTTTAAAGCTCTTTGTCAGTTATAAAGTTGAGTGCATATTAGTGCAGTTTTTTGCTGAAAAGCTCTGTTTGCTTTGCTGCGATCTACGCTGAGCTTTGAGCTTTCAATGCATTCTTAGCTCTACTGTGAATTACGTAAGCTCCATTGCTTAACCTGTAGGATATATGCTAGTCGCTCAATTGTATTATGAGCCAGTAACAAATTTAAGCTGTAGCTTAAAAGCTTTTCGGCTCTAGTGCTAAGTGCATTAGCATTGTTGCGTGTTGTCTTAGAAAGCTCACTAGACAATGCTTTGTTCTACGCTGAGCTTTAAGCTTTGAATGCATTGACATGGGTGTGTGATATGCGTCAGCGTATTTGCTTCTACAGGGTATGTGCTAGTCGCCCAATTATGCAATATGCAATGGAAGAGCTTCGGCAATTTTACAATTTCCATTGTTAAAGCATTATTAACTTTTTTATAGCGCAATACTGAAATTGCATTAATTAGCTTCATTCTGTTACGTTTTCCATTTATTGTTTAGCTATAAATTTGCTATAAATTGCTATAAACTTGCCCCACACACAGAACCAATGCTCGCATTGACATGCTAATTGCGTGTGGGATCTAAGCAAATACGTTTCCAGGCCATCATTGCGCTTCTGGCTAACAATGTTGGCAACACATCAAACGGATCATTGCGGCGCTGCGTCGTCTTTGTCTACAAATTGAAAGCTCTCTTTGACACGAACCTCACGACTTGAGATTTGCAAAAAAAAAACAGGGAGAAACAAACTTAAAGATACAACTTATGAGTCATAGATACTGTATCTTATCTGCGACACATTATGAACAGTACTTGCTTTTTGGCCAGAATAAAAATATAAGTAGACGTCAATAATTTCAGCTAAAATTGTTGTTGTTTAAATTTTAATGTAATGCTTTTGTTTTTAGTCCGTAGTCTGGCTTAGGTTAAACGGTAATTAAAATATACTTGTATATGTATGTAGGTATGTGTGTATGTGTGTGAGTGTGTGTATAGTGTATCTGTGTGCGTGCGTCTGTGTGCACGTCTTGGCCGTTTAAATGTATATACATTAATTGGTTTTCCAAAGGCGGTAAATAATAATAAAAATATGTATATTAGAGATATTTATATAGATATATGTAAGATACTTTATATTTATGTGTATATGTATGTATGTGTGTGTATGTATGTATATATATATATGTCCATATAAGGTGTATATATATATATATATATCTGGTTTGTATCCGTCAATTTGATACAAGATCACAAGTTGTTGTTGCTTTTAGCACCCAGCTCGTAGCATCGTTGTTGTTGCTGTTGTTGTTCACTTCTTGGCATCGATAATGATCTCATCGCCCGACTGCAGATTGTAACTGTACAATCGCTTATTGGGAAATCGCATCTCCTCCGGTCCGAACTCCTTGTAGTCCTGATCGAGATAATAGAGTCGCATCTTATTGGGCGCCAGATTGATGAGCTTCTCCAGTTTGATCTTCAGATCGTTAACGGTCAAATAGATGTCCACAAATCGACTCTCACTGACATCGTTGTAGGTGAAGACGACCTTAACCCGTTTGTCCGGCTTCAGATTGACATTGACCAGCGGATCGAGTTTGCCATGAACGGCCAGGAGTTCTGCATATCGCGATGGGCGCTCACACTCCGGCTTGTCCATGTAGTGTCGCACAAAGGCACGTTCCGCATCCACACGCTCATCCACACTGATCTTGCCGCCCCCATTCAACATGGACACATTGGGCAGACGCGCTATGAGCAGCTGGCGACGCTCATGCTCTGTGCACTCCAGAGTCTCCCACAGGGGCCAGTGCTTGACGCGCAGATTCTGCAGCTGACTGTACTTGGCCAACTCATCGATGTCCGCCCAGCTATTCAACTGGGCACAGCTGAGATTGAGCAACTTTAGGCGGGGGAAATACTTGTGACTCTCGCTGGCCGAATCCAGTTCGGTGGTGGCCGTGCTGGAGTGCAGCGATTTGATGGGACACTCGGCCAGCACAAGTGCCTCCAGGCTGGGAAATAGTCTGCCCAGGCGGCAGATCTCCTGCCAGTGTTCAATGGGATTGCCGGTAAAGTGCAGCGTCTTTAGCTCTGGATGCGCACGTGTTAACTTTCGATTGGCCTGGCATAGATTGCAGCAAGTCTCCGTTTCCGTTTCCGCATCTGTATCCGCATCTGCTTCTGCGCTTTCATTCTGTGTCTGTGGCACGCATTGGCAGCTGTTGCAGTTCTCCAACTCCTCCGGCGCCGCATCCAGCAGCACGGCACGATAATTGTTTAGACTCAAGTGCAGCTCCTGCAGCACGGGCAGATTCTGCAGCAATGCATCCACGCACATCCAGTCGAGATAGGTGCCATTTAATACCAGATTCTTGAGATTAACCGTTGGCGCCGCCTGCAGCGCACTTGCCGGACTCATTAATTGATTCTTGCTGAGATTCAAGAACTCAATCTGTGGCATATGCTTCAATATGTTAAAGACTTCCTGCCAATCTTGCAGTTTATTCTGTGCCAAATCCAATTCACGCACTCGCTGACATTTCTCACGGATGCTGTCAAAATCTCCGGCACAATCGATGTCGCAATCGTTTAGCACAAGCAGTGCGGGCACACTGGTCAGCGGGGAGAGGCGGGGTATGAATATGGAGAATTCCATCCGACCGCCGCATTTTGTAACCGTAAAATCATTGGGCAGATCGGAACGCTTATGCAGCTCCGGCTGATTGGCGTTCTCAAATTCGCATTCGGCAAAATATTTGCGCTCGAGCGCCTCCAGCAATGAGGGCATCTCTCTTGCTCTCTTAAACGGTTGCTCCGTCCAGTGTCTACACACAGTGAATTATGTAAATTTTCGTTTCACTTTTGTTTTTGTTTTTGTCTTTTTCTTTTTTTTTTTTTTTTTGTTGCTGTTGTCTTACTTTGCGCGCTGACTGCGTTTGCTGCGCTTTGAGCTTCGACTTTGCTGCTATTGCTGCCAAAGCTTTTTGCTTTCAGTTACTGTTCCTGTTATGGCTGCAGTTGTAGTTGTAGTAGTAGTTCTTGTTGTTGTTGTTGTGGTTGTTGTTGTTGTAGTAGTTAAAGTAGTCGCAGCTTCTGTCTGTCACTTCTTCTGCTGCTGCAGTTACTGCGCTGCTAACAGCGCTGCTTATTGATTTTTGGAGAACTTTTAGTTACGTTTTATATAGAATTTGTTGTTACTGTTTTTGTTGCTTTTGTTATTGCGTGATGCAATTGTTTTGTGCTTATTTTGCGCAGTTTATTGCAGTCGTCGAATTAAACAAATTGCTGCGCACGTTCCTTTTGTCTGCTCTGTTTTTGTTGTTGGTGCTATTTGCTGCTAGTGTTGTTGCTGCTGCTGCTGTTGTTGTTGTTACTGTTGTAATTGCGCACTAATTTATCAAATTTGTTGTTGTCGAAACAAAGAAATACAACAAATGCGTGTGTGGGGGCCACTTGCTGGTCTACCTGCTGCCCCTCTTTGTCTCTCTTCACAGCTCCCTCCTTGTGTTAATATTCCAGTCAATGGTGTTTACTACGACAAAAGCCAGGCCAAAGCTGAGTAGCTCTCGATTTTGTTGGGCTTTTTCTTTTTATGTTATTGTTTAGTTTTTCTAATGGCTTTTGCTGCTGGTTGCTGCTCAATGTTTGCTGGTGGTGATTTTTGTTGGTGTCTCTCCGTCCGTTCGCAACGCCACCAAACGCTCAACTAAACCACAACACAAGAACGAATTCGCCTCCGTGTTGTGTGTATTCTTCTGGCCCGTTTTGCCAGTCGCGCTGCCTGCTTCGTTGTGTGCTTTTTTTTTTGTGTGTAGGTCGCCGTCGTGCGCACAGGGGCGGATTCAGAAGTAGTTTTTATTATTATATTTGTTTGTCTATTTTCTCTTACTTTTCGCTTAGAGCACACAGCCGTTCGATTTTGATTACTTTTGAATGCTGTTCCGAAATTAAACTGTGCGATAAGTTCTCATCTGATTTAACTATAAGAAAACCAAAAAAAAAACTTTGCTCTTTAAGGCGCTGCCGCCCCTGCAGCTAAAATCAGATAAGAACTTATCTCAAAAATTTTGATGACACCAAATTAAGGACTACGATATGATTCCAAGTAAACATATCGCAGGGATTGCTTAGTTATATTCATTTATTTGTGTAGCTGGCGCCCCACATTTAGGCGCCGTGAACTGTCCCGTTGTAAGTGTACAATTTTGACTGCGACCTTGCGACGTAAATAAATATACGCTCAATTACGAAATGGTTTTAGTTCGAGCAAATACAAATACAACAACAAATATTGGTGTGCTGCTTTCGCTTTTTTTGGGGCAAGCTAAAATAGAATATTTCAAATTTTTAAAATGTATAAAAACACATTTACAATGACCTTGTGCGTTGTGCACTTGGCAGCGGCCCTACAATAACAAAGGCCTGAAAATTGGGCGCCCTGCTGGCGACTAAATGCGCCACCGTTGCGTTTGCCTGGAAAACCAGTTATAAAGTCAACGGTCATGTCACAGTAAACTCATGCTATAGCAAACTACCCCCTATGTTATAGATAACATATTTTTATTGTGATTGACGGCATTAAACTGCATGCCTGGGGATGCATATAAAGATACATTTAAAATGAACAATTCCATAGCCTCGTCGAGAATATGATTATTTCAAACGAAACGTAATATGCGCCGTTGTTGTCGTAACAACTCAGTGGGGTTCACTTTGCTGCCAGCTTGAAAGGTGCGCAATAAATGAGCGAGTTTTGACAGTGGGTGGGGGTAACTGAGGCGGTCGTTGTCAGAGAGCGCGAGAGCCACTGCCTGCGAGAGCGTGAGCGTGTGCAAGTGGAATTGAGAGCAGGCGTCGTGAGCGTAACAAAGCGCTCGTGCTCAGCTGTGCTTTGTTGTCGTTACACAAACAGATGTTTGTTTGCATTTGCGTTTGTACGAAACTGCGCAGCATGTTGAAAAGCTCGCTGCTCAGCTGATTGCGTTTGCAGTGCATTATGTGTGGAGTGAGCTTTTTGCTCACTCCCTCGCTCGCAGCTTTTACAATTGTACAATAACAACAGCAGGGCATACATATAAACTGTAACAGATGTCAGCGCTGTGACAATGGAGCAATGGCAATCGTTTGTTGTTGTTGATGTCGTTTGGGGGGGGCGTTTCAAATTTGATTTGCAGAAAGCATAACTATTGACGCTTTTACCGTTTTTTACGAGTCAAAAGTCAATTTGCTGCGAATATTGTACGACGGCAGATTGGAATTGGAATTTGAATATCTAGAATATCTGCACGCAAAGATACATACGTGTAGATAGAAAGATACTTATTTGACTATGTTTGTTGCCCTTGGTCAACTGCCTGACTAGGGGCTGCAGTCAATTTCCATATGCAGATTTCATTATTGCTGTCATATCTTTGCGCTTCAAAGCACTTTCAAACGAATCAATTGCACACTCTCTATGTTTTATACATACATATATGCATTCTATTATTGCTGCTTGATGAATCAATAGAAAATGGAAAATTATAGTCAAATATTATTGCAGTTGCTGCATTTTTGATCAATCTAAAATAATATATGCATAAATTATTTCTGCGTTATTTCTGTTATAATCATTTCAAATAAATTTTTAATTTTCTCAGATTTATTTTGAATTGCAAATTCATTTTGCTTTGTTGTGGATTTGCTTTTGAGGTTTATAGTATCGTTAACCATGACGAAATTATTAACTTATATATAATTAAACAAATAAGCATAGAATGATAGACTACTAAATACTCTGTGTGAGTGAAATTTAATTGTCTAGACATATTTCTATGTCAATTTGTTGGTATATTTATATTTTCTGTCATAACTTCTGTACTGCTTATGCGATTGTAAAGAAATTTATAAGATTGCTTAAATATATGTTAATATATGTAAACCTTAACAATCCATGTCATTTAAATAATGATGTGTAGTTATTTTTAACGAATTAGATTAACATTTGCTATAAACTTTTTTACGTTTTCTTTTTGAACTGTGATATTTTATATTTACGCAAATTCAATTCCAATTGCTGCAATAATTTAAAATTCTATGCAGTTTGCATTCAATAAATAAAAAGGTTAATGTGTTTCGTGTGCCAAAAGTCTACTTAATCATTAGGTTAAGGACAATCCCCTCTGCTAAAACACATAAACTCTGCAAAAAAAAAAAAAAATTCGAAAACAATTTGGGCTCATTGAACACATTAATTATGTCATTGTTGTCGTTGTCGTCGTTAGTTGTTGTTGTTTGTTATGGTTGTTGTTTCGTTGCTGTCGTCGACCCGTAATACTGTTGTCTGAGCCATTTAGTGGCATCGCACACGGTTCGAACCATACTATATACATACATATATAGTCTATAATTATCTGTTAAAGTCGCAACACTTTGTGCATTAGTCTAAAATGCGATTTTGTTATGGTTTGACCGGTATTTGTTTTGTGGCAAAAACCAAAACGCAAAAAGGGAAAACGGGAAAACGGGAAAAAGGTAAATAAGCCATTTGTCAATAGCCCAGCGGATATAGGTACTATATGGAACACTGACATAATATTATTAGCACTCGTATATCATTATTTGTGTATTACACTGTTTAAACGTACCATGAGAATCGATTGGGCCAGGTCTATAGAATGTGTGTAGATCTGGAAGCAGTTTGTAATTAGAAATTGCCCCAAAAATATACTTATATATATTGTGTATATATATATATATATATTGCATGAACATATTTCTTTTTGGGGTTGATTTAATGAACGCAATTTTATTACCCGACTTGTGTTTACAAATTGATATGCAAATATGTATATATATATATATATATATATGTATAAAGATATATAGTATATTTACATACATATTTATATCAAAGCAAAAAAAGGCGCAAATAAACCAGACGAAAAATCGTTCAAATCAATTGCGTCAATAAATGTACCTAAGATGCTGCATAGTTGTTGTTGCTGTTGTTGTGGCTGCTGCTGCTGTTGTTGTTGTTGTTGCTCGTAAAGTTCTATAAATTGTTGTGTGTAAAATGGAAATTTTGACTTTTTGGACCGGCGACATTTAACGACTTAAATGGAATGGCACAAGTAAAACGCTCCACATAAACAATGCAGCTTCAAGTCATACGAAAAGCAATTTTCTTGTCTCAAAAATGTTCTTCTAGTTCTGTCTAGACAGGATTTTCTTTTTTATTTTATTTCTGTTTTTCATTTTCTTAATTTTTTTGGAAAATTATTACATCGTTGTTGTTGTGGTTTTTTAGTCTTTGGCTTTTGTCTGGCCACAAACAAGTGGTTAACGTGGCGTATGAGTTATGTTATTGTGTGTTTATTAAGCCAGAGTTTATCACAGCATTTCCACTGAAGTTGATATATTATATGTACATACACAGCATACATATATACTGAAGTGATGTCACATTTCTCTGAGCTATTTGTCGTAGTGCAGAGTGCAGTCAACAAATAACTGAAAGAATAAATATTTTTGCTCTTGCTCATAAATTTTCGTAGCCAATAAATATGTTGAAGGAAATCAGAATTGTTTTTCGTTTTCGTTTTGCAAAACAAATTGACACAAAAATTGACAAATTGACATATTGAATAAATGACACAATAACGTCACGTTATGTCTGGCTGATTGACGGTTTGATTGATAAACTGATTGAGTGATTGGCCACTCAAGTTGATAGTGCTGCTTTCGTTGACAGCTTTCATTAGTTTCACACAATATTTGCACACAACAAGATAAAGTATAACATGCCATACCCTGTAATAATTTGAGCTGACATGAAAGGGTTGCATAGCTTCAATAAACGAAGTATACTATATGTAGAATATGTTAAGCTCAACAAAATGCGGTAGCTTAAAAAGTTATCCAATGCACGTACTTTACAGGGTATTTGCTAGGTGAGCTCGTTAATTTAGACGATTTTTTAAGGTTCTTAGATGCTTGCTTTCTATTTATTTATTATATAAGACTGAAGATTAACAACTCGCAGATTTTAGTACTTTACAGGGTATTTGCTAGTTGAGTCAGCTGTACAGGAACATTCTTACTCATTATTTTAAACAGTTGTTTCTTTTGTATATAATTCTAAAGTTAAGTTATGTAGTTTCTTTACTTTACAGGGTATTTGCTAGTTGAGTCAGCTGTAAAAGAATATTCTTACTCATTATTTTAAACAGTTCTTTCTTTTGTATATAATTCTAAAGTGTAGAACTAAACAGATTGTGTAAGTTATGTAGTTTCTTTACTTTACAGGGTATTTGCTAGTTGAGTCAGCTCATTAAAAGTATTATTATGAGCAGTTGTTTCATTATAATAGAGCATAGAGCTCAACAGTTTGAAAAATCTCGAATAGTTTTGCTTTTATTTACTTTACAGGGTATTTGCTAGTTGAGTCTGCTCACAGCGAACAGTCTTATTAGTTATTTCAGCTTGTTACCTCTTTTTTCACGCTTCGCATAATTTTGTTGTTGTTGTTGGAGGGGCTAACGTTAATTTAATATGCGACATTTGCACTTTTCGGTCAGCGCAAGCGAAATCCAATGATAACCCCCCCAACGCTACAACGGGAGGGGGCTGCAGGGGGTGTACAGTGTAAGGGTCGGATGTGGTATGTTGTTTGTTGGTTTTTCGGTGACACTATCGTCGGATCGGTATCGTTTTATGGGTCGCTTACTGTTGAACTAGGGTAGACGCGCTCAGTTGACAGCATTTGCTCTTGTTGTTATTATTATTATTATTATTATTATTACTATTATTACTATTATTATTATTTTGCAGCGAGAGTTCAATTAATTTAATGCACTTCGTGTTGGGCACATAAAAAGTGAAATTACGTTTATGCTTGATAGAGTTTACCACTTTGACAGCTGCGTTTTATAGTGCACATAAAAAAAAACTGTAAGCTGTAAATTCAGATTGCATTCAATTTGCCGGCGTTCTAAGAGTTTATTGCAATAAGTTGAAAGTTCATTAGCAAAGAAAATTAGGAATTTATTTAAGCTTTATAGTTCTCAGCTAAGTTCAAGCTTTGTTATTAACTTGAGCTTTGAATGCTGTAATGCTATTTTAATTTAAAAAAAGTTAATAAACCATGTTACAGCATTTAATTTATAAAGAGCTTTAAGCATTTTAAGCGTTTGAAAGCTCAGTCAATTAACTGGCACACTTTGAGTAGCTTTCGCAGTTGTGCTTTGCTGTCAGCTTAATCAAAAGCTCAGTCATTTGACATGTTACTGCTCTGACAAGGCTATAAATACTTTTATGCTTCTTGTCAACTATCTAAGTTCTGTTTAACCTTGTTGAATTGTATCTTCAAGTAAAGTACAGACATAGTTATAAACTAGTGTTAACAGTTGAATCATTTGATTGCTCGGCTGATAAGTGTTATCGTGTTGGTCTAAAATAAGTATGCTGTAGATAATGTTTATAGTTGAGTTAAGTTGCGTTGAGTTAAGTTGAGTTGAGTTAGACTCATAGCTGAATCATCAACGTAGCTGTTGCATTATTAAATGAGCCAACAGGCGGCACATAGAGAGAGAGAGAGACCTTCATTTCAATTGCACTTTCTCAAACATCTGCAAGGAATTGCATTTCAACTCATTATACGCAATTAGTGGTTCTCTTTCACTTGGCCACGGCACAAAGCAATAAATGCAATGGGCCGGTCAAGCGAATTAGTTAACTGAATTATTCATAACCAGCTCGGGCAAAAGAAGGCATAAAAGAAATGGCTGGCAACTATATAGACACACACACACACACACACACACACACATATACATATCTATATATATATCTATATATAGTATTTTATATTAGTATGCTGTGTATTATAGTCCGTTAAAGCTCTCAGGGCGCAATTAATTTGCTGGCAATAATGAAATCTAGGACAAAATGTTCGCTAAAGGAAATCGTTGACAGTTGTCATCCAAGCACAACTTGAGTCTCTGTTCTGTTCTGTCTTTATGCATTTAAAATAAGCACATTTAAGTGCCAGACGCGCAGATACCCTATGAGTATAATTTTAACAATTATTTTGGAATTTCTTTGACATCTTTGATATCTGCAGCTACTCTACTCTGGGAAGTCTTACAACTCTCTTATTTATCAAGGAAACTTTATGAAATTTTCAGAATATGTTTGTAATAAATCAATTTATATTATTTATAAACTTGCTATACTACTACCTTACTACCTTAAATAAATTGCAGGAAAATGTGGAATAGTCACGAGTTTCTTAAACATTTGACACTTTTTTACTCTAATATGTCTTCGCTCTCTATGTACATACTCACAACTGACTGTTGCTACCACTCTAGTCAACTCTACAGTTACAGGGTATAAGGACTCCATGCACCTTGCACTGCTTTACAGTTTGAGATTGGAAATGAAATCATTTGTCAGCTGCAGATTGCAGTTACACGTATGCAGTGTGTTGTTCTTGCCCCTTTTTTTTTTATTTTGGCCTAGATGGCTTAAGGCCTTCTTCAACGAGTTTGGCAATGTGGAAATGAGAACTTCATGGGCAACTATGTATGTAGTATGTCTGAATGCCTGTTATAAGGTATCTGCATATCAATTGTTGGCAATTCACACTTCTATAGACTGTTTGCTTTTTTGGGCCATGTTTTAATCAAACTAAAATGCCTGGCAAACTTCTCATGCCCCAAAGCAGAGCGCAGAGAAAGGATTTGTCTGTATTTGTATGTCTGTGTGTGTGTGTGATGTGCTAACTGTGAGATCCCGTTAAGTGGAGTGTCACATCAGTGCTAATATCAAGTATAAATGTGGGAATTTAAGTTTCGTCTTAATTTAAGTATATATGCTGCTTTTTTCCATAGCATAAAGATAGCAAGAACTTGAATGAGTCGCAGTTAGAGACTGAGAAGAGGCTTAAGTTTAGGTGGAGAGATTTAAATGTTTAATTTAAGTTTAGAATCTGGTTGAGGCTCAGTTTGAAATGCAAATGTATTTTCAGCAAATAAGACATACAACAAAGTTAACGAACTTAGAGATTTATGCCAAGATTTATACTTTGAAAAGTTTTAGTTTTCGTTTAATTTAAATTTAATTAAACATATAAATAGTCAACATTAGGATCAGCTTCAGATGATAATGCTTGTAAGTTATTACACAATTTTAGAAGGTGTTTTTAAAAGTAATTCGAGACTAAATGAGGAGTATGATGAGCTTAGGCTGAGCTTAGCTTTAGCAGAACGGCTGAGCAGCTCAGACTTAAGTTGCAGCAGTGTAAAAGGAAAGTTAGAGATTTATTTGAAGACTTTGCTTACTTTTGATTTTGACAATAATTAGAAATATTAGCAGACTACATTAAGCACAACTTCAGTTGGCCACAGAGTAAGACTAGAGAAGCAGCTGACTATCAAGCGTTCAGTTAAGTGATTCTCTCAATATGAATTGTATGTTATAAAGATGCAAAAGCAACGCTTAGATTGTTATCAATTGATAATAAAGAAAATTCTTTAGATCTGCGCCATCTTAGCTGAACAGCTTGCTTATCAATGTGGCACACTGACAATTACAATTGCCACAGTCGCAGTGAGTGTAACAATTGTGAATTCTTTTCGCACATTGCCAATGTGATTGCTCGATGGTCCGTTTAATGGTGGCAATTTTCCATTTGGTGTTATGCTGATTAGACCACAATCATCCACTCTCTCTTTCTTTTGCTGATGATTGCGTGCCACAAAGTTATCAATGCCGCTTGAATGAATCACTTTAAGTGCGCTAATTTCGCTGTCTATCCATTTTCATATCTGGTGGGGGCGGGCTCGAAAAACTTTATGCCATTTGCATATTCTTCGCCTGTGCCGCCGGACAATTTGTTTATTCAAATTGTTAAGATCTCACAGTACTTGTTTGTGGTTTTACGTGATGCTCTTCATCAATCAAATGTTTGTTTTGGAGGGTGTATGGAGTTCAAGGTGCTACGCGCGGACTGTAGATGGGCGGCTGGGGTGATTTGGTGGCACAAAACAATCGCAAATTCATTGTAATTTGTTTGAACAGCTGTCGGGCAAAAAAAAAAAAAAAAAAAAAAAAAAAGAAAATGCAAACAGCAAGTGAAGAAGATGTCTGCTACGATTGCAAGGGGCTTGTAGGGGGAGTATAAGTGTGCAAGGAAGGAAGATGATTGGTGTGGCAGGGGCAGGGGCAGTGGTTGCCTTTTGTTTGCAGACAGATTATTTGGATGTTGCTTTCGACTTTAAAGAGGCGCCTACGTGCAGACACGCAAATGTGCAATGACAGGCTAATGATAATTACGTAAGTGGAGCGAGCTTGAGGTGACAGCTCAGCGTGTCACAATTGCCGAGGGGGGGGGCAAATAATGTGTGCCCTGCACCAAATGACACTAGCTTCAAGTGGATATTATATAAATCTATTCGATTGGCTTAATGTTGTAAGCAAATAGCATTTACTTTAAGCTGACTCAGCTCAGCTCAGTTAATGCCTGCCGACCAAGCTTTCACTTAATCTCGCTTAAAGCTTTATTATGCTTTAAAGCTTAAGAAAAAGTACAATAATCAACTATTTTAGCTTTTTAAGTGCTATAAAGCTTTCTTTGAGTTCTTATCGTCTGTAAAAGCTGAGCTTTTCACTTAATCTACGGAGAGAGTTCCGTAGTCAACTATATTAGCGCTTTATGTGCTTGCAAGCTCACTTTGAGTTCTTATCGTCTGTAAAAGTTGAGCTCAGTTAATGCCCGTCGACCAAGCTTTCGCTTAATCTCGTTAAAAGCTTTTGTGTGCTTTAAAGCTTAGTGATGTGTGTGCTTTAAAGCTCACTATGAGTTCTGTCTGGTGACCAAGCTTTCATTTAATCCCGTTAAAAGCTTTGTTGTGCTTTCAAAGCTTAGTAAATTCGCTAGCAAACTACCGGCTGCAGCTTAAGTTAATTTACTTTAGCTATTCATGTGCTTTCACTGAAAGTATGTGCTTTTAAAGTATTTCCTTTAAATATTATAACACAAGTAAAAAGATAGCTTAGCTTTTAAGAAGCTTAAAATATTCTATGTCAAGTTAAACGCAAAGTTGATGTTTACAGCTTTGCTTGCTTTAACAGCTATGCACATCAAAGTGTTTAATTGCCCTTTTCGGCTGGTGTCATTGGGGCATGATGTTTGCTTGGACTTAATCCGCATTTAACGCCTGATGCGCAACATGAAGGTGGCCTCATCATAAAGTGGCACACACACACACACACACATATATACACACATGCAGCGAAAACAGAAATAAAGCAGCGGCAGGCTGAATTATAATTATAACGAAAATTGAGTTACGTTGTCAGCATTGCCAGCGACATGGCACCACGGGGCGTATGAGTAATGACACGAAGCAGATATGTATAGAGACACGCATATGTAAACTGTTTGCTGGCTATGCATGCACATTTATTATTATTATGTCATAAATATATTGTTAACTGTAATTGCATTTTGCATTAGACTGTTGCTCTAGATTTACTTACAGCTCGACCACACAAAACTACACTACACAACGCGTGCTTAGCTCCACAATAATTGCACTTAAATAGTTGTCCCAAAAGTCTGACATAAGTTTTTAAAAAAAGTATTTTTTGTATTTTTATTTTACTAACTTTTCAGGCTCCTGCTTTGTAGCTCTTTGCTTTCTTAACAACATTGCGTACTCGAATAGCAGTGCAAAAGTATCTTGCATAGCTTAGACTTTTAGCTGAGAACATAAATTGTTTGCAAAGATTTTTTTATTAAATTTGAGTGTTGCACATATGAGTTAACACTAATTAAAAAGTTGTGCAACAATTTCTGCAAATTTGAAAGCAATAAATGTAGGAGAAAATAGAGAAAGCAGTCTGCATTGTTATACTAATTAAATGAGAATTTTAATTGCATTAGAAAAGTATTTAAATAAAAAAGCATAGCATACTTTTTGGGGCAAGCTACATATGCATAAATCTAGAGATGTTTTAATTTAGCAAAATTTAATTATTATATAATTATAAATTGCAGTTTTATATGCAAATTTATTATGAAATACTTTAGTTACATATTACCATTCCCTTATAATCTAATTTTGTACTCAATTTCATTATATAAAATTGAAAAATTCCAAAACTTTTACTATATACAATTCTTTGCTTATTACGCAGCTTAAACATTCGTTTGCTGGACATTAAATCAAATTTTCTTTCTTTCCTTTTAAATGCGCAAACAACTGTTACTTTTCACTTGCACTTTCTTCCCTTTTAGCCCGCGCAATTGACCAGCATTTGGCATTCGTTCTGGGGACATTTGCAGGACGTTCTTTTGCTTTTTGTTTGCCAAATGCAAACAAATGTCAACGAAGGAAATAAAAATGGAATTGGAATTGGAAATGACAAGTGCTGTTGTGCGCCCCCACAGTTGGGAACATGTAAGCGGTAATTAATTGGTAATGTCAAATGCGAAGAGACAAATGCGATTGCTAACCAGTCATCAGTGCATGGGACTCACCAAAGAGGCAACCTTCTAAGTGGCAAGTTGTCAATCAACTTTAATATGTTTTTTGTTCTTTTTTGTATTTATTTTTTAATATGCGCCAAAGGTTAAATGTGATTTGACAGCGCATTGAATGGCTGAATGTCCAAGAAGCGTGGCATGCAACATGTTGCACAGCGTCGACGACAATTATGCAGGTGCTTCTAAGACTTCTTAGCCATGTGACGAGAGCGCGTAATCCTTGAAATTGGATATGCGGCGCTAAGTAAGTACTTGCCGCAAGGAAGCGTTGTCATTCAACTAAATGTGCACAGGTAGGTGTGGGCTGAATTTGATCTATCTCTCGCTGCCTCTCTCTCTCTCTCTCTGTGTGTGTTGGCGTGTATTGTGTTACTCTGGCTCAACGTTGCGTATGAGCAACTTTTGAATAATTAACTCACTTCAATGGCACTCGAGCCCTTTTTATATACCTTTTACTCTGCTTCTCTCGGCGCTCTATCTTTCTCTCACTCACTCTCTCTTTCGCTCTCTCGCTCTATGTCTTGTGCTGTCTTTATCTTTGTGGCACATTCTCGCCGTCTCGTCGCGCTGTCTCTGCTTGCCACTTGATGTGGAACGTTATAAAGTAAAAGTGCGCTGCAAGAACATTTGATATGCATAAATTAAAATGCAACCACAGCACAAACACACACACACACTTATACACACCCTGCTCTTGGTCGTGTCACTGTTGGCAATGTCCTTAATGGAGGCTGTATGAGTGTGTGTGTGTGTGTGTGTGAGTGTGCTGGAATATTATAAAATATTCGCTGACTTCATAGCATCCATATATTATTGCATTTTTGGTCTCTGACACTTTATCAATAACTTTGGCAACAATGTTACATTTTCATTACACACACACACACTCAGGCACTTACACACACACACACACATGAGTCACAATATTGAGTATGATATAACCTTCCTCAGTTCATTTAAGCTACAGCAAACTTTCTATTCTGTTCACTCTATCAACAAAATCGTTGTTGAAAATAATGGAAAAAGCGATTTGAAAAGTTCGAATTATAAATTATATTTAACACGTTGTGCTCAACTTTTAATACGCACATTGTTTTTAGTTAAGAGTTGAACTAACAATGTACTCTTGTAGGGCCAAATGTTGATGACAGCGATTTGAAAAGTTTGATTTATAAACAATTGCAAAAGTTGTCTTATAAATTTCAATTGCATATACAAAAAAACCAAAGTATGCGATGAACTGAATAATGCATTTTGAAAAGGCATTTTGAAAGGCGAACGCAGGTGAAAAAGATTGGAAAAGGTTGATAAAATCAATGTCATAGAGTCCTTTGTAATGTTAGCTAAAAGTTTATATAAATGCGAATTTTTGCTGTTAAAATTAATTACGATTTCCAAGGCGATATGCTGTAGAAAGCGATTTAAGCTAAACTTTCTATGAATATTTATATTATTTATTTTTATACTTTTATATTTATAAATTTTTTTTTATTTATATATTATTTTTATATTTTTATTATTTTTATATTTATATATTTTTCTTATATTTATATATTTTTCGTATATTTATATATTATTTTTATATTTTTATATAATTTTTATTATTTTTATATTTATTAATTATATTTATATTTATATATTATTTTTACATTTATATATTATTTTTATATTTATATATTATTTATATATTTTTATATTATATATATATATGTATATTATTTTTATATTTATATATTATTTAAATATTTATTTATTTCTAAATTAATGAATAATTATAAATTATTGAGAAAAAAATTTGAAAAGTTTAATTTATTTAACATAAAGTTCAATTTATTCAACTTACAGTTCAATTTATTCAACTGCAATGCAACTCCAACAAAGCAAAAGTCTTAAAGGAAATCTAAGACTCTGTAGGAAAAACAACAAAAAGCAGTCAAAACCATAAAAGTTTACGTTGAAATGTTCTTAAACTTGTCTACGACATGTTGCAATATTTACAGCAAGTTGCAAGCGCTTGGGACGCCGCATGCAACAGCTGTTGGCCAAAATGCTAAATGCTGCAGCTGCAAGTTTGACAAGTGTACTCTGACCTCCTTAACCCTTCTACACAACCAACACCATTGAATTGGTCGCCCGCAGCGACATTGCCGCATTGCTGACCCATTGACATTGGTAATGTGATTTTATTTTTTATTTTTTTTGTTGTGCTTGCTTGTTGCATTTCATATACTTGCCCTTCTAACATATGGATAAGTATTAACGCGTTTTGCATATGGCAAAACAATAATCGATATTATTGATTGCCATTATTTGTGCTGGTGTTGGCCTGGCCTGTTTGTGCTCCGTTTTGTCATTACAATTGATTGGCCAATCGCAATTGGCAATTCGCAATCGCCATGTAAATATTTGCAATTACTCAGACAGCAACAAACAACAAATCCGTTTCAATACAAGTATGAGTATACTCATCATCGTCTTATTCAAGCGAATAACACTTTGATGGCATTAGTCATTAAACTGATATTGCCTTGTTGGCCATCAAAAGGAATGGAAAAATCTAAGCAAATGTCTAGCAAACATTTTGTAATATCTCTCATATCCGTTTGTCTCTCTCTCTCTCTCTCTCTCTCTCTTTCTCCCTGGAGACTCAAAGTGTTTCTGTTGTGTTAAAGTTAGTTGGCGTGAATAATTTCCACTAAATACAATAAAACCATTTGGCTGCAGGCATTAAAAATTTGCATAGAAATGAAAGCATCGCCGCAACAGCAACCGGAACTGTGCCACAAAATAATACAAATAAAAAGAAGAAAAATATATATAAATATAAAAAACATACAACCAAATAAAAGAAAACAGTTGATGAGCTTCTGTTGTTTTTGTGGGTATTTTGTCTGGTACATTTTGGTTAGGGTGTTGCCTGCCCGCGGTTGTAAATAATAAAAAGCACATTAAACAGCATTTTCATTCATTTCGAAACGAAAACGAAACAATTCCCCAGTTCCACTTTGGACTAGGGCACAAACACACACACACACACACACACACACACACCGACACACACAAGCACAGTCGAAAAGTATGCTATAGTTGTGTTTACTGCAACGATGACGTCGACTGCAACTGCGACTGCAACTGCAACTGCGACGTCAACAGCGATGGCAACGCTTTGACACTTGGGCAGCTGCACTACTTAGTGGGCTGCTGCCACACGGCCCACTTAGAGAAATGCACTTTGCACTAAATGGACATTAGATTTTCTCATGCAGTTTATTATATCATAAACTAGTCCATCGCAAGCTTTGCAACATTAAAAAAAAAAAAAAAATCCAAACAAACAAAGAGTAAACGACAGCAAACACGAAATGAAATAACATTGCTTTCAATGGAAAATAAACTAGAAAGAAAGGAAAAGCTTAAAACATTTTGTACAGTTGTTTAAGAGACTGAAGAGATTTTGTTATACAAATAAAATAATAAAATAATACAACTGTATAATAATAACAAATGAAAGAAAAATTACTAAGTTATCTCTGAATTATATATTACTTATGGGAATTTAATATATTGATTGAACAAGAATCTTCTGGGTTTTCCAAACTCCAAATCGTATATATTTCAACTTTTTCTAACTTATTAAGACTTTTATATTATTTTAATAAAATGTTTTAATATTTTTGTTGAGTGAAAAGCTAATTGTTACAGATTTTTTTATAATGAATAAATAATAAATATTATTTTAAAATATGTTTGTTAATTTTTTTAAATTTAATGCTTTCATTTAATTTTTATTTAAAATTTTAAATACTTTTCGTATATATTAATTATAAATAATTAATTAAAGAAAATATCAAGTTGTAAATATATTTCAATATATTTTAATATGTTTTAAAATTTTTTAAAATATACGAATAATTTTTGTATAAAAAACCAAGAGCTTTAAATTATTATTACACCAAATAAGTAATTTATTTTGTGAAATAAAACATGTTAATTTAAATGAATAAAGAAACAAACAAGTTGTAAGTAAAGGTAAGTTAGGTAGATTCATAAATGTTTTAATGAAACTTTTAAAATATTTGAATATAATTTAATATTTAAAAAAAGGTATACAAATCATGAATACTGTATAAAAAACCAAGACCTTATTATTTTATTAATTATAGCAATGTTTTGTATAAATTAAAACTAAAGCTTTGAAGAGTTTTAAAAAGTTTTGAAAGCGATTTTGTTATTGCGGAAGCATAAGAATCTCTTCAATTCACTTCGTTTGCGAGTTAATTCTAAACTTCAAATCGCACGCTTGTTTCCATTTAGTTATTTATAAAGTTAAAATTATAAATTCGCGAGCAATTGGAGGCAGAGCAAACGCAAGAGCATAAAATGTTCGTTATTGCTCAATTACTTGGGGGTTACTCATGTTTTGTTTTTGCTTTGTAGTCGCTGTGTGTGTGTGGGTGTTTGTGTGTTTCATGCCTTGCGTCCGGAACGTAACAATTCTCAGTCGTCTTTGCAAGACCGCCCCTCCCCACGCCCACCTCTCTCTTTATTATCCACCCTACAAATTGTGGCAGCTGCTACTTGGGGGGCCACTTGCAACACGGGCTGCCACTTTTTTTTTTATGCCTTTCATTTTCATGTCCAATTTCGCATTTGGCGCACGCTGAGCCTAAAAGACTGCACTTGAAAATTTAATAGGCGCTGCAGTAGTTTTGGCCTGCCCTGAAGTCCCTGTTAGCCATGCGGCGGTAGCAGGCTTTGCTACCAACTCGTGAACCGTGGACTTTGTGCTGTGCTCTGCTGTGTTGTGTTGTGTTGTGTGTTGTGGCTTTTATGATGACCAATTTTATGATAACTTTGGTAGGCCCTGTTCTCTGTGTGTGTGTGTGTGTGTGTGTGTGTGTGTGTGGGCCCGTCTGTCGCTTCTCTGACTCGTCTCAAATGAAATGTGAAATGTAATCCGGTGCCTGGCATGTGCCATGTTTATTTGCCAGCCAGCCCGGGCCAATGTGCCAATTGAGTTTAATTTGTTGAATGCCTTTTGACAGATTTCAAAATTAACTGGTCGCACACTTGACTGCATCTCACCAAAAACCAAATGATTCGTTGCCACTGTTGTACACTGTTGTTTCTTGCTCGACAATAATCATAGAACGGAATCTCTATTCGCCCGTATTCGCATGTGATTGAAGGCATTTCCGTGTAACCCAATGACATTAGCTCAAACTGTCACTTGTGCACCATAACTAACGAGTGGGTTACGCTATCAAATTGTATACAAGTTGCAGCGTTTTCTGCTTGGCTAAACAGCTTTCAGTTGAGTTAGATTTTGATTGTTTCTCGCAATGTTGTTGATTAACTTTAAGCTGAAAGTCTGATGAAGCAACATGCATGTAGTTGCTTAATGCAGCTTTAAGTTACTAATATACTAATAAATATATTCTTTTATATCACTTAAATTGCACATATTTTACTATTTAAACATTTTAGCTTTAATGTGCTTTCAATTTATGTGATAAAGCAACAAATTGTAGACTCTTAATGCAGCTTTAAGTTGATGACTTTTCATATTTTAGATTGATATATAAATATTTTATATTATATCAATCAAATTGTATATATTTTACTATATATACATTTCAGCTTTAATGTGCTTTCAATTTATTTGATTAAGCAACAAAATGTAGTTACTTAATGCAGCTTTAAGTTGATGTGATTTCATATATTATATTGTTATATAAATATTTTATATTATATCCATTATTTATAGATTAATCCAGCTTTAATGAGCTTACAAATTGTTGCCACTAAATGCAGCTTTAAGTTAATAAGATTTCATACATTTTATTCTCATATAAATATATAGTTTAATGTCAATAAAATTTATTGTATATTTTACTGCATGTAAGCCAGCTTTAATGTGCTTTCGTTAACTTCAATAAATTCTTAAATTATTCCTTTTTTATACTCCATATAACTTATGTAACTTATTCAACTTAATGTATTTTTTTTTTTATTATTTTATTCATCGATTAATCTCAATTCATGCCGCTGTTTGCAGCTTGTCTCATTGTAGCTTATATAATACTTAGCCAGCTTGATTGTTTGCTCGTGCAGATGAGAGGATTTTATTGCACGAATTCATTTGTGAAATTTGATTATGCACAGTTAAATGTATTTATGTGCGAGCATGTCGAAGGTTCTCATGGTAACTCTCACTCTTTCTCTCTTTTTCCCGCTCTCTCGCTTGACAAAACTTGTGCCTTGTGGCTTTATCAATTTTTAAACAGCCCAGGTTAGTTTTGGCAATCATTGATTTGCCGCAAACTTTGGCCAAAAACTTAACATAATCCGATTAAAGTCAACAGTCTTCTGCTGGTTGTTATTTATATTAAACTGCTTTTGCCATGCCAAAACAGCTGCTGACTCTTTTCTCTCTCTCTCTTTTCTTTTTTTTTTTTTTTTTGTAGTTCTTAATGCATTTTGCCAAACACTATCGTTAACACTGTGGCAGCTCTTCCACTTCCTGAGATTTTGCCAGTTTTAAAATGCAACTTTTGCATGCTATTAGCAATTCCGGTTGAGTTTTAAGCCAGGTTCTTATGGGTTCTTATATGAAATTAACATTTAACGATTTCATTTGCTAAATTTAAGACGCATAACATTTCAATGAGCTTGAAATGCCATTTAATTATACAATTAATGTTGGAATTACTTTGGTTTTGTTTAACCACTTCATTTGCATTTGAATCTGCAGTCTTATGTGCGCTATAAATGCTAAAAAGTTACTTGTGCCTACGTATACTTAATATTTTGTTCTCACTTGCTTGACTTTCTTTCTATTTCAATTTCTCTTTTGTTTTTTTTTTTTTTTACTCCAATAAATTTTGCCCAACAATTTGGCGCAATATATTTACGTTTCATGGCTAAATTGAACAATTGATTTGACGTATTTGCAGCAATTGCACTTGTTAGCCAAATTTATTGTAATGAGTTGGCAGCGAAACTAGCGATTACTCTCTGTCAGTGTCAACAGCAGTTGGCAGCGTTTAAATATTTAAGTATTTTTAAATAGCGTTATAAAAGCACATATATATGATATTTAACACATACTACAAATAAATATAAATATTTTCCACACATTTGCCAAATCAAAAACAAAAACAAAACGAAGCAAATTATCATACACATAAAATAAATATGTTTCCTTTTTTTTTTATTGTTTTTTCGTTTTTCACTTTTGTTTTTGTGCTGACTTTTTGATAGCAAACAGACATCAAATAAAATATATTTTATGGTTTTTGGCGTTTTCCCTTTTCGCATTTTCACACACAAATTTTTATTGTTTTGATAAGAAGAGTTTTCATTTGTTACATTTTTCGGGGCATTCAGTCAGTCGTCAGTCGTCAAAGGTTTAGTTGAATGACACGAATGTTGATATATAAATGTTAATAATATGCTTGAAATTCAATTCGATTCAAGTTTCAATTGATTTAATATAGAATTTTCATCAACTTATCGCTTGCTCGAATGGCGTCTAGAGTCTATAAATTCTGTTTCAAATTCAATTAGCAATGATATCTTTAAGGACATCATGTAAATTTTGCACAGTAGTTGTTGTTGTTGTTGTTGTACCTTATGCAGGTGTATATTGCAGTATCTGATTAGGTCCAAAACATTGCACAATTTGAACCGAAAACACTCGCTGTGGTTACAACATTACCATAATCCGCTGACTTATGTTAGTTACTCAATTTGCATAAGCTGCTCACGCTCCTCAAACTGTTGCCACCACTGCATGCAACAAACTGACCTATAAAATGCCGCACTGCAGTGTGTATTTAGTGCCTTTCATATACTCTATAAACTGCAAATAGCCAAGGCCATAATAAGTTGTCTTTAATAGCTGCTTTTCAAAGACATTTTAGAGTATCTCAGAGACTATAAATAGAAGTTATAGCTATAGCAAAATTTATAAGTGAATTTAATTAGAAATAAAGCAGTTGAAGCAGGCATACACCCTGTAATTAGCAATCAAAAGTATTTGTAAGAGAAAATAGAAGTTAGCAGAGACTAAGGCTGCTAAGTAGGGAATATTTGGTATGTAAACTCTTTTATATATCAGAAGTAGTTAGAGTATGTTTCAGTTAATCAAAGCAGTTGCCGCTTATACCCTTTAATTCAAGCTGTTTGTAGAGAAGACAGCTGATAAGTTTTCAGAGACTGAAACAGACTATAAGCTAGCTGAGCTGGTTGTGGAGTCTCTTATATAAAACTGAAGACTGCTTTATTTGTTAGAAAAACTCATGCAACATACCCTGTAATTGACTTTCAATACGTAATTATTGCTGAGTTGCATATGCCTCAGCAAATTAACAGAAATTTATTAAGTTTATTCGCCAACTGAGTACTTAGAGCAAGCAACAGTTCTTGAATAACATTATTTATATACCCTGTATTTAAAAATATAAATTGAAAATTATAAATAATTCAGTTTTAAAAAACTATAACTATAATCAATAACATTTGATGTATCTTACACAGTACTCAATTTATTTACTATGTACCGGGTATCGTTGAGTCGCTTAGACTTTGCTGTTATACGCACTTAATTTGTCTTGCATTGGCAATAGGCAAATGCAAAATGAAGTCAAGTGCAGATATGCGCGTATTGTGATATCCGACAATGAATTTTAACGAGTCTTGCAGTCGCAAGTTGCAACGTGGCAAACTAAAAATAACAAATGCCGTCGAGCAGCTGCAGGAAACAGTCAGCGGTGAAAACAAGAAAGCCGCATTTTCAATGACTTACTAAATATGTAAATTAATGAAACCAAGCCAAAAAATACGAGAGGTGCCACAGACAGAGAGGGAGAGAGATAGATCAAGCAAGAGAGAGAGAGAGAGAGGCAGATAGATGAGAATTTCCTTTGAACTATTTTCGTATGCATATTGAGTGCAGTTGTTGCTTTTTGTGGAATGTAGGCACTAACAAATGGCATTAGCACCCCCCGTCTCTCCCTTCACACGTATCATCTCTTCCAGTTGCTGTTGTTGTTGTTATGCTTGTTGTTGCCATTATCGTTAGGTGGAACAAGTGCAGCTAACAATGCCCTCGAGCCTTGTCGCTGACACTTGACACAGCCGCAACAATAACGGCAGCCGCAACTAATAACTAACTAAAGCTGATGGTGAAAATAGTATAACAAACACTCGAAACAATGTGTGTGTGTGTGTGTGTGTGTGGTGTATTGTAACAGCAACAGCAACAACAACAACGAGAGCAATAGCAATAACTGTGACCACGTTGCGTATACGTCATGTGGCGCCGCAACCCCAACGAGCAGCTAAAGTGAACTTTTTAATTTCCTGTGCAAATTTATTTTAATTGCAACCAACTAACACACACACTCACACACTCACACACTCACACACTCACACACACACACACGCTGCGCCCTTACATTGATTTAATTTCTGTGTCATTTTTAATTAATTGTTAATGCATTTTGATGTAAATTAAATGAAATGCAGCTCATTAAAATTGTAGATTGCTGCAACAAGCAGCAAATTTAACAAATAAATATGCTATACTAAACGTATACTCTGTAACTATATTATTTATATTTATGATTATAGAAATTAAGCAAATTACAGCGTATCTGTGAGTCATGCTCGCCTGTCTAGCGCATATTTACTTAATGCCTTTTCTGTTGTCTGCCTTTGCACTTCATATATGTATATGTATATATTTTTGTTGTCTTTCAACTCGCATTATTTAATTACAATATGCATAATTTGCATTGTGCTCTCAAGCGCAATTTTATTAGAATTTTGTTGGCCATTGTTAATTAGCTATAAAAAAAAAAATAGCGGAAATAACGGCATGACAATTAAATATTACATAAATCAGTTAAATAAGCAGCTTAACAATGCTTTAATTAGCTGTTGAAAGCTGCTAGTCTAAGGATTTAAAGTTGTGCTTAATGGTTTTGTTGTAGAATATTATTTAAACTCTAATAAATAATTAAAAAGCTTTTTTTAAGCTGTAAAGCTTATTAATTGTATAGATTAATTCATCAAATAATTGTATAGGTGTCTAGAACTTCAAGCTTTAAGCTCAAAGCAATTGTAAGGCTAGCTTTGCTGTCTATTCAAGTTGAAAGTTGTTTAAAGCAATCTATAAATATTTCTTAAATTGTGCTTTTAATATTTAAAATAAAATAAACTTTTTAATTAATTTAGAGCAGCCTTAAGCTCAATCTACTCCTTGTAATATGTAGTTTTGCTTCGCTAACTTTAACTGTATCTCGCTATGAGCTTTGCTTTCTATTAAAGCTGATTGTTGATTGAATTAAATTGTTTGTAGTGGAATCTTTTGCTTTCGCAAACTTTTAGCAACTTCCCACGCTATTTTATGACTATTTTCTTGGCACATACTAAATGCGTTGAAATGCGTTCATTATTTGTTTTATCTGATTGCCATTTATATATTTATAATAGACACAGAGCTATCGCTGCCATCACGCATCAATAATACATATATCATGTATCGCATTAAGGCCTAAATGTAATAAAAAAAAAATAAAAATAAATAAAACTATCGTGCCAGGCTAACAATACGCATAAATCATTTAACACATCGCCTCTTAATCGAATAGAACGTGTGTATACACACACACACACCCACGCACACACACACGTGGAACTAAAATGTAACGCCCACATCAATTTAAAGTGAGGGGAAAGTTTGAATTTAATTTAGTTTTTATGCTGCTGTTTGGTCAGCTAATTAACTAATATGCAGAGAGAGAGAGAGAGAGCGAGAGAGGGAGAGAAAGAGAGAGAGAGAGAGAGAGAAAAGGTAAACAAACAAGTTATTTTAATTACATTTGTTGCACTCTAATTGCCTGTGTATGGGCGTGTGGCAAGTGGGTATAGGTGTGGCTACCTCCAGGGGAATTTGGCCCAAAATTGAGGGGGTTTCAGCTCAGTTTGGGCTAGGTTTAAGGCTCAATGTGAACTCTGCTGGCCAGCGGCTACAAAACGTAAATTTCACTTAGCTTACAGTCGATCGATGCTGCCTATAACAAGAAGAGGAAGAGAAGGAAATACATATATATATATTTTATATATATATATATAAATATATATATATATATTTTAAACATAAATATATATATATATATATACGTATATACAGAGGTGGTCAAAAGTATTTACACAACGTATAAAATTTTACACATTCAACTTTGCGACCTTTTTTAATGTTGTTGCTGATAGCGATTTGCCGAAAAATTGATTTTCTTGGAAAGGTTGATCTATGAAGAAACACATGAAAAAAGAAAGAAGAAGAAAACTGTGCATACGTACAAAATAGAAGCAAATGAATTGGTACCTGCAAGTAGTCAAAAGTATTTACACACATTTTTTTCGCGACAAAAGTATTTACACAGAACTTTGAACTAATTTTTTTCAACTTAAATTAAGATTTTAATTTAAGATTTTTATTTTGTATTTTTATTTACATACTTTTAACTTATTTAAAATTTTGTTACGCCACCTTCAGCATCAATGACAGCTTGCAACCTGTCTGGAATTGATGCAACCAAACTTCTCGCAAATTCAGCCGTCAATGTTGACCAAATGTCTTTAATTTCTTTGATAGTATCATCTCGTTTGCGATTTTTATTGATGGTTCTTTGCTGCTTGATAAAGGCCCAAACATTTTCAATAATGTTTAGACCAGGACTCTGCGGAGGCCAAGGCAGAACCTCCTGACCCACGTCACTTAAAAATGTTGTGGGTAACCGTCCTTTATGACACGGAGCATTATCTTGCTGCAGAATCCAGTCCCTGGTTGGAAATAATCTATTTCCCGAGACGAAGGCATGATCATTTAAAATATCAATGTACTTGCTTTGATTTAGAGTGCCCTCCAACGGTACTAAATCGCCAAATCCATAGTAGGAGAAGCATCCCCAAAACATTACTGAGCCACCACCAAATCTGTTGAGTGGCTGCACAGCAATATTCTTTTGAGATCGTGGTAAATGCATAAAGTGCTTAGCAAAAGAGCCCTGGAATTGGAAAGCGGACTCATCTGTCCACAATACGTTGTGCCAAAACTCTATGGGCTTATTTTTGTGTTCCAAAGCAAATCCAAGTCGTTTTGCTTGATTTGTCGGCGTAATATCGATTACTTTACGGACAACATACGTTTTTACATTGATATCTTTTAATCTACGACGCACTGTAGCATCACTAACTTTCTTGCCAATTATCATTTTTGATGCTGCTGCAACTTTTATTGGGCTTATTCTAGGATTTTCCACGACTACACCCAACAATTTCCTGCATTCCTTTACGTTCATGATCAATTTACGTCCAGATCTCTTATTGTTTTCCAAATTTCCTTGGGTGTCTTTTTTTTAACTAAATTATACACGGTTTTTCGTGATATTTTATAGTATTTAGATAATTTTGACGCCGAAATACCGCTTTTGAATTTAGTTACAATTTCACACCTAACCTCAATAGATAACTCCTTTGTTTTAACCATTTTGTAAAGTATTTTTTCTAAAATAAAAACACAGAATTACATGACAAGCTCAAAATTTAAATATTTCAACTCACAACTGCACTTACTCAAAGGAATACCAAAAAACAATTAATTATTTGTATTGTGTAAATACTTTTGTCGCGAAAAAAAATGTGTGTAAATACTTTTGACTACTTGCAGGTACCAATTCATTTGCTTCTATTTTGTACGTATGCACAGTTTTCTTCTTCTTTCTTTTTTCATGTGTTTCTTCATAGATCAACCTTTCCAAGAAAATCAATTTTTCGGCAAATCGCTATCAGCAACAACATTAAAAAAGGTCGCAAAGTTGAATGTGTAAAATTTTATACGTTGTGTAAATACTTTTGACCACCTCTGTATATGTAGCACAGCTCGACACTGATTTGGCTTAAGCGATAAAAAGGGGGAAAGGTCTTTTGTGTGACGGCGGGACCAGGCCAAGCATAACAGTTTAAATGCAAGGAAGGTCTATTAAAAAGCAAAATGGAGTACATGCCAGTACACACACACACACACAACAACTACACACACACACACACACACACACACACACACACACACGCTGGCACACATAAAAGCCAACATGCAATTTATGAACAGCTTTTTGCTAGCGGGCCAAAATGCTCGTTTGAAGCTAACGAAATGTTCCCAGGCCCAAACCGAGCCAACCTGCCACATTCAGTGCTGATAAACGCAAAAAAAAAACAAAGACAAAAAAAAAAACAACAAGAAAAGAAATAAAAAAAAAAGAAAGAAGTACTCTTAGTGCTATTGCAAGCAGCGGTTAGGAGTAAGTAGAAAGCGTAGAAAGCAGGTGAGAGTTGCCGAGTCAAGTTCTGCTTAGGTAAGGCGATTTCTGTGTGTGTGTGTGTGTATGCGTGGATGGCCAGCAAATTGCAAAGACTTCTCAAGGGAGCTAGCGAAGTTGTGGCACGACTGGTATTTTGTATACCCTGTACTATTTAAGCGCCAGCATATGCCCGACTTATGCCATAAGCATTAAATTAATTAAATTGTATTTATAATTTGTAATATAATTTAATTTAATTAGATTATATTCATATTGATTATACATAATATGTTTTTAATTATTTAATTAATTTAATTAGAATTCAAAATAATTTTAAAATCAAATTTACATTTAAAAATTAATAATACTATAATAATATTAATAGTAATAAATAATACATGGTTTAAAAATCGCGTGGCTTATAAAAATCTATCATTATAGGGTATCTATTACTTCTATATTTTAGCCCCTTCATATATCATTTAAAACTATATATTCAATAATAATATTACGTTGCACCTGAAACTGAAACTTAATACAAACAAAATCAATATTGTTGCTAATTCAGGGTTGTCATGTCATACAAAATTTATAGAATTCCCACAAATTTCCGCTATATGATTGTAGGTCAACGCACAGTCGCGCATACCCCATAGCCCTTAGCGCTGTCAAGTTTACAGCGCTTGTTGCTGTTGTTTGCTATGGATTAAATTTATAAAAATTGAAAGTAGTCTAACAGACGGTGGAGTATGCAGCGCGGGGGGGGGGGGAAGAGAAAAGGCGAAGGTAAGGGCAAAGCAGGATGTACGGCCAATGTGCAGAATGAAACTTTTACATTGCATTCGTGCGCTATAAGCCGTGAAAGTTTTATGCAAATGTTTTATGCTAAAATATGTGTGCCAGGTTGGCACTTGGCTGAGGGCGCTCGGACAGGAAGCTTGCCAACATGCTACATGCTACAGGCCACACGCCATATGCCACATGCCACATGCCGCCTGCCAACCCTGTCGAGGTCAGCGACTAACGGCATTTGCTGATATATATTGGCGCATGAGGCGTCGAGTGCAATTTGCAGTGTAACATTTATTAGAGTTGCATACTCCTTAACCCCCCTTTACTCCCTTCCTCGCTGAAGCTACTGCCCCCATCAACGTTGCGCTCAATCACCTTCATAATATCGTTGGAACCTAGCTAAAAAAAAAACAAGCGAAAGTTATTTTGTGCAATTTTTCGTTGGTTATTTTATTTTTCAGATTTTATGGTTGCAGGCACAACAAAAGGTGTGCGTGTGCGTGTGTGTGTGTGTGTGTTATGTTAAAGGCACATTTTATGTATAGTTTCTGTTTGAATTTCAGCATATTCTGCCAAAAAATGTAATTACTAAATTGTTAGCAGCGAAACCACTTCAACTTTTGCAATGCCATCATCAAATGGA
Organism: Drosophila funebris; assembly: GCA_018901825.1. Classification (NCBI taxonomy): domain Eukaryota; kingdom Metazoa; phylum Arthropoda; class Insecta; order Diptera; family Drosophilidae; genus Drosophila; species Drosophila funebris. Next base: position 838,710 of record JAEIFK010000271.1, read on the forward strand.
AAAGCTGACGTTTTTCTTGCTTTCCTTCGCATCACACATGAGTCATAATTTCAAGTGAAAAGATATTAAAATTAAATATTATTTTATAATTAAATAGAACATTAAGTTTTTATCCTTTAATTGCTGTTGTTGCTTAGCTTAGAATATGGCTTTTTTTATATGTTTAATTTAATTCTAACTTCAACTCAATTGAATTCTATTTCAACTTTTAGTTAATTTAACATTTAAATTTTGTATTATTATTTAATACTTGACTCATTGCAATCGCATTAAAGTTATTAAACAGCTATTTCAAACTAGAAGTTCGATTTTATTTAATGTCATTTGGCTTTCCATAAATTTCCTCATTTCCCCAGGCTTTTCAACTCTTCAACTCCGCTTAAATGTTGAATACTGAACAGTTTAGTATGGCTAAGTACCACTTAATCACTGATTTCTTTGCTAGATTAGTTAATACTGTATTTATATTTTCTTATAATACCTTTATTACATATAATTTTCCATAAACTGCCTACATTTTCACCATTTCCATTTCCAGTCAACGTCTCGGGCAATTGAAATGAGTTCATTGTTATGTGTTCGTGAAGTTACTTATGGCCAAAGTGTTGGCCTTGATACAATTGAGGCTATTGAGAGTCAGATTTATGGGCATTAATATGGGGCGTATTATGGGGCCTGAAGGGGTTTTTCCCCCCTAATGGAGAAACGCAATCAAATGTCATGTGTCAACTGCTATTGAGTGTTGTGCGATGTGTTTGTCAACTGGCTGCCCCTACCCCATTCCTGCCCTGCTCTACCCTACACTACCCCACTATTGCCCGCGACCTACAAACAGTGGCAAATAATTTGTCGTGTACTTCTTATATGTATATACATTTTCCTGTGTTTTCTTTTTGCTTGGGCTCGTAAAGTCAACAAGAACGCAAAAAAAAAAAAATGTGGAGCAGGCAGCGTCATTTCATGTTACAGACCAATAAAAAGGTTAACTTTCCTGGCAGCGAGGCAGGGGAAGGCGACCCAATTCCAGACGTGCCTTATCGCAGGGGTCTAACTCCGGAATACCTATGGAAATGTACACAGACACAGACACACACACACAAACACAAACATAGTCACACACACATTTTTCAACGAGAAAACATCATAATTATGCACACTAATTTAATAATAATATTGCTAAAGCAAAGGATATTTGTATAGTTTCGATGTAGGGTATCCAAGTTGTGTGCTGGGCTGGGGGGATGGGCATATTAATTGCACGTTGAAGTTTCCCATTTTTGGCCAGGATAGTCAAGGATTTTTGCGCTCAGTACGCGATTTCCGGCACGCATATTTAATCAATTATACAAATTGCCAGCACGTAAAATAGAGTTCAGTAAATTTGTTGATATTTATCGGCAGCAAAGGGAAAAACAAAGGCAGAAGGGGCGGTGGGGAGGGGGGGAGGCAAGGGAAATGAATTGAGACTAAGTTGTAAGCAGTTTCACCTGGCGTCAATCTGATTAAATGCAGCATAAATTGTGTGCGCGCTTATCAAGACGAACGTATCACAAATGTGCGCAAATTTTTACAAAACATGCCAAGCACACACACACGCCATACACACACACACACACACACACACACACACACACACAGTGTTGCCTTAATGGCATGCAGCATTTTGCACGTAAATTAAAAATAAAAGCAGGCTCGCATAATTTTCAATTTTCATACAACGTTAAAAGCGCTGAAAAATGATATTGAAAAACGAAACTTAACGAGAACAACAACAACATTGTTTCACATTGGCAAAAAGAGAGGGAGAGAGAGAAAGAGCGAGTGGGAGAGTGGGTCAGTGTAAAAGTTAGGGCAGGAGTCGATGTGAGGTAGCGGAAATATGGCAAGTTAAAACTTTGGCAGCTACACTTGCCCCACACTTTGTCTGCCCGCAATGGCAGAGTGTGACTTTAAGAGAATTTATAGAAAAAAATATATCTACATTTGATATATGAATAAAAATAGCTTAAAAATAGCTTAAAAATTTTAATAAATATATTAAAATTATATAAACAATTTGTTTAAATTAAATAAATAAACATGGAAAAAAGATATTCATATTTTACAAATAAAATAAACATTGAATTTAGCAAAGAATCAGAGATTGCCAAAATTTTCCTATTTTAAATAAAGAATTTAATACAAATATTAAAAATTTAAAATAATTTAATCACCAAAAGAAAATAAATAAAATATATTAAATAAATAAGAAAATTATTAAAATTCATAATACAATTATTGTTTAGATTTAATAAAATAAATATTAAATTATGAATAAATAAAGATTTCTCTATGTCGCTAATTAAGAAAAATAATAATTACTTTATTTGCTATTAAATTAAATTAAATTAAAATATAATTTATTTCAGAAAAAATGTTAATATTAAGCGCTTTAAATTTAGTGCAAATATTTCCAAATGAAAACTAATTATTTTTGTTATTTCTATATATATTTTTTCAATTTATTCAATAATTTAATTTATTTCAATTTAAAAAGATGCCAAATTAAGTAAAATATTTAGCAATAATAAACTAGAAAATCTATATATTTCTTTATTACAATTCACAACGAAATAAATCAATTTTTTGACTAGTGTAATATATATATATATGTATGTGTTACTTATGCAGAGTCGCTCATAGCCAACTAATGGGACAACCCGCCCCCCCGCAAACCAATGAAAAAAGGGGTTTGGCCGCAAAAGCCGCAGGACAGAACGGGATTCCGGCAAGGCAGCGTCTTCAAAAAGTTTTGCCGCTTGAAAATAGCTTTGAAGTTGCGGCCCAAGTTGAGCTAAACTAATAACTAGAGACAAATTAACTTATAGACATACACATACATACACACACACACTCTTTCTCTCTGTGTGTGTGTGTGTGTGTGTGTTTGGGTTGGCAAGCAAATTGCTTAAATACCAAAGTGTTATTTGTTTGAGTGGCAGCAGTGTTGTCGTGACGTCATTGTCATTGGATTTATTACGCATACGCCGCATGTGCACCAACAATTTAGTTGGCCTCATTTACAACAACTATTTGTTTGCTGTTTTCTGTTCATTTTGTTTTTTTTTTTTTTTACTTTTTTTTTCTGCTGTCAACAGAAAACGGCAAACTTTACATAGACGCTGGCATTCAATTTGGCGTTCAGTTGTTGCGTTGAATGTCATAAAAATGTGTTTGAGGCAAGGTAACAATAACAAATAAACACGCCAGTCTGACTATGTGCATGTGTGTGTGTGTGTGTGTGTGTGTATGTATATACGGGTTTATTGAGAGAGGCTTCGCTTCATACATGCAAATGCCAAGACATGGCATAAAAGCCAAGCCAAAACTGAACTGAACTAAACAGTTCCAACTATGAGATACTATCACTCGTGTCTCATGAACAGATAGCATATAGATAGCATTTGGTTAGAAGGTAGTTATGTAAGAAGGCTAAGCACATTAATTATCACGGACTGTCGAATATAAATTAAATCTTGGCAAGAATTATAACTTAAATAACAAACGGTAAAACTAAAATTGCAAAGCAATAAATAAATTAAAAATTATATGACTTTCAAATCTTTATTTACAATTGCCATAAATAATTTCTTAGTTAAATTGTCAAATTTAAATTGCTTAAATAGAGAGAATGAAAATTGCAATAAGAAATATACGGATTATTATATTTCATTTGTTTATATGAAAAATTATTATTATAAGAATATTTAATAAATAAACAAATTGAATTCTTAAAATGATCAATGTTTATTGACTTTTAATGAATAGGCATTAGGCATTTATTATAATTGTAAATTAAAATGGCTTAAATATGTCACACAATTTTTTGCATACCATAGACAGTCTAAAAGAATTTAAATTATGTTATAAAAAAAATTGCCTTGGCCCAAAAAGATCGACACTGATTGCTGATAATTACTCAAGTAATTGCCAAGTTAATTGCAGCAATAATTAAAATATTTAAGAACAACTCTTTCAGTTTGCAGCTGAGCCAAATGAAAAGGTAATTATAATTGAAGGGGCCGCAACCCGAGATTAAACTGTTGATGCCCCATGGCAGTCGTTGGGTGCGGGTATCTGAATGAGTATAAAAAAAAAGTAAACAAATATAAAGTGTTGTGTCTGTGTGCATGTGAGTGTGTGTGTGTGTGTGTATGCTGTGCTTTTCAGTGCTATTCATTTACGAAAAGCTGGCAAAAAGTTGTGGCAATAAGCTGTGGCAACAGACGCAGCGCAACAGACGCTGTGTAGGCGTTGGGATAAGTATACCAAGAGGCGTTATCAACTGTAAACTGGAGGTAAAACCAGAAGGAAGAAGCTGAAGAAAAAGTAGATGCTGTCAACGTCAGAACGGGACTCGGCACAATGCTCGCAGCGATTTTTTTTTTTTTTTTTTTTTTTTTGTTAAAGTCTAACGCTCTTATTTACACATTGTGCCATATGTGGCACTGCACAATTTACATATGTATGTGTGAGCCCAGACAGCTTTACTTGTGCGTGTGTGAGTGCGTTATTGTGTCACTGCCTTAACAATTTTTGCAAAATTTCAAGTTGCTACGTTTAATTCTTTGGCTCTGACGCCATTTTGTACACTTGACTGCGTGCCACACATCCTGGCACACAGCAGCACCAACAACAACAATTAAAAAAAGTATCCTGCCTTAGCCCTGCCCACCACAACACTCAGCAGCAAACTCTTGGCCACAATAAGAGCCAACAGCTTAGTAACGTTCTCAACTCGCCAACTGCTTAAGCATCTTACACAAAAATATGAGAGCCCAAAAAAAAAGTAATCATGCCATCGCATATGTATTGTAACGCTTATAAGTCAGACACACTCACACACACACACACCTACACACGCACACACACTCTCTCACTCACTCACAAAAGGGGCGACAAGTCTATTTGTCTTGTGCAATTTTCCTACACACTCTACAGCTTAGTTATATACTTGCCTATGAGTATATTTTTGTATAATTGACAGCAGCTCTGTTGAATGCTGTAACTTCTACTTTGAATACCCTGCTATCATGTAGTTATACATATGGGGTATACGCAATCTAAGTTATTTTTTAGAAAAGCTTCAATTTACTTGCACGATTTCAGTTATTATATTTAAATCATTTAAAAAACAATTATAAGATATATGTACACTTATTAAAACCCTGTAGCCACGCAATTCGAGAAAATTGTAGATTAATAATTTCACAAATCAAATGTTTATTAAATACAGGGTAGCATAAAATACAAGACACAACGCTTGCAAGTTTCATTTTTGTTGTTGGGTGTGAGATGCAAGAGAATGTGTTGCTGCCGCATAGCTCGAACTATGCCAAAGCGCATGAAGGAAGAACTGAAAAGGTAACGGTTTTTATGCTAAAAATAAACGCATGTGAACTGCTGCTGCTCATCAGTTGTCCAAAATAAAGTAAATATTATGACAAAAGCGAATGACTGCACTTACTTATCTTTCCTTATTTTGTTTTCATTTACTTCTGCATAGCTGAATGTATGAGATTGCAACACATGCGCTTGCAACGCACTCTCAATGACAAGAACAGTTAGGTTAGGTTTGTTGGAACTTGCATGAAACTGATCATTGTGTGTGAATACTATTCACGTTTAACTAAATAGAGTTGATTGAATTTTTGCAAAGCTTACAAATATTTAATTGTTAATTTTGATTAACAAATACATATGATTAGTTAACTGAATGTAGTGTCTATTTAATAGTGCACAATACAAGTGTTGTAGTTTTACTAAATATAAAGAAGCTTGTTCTGTTCAATGTTACTTCATATTTTTGTTTACTGAGTATCTACACGTCAGGCTAGCGCAGAGAGTTAGTTTAAATACATTTGTTTTCTTTGCGTTGCGTTGCGGCATATTTCACTTTAAAAAGGCGCCACAAAACATTTGCTTTCAGGCTGAGGCCGCCCTCTGTTAAATGGCGCGTAAAATTTCACACTCAATTTGTGCGTGTGAGTGTGTGTGTGTGCGTGAGTGGATCTGCGTGTGTGTGTGTGTGAGATTTGGTTTACTGCGTTTTGGTATCTAAAGGGTCCGGCGTATGGTTTTCGGTTTTTTGCTGTTTAATATGCTCGTGGCTTAATAATATGGAATTTATGTGCATTTGTTTTTGGGCAGAATTTTAAATTTATTATTTGGCTCATTGATTTGTGGCCTTTTGAAATTATATTATAAATTATTAATAATAAATATGTACATACATATGTATATGTATGTATGCACGTTGAGAAACGACTTATTTGAAAGCAAATAAATTACATTTATATTAAATGTTTAACTAGATTTAAAGTTGAAAACATTTTCGTTTCGTCAAACACAAAGACTAAATAATTCTTTAGAATACAAATAAAATGCACAGATTTCATAGAAATGGACTGCAGACTGAGTGCAAAAGCATTTGAAAGGTTTGCACTACTATACCCAGTAATTGTGAAGTGAACTATAAGACAAAAGGAGTATGGGATGGAATCATTATTTAAGCATGTCATACAATTTGAATATGTTATGTTAGATAGACAAAAGCTAAATCAAACTAGTCTTATCATATATAAATCATTCATTTGTTGTCGGGAAAATTTCAATACAATACGCAGAAGTTATTCAACATTTTGTAGTGAGCAGTTAAATAAAGGGCATCTGCTAGTCAAGCTTACTTTTTTGTTCACATTTTGCTGTTTATTTTCTCCATTCTTGAGAGTTGTTTATACAGTTCCCAAAAAGGGATAAGTTTCAAGTTCTACACAGGCACAGCACAAAGCAGAAATGTTACGCAGACTTTGCGAAATACAATTGAAATATTCATAATATTTGTATAACATTTAATTAAATCGCAATTCTAGCATTTTCAGTGTTTGTAGTCAAAGCTCAAATGATGTAATAAAATTGCAAATTGAAAATTATAATTCAATTTAAATGGGTTTTTATTGTGCTTTAAATATGTTTAAATTGCGTTGCTAATTGTGGTAAATGCATAAATTTCAAGCCGCTAACGATTGCCAATTGACTTTTGTGATATAACAAATTTAAATGATTGTAAACTAATTTTTTTTGAATAGGTTTTCAAGCTGATTGTAAAACGGAAAAAGCATTTTTTATTTAATAAATAAAATGTATATATAGAAATATATTTAAATATATAAATTAAATTATATTTATATTATTATATATATATTTTTTATATTAAATTATAAATATCAACAATTGGTCAAGCACTTGGCTTGGCCTCTTTGGGCCAACAAATCTCTCGTGAAATGTGAAATGTCATTTTGAGGAAAAGCGTGCTGTGAAAATTGTGTAGTGAGTGGAAAAAAGCAATGGCTGCTGCTGCTGCTGCTGCTTCTGCCTCTCTGCTCCTGCTGATAGCAATTTGTTAGGAGATTAGACCATTGTTTGCACTCAGCCACTCAACTCACACTCAGGTTAAACTCAATTTAACAGATCCGTGTGCTTTGAGCAGCCCAAATACCCCAAAATACCCCAAACACAGCTGGAGCTGTTGCAAGGTGCAAATAGGAATGCGAAACCGAGAAACTTTTCTAACCGGACAAGAAAAAAATGTTGTAATTGATTTACAAATGCAAATGTTTTTGGCTCATGTGTGTGTTTCTATGCTGCTCCGCCCTCATCGTTCGAAACTGTTTAAATCCCCTCCCCCCCCACTCAAGGCATCTGCATCCACTCCTGAGACTAGTTTATAGCTGTACATTTTCAGGCACGTAACGAAAATGTCGCTTATCTTGCAGCTTATCCCCTTCCGTTCCATTATTTGAAATGAGGTAGCTTTTGTTTTTGTGTTTGTTGTGATTACCCTTAGTAAAGGGGGGTGAAGCAGTAGAGGCAGGGATTCCTGCTGATGTTGTAATTGCTGTTGTTGGCCTTTAAAGCAGTTAAGAACTGAAGCATACACAATGTGCCTGCTTGTTTGGAACAGCCCAAAAGTTGCGCTAATTAAAGGCTAGAACTTATATAGAGAATTTTCAATCAAGCTGTGATTGATTAGAGTTCTAGTGTAAACAATTTTTGGCTTTAATTAGAAGTAGATATTTTTAAATTATATATTTTTAAGTAGCTTGAGAATGATGGTCTTAAATTGACTCAAGCTGCAACTTGGCCTAATTTGAAGCTGTCAATTGCAGTCAAATTTCTTCTTAAGAAAGTTGGCAGCACCTTCTCATTAAGTTGGCAGCTAACCACATTTGCAATGCTATGCTATTCACGTCAAATGTGACGGCATGTTAAACTGAGTGTTAACTTTGACCCGACTGTCATCTTAGATAATAAAAGCAAAACGATATTTAGTTATAACAATAATAAAATATCAACTTTCATTTCTTCATAAATATGTATCTACTGATGATACTTTACCAACTAGAACCAGTTGGGAATTGTAGCAGCGTCTCAGCTTGCGCTGGTTAAGGGGCGCATTGTTCTCACACAATTTAACAGTAGTTTCAAGTGCTAACAGTAAATTGGTTTGTCGGCAGCCGCTGATGGATATGAACCCAGGGAACCTTGAGGCGTGCCTGGGCTACTATAAATGGCGGCAGCTCTTCTACGGATCTCAATCCCTGGCACGTTCTGCGTACGAAATGGTTATGATTGTGTGTGTGTGTGTGTGGGGGGGGGGGTAAACAAAAAGCCATAATACAGTTTGGCAGTAGATGCTACCCCCTTGCTCCCGCTCTTTGCCTTCTGTGTCAATTTCTCAATTTTATACTCACTCTTTCGCATTCTCACGTTTTCTTTTTGTCATTTGTTTATCAGCTGGTGCTAACAAATTTTTTTTTTTTGGGGGGGAACTTGTTGTCTATGTCTGGCGTGTGTTTTGACTTGCGAATTCTTAAGAATTTTTTTATGATTTCAGCTAAGTTTTTTTGTTGCTGTTGTTGTATTAAGTACATATATAATTTTAAACGATTGTATTTGTTGCTGCCCACAAGCATATGCTGTTTTAACTGTTTGCCTTGCAGTTGGCTTTAACGAGCCGCTAACAAGTGAAATATATTTAAATAAAATATAGAAATACAATTCTTGTTCTTTTTCGCAGCTAAAGATAAGTGTATATGTAGGTGTGAGCATAAACATATATACATATAACGCCGTCTATCTACATATATACACCAAGCAACAAACAATTTGTGACGTTCAAGTGTAAAAATAACACATTTATTGCATTTGGAAAATGGACATCAACGCCATTTTCATTTCGAACTTTTCATTGTGTTAAATTACGTTAAGCTGCTTAAAAAAATTTCAATTAATTTAATAGTTTGACAACTTTCAATACACAAAAGTACAAAAAACGAGAAGAAAACTTTAAATTTTATATTGAATTACTTATTTTTTGCTAAAACTCTTCCATTTAAATTAGCTGTTCTAATAAAAAATGTGTTAAATATTAACAAATTAATCTATTTCATATATCAACTGTCTTTACTATAAATTTCACAGCAATCCGTTAAGATTTAATGAAGTTATACGAACTTCTCTATGGCTCTCTTAGCTTCCCAGACAACAATAATTTCTTTTGTATTTTATAAATACTATATCCATGACATTTAAATACTAATTTCATGTGGTTTAGTGTTCGAAAATATCTGCATATGTCGGGAATACAGCAATAAGAACTTAGGAATTGTATATCCAATATAAAATCGGACGATTATTTCCGCCGCCAATGAGAAATATGTATTCGAATATGTTCAACTCTTTTGTCGTTGTTGTTGCTGTTATTTTCTTTTTTTTGATAGCCGAATATATTTGCAAGCAATTTTATTAAATAATTTCTTGCCGTATTTGCAATTTAATTAATAATATCATAATAATATCAATAAGCGCAGAGAAGTGTGGAGATAAATGTAAATTAAATTGTACTTACTTTTGTTTAATATGATTCAATTCGCACCTTTCTGCTGAGCTGCGTGCAATATCAGCAAAAAATAATTCTTTATTTGTGTTTGTTGTTGTTGTTGTTGTTTCTGTTTTATGATGATTATTATTCTTCTGTTTCTGCTTCTCTTTTAGACCCGTTATTTTTTTTTTCGTTTATTGTTGTTGCTTAAGCGTCTTTTGCGCCGGTTTTTAATGTGACAACAACAATTGTTGTTGCTGCTGTTGTTGTTGATTTTGTTAAAGCCAATTTAAGACTTTAATCAGCGCATATTTTCACACTCCCGCACACACATAAGAACTCACATATGCACACACACGCGTCGGATTTGCATTTGTTTTGTATTTATTGCTCAATTTGTATTTGCATTAGCTGTTGTTGTTTGCTCTTGTTTTACGCGTGTTTTTAACACATGCCGAAAATGATTGAACTTGAGTATAATATTATTATCACAAGCGACGCCGCACGTTGCACGTTGTTGCGATTGCGAATATGCGGAGTAACTGTAAACTGCCAAACAACAGGCAGTCAGCAGCACCGTTGCCGAGCGTGTGAACAGAACAGCGTCGTCTGCGATACTTGTGCGAAATATTTGCTACAAAAGATGCCGCCAATACTTGACGTTTGCGCTCAAACACAATCGCACTCAACGTGTGCGCTGCGGTTGGTGTGAGTGCTTTTTGTTTTTGTTGCTTTTGGTTTGCTGTCTGCTTGCTGTGGGTGGACCTTGCGCTTGGCACATGCTGTGCATACGTCATCAATTTGGTTCGCCTCGAACATGTTGCAGTTCGTTACGTTTTGTTTGCGCTCAAACGTCGTGGTTGGTCGACAATCGCCACTCACGCTCACTCTCACTCTCACTCTCATTTCTCGCTCTCGCACTCGCAAACTGTTGCCGTTTTCAAGCATGTCTGTACAGGGCGGCATGCGTTTATTTGCCTTGGTTTCAGTTTTCGTGCATGACATGCCAAATTGCTTGAGTAGGTTGGTAGGTCACTGCCTCGTGTCGCTGTGTGCGTGTGCCGCTCCTTTAACTTTACATATACACATACACACACACACACATACGAATGAATATGTTTGAGTGTGTTGTATGGTGTGGGGTTCGTCTATGTCTGTGCTTAAGTTCATTAACGGCAACCGCGCAACAGTTCACGGCATGCGCTGCCACTGCCGCTGCCTCCAACAGAACTTATAACGGTGCTTTAGATACTTACACTTCTTTTGTATATGCGAGTATGTGTGTGTATTGTGTATGTGCCCACATAGAGCGTTAGTTAGTTGTAAGAGATACTCAAATTTTCGGGACTGATTGCTTCGTTTACTTGCCTGTAGCAGCAACAACAACAACAGCAGCAAAAGTAGAGGAAGCAGCAGCAGCAGCTGAATGAATGGAAGTTTGTTTTTGTCCTTTGGGTGCGGTCTCCATTGAAATCTGCGGCCATATCGTTGATAGATATTATTTGCACGTGCTTGTCTAGATTGTATTTGATGAGAAATTATATAAATAAACCCGACTTTAACATAGAAAAAAGGTTTTTTGCGTGGCTTTTATTTAGCTAGGAAAGTAAATAAAAAAGGGTTCAATCTTTGAACTTTTATAGCACAATAAAATCAATGTTCGAACTAATGCAATTCTTTAATTTTGAGAAAACACCGAATCTCAGGGGTGCAACAATTGTTAGCCCTGGCTCGGCTAAGGAAATGTATTAATAATAATATTAACATATAAATACTGAATGATGCTTAAAAAAAAAAAAAGATAATTAATAAAGTGAGTACTTTTTGCTATATGTGTTATCTTATCCTCATGAAAAAAGAGAGAAAAGGACTCGCAAAAATAATGACGCTCAATGCTGTTTAAACAGATCAGCTGATCAGTACTGTTAGTTTTGCCTCTCCTTTGCAACTACTTTTTCTGCGCATTGAAAGCAGTTCAGCTGTTCATCAGTACTGACCTATTCTTGCGTCTCCTTTTCTTCTACTCATCCCGTTCATTCGCAATCTCTCTCTTTCATGTGCCACATATGTAGCAGAACAACCCTGTCTTTATATGAAAGTTAGGGTTGTCGATAATATATTAAAATATCAATATATCAGCGAAGTGTAAACTGCAGCCGAATGATGGATTTACATAACCCGCAACGCGTATTTTTAAAATCATTGAAAGCCAAATATTGGCACTAAAAATACTTAATATGTGATACACATAAAAAACTGGAATCTCACATTTATGTTTACTATAAATGGAATCTTATGAATTATATGGTTATGTTTGATTAATATAGACTATCTCTTTTTACTGTGATAAAATAAAAATATCAATTATATCGATAAATCGATATTTAAATACGATATATTAAAAATCATTTTGATTTTTTTTGAAAACGGAGAATATTGTTGATACGATAGTTAAAAAATATTCGACATCCCTAATGAAAATGCAATTAAATGAAACTTAATTTTAATTGACGTACATACATTAGATAATATATGTATATATATTATATTTTAAATATAAATATAAAAAAAAAACTCAATTCGACAATTTCTGCTAATTTTGCGGTGAACCAAAAATGTAATTATAATTTTTACAAAATGTCGATAAACAATTATAAATAAGTGCGGCAGATGCTTGCAATTATTGCTGGCTGTGGTTGCGTGTGTGTGTGTGTGTGTGTGTGTGTGTGTGTGTGTGTGTGTATGTGCTAGCTGTTTGGTAGATATTTTTATGACTGTCTGTCCGTTACTATTGGCCGTTAGGCGCTAATTAAGTGCATTTTCTAACTGCCCACACGGACATTTGGCTGGCCAGAGTTGCCAACTCGCTGGCGGGACTCATTAAGAGTAAATCCCAAATTAATTGGGTATTAGACACAATGCATTACGGGCTAAGCGAAAAGTATATATAGCTGTGTGTGTAAGTTGTGCTGTTGGCCTAGGCTCAGTCAGCTATAAAATGTCCCAAATGGGCGTGGCCGCCCATAAAAGTAAGCAAATAATAAAAACCAAGCTAAAAACAAAAAAAAAAAAATAAGAATAACTGTCAGTCGCTTATTGATTCACAGGCACTGTAAAAACGCCCCCCAATTCCCTAGTCAGGGGCGCATTGGATCGTAAAAATATTTGTATGCAGTAAAAACAGTAATAATTTATATACATACATATGCTATAAAATATATATACTGCTTCCTATGATATATATATATATTATAGTTAAGAATATGCAGACTGAGCTTTGGTTCTATTTAAATTATGCAGAAAAGTCAGCAAATTCAAGTTTGACCAGTTTACTGTTTGTATTTCAAAAATGCAGACAACAAAACAAACAAAGAAACTAAGGCCTACACACACACACACACACACACACACACACACACACACACACACACACACACACACACACACAGTCACATACATAAATTGGCATTTTGTTCAGTGAAAGCAGAAAATGTTTTTGTTTATTATAGGGTCGCATCTCTATTTGTCTAGGCACAAAGCAGGCTTTGAGATTTTTGTATGCTCTTATTAAATGTCAGCTGACATAGATATAGCAACAAATCTGTAGCCACACACAACAGTGCCTAAAGTTGTACAACAATCTTTAATATTCGGGGTAGGCATAGCCAACCCTAGCATAGCCTACTAATTGGAGTTAGTTAATCTTAAATCAATACGAGAGTAACTAAAACAATATTTATAACAGGTAAGAGGGCTTAGCTTTTATGGGCAAGCATAATATAGCTGGGAATGAAGCAGCTGAAGCGACAGAGTAATGAGCATTGAAGGAGAAGTTGGTTAACCCGTTTGAACTGCATAAGAAAGAGTAGGAAAGCAACAGCGGGAATAAATGAAATAAGAGAGAAAGAAAACACAGCTTGTAATAAAATGTAAATAATTTTATATACATTTATAATAATATTATGCAAATTAAATATAATTAATTATATTTTATAACATTCTTATCCTATTCTCATTTCCAAAACAATTACTGTCTTGAGTTTTCAGCTGATTTGCCATCAATTGTCTAACAAAAATCCATTTTAAAGGCTTTTACGCTTAGACTAAAGTGAATTCTTTCAGAAATTTGCATTTTAGTGACTTTTTGTTGTTGCATTGAAATCTCAATCTATTTACAATCTTCCAGCAGAGAGCGATGTACATAAGTTTTATTTGAATATACCGCATGCTTAAAGGCTAAACAATAAGTAGATGTCGTCAGTAGTTTATCTAACTTCTTGACAGTGCTACACCTACATAAACATACCCTACAGTCGTTGCTCCTGCTGTGCTTGGCCATTGTTATGCGTGGTATGCGCATTTTTGTGTACAAGTAAATGTACTTACGACATGCCAGCGATTTATTTGACTTTTACAACAACTATACAAATACAAGCACACACACACACATGCATAGAGGTGTGCATGAGTGTGTCTATGTGTGTGTGTGTCTGTGTGTGTCTGTGTGCAAATTAACCCAGTCACGTAGCTCGCTTAGGCGGGCCTAATCAAATAAACGCACCAAATTAAACAAAAGCCGCAAAAACAACACCAACAACAAGCGACAAGTAAATATATGAGTTTGACACCTCGACAACAGATTGCCTAGACAAAGACAGACAGAGATAGCAAGAAGGGAGAGAGAGAGAGAGACAGAGAGGAAGAGAGAGAGAGAGAGAGAGAGAGTGCGAGATCGAGTTAAGTACATGTGTTTCCTCAACACAGCAACTACTTCAGACCAACGCTGCTAAGTATGCTATGATTTTGTGTTTTTCTATACCCTGTATATATGTAAATGATGTAAAAGGGTTGTATATAGTTCAGAGAGGTTAGGAGACTGTAGTACACCTGCAAATTGTCTGCATACAGCTAGCAATCTTATCATATTAAGTTGTGCAGATCAACAAATAAACTAACTACAGGGTATCTACACTAGTCTAGCAAGCATAAAGCCTCTTTTTGTTGCCCACAAGTTGCTTAAGCTCTTGTCAAATGAAGCATACGCACGTAGGCTTATTGCAAAATATATTACAGGGTAACTGCTGAAGTCTAGCTGACTCTTCGCCTCATTAGTAGCTCTTTTACATGCATGTATCGTAATAAGTTGTTGCAGCTGACGTCATATTAATTATACGCCACGTTGTGCAGGCAGCGACAAATAAAAAGTAGAAAAGGAAAAGGAAAAGGAAGGAAGACGGCAGAGAGAAAGAGACGTTGTTGAGGCAGCTGGGTTAGGTGATTGGCTTGTGGCACAGCGATTCAATCGGATATTGTTGGGTGGTAGGCAACTCAAAATTGAGTGGCATTGCTTGAGTGCGTTGTTGCCTGCCTGGCACTCGAGTGCGTCTGCCACAAATGAGCCATCATCAAACTGCTGCCACTGCCTGCCTTTGCCTTTGCTACTGCCTGCTGCTTCGTCTTTGTCTCCATCTCCATTTCCATTTCCATTGCCAAGTTGTTTACATATTTGTTGTTGTTGATTGTGCGCCTTTTTCTTTTTTGTTTTCATTTTCATTTTTTTTTGTTTTTCTGTTCTGTTTACTAGACGGGCAGCACGTGCTGACAGAGCCCACCATCCGTTGACCCCCAAAAACAACAACAACAATAAGAAGAAGTAGAAACCCCAATCCCTCAGCTTGTGCCAGTCATGGTTGTTGTTGTTGTTGGCTCTTTGGGTTATGCGCCTGTTCCTGAGGCATGCATATTTCATATGGCCATAAGCTGTAGTTGTTGTTGCTGTTGCCGTCTCAGCCCTGTCTCAGTTCGCCACTAATCGCAATTGTTGAAAGGGGCAGCAGCAAACACAGCCAACACAGCATCACAAGGCACATCATTATTTTTAGCTTCTTCGGTTTCCGTTTTTTATTATTATTGTTGCTGTTGTTGTTCTTGTTGTTTGATCACTTATTTATTTATTTATGTGCTTTAGCTTCTTAATTCCCTAACTGCTGCACGTTAATTTCAATTGTTGCAAAGCTCAAATACTTCAAGATTTTGCAATTTTCAATTTGTGCCGCATGCGGCATGTGAGTTGCTGCTGGCATAATCAACAAGTCTGTTTATCACTCTACAATGAGCCATAAGCAGACCAGCTTAGCCTTTGGCTCAAACAGCTGCTGACTTTCATTTTCTATGGCTTTTGATTGCTACTATTGCTTTCGCTTTTGTTGCATGCCACAGCGGGCTAACACAAAAGTAAAAACATAAACCAAATACTATTGTAAACAATATTAGATTAATAATATAATTACAATATAAAATCATCTCAGCTTAATAAAGCTTAAAAGTGAGAAATGCTTCATTTATTCTATACATTTTCCTCAATTTTTAGTTTAAATTGCATTTTATTTATTAATATTTTTAACTTTTTTTGCTTTTAAACTTTAACTTCTTTGTGCAAAAGTTCTGCAAGAAATTAAAGATAATTAACAATTAATTCAATTCAGCATTTTATGAAATGTTTTGTTGCCAATTTGCAAACAAACTTTTAGATTAAATTTCTAAATAAACAAATCATATTTAAATAATTTAGCTAAATTTTCAAAATTATTTAAAAAAGCTGAAGTTGTTTGATTCTTTTTTAATAATCCATGTAGCTACCTGTTTAAGATTTGTAAACAGGCTTTAAGCGTGCTTATTCTTTATGAATCTTTATGTTTAAATATTTCAACAATAATTCTAATTTATTTAAGAAACTTTAGCTTATTTGATTAATTCAAATAATTGCAATTTAAGCCAATTAACTGCAACCGTTTGCTATTATTATCAAGCTAAATTCTACTGCAATTCCATAGTCAAAGTTGTGGTTCTTTAACTTGATAGTAAACCATTTTTTATACTTACGTAGTTTGCTTAAACTATTATTGAAAATAGTTTAAATTATGAAATGAACATTATGCATTTCATTTTTTATTAGTTTAGCTTTATTATTAAAAGTGAATCAGCTGTTAAATCAAGTCAAGTCACTTGCAAAAATATATTTCAAGGCTTGCAAGTGAACTGCATAAGTTGCGAATATTCCAGCTCTAATGATGAAAATTCCTATAAAGCTGACTTGGATAATTATTACGACCGGGAAAATCAATAGAGAAGGGCTTAAAGTAAACTAGAATAATAGTATGCAACTGTCTTAATTGAAACTGACAACGTAGACAAACAATTTTCTGCTTTGTTAACTTCAAGACAAAGTGACGAAATGGCTGGCCAAACTGAAAGACTTGGTTAATGAGCTGGCGTAGGAGATAGGGACAGAGTGATAGAAAGAGCGAGAGAGAGAGAGAGAGAGTGTGTGTGTGTGTGTGCTGCCATTAAAGTTGCGCTTAAATTAACGATTTATTTTGTGGATTTGTTTATTGCACAGAAAAATGTTACGCTTATTGTCTAAAACAGTTGACAAATCACACCCAGATTTGTGATGTTTGTTGTTGTTGTTTTTCGATCATTATTTTTGTTGTGCTACGCCCCGCCCCCTCCCCCCCACAACAAAGGTCAGTCATTAGACAAAAGGATGCCGCGTACGTCGCTTGGCCTTAATGGGATACTCATAACCCTCGAAATCATCATCGAGCTCATCCTGTGCATGATAATGATGACTGTGACTGCTGCGATGATGCTTCTTTGGCTCCTTGGGCTCCTTGTGCTCTTTGACCGGCACCGGGATGGGTAACGGCACTTTCTTTATGACCGTCTTGGTGTGCACATGCGTGTGATGCTTCACGGGCACATGGATGCGTATCCTGTCAAAATGGGCAATGTGCAGCATGTGAATGACGATTGTCAATGTGAATGACTATGAGCATGTTTAACTGTACGTGTGTGTGTGTGTGTGTGTGTGTGTGTGTGTGTGTGTGTGTGTGTTTAGTAGGTGGACATGTCGTTAAAGGCGTGGCCGTTACACTTACTTAAGCTTCTCGTTTGATGGATGGCCGCTTGTCAGGACAAACAACATGCAAGTGATAAACAGCAAACTTAATGCCTGCAAATAAAAAGCAAAAACAAAAAAAAAACATGTAAAAGCGCAGCAGGCGAGCGTGCTAGACTTTGTGCTACCCAGCACAGTGAAGTGTATTATATATAAATGTTGAATAAAAAACAAAATACAAAGAAACGCTCAACTCTTTTGTTCATTAAGTAACGCCCAACTTAGTTAAGTTGCTTAAGCAAGGCAGCAACAGCAACAAGAGTCTAAAAAGCAAAGTCTTTCCACTTTAGATTCTTAAACAGAGATATATGTAGACATTTCAGAATACAAGACAAATCTGCAGTAAATCCAATAACAGTCAGAACAGTCAGAAATACTCGTCTTACGCCTGTTTTCGGCGCACTTTAACACTGTGATAAAATCTTTAACGTCCATATAAACATTACAATTTAATTAGCCTAATACCTATTTAGCTGTCATTTTGTTAGCACATCTGATTTTGTGGGCATGGTCTTTGCCTTAACTGTTGAAGACACAATCCTATTGATTTTCCCAGCGAGAATGTTTCAATTGAAATTTCAGCTGAGCAGAAAGTGTTTTAACAATTAACAGATTTTGTTATGAAATTGAAATTGGAAATTGGAAAACATCAAATTGTTTTGCTCATCACTTTCCAACACATTAACCAGCACATTTGAGCTGTTTGTTGGCCCGGCCATGTGGCCAGCAATAGGGCCAAAAGAGCAGCAAATAGCAGCTGCCTCAATCGATGTGCCAACTGCGAGTATTATTAACATTTTTATATTATAAATAATTGCGAGTTTCAGTTCAGCAAAAATTATATTTACAATTGCCAGACAACTGACCATGGAGGACAAACGAAAGAGGTTTCTGCTTAAAGCGTAGCGTGCGAATTGTTAAAGTTCTAATTGATTGCAGTTGTTAATCTTAATAAACTGAATTTTAGCTTTTATTTTCAATAAAAAAAGTGACAATGGAGGACGCTTTTTTAACTAGAATTTTTAATAGTAGTCAAATACTAACAAAATGTAGCGTACAGTTTTACAGCGCCATAATTTAAGTATAAATATGTCAAAAAAACGGGGAAAAGTGACCATGGAGGACGCCTGATAACTTAAAATTGTGTAGTCGTCGTTAAACACTGGCGAAAAGTAATGTGAAGTCTTAATGCGGCATAATTTAAGCATAAATGTATTAGACAAATGGAAAAAAGTGAACATGGAGGACGCGATAATACTTGCAATATTAAATACGGACACTTTGAGGTAAATATAATAACGAAATAAATGAGGAAAGTGACAGCAGCTAAGCAGCAGTTTTAAGCTAAAAGTTACCGCGATTAAAGTGACCATGGAGGACTTAGAAAGGCTGCAGAAATTAATATATGAGTTAATTCAGACAAATAATCATACATTTCAAGTAACTATAAAGCTCAGAGCAAAATTTAGCTACATAAATGTAAAATTAAAGTGACCATGGAGGACAGTAAATTGCTAATTATCTATAAATAGTTTATATTTAAACGATACTCCATTAAGTTAGCTACACTAACTAATTATGAAACTTATGAAACCGCATGAGAACTAGCCAAGTGGCATAAGTGAACATGGAGGACATGAATATGTCACAGCAAAATGCCAATGCAATGCAAATTGAACTAAAAACTTTGCATTTCCAAGCGTTAAATAATATGGAAATGAAGCGAAAAGTTTGGCAACTTGTTGAAGGCCAACAGAGAACACTTGGCCAGCACTTTGATACATGGCCTAATTAAATGGTTGTCTCGAACAACACAGCGCGTGTAACGACAGTGTACTATGATTAATGCTGAATTGAAAGCAAATCAAATTGCATACACTGTAATAAATTATGTATATATATAAATCTTTGTTGTTTGAAGTCAATGAATTGATTTGCAATATTTCAATATTTACTGTAACTGCGGTTTTCACTGCGAATGTGTGTGTGTGTGTGTGTGTGTGTGTGTGTGTGTGTGTGTGTGTGCTTTGTGTGTACTTTCTAAGCTGGTTTTGTGGCTGACTTTAAGCGCTTTTTATCTCATTTGTTTTTGTGCTGTGTATTTAATCAGTTTCAGTTTATTCAATGCGTTCGACGAACTCTGTAACTTATTGTTGTTGCTGTTGTTGTTGCTGTTGCTGTTGTTATTATTGCTGTTGCTGTTGTTATTGTTGCTGTTGCCTTGATTCAATTAAAAGCACAGCAAATGTTATTTTAATTGCCGCGGCAGGATAATTGTGCATTAACTTTATATCGTTATCCTTATTTGTATTTTCTATTATCTATTTTATTTTGATAACACTTTATTGTTGTGGTTGTTGCTGTGCTTAAAATGCAAATGTAATTAACACTTACTCCTTGGGGCAATTGCATTTTGAACACGTTTGTGTGCTTAACACGTTGTCACCAGACTTTGAATTTACTTGCTTTTTGTTATTTGTGCGTTTATTGTCTTTTTTTTTATTATTATTTATTTGTAACTTCTGCTGCTTAATAATATTTGTACATTGTCTCTCTATATATATATTTCTTATTGTTATTGTTGTATTTGGTTGGTATTTGGCTTGCGGAGCGTGGTTCCAGCCTTGTCTAGCGTACAATTGAAATTGCATTGGGACCTCGAGTTGTTCGCCGTTTAAATATGAAAAAAAATCAAAAAAAAAAAAAAAATAGCAAAGTGGGTACAGTGAAACGTGCCGCGGCTGGAAATGAAAACTTTAGCCGCACAGTGTGTGCGAGTGCAACAGAGCGAGCAACAGAGTGTGTGTGTGAGAGAGAGAGAGAGAGAGATAGCGTTAGCAGTAATGACATGAAGTTGTCGAGTTGGAAGTAATAACAACAACAAAAATAACAAAAACATAATCAACACACACCGGCTGTAAAACTTGACCAGCTTTTTTGTAAGACAATGTAAGCAGTGTGAAGTGGCGGGAGGGGTGGAGCAGCAGCAACAACAACAAGAGTCAAGCGAGGCAAGCGTTGCAAAGCGTGGCAGCGCAATAATTGTAGCAGCTGCCCCAATGAGGCGACTCACAGTCACGCTGCTCAACAAGCGAAAGCTGAGCTTTAGCTGAGCTTTAAGCTACAAACAAAGCTTTATTTTAGTTTTGCCATTTAATTTATTGTATTTACTGGTTAATAATTATCATTAATTGCTTTACTGTATATTTTTGAAAGCTTTTAAGCTGTTGCTTGCAAGCTTCAGCACGCTGGCAGCTTTGAGTAGCTTTTCAAACTGTTTTTTTTGTCGTAAGCTGAGCTTTTGTTCGTTTTAAACATTAATTTGCTGAGTTTTGTGAAAGCTTTTTATTAAGTGTTATTAAGTGTGCTTTCAAGCGCTTTTAAAAGCTGCTTAAGTGTGGGGCGTTTGTTTGGCTGCACGAGTATTTTGCTGAGCGCTGTGAAAGCTTTTTGCTAAGTGTATTAAGCTTGCAAGCACTTTTAAAGCTGCTTAAGTGTGGGGCGTTTGTTTGGTTTAAAGATTATTAAGCTTTCAAGCGCTTTTAAAGCTATTAAAGTACTGGCAATGCCTTTATTTAAGAGATGCAATGTTTTACATAAGCTTTGTCAATGTTGTGCTTTATTTAGTAGTATTTATTTGATGTACATAGAGCCTAAGTAAAGCAATATGCCGCAACGCAGACGCTGTAGGGTGTCTATAAATTTTGACTGATAGTGAAAATACTACAAGTAGTATTACAACAACGACAGCAATAATTTCAGACGCACAATCGCATTAGCAAATACGAGTACAAGCTCAATAATGCACACACACACACACACACACACCAACACTGTATGGTATGAATGAGTAAGAGGCATGCCACAAAGCTCAAAGCGTGGCCAGAGCAATGGGAGTTGCCGCAAATACATGCCAACCACATTGTGAAAAGCCACCAATCGTGTAGCAACAAGCAGCAAAATGTGGCGGGAAGCAGACTGAACGGAGGGGGGAGAGAGGAATGAGACAGTGGCAGGTGGCAGGGGCAGGTGGCAGGGGCTGGTGCAGCGCCAAAGTCAAAAGCGTAATTGAAGCTTGTGCTTCAGTTAAACGCTGCTTGATTATGTCTGCTGGCTTTTCATGGTGAGCCGCCGACAACCAGCAACAACAACAACAACGAAGCAGGTTCAACTTGCCACAAGGATTATGCTGCTAGCGGCTGCTTCCTGGTTGCCTAAACTAAACCAAAAACTGTAAGCGTAACGTTAACCAAAAAATAAAGAAAACACAATACTGAAATCTGAACAAAACATTTGATTTGCACTCCATTCCAATTTGCCGCCTAACGAAGTCATCGCAAATTGCCAGAGCACCATTGCTATGCTGAAATATGTTGTTGCAACAAGCCACCCTTTCCCCCCCCCCCCATTGTTTTGTTTTTGTTGAATTGACAGTTTTTGACTGTGGCAATTTAAATGTGCAACGAGTCCATGGAGATAACAACATCATGATATGGCAATTCAGTTGATTGGCATTGCCATTCAGGCCAGCGGGGTATTTCATCTAATGGGTAATCCATCTAATGCAGGAAGCACTGCAAATGCAGACGCTTAATGAGACCAGCTAGCTGCTAGTTGCTGGCAGCTGGCAAAGTGCCTCTTAATCATTTGATTAACCAAAGTGGAGATTGGCTAAGCAATCGCGACTGTAACAAGTTTGATAACTGTTTTGGTTTTGGTTTTGTAGCGTTATGAAGAAAGCGCTTTGAAAGCACTTGAAAGCTCAGCGAGGCGAGAACTTAGTTGGACACTTAATCAGGTGTTTAATCAGAGAAGAGATGGGATAAACAATTGCTGATCTGTCTTGCTTGTAGCGTTTTAGGGGGAGCTTTAAAAGCACATGAAAGTGCAGCTAAGTGAAAGCTTAGTTGCATACTTAATCATGTGATTAATCAGATAACCATTTGATTTATGTTTTGTTTATAGCGTAATATAGGTAGAGCTTTAAAAGCACATTTTAAGCCTTAATGTGCTTAACTAGAGAACGCTTAATAAAGCTCTTTTAATGCTTAAATAATGGTTAGAAAACAATGTTATAAACAAGTATTAGAGCTTAAAGAGGTACTGCCTAAACGAGAGATTTAAGAACTAAGAAAGCACATTAAAGCTTACAAAAGAGCTTTAATGTGTGAGATCTAAAGCATAAGCCAAGTTGATTTTAAACAAGCTAATAATTCAGAATATTATATGAACAACAACTAAAGTCGCTGAAAGCCCAGCTGATAGACAACTTTAAGCTTGGCTTACATTAAACCGTTTGGTAAAGCCAAGCCAATTTGTGCCAGCTCCACTTGCGGTGCCATAACTGGCAGCTCATTAACTGGTTTTAGACCCATTTTTCGGCCAGTGCAATTGCATAACAGTCACAACAAACAATGGCCATAACAGCGACACTTTGAGTCGGTCAGCAGCTCATCCGTTTGTTAAGTGAGCTGCAATAGACATTTTCCGCACAAATTAGCAGGTAGCAATAACAATTGCGTTTTCACTTTATGATATAACAAAAATGTGAAAAACGTATAATTATATATAGTTATATATATATATATATATATATATCTATATATTTGTGTATAATTGCATAGATATATTTGCTTTATGATTTATTGATGTATTTTTGGCATTTGTTGTGTGTTTTTTTTTTTTTTTTTTGCTGGTTGGCAATTAAAATTGATGATATAATCAAAGTTGAATTCATAACAAAGTCAAAATCCCAAATGCATGAGTAAACAAATTGTGACTGGTTGCCGGTAACTGGTTACTTGTGACTCGTTACACGTTACTCGTTACCTGTTAACGGGTTCAAGTGCAAGACGTAGTCCCAGTCCGAGCCACGGCTAACGTGGCGTATACATAATGGCCGCATTGCCAAGTGTCAAAGCAAAGATACAATATTATTAATTGAACGACAACAGAGCGTTGCACCAAAAACGTTTTTGGCTTGAACCAGGCCAGGTCATTAGCAGCAAATTAAGTGAATGTGACAACGACAACGACAACGACAACGGAAACAACAACAACAACAACAGCAACAACAGCAGCAACAACAGCAACAACAATAAATGAGACTTGCCTGAAAGCCTTTCAATCAATCGTTTCGTTCGATCTGCGTCAATATTTGTGCAATAAAAACTGGCGCAAGGCCAAAAGGGATACGCTCGTTCAATCAATTGGCCCATTCGTAAAGGCCACATTTGGCTAACCTGTTGGCCAGGCGGCGCCACAAAGCAATGATGAAACTGAACGTCATGAGAAAGCAAGAAAGCCTTTCGCTTTTGCAGTCGTGGATTGCTAGAGAAGTTGTGCACTTTCTGTACATCTAGCACTCTCTCTCTCTCTCTCTCTTTTTCTATACCTCTCACTCTCTGCTTCTATTCTTTCTCTTTATCTCTCTCTGCCTTTCGATCTCTCTCCTTTCTCTCTCTCTTTCTCTATTTTTATTCCGCTCTTTCAATTTCTAAATGTTTTCAAAATAGCTAAATACGTAGTAAAGCTGAGTGAAAACTCTAAATTAGTCTGTTTTATATGGTCACTCTAATGTTTCTTTGATATTTGTGCTTTATATATGTATAATATAATATTAATATTAATATTTTATTGATATAAATAATGTATAATATAATATTATTATTTATTACGAGATGAAACTAGACTGTTGTATACGGTCACTCTAATATTTCATTTATATTTATGCAATGTAAAGTTTTATTTTCAATTTAAAATGATTTATTTGTCTGTTCAATTACTAATTATACTAACAAATTAATATAAATAAATATGTAAATTAAAAGCAGACTGAAAACTCAAAACTAAATGGCCTTATATGGTCACTCTAATATTTAATGAAAATGTATACTACATGAAAGTTAATTAACATTTTGACAAATTAATTTGAATAATATTATTATTATATGTTATATGGTCACTCTAATATTTAATGCTACATTAAAATTAATTTGCCATTCAAAATGAATTATTTCTCTGCTAAACTGATAATTATACATACTTTTTAAAATTAATTAATAATATTATTAATATTTAAACGATTGTTATATGTGAGCAACTTGTAGAGCTGCCCTCGCATGCATGCGATAAAGGATTATCGAATTGTAAGCCCCGGAAACCAATACATCAGCCTGTTGTCTTCATTTCCTTTACAAATAAATTTTCACTTAACTATGTCGGTCGTGTGGCATGCAACATTCAATAGCTGGCGCTGCTGTGGCTGTGGCATGGGGCATGTCCATGCTGTATCGCATACGTATGCGAACCGGGTGCATTGTTTGCTGTGGCTGTGGCTGTGGCTCTTGTTTGTGACACAATTTTCCCGTTTGCCTTGTAAATTCAATTGACGGAAGCGCGTTAAAGTTGCAACAGTAAGCGGCAAGCGGCAAGCGGCAAGCGGCAAGCGGCAAGCGGCAAGCGGCAAACAGCAGCTGCCTACTTGCAAATGTTGCATGGTCCACAAAATTTGTCGCAAATTCATATATTATGCATTTTGCATACGTTCATTCGATTGTGAGTCAATAAAGCTGTCAGTGTGTTTGCTTGCTGTTTCACTTTGGAACATTTTGTTATTTGTAATTTATGGACGTGTTAAAGACACCATCATGTCCTGCACGAGTGTGGCCAATAAGACAATAACCAATCCCCCACCTGCCCTGTTGCCGGTGCTGACAAGGCCATTGGCTAAGCGGCAACTGGTTTTGTATTGTGCACAGCGGCAAGACATTTGGCAAGTTCAGCAAACTTTTGCTATTGCCACAACACTAGAGCAGCAGGCACTTGCCTTGATGGCCATAAATTCAACGCTCTCTTGGCCATTAAACGTACTGCACACAGCACAAAATCCTATGCGGCCAACAACTACACCTATGCTCTGGGTATTCTCTGTTCACCTCTCTCCACTCTCGACACCAGCAAAATACAAGTTGAGGCAAACTGAGACTAAACTTATATTTTTTTGTGTCTGATATAAACACCAATGCTCTGCCACAAAAATGAACTCAATGCCACTTAGATTTATGGCCAGTCTCCGGTTGTTGTTGTTCTTGTTGTGGCTGTGGTTGCTTATGCCCATTTGTGGCCACTATCTATCTGTCTATCTCTGTGTGTGTGTGTGTGTGTTGCGAGGTCATGCTGATGAAGTCACCTAGTCACAGTCTTATGCTCTAATGTTTACCTTTCAACCTCAACGCAAAAACCAAATTGTTAGCTAAACTTTACTTTCGCTTTTAGTTTACTTCTTTATTTCTACACTCTTTTTTGTTATATTTTCTTTTATCTTTTTGTTGTTTGCGGCATTTATGTGGGGCAGGGGACACACACACCCCTGCCACTCTGCCGCAGTTACAAAAGTTCGTGTTTGACTTGCTGAAAGTTGCTTTTAAAGCTGTTTTAATGTGCTTTGATTTAAGTTTAAGTTTTATTTAATATTTCTCTATTTATATCAACTATTTTTATTATTTTGAAGCTCATATTTAATTGAATTAACTGCAAGTCAGCAGCTTTGAAAGCACATGAAAGCTTGCAGCGTAAAATATTGCAATCGCTGATCTCTTGCTCTGCTTACTTTGCTCATGCCTAAAAGCGCCTAAAGCTTTAACTTGTGTTGAACTAAAGCTACAGTTGTAGAGAACTTGAGCTTAATTTAAGCTGAGCTTGTGCTTTTTTAAAATGAGTTATACTGAAGGCATGTAACTTAAATTCTTCTTATTGTGGCTGTAAATAGTTTAAAGTAATTAAACTTAACTAAAATATAATTTTATTTAGTCAATAATTATTGAAAGAGCAACTTGACTGAGCTTTAAGCTTTGGCAAGCTTTAAAGCTCTTTGATTTTAATCTGAAATCATCTTAAATCAATTTAAAACCTTTCCAGACTCCTTTCAATTACCTGATGTTGGCTGTCATTGTCAATCAATCACTCAGTCAAGCAGTGTAAGCAGTACAAGCAGTGCAAAACGTTTGCATTTAATTTAACAATTTCAGTCAATCATAAACAACACCGTTGTCATTTAATATTGTCGAGTTCAATGGCAGCGAAGCAACAAATTGAAAATGCCATTAAGTACTTAGTGGATAATTGAAAATGTACCCCAAACGAATTTCCACCCCTCCCCAATCACAGCTGGAAAAAGAGGTGCATAATGGAAAAAGAGACTAAAAGAGAGATATTTCAATCTTTTCATTATTTGTTTTGTTTTTTTTTTTTTTTGTTTTTGTATAATTCAGATTACACTTTATTGTTAAGAATGAATTGAATTATTTAGTTTGTTTTTCATTTTTGTTTTTTGTTTTTGCTTTTTGCATTTTCTTCTTTTAGTTGAAAGTTTTCTTTTGTACAAACTTTCTGCGAATTGTTCTTGTTGTTGTTGTTGTTTTTGTTGTGTTGTGATTGGTTTTTGTTTTTGTTTTAATCATAATCGTAATAATCATAATAATATTAATGCAGTATGACATAATATATATATATATATATATGTGTGTGTGTTGTTTTTTTGTTTGTATCTTTGTTGTTGGGTTTTCTATATATGTATATAAATATATAGTATATATAGAGATACAGTTTATATATATATATATATATATATATATATATATATATATATATGTATGTATGTATATATATATATATAATTCGATTTATCTAGAAAACAATTTACAAATATATAAAAAACGAATTCATCTAGTTAAACTAAGCATATAAAAAACGATCTATACGCATTGTATATGTACTTATATATACTATATACTTATGCTGCTTCTTCTTCTTTAACTTCTACTTTCTCTTCTTTAACTTCTCCATTTATTGTTTATCTGCCTTGCTTTTGTTGAGTTTTCTTCTTTTTTTTTTGGTTTTGTTTCTTCTTTTTCTTTTTTTGCTTTCTTTGCTTTGCTTTTTTTTTATCGGGCAGGTATTTCTTTCCATTTTGCTTCATGCAACTTTCGCAATTTTTTTTTTTTTTTGTTTTTATAAAGGGAAAAAAATTGTTTACAACTGCGCCATAAATATTATATTGTATTTATGTGCTGTGTGTTTTATTTATGCTCGCGTCTAAAAGCATTTAAAAAACCATTAAAAACAAAACACCAAAAAAAAAAAAAAAAAAAAAAATAGAGAAAAAGAAACCAAACAATACGAGAAATGTGTGTTTGTGTGTGTGTGGAACATGCAGGAAAATACTAAACGAAACGAAAAAAAAAAGAAAAACAAACACAATAAATAGCTAAAGAAATGCGGCGTAAAGAATAATATTACGCATACGCCGCATGGTGCAGACAAGTTGTGTCAAAAGGATATTTTATGGCGCACAGTGGGCACGCTGCTGCACTGTAACGCTTAGACAGTGCACACTGTACATTATTGCTTATGGGTTTGATGTGTGTGTGTTTGTGTGTGCCAAAAAACATAAATGAAATAAATGTAAATTCAACTCGCATCATTTATAACTGTCAGTTGCAGGCATACGCATGAGTGTGTGTGTGTGTATGTGTTGACTGTGTGTGTGTATGTGTATGTGTGTATGCAATGTGCAACAGTCGTACTACGGCTACCCTTAATCATATATCATGAATGAATGAATTTATTCAGCTGCTTTTCATTTATATAAGTTTTTTTCTTTGTATATAATTCTGTTATTATTCATTTTTTTTTTACTTTTTATTTAAAGTAATTTTGTATGTGTGTGAGTGTGTGAGTGTGTGTATGTGTTTGTTTATAGAGGGACTTGGTTGTTCTTTGTTTTTGTAAATATTGTAACATAATTCATATGCTAAATTTAAATTTAGATTTACTCGTGTTTGTTGTTTGTTTTATTTTTTATTTTTTTATTATTATTATTAAAAATTTAACCATTTTTTTCTTTTCTTTGCACTAAAAACTTAGCATAAAAATTTAACAATATATATATTTTTTTATTTCTTGTATATATATTATATATAGATACTTTTCTTTGTGTTTTTTTGTTTTTGTTTTTGTTTTTGTTTCTGCTTTATTTACTCAACTCAACTGCACTGTATAATTTGCTGTTTTATTTAACTTTTCTCATTTTGTATTTTCACTGCATTTTCATTGATTTCCTTACGCTTCTCATGCTCAATTTGCCGGTTTGAAAGCTGCTCCCTTGCTTTGTATAAATTATAACTAATTCATTATACGCTATATATATATATATATATATATATATATATATGTATATATATATATGCATGTATATATGTGTTGTGTATATATATAAAGTATTTACTTTTACTTTTATTCATTTACTTTTTATTTTTATTTTTATTTTTAAGGCCAAAAATTGTCAAACTTAAACTTTTGCTGTCAAATTGTTTAGGCCCAACGAAAATGTTGCAAATGTTGTAGAACAAAAAACCTTTTTTATGGAATTGCAATTGCTAATTTATTGTTGTCTGTTGTTTTGTTGTTGTTTGCTGTGGTTGTTGTTGTTGTTGTTGTTTGCATACATTTGCAATAATCTGTTTATATCTTTTTATATATATTTAATTAGTTTATTTAATAATATATGCCTGCCTGTTTGTTTGTTCAAGGAGCGGAAAGTCTTGGCTAATTGCAATTTGATAAACAAATTGTTGTTGTCTATGTGGTATGAAGTGGCGTGTGTTGTAAGCGTGTGGGCGTGGCTTTGTTGGGGTGAGGAAGGGGGCATTTAAGACACACCAATTATCACCTACTAAAGAAAGTGTTGTGCTTGTTGTAGTTGTTGTGATTTTAACGCTAGTTTAACTAATGTATATGTATGTGTGTGTGTGTGTGTGTGTGTGTGGGAGTGTGTTACGTCTTTGTGCAGTCAGTCGTTTCATTTGAAAACTCAAATTAAAGAAACAAATAATATCTATGACATCCAATTTGATTTTTTTTTAAATTTAATTTTGCTTTGTCTTTAAATGTTGTTGTTGCAATGGGCGTGGCGCTGGGGCTGTAAAAGAGGGCGCAAAATGAGGATGGAGGTGGAGCGGGGCGGTGTCGGTCTGGGTTTGTTGTGGCGTGCGGTCCATCAGTCTGTTTGTTTTTTTTTTTTTTTTTTTAATATAATTTTTATTTTTCTTGCTTATATAATTTTTTGTGTGTTTGTTTTTTCTTGTTTTGTATTTATTTCTTATAAGTTTCTCTTAAAACAATAAACTTGTAACTTGATAATTATGATATAATTTTCATTTTGTTTCTTTTTGTTTTCCATTTCACTTGCTCATTAATTTAACTTTATCATTTAGTACAATTTTGTTTATGTTTATGTTCTTTTATTGTATTGTATATCAAAAGTGTTTTCTGTTCATCTTGTTGTTGTTGTTGTTGTTGTTGTTGTGTTAGCTAAACTATTAAAGTCTGTTAATGCTTTTATTTAATTATGTATTTTTAATTTTATTTATTTATTCATTTAAATCTAATAAACCTTGGAACCGGAATTTTTTTTTTTTTTTTTTTTGGGGAAAAATGCTAAAAAATATAGTTAAACGAAATGAAAAAAGACTTTTTTTCTTCTCCTAAATGTGTTGAAACTTTTTTGTTTTGTTTTGTTTTTGCATATTTGCATTAAATGTTAAACGTAAATGTAATTGTAATTATTTAAACATTAAACATTAATCATAATAATTATATAAGAACACATTTTTCCGAGATATTCGATTTTTTTTTTTTTTTTTTTTTTTACTTTTTTCCTTTTCTTTGCTTTGCTATTCTTTTCTTTACTTTTCATTTTGTTTACAAAAATTATTATTTGCATTATGTATAAAAAAATCATAATATATAAATGATTATATATATATATTAATTATATATAGTAATATATATATATATATATATTGTATATATAATACACATGTTTAGTTTACAACAAAAGGCAGAGACAACCTAATGGGTTAGCGTTGTTTCAGGGGCGGGAGAAATTATGTTTGTGTCTGTGTGTGTGTGTGTGTGTGTGTGTGTGTGTGTGTGTGTGTGTGTGTGTGTGTGTGTGTGTGTGTGGGGAGTAGGGGCAACAAATCAAGCTGAGCTCAGTTAAAAAACGCAAAAATTCTAAATGTTTTTTTTTTTTTATTAACAAAATATGCAATTCTTGTCAATTAAGTACTTGGCTAGCGGGCTAGTGGGAGTGGGCGTGGGCGGGGGGGCGTGGCTATATTTATTTTCTTTACTTTTGCTGTACTTTTACCAGTGATGTCTAACTGAAAACTATTTGCGTTTGTATTTAAGTTGTTTTTCTTTTTGTTTCTTTTTTTTTATTTTTGCTTTTTTCTGTATTCTTAGTATTTGCGGTTTCGTTTTTGCTAAAATGCATTTTGACTCTTTTTGTTTTGTATATATTTTTGTTGTTGTCTATGAAGCGAAAGATTAACTGAGTTACATTTTAAATTTATTTAATTTTATTTCCTTTTTCATTTAATTAGCCTGTGTTTTCTTGTTTTGCTTTTGTTTTTCTTCTTCTTTGTCTAGAAAAAAGTATATATATAATATTTTTGAAATATTTTTGCTTTTGTTTGTTTTTGTTTTTGTTTGTAGCTTTTTAGTGAGTCCTCGGCCAGGATCACATCCTTGGTTGTATGCTAGCTTAAATGATGATAAAGTTGTTGTTTTCTTTGTTGTTTGTTGCTTGCTGTTTGCTGTTGCTGTTTGTTGTTGTTGTTACTGTTGCTGTTGCTGTTGTTATTGTTGTTTGCCGCTTCAGTCCTCCAGCTGCAGTTGCTGCTCGGGTGATGTTGCCGTTGTTGTTGCCGTTGCAGTTACAGTTGCAAGTATTTGCAGGGGACAACCGGCGGCAACATCGGCCACAGAACCGGCCGATGTATCCATAAAGATCGGCTCTGGTTATGTCAGATCCTGCTGTGAATCTATTGAAAATAACTCCTTGTACAGCGCTGGGAATACAACATTCGGATGTTGTTGCTTAAATTTGCTCAGCGCTTCCATGTGCAAAATCGAAATATCGCTGCAATTAATAAGAGAAGTAAGATTAATATTTTAGATTATTGAAAACTAAATAAATATAAAATTATATAAATAAATAACGTAATAAATTGAGAAATAAATAAATATAAAGGTATAATAATAATATATAAAAATAAATAAGTGTACAATAATAAAAATAAATATAAAAATAAATAAATCAAACAAAAAAATCCATAATAAATAAATGAATACAAATATAACTTTAAAAACAAACAAATAAGTAAAATAATACATAAATAAAAATAAATCTAAATATGGAACTAAATGAATAAATAAATCAATGAATAAATTAATTATTACCTAGACAAATATTAAATACAAAATTAAATAAATACCTTAATGAAGAAAGGAATAAACATTCAAATAAATATTATACAATTAATAACTAATCAAATTATAAATACAGAATGAAATATATAAATTGGTGAGTAAATAAATAAATAATAAATACAAAATTAAATATAAACCTTGATGTTTAAATAAATAAATAAGGGAATGCATGAGTAAAAAATTAAATAAACATATAATGGTATAACTTAATAAATAAATATTAGAAGAAAAAATTAGTCTAATGAATAAATAATTATATACAAATGTAAATTAATAAATTAATAAATAAATAACTATTGAATTAAAAGACTAAATACAAAATTAATGAAACTAATAATTAAATAAATGAATAAATAGTTAATTTATTTAGCTGAGTTCTAACCGGAAATTGGGTATGTTATTGAGGAGCGTGTCCAGCACGGTAACATCGCCCTTGAGCGGCGCATGATTCGTTTCCAGCTCCTGCCGTATTGCATTCATGCTCAGATTGAAAAGCCTCTGTATTTCCGTATTGCCGCGCACTCCATTGCGTTCTACAAATATACAAAAAAAAGAGCTGTATATCTATATATATATATAGAATTTAGAATAGTTTACCTGGCCAGAGCAACACTAAGCTCTGATATAGCGCCAGTTCGGTTTCAGTCAGTTTAAGTTCGGCTATCGATTTAGCCGTTTGGAAAATGCGCGACACCAGACGCATCTCATCCGAATCGGATGTGAAGAATGCCTCCTGTGGCAGCATCACATCGCCATACAGCACTGCATTCTGTGAGAGATCTAGCAATCTGGACATGCGAACAATCGCCAGCTCAAATGAGCCCGTCTTCAGCAACAATATCTAATTGCAAAACGAAATTTTAAATTAATTAATGTTTAATTCCAAATTGAAATGTTTAACTCATTATTGACCTGATCATCCTGACTGAGTCGCATAAAGCCCGGTATTAGCTTTGCAAATTCGATAATATTCTGTATCATTTGTGTCAGCTTCTCGGCACAGTCCAGCCAGAGTTCCTCTTGGCCCAGATTTTTGTAATAGAGTATGCGTGACAGATCCTGTAAGAAGACACAAATTTGAGTTAAGTTTGAAGTGTTTAAATGATGGCCAGATAATTCTAAGAAATAGCTGAGATAGCTGAAATTTAAATAGTTATAAAGTTCTCTCATACTCTCTACTCTTCTTATAAGTTTCTGTTTTGCTTAGCTACTATTTGTGTTATTTCTTTTACTTCAATGATAAAAGCAACTTTAGCTCTACTTAAACGAACGCACTTCCTACTGACTACAGTAGCGTCTATATGCCACAGTGATGGCTAACATAATGTGCTCATAAGATGCATAAAATGCACACAAAGGTGGAAATTAGTTTTACTTCTACCACAAATTATAACAGTCAGCTGATTCTGTCAAACTTTGGGCACAAATCAGATAGTTTAAATATTTATTAATCAGATTTTAAAGAATTATTAATAAGTCTTCATTTCAATTAGAACTAATGCAGCGCAGAAATTGTGGGTTTGTTAAGCAGATCCTCTATTTATCCTTAGATATTTATAGCTTTTATATAGTTTTATCTGTAGCCTTTCTAAGGTTTTTGCAGCTCTAGTTTCTTAGCTTTTTTTCTTATGTTTCTTAGCCCTTTTTTACTCTCTTAGCTGTGCAGTTTTTCCCTTTTCTAAATATCTTTGGTCTTATGAATTCCTTATTCTAATTCTACAGTTGATTGCTTTTATTTTACTGGTTCTACAGTTGCTATTCTGACTTTTTAAGGACAACATCTGTAGCTTTAGTTCTACAGTTCTTCTTCAGTTTTCTCTATATATTTCGTACTCTATAACTACTGTTCTATTAACGCATTTACAGCTCGTATTCTACTGTCATTCTTCTTTGATATCATTATAATTTTACATATAGATTTTCTTCGCAAACTCTACTGTTGCTCTCTAAATATTTGCAGCTTCAGTTGGACAGTTCTTCTGCAGATTTCTCAATGTATTCCAAGCTCTAAATTTGTACTACTTGTTCTACAATCTTCAGCATAGACTCTTCGCTTAAGTTTAACTGATCTTCACAATTCTACAATACAATTTCCCAGCTCTAGGAATCAGTGGGAGTGCGCACTAAGCTGCTCTCTCATCGTTCTCCCCCTCATTCACCTGTGGCTTTCGGAACATGTCATGCACAGATTCCAGTTTGGTATTTGTATTTGCATGCGCCTCCGCCAGAGTTTTGATCAGCACATCATTGATATCGCCGTCCGCTGTAAATAGTGCAAATAGGTCATTAGATCATTTGATTGAGATTGCGAATGCTTTAAAAAGGTAGAGTTCAATTCATACCATGACTAATAAATTCGGGATCGATCATTGTACTGCGCGGCTCGTATGTGGTGCTATCCACATAATCGGCCGATATATCATATTGCATGGTCTGCTGTGGGGTCACCGATGCCGAGTAACCATAGGGACTACCATAGCCGACCTCATTGTTGGAATAGCCGCCGCTGTAGCTGTGAAAGATGTTGCGAATAGATGCCATAAATATGGGTTAGGGTAATCGATTACACAAATAACATGATCAATTTGATATACGGCACCTGTTGTAATTGTTGTGTTGCAGCTGATCGCTGCTAGAGGGCGTCTGTGTGTCATACACGGAACTATCTGGGGCCGCATCGCTTTGTGCCCGCATTTGGGCGCGATGGAAACGCACTTCATCCTCAACTTTCTCACGTTGTTTCTTCGACATTCTGCCGAATTTTACAGCTGCAATTAAATTTAAAGATATATATGCAAATTAATAAATGTATCTTGCAGATACTTTTCTTTTTTTTTTTTGGTATCTTTTCGTGTATGTGTGTGGTTGCCTGCATCATACCATCACGACTCATTCCCAGTTTTAGGCACTTTTGCAGTCTACAGTATTGACAGCGATTCCGATTAACACGATCCACAACACATTGCTTATTGCGGGGACACTGATAGTTCACAACGGAGCTCTGCGATCGCCGGAAGAATCCCTTGCAGCCCTCGCAGGTGATAACGCCGTAATGGACGCCCGATGATTTATCGCCACAGACTTTGCATGGAATTATTTCAATTTGAGCTGCAAATAACAAACAACAAA
This sequence comes from Drosophila funebris, assembly GCA_018901825.1. Lineage (NCBI taxonomy): Eukaryota > Metazoa > Arthropoda > Insecta > Diptera > Drosophilidae > Drosophila > Drosophila funebris. Next base: position 874,058 of record JAEIFK010000271.1, read on the forward strand.
CCATTTCTCAATTAGACATATGCACTCATTATTGCAGCTTAACTTAAATAATGGTTTTTAGGTTAGGTATACGAGCAACGAACCGGTTCGGCAAGTGGTTCAGTTGCTTAACTTGAATATATTTATAGTTCTTCAAGTAAATAACATTTCCCAACTGATCACAGCAAATTTCGCAACAGTTATAGTATTAATTATTTATTTGTGAACCGGTTCGGCAAGTGGTTCTGTTGCTTAACTTCAATACTTTTACATAGCTTCAAGCAGAGAACATTTCAAGGCTGGTCACTAGCAACCGTTTATTAAACAACAGTTCCTTAGGCTAAGACTAAAGCAGGCTAAGTCTGTTAAGCAACCGAACCGGTTCACAACACAGTTCAATTGGTTAACAACAAAACTGAATTACATTTTAGAGCTATTAAAGTAAAGAGCAGTAACAAACCAAACGAAATCAATTGTTTGGAACATTAAATTCGCATGTTTAAAGTCAGCGAACCGGTTCACAAAGCGGTTCAGTAGAATAACTCGCCAAGTATTTGAGCTACAACTCTGAAATTTCGTATGTAAACTTTTTGAATAGAGTTTGACATGATAATCAGTCTCACATTGCTGAGCAACTTTAGTCTTTGTTTTATAAATAAATTAAATAGTTAATTTTATGTTTTATTTTTTATATTAATATTTAAAAAAAATTTATATAACATTTAGAATGGAGCTTGACTATCATGGTAATGGCATTAACGCGGGGGTAGGTAAAATGTAGCATTATAAAGATGGACTACTGTAAGAGACACTTCTACCGGCTTAGACGACAATTATAGCGCTTGAATATGATGGCGGAGTTGTAATTGCCGCCGATTCGCGAACTAGTTGCCAAAACTATGTATCGAATCGTTTGGCCGACAAGCTGACCCGCATCACAGACCACATCTATTGTTGTCGCAGCGGGTCGGCAGCGCAGACACAGGCTCTGTCCCGGGACGTTTCCAGCCTGATGAACAGACTGGAGATAATTATGGGCGAACCGCCGCTTGTGCACGATGCGGCGGTGACATTTCGCAATCATATCTATAGCAATCGCAGTACAAAAATCACCAGCGTCATTGTGGCGGGCTGGGATAGACGAAAGGGCGGCCAGGTCTATAGTATACCCGTAACTGGACTTTTGGTACGCGAACCCTGCGCAGTTGCCGGCTCTGGATCGACATATGTCCAAGGATTTGTAACATCCCAATATCGTCCGAGCATGCGATTAGATGATGTTGTGGCCCTGGCCAAGAGGGCCGTTAGACTGGCCATTATCCATGATTGCAGTTCGGGGGGCGTGGTGCGGGTTGGCATTTTGAATAAGGATGGCATTAGCACTAGCATCACCTGCCAACATGATCCCCAGGTCTGTCAGGTGACCAACAAAATGTTATGGAACTTGGAATTTGGACAATGGTAATGCTTATATCTTAAATTTTAGCATGTGCAATGTAAGTTAACAGTTTATAAGAGATTTATACATATATATATATAAGATCTATCAGAGCTTTCATTGAGTTCTTTATAATCTGTGCTGCTGAAACATTTCTATAGTTTTGGCATTTCCATTGATTTTCAATGCTATAGATACAATAGTTATATTTCTTTTGCAGTATTATGTGAGTTCCTTTCTTATATTTATATATTGTTTATTGCTTGAACTGTCAATACTTCCTTATATCAATTTATGTTGTATGTTTCTCATATAGCTTCCAGTCCTTAAAAACTACAGATCTGTCAGTTTCTACCCAAACTAAACACTTAATTTTCCACAGTAACTAATGACTATATCATACTGGCTAACAAAATGAACAAATGTTAAGTGAATTACATTCAGAGGCCTATTTACATTGTTAGCAATTCCGGCAAATACTTTGTTCCGCCTGCTGCTTCCCCTAGCCCAAAATGTAGGGCTAACTGTCTGTGCATAGAATTATTCAAAGACCATTAACTGTAACCGTATGGCCTCTTGGCCTCCCTCCCTCAATGCAAATTGAAGTTCTTGTGGCAGACAATTTGCTACAATGCGCCATTAGGATTATTACTTGGGTTTTTAGTAGGTTGCCCATTGTCGTTGCTTAACAATGCCAGATTTGCCTAAGAACTAAGTACTTATTACGCAATAACTAAGCATACACTGCGAAAAATACTGTGCGAGAGACAATGCAACTCAAAGTTAATATAAAAAATTATTAATCATTGTAAAAAATTTACATTTAGAATTGATCAGACATCCAATTAATTATGGAAAAAATCTATAGAAAAATTATTATTTTTTTTTTTTTTTATTTTCTTTTTTTTATTTGTCTTATAAATTATTATTATAAATTAAACTAATTATTAATAACTAGTCCACAAATACATTTTAAATATTTATCAATTTCTCAACTTTTTCTTTATTTTAAAATTGTTTCACAATTAACACACAATTTCGCTTAGTGTAGCACAGCACAAAAAGAGTAGAGTACCTTAAGCCACTTGTTTGCCTAGACAATGGGACTTCTGCTTCTGCTTCAGCGCCAGCTTCAGTTCAACTAAATTATTGTGCATGTGTGTATGCGTGTGAGTGTGTGTGTATGTGGCGGTGTGTCGGTGTATCTGTTAGCGACAGCTGTTGGGATTCCCTCGCAGCAAGCAACAATCCTTTGCAACGATGATGTAATTTCTGCGCGACGGCAAACAAAAAGAGAGCAGCAGACGTATATAACAACAACAACGGCAACAACAACAACAATAACTGATGATCAACAGCAGCACACGCACACACACACACAGAAACATGCACACAGAAACGCACTTGCAGCAGAGAAGAACTGGTTCTAGGCAGCGCTTTTGATGCTAAGACTGGGGCACACAGTTGATTACAAACTCCCCGCAATCCGCAACCCGCACTCCGCATCTTTTCGCGCTGCCGCAACAGCTGAATCCGCATTCATTTGCGCTGCTCTCGAACTGAGCGTATTGTGTAATCCAACGCTTTGCGTATTTACCCACGAGGATGAAAGATGCGCGCTGAACCGAAAGCAGACAAACACAGACGCAGTCAGCAGCGGCTGCGACAGCGACAGCGACAGCGACAACGACAGCGGCAGCGCAATAGCCGCAGAACGACAGCAGCAGCGCAGCAGACAGCCTCCGTTGCAGTTTAAAAATGTGCCAAGACGCTTTGTTGTTGCTGCTTCTGCTGCATTGGGAGAAATGTGTGACAGTTGATGAGCGTCAGAGCGAATGAGTAAGAGACGTCTGTCTGTGTTTCTGTTTGTGTGTGTGTATGACTGACTGAAATGTTTTTCAAGTGTCAATGAACTTTTCCAACACGGCAGTATCACACACCATAATACAAATCATACAACAAACACACACTCACACACACTTACACTCACACTCACATGCTCATTCTCATTCTCCATTCTCGTGAGTACGCGATGCGAATGAAAAGACAAACATATTGAAAAGAAAGTTCATAGCGAACGCTCTTAATTCTTAAGCGCGCGCTCTTCAGCGCATGCGTTGTCACGCTCTTACAGCCGCTCTCTGTCTCTCTTAAAAACACACAGCAAATGCAATCGCAACTGAAGAGCGCACTGAAACGCAACGAAATGCGGCGCTCAGTGCAACAGACAGTTTTTTTTTTTTTTTTTTTTTGATTATTTTGAAATGTGTGTCGTCACCAGCAGGCTGTTGGCGACTGTCGGCAATGAGTGGGGTGATGGGATGTGGTGTGCTGTGTGCTGTGTGTGATGGGTGGGTGTTTCGGGCGTTCGTTGACGTTTTTGTATGACTGTCGCTTAAAGCGCTTTAAAATTGTAACGTTCTCAGACGTTAACCGAAAAATGTGAACAAACACACACACACACACACATACACTTGCTTATACGTATGCATGTATGTATGTCGGTAAATCTTTATCTTTATCGGCTTAGCTTAAGCTGTAAATGTACGTGCGTGCTTTGCGAAGGCGGATAAGACGAATGACAAGTATAGACAAGTACATATATGTTGACAACTTTACCGTTATGCAGACGCATAAATATACAAAAGATTTGATTATTTTTTTTTTTCTGTTTATATCACGGAGAGCTAGCTTACTGTAAACAGTTAAAAGCTTTAAAAGAGCTGCAAAGCCCAAATGGAGGTTTATGCCATGAAACTCGTGTATTCACAGAACGATAAATACATAATTTATGTCTGCAATAATGTTGCCAAATATTTGCTCAATAAAATCAACAGCTGTGCGAGTGTGAGTTTGAGTGCGAATACTCATATTCATGCTCGCTATTGTCTTATAGAATTTTATTTACTAAAGCACAATCAAAAGCAAATAACTGAATGACATACTTTCAAAATGTGACAAATATTTGCCAAAAAATTATTTGTCATCGTTGAAATAACAGTAAGTACTCGCATGTATGTAGGCGTATATATGTACACGCCCACATAGACAGACTTTATGTGTAAAAGTAAATGCTATAGTCGAAAATTTCCCTTGGGAAGAAACGGTAGCTCATCGTTTAATCTGTTTATTTATTAAATATTTTAACTATCGATAGTATTATCGATTGTCTGTATGGCAGGTTTCTATTAGAAATAATTTAAATAATAATTTTATGTGATAATTATAGTAAATTACAGTTCAACTTTACTATAAAGTCTTGAACTTCAAGCAGAGTTTCTGTGATTATATTTCAATTAATTGTTTATAGCCATAACTCAATAGTTACAACACTTTTCATTTGAAATATTATACTATGGCTTAATTAACAAATTGTCCATTAATAATTCAATTAAATTTACTTGTTTCTCCACAATGAAATTAACGCATTAACGCAAAAATGAAGTAATAAAAAATTAAAATAACGCATACGCACCATATGCGCTGCCAGCAAAGCAAGTAACAGTTAATTAACTGCTGCAGTTGCTATAACAAAAAAAAAAAAAAAAAATAAAATAAAAAAAAAAAGAAAAGAAAAAAAAAAAGCGCCGCAAGTGCAAACCGCAATTCGCCAACAAGTTTTCCACAGGCTGCGCAAACGATAATTTAAACGCTGTGCAAAAATGCACAATAAAATAAAATTCTGAATGGGCCACAAAAACACACACACACGTGCATACACAGAGAGAGAGAGAGAGAGAGAGAGAGGGAGAGAGAAGGCAAAGACGAAGACGAGGAAAAGGCGAAAATATTTTTGCATATGCAATTTATTTTGCATGCCTGCGGGATTTGTGTCGTTGTTGTTGTTGTTGCCGCTGCTGCTGCTGCTTCTTCTTCTGCTTGCTTTTACCGTTTCCCGCTGGGTGTAGCAATAACCAGAAGTCAAAATTAATATGTTCTTTTTTATTGCAAATGCAGGCACAAAACAAACAACAACAACAACGCCAGCACCAACAAAATGTTCAACGAAAATTAATATGCAGCGACATGTGCGCAAAAAAAAAGTGCGCAGCAAAAGAGATTACAACAACAAAAAATACAGTAGAGAACTGCATATGATTTGCACTTTTCGGCTGCAACGAGCGCGCCATCAAATAAAACAATAATAATAATAGTAATAACAGTAACAAAAACAAGCACACAAAAAAAGCTACATAATATCGGCTACAGCTCCAAAGGCAGCGAGACAGAGCACAGAGCAGAGCCTGAGCACAGGGCAGAGCCAGAGGTAGCGGCAGCGGCAGCAAAACGGGAGAGCAACAACAGAGTCTCAGTCGCCTCGCTGCTGCTAATGCTGCTGCTGCTGTTGCTATTGCTGCTTGTTGTTGCTGCTGTTGTTATTGTTATTGCTGTATTTGCCAGCTATTGCACAAGTTGTCACGAAGCAAATACACGTTCGGGCCGCGGCACGAGCGCAACACATTCGCATTCGCATTCGCAAAAGCAGCTTCGTAAGTGGGTCAGCGAGCTGTGGGGTCAATGCACCGCCTGCCTGACAGCCTGAACTGCTGCTGCTGCGAGAGCGAGAGAGTGAGCTCATAATAATAATAAAACAGCGCCAACTCACAACTTTACAAGCAAACACACACATAACGACACAGCGACACCTATACAGGCAGGCAGACAGACAGCTTTTGTAGCTGCTCTTTGCTTTAACTACAAATGCGCGCGCTCTTCGCTTGCTAGCAGTAGAGAGAGAGAGAGAAACAAGCAAACGCGTTAGGCTTAAGCTTGCCCACGTTCTCGCTCTATCTCTCTCTCTCTGTGTTTGTCTAACAGTCTATGTGTGTGTGTGTGCGTGCTTGGTTCTTTGCGCCCAAGTTAACGTGCACACGTTAAAAAGAAAAAAACTCGTTTCATAGCAGCTTTCACAAAGTGAAAAGGGAAGGGTGTAGGTAAGCCGGCTGACGGAAAGAAAAATATATATATACAACAAAAAAAAAAAATGCCGTTAGAGAGCGACAGAGGCAGCGGCAGCGGCAGAGACAGCAGCATCGGCAGCGGCAGCGACAGCAGCAGCGGCATTAGCATGTTGTTGGCATGACTACGTAATGTTGGCGCTTTCTTTTTGCTCACACGCATTTGCATTTGCTGCGCGTGTGTGTGTGTGTGTGTGTGTGTGTGTGTGTGTGTGTGTGTGTGTGTGAGTGTGTGTGAGTGTGAGTGTTTGAGGAAGACGCCGTTAGAATTAGTAAAGAGCATCAAATTCATTCACGCTGCCCGCTGCTTGCTGCTCATGCTTAATACAGTAATAATAATCAGCAGAATCATTATAATAATATAATTTTAATTTACGCACAGTTATGCCAAAGTCACAAGCCTAACGGTGCTTTGCAGTCAATGGCCTTTTTTTCAGCTTCTTTTCGTTTTTTTATTTTTTTTTTTTTTTGGTAGAACGCAAGCATTTTTTGTAATGTTTACATTTCGCACCAGTGTGTTCTGTTCTCCTCCTCTCTCTCTCTCTCTCTCTCGCTCACACTTACGCAGCGCTGTGCGTGCTGTGGCTGCTACGTGCCATTGGCGTTTTGCTTTTGTTGCCAACAAAGATCTGGCTCATACGAAATATGTTCTTTTTGGCCAAAAGTTGATTGACCCACGAAATTTCACAGCCAAATGAAAACGAAGAAAGAACCCACAAAAAATTTCACACAAATGATGTAATTCTATTTTTGTAATAAGCCAAATTATGTATTAAATATATGAATAATAGTTATGCAGTTATAGTAGTTATATGCCAACTTTAACTAACTGCATATTTAGGTTTACTATTGTTTACTTTAAAGATGAGTGTACACATGACGTATGCGTTATATACATATACATATATGTCTATATATGTCTATATATGTCTATATATTAATTGTTCTGTGAAAAACGAAAAATCACGTATACGCCGCACGTGACAATGAAAACTGAGTAACTGTTGCGAGTGTGTGCAAGTGTGTGTGCTTTTGAGTTAAGATACATTTTCGTCACATGATTCATATGTATGAAATTTCTCTGTTCAAATTGTTTGCATACAAATCGAACTTTTAACTTCTTTCTTTCTTTCTTTCTCTTCTTCATCCCCTTCTTCTTTTTCTTCTTCATCGTTTTGTGTCCAGGCTTTAAATGGCAATGTGTAGGCGGAGTATACTAATAAATATTCATTAAATTGTGTATAATAAACAGTTAACAAACAGAAAGTTACAGCCACTTTCTTTATGTATACATTAATGCAGCCTTTCATCAATTCCATTTCAATTTCTTTATTTTCATATGCTTCCTGCTTCTGGCTTTCGTCTCATTAAGTTCATTTTGAAAAGAATTCACTTAAGTTGCTTATTATGCTTTATGCGTATAACTGCACGTATCCTCCATGGTCACTTTTGTGCATGTTGTAATGCCACTTGAGTGTGTCTTTTAACGATTTGATCTATCGATTCGCTTATTTGATTTATTGCTTTTATTGCAATGCAGAAATTAATTGTTTGAATTGGTTAACTGTTTACAAATATGCCTATAACATCCATGGTCACTTTAGTTGTGTTGCAATGTCATTAAAGTGAGCCTGGCTTGCTTTTTATCGCTTGGCTATTAACTTATTTAATAATATTTTATTTTTTATTACTTTTAATAAATGCTTTAGAAATTTTCATATAATCTCCATATTGAATATATTTTCTTTAATTTATTACTATTATAAACTATTTTTTCAATTAAATAATTAATTTATTTATATAATAAACTTTTTTTTTTTAATTTAATGTAATTTTTTGTAATTGTTCCATGTTTTCTTTTCTTTATATTTACATTTATATTATTAATTTAATTTCATCAATAAATTTATTTTGCTGTTGCTCCAGTTAATGCTTATATATGCTTGCCAGCTCTTTAGTCCTCCATGTTCACTTTAGCTTGCTATTTATACAGTTTTCTCTTTATTTTTATATAGTCTAGTGTGTTCTTTAAACTCATTTATAAACTCAACTATTGTTGCTTTAGCTCTGTCTATCCATGTTCACTTTTATTAGCAATTAGCAAACTATTCTCTTTGTTTTTATTAAGTCTGCGCTATTTTAAACGTTTTGTTCTTATTAATTAAGTCACTTTTTAATAGCTCTATCTATTTATTATTTTTGGAAATTTATGTCCGTCCTCCCTGTTCACTTTTAGGCACTTAACATAAGCTTCGCTTGTTTTTGCTAATTTAGATTTACTACCTCTACTTATATTTAAGCTTAGTTATTTTTATTTTTAACAAATTTCGTTAGTTTTCTTATTGAATGAATAAATTATGCTGAAAATATTAAGTTTATATTTGATTTAATTCATTTTTAATTTATTTTATTTTATTTAATTAATTTTTAATTTAATTTATTTTATTTAATTGATATTTAATTTATTTTATTTTATTTAATTAATTTTTAATTTATTTTATTGTATTTATATATTTTTTATATATATATTAAAAACTTAATTACATAAATATTGTAAACTTTTGGCTGTCAAATGACATCATGCTAAATACGTAGAATAGTTGAAGCACATATTGGGAAATACGGCTGGAAAACCCTATAGCTATTGCTATTCTAATGCAAGGCAAAGCTGAACAAAGCCACAAAACAATGGCACAGAGCATAAGTACAAAGTGCAGCAGAAGGTATAATTGAAAGTATGTGTGTGTGTGTGCTGTGTGTGGTGTGTGTGCTGTGTGTGGTGTGTGTGCTGTGTGTAGTGCAGGCACGTTGCCACCCCATAAAAAATAGGCGCATGCATTATTTATGCACGGCTTCAAATGCAACAGCGTCGACATAAATGAAACTCAACTCGAAAAAGAAAACAACAAAAACAACAACAAAAATATACCTTGACAACCTCAAAAGCCACACACAAAGCCACGTAAGTTGACTCTTTTAGCATTAGTTTTTGCGCAACTTGCAACAGCAGCTGACAACAACAGATAACAACAACAACAGCCACAACAACAGCAACAACAACTACAACATTTACACTTAAATAGCCAATTATTTATGGTATTTAAGTGTTGTTATTGCTGCTGTTGTTGTTGTTGCTATTAGAACCCCAAAAATGCAGCAGCAGCAGCAACAACAACAACAACAACACCACATTGTTCTCAAGTTGAACACGAACTTTGGCCAAAAGCAACTAAGCCAACTAACTAACTAAAGCTGACTTGTTGGTTTTTGTTTGGCGAAAAGCGCGAAAAATTCTTTAAAGAAAATGCAACATGCAGTGGAAAAACTGGTTTGTTTTGTTGTTTTTACGCCTAATTGATAGACATAGCACAATGCGAAGGAACAACGCGGCGTATGCGCAATTTTGCTAAGTATTTGTTGTTACTTTTTTTTTTTTTTTTTAGTTTTTTCTTTGTATAACAATGAATGCCACAAACTAGCGGCAGCATCAATTTGTATTGTTGTTGCCGCAACAGTAACAAAACACGAAAAATTCTACTGTCATCCGCCCCAAAGAGCAGAAGAAGCAGTCAACGTTGCATGCAAATTGTAATCACAAAAATCGAGTCGAGTCGCAGTGCTCGAAAACTATATATACAAGCTATATACTACAGTTGTATATATGTATATAGTTATGTACAGTAGTTGCCGCTAACAACAACAACAGCAACAGCAACAGCAACAGCCGCAGCAGCAGCGTCTATAAAATACACAAAACTAAAAGGCATTCATTTTGTTTTTCCAACTTTGTTGTTGTTGTTATTGTTACTGTTGTTGTTGTTGTTGCTGTTGTTGTTGCTGTTGTTGTTGTTGTTGTTGTTGCTGTCGTTGTTGCCATCGCTTCCATCATGCAACTGTGCGCACTAATATCCGTCCTTGGCTCGTCTGTTCAACTTTGTCCCAGTTTTTTGCATTTGTTGGCGGCGCTCGTTCGCCTCTAACTTGTCGGCGAGTTGCATTTTTGTGTGTGCAGCACACATACACACACACTCGTACACACACACATTACACTCGCAGCTCCAACAAATATATATATATATATACACATATATATACGTCTATTCATTTGGCGCGACTCGCATTACCCAGTGGGACCCATTGCAATGTACAACGTATTTATGCTACCGGCCCACAGCACGTATACTTAATCAAGCGGGAATTCTAACTGCGCCTAAATGTAACATCATAACCTCACCTCATTGTACACTCCACTCCACTCCACTGCTAGTTAGCTAACATAACGTGGCTTAAATGTACACAGTTGCGCTGAAAATGTAACTCCCAAGCGAGTAGATTTAGCAGGCCTTAACTTTAGTTGCCGCTGTTGTCGTTCTTGTTGTTGTTGTAAAACTCTCCTTCGAATGCAAATTAAAAAGCTCTTGCTGTCAATTAGAGTTTTCAGTAATGAAATAGAGCATGAAAATGCTGTACCTTTTAGCTGTAGTTTAGACATGTTGAATGAAAAGTTTGCGTAATTAGTTTTAGTTGATTAAGTAATGAAAGAAGCCTTGCAGCTTCTTTAAACACTTCTTTCTACAACTTATAAGCATCAGCTGTATATATACGAGACTTTACATGAAAAAGTAGCTGCGCTAGGCTGTAGTTTTGGCATGTCTTGGCAAATATTGCATGTTGGCTGAGCTTAAGCCTGAAAATGCTGCGCTTTTGTCAGCTTAAGAGCTCACAAACATGTTTCTGCATGTCTACGCTTGCAGTTACATGTTTAAGAACAAGTTCTATGCGGTTCCTGCTGGGTGTTTGTTGTTTCGTCGCTGCATTGTGGGGCACATGCAATCTTTTATTTGTTGTCCACTCATACACACTGACACCGCTATAGGTATCTCTGTATCTTTATCTGTATGCATGTGTGTGTGTGTGTGTGTGTGTGTCAAACTCACGCACATTAAATACTATGCGAGAGTTGCATAGATAAGATACGCAGCAGCAGCTGCTGCTGTGGCGAGTCTGTGGCTGCGTCTGCGTCTGCGTCTCCTCACCCCATTCTCTAGCGCTGCTCTCCTCTCCTCTCTTCTCTTCTCTTCTGCTGTGTTGCACGTATTTGTTGTATGTATTTGCGGCCCCATGGGGGCCACTGATGCATTGCATTTTGTCTGGCCAGATAATTGCTAGAATAATAATATTGCATATGCATATGCATGAGTTTGAATGCTGTTGCTGTTGCTGCTTCTTCTTCTGCTTCTTGTATTCACTCGCTTTGCATTCATCCCAAATTTTGTTGGGCAATTTTTTGTGTACGTTATTTGTTAAGTATGTGTTAATTAAAAGTGCCTGCGCTGAGTTTAGTTGAGTTGCGTTGAAGTTCTCTTCAAAATAGTGGCCATTTCAGCGTTTTCTTCTTTTGCCTTAGTTTCGTAAACGTTTTGGTTGAGAGGTGTAAGTAAGAGCGAGAGCTTTAAGAGCTTTAAAACGCTTATAAACGCACTTAGATTTGTTCTCTGAAAAGCGTTGATTTTGTCGTTTCTGCTTTGTGCGGCCTTCGTAAACGTTTAGAAGAGTTGAAGCTCTCATAGTGTTTTAATCTCTAGAGAGCGTTTAAGTCAATGCTTCTTCTTCTCAAACGTTTTGACAGCGCGCTCTTTCTTTACTGTACTCTCTCGGCAAACTTTAGCTTTACATTTCTGCTTTATGTCGCATTCGTAAACGTTGTGAGTGTTGGCACTTTATTGGTATAAAAAGCGAGTTTAATTTATAGTCTCCCCGTATTCTTTCAGTTTCTTCTTCGTTTAAACTTTGCTCCCCCGACAGTCTTCAGCATTCTTCTGCTGTGCGTCGCATTCGTAAACATTTACACAGATAGCTTGTTAACTGTAATACTCTCTAGTAATTGTTGTAATCACTAATGACGACTTCAATTCTTTTAGCTTGGCTGTGCAATAGCATTGAAGTTGTGGCCTTATGACACACATTTGTGGTTAGCTTATCTCACAATACTAAATACTTAATAATAAATACTAAATACACTTGCACATTTTCATATATACATAGATAGCTAACAATTGACAATCATTAAACAAAGTCTATAACACTCCAATAGAGCGACGCCATTTCAATGCAACATTCAATGATATTATCATTATAATGTTGTTTGTTAGACTGATCTCTATCGCTTAACTGATTAATACAGACTGTCAGATAACCCCCATAGGTATTGAGTATTTACTTAACCAAATATACAAAAGAAAAGTAGAAGCTATGTAGACTATGTGCAAGGCTTATCTTAACGACAAGTGCTGCGTAGCATTAGAAACATATTTCAGCAGGTTCAATGACCTTTACACATAGAAACCGTAACGTTCTTGCAGGGTATTATGGGGTATACTAAGCTTAAAGCAATATATATAACATTCAGTTAGTTTTATAGTTAAAAATAAATAAATATTGTTAAAGAAACTTTTATAAAGTAAACTAATTTTTATTTAAATAAATGATTTATGATTTAGCATAATCATAAATCTTTAATAGGGCATAGAAAATGCCATAAGTTGTTAAATTTTCACACTTAATGTAATGTGTGGCCGCAAATTTAATGAAAATTTCCATATTTATCGTAACAAAATAGAAATGTTACTAAAAACTAATGTGGTTTCTACATTGTTTGTGGGACAAAAGCGAATGAACTTTACGAAAACAACAACAAGAAGAAGAAGAAGAAGAACACTATAAATTGCTCTATTTGTTTGCAAACAAATGTCAAAAGTTTTGAAAATATTTGCATGTGCCATATATCAATTGGAATTTCCATAACCCTCTACCCAAAAAATGAAATGAAATGAAATTCCTCTAGATATTAAGAGGGATATGAAGTTGATGAGAGAGGGGTTAGGCGTGGGGGGGGGGGCAGTAAGATGGGGCAACTGCCCAGTATTCCCAATGGCAACAGGAACACATTACAAACAGCTGTCGGAGTAATGGAAATATTCCCATTTCTACAAGTGCGTTTGTGTGTGTGTGTGTGTAATTCATTTTGCAGCTACCCCGCACTTCTCACCCACTCTCTCTGTCTCTCTCTCTCTCTCTCACTCTTCCCCGTTGTCCAAATATTTGAGACATTTGCTGAAACATGCATATGGCGTGTAAATAAAAATCAAATTAGCCGCTTAACGGCCAACAAATAATGGCAAAAAGGCGAAACGGTAAAATTCAAGTGGCTTCTAGACGTTTTTCGTCAAGCAATTAAAAGCGCAACAACAATACAAAAGCGCAAATGGAAATTCACGCAATAATTGTCAAATGACGACCACAAACAAAGGGCCACATACACTGTGACAAAATTCAGACATGTCTAAGTTAATCATTTTTCATATACAATTCAATTTAATTGCATTTGTACATCTATTTATTAATTAAAGTGCTATTTTTAAATATTTTCATAACTCTTTTCATATTTAATTTCTAATTTTAATCAGTTTTATACCAGTGTATCTCTCTAACAAAGCCAAGCAAACTAATAACAAAACTAACGCTACTCTCGTGCGTTCTCACTCTCGCTCTTGCTCGCTCAGCGCTGCGCCGCCACTCGCTCTCCATAAATTTATGCGTAAATCATAATATGAGTTGAGCTTCAGCTACGGCTGCGGCTGCGGCTGCTGCTGCTACTGCTGCTGCTAGCGACGGCAGCGACGCAAGCGCAGGCATAGGCATCGTCAAGCCATAGAAAGCATCGCATTGTTTGTGTGTGTGAAAGCGAATTCGATTGCTGCTCGCTACCCGCTGCCCGCTAGCACCCCAGCCGCTGCCTTTGGCACTCGCATGTTGTAATATGCGTCGCGATGACGTCGACGCGTCAACGCTCCCGCATAGCAGCGACGGAGGCACGCACGCAGCTCACGCACTCTCCACAGACTGAACGAAAGCAAGCGGCAACAGAGCGAGAGAATGTGGGAGCGCAAGAGAGCGAGGGCCTGTGCTTTCATGGCTGTGCCTATGTGTGTGTGTGTGTGTGTGAGTGCGTATGGATCTGCTCGGGTGAATGACCGCCGAAAATTAAATTTTTTGTCGATTTTAGACTTTTACTATGTTGACGCTGCTGCTGATTGTGTTGTATTGTATTGTGCTTTGCCTGCCTTTTGACGAAGCACACACACACACACACTCGTACGTGTGGAGAACCAAATAGAGAGGGAGCGAGAGAGATACAACTACAATGCGCTGCTTTATAGTTTACGTGAGCGTCAACGGCGTTCGCACTATCGCGCGTAGTTTATATGGTGAGGGGAAGGGGGCTAGCTGGGTGGGTGGCTGGCTAGGGAGCGACCTGCAAGCTGTGTACGTGTGCGTGTCTGTGTGCCTAGACTACACAATCAACAGCAACAACAACAACAGCAACAAGAGCAAACGCAACGCAGGCATTTCACTGAGCAACAACAACGTTCAGCGACAACTTTTTGTTGTTGGTGTTGTTGTTGTTTTATTTCACTTTGAATTTTTGACGGTTTTCGCTTGCACTGTGCCGCAAGGGCCTGCCCCCGCTTCCCGTTGAAGGAGTGGTGGTAGAAGGGGGTGTAAGCATACGATCGCCAGCCACTTTCGTCGACGAATCTTTTGCTTCTTTTTGAATGTTGTTGTTGTAAGGTTGTTGTTGTTGCTGTTGCTGTTGCTTTTTTTGGCCGCTTTCTGTTTACGCCGCATTTCTTTCACTTTGTACCGTACTATCTGTTTGCTGTTTCTGTTTCACATTTTATTGTCGCTGCTTATTTTTTTTTTTGTATTTTTATGAAGTACCGAGTGCCAAAATGCCGTGCGACGAACGACAGAGAGAGAGAGAGTGAGAGAGCTAGAGAGAGAGAGAAGCAAGGCGGCAGAGTTGTCTGTTGCCTTTTTGGCAAAACTTAACACAACTCAAAGTGAAAATTTCAATAAAAAAAAAAAAAACAAAACAAATAAAACAACAGTTGCCATCACTTTTGTTGTCGTTGTTATTGTTGTTGTTGTTGTTGCTGCTGCTGCTGTCGCGGAAGTCATAAAGGCAAATTGCATGCATATTTCGTTGAGTTTGCGGGCGCTTTAGGGCCTGCCCAGCTACTGTTGCCGTCAGCCCCCTCCCCCTCCTTTTTCCCCCATCGTAGCTATTCCTCCCACCTTGGCCCACCTCCCTCCATCGCTCACTCCCCTGCTGTGTCAAAATGTTATGCACACGCAACGCACGCAGCAAGCTAAAAACAGTTTTCGTTGCCGCTTTTTGATGGCTTTTAATTGTTCGACTTTTGGGGGGAAACAAAGTGAAAACAAGTCACAGAGGAAAATGGAAATATTGTAGCTTTTCGTATTACACGAAGTGTTAACACTCTACAGTTTTATGATCTTAACAATAATGAATTGAACATTAAGTCGCACGCTTAGAAATTATTTAAATTAATATTTCTACGGTTGAATTACATAACCTCTAAATCGAATGCTTTTCTTTCATTTATTTAATAATGAATGCTCTAATGTAAGCCTTTGTATATTAATTTGATTCATTCATTATCCAATTCATTCATTATCCAATTGTTATGCTTTAGTTTTTAATGAGTACTCTCAGAAAAGCTTTCATATATTTAATTATATACATTTTCTTATAAGATTAATGAAGTCTCTAATTAATGAATGCTCTAATGATATCTATCGTATTCAAATATAAATATATATTATCCGATTTTGAAGTTTACAATTCTATTTAATTGTTTTCAATATTAATGTAAGATTAATGAGTTCTCTAATTAATGCATGCTGTAATGTAACATTTCATATGTTAGTTTCTTTCAATTTTATGCTTCCTCAATGTAGTTATTGCCAAATTTTTAGCTTTATAATGATATTTATAAAAGATTAATGAGTTCTCTAATTAATGAATGCTCTAATGTCATATTTAATACACTTCAATAAATATGTTTCGTTTAATTGTTAAGATTATAAATTCCATTTTAGTGTTTTACAAATTAATGTAAAATTAATGTGCCCTCTAATTAATGAGTGCTATAATGTAAGCCTGTTTTATAGTTCGTAAACCGCTTGTAAATGCACATCTAATGCTAAATATGAAGTTTAGGCTCAGCACACGCAACTTTGGCGCTTTGATTGACTTACAAAGAAGGAATGTGGAGTTGTGGGGTTGTGGGGTTTCCCTAGTTAATGATAGGGCTATCGTTGGGGGGTAAAATGACCATTTGCTTGGCCGAAACACAAACAGAGAAAGACGAAGAGATTGAGGGCTGGCGATTAAGATTTATGACAGGGCGTCCTGCGTTGATAGTCCAGAAATATGCATTAACCATAAAACCAAAAAAAAAAATAAAGAAGAGAAGCCTGACAAATGCTCATTATTCATTTGGGCCGCTGACCCCCGCGTGTGAGAGGTCAAAGAACGCAAAGTTCTGATAACACGAGCAACGTGAGCAATGGGGAAACGGCAAAAGAAGCAATAGTTGAACTGCAATAATTGCAATAATAATTTGCAATTACGAATATATATTTTAATCGATATATATATAAAGAAATATATACAATATATATAATATATAATATATTTAATTATAATAGGAACATTGAGCTAAAAATAAATTCAATTTGCCAACGCATCGTGTAAAACACAATAAAAATGCATAAAAATGGTGAAAAAAAATTGAATATAAAAATATAAATGAAAATTGCCAACAATTTTTTGTGCACACAATGCGCAGACATAACAAATGAGATGCAGCTAGGGGCGAGTGTGCTGCACTTTAAGCTACCCTGCACAATTTGCCGTTACACATATAACAATTTTGTATATATTTCTATGTTGTTAAACAATTATTATACATTCATGCTCTATATATAGAAGTCTTAACTTTTGCATTCATTTCTATACAGTTAATACCCTGTAAGCAGTTTATATAACCACAAATAACTATAACTTTCCTTTCTATAATAGCGACTAGAGCATTGTGTCTATGCTGTGTGCAAAAACTTCTTTGTATTTGGTAATACAGGGTATGACAATGCCTATACAACTGCTTGCCAATTTATAATGTATTTATATAAATTTTATTGTGCAGTCAAAATAACAAAATGGCAAAAAGAAATTGTTGGCATTACAATATTGCTTTTTATTGCTGGCGCGCGAAATTTAATGTGTGTAATTGTGTGTGTGTGTGTGTGTGTGTGTGTGTGTGTGTGTGTGTGTGTATCTGCAAAATTGTAGAAATGCATGTATGTGAGTCAGCTATGAAAAGAAGGGACTCTTTGATTATGGCTTATTGGAGGTGACTCGTCAGCAAACTGATTGCCGCGTCGAATTAGTTTAATTGTTAAAGTAAACACAAAGCAGAAGAGAGACAGAAAGAGAGTGAGAGAGAGAGAGACAGAGGGAGTTTATATATGTATGTGTATGTGTGCAATAATGTTTCGTAATGTTGTTAGTGCGTTGCGTCTTTCTTCATTTACGAATTTCATGGATTTCCCTACAATAATTCCGCTTGCTGTTGAGAAACTCAAGTCTCAAGTGACTTTCACTGCCAACGACGCGACGCGACGATGCGACGAGGCAACAGCAACAACAACAACAGAAACCACAACAACAGCAGCTTAATTTATTTCGGCAACCTCCACCGCTGCCAACTTTAAACCGCTCAGCCAATCAGCTAACCAACCAAGCAACCAAAACAACTGACTGACTGACCAACTGACTGACTAACTAACTAACATAATATTAAAACAGTCACTGCGTAACTTGCATATCATTTTAAAGTTAACATAACTTAACCTTTGCTTACAGGGTATCCAGAGATACAGCAAGTTTCACTCAAGTTGACTGGCTATTAGAGTTTATCTAAGTTTCTACTTGTAATAATTTACGTTCTTCAACATAAATCTTTAATTTTTATAGCATTAGAGTCTAAGCTTTAAGAAGCTTTTTTCAAAAGCTTTAACCGAAATTTGATACATAGAAAGTAGAGGCTATACTATACTGTGCAGAGTCAAATGTCCCGTATGTAATTTCAATATTTAAGGTTATTATTAAGCTGCTTGCTGAGCTTTAATCGCAATATAAGTTGCAGCTTAAGTTACTTTTTTAAGCTTACAGTAAAGCCTATGCTATCAGAATCGCTCGAGACTATGCAACCTATTTCAAAATAAGAACAATTGAAGCTTTCGGCTTAGTAAACAGCTTTTCAGCAAACGAAAGCTGCTTTTTAGCAACTTAGGAAACTTTTAGCTGCATGGATAACTTAATTATGTTTGAAATAGATGTTAATTTACTTAAAGTGATAGCTTAACTGCTTAATACCAATCATAATTGGAATTAATAAAGCTGCTTGCTGAAAGCAAGCTTAGTTACTTAACTGTTGGCTAAAATGATTGCTTAAATAAATTCAGCTGATGTTTAAACAACTTATTTAAAGATATTTACAGTTAAAAGAGCTTTTAATCAGCTTAAAGCTCTTATTGACAACTTCTTCAGCTAACTATAGGTAACATCTTCAGCCTGAAGTTATGTTGTATATATGTTGTATTGTTAACTGAATCGATTTTTGGGATGAATGTTGGGTTTACCTTTGATTGAACCGCTTGAATTGTTTTGTCCCGCTGGCGATTGCACGTTGCTTTGACCCAAGTTTGCGTGTGCTTCCAGTTTTGAAGTGACGCTGCTCCACATGTCAAACATACGTTGCGTATACATAATTAAAGGACGTCTAAAGCGCTTGCCACAAAACTTGTACTTATGTTGCTTTGTCTCTTACTACGACTTGTTGTTGTTGTTCTTCTTCTTCTTCTTCTGCTGCTTGTATCTCTTTTCTCTTGTATATGTTATACATATAAACAGACACACACACACAAGCGAAGCACTGACACACACACACTCACAGCTACATAGCCCCCGTGTGTGTAAGCGTGTATGTGTGTGTGTGTGTGTGTGTGTGTGTGTTGGTCTTGGTGTTGGTGTTGTCAACTTAATTGTAAACGCTTAGTTACAATTTTCGCAGCAAATTTTCCAAGTTGTTGTTATTATGTAACTAGGGTAAAGTAAACGCTTTTCCGATTTCTTGTTTAGCTGCACTTTATCTTCTTTATCTTTGTTTTGTATATATATCTCTTAAGGCGTAGGGTTGCCCGCGGGGTTAGGGGTATTCTTTTATTTATTTTGTTTATTTATTTAATTCTTTTTATTATTATTTGTTATTGCACTTTAAAGTTGTTGTTGTATTTGTTTTAATATTTTTCTTTTATTTATATGTGAAATTACTAATATCACAGTGGGGGGGGCAGGGGGGGGCGTGTTATTAGCGCTGCTGCGGGCCAATCTATAAAGTTTATATAGGTGTATATAATGATATATATATATTTTTTTATATGCCTATATATATATATATATATATATATATATATGTATGTATGTATGTATGTATGTATGGTTTGTGTGTATATAGAGTTCTAACGTTCTGTCTTCAGGCCTTTAGGTACTAAAACTTCTGTAATTTTTTTAATATTTTTATTTAGTTTATTTTCTTCTTTTTTTTAATATTTGAATAATGTTGCTGCTGCTTCCTCTTGCTTCTCTGCCGCTTACTTCTTTTTTGTATTATTTTGTTGTTTGTGTAAACTATTTAACTATTTAATAAGACACTTGTTCGCGTATATATTTTATTATTTTTTTTTTTTTATATAGAAATGTTTTATTTTATTTATATTTTTGTGGAAAGATTTTTTAAGTTTAATTGCGGATTTTTCTGCTGCCCTTTTCTAGCCCTTTTGCAGCACATGCAATTTTAGATTGTTGTTGTTGCTGTTGTTGTTGTTGTTGCTATTTGAGGTTTTGGGCTGCTGCTGCTGCTGTTGTTGTTGTTGTTGTGGTTGATTTAGCACTTTCACTGCGATTTTGTTGCTGCGTTTGCTGTGATTTTTATGTTGCTGTTGCTCTTGTTGTTTGCTGCTGCTTTTCTTGTTGTTGTTGCTTTTGTTGCTGCTGCTGTTATTGTTGTTGTTGTTATGCTCATTGTTTTGTCGATTTCTCTGTTTTGTTTGATTCCAAATCAAAATTTCCAAAAATACGAAAATTTCACGACAATTAATTCCGGAAGACATTTAGGGGCATTCTTCAAAACAGCATTTCAAGTGAATTTTTGGGTTTCTTTTTTTTTTGTTTTTATTATTATTTGAATTTAATAATAATTATTTGTTTATATATGTATATATATATATATATTATTATATTATAATTAATATAATATTATCTGGTTGCTTGTTTATTTAAACACTTTGATATATAAAATGGTTTGGCCCGTTATATAAATGCTTTTGCTGCGCGTTGTTAGCCATGGCCAATGCATGGCATTCAGCATATTGTTAATTTAGTGGGCGTGGCAACACACTGCCTGCGAATTGAACAGATCAATTAGTATGGACAAAGGATGCCATCACATTTGCCCGTACGCCACGCTGCGTGTGTGTGTGTGTGTGTGTGTGTCTCTGTGTGCGTCGTGTGTGTGATTGAGTTTTTCTTCCAATAATTGAATTTGCCTTTAAACAGCAACATCAAACAAACCAAGCAGGACATGTAAACTGTGCCGGCCATAGCAAACCCAACCCACCTACTCCCCCCTTTTCAGTCAACCCACCACAGACCCCCTACCAATGGAAAAAAAAAAGAAATAGAAAAACAAACTCCCAAGTGAAGCAAATGCATGAGAATGTAACATGAACATGAAAAATCGATATAGACATGAGATTTAAGGGTGCTAGACAGTCAAGCATAGGCGTCCGGGGTAGTGGGGGCAAGCGGTGTGGAGTGGAGTGGTGAATGGGGAATGTGGGGAGACGCGCCTAGTCATAAAAGCAGGGGGGTATGGGGTTTGGAGGGCCGAACAACAACAACTATCAGACAGGCGCGTCGCCGCCTGCAGAAACGAGCATGAAAATGCAGTTCACGAAGCAGCAGCGACAACTACAACTACAACAACAGGGAACGACGACGCATAAATCTCACAACGAAAGCTCAGTTCGTATGCGAGAGCGAGAGCAAGCAAAGCAATAACATGTGCGTGTATGCCTGTGTGTGTGTGTGTGTGTGTGTTTGTGTTTGTGTGTGCTTGTAAACAGTGAAAAAAGTTCTATGACCCAAAGCTTTAGCATGCCGGCAAACGACAAACGGCAAACGGGCAAAAGCAATGAATATAAAACATTTTTACTTTATTCTCTGCTTCTTCTAACAAACTAACAACAACAACAACAACAAGACGAAGAAGTAGAAGCAGTAGAAGAAGAAGCAGCATGACAGGCAGCGTTATATGAGGGTGAGCATGAAGTTGAGGGTGGGCGCTTTATAGTGGAGCGACATAAAGGGGGGGGTTTAGTTTATTGGAACTCCAAATGCGGAAGCCAGCAAAACGCAGACATGCAAATACGTCACCAACAAACTGTTGTTGTTGTTGCCGTTGTTGCTATTACTATTGCTATTGTTGCCGTCGTCACCAAAGCGACAACAACAGAAATTGTGCCAGCAGCGACAACAGCAACAACAACAAATTGTAACTAAAGCAGCGCCAGCATTTTATTGTTGTAATGGAGAAATTTACATATAGAAACGAAGCAAGCTGAACGTCAACGTCGCTGTCGGAAACAGTGGGAAGCGCAGCTAAAAGCAGCGAACGACGCGAACGTCAGCGTCAACGTTAGCGTTAGCGTCAAATAAACTGAAAAGAAAATGAAAATGAATAGCGACAACAACAAGACCAAGAAGAACAGCAGGGCATGAAATTCAAAAATTCTCTCACTGTGTGAGCACACGAACGACAACGAACTTACTAACGGTACTAAGCCGGTCAAGCCCGAAAAAAGGGAGGCGGCAGAGCAGAGCTCCAACAACAACAACAACAGCGTCAGCGACAGCAATAAGAACTGACGACAAAGTTACATGCTGACTGCTAGCGACGCGTCGCTGCTGCTGCTGCTTTGCTGCCGGCATCGCTGCCCCGCTGTCGCAGTACGTTGACGCCGAAAAAGACCAATGACCTATGCTAGAGACACACATACACATGCATATGCATACACAAGCATAGGCGCTGCCGCTGTCGCTGCTAGGCTTTTTTTTCTCTGCTCTTTGTTGTTGTTGTTCTTGTTGTTGCTGTTGCTGTTTCTTTTTTTCCCCCGTTGGTTCGTGTCTAGGGTGGGCTGGCACACTTATAGACGACACATAGAGTGTGTGCTTAGCAATGTTGTTCTACTAACGATAATGCAAACAGTTGACGCTGACTGCTGACTGCTGCCCGCCTGGGCAGAGCTAGAAGCAGCGACAGTTGCAGAGGCAGCATTAGTATTGAGCAAACGGAAGGGGGGTGGGATGGCATAGTGGGCGTAGACAGCGCTGCTTTAGGTGCTCTGAACTCAACTGAACCGAACTCAACTGAACTAAGCAACCAACTGGGTGACTTACTGGGAGTTGTGTCTACTGCCAACTGCAAACTGCCAACTAACGACTGTTAGCTGAATTTTAGTTGGCGGTTCTCTTGGCGTTTTAGCCAAAGAAACTGTCTAGTTTTATAATGACAAACCAAAAAAAAAAAAAAACAACAGCAACAACAACAATAATGTCTGATAATCATAACTGGGCACAATGGGCAACAATTTGCATTGTTTTGTTTGTGTCTTGTTTTGATGCTGTAAAGGGGCGACGGGGGTGGCAGAGTGGAGAGGGGGAGGGAGGGGGGCGTGGCTGTAAAACAATGTGCCTACATTATGAAAGATTACTACTGTGAACTTTTAACTATCATGTTGCTGATGATAATAATGATGATGGTGATGAGAAAACATTGCATATACTCTGACTAAACAAACTGCGATTATTTAACAACAATTTTAAGCATATTTAAGCTTATTTCTTTTGCTGTTAAATCTGGCTAAAGTTAACTTTTAGTTGATTAAGAATCTATTTTTATGAAAAGTTCGTTTGGTATAAAGAAATTTGATTCGAAATCAGCTTTGAGTTCATTAAGAATCTCTTTTTGTTGCCATAAAGAATAATATACGGGTTCTTTCTTAATTGAAGATTCATGGATGGAATTATGAGCAATACCAAGAGCAGAATATATTTTTATCAACAGCAAAATGTTATCGATTACTTTAGAAGACTTGTCTGAGACGGCAGTTGTACTTTCTTTCTTCAAACAAGAGTTCAGATATGGAGAAATCCTTAAAAATAAATCCTTCTATTGAAAAGTAGCTTTCAAAAGCTTTTGGGAACTTTCAAAGTTCCTTAATCATAAACGATAATAAAATTAACAGTTCTCAACTGTTTATAATCCAGGTACGAGTATTATCCAATAGATTATCCAATTGTTCTGTTTGATTTTAGTATTTTTTTGTGTATATTTTTGGTATTTTTTTAATAATCCAATTAAAGCTTTCTTTGTTTTTGGGGGGGAATTTACTGATGCACATAAACACACACACAGAGACGCACACATACACAGACAGACGCACAGTAATTAATTGTATTACACAATCGAAATTATTGTCGCATGTAGGCGTGGCGTATGGGCGGTGAAAAATGCTCCAAAAAGTTTATATAAAATTTTCTTATATTTTTTATTTTGATCTTTTTGGAGTCTGTACCAATAAATTACGTCACTTGCACTTCCGTTTTGTTGTTGCAGTTGTTGTTGCTGTTGTTGTTGTTGTTGCTGCTGCTGCAATTGTGTTGTTGTCGCATCGCACGACGTTTGCTGTGGCAGTTGCAATTGCAGTTGCTGTTGCATTAGGCAGTTAGGCACGATTTGGAATTTGAATGCACACTTTAGACTTTTTGTTGTTGTTGTTGTTGCTATTTTGCAATAATTAATATTTTGTTTTGGTTGATTTGATGCTGTTGTTGTTGTTGCTGTTGTTGCCTTTAGTTGAAACCGAACAACTTCACAGATGCCAACAAGCAATTTAGCCAGGCATGTTGCAATATTTGTTGTTGCATTTGAATATTTTATCTATTGCTGTTGCCGTTGCCGTTGTTGCCGTCGTTGCTGTTGTTGTTGTTGTTGTTGCACCGCAAACGCACGCACTGAGACGAGAGCGGACGAGAGACGCGCGTTAAACAGTTGAAAAAACGCATACACGGAGAGAGACACACACACACATATATAAATCATATACAATATACATATAAACGTATATATATGTATATATATTTTTAATTTTTTTTTTATTTTTTAAACAACAACAACAAATAATTAATAATAAAGATACAACGCGCAACGCATCGTTACCGCCGCCGCGATACGCTCAATACGAAGTGTAGCTGAAGACTGCCTCAAAATGTTATCGAGTTCGTTGTCCAAGTGGCGCGCCGCATTGCGGCCTCACTGTGGCAGCAACACACAAGCACGTTCACACACACACAAACACACACACACACACACACGCACACACATTACTCAAAAGAGAGTGCGCGCCAAAGAGCAATGTAGCCACGTTGCGCTCAGCAGCAGCAGCTCCCCTTCATACCCACACCGCTCACACTCACTTGCTCTCTCACTCTCTCTGTCTCTCACTCCATAAACACAAGCGAACGTCCGCTAACCAAGCAAAGCCAAAGCACTGTTGATGATGACGACGACGACGACGACGCCGACGCAAGCAACGTTAGCGTCGCTGCCTGCTGAGTGGGTATATGTGTCTCTGTGCCGATGACTTCTTCAATTTTTTTCAGCATTACGCTTTGTGCCGTTCATTCGCTATGGCAACCGCTCCACTGGCGCTGTGTGTGTGTAACTGTTGGGGCGAGAGCATGTGCATTTGTATGCGTGCAAGAATGAACAGCGCGCGCTTTTTCCTAATCAGCTGTTGTTATGCGCTCTTACAATGCGAGAGCGCCAGAGTGTAAGCGAGCTGGAACTCTCTTACAAAACGAAGCTTTGCTGCAGGCGGAAAAAGCTGTGTGCCATATTACTATTACAGCATTTGTTGTTTGTCTTTCTTTTTTGTTTTGTGTTGCCGATTTTTCGTTCAATTCCTTTTTGGACTGCGCTTCTCTGGCTACGTCTGCTGTCATTTCCATTTGAAATTCCCAATTAGCAGGTCAATTGCTTTTTAGGCCAAACTGTGTGCATTGCAGTTGACTTCAATCCCGCTTCCCCACACTCTCTCTATCGCTCTATCTCTTTCTGTCTGGACTAGTCCGCCTGGCTAACTGTTTTGTTTGTTCATTCCCTTTGCTTTGCCTTCATCCTGTGCGCCATTTAATTACAGTTTTAGCTTACTTTGCCTCAACGTCTTACTTATGCATGAAAATTGTTTCTAATGGCTTTGCAAATTGCGCACAAATGTATTTTTTATAGGTTATATACGCCCAACAATAAACACATGCGACGCTTTTCAACACTGTGCGGAGAGTACGATAATTGAGAAATAATTTCGATTAATTTCACAGTTTGAAATGCAAAAATTGAATGCTTATCAATTGGATATTACGGCAAGTTATAGTTTATAGCACAAGCCGCAATCATAAAGAAATTAAAAGCAAGTGGAAAGTTTCATATAATTTATGCTTAACTTTCAGTTATTTAAATATAAATCCTAAGGCCGTGTTTATAATTGAGTTTTAATTAATTCGCATTTATAATTTATGTGTTTTGTAAAACCGTTTTTAATTTGGAAAATTTGGAACAATATTGATGTTAAATAATTAATAATTATAATAATAAATAATCAGAGCAATCGTCAAGGTAAACCAGTGTCAAAGCTCAACACAATGTGCAGAAATATAGATAAATTCATATATATAAATATATACATATATAGTATATATTGATTTAAGCTTAAGGGACACGGATTTCAAAAATGAAGTCGACGCGATGTTGCAATCGACTTTCAGTTTGCAAAATTGGCAACGCAGCAAAGGCAACACAAAAAAAAGAGTTAATAAATTAATATTTTGTAGCTAATTTATGTGTTGTTATTGTTGTAATGCATACAATTAACTCTGCCGCAACACACAAGTGTCTGTGTATCTGTAGTTGTATCTACAGCATTTGTATCTGTTATGGGACAGCATAAAATTTTTGCATAAACGAAACAAACAGCTGAAGACAGAAACTCAAAACAAAAAACCAAATAACAAAAAAAAAAAAAAACAAAACTCAAACTCAATATTACGAAATGTCTAACAACTATAAAGATTGGCAAAAAATATATATATATATAAATAGATAGAAAAAGAAATAAACGTGAATATGATAATGAAACTTTGCTACGGTCGATTGGAAAGAAACCTCATGCGGCGTCGGCTAATGGACAAAGTTACAGGGCTACCCTCTTAAGCAGCAGGAGGGCTGGGAGGTGAGTGGGGGAAGGCCCTCGGCAGATTCATGCATGAAATGCAAACGTTGTTTGTCTGAAATTATAATGAACTCATCTGTAGCCAATTCATATACATAACTAGTACTACCAAGCTTATGGGGGACATCTCTATATAATCACAGATACATATGTATATATATACATTTGTCTGCTCTTCGCCAAAGTGATAGTGCGTTGCCTCCCCCCCCCCAGAGCAACTCAGCTCTACCCTCACGAAAAAGTCTCGCAATTTCGTCGTGGGGTTTTGCATCTTGTGTAATGGGCCAAGCGATCAATGCTCAACTTCAGGGTCGCATCTCAAAGATACAGATTGTGATACAGATGCAGATACAGATACAGAGACAGAGATACATTTGCAGCTTAGTTAGCCACTAAACTTAGTTAGCCACGAGTCACTAGACTCTATTCAAGCTTTTGATTATTTTCTTTTGCCAAATCTAAGTTGGTTATTAATGCGTTTGTTGCTCTACATCTTTGAGTTCAATAAAACAATATTCATAATTTGTTTGTAATAGTAATAGTAGTAATAGTAGTTTGTAATATTTCGATCATATTATTCTTTCTTTCTTTACAACTAGATAATTAAGAAATGAAAGAATTGTACTAAGAAAATTAATACAAATTTAAAGAAATAATTTACAAACTTAGTAAATTTTGATTAAAAATCAATTCAATTGAATATCTAAATTGAATAAATTCTCATTGCACTTCACTATAGATAAATTTGTAACAAAGTTATGGGTGTTCAAAGTTTTTGAAAAATTATCGATAATTTTGGAAAAAATTAAAATTCCAAAAAATGAAATAAATTTAAATGCAGAATAAATATGTAGGCCAAACAATGAACAAATTGATATTTCGATTGGAAATCGGTTGAGAATTGTCTAAGTTAAGAGTGTTCAAAGTTTTCGAAAATCTGTAAAGGGGTAGGTATACAAATTATCGATAAATTTGAAAAAAATTAAAATTCCAAAAATGAATTAAATTTAAATGTAGAAATAATTTAGAAAATAAATCATAATCAAATTGATATTCCGCTTGACAATCGATTAATTATTAACAAAGTAATGAGAGTTCAAAGTTTTCGAAAATCTGTAAAGGGGTAGGTATGGAAATTATCGATAATTTTGAAAAAAAATTAAAATTCCAAAAATGAATTAATTTTAAATGTAGGAATAATTTAGAAAATAAATCATAATCAAATTGATATTCCGCTTGACAATCGATTAATTATTAACAAAGTAATGAGAGTTCAAAGTTTTCGAAAATCTGTAAAGGGGTAGGTATGGAAATTATCGATAATTTTGGAAAAAATTAAAATTCCAAAAATGAATTAAATTTAAATGCAGAATAAATTTGTAGGCCAAACAATGAATAAATTGATATTCCGTTTGAAAATCGGTTGAGAATTGTCTAAGTTAAGAAAGTTCAAAGTTTTCGAAAATCTGTAAAGGGGTATGTATGGAAATTATCGATAATTTTGGAAAAAATTAAAATTCCAAAAATGAATTAAATTTAAATGCAGAATAAATTTGTAGGCCAAACAATGAATAAATTGATATTCCGTTTGAAAATCGGTTGAGAATTGTCTAAGTTAAGAAAGTTCAAAGTTTTCGAAAATCTGTAAAGGGGTATGTATGGAATTTATCGATAATTTTGGAAAAAATTAAAATTCCAAAAATGAATTAAATTTAAATGCAAAATAAATTTGTAGGCCAAACAATGAATAAATTGATATTCCGTTTGAAAATCGGTTGAGAATTGTCTAAGTTAAGAAAGTTCAAAGTTTTCGAAAATCTGTAAAGGGGTAGGTATGGAAATTATCGATAATTTTGGAAAAAATTTAAATTCCAAAAATGAATTAAATTTAAATGTAGAAATAATTTAGAAAATTAATCATAATCAAATTGATATTCCGCTTGACAATCGATTAATTATTAACAAAGTAATGAGAGTTCAAAGTTTTCGAAAATCTGTAAAGGGGTAGGTATGGAAATTATCGATAATTTTGGAAAAAATTTAAATTCCAAAAATGAATTAAATTTAAATGTAGAAATAATTTAGAAAATTAATCATAATCAAATTGATATTCCGCTTGACAATCGATTAATTATTAACAAAGTAATGAGAGTTCAAAGTTTTCGAAAATTTGTAAAGGGGTAGGTATGGAAATTATCGATAATTTTTGAAAAAATTAAAATTCCAAAAATGAATTAAATTTAAATGCAGAATAAATTTGTAGGCCAAACAATGAACAAATTGATATTCCGTTTGAAAATCGGTTGAGAATTGGCTAAGTTTAGAAAGTTCAAAGTTTTCGAAAATCTGTAAAGGGGTAGGTATACAAATTATCGATAAATTTGAAAAAAATTAAATTCCATAAATGAATTAATTTTAAATGCAGAAATAATTAAGAAAATAAATCATAATCAAATTGATATTCCGCTTGACAATCGATTAATTATTAACCAAGGTATGATAGTATAAAGTTATCGAACGCAATTGTCAGTGCGCTGTTATTCACAGTGATATGCTTAACAGCTTTTTAACAGAGTACACAACTGTTATGTAAGCATAACAATTATTTATTCATTCAACTATTTCGCTACTTCTAGCTCCATCTCCTTCTCTCGCTGCTAACACTGTTCTACATAAAACAGTTCTTTGCCAGTTATATGCCAACAAAACTAGACTATATGGATATAAGCACAATTCAGTGCTATACTTAGCATTGATTGAGCTAATCTAGTTGTTGATATGATCGATGCGAGTGGAGAATCAACTAATCAATCATCGAATGACATAAGAATCCGTTTTCAAAATGCTAATGAGCCACAAGAGCAGCTCTCAAGTGTACACACACACACACACACACACACACACACACACACACACACACAATGTAGATCAATCTTTGTTATCTTTTTTGTGAAAAGAAAAACCCCTTTTTGGCTACTCCGCCCATGAAGCCAAGCCAGAGGCGGTGGCTGCGTCTCATTTGTGGCCAACATCAAAACTGACAACTTGCTGTACCGCCTCAAGTTTCAAGCTGTAATCAATTTTGAGGCTTAAGCATATTATAAATAATATATAAAAGCTGTGAAGACACAATCCCCCCCCTCGCCACCTCTATCTCTCTCTCACTCTTTCTGCTGTTACACTCTTCGCTGCTTTTGGCCAGGCTCATTAACATTGTAAAGAATTGCTGGCAATTCAACAATTCTATTGTAAGCGCAGTCTCAAGTCACAGACATTGAATGTATCTAAGTATCTTTAAGCTATGTATCTAAGTAGCTATATATGTCTGCTATGTGTGTGTGTGTGTGTGTGTGTGTGTGTGTGTTAGCTGAGACTTCATTCAGCTAACTGTATAGTTTGTAGCTGCGGCTTTTACCGCTAAGGTTCGTGCTACGGTAAAAACTATGTGCCAAAGAATGTTGTGTCTTGTGTCTGACTTGACTAGCCAAACAGGCTAGTTGGCTTAAAGGGAGGCGCGGCGGTGGTTAGTACTAACTGCCTGTGTGTGTGTGCGTGTGTGTGTGTGTGTGCGTGTGTGTGGCTCATTTGTGCCGCAAGTGAGTCAAAGAGCCGTAAAGCGAATGTGTCGAGGCAGCAAGAATCGCACAAAACTAACAGAACCTAATGATAAAGAACACCTCGCAACGCGCTGCCGCTGCCGCCGTCGACGTCGCTGTCGTGGCTTTGCGGCTTATTTAGTATGTCAAAACATGTTTATTTGTTGTTGTTGTTGTTGTTGTTTTTTTGCTGTTTATTTTTTTACTGCTGCAACCATCGTCTATGGAAAGTGGGACAGCGTCGCAGGCAACGTCGCGTCGCGTCGCGTTGCTTTGTCGTTGTCGTTGTCGTTGTTGCTGCCACAAAGGTGAATAGCCAATAAATCGACGCTTGTAAATTGAAATTCTTTAGCATGAGGTGTGCTTCTATCTACACACAGAGAAGTGTGTGTGTGTGTGTGTGTGTGCCAAGACGCACATACACCTGTTGTTGCTGCTGCTGGTGCTGCTGCTGCTCAGTTCTGTGGCAGTTGCAGGCTCTGTGTTAATTGTGGTCCGTGCTGCTTGCGCAATGCATGCTGCCATCATCATTTGCATGCCACACACACACACACGCACACACACACACACAAAGTTCTCTAGCTAAGTTACAGTAAGCACTCAGCAGCAGCAACAGCAGCAACACTTTTGCATAGAAGTTAAGCTTAAGCAAACTTCTAATTGAACTAAATTAATTTCTTAATATGTAAGAGAAAGGGACACCGAGAGAAAGAGAGAAAGAGAGAGAGAGTGAGAGAGAGAGAAACAAAATGACAGAGAGAGCGAAAGAGATATATATAGCGGAAGACTGTTGAGGAAGTCAGGGCTAGCTTCCTAGGGAAATAGTCATATATATATTAGCATAGGTACCCTCTATGCAATATGTTAAAACCTTTGCGAATGCAGCATAAAGAGAAGAAAGAAAACGAAGTGATATACCACGCATAATGTCACAGAGAAGTCAGCTAAATTATATCCAATGGAAACAAGTGTAAATCAGAGCTTAATAATAACTATAGTATCTAATTTTAAAACGTTTGCGAATATAGCGCAAAGAGTAATAGAGAAATGCAATCACATTCAATGCTTCATGTCAAGGACATGACAGTTATATTATTTCCCAGGCAACAGGAGTAAAAGACAGCGACAATATATCCAACATGATGAGTATAAAAGCGTTTACGTATACAGCACAAAGAGGAGAACGAAAAAAGCCTAAAACAAGTGAGTAGCTGTGAAAACACAGAACTTGAAGAAAAGGTGCACGTAAAAGCACTAAAACCATCAAAACAAAGATGTTAAAACGTTTGCGAATGTAGCACAAAAGGGAGCAGGAACTAACTAACGGCATTACTACAAAGACAGAGCGTGATAACTAAGACATTTCAAGGGAATACGAGCCAAGTTCATAAAACGTTCAAATACAAAACGTTTAAGAATACAGCATAGAGAAGCTTGAAGAAAGGAAAATGAAGGATGCTCTCCCTCCCTTAATAGAGAGAGAGAGATCATTATCTTATGTATATGTTCACCTTATTGCTTATCGTTATCGTTAACGTTAATTAATCTACACTTTGATCACATGTTAATGCCAAAGTTTAGCATACAACTTAGGCACACTTCACTGTAGCTTATGCATATGTGTACTGACCTGTCATGGCTCCATTGCTGCTGCCGCTGTCTCTATCTCTATCTCTTTCGCGATCTCTCTCCCTGTCCCTGTCTCTGTCTCTATCGCGTGTTGCTGTTGCCGCCAACGCAGCAACAGTTGTGGTTGCTGCGGTTGTTGTTGCCGTTGTGGCTGTTGCAGTTGTTGTTGCTGTTGCTGCGGCTGCTGCTGCTGCTGTTGTTGTTGCTGACTTCTGTGTGGTTGTCAGCAATGTTGGAGGCGTACGTTCTCGCCGTCGCTGCTGCTGTCTATCAGTGGGCGTGGCGGTTTTGCGATTGTTGCTACTGCTGCCGTTGTTATTGTTGTTGTTGCTGCTGTTGCTGTTGCTGTTGTTCTCACTGCTGGCAATTTGCTTGCAAACGCTGCTTATGTTGCTGAGACTGCTGAAGCTGCTCAGGCTGCTAAAGCTACCGGAACGCGCCAATGCCGGTGGCTCCGACATGAACTTCGATTGCTGCTGCTGCTGTTGCTGTTGCTGTTGTGTTGCTGCCAGCGCTAAGCGCTTGGGCGCCGGCTCAGCCAGTTGCACCTCCTCTTGCTGCACCGGCGATGCGCTCGCTATGATGGTTGCCCCACCCACCTGCTGCTGCAACTGCTGCTCCTCCTCCTCGTCCACCGACTCAAAGCATACATCCAGCAATGTTGCTCCCCCGTCCGTCTGCAAACCAGCAATATCCTTCAAATCTATCCAACTGGCGCCCAATTTGTCGGCATCGGTGAGCGGCAAACTCAACACACGTGTGTCGCCCTCGTCGACAATGTGAAATGCTTGGGTTGGTTCGATTTTCACAATGATCGGTTGATTGCTGAGTATCTGGGCGCGATGGTTGTTGCTGTGGTGCGAGTGACTGCTGTGGCTGTTGTTGTGGCTGTTGTTGTTGTTGTTGCTGTTGCTGCTCAGCAGACTGGCCATATTCTCATCGTCGTCCTCATCCACGGCTTGCAGTTCGCTGAGTTGTTGTTCTATTTGCAGGTACGTTGTTGTTGTTGTTGTTGTGGTTGCGTTGTTTGCTGTTGTTACAGCAGCAATGCTGTTATGGTTGTTGTTGTTAAGATTGCTGGTCGCACTTGCCAGACTTCTTATGGTCGTCACAGGCTCTCGCTGGGCACGCAACACATCCAATTTCAGCACCGTGCACTTGTCCGTCTGTTGATACTGATGTTGTTGCTGCGGTCGCACATAGACTGATGTTGCTGCCGCCGCTGCTGCTGCTGTTGTTGTTGTTGTTGCTGTTGTTGCTGCCGCACTAACCGCATCCGTTAGAAAGGCTAACGGCGGCGATGTGGCTTTATTTGAGGTGCTCACACAACGCTGCAGCAGCGTGGGCGTGGCAGTTGCTGTGGCTGTTGCTGTTGCTGCTGTTCGTGCCACAATTGTTGTTGCTGCCGGCAGCGGTATTATTGATATTGATGGCACTTTGCTGCGCAAATTAGCCACTGCTGCCGCTGTGGCAGCATCGGCATCCAAATAGCTAGCGTTGGCAGTGGCAACTGTTGCTGCTGTTGCTACTGCTGCTGTTGTTGTTGTCGCTCTGTTGCTGCCAACTGGCGCTGCCTGCTGTATCAGCAGGAGATCTCTTGACCTATCCGTTGTGAGGGCCGTTTTCCAAAACTATTTGCTATAGAATGCTAGCAACAATTGTGCTAGTGTTTGCAAGTTGCAAGTTGCAAGTTGCAAGTTGCAAGTTGCACGTAGCTGCTTGCTATGTTGCAAGTATTGTGTGCGTTTTATGCTTAAAAATGTTTAATTAATTGTCACTTTGTATTGTTGTCATATTGCATATGGCACACTTTACACACACATACAGACACACACACGCACACACGTTTATGTTTTCGGTTTGTTGCAGTGTAGAAGCACAACATCAAAATAAATTGAGATAAATCAGCCTTACAAAAGTGCACTTAAAATCGCTTTACGCTAAGAGAAGAAGAAGTCACCACATCAAAACTTTGTCAATTGCTTTCGGTTTATCCAGCCACATTAATTATAATTATTATAATAATTAATTATAATTATAGTTATGGCATTTAAATTATATATATATTTATATATAGCTGTGTGTTTTGTTGCTGTTCTTGCTGCTGTTGCTGCAGCTGCTGCTGCTGCAGTTTTCTGCAGCTTGGAATATGCGTCGTATACTTAATTTTTGTTGTTGTGTTTTTTGCTTGTTTTTCTTTTTTGCTGTTTCATTTACTGTTTTTTTTTTTTTGTTCTTTTCATAATGTTTTACTTTTTGTGCGTTGCAAAAATTGCTTTACATTTCTGTATTTTGGCTTTCAGTTTTTTTTATATTTTTTATTATTTTTATAGTTGTTGCACAATAAATCAGTCGCCTTTGTGTTTGTTTGCTTGCTGTTTGTTTGTTGCTGCTGTTGTTTTTGTTGTTGTTGTTTTTTTATTTAAATATATCGCAATATGTTTAGTTATTTGTGGCAAATGCAACTGCCACACAGCTCCTGTGCCTGGGCTATTGTGCGCTGTTTGTTGCTGCTGCTGCTGTTGCTGTTGCTATTGCTGCTGCTGCTGCTGCTGTTGCAAGTGTGTATCCGTAGCTGGCAAATGCTGCTGCTGCTGCTCTTAGTATTGTTGTTGTTCTCACATCCTGGCGCTGCACATGCAACGAGCTGCCCTTGTTGCTGTTATTGTTGTTGTTGCTATTGTTGTTGCTGCTGCAAGGCTGCAAGGCGCCATTGGAATTTCGGACTGGAAGTGTGTCGATGCTGCTGCCGTTGCTGCTGTTGCTGCCGCTGCCGGCGTCGCTGCTGCTTGTTTGCCACATTGCGGCACGCAACCCTAGCGCCAGTTGTTGCCACCATGCAACTAGCCCAAGTAAAGCGGCAAACAGCAACAACAATCCAGCAACTTTGCCAACCCCCGCACGCGTTAGCAGCGAACAACAATCAAAGGCAGCGAACAACAACCACCAGCTGGTTGGCTTTAATAATCGATTTTTTCAGCGCGCACACATATGCAAATTGTTACACACACACACACACACACACACACACTTAAGTAAATGCACTGCTTTCGCTTTTCACAGTTTTCTAATTTTTTTTATTCCTTATTTTTTTATTTTCATAATTTTCAATTGTTATTATAATTTTAATTAAATTTAATTTCGATTTATGCGCTATAATTATTTTTGTTTTAATATTTTAGTTTATATTGTTTTATGCGCTCGCTTGCAACTGCAGTTGGGCCACATAAACGCGTTTTCCACAGGTTTTTCCATTGTTTACACACAGCGTTTACTGCCTGCACTTTAGCTTAGTTTTTGTTGCCTTTTTGGCTTTTGCATTATTTTATAATCATTTATAATTGTAATCATAACTGTCTTTTGCATTATTTAACTGTTTGTTGTTGTTGTTGTGTGTGTGTTTATTTTTTTTTTTTTTTTGTTCTTTTAATCTAGCGTATCCGCGTATCCTTAGCGAATGCGTCCTTTGCAGGAATGTGTCCCAAATTCAAGTGCGCCACAAACACATTTCGTGCCGCACTTTCCGTTTCGCCACTCAGCTGCTTGGAAAAAGGACTCTGCCATGGGAAATATATTCGCAATGTATGCGTGTGTGTGTGTGTGTGTGTGTGTGTGTGTGTGTGTTGTAGTTACATGCAGTCGGAAAAATGGGACTCGCTGCGCTGTTAAATAGGGTTAGTAGGCATAATGCCAAGTGCATATGCCAGGAAAAAAGCATTGGAAGAAAACGCGCTCGGCATTGTTGCGCAGCTTTTCCTACCCTTAAGCAAAACTTTCCTTCCATTTACACATGCGTCAATGTGTGTGTGTGTCTGTCTATCTGTGTGTGTGTGTGTGTGTGTGTGTGCATGTGTTGAGTTGGGAAATTCCCACTGTGTTGAATTGTTTTGTGGAAATTCCCTTGTACTTTTTGGGGTTGATTTTGCATTTTTGAATGAAGCGCGCTTAACATTATTGTTTGTCTGCTGCACTGCCATATACCCTGTACTTTCAAAAAAAAAAAAAAAAACCAATCACAAACTAAACAATTTGTTCAATTAAATAAACTTATTTAAAGTCCAACTGTAGCTGCTTATTATAAGCGACTTTTGTTCAACTTAAAGATACCCTGTTCATGCGAAACAATTGGGTGGCTTGACTAGCAGTTATCCCTTGCTTTTTTTCTATAAAAAATTAAATTAAATTAAAAAATAATTTGTTGGTAGTAAATAACAAATATGCTTAAATTTGTAGCTATTAGTTGGGTGTGCTTGACTAGCAGATATCCTAGAAAAAAAGATAAACAGTGTTGCACCAAAGCATACGGCTGGCTAATAAGCAGTAACCCCTTAGCAAGAAAACAACACGTACTCAAACCAGCTATTGAGTAGTGTCGACTAACAGATACCCTGTAAAAGCGATTTATAATATGTATATAACTATATTTGATTTGCAGTTACTCTGTAAAAGAGGAGAAGAGCAAACAACAGTGATAACTTTTCAGCAAGCTTGACTAGCAGATACCCTGTAAAATTTAATTCAAATATATAAAGTTGTTTGATTTGCAGATACTCTGTAGATGGTCAGAATGGAGTAGATCAAAGAACAGTGATAACTTTTAAGTAAGCTCGACTAGAAGATACCCTGGAATACTTGCAAATATAATAAAAAGAGGTTAAAATTGCTTGATGAGCGCAGATGCTTTGAGTGTAAAAGAGAGTATGTTATCTATAAATCGATTAACGAAGCTTGACTAGAAGATACCCTAGAATACCTAAAATCCCCAAGCTGAGGTCAACAATATATATATATTATTAAAAGAAACAAATCTATTATCGGGGCAATAAACTCAACACTTCAAGCTAAGCGTAACCAAGCAAATTTATGGCTTAAACGATGCTCTCAATGTGGCTCAAAACAGTTAGGGCCAACAGCTGTTTGTAGTTCGCTTGGGCCGTTAGAGACTTGGCCAAGACTGGCATTACACAATGGAAGCGAACTAATCGCCAGCAATATGGCCATAACTGGGCCCTTTTGATCATCAACTATTTGGGGGCGCATCATTAGCCATATTATCAGCGTAGCGAGTTGGCCAAAACCGAAAGAAAAAAAAAACGTTATCTTCGCTAACTTCTTTAATATTTCATGTTTTCCGTTGGCTTAAATCATGTTAGATTTATTTGTGCTGGTTTCGGTGCTGCAGCGGAGCAGTAGAAGAGCATAAGGGGGGGGAGGGGAGGGAGAGGTATGGGGGTTGCGCAAGCAGCTCAGTCGAAGAGTCGAAGAGCTAACTGGTTCTAGCTGTAAGCCTACAATTTGGCTCAGACATTGGCTTGCAAGCGGTTGGAAGCGCCGTTGGTTCTAACGTGGAAATGTGTGCCTCACCGTTGTACCGATCGCTTGTTCGCCCCCCCTCACTACACCCCTCTTCGTTGCCGCTTGAGTTTGACTTCTTCTATTTCTTTTAGGTTTTTGTGCAGTTTCTCAGTTGAGTTGTTGGCCACGTTACAGACAATTGCAGTAGTTGAAGTCTTAGAGACGCGAATTCTAACCTGTTTCTTGGCTCAGACCAAAGACTGCGCGAGTGAGAGAGAGAGAGAGAGAGCGTGGGGGGTGGGGGGTGGGTAGCTGAGCGGCCGTCAGGTCCAGGGTAAGAAAGTCCCGTAAGAAAGTCCCAGTTATTCAAGAGGAAAAACCTGTTACACGCAAAGTGGAACTGGCTTTGATTGTGGCTCCGCTCGGCTCTTGGCCAAGAACAAATCACGAAGCAGAGGCAGAAGCACAAGCACAAGCAGAAGCAGAAAAGAAGAAAACAACAGAAACGCCAGCTAAAAACAGCTACCACAACTGAAACACGTTAGTACCGTTGTGTCGGATTCTTTGTTGCGCAACTGTGTTGCAAGATTAGCTGACGACTGGTTTATTGCAACGTCGCGTCGTCGTCGTCGTTGTCGTTGACTGTTGTTGCTGCTGTTGTCGATGAGGCAACTTGCTTCAAGTTGCTGCTGGGCGCAGGCGCAGCGTCGTTTCTTGCCACTTTTATATAAACTTTGTTGTTGTTGTTGCTGTTTGCTTTATGCGATGTTGCAACATCTGCAGCTAGAATCGGAAATGCGGCACAATGCAAAAGAAACAACAACAACAACAGCAAACAGCAACAACAACTTGGCTAAATGGAAAACCTTGCCGCGGCAATTGCGTGCGTTGAAGCTTGACTGCGTTTTGCATTTAGCCAATTTTCCAAAAGGCTTTTCCGACTTCAAAACTCAAAAACACAGCTATTGAAAGAACCGTTGCGCCCCCCTTTTGCTTTTTACGATCCATTAATTTTATCATTTTTATACCCTGTACAGGGATATATTAACTTTGTGAAAAAAATTTTTGTAACAGGCAGAAGGAGTCATCTCCGACCCTATAAAGTATATATATTCTTGATCAGCATCAACAGCCGAGTCGATTGAGCCATGTCCGTCTGTCTGTCTGTCCGTCTGTCCGTCTGTCCGTCTGTCCGTCTGTCCGTCTGTATGAACGCGTCGATCTCAGCAACTATAAGAGCTAGAGACACCAAATTTGGCATCAAGGTTCCTGTATACCATACGCAGATCAAGTTTATTTTAAATTTTGGATACCTCCCCCCCTTCCCCCGCAAATCGAAAAAAACGAATAATAGCCACATTTTTCAACGTAGACACTTCTAACTTAACAGGTGCGTTAAGAATGATATGTAGAAGGAACGCTGAAAGTTTCATCAAGATCGGTTTGTAAATAAGACAGATAATCAGCAATAAAAGTTATTTTTCCACGGAATCTTAGAGCAGCAGGCAGCACATGTGTGCGAGCGAGACAGCGAACGACTGTGACACATGCGTCTGCTTACCATGTGTGCATATTTGTGCGAGCGAGATAGGGAACTACTGCGACACAGGCATAAGTAAATTAAGTGTCGTAACACTCAGCTTTTGATTGAATATGTATAAATATGTGAAAGTGAGCTGCTATAAGCAAGCAAAGAATTCATATGCAAAATGATAAGAGTTTCAAAGGGGTTTTCTTTAAACACCTGTTATGTTCTTACTTTTATTTTAATCAAAGTATCTATTATCAAAATACTCTTAATATAGAAGCCTGTACAGGGTATTATACTGTCGAATGCGGTCGACTGTAGCCTTTTCGACTGGTTTGTTTTTCATTTTTGATTATTATAAACATTACCAAGGCCAAGTCTCTTAGTCTTCTTTGGCTCTTTGAAAAAAAAAAAAAAAAAAAAAAATATCACCAGCATTATTTGTAATTTTGTTTAAGCTTTTAAATGCTTGACTTAAGTCAAGCTTAGCTTAGTACAATAAATTATAATTAAGTGCAATTATTGCACAATAAATAAATATTTGTTATAAAAGCCTTGAAAATTCGAAAACATTTTGTTGGTTTCTCTTAAGCGATTGCGTTTGCGTTGGATTAATCATTAATGTTGATTATGATTAACTACAATGCGCTTAATATTTGTAAATATTTTAAAAATATATTTAAATATTATTGGGTTTTATTTACAATATATATTTATATATTGTTTAACAAAGCATGCGGCAAAGAAAGCTGCTTGTTGTAGTTTGTACTCCAATCTTTGTGTTGTCTATGGGGAAATAGTTTATATCTATAAGGAAATATATAATAATATAAAGAAGAAGCATAGCAAATATTGTAGAGCAGCAAAGACAGTATAGTATAGTCATAAAATAGAATAAACAAATATAGAACTTCTAACTTTGTTTTACTATAGATAATAATTTTGTAGAGAGATGAATGCAATTTATTTATGTATAATTAGATAATTATTTATAATAATTTCAGTAGATCCAAGCAAAAAGAAAGTAAAGAACAAAGACAGTTAGATTTAGTAAAGAAGAAAAGAATGGAATTGTTGTATAGAATGTAGAACTGTAGAAAGACTTAAGAACTTTAAGAAAATTGAATAAGATAAAATAGAATAAATTTAAATAGAATAGAATTGAAGAGAAAAGAATTGTATAAAATAGAATACAATAAAATAAAATAGAATATAATTAAATAGAAAGGAATAGAATAGAATTAAAAAGAATATAATAGACTTGAATAAAAAAGAATTGAATAAAATAGAAGAGAATACAATTAAATAAAATAGAATAGAATATAATAGAAAGATCTTTAAAAACATTATGTTAAATAAGAAGAGAGCTGCATAGTATAGTTTAAATATAAGAAAACATAAGAAAAGAAGAAAGAAATCTTTCAGGGAGAATAGGAACGAAATTTTGTAGAAAAGTTAGAAAATATTTAAAGAGGAACTCTAAGAGAACTTCTCTCTCTGAAAGTAATATTTAATATAAACAAAGAAACAGCAACAAATTACAATGAAACACAAAGAAGAAATTAAGAATGAACTTGATCTAAACAACATAAATATTTAGTTCCATTTTAGATTTAAAGAAAGTTTATAAAATAAAGTAAATACCTAAAGAAAATATTCCAAATAACTTCTATATAAAACAATTATCATTCCTAAGCGATATTTTGCCATCTAAACGAAAACTATAAACCTCAATCGAACAAAATACAAAAAAAAAATGGTTTATTAATTGGTTAAAGAAAAGGTGAAGGTAAACATTATAAAAAGAAAAAAAAAACACAAAAAATTAAACATAAACTATGACGAATTGTGATTTTGTGTTACAAGATTTGTCATGCTATGCAACTCAAGTGTTTTGATTAAAAACAATCAGCTACAAGACAAAAGATTCATCATCAACACTCACATAATTAACGAATTAAGCAAAAGATTATGTAATATATATTAATTATATATTTTATATATTAGGGATTACGTAACTCACCTCTGATAGTGCTGGGCATGTTACATGCGTTCTTTGATCTCATCTAGTTGGACGGCATATAAAGCACAGTTAAGCGAGAGCTTTCGGCGAAGCTTTCGCAGATCAAATCAAGTCAAACTGAATGTTTAGGGGGTTCACATGACAAATATTGAAAGCGATAACGATAACGAAAGCACTTAATTAGTTCAAGTAGGGAAACGAGTATCGATAACAAAACGAAACGTAACGAAACGAAATGCAGACGCGAGTGCAAACAGTTTTCAAACGGTAAATTAGCCGAGGTGGGCTCAACGAGTGGCCCAACAACGAGTGCGTTTCCGCCTGCTTGGCGAGAGAAAGAGAAAAACAACAAGAACAACAACGAGACACGAGACACGACAACCAACAACACGCTGGACACGCTGGACTGGACGTGTGTACAAACGTTTGAACACTAAATGGCAAGGCGAGGAATCGGTATCCGAATCCGAATCGAACTCCGAGTCGGAGTCAGCGTCAAAGTCAGAGTCAGAGTCAGAGTCATCTGCCAGCGAATCGGCGACTCAAAATACAAAAAGTTTCTTTTAAAAAAAATAAAAAATAAATAAGAAAAGAAAGAAAAACCTGTGGCAGAAGGTGGGTCCAAACGCTGCCGAACGACAAAACGCGCATCGGGCGTCGCGATGCGACCAGCGGCCAGTTGCATTTTGATGCAAGGAGAAAGGAGCTGTTCGCCCAGAGCAGCAGAGAGCAGCATCTCTCCATCTCACTTACACACACACACACATGCAGTTGCGCGCGAAAGAATTCCTGCTAATTAAATGCGTGATCATCGCTCAAAAATACACCCCAACAACACGAAAGTAACAAGAGTCATGCGCGCATTTCATCACAGAGACTTAGAGATGGGCGCGTGACACGATCGAATGCAACTTTTATGCTGAAAAGCTTACGGAGCAAACGCTCCTTGATCCTTTGTTATACAAATAGAAAGTAAGCGGTTTAAAAACTTTATGATATATGCAAATATTACTATTAATAATATTATAAACAAATCTATGCATAAATATCTCCATCAATTAATGTATATAAAACTGAGCTTTTCCACAATCGTTTATCGCATTTCGATATATCACACAAGGACCATCTCTAAGCAGCGTCCAAGTCTGAGTCGAGTGCAGAGTCAGATTCAGAGTCAAAGTCTTGGCTGGAGTCCGTGACGTTGCTTGGGGGCCGCGTCATCGAAGCTTTAGCAGGCTACAGCTGCACTTACATACATCACACACACACACACACACACACACACACACTCAAAGCGCACCTTTAACTTTAATCGTTAAATAAACAGGAAGACTTCTACAGCAAACACACACACACATACATGTGCAGCGAGAGAAAACTTATCACAAGTCAGCAGCGGTGAAGAATGAAAGAAAAAAGAGCTGAAATAAAACAGGTTGAGAAGTACCGCTAAGCGGGAAGAAGAAGCAGCAGCAGTAGCAGAGGCAACAGCAGCAGCAGCAGCAAAAAGCAGCATTGGCAACAGCACAGCGCCAGAGCACAAGCCCCACAAGCAAAAAGGTCAACGAACGTTCTTAGCGAAGAAGAATGGAATCAAAACACAAAAATACGAAAAACTGAGCATGCCAGTCATAAAGAAAGAGCAATTGAGAGAGAAAGGCGAGGTGAGCGCACTGCAAAGACAAAGAGAGAGAGAGAGAGAGAGCTCACGTACGAGCCCAAAGAAAGTGCGCAGAGAGAAAGCAAATAGCAAAACGATCAACACAGCAAACGAAGAGAGCGCAATAGCAGAACG
Organism: Drosophila funebris; assembly: GCA_018901825.1. Taxonomy (NCBI): domain Eukaryota; kingdom Metazoa; phylum Arthropoda; class Insecta; order Diptera; family Drosophilidae; genus Drosophila; species Drosophila funebris. The sequence continues at coordinate 916,642 of JAEIFK010000271.1, forward strand.
TAAAGAGCGCAGTAAGATTAAGAGAAAGAGAGAGAGAGTAAGAGAGAGCGAGCGCGCGTGCTTTAACTTAAATAAAATGTCAAAATTTATGTGATATGCATTTCTTAAAGTATTTTTATTGAAAATAACCTGAACAAAATGTATTTTTAGTAGGAATTTTTGAATTGCATGCACAAGACAAAAGTGCAGTAAAAGCGAGATGGCTAGACAGCAAGACTGCAAGTGAGAGCAAGCAAGGGAGAGAGAGAGAGAGTGGGAGATGGGTGAGAGTGCGAAGAGCAGAGCGAACGTTATCACTTTGTAACTGTCTCGAGCAAGTCAAAAGAAACTGAAAATTCTTGTTATATTGCTCAATATTTGGTAATACGCACGCACACAATTAAAACTCAACACACACATACATGAACAGCAAAAGCCATTGAATGTAGCGGTATATTGACGAAATTTCTGAGACGAGTAACAAACAAAGCTCATTGACCTCCAGCAGCAGCCGTCAACGTCGCAGTCGACGTTGCCATCGCTAGCACAGTTGTAACTGTGTAATGAGCTTTTAGAGCTGAGCGGGTGGAAGGGAAACAACAGCTGCCGCCGCTGCATGAAATCGTCGGCTTTTTTATGCTTTTCTTACGTATTTGATTTCTTCCGTTTGGTTTCTAAGTCGCGCTTAAAGCAATTTCAACAAAGATTTTTATGTCTTCCTGTGCCCAAAACTCCAACTCAATAAACGCTTATGCAATTGGACGGCTTGCGTTGTGTGGACTGTGTGTGGACTGTGGATTGTCTTTGGCAATCGCTTCAAAGTGATAAGCCGCTGGCAAATATTGTTAATGGCCATAAAGAAATGAAATGTGGGAGACAAAGCGTCTGACTGCAAATTGCCTGCAACATTGATCCTGTTTCACTGTGCACTATACACTGAGAGCCTTACTCGCACACTTGCTACCACTCTCTCTCTCTCTCTTGCTCTTGCTCATGCATTTGCTGTATAAGCTGCATGCTGATTGGTCAATGACTTGCCTAAGGCTTCGGTTGTCTGCCATTGGCTGTGGCCTGTTCTGCTTCCCTTTCATGCGTCCTGCCCACGCAATGTCCTCTTTGATTTGCCTGTTGCTTGCCATTTGTGCTCTTTGCAAATGAGAGCTATTGTGTTATATGGTGCGCTTTGATAAGGAATCTGAAGAGAGTAGTTATTATAGGACAATATTATAAATGATTTGGATGCTAAGTGAGTTATGAGGAAATATGAGTGTAAACTGTACAGTTTAATGTACCTCATCTATCAATTTCCGTAGTATCTCTTGCTAAAACTGCTAACTAAACTCAGAAAGAGTATTCAGAGCTGTACTTGCCCAACTTTTCAAATTATCCTGCTATCAACTTAACTTTGTGGTAGTTGCAAGCACATATTTTCATTCATATTACGGAGACATACAGTTTGTTTTAAGGGATTCTATTACCAGTCTGACAATTTTGGGGTATAAATAGGGCGAATCTAAGGCAGAAGTTCCTAGTTAAAAGCTGTTTGCGAAATCAGGCAGAAGTGCGTATATTAGACGTGTGTGTTAACTGGTAAATTGTTAATAATTGTGTAATGTGACAATAAATAAATGAATAAATAAATGTGAAATGTCAGCAAATTTAGTTATTTTATAAATATAAATTTAATACATAAAATAAATGTATAAATAAATATATTTGTCATATAATAGTTATGTTTGCTGTTTGCTGACATAATTTCTGCCTAAATAGTAAATAAATAATGCAATCATAACACTTGAAAACAATTGAAATATAATTAATAGTTATATGCGGAGTAAAGTCTAAAGTGTTATCAAGTGTTTAATGTTTATACAATAATTTTTAATTATTTAAACTATTTATTTTCGCTAATTAATTGTCAATGCATGACAAAATGCAGTTCAATCAGTTTTGAATTCGCTTGCGAATTAAATAGATATATATATATGTATTTATATACATTGTAGTATATGAGATTGTTATGAGATTGATATTAAATTAACAACAATATAATGGAATACCAGCATAAACAATTAAAGAGCGCTCAACATTTAAACGGAATTTTGTTGGGTAATCTGCTCTCGCTGATCTACCATGTTCAACTTCAACCAATTAGAATAATATTTATATATATATATAAATATATATATATAGTTGTATTCGTTGCATGTTGCAATCGTAATTGACTGACAATCTGTAAACACACATTTCGAATTTTTCATATACAAATTGCATTTATTAATTAAAACATTGCAATTATATATATATATATATATATATATATATATATATATATATATATATATATATATTTATTGTGGCATAACTGCATATATATTAGTTGGAGGATATGAAAAATGGAAAATAGAACGTGCCAGGCATTCGATCCATACACATTGTGTCAATCGGAAAAGCTAACAAAATATTTGTGCAGTCATAATTAGGCAACCCTTTTTTTCGGTTGGTTGTTTTTTTTTTTTTTTTTTTGGCCAACAACAACGACCTGTGGCTCAATGAGGTTAATGCAACCCTAGACTAGAGAGTACTACGTTATTTTTACAGCTGGCTGCGATTCCCAGGCCAAGACACACACACACACAGATACACAGATACAGCTAACGTATTTGGCTTGTTGCCGTCGTTCCATGGGTCGCTTTTCATTTCCAATTAGAGTGAAGCCCCACAACGTCGGAAAATAGTGTTCAAGTTTTATACATTTTCAGTCAACGGTCGACGTTCCAATTTGCCATTTGAAATTGGCCCACAAAATAACAGAAAAGTTGGCTAAAACCAAACTAAACCAAAATAAAAACTCTAACAGATAATGGCGCACGTCTAAAAGCAACAAACCAAGCAACAGTTAACCAACGAGCGTTCCAGTCAGTCCAAACTGCTGCCAAAGGATTAGGCCGTTTAGTTAAAGCATCCTTTCTGTCCCAGCTCAAAGTTAACAGTTAACACACACACACATACACAGAGAGAGAGAGAGCGCACTGCTAACAACATCGCCATGGATTTTAAGGAGTATCGTCAACGGGGTAAGTGATAATAAAACGCACAGCAGCAGCTCAAGATACATTTGTCGCCCGCACGCAGCAGATACATTTGTATCTGATGGGCTTAATTTGATTTGCAGTTTGTTGCAGCGCTAAAGGGATTACGGCTTTGTGCCCAGTTCAATACAACAAACTCGTTTATTTTGATTTAATCTAATCGCTTTTGATGCTACTTTATTAGTTTCAGTTTCAATTTCATTTTTCATTTCTTTTGTAACGCGAATAAGCTACAAATTATTATGAAATAACTCAAATAATTATGCAATTTCTTATCAATTTGATATCTTTTTGTAATATAATTGTGTATTTATTTATTTATTAAATAATGTCTTTAATATAATAGTGTAATTTTGATTTAGATATGCAGCGACTTTCGGAAAACAATATATAAATTTTTAAAAACCACATTAAATATTTTGGAAAGGAAATAGTTCTTATGAACGTTGTTTTTAATTTTAATATTGATTTTAATTAATATGATTAATAATTATAAAATATATATATAATTTTTAAGAAAATTGTAATTATTAAATTATATATATTAAATAGAGTCTTTCTAAATTAAATGTTTAGAACGTAGGCTTTGGAAGAACTAATGATATTTATTAGCTACCAAAAAATTTGCAAAATGTGCTTTGCTTACTTCTTTCTTTGCTGAATATCTTCCTAAGTCCAAGACCAATCTTTATGAAAGTTATATATGGGTTTCGGAAGAGTATTCTTTAGCAGTATGTGCGTTCAGAAATTCAGAAGTCCATAATTAACTTGTAAATAGTTAGCTCAATTTGCTGGGAAGGGACTCCAGCTTTACAGGAATTTTTGATACTAATAGCACTTATAGATACTTATTGGATACTAATAGCACTTGTCTGTTACACAATTTTAGCACAAAATTTAGCATAGTCCTGTGCAGGGTATAATTAGTGTTATTTCAAATTCTTTTCTTTTCTTTTATTCAATTTTATTTATTTTAATACAATTGTTTTAAATGCTAAACTTATTTTAATTTTTATATAGTAGTAAAATATTTAATAATATTTAGAGGCACTAGAAGACAAATTATATGCAAATTATTCAATTAAAATTAATTCTAAATTAACTTTCACAAAATGTTATCTATTAACAATCAAACTACAACTTAAGCTAATCATCAATTGTTTTGTTTTTTTTTTTGCAGGCAAGGAGATGGTTGACTACATAGCCGACTATTTGGAGAATATACGTGAGCGTCGCGTCTTTCCGGACGTGAGTCCCGGTTATATGCGTCAGCTGTTGCCGGAATCGGCGCCCGTCGAGGGTGAGCCGTGGCCAAAGATCTTTGGGGATGTGGAGAACATTGTGATGCCGGGCGTAACGCATTGGCAGTCGCCACATATGCATGGCTATTTTCCGGCATTGAACTCGATGCCATCGCTGTTGGGCGATATGCTGGCGGATGCGATCAATTGTTTGGGCTTCACCTGGGCCAGTTCGCCGGCGTGCACAGAGCTGGAGATTGTTGTAATGAATTGGCTGGGCAAGATGATTGGGCTGCCGGATGAGTTTCTGCATTTGAGCAGCACCAGCAAAGGCGGCGGTGTCCTACAGACGACGGCAAGTGAGGCAACATTGGTGTGTCTATTGGCTGGACGGACGCGTGCCATACAGCGATTCCATGAGCACAATCCGGGCTATCAGGATGCTGAGATAAATGCACGGCTTGTGGCCTATTGCTCGGATCAGGCGCATTCAAGCGTTGAGAAGGCGGCGCTCATTGGTGAGTTGTGTGTGCGGGTGTGCGTGTGTGCGTGTGTGTTGTGATTCGTAAGCAGCTTAAACCACTTCTTTCTTCTCCGTTACCCTTCCCCCGTTTGCCGGCAGGACTTGTGCGTATGCGCTATATTGAGGCTGACGAGGAGCTGGCCATGCGAGGCAAACTGTTGCGCGAGGCCATCGACGATGACATTAAGCAGGGACTCGTCCCATTCTGGGTGAGTTTCTATTATTATTATTATTATTATTATCTTGTTTGCTTCTTCTCTTGTCAAAATTAATTGGACGCCGCCGTCGTGCAATTAGACCTTGAGTGGATTTGTGGACAGCGGCAGCTGTGACTCTCTCCTGCTTGCCACTCCCCACTCCCCACGCCCCACTCCCCACTCTCCTTGCTCTCTTCTTGATTCCCTGATTCCCATCGGAGCCAATTAATAAACGTCAGCACTTGTATATTGTGTTTTAGCTTATCGCCCACATTTTAAGCGGTTTCTTTAGCCGCTTACTTAACTCTCTCGAGTATTAACTCGCTGCGTTCATTGTCTACGTCATTCGTAAACGTTTAACTGGCCGCACAGCAAGTGCTTTTTGCTCTTAAGCTAACTTTGAATACTTTTTAAAGTTTCTACGCTTTTTTGTGCATCTAAAATTCAATCTATCTCTATATCTTTCTCTATCGCTCTCTCTATCTCCTTCTATAACCCTCTCTCTTATACTTTCGCTCCTGCTCCACCTCTCTTTCTCTCCATCACATGCCGCTCTATCTCTTTCTTTATATGCTTATCTGCTTCTCTTGATTTCTCTCTCTCTCTCTCTCTCTCTCTCTCTCTCTCTGTCTCTGTCTCTGTCTCTGTCTCTCTTTCTCTCTCTCTCTCTCTGTCTCTCATTCTCTCTCTCTCTCTCTGTCTCTCACTCTCTCTCTGTCTCTCTCTCTCTCTATTTCTCTCTCTCTCTCTCTCTGTCTCTCATTCTCTCTCTCTCTCTCTCTGTCTCTCACTCTCTCTCTGTCTCTCTCTCTCTCTATTTCTCTCTCTCCCTCTATCTCTCCTACACGTTATGTCTATATGTTTCAATTATAAACGTCAACGTTTACGCATAATGCGTTTCTTCTCTACCAATTGGTTTTCTAGTTCTCTTTTATACACTATCCTCAAACGTTTTGCTGGCAATGCTGCTAAGCAAAGCTCTTGTTGAATTTCTCTTTCTTTCTCTGCACATCTCTCTTCCTCTCTTTCCACTCTCTATGTTTACAACATTCGCAAATTCTTTCTAAACTGCTCTTCTCATTCTTCCTTAAACGTTTCCTTGACAAAGCTGCCAAATAGAGCTTTTACATTTTGTGGATTCCCTTTTCTGCTTTATTCTTAGCTGCTACACTTACTGTTACTTGCTTTACTTCCTTTCCATCTCTTTTAACATAATTCTTAACCGTTTTCCAACTGATTTCCTTTTAAGCGTTCTTCTGAAATGTCTGCAATAATAATATCAAGACTCTTCTCTTGCTTTGCAGGTCTGTGCCACACTTGGCACCACGGGCAGCTGCAGCTTTGATAATCTGGATGAGGTGCGTACACACAACAATCTCAATCTCCAACTCAATTGCAATCTATAAATAATTGTTATCTCAGATTGGCGTCGTCTGTCGGGAGTACAATCTGTGGCTGCACGTGGATGCAGCGTATGCGGGCAGCGCCTTCATTTGTCCCGAGTTTCGCACCTGGCTGAGGGGCATCGAGCGTGCGGATTCGATAGCGTTCAATCCCTCCAAATGGCTGATGGTGCATTTCGATGCCACCGCCATGTGGGTGAGGGACAGCACCGCTGTGCATCGCACCTTCAATGTGGAGCCGCTGTATCTGCAGCATGAGAACTCTGGCGTTGCTGTTGACTTTATGCACTGGCAAATCCCATTGAGTCGTCGCTTTCGTTCCCTCAAAGTGTGGTTCGTCCTGCGATCCTTTGGCATCAAAGGACTGCAGCGGCATATACGTGAGGGTGTCCGTTTGGCTCAGAAATTCGAGGCACTTGTGCTGGCCGATCATCGTTTTGAGCTGCCGGCCAAGCGCCATCTAGGTCTCGTTGTGTTTCGCATACGTGGCGATAATGAGATCACCGAACGATTGCTAAAACGTTTGAATTATCGTGGCAATCAACACTGCGTACCATCCTCACTTAAAGGACAATACGTGATTCGATTTACGATCACATCGACACACACAACATTGGATGACATTGTCAAGGATTGGATGGAGATCAGGCAGGTGGCTTCTTTGGTGCTGGACGAGATGAACATCACAATTTCGAATCGCGTCTATCTCAAGGGTAAACACTGGGCCCTACCCAACTATTGATACCCTGTTTGTCTACTTTATCATTTCGTTTGTTATGTTACGTTTGATTTTAGTTTAATTTGTATTGTTGTTAATTTACTTATTGTTGTTTATGTTTTGTGCATTGTATAAAACACTTTGATCCACCCAAAATACTCGATTCTCTCTCTCTCATTTACTAGCTATCTCTCTCTCTTAACGTATATCATATATAAGGCTGAGTTACAAAAGTATCTTTGGCATGCAAATGTAGCTACATAAAGTCTATAAATTGACGTCTTTATTTTAGATAGCTTTTGTTTGCAAATCTTCTGCTTGTAAGCTGACTGACTTAGTTCAAGTATCTGTTAGATACAAATGAATCCAAGCAGAGTAAATGGGTTTACAATATGGCTTGCACATTGTCGCCTGATTTTATTTATGCGAATATTGTGGGCTCATTAGAAGCAGAATTTTCCGCGAAAAGTATCTGTAAGATACAAATGTATCTGTAATAGACAGCGCTATCTAGGCGAAGATACAAATGTATCTATACACAGCAAAGGCTTACAAAGTGTGCTTAGACATGTTTTAGGCTTACATACATTTAGTATTTCCAAGCGCATATTAATAGAAAGTATCTTAAAGATACAAATGTATCTGAACAATGTTAAAAGCCAGGCATTATAAATATTTTGAATGTATAAAAGATAATTTTTCAGCTCGTTTCTAAAGAGTGATATACTTGAAAAGTATCTGTAAGATACAAAAGTATCTATAAGATACAAAAGTATCTGCATATTAAAAGAAATTACATTAGCTATATTTTCACTATATATATTGATATTATCTATCTATATCTATTATCTCTTACTCGCCTCTTAGAAACCAAGGAGAAGAACGAATCCTTTGGCTCCAGTTTGCTGTTGTCCAACTCGCCGCTGTCGCCAAAGGTGGTCAACGGCTCCTTTGCGGCCATCTTTGATGCCGATGAGTTTCTGGCCAAGACCTATGCAGGCATACGAATTGCAGTAAGTAGAATTGTCATAAACTCCATGATGAATCGATTGATGAAACTATTGCTGATCCAACAAGCACCAGGAATCGCCATCGACGCGACGTCGAGTGCGTGGCATTCTGATGTCGGGCAAACAATTCTCGCTGGACTCGCATATGGATGTGGCTGTGGTGCGCACCACATTGGATGATAGCAGCGATCACAGCGATGGTACGAACAGCACTGTGAACTCGTATGGACGCACCACAATGCGTGACGGTGGCCAGACAGCGGTGGGTGGGCAGGCGAGCATACGGGAGGATGTGGACAATGAGGAGTCTGCCGCGGAAGGTATGAAGCAAAGGTATTGTAGTCGCCATAATTAGTTCTATTGCTAGACTTCAAATTGCTTCAAAATGCTTGAGAAGTTGAATCATTATAAGTGTTGAGTCTCAATTTATATGATTTTGATTTTGCAAAATTCACCAAATTAGAAACTGAGCTGATGCAACTGTGCCAGAGTCGTTGTCGTCGCCGCCGGAGCAGCAGTCAGACCAACTCCAACTCCACTTCACAGTCCAGCAATAGTCATAAACACAATCTCAACTACAACAACAGCAACAGTAACAACCAGAGCAACAAATACAAACTCAATCCAACGCCCGCCAATCACTTTCGACCCATTGCACTCTATACGGCTCAAACGCAATTGCAGTCACCATCACAATCCCAATCACAGTCACCATCACAGTCACAGTCACAGTCACCGTCGAGTGTCAGTCGCGATGTGACCGTCTCTGTGGACAGTTTGTTCACGCCGGTCACACATTGTGTTGTTTACCATGGCAAGCGATTTCTGGAGCCCGTTAACAGTCTCATCGACAACAGCTCCTTCACCAGCAGCATCCATCACATGCCCACGCCCATCACAACGCCCACAGAGCCGGACAGAGCACCATTGCCACGATTGCCGCTCAGCTTTGAGGATAGCGATTGGCCTGCTCGATCATTCAGTCAATTGCTGATCGAACGCTATGGCCACAGTTCGTCACAGTCGGGCGATGGCTCATCCACAGATAGCAGCAGTCTTAGCCTGGCCAGAAACGCAATTACGCCCACTCACAGTATTCTAAGTCTCAGTAGCCTCAATGAATTGGCATCACCATTGTTGGACTCCTTTGGCTCCCCATCGCAGCCTCTGCAATCGGCATTGGGTTCGTCAGCTCAGCTCAGTGATTCGGATGCGACCATTTGCTCGGCAGCCTCATCGCTGGAATCCCTATAAATATAATATAATATATATATATATATATATATATATAAATATCTATAACTGATCAAACTTTATGTAGTTGACAAATGAAATCCTTCACTGCTGTGCAATCAATAATGTTATCAATCGTCTCAGATAAACACACAAAATATATCTGTAACTCTAATACTTATTGTAATATATATATATATATATAGATATATATGCAAAACAAACAGTTAATTCTTCTTATAATAATCATATATCAAATGCTATATAGTAATTAAATCAGCTTCGCACTCTTTCTCGCTCTCTCTCACTGAATATGTAACTCTATATAAATCTATGTAAAGTCCAAATTGTACTCCTCAATGTGATTAAAGTTTCAGCGTTAAAACTAAATATTTATGGCATTGTTTTATTTTTAGTATATATATTAATTTATTTTTACTTAATTTAGTTATTTGTTTAAACTGTATTTATGCGTTTTATAATTATTAAAAATTATTTTCTTAATACTTGAAATTACTTAAGCAGCAGCTGAATTAAAAGAATTTAACCAGATCTGTCAGCTCTGCAGCTATGTGGCTAAAACTTGTTATAGAGGCGTCTTGCTGCTGCAGACAGCATATATATGACAATAGGCCAGTTAGAAGTACTATATCTTATAGCTGCCATAGGAAATATCATGCGAAAGTCAAGCTTAAGTTTGAAAAACTTTATTGTTTCTTTAGATATCTCAAGCACTGCCATGGATTGTGCAGTTGATGGTATCATTTATATGTTAATTAAATTTGGTTCAGATCGGACTACTATATCTTATAGCTGCCATAGGCAGAATCTGTTGAAATTAAATAAATATTTCATATAATTTAAACAGTTTCATGCCAGTACAATGGAACTATGATAAATTATATTTAATTAAATTATATTATTAGTCAGGCATCTAGCTGTGCTTAAAATGCTTTTAAAGTTCAAGTTCTTATTAAATATTTTAAATATATTTTGAACGCATTTTTCCAACATAAAACAAATAAATATTATGAACAATTTTACATATTTCTATTATAGTTATATTATATTATTAAATTATTATTAAAGAATATTTAGACTATCAAGAGTTCACAAACAAACATAGTAAGTTAGTTAATTTACCCGCTTAACAAAATGGAACACCCATTAAATACTCGTATTATTAAAATATTAACTAAGTAATTACGAATTGTGGCTGGTAATTTTGCAAACTTTTATCCCAATGCATTATCAAGAATTGCTTACAAGTGAAAATTTGGAATGGTTCATGGTCACGGCATCGTTATCAGATGGAAACGACAAGCCACAGCTCTTGCCAACACATGCAACCAGTTGTGTTAATACCAATAGAATAGAATAGAATATAAATAATACAATAACAATATGAAAGCCAATTGTCTAATGTTTAAAAGAAAATAAATGTATTAATATTTCACATCGAATTCAAGTTTCAACTGCCGCAATTGTTGTTGCTATTGTGGCTGTGGTATCATCATCATTGTTGGCAGTTGAAGTGTTATCCGTTTCGAGGGCATCGGAGGCAATCTTGAATCTCGTCTGCACATAGAATGTTAGCAAATAGATGATAATGAAATCATAGAAGAGTATGATTGTGGCCAATAGATAATCATTGATACGCATTTCCGCAAAGCGACCGCCAGTTATTGTTTGTGCGTGATACATGACAAACTGGCGAAAAAATCACAAGAAAAGTGTACTGAAATAACAATTAGATGCACAACAATTGAGACTTACCAATAGTATGATAATGCTAACAATCATTTGATACATGAAAAAACTATATGGGGCAGAGGTCAGCACATATAACATGAGCATGAACACCGATGTAATGAGAAAGACAAAGGATATGACAAATATAATGACAACATCCAGTGTCAGATCATGCTGTAAAGAAACAAATATATATATATATATAAAATATATACACCATAATTTGGCCAACTAACCGGTATAACGGCACCCAGCAGTATGAAAAGGAATAACAAGAGAATGCAGACGAAAAACCACATTAACATATCCGCCCAATGGGATCGAGCCACCAGCGCAAATAGTCCAATAATGGCAAACTCCACCTGCAAATGCCATGGCAAATTAAGCCCAGTTAACCTGCACTTCATCAATACATACAATGACAAACGCTAAGGCCCAGTTTAGAATGGGCATAAAGCGTGATTTCTCAAAGAATATGAAGAACATGGCCAAGGCGATGGCCAGCCCAAAGAATATAACGCTTATCCATTCATAAGTTTGAAATACTTGAGACAAATCCGAACTGAAATAAAAAAAAAAAAAAAATAAAGTGAAAACAATTCAGCAAATCAGTTAAAAGCTTAGTCCACTGTTTAAACTTACACTAGGCCCACGACCAGCCACTGGGCCACGGCCAAGAGCAGCCACAGTGTGGTTACCAAATAGACAATCATGGCGAATCTTCGTCGCGCTCTTTGATAGGACCCAATGCGTTCATCCATCCTTCTGTTTTAACTAAAAATTTGTACGTTTTTAGCTAAAAAAAAATACAATGCTAAAATAAAATTAAAATAAACTTTGGCAAGTTTAAAAAATAAATAAATAACAAATTTATTTTTTACAATCGTTTTATTTTGAAGTGCAACGTGTGAAACAAAGCAAGTTTGATGAGTTAATAGCACAACTATAACAACTGCAAGAAATATGTTTATATGTTAAAAAAGGAAAAACTATAATAAATTAAATTTGCAGTAAAGCGCAAAACTCAAATGAACTTAATCTTATTTAGATTAATATTATTTATTAATTAGTAAAGTACTTTTTTTTTAACTATTTACACTGTCGAATGTGTTGCATTGTTTTGGGAGGCACAGCTACAAACAAAGTTGGCATTTGCCTATGTGCTTATATTTTATTTAAATTTTTGTTTAAAATCAACAAGTCTTTACCAATGGATGCAGCCGGAGATAGCGATCGCGATCGCATTGACCATGAAAAGAAATTGTCGAAAATATTGTTAAGAAAAACGTATAAAGTGACAATTATAATGCTGCTAATTGGTCAGCTTCAGGTGTCCATTGTTATGGAAATGTAAGTATTTTTCACATATATTTAAACACATTATCTATTGTTTAATTGTTTACACAATATTTTCGGCAAGTAATGCGCTCAAGAGCTTTCTGGGTAGACACTACTATGTCAGTCTGGTGCAGTTCTTCATGAGTTTCATATCCATACAGCTCTATGTATTCTTTTATCACATTATCGTACGCACATCGACATGGAAACGCATTTTAGCCGGCATTTGGACGGTAAATCATTTGAAATATATTATATTTACTCTTTGATATTGTTGTTCATTCATTTGCAGTTCGAGGTGAACACCATTTCCATTATGAAACCCGCCAGAAAGGCGCCATACACTTGCCTTCTTATCTCCTGGATTCTAACCTTCTCTATCATGGCCTTAAGCGTCGCCTATGGCAATCTCGCGGTTAAGCATCGATATGGACTCTTTGTAAGTATGTTTACTTACTCATATTTTCATATTTTTCTATTATTTTCTATGTTTTCCGCATTTTCCACAGGTCTCACGCCACAATGTTATACGCTGGAGTGAGCGTCTCTTTGTCCTGACCAGCTTTGGCATCATTGTCTGCTCTGAAATGCGTCGTGCTTCCATTGAATTTCCCACACTCTTTGTCTACAGCATGATGTCGAATGTTGTAAGGACCCCGCATAGACATATAGCACTTGCTGCTTGTTTAGAAGCTTCATAAAAGCACATGAAAGCTTCCAGTTTGAGTATGCTAAAAGAAAATCTTAACAATCAGTTGAATTTAGCACTAATTAAAGTGATTAAAGCTTGCTTGAAGCTTTAATGTGCTTTAAGTCACTGGAAACTTCTTAATAAGAGCCTTAACTACTTCATAAAAGCAGCATAAAAGAAGCTTTCATAGCTTCCAGTTTGATTATGCTGAAAGATAATCTTAACGTTCAATTGAATTTAGCATTAATTAAAGTGATTAAAGCTTGCTTGAAGCTTTCAGACACTGGAAGCTTCTTAATAAGAGCCTTGACAGCTTACTCGTGCTTTCAAAGCACTGCACTCCAAGTTGTAACGCAATTGTAACTATTTCTTGAAAGTATTTCAAGCTGAAAAGTGCTTTCAAAGCTCAATCTTTAAGTCAGCTTTCAGCTTCAATGTGCTTTCTGTCACCGTAAGCTTTCTACGCAAATTATTCTCATCTTTAAGGCCAACTACTTGAAGCTTTTAATGTGCTCTCAAAGCTTTGTGTGCAGCTACTCTGGCCTTCACTTATGCACTCAGACAGTTAAAGCTTTCATGTGCTTTCTGAAGCTCTCTGTCAGCCAAGTGTTATATGCTTGTTAAATATGCATCCCCATTTACAGTTTGTGATAATATTTGCCGCCTCGATACGCAAGCCCAACTTCTATCATCTGGATGCCATCGGGGATCACATACTGATTGGCCAGCTGTATTATCTCAACTTCTATGCACTCTACATGGGCTACGTATGGACAATGACATCTGGTATCGAATTGACTAATGCAAATTTCGAGATAATTTGAATTGTAGTTGTAAAATTGAAATTGCAACGGCCACGGCATGTGGCAGGGTTGCGTGGCGTCTGCGTTGCCTCGGCGCATGTGCACAAACAGCTGTTTCACACACACAGAAACAAACACACATACATACATACATGCACACACTGTTACTGCGTTATTAACTCCTCCTGCACTTCAGTTTGCCCAGTTAAAAGGGCCACAGCTCCCCAAATGTTTAGGCCGAGAAAACTTACGTCACAGTTTAGTTTGTGTGTTCGGTTCAAAGACTTCAGCTCGTTTTGTCGTTTGCGCATTTGAAAATCGATAAGAAACCAGAAAGTTTTCCCCCATTTATCTCACAAATGTGCAACAAAGTAATATGTAAATAATAATAACAATTATGTTTGTCGTTTTCAAGTTTTTCTACAAAAATAATGTTCGCATTTCGTTGTGGCAAACGTACGTTGCACTTAACATTTAGTTTAACACCGATGAAAAACGTTTATAACAAAATTACATGCCATTTTATATAAAGTATAAAGTAGATAATGTTCCACATAAATATAAATAATTTATAGAACAATGTGTATATAGTTGTGTGTGCGTGTGTATATATATATATATATATGTGTGTGTTAACTGCAAAAGCAAAACCTTTTCACACACACACACATTGACATTTCAAATGCCACATTATTATTATTATTATTATTGTTTTTTATCGATTTGTTGCTGCGTTTACAATACATATATAAATATATATACTTGAAAATAATGTTTGTTTAACATTCAAGTTGATTATCAATAATATTACAATCTGTTTAAGTGTTAATACATAATTTTAGACACAGTTTCCATACATTTTTTTTTGCATTTTGCATTTCGCATTTTTCTTTTTCTTTTCCTTTTTTTTTTTTTGTTTGTTTGTTTGCGCATAAGGCCAATACGAAGGCAACAGAGTTGTTATTTCCCATTTTCCAGTTTTTCCCTCCTGTTGTTGTTGTTGTTGAATGTTGTTGTTTTACCGTTTCTTTAGCTTTGTGGGCGTGACGAAGTGGGGCGTCTTACGTGCCATGATCAGCGGTTTTGGTGCTGTTGTCGCTCGATGGCAAGGCACATACTGTAAAAAGTAACAACAACAAGAAAATGTGATTAGCTTCAATACTTCTGGGGTTAAGAGCCCTGGCTCACCTCACTCACATATTTACAAGTTATAAAACATAATTATCTTGCTGCTAACTTGGCTCATAAGCAAATTAGCACATAGAACACGCAACGCAAGTTTTTTTTACCTTTTTCTTAAACTACAAGTTTAAAGTTGTATAGCATTTTCGTTAAATATTAATACACACATACACACATATATATATAGAGATATATATGTGTGTGTGTGTGTCTGTGTGGTAGTAGCTGCCTTAGAATTATGCTGTATGCTGTAAGCTCAACAAGTTGCCTTGTTGCATGTTTATCTATGTGTTTGTCTGGTTTTGATCAATTGTATATCGAGACTGTAAGTAGAGAAAAAAAAAGAAAAAACAAATGTTGACAGTTTGTTTGTCATCAGTTAACATTGCCAATCGATCAGTCGTGTGTGTGTGTGTGTGTGTGTATACAATTGTGTGTGTTAGTCAATTGGCCAGACTAAAACCAAGTGACGTTAACCGACACCCAAAAACCGCAAAAGACGAACAAAACACAATAAGTAGAGGCGACGCGTCATGCGCGTCTTATCAACAAGTTGGTTGCTTAAACTAAACGTATGTGTGTGTGTGTGTGTGTACTAATAAATATGTGAGAGTGTGTGCCTGTGTGTGTGTGTGTATTTAAGACTAAACCGTGTATGTTTTTGCCAAGAAAAACTTGTTGAACTTTGTATAAATTTACTTTAAACGAATTAGTTTCTGCAATTAAAATTTGTTTCACTAAATAAGAACTAAATATTCTATCAAAAAACAACTTAAACTAATTTAAATTAAAATTAAATAACTCTTGCAGTGCTTTAGTAATTAAAGATAATAATTAAACTACTCGAAATTAGTTAAATATTTTTTTTATAAAAAAAAAAAACTAAACTGTAATTAAAGTTAATTATTGTTAAATGTTTTAGTAATTAAATTGCATTACACCGCTTAATGAACTTTTTAACTTGTTAACCAAATATGAAGCAACGTATTAGTTGAATTGCAATAATTACAATTAAAGTAATTGTAATTAAACATTGCTATAAATGATGTAAATGTGATTATTTGTGTGTGTGTGCTGAACTTAAAACAAGGCCAAGCTAACCGCAACCATAAAATAGCAGAGCTGTCATTATAATTTTTTACATTTAATTACCTTCCAAGTAATTAAATGGTAATTGAGTAATTCAAAGTAATTACAGCTTCAATATAGCAAGCATTATGCCCCAAAAAGCATGCCAGAGTCGTGGCTTTTAATCAGCTGCAGTCTTACCTATGATAATGATGAGCAAGATGACAGCGATGACGCCCAGTATGATCATCATCTTCATGTTGGCCCACCATTGTTTGCGCTTTAGTTTGCCGGCCTGTTGCTCGAACTGTGAGGCGCCCTGCTCCAATTGATCGGCACGTTCACCCAGTTCCGACAATTTCTGGTCACGTTCGAGGACCTTCTCGACATTGACACGCATTATGCCAACGACTTCGTCCACCTTGGCCTGTGTCTGCTGCAGACGCTTCTGTGCGGCATTGTTGTTGCTGTTGTTCAGTTCGTGGGAGTAGTTGTTGTTTGAGGGCGGTGGCGGAAGTATGGGAAAACTATATAATATTATATATGTATGTGACGGAAATGATGGAGAGCGCACAACTAACGCATGAATGCAATCAGAATGTGTACAATCAAGTGAATCATTTAAATTAATTGATTACGATTCAATGACGTCACATCAGGATTTCTGTTGCATTTATGCGTTAAAACAGGAGGCGACACTTACTCATTATTGGAACCGGAAGGTGCAGGCGCTTCGTTGTTCTCCATCGTTGTGTGTTGATTGTATATATAGCTGAAATAGTCGAATCAGACTTTGTTACAAAGAACACGCATTGTTTAAACACCAAACAAATGTATACATTTGGAAATACGGAATTTCACTTCAATAAAGTGTATTTACAATGCAAGTGCACGGTACAAGTTGCGATTAATTACGTTGAAATTAACACAAAACACAGAAAGAAAAGTACATCTTATCTATGCAATATTGCTTAGTGAATCATCAATTCCCGAACTTGGACTAGGCACACAAAAATAGAGATGAGCGTTAATCTACAAAAACAGTGACTGTACACCCTGAGTACGGCAACTGCCGCTTTGAACTATAGCATTAGCAAAATAACAATGCATATCTACTACTACCTACTCTCCCCTATAATTATATATTCTCAGCTTTTTATTTATTGCTCCCCATTCCCTTCACTCGCTCTCCTGATCAATTTAAACAGTGACTCTTCACACTGACTGTGACAAAAATGCCAGCTCCAGCGGCACCAATATAAAAAAAAATGACTTGTTGCTCGCCCAATTCGCAGCCGCCTGCCAACGCACAATATTTACATTGTGTTTTCGACCTCGTCCTATTTACCAACACAACTACTCACCTGGGAAATGTTTATTTTACGATTAATTTGTATATTTTAATGCTGTATGATTATTTTCTGCTTTGCTTTGCTTTTCAATTTTCTTTTGCTTTTGATTGAAAATGTCAGTAGCGCAACGTTGTTATTTTGAGTTGTCGCTAGAGTTGGAAAAGATATCGATACATCGATGACTTTACATTGAGTTGTGGTTTCGTTTAGAGCCAGTTCAATTGAGTGAACTTGCTCAAAATGGTTAGGTTTACATGAGTTATTTATGTTACTCTTATGTTGAATAGAATTTCTGATCAAATTCTTTTTTCTTATAATTTCCTGTAGTATTAAAATTCCATTGTGTATCTGAGCACAATGTTTATTTTATTAGTTTATACCTTGTCGCAAGTTAGTAATTAAAATCATATCAACAGTGTTATATGTCTACATTTTATATAACATTGACGGCCAACTGTTGATGCAAATGTATCGCACTGTTAAATGTTATCGATTTGTTGTATGGCAACGCCTGCAGCGACAGTCTGGCAGCCCTTTACATAACTTGGCGGCCAGTTAAAATTTTCTTATTGTGTTGCAGCAATAAATAACAAACATAATATGGAAAATGCATAATTCGCTGGCCTCGAGGTTGCTGGTGCGACTTTTGTTGCTGTTTGCACTAGTAACTGTTATATCCATAGCCATACTGACAAAATGGGGCTTCGATGAGCTGACGTCCCAAACCGACAAGGATTCCCATGCAAATCCCAGTGAATCAAATGGATATAATTATATATTAAGTGCACGGGATGCACAAATTGAGCGCCTGAAGCATGAAGTGTTGACGCTGCGTGCACAGCTTGTGTTATTACAAAATAATCGGAGCGGTAACAATGGAATGCCGGGCAAGTTGCCACTGCCGTTGCCATTGCCTGCAATTGGAGTCTCCTCCTCCTCCAGCGGCAACAGCAGCCAAGGCAGCGTGCCAGGTACACAGCTGCACCAACAACAGACATCCGATACAACAGTTGCCTCGCTGACGCATCATTATGACTGCAGCAGCTACATACGCAAACAGGTGGGCGCCGCTGAAATTCTTCATGGTTTGCCACTGAACAATGAGTATGAGATGATGCCCTTCAATCACTTCACCTTCACGCGTGTCTATCCCATTGACCTTGGCCTGGGCAAGCGTGTGGTGGAGAAGCCCATTGGATACAGACGTCGCGATCTCTTGGAAGCGGTCAACAAAGCATTGGAGAGCCTCAATCGCAATCACACGGCACGCGCCCGTGCCAAGGGACTCACAACAACGGATGTGGGAAAGTATACGTTGGATGACTTTGTTGAGGGCATCTATCGCACGGAACCGACAACTGGCAGCCAATACGAACTGTATTTCCAGAGCATAAAGCATCAGACGAATGTGGTGCGAAAGGCGTTAATAATGCGACCATTTGCACCACTGCAGACGGTGCAATTATCCGAGGTGCCAAGCAGCCCCATCATACATGTGATACTGCCACTTGCTGGACGCCTGCGCAGCTTTCGCAGCTTCATCCAAATGTTTCAACAACTGTCGGATCAACGCTTGCAACTGATTGTCGTTTACTTTGGAGAAAGTGGAATCAAGGAGGCGCAAGAGATTGCAACGAGTTCGGAGCGTGTACAGTTATTGGCACTAAATGAAACATTTAGCAGAGGTGGGTAACCAACTAACCAATGACGTCACATATTAACAAATTGTCTTGCAGCCAAGGCTTTGCGTCTGGGAGCCGAGCATCTGCAGTCGAAGGAGTCCAAATCTACGCAGGATACGCTGCTCTTCATGTGCGACGTGGACATTGTGTTTACGGTTAAATTTCTCGAACGTTGTCGCTGGAATGCCTCGCCAGGCAAGAAGGTAATTCATTAGAAGCCAAGAGAACTCAATTAACGTACTATTCTCTTTCCTGCTTAGGTTTATTATCCCGTTGTGTTCAGTCTATACAATCCCCATGTGGTGTACACCTTGCAGGGCAAACAGTTGCCCAGCGAGGAGGAGCAGCTGGTCATCTCTAGAGACACGGGCTTTTGGCGTGACTTTGGCTATGGCATGACGTGTCAATATCGCTCGGATTTCCTGCAAATACGCGGCTTTGACGAAGAAATCGTTGGCTGGGGCGGCGAGGATGTGATGCTCTATCGCAAATATGTGCGTTCTAAAATCAAAATCATACGCGCCACAGATCCGGGCATCTTTCATCGCTGGCACACAAAGGTGAGGCATTGCCAAGGTGCAGTTCCAACTGCAAACTGATGGCCCCAATTCCCTTTACAGATCTGCACCAGTTCTCTAAGTGCGGATCAATACCGGGCCTGCATACGATCGCGTGCTCTAAATGAGGCCTCCCATGCCCAGTTGGGTTTTCTGGCATTTCAGGACGAGATTGCCGCTGCGAGTGCATCCATGTCGTTGGGACAGACGCATACATGATATCGCATTGGTATCAGTGTACTTGGCCTTCTGCTTGCGATACTCAGCCACAATGTGACAATAACTTGTATTTAGAGTCAATCGTTGAACTATGTAGCATAAATTGTTAAAATCTCTTTGTTTGTCCAACACTTTGAGAGCCTAGATACTTAAACCTATGACAAATTGTTCTTCCATGAAGCAAACTAGATGCAATCTTCAACAATAAACATAACATAACAATTACAATCTAAAACTATACATAAATATATATAGCATATATATAACATATTGTATCATACGAAACTTACATTAAACAGCGTCTGTTCGCATTAGATAAACAAAATTAAATCGTTTAATTAAACTTGTCGCCGTTTGTTATGGTTTTGGATCTGTAGACTTGGATGCCAACGACCTCCAGGCGGGGTTCACTGCGCATGCAGACGCTGAAGACAAAGATGATGACGCAGGAATAACCACACAACTTATCACTCTACCGTAAAGTTCACATATGTTACTCTTCTGTAAGGGTATTGTGACTGTAGCATGAGCTTTGTTAGGCTGAGGAATTTTATAGTTATAGATAGATATAGATAGAATTAGAGATAGAGCTAGAGATATAGTTAGCGAGAGTTTTATAGTTAGAGATAGAGATAGAGAAAGAGATATAGAAACAACTCAAAGGGTATACAAAGATCGTCACATATCTTAGCTTGCAACTATTAAAATTAGTTTGCTAAATTCACAAAGATAAACCCTTTTCATGGTCACGGTCTTGGATTATGTAAACTCAAGTTGTTCGTAGGCAATTAACAATGTCAATTTCACGCCATTAATCCACAATAAACTAGACGATATATCCCGCTGTTCTGACTCATAGTTAAGATCAGGCGCCACTCCAATTTAGAATAAAAAAAGAACTGAAGATTAATCGAAAACAATGTCGACAGTTCAAAGGAATTCGCTTGAGCATTACGCAATCGCAATGGCTGCATAATTAGCCAGTGTCGTTGAGGTGTGTATCAGATTAAAGGCAGCAAGGCAGCACAAATAATGACAGGTCTCTCTCAGCAAAACATCCTCCCGACATTCGCAGAATGCCAAACTGACCATGAAAATCTCACAAAAATGGAGCGTCTCTTCTGTTGTTGTTGTGGTTGGGGAACTATAACCAAGGTGTTGCAGGTGAAGTGACAAAACGACGCCCAAACCAAATGCCACACACGCACACACAGAAATACACGCCAGCAGTGCCACACCCCCACCTACCTGCCGCCGTTCCAGCCAACTTTGACCCCTCTCAGGTCTGTCGGGCTGATCTCGCGCTTCAGTGCGTCTCTCTATGTCAGCTTTTCGGTTCTACAAAAACAAAAACAAAAACAAAAAACGCGCTCCAACAATTTCAAATAAATACCTCTGCCCCAGAGCTAGACAACACATTCGTGATTTCAATTCTGTTGCCAGCGACACGTCGAGCCAACATTTCTAAACAATTTTTAAGGATTTGCGAACTCCCACTTCGTAGTGCTAAGCACAGTTCAAAGGGGCACAACACGTGCCTGCAACAAGTTTGGTGCAAGTGATATTTGACACAAGTGTAACGACAAACAAAATGCATATCATACAATTGGTGAGTTACAGTGAATTATATGGAGAATCATTGAGTAACTGTCAAAGTAAAATTTCTAAATCTAAAATGAATATGAAAGTTTATGGAATGAGTTTAAAAATACATTTTAAATGTTTATATAAAGTGTAAAGTTAGACAAAATAAGATAAGAAAATGTTACACTATATCAAGAGAGAGAGGAAGAGAGAGAGAGAGAGAGAAAGAGAGAAAGAGAGAGTGAAAGGTAAGACAGATACAACTGGAATAGAAGCAGCTAAAATTTGAGTTTCATTATAAACATAACTATGACAGGTTAATTAAAGTAACTTAAAAGAAATTGTTGAATATTTATAAAGACAATTCTACAATATAAATTTAAATGTATTTACAAAAGAAGTTTCAGCAGAAAAAGATAGATATACCATATTGAGAAATGGAAAGAAAGAGAGAACTAAAATATTCTTAGTTTGGGGAACAAATATATAAGCAAACTGACTGTATGAAAGATTATATATTACATATTAGATAGATAGATTTCTAATGAATTTAGACTAATTATTTAAGAAAAGAAAATTAAAATATTAAATTATATATAATTATATAAAGCTATCGGCTTTGTTGCTCTGTTTAAAACTGCTATTGAATCTTAGAATAAATTTAAAGATACAATAATTAAAAATAATATATATATATATAATAATATAATATAAAATAAAATATATATAATTATTATATATATATGTTGAGTTGGGGTAAATAATTTATAGGGTATTCAAAAGTATATTTCATTATAATAACAATGGCATATAAAAAAGTGATCGATATATATTTGAAGTATAAAGTAAAACTTTGTTATAGCGAAGCTTAGCTTAATTCTAATGATAAGATTACAGTCTTTATATGCTGTATTATCTTGATAAAGCTAGAACAGTCTTAGAGACGTAACTCTAAAATCTTTTGCTTAATATAGAGCTGAGCTTTGCTATAAAGAAGTTTAACTGTGGACTTTAAATTTATATAACTTGCATATCAAGTTGAATTTACTAAGCTATATATTCACTTACAGGTGATCTTAATTGATCAGTTTCGTAAGCCTTAAAGATATATTTTTATATTATATATTGCTTATATTTATTTAGATGTAATATGCTAAACTTTCTATGGGTTGTAGAGCAGCTTTGCTGTTGATGAAATTAACAACATGTTAACATTTTCAACATTCTTAAAATACCTTATTAAAGAAGCGCTTAGTAAACTTATGAAATATAATAAAAAGTAATAATAAACTTAAGTCTACTCTATAACTAAGTAATAATAACTTAAGTCTACTCTACACTCTGCTATCTAGAAAGTATCTCGATAAACCGAAATAGCTTCACTATCTAGCTGCCAAATCGCTGACCTACCCCTAGAGTATTAATAATTATTGAAATTCATAGGCGTAACTGTTGCTTTATGATGTAATTATGCTACACAATGATTAGAATACATCTAATATTACGTAAATGACAAAAAAAAATAAACTCCCAAAATTCGTTTGCATAATTCGAACTGAAATTTTTGTGATGCCAACGACCGTTGGAAGTTTTTACAGAAATTTGAACATTGCTCTGCATTTGGATTTTATTCATTTATGATTATTTGAAAATATAATTATTTTAATAAAGTGGGCACACAAGTCACGAGCTGGGAGATCCACACACAGAGATTGGTGGTGCTGTGGTTCATTTTGGGCCAGTGTCGAACCCCAGAGCGGAAGTTGTTCCTGACTGCTTGGCTAACAAAGCGTGGCGGCGAGCTCACCACATTCATGATTAACTCTTGTGTTTCTATCTATCTCTATCTCTCTCTCTCTCTCTCGCTCTCTCTCTCCCTCTTTCTCTCTCTCTTTCTCTAGTGGGGGGGGGTCACATATGTGGCCGGAGTTTTGGTTTCATAGCGAGCTTTATGCGTCCAAATCCGCGGGCCATGAATGAAAGCCAAATGATGTCAATGCTACTTTATGCATATGAATATGAGTTTATTTTAGTTAAAGTTTTTTGTTTTGTTTTGAACAATTTTTTATTGCTTTTGTTATTGTTGTTGTGCAAGCAAATGAATTGAATGAAATGAACGAAGTGTTGATCGCCATTTGAGCCCTAATCTATGCTATATTATTGCACAATCGAATATTGTTGTTGTTTGGTTGGTTAGAAGTGTGGGGGGCTTGGGGTGGGTAGGGGCACTCAACATTGATCATATTTCACGCTCGCTGACGCCGAGTGTCCATTTTTAATGATGATAATGACGCTGCTGATGATTTCTACACATGGCTTTGTATTTCGACCAAAAGCTTTAATACTTTTCTCAATTATGATTGGAGGCTGTTTGTGTGTGTGTGTGTTAGTGTACCTGTGTGTATGTGTGTGTCTGTCTGTGTGTGTTAGGGCTTTGGCCCAGTTGATCGTTGTACTGTGAAATCTATCCATAAACAATCAGCTAATGATCATGCAACTTATCCAACTCATAGCTAACTCTCTGCTCTGCTCTGCTCTTCTCTGCTCTCCTCTCTCTTTAATTTACTACTCTTTTGTTTTGCAGCTCATCTGCCTGGCTGTTGTCTGTGTCCAGGGTGGTGCTGTCCAGGGCCCGGAGGCGCGCAGTGCCACGCCCACGGACAGCCGTGAGAAGCCCTTAACTGCCTCGGCCGGCATCTTGGATTCGGTTCTGCGCGGCAATGGCAAGAGTCGCCAGTCGCGCTGTGTGCGCTGCTATGAGGATCGTTATTATGGTACAGGCAGTGATCGCTATGGTGGCTATTCGAGTCGTGCTGCTGAAGATCCTCGCAGCTCTTGGTACTATTCCTATGATCGTTATGATGATCGCGGCAGCGGCAGCGGCGGTCGTGATCGTGATCGCGATCGTGACTATGATCGTTACTATGGCCGTGATGATCGTTACACGCCGCGCACCTACGATCGCTACGAGGGACGGGGCTATGATGATTACAGAAGAGGATCAACCTATGATCGCGGCTCTAGTGCTGCCTCTGGCTATGGTTACTCGGGTTACGCTGGCTACGACAACAGAGATCGTTACTATGCTGATCGTTACAGTGACAGTTCACGGGGTGAGTGAAGTGGATGAGTATAACTATCAACTGAGATATGCATATATATCTTTGCATCTTCTTTGCCTTGCAGATCGCTATTATGATCGCTCACGTGGCGGCTACAACTATGACAAGTATGATCCGTATGATCGCTACTATTCAAGGTATGATTTTCGCAACTATCGTCCATGGGATGAGACCTACAGGTATCGCTATCCTGCTACTTAATTACTTTTTAATTAATTACTTAATTATTCGATAAAGCTTTTGTTTTTCGCTGTTTCTCTCTGTGTGTGTGTAAAACTGTTGTTATTTTTAACGCTCTTGCTCTTTACTTGCATACAACCACAACAACAACAACAACAACAACATTACAACAACAACAACTATAACAACAACTACAACTATAACAACAACTATAACAACAACAACACACACATAAAAATATACAACATAACAACATGAACTCTGGATACTGTACGCGCTATAAAAAAACGAAACTCGCACCACTTCACCCACTGTACTGTCCTTTCAACCACTTTCAACAAACTGCACGAACAAAACGCACCCACGATTGCCTGCACACGATTGCCTCAACGCCTCCAGAGGACAGTCGGGCTTCGATAATTCGGGGCGTGGCTATTACTTTGCCGGCGATGACGATGACAGTCGCTCCAGTTCGCATCCGTTCTATGATCGCGAACGCGTTCAATCGCATTCCTCTGCCGCCTCCCCAGCCTACCCAGCCTCACCGTGCGGCCATCTGATCAGCAACTGTCCGTATGGGGATCGTGGCACAAAGGTATCCTCCATGGCCATTGGCAGTGATGGCTATCGTGGCGGTCATACGAGTGTCATGGGAGACATGGGCAAGCCGAATGGCCAGAGCAGCTGGACGTATCTGGGGGAACAGGATAAGCCGAGCAGCAGCGGTGGTGGCAGCAATGGTGGTGGCAACAGTGCTGCGGGTGTTGCGGGCAGCGCAAGTGGTGGCAGCGCTGGTGGAGGTGGTGGCGGTGGCAGCGGTCGGGACAGAGATAGAGAGCGTGATGCACAGAGGTAAGTTGCAGTGGGTGCTGTTTGCCGGTGTAGCGATGCCACTGGCAACATGCCACTTGCCACATGCCACAGGCCACATGCCACAGGCCACATTCCACATACACACACATACACTCACACAAGTTCTTGCAACAAATTGAAAGGAGTCTCTGTCTTAACGCTTTGCTATTGAAGCTACAGGGAATTGTTAAAATCATTAAGATAGGCTTGCTCTCTTGTCGCCCCTTGTAGCTCTTCCTATGGTGGCCGACCACGTCCTCTAGGCGGCAGTTATCTGTTCGATCGGGACAGCAATGCCGTTGCAGAGAGTCCCAGCGATGCCGCTAACACAACTGGTGATGGTCCTGGTGATGGTAGCCACAAAATGCCAGCAGCTGCGGCCCAAACGGCGCCTGCCCCCAACGAATCCCAGCTGAATGACAAGGAGAAGTCAATGCAGTGACATGGAAGATGTTGCCCCACCGCAATCGCAATCGCAATCGTAGCCGCAGCTGAAGCAGCCTCCTAGGCGTGGCTTTAACTTAATAACTTTTATTTATGTCTAATTCCTAAGCTAAACTTATATAAATATTTATGTGTGGCACGCCGAAGCGAATTTGCTCAATAAACAATTCAAAAGGATTCTCAATACAACATACCCAACATTCATAGCATTCCCAGCGAAACAATTCATAAATCATATTGGAAGTACAGTTTATTATTTAATAGGTTATTATATTAATAGGTTTTTAATTATTGTTTCTTGTCAGCGCTGAACATACAAAACTTATTGAATAATTTCAAAAAGCGCTCAGTTTCATGGAAAATTAAGGAATTTCCATATTTATTTAATGAGCAAATATTTCAAATAATACAACAAAAAATAAAATGAATAAAATAATGAATTAAATATTAATAAATTAAATAAAATATTTAGAGCAATAAAATCATCAAGCTTTAAAAATAAATAAAGCTTTAAAAATAAATTAAAGCAAATGTTTGAAATAATAAAGCATTAAATAAAATTAATAAAAATGATCAAATTAAAGTGAAAACTATATTAAAATACATTAAAATGTAATAAATAATAAAATAAATGAATATAAAATAAACTCAATCAAATAAATACAAATAAATGTAATTTAATAAAAATAAATTATAAAATACAATAAACAATAAATAAACATAACGAAATGAAGAAATTAAAGAAAATAATAAGAAGAATTATAATAAGAAAATAAATGAAAATCTTAAGTACAACAAAAAATATATGAATTTAATAAATTAATTTATTAAATAAATAATCCTTGACTAGTAAAAAATAAAATAAATAAGGATAAGGGAAAAGTATACATTAAATATAAAAAATAATGAAAATATATAAGAAATAATAAAATAATCAATTCAAATAGTTTATTTAATGTGAGACAAAATTTAAGAACATTAGGAAATTAAATAAAATAAAATAAATAAAATTGAATAGAAAAACAGTAAATAATTGTTAAAATAAAATAAAATAAAAGAAATTCTATTCAATATAAATATGAAATTCAAATAAACAAAATTATAAATATTTAAAACAAATTAAATTGAGAAATAAAATAAAAATATTAAATAAAATATAAACAAAAAATTTACTAAATAAATAAAACATAATAAATATATTCAATAAATAATAATAAAATATATAAAAAAGACACAAAATAAATATTAAAAAATAAATAACTTACCCAAAAATGTAAGGAAACCAAATTGGAAAACGTAAAATAGAAAATGGAAAATGGAACGAAGAAATAGAAACATCAAATCATAAATGTAAATGAAAAAAAAAACACAAATGAAAATGAAAATTGTATGGAAATGGAAGAACAAAATCTTTTGAAATGCAAAACTAATTGTTTTTTAAACTTAAATAATTAACAAATACATTTTCTTTTGTAACAAAAACACGCCTGCTATTGGCAATATACATCGTTAAAAATTTCGCGATTTTATAATTCGAATTCCTTAAGGTTTTTCTACTTATTATTTTTTTTTTTTTTTTTTTTTTTTTTTGTGGAAACTTTCAACAAGGATATTGTTAGACCAACAAATTTATAGCTTTATAACGAAAGTTAACAGAAATAAAAAACTGCAATCGAAACTGAAAAAATCAAACCGAAAAGGCACAAAAAAAATGAATTGGAAGTCGTTGCGGGCTCAAGTGGTTGTCTGTTCGATGTTGTTGATAAGATAAACTTATTGTAGTTTCAGTATTGCCCATAGTTACTCGTAGAAGATCCATAGACATAGATGACTCAATAATGAGATGTTTAAGTGAGTCAAGCATGTTGTTGAGTGAGTTATTTTGTTTTATAAAGATAATTGTTTCTTTAGTTTGGAGTTAAGTTGTTGGAGTGAATGTGTTCAATTCTTTAAGTTTCTTCAATTGAGCTGAGGCTGTAAAATTACGGCTGTTATTTGTATACCAAGCTTAGGTATTACTTTAAGCATACTTACGTGTACTTGTATGTTTTTTAAAAATATTTATAAATTATATTCAACTGTACTTAGCAATGCTAGCCGCCACCTTGAACTGGTGACGGCTCAGCTGCCTGTTGAATTCGTTTTGTATTTGAATTCAAAACTTCTTTTTATGCTGTTCTGCACTTTGTAAGACTCCAAACTGAACTGTGCTGCATCGTTGATCTGCCGGACTATTTATAGGTCTGCGAAAACCCACCACCAATTGATGATAATGTTCTAGGGACAGTTGAGCCACAATCGGCACAACAATTGAAAAAAAAAATACTTTCGCATGAAAAACTGGAAAACGCAGGCGTGCCCTTGCTATCCGATTGCCATTCCCCGTTCCCATTCCCCATACCCAATTCCCTATTCTCGATTCTCGATGCTCGATGCTTGTTTCCCCTTTTGCTGGTGGTCTGCGTGCCTTTGGGTCATAACAACAGAGGAGGGTTCAAGATATACGAGCTCATGAGTATTGAAATGGAATGCTTTATGCTGGTATGCGTGTGTGTTTGTGATCCCAAGAGTTGTTAGGTTGCTGGTGGTGGTGGTGGTTAAATGCCACCACCGCCAACATGGTAAGATCTATGGGAATGGTTAATTGTTAATGTGGTGTATGGGAAACAACCAGTTGATATACATATAAATGTGGAGTGCATATTAATCAGTCAAGATTTGTTACTACTTGCCCAACTTCCTTGAACTCCTGCGGAACTGATCTCCCCATATTTACAAAGACTTTCTCACGGTTGCTAAGGGAGATTTACGTGGTTTTTCACACAGTTCCCTTTATGTTTTTTTTTTTTTTTTTTTGGGGTGAGATTATAGCGACTGCGACAGACAGTTGGCTACTGGTGGGCAGCCTCGACTGACAATTATGCTGGTTGGCATTGAATGGCACAGTTAACGAGCAGCTACTGCTAAAATGCGGGCACCGAGGAAGCAGCGGAGTGGGTAGACTGTAGAGGCAGCTGCCAGCAAGCAATCAATACACTCAGGTAATGCCAAATTAACTATTAACTTTACGCACTCAATCACAGTCCATTGAGTCTATCCAACTGCTGATAACAGTGCTCTTATCACACTTGACTGTCACAACTGATAACACAATCGACTCCACATTGACACTCTCGTTCAATGCACCGCTAAGCAGTTCTCACCTGGCTCTCGAGTGGTTCAAGTCATGTCCAAGAATGTTTCGCCTCTGGTATCGCCCCAAGTTAAAGCATTTTCTGTGTATTTTGCTATTCATCTATTTCTTCATACTAATCGAGCATTCATTTTTGCGTGTGAGTGTCTTAAAAGCTTTATTCAATTCATTTCTCCTCTCTCTGTCGGTTTTTCCTGCTCTTTAACTATGCCAACATATTGTCATATTTGAGTGAAAAGCTGAATAGCTGTAGCATGTTTAATGAAATGAAAAATTAATTCAAATGAATCATTTGAATGGAAAATTAAAGAAAATGATATTGAAACGTTGGAAAATGCGTGAAGAACGTTTTGTGTGTTTACTTATTGACGAAGTGACCCAAAAGTGGCTACTGCACAGTGGTGCAAGTGTGGGGTAAAAATGTGTGAAGAAATAATTAAAACATGCTTAACTAATATGTAGAACTTGAAACTACAATTAAAAATAAAGAAATATATAAAATTTAATCATTAAATAAATATAAAAAGAATAATAAGTAAATACATTTTATTTAAAAAAAATATATATATATATAAATAAAAAAAAAAAAATATAATAAAAATAAAGAAATACATAAAATTTAATCATTAAATAAATATAAAAAGAATAATAAGTTAATACATTTTATTTTAAAAATAATAATTTAAAAAAATAAATATAAAAAAAAAATAAATAAATAAATATAATAAAAATATTTAAAAATAAAGTACAATGAATTCATGTAAATATTGAAAAAAAAATACTTTGGAACTATTTAAAAATATAATAATAATAATAGCAACTTTTTTATTTAAATAATAATAATTTCTATTTATATTAAGCATAAACTTCTAAATCTTATCTTCTCTGATAACTTGACAAAGTTTAATGAGTTTTCAGCACAAGGTGCGACAACGATAAATTAATTTGGTCAGCAAACATGTGTACATATCTTATATATATATATATATATATATATATATATACATGTGTGTAGATACAGATATAATAATTATTCTATTGGACAGTCAAGCAATGTATTAAAAGTTTTTGGAATATATATATTTTTCGTATATTTTCTTTTAAAAATAGCTTACATTTATATTGCTATGAAGCGGCACTGACACACACACACACACACACACACACACACACATGCACAGTTAGTGGAGCACTCCAATTGAGCAACAGAACCTACAATTTATAAAGTCGACTCATGTTGAATTGAAGTGCGTTTACATGGCACACACACACACACACACACCCACACACACAGTTCACAACCAGACGAACAAACACAAACACACACACACACATACAAACACAGACAAATCGCAAAAGCTGCGTCAACGCGTCTGACGCTAACTGCGCTGCTGACGCTAACGCTGGCGTCTGCTGATGACGCGAGGACAGAGCCAGCAATGGCGCCAGTTTCATGCGAAACGTACGTTGATTAACTTGTTGCATACGCGTCGCCAAAGTCCTGTCCTGCCCCAGACACTTGTTGTGCCTCTAACTAACTGTGTGTGTGTGTGTGTGTGTGTGTATTTGTGTGTGTGTTCGTTTGTCTGGGTGTGTAAGTGCGTGGGTGCCATAATCATTTGCGTATTGCGAACGCCAACAACTGCCCCCCGTTGTGGTATCTCTCCCTCTGCGTCTCGATAGCTGTGGCAGCTCAGCGTGTGTGCACAAACCACAAAACAAACACTTGCAAAAAAAAAAAGAATAATAATAATAATAATAATACGCAACCGTTGAGAAAAGCGCATTAAAATTCAATAAAAACTAATTACAGTTGCGCTAATGACATTAGCTGAAAGCAAAGGCGGATTAAGCTGGCAAAGAAAAAGTGTAGACAGTCTAAAAATAGTTTTCTAAATAGTTATTCCAGGCAAAGCACTCACGAATGCTTTAAGCAATGCTCGCCATATAATTTACAGTCACACAAAGCTTAAAGCTCAACTAAGTGATTAATTTCAAATGTTAATATGATTGTCAGTTGGGCAATTCTGTGAGTGCTTAATAACAATGTTTATTTGCTGATGTCTAATATTATAAATTAGAATTAGTTAGCTAAATATAAAAGTTCTTAAAGAGCATTTAAGCTTAAAGCTTTTGTAAGTGCATTTAATGCGAATGTGATTAATGCTTATTTAAATCTATAATTCCTAATACTTAAAGTGCTTTTCAACTAAGTTTACCTAATAGTTTTCAATATAAAACATTTGTAATGAAGTTTTCTAAGCTCATGCAAGCTTAAAGCACATTATTTAAAGTCTATTAGAGCTTTAAGATTTATTAATATTATGTGTTTTAATACAAACTGTGTGCCTCCTTCTAAACAGTTAATGTAATTTATTGTGTTAATAGTTTGCTACTCTCTTAATCTTAAGCTAAAGCTCCTTAAAGCTCACAGCATTGTTTTCAAAGTAAACAGGGGTCTTAAATTATGTCTAACTCTATATATCACTTATTCAACCAATGTCTTTGTCTAATGCTATCAATTTTATATGCTGAAAGCTTTGTTCTATTTTTGCCAATTGTATTGACAAACAAATTTCACATATCGAACTTTCTTTAATTGTTTTTCCTATAAATTTTCCCATAATTTTCTCGAATTTCCTTTTGTTAAATTGGGCCAATTGTTTTTATGAGTGTAATTGGATAGTTGGGGTTTAGTTAAGGCAAAGAATGCCGAGGTTGGGGATTGTTGTCGATGATGACACTGAAAGACGCGCGCGTTTTTGTTGTTATGCGCTGTAAATAACTCGCCCCAACCCCCGCTTAACGAACCCCTACCTCCCTTGACCTGACCCCTAGAGGCATGCAGTCCCTAGCTGCCAAGCATGTTATCGTTAATCGATGGCCACCCATCAACAAAACTGAAAGCAAACAAGCAACAGGAGCCGCTTTGGGGGTGTCGCCTGCGTTGACGTTGACGTTGACGTCGCTGTTGGCGTCGCTGTTGACGTTGGGCGTTTTGTTAATAAACAAACAGCGACGCAGCTGAGACGCAGCTGACGCTGCTGATGCCGATGGCGATGGCGATTGCGATGTCGATGGCGATGGCGACTCCTGAACAGCATGACACTTGTAGTCACGAGTAGGCAGCTTGGCGCACAAGTCGCGTAACTGTAATTCACACCTGGACGCCGAACATTTGGCCAACGGGGCAAAACAGGATATAACAGTAGTGCTATAACGGTACAACGTGCGGCTGCGTGGGCCACTCAAGGTCACATCAAGTGCCACACCGAACCGACAAACAAAATAAAAACTAATTCAATTTAAATTTGAAAAATACAATTTTATACGTTCGTTCATTAAATATATATATATAAATATTTATACAAATAGACAGAGAGGGAAGATTCATATCGGGATATATATATATATATATATATGTTTATTTCAATTTGTTTAAAATGCTCGCTGCCCAAGAGAATCGTTTTCAATATGTTTACTTTACGCTCTCCGGTCTGGTGGCATGCACCATGCTTATACTATTCTATATCTCCATGCGCACAACCATTGTGAGTGTTCATTTAACTGTGTGTGCGTGTGTGTGTGTTGTGTGTTGTGTGTGTGTTTGTGTAATGCATATATCGTCACTTCCTTGTTTTTGTCTATTTATTTCCGCTTCCCCTTTGCAGAATGAACGCCTGCGCGATGATCTCAGGCTGCTGCAACGGCAACTCATCTATGAGAAACCAAATCCACATTGGAGCTACAACAACAGCTGGCGACGCATTGGCAATGCAACATTGAGGCATGAAATCTACTCGGCCTACTTTGATGTGCGCACCGATATTATTAGTGAGTTGCAAACACATTAATATTTATATAGTTAAATACTTTAAATAATTAAGAGTTAGCAAAAGATCCAGCGGGTTTATTATAAGGAAATTTATTGCAGAGAGAAAGTATCTAATTACAAAAAAAATAATATTTATTTATAATATAAAGAACATTGAATTATAAAGTCTTAGAAGTTGCTAAAGAGTTACCTTAAAAACAATTATATAAATAATTATTCAGTCAAAAATGCTCAGAACATTCTTAAGAGCTGTGGGGAGAATTCATTACAGATAATTTAATTATTTAATTATAGCTTTTATAATTTGTAGCAATATTAATATTTATTATTTTTTAATATAGATGAAATTATGATATTATAATAATTGTAACGTATTGTATTACTTATTTTAAAAATTATTATTTAAATTCAAAGTCCCAGAATCTTTGTAATGCTATTGCTGATGGAATCAGAATATTATTAATTTAATTGTTATAATAATCATTTGTTACATTATTATTAATTGAGAAACCTGCTGAATTTCCTTTAATATAATTTATTAAATTTTGTTTATGTCAAGGATTATTAATTTAATTAAATTAACTAAATAATAAATTAATTAATTAGAATAATCAATAAATAAATATAATAATAATCAATATAATTTTAATGAGTTGAAGTTTAATTAGAAATACGAAGAGACTTTTTCGACAACCTTATATTAAATTATAGCAATAACTTCACTCTCTTCCCCCTCTTCCCATCTACAGGCAATGTGAAGCTAGATGATCAACAGTTGACAGTGGGCTCCCTGCGCATCTTTGCCATTCTGCCCGAGCGACTGCGCGACTCGAGGATCAGCTGCATTGTGCGGTATGCGGACTTTACAAGTCACGAGATTGTGGCCGAGGAGGCGGGTGCCATGCATGATGTGCACAACAATAGCTTTGCCGCCTGGAGCATTATGTGTCCGTTGCATGTGAAGAAAGAGTCTACGTTGTGGCTGCCGCAAGTTGTGGCACTAAGCTATGCCTCCAATCGTTTGAGTCATCTCAGTCCTAGCTTCGTACAGATCAGGTGAGGTTTATCAAATGTTATTATCGATATCTTTAACTGATTGCAACTTCAACTATCAAGTTATCCGCGCAACATGTCGGAGATGTTTAACAAATCTCGTGCCACAATCTCTGTGTGCGTTGGGCCGTTGCAGGAGAATTACTCGAATGTGCTGCGTCTGGTGGAGTTTGTGGAGATGTATCGACTGCAGGGCGCTGTACACTTCTACTTCTACTACGTGGAGGCCAGCGAGGAGGTCACCCGTGTGTTGGATCATTATCAGCGTCTGGGACTCGCCGATGTCTTCGAATGGAATGTCCAGGCGCATCTACAGGATGTTCACTATGCTGGTATTGTGGCACAGTTCAATGACTGTGTCTATCGTGCCAATGTTGTGGACAATCATCGTTATGCTGCCGTTGTGGATCTGGATGAGGTGCTGATGCCGCTGAAGCATAATTCTCTAGCGGATTATCTGCGACAGTGTGACGAGGGTCGCACCTCGGGTTTTGTCTTTCGCAATGTGTTTTTCTATCGTCGCGACAGTAACGATACCTTCAATGCACCTGCTCACATCATGAATCGTGTGCTCTACACACAATCAAAGGTGCGACGCACTCTGGAGGTGATGCCGGCGTATATGCGTAGCAAAGTGGTGGTCAATACACGGGCCATTGTCGAGATGGGCAATCATCAAGTGTATCGCTCAGCGCCTGGCTTTGTCGATCACATTGTGCACCACACGGTGGGTCTGTTGTTTCACTATCGCGACAAGTGCATCAATTGCAAAATGGTGCTGATTGTGGACTATACAGCTCGACGGTTTGGTTCGCTGCTGTTCGATCGCGTCGATGGCACTTGTCTGGAGGTCTTCATGGAACGGCGTGGCATCTGTACGCTGGCGTAACCAGAGTTAATGGCGATGGCATTGCCTTATCGCCTGGGTAAACGCCCATCGAATGGACGACGCGTTATGTCAGTCTTGTGGTGTCTCTTGTTGCCTCAACAACATGCTAAAGTTCTGTTCGCTGCGTCGCGGGGGTCAGCAATCAAAGTCACAGTCGCTGTCGAAATCGGAGGCGCCACCGTTGCCCGCCAAACGTGTGTCCAAAAGTGTATGACTAATTCATAGTCCCTAAGAAAATGTTCGCCTATTCGTGCTATTTTTGTCTACTCAATAAAAGGCAATGTGCTTTAAGTTTAATTGTTCGTTGTTTTTTGTTTTGGTTAAAACCCATTTGCAGTCGTCGTTGCGGCTGCAGGATGTCACACTGAGCGATGCACAGCTATTAAATGTGCTCAAGGCACAGCGGGCCCGAGGTCCTTTGATATTGGCACTCAGCAGGTGAGTAACAACGGCTGAACAATAACAATTATTGCATCATTCGAGCGCTTGCAGCCCAACTGCGAAACCGGAAACGGAAACGGAAGCTTGCCATCATTGCGGCACGCCATATTTGGCTCGCAAAAGTCAAGCACTTCAAAATGTCGGCTCAATAGCAGCAGGTGAGCTGTTAACAGGCGCTTAGCATTTAGCTAACATTAGCTTAACAGACTGATGTTGTGGTTAACAGGCGCTTAGCATTTAGCTAACATTAGCTTAACAGACTGATGTTGTGGTTAACAGGCGCTTAGCTTAAAGCTAACATTAGCTTAACAGTCTGATGTTGTTGTTAACAGCATGCGTATTTGCTATGTTGGCGAGTTCTGTGTAGACTGTTCAGTCTCTCTCTCGCTGGATTGCTATTGCTATCGTTCTATCGATAAATATATCTTGTATCTCCTTTATCTGCTTGCTTTCTATTACATTTCTTCCATTTGAATTCAGCTTTCCTTTATTGTATCATATCCTATCGTATATTGTCTGCTCTAATGTATTTTTATATATGTAGAATCATCCATCTTTTATCTATTTTTTCCATTTTAATTTCCATCTCTCGTCTCCACTTCTCCTTTCGTCACCACTGTCTTCATAATTTCTGTTATCTTCTTCTAACTCAATTGACAGGCTTTCACCCGTAACAAGCAACTCATACTATGTCCTGTGCTGTCCTGTCCTGTCAATCAGTTGACAGCCTCAGATTGCAGTTTCCCTGACAACCAAGGCCTGTCCACGGGCATTACGAATGAGCTCACCATTTGATTTTCCTCGAAGTACCTCCCCCTCATATTGTTGGAATGCTGTTGTCGCTAGTCGCTTTTGTTTTTCCCCTCACCACCCCACCAACGACCCTGTTAATCCCGATGTGTTCATGGCGCATAAATGAAAACAAACCATAAAAAAAGAACACTAACAAAAGCTGAAAAACAGAAAATAAAAATAAAAAGAAACTATGCAGCCCTCGCTATGGCAATAATAACTGTCGTCGGTCGAGCTGTGTGACAGAACTGACCCCGTAGCCCCTTTCAAATATACATATGTATATAATATGTATATATGTGTATATGTATATGTTTATATATGTACTGCACTTATGCGCTGCCTCATCGGGGCAGAACAGAGGGAATGCGCCCTTGCTGCTAACTGTTGGAGCTTGACGGTAGACAGTGGCAGGGGAAGAAAGAAAGAGAGTGAGAGAGAAGGACAGAGAGGGAGGAGTGGTCAGTGCTTTTAAAGCCGGCAACAGGCAAATGCATATACCCTTTAAATGAGCACAGCAATAGAGTATATAGATTTGCATATTTGAACTTCTCAATTAACTGTTTACAGCGTTGATCCAAAGTATTTGCACAACGATCAGTTGCTTCAAAATTCTTGTTGTTGTTGTTGGGAGATGCAGAAGTATCTTACAGTAAAGCATTGCCAAGCATTAATATTGCATTGGGTCATAAGCGAGGGTGAATTGTGTGCATCCAATATTGTATTTAGTATGCTCACTTATGGTATTTGAATACTTTTATATAATATCTTTATATACTTTTGCACCTGTATAGCTTTATCAATTGTTTTCCATGTAAAACGCTCAATTTTTTACAATCGTTCTTATCGAAAGCATATAATATTTGATATACGATGGGGTAGCAATATAATTCTATAATACATGCATAGCTGAATAATAACCAAGGCTGCCTCTTAGATGATATCTAATCATTTGTTAACACTGCAAACTTCATAAACATCGATTTAAGATATTATCTGTGTGCAATTGATAACTTTTCGAGCAACCCACGGCACTAGCAACGCCACCCGCAATGTGCCGTCATTGTCATCTTTATGACTCCCCGTTGCTGCCCGTTCCCGGCACATGTGCAGTCCACAGTTCTGTGGCCTAAACCAGATGCGCACATGTACGAATCTGAGTATGAGTATGAGTGCTTATATGAGTGAGGAGTACTCATATGAGTACTCGTACTCATTTCTTGTTGTTTGTTTGGGTTCTTTTGTTTTGTTTTTGGTTTCCCCATTGGCTTTGCTTGGACAACAGCCTAACCCATTGATTCTGTGGAGAGACATAGCATGCTCGCCTCTTGACTCACTCTGCCTCCTTCCATCGTTCAACTCCACACCCTTTTCACTCTCTGTCTCTCTCTCTCTGTGTGTGGATTTGTGTGTGCATCTGTGTGTGAATTTATGCATACAAATTGGAAAATATCGGATCTGTGGTTCGTGCCCAGCGACGAAACGAACAGAAACAGAAAACAACAACAAATCGTCAACAAGTCACGCCAAAGCCGGCAACAGAGCACAGCTCCCAGCGGCAGAGGCAGAGAACAGAGACAGAGACACAGGCAGCGACAGACCCAGAGTAGACACAGAGACCGACGCAACGCTGACAGACAGTGAGACTGAGTCCCCATAGCACCCACCACTCGCAGTTAACGCTGGCAGCAACAAGTCAACGTCAAACTAATCAAAAAGCAACGTACAGTGGGACAACGTTATGATTATATATTATTATTTTATTGCTTTAATTAGCTTGGTCATTTGTCATTCATTAAATCGGTTAAAGGTCGTAGTGCAGTTTAATTTGTAAAATTGCAGATTTCAAATGGTAAAGTTGGTTAAATTATATATTGCAATGGTGTATGTGTGCTAATGCTCTTCTTCAAATTATATTTGCAAAGCTTATTCGCAACAAATGTACAGTTTTGTGTATAAAAAAATACAAAACAATTATATTAAATGTAACAACATAATGAACAAACTGCAGACTGTAAACAGGCATTGCCAAAAAAAGTTCACTATATCTAAGCCTGTATAAATATGTAAATTTACCTTGGCGAAAAGCTCTACGTCTGTGAACCACTGTGCGCTACAGACGCTGCTCTGTCGCTGCCAGCGTGCCTGCGCCGCTGTCGCCAAATACGCCGTTGTTTTGTGCTATACGATACCGTAGACCCCTGCTATTTAGTTACTACAGAAGTTTTGCCAAGTCAAGTTGTCGGCATCGTCGTCGGCCCCGTCGTCGTCATCGTCGTCGTCGTGAGTCGCAAGTTCGTCTATGTGATATTTTGCACCCAACAACAGCAGCAACAACAACAACAACAGCAGCAGCAGAAAATGCGAATGCGAATGCTGCGTCGATCGCTAAGCTCCTAAGAATACGAAAAAGAAGTAAACGAAGAAGAGAAGAACAACAACAACAGTAACACGTACCAACAACAACTGTTATAAAGCGCGCGCATAAATTCGTTTAATCCTCACAAAGTGAATTTGTTTGATTTTGTTGTTGTTTGTGTGTTATTGTGCGTGCGTGTGTGTGTGTGTGTGTGTGTTGCAGCTAAAGGCGTTTCCAGTAAACACAACGTAAGTTATTAATTTTTATAGCCCAAGCTATTAATTAACCTTATCAAATTAGTTTGCAAATTGCGAACGCAAAGTTCAGAGTTGAGTTGAGTTTTTTCTTTATACATATTTTCTTTGCTGGCGCGAGCTTTATGCCAGTTTTTAAACCAAAAACCAAAATGTGCTACACAACTGTTATACGACCAAACGACCTTCGGTTCATTAAATATTTAAATCTAAGTGCGATAAGCACTTTTTTGGGAAATTAAGTAATATATTTATAAGTTTCCGATCGAAGCTATGAAAAGATATAAGCAATTCGGGTTAATTATGCTCAAATATGATATGATAATACTTAATAATATACAGTTTATGGCACAAAATATGCGCTCCAAATTGTGCATATACAAATAGCACTATCTCTCTCTTTCTTTATTTGTCTATGGATCTAGATAGCCGAGTGTGTATGATTGTGTGTGTGCGTGTGTGTGCTTTTAATTTGCTTTAAATTATAGCATACGAGAGTTATTCGAGGCGGCATTTGGTCATAGTTCAATTAATTATTTAATGACCGGAAGATTGAAGAGAGCTTGACATGCAAATGAAGTTCGCCCAGGTTTGTGTTTTGGTTTTTTTTTTTTATAATTTATTAGAAATTTTCTATAATTTTTTGAAAGTATTTTAAACATGTCTAGTTTCACCTGTCACAATTCCAAAAATGAATAACGAAACTTTCAATTAATTTATTATAAATTTATTACAACGCTTTTTTGCGCATATTAATTATACGCACTGTGCGCTGGCGAATGTCTATGTACTATTATTATTATTTATTATTCTGTCTTTGTTTACGCTGACAAACAATGACGACATGCCACAAATTTTGATAAGACAACTGAGAAAAGCTTAAGTGTCTTGCGAGTGCCTAAACTATTGTATTAACTAAAGCTAAACTAAACGTAACTTAGTATAGCTGTCTATATGAAAGATTGCTGTGTGTGTGTGAGTAACAATGGCTCTTAATTTTGTTTAACATTCACAAAATGACAATTGATAAGCATCGCCAATTTGTTTACAATCTGAATGAATGCAAGCAAACAGTCTATCAATGTTTTGAATAAATCTGTAATTGATTAATAAAGTAGAGATTTAAAATTTAAGAAATTAAGTATTTAAATATTAGATTAAACTGGAGAATAAATTTATTATCGTTTTATCAAAGTTAAGGAGTTGTTTGTTTTTCTTTGATCGATAATCCTTCTTAGTTATTTATAAATTTTGACCCAAAAAACCCAAAACAGTTGTCACATTTCCCAGACAATTTTTCGATAAAGTTCAAAAAGGTGACAACTCAGGTGACTCAAGTCTTGGCCATAAATCAACGGTCAATGGCACTTGAATACGGAAATATTGCAGCACTTTAAGCCAGCGGCATTTTAACTGTTTTGTATCGACGGCGACATTGTTGTGGTTTCTGGTTACCTGAGGCTCAGACGCAGACGGTCTTCTGTTGGGGGAGGTGTTACAAGTGTCGTTTTAATTACCTATCGAATCATATTAATTGGGCGTGAAGCATGAATGAATGATTAAGTTGCATGCCTCAGTCAATTAAAGTGGTTCTTGAAATTGGCTTTGTTGCCAAATGTATCCATATCATATTGCCCATTTGTAGCGCCCACACTTGATGTTATGGCCTAAACTCGACAGCTATTATTTCATTATGATAATTCACACTCGTTTATTATGGCTATCTATAAGTAGTTGGAACTCAGCTGACAGCTGACGTTTATTGTTGTTCACTTTTGGCTTTATTTTCATATTTTGTTTCCAGTTTCGGTTTTCAATTTTTGATGCCAAAAAAACTGAAAAAAAAGTCGCAGAAGCACAAGCAAATTTTTGGGCACATGATTCAGAGTACCCGCAGCAATAAC
The DNA here is from genome assembly GCA_018901825.1 of Drosophila funebris. Lineage (NCBI taxonomy): Eukaryota > Metazoa > Arthropoda > Insecta > Diptera > Drosophilidae > Drosophila > Drosophila funebris. Next base: position 957,584 of record JAEIFK010000271.1, read on the forward strand.
TGCGTTGATTTTTGATTTAGAATTTTAAGTTGAAGGCATAACAAAATATGAAATGCAATTAGCAATCATTTGTTATCTATTGACCAAACCATTATTCAAATTTCAAATGCTGGGCGTTGCCCAAGACGCCCATTCTTTTTTTTTTTCGTTTATTTTAAATATATTTTCAAATTGGTTTGCAATTTTTGCCATGTGCTAAGTGATTTGGTTTACCCTGTAGCTTATGCCAGGTATCATAGTTTTGTGGCAAGCTATAGCGAGTAACTAGAAACCTACTGTCCAGTCAAGTAGAGCTTCTATTTGCAGCAATGTATATTTTTTAGTTGTAAGCAGGGTATCTGCCAGTCTAGTGCACTCAATTCTAACCTATTTGATATATATTTTCTATGCCAAAAGCCACATCAGGCAAATTCTTGATTAAATATTGATAAAAGTACAAAATTCAGCGAACTGGACTGAACTGAACTACGCACATACATACACACAGACACACGCACACACACACACCTAGATATTGTATAATCGCATGCAGAACGTATGTTGCTTCTGCATGTCAGATAAGTTAACATTTTGATTTTAGACTTTTATCAAGTATTTTATTTATATTTATTCTCTTCCCCAACTTTTTTTTTCTTGTTTTTTTGTGATTGTATTTTTGTATTTATGCGCATGATTTCATAGCTGTGAATTCACCAAAAACGAAGAAGAAGAAAAGGAATATTTAAATTCTAAAAAGTTGCACTCGTAATTGCCGCTAAACCAAAATATAACCAAATACAACAAAAGTGAAAGATAACTAAATGAAATTCAAGTTCTATACCTGCTTAACGAGTGTTAATTGTGTTTATAAGCGGCTGCTCTCCGTCTCTCTCTGTCTCTCGCTCTCTCGCTCTCTCTGCACTTCCAGCTGATGATGATAATGATGAAATTGAAAGCTGTTTCCAGCTGTCAATAGGTTGGCAAAATGCCAAAACCTTCTATTCAAGTGTACCAGGTGCTCAGCAATGTAGCTGACTTCACGCAACCAATAGAATGCAAATAGAACTTAACACTTTCAGTTGCATAACGAAGCTGGAATACCCTACCCCATTGCATTAATGCGCTTAAAATTTAATTATATATAATATTATATATATATTTAATATATATATATATATTATATTTAATATTATATATGTATATCTTTGCTTAATATAGAATATTGTTTGGCTATTTGAATTCAGTTTCAGATACAGTTTTTATTTAAGATTATATATTATACTTTATATATATTCATATATATACATATTTTAGGAAGTATTACAGCCAATTAAATGCTTAAGCTGATTACTAACTAACTAATTATTCAACAAATAATATTTAAAGTTATTTGATTTGAATTTCTTTATATTTTTTAAAGCATTGAGAAACAAGAGAAAAAGCGAAATATTTAATTATTTTTTTTTAAAATAAATTTGTTATATCTTTCAATAGTAAATAACATATAATTTTGTTTATATGATTTCTATAACTTAATAGTTATTATTATTATTATATTATTATATATTCAGAATATTATTTATATATATTTCTAATAATATACAGAACAGTTAGTTAAGTGACTCACAGTGTGGTTATGCTCGTTTCAAGTTAGGGTATCTAAGAAGACAAGCTTTCCATTGGCGAATTGATTTGAGGTACCAGGAAATCGAACTCAATGAGAGCAACAAGCGCTAGAGAGGGAGCGAGAGAGCGAGACTGAAAGATAGTGGGAGTGAGAGAGGGAGAGAGGCAGAGTGAGCGACAATAATTAGCTTTTGTTGAGCACAACAAAACCGCAACAACAATACGTTTAATAACAACAACAACAACCACAATAGACAGTTAACAACTGTGGCAAACTTATCGTCGCAGTTTCAACGCTTGTTCGCTTTGTAGTTGTTGTTGTTGTTGCTGTTGTTGTTGTTACTGCTGTTGTTGCTGCTGTGCTGGTTGCTGTTGTAGCCGGCTCGCTGTCTGTGTTTTTGTGTTGTTGCTGTCGCTGCCGGGTTGCCAGGTGACAATTGTTGTTGTTGTCAGTTGTTGTTCTTGTTGTTGTTGTAGGTTGCTCGTTGACGCATTGGCTATAGCTTGCCGAAGCTTCAGTTGCCATTAGAACTTCGACTTTGACGTTGTGCGATCGCGAGCGCGTTCCGTAAACGAAAATACACCAAATAGCAATTACACTGCGCTACACAACATTCGTTTGTTAGTTCTTCTAGATATGTTATATGCTATAAATAGCACAACTCAAGTGTATGTTCGTGTGTGTGTATTTTGTTTGTAACTGTAAAACTTAGAACCAAATGCCTGACGCAATGGGCCAAAGTTTTCATAGCTAATGTGTTTGTTTATTTGCATACGTTTGCGGCCAGCGAAGGGTAAATAAGGCAAAAGGGTAGGGGGAAGGGGTGTTAAGTAGGGGTGTGGGTGGGGTCATGGCTCAAAGCTAGCAAAAGTTTTGCGCATTTCACAAATTGCAATTAGACGTTAAGTTTGATTGTTTAGCGCCAAGGTTCCAGAAATGGACATCGATTGATAAATTTGACGCTGAGATCATTGTTCGATTTTTAGGCACTTAACAATTTATTATGGACAAATGAAAGAAAGATAAGACAAGCGCCTGGACTACAAGACAACATTTTTGGCAGAGATAAATGTAATTGGTCACACTGTGCACACTGTCAGTACGTTGACCGACAGCGGCCCTCCTGCTTGGGCACAGTCTCTCTCTCGCTCGCTATAGCTCTCGCTCTTATATTGTTTTTGGGGGATTTGAGATTCAAAAGATTTAAATGTGAATCCACATTCAGTTGGCGCACGTACGCGTTGCATTGAAGAACGCGACAGAAGACTGCAGAAATCGTAGCGAAGAATCGCTTGGTCTTTGATATAAACCGACAAATTTCCAATTAATTGAGTACTAAATGCGCCGTTTTGGTTTTCGTAGTTGCGATTTGCTTTTGTAATTTGCCGCCTTGCGTTGACCTCTCTAGTGCTGGCGCTGCCAGACGCAGGCGTCGCTGTTGGCGTGACGTCAGCGTCAGCGCTAGCGTCGACGTTGGCGTCGGCGTAGCTGTTTTGTGGGTGGCTGCAGAATTGAGCGCGCGAGCCATAAATTAATATACTAAATATTTTGTTTGTATTACAACTCTGTGTGTGTGTGTGTGTGTGTGCGAGTGTGCTGTGTAAAAAATAAATACAGAGTGTGAAAGAGAGAGGGAGAGCGGTAGTGCGAGCATGCAGCATGTTGTCCAAATAAATTGCCTATACGTAAACAGCAAAGCAACAACAACAACGACAACAACGACAACAATAGCCGCAGCACCAAAAGTGTAGGCAAATGAAGCAGCAGCAGCAGCAGCAACAACAACGAAACGCTTAAAAATCTATGCTAATTAACAAATAACAAAGCAACAGAAATAACAAAAGCAACAACAACAGCAGCAACAATAATAATAAACAGCTAAAGAGCCAAAGAGAACACACAAATCAATAGGCAATTGTGACTTTTGAAAGCCCCTGCAAATGTAATAAATTAAATTAGCCAAAGAATTAGCAAAAGCAAAGTAAATACGATATACGATATGAGCGTACGATATACGATTTACGATATAAGCTAGTGTTGTGTGGATTGCAGTGTGAAAAACTCTGTGAAAATCTATAAAAATATTTGAAATAATTAAAATAATATTAATAAATAATAATAATATTAATAATAATAAATAATTAGAAACTATGTTAATTAGACAATTTTTTAAACATGTTTTAAATGCAGAATTAATTTCGTAGTCTTTTGCTATTGAGTTGAAGCATGATTTATAGCTAAAGTTCTTCATAAAATATCTGCATAAAATTAACTTCTCTTGAACAAACTTATCTATAGCACACTACTTTGTAGTAAAGTGCAAACTTAACTATAATTTGCTGCTACATAATAAGCCTGCTCTACGCTCTAACGTAATTATCTCTAACTTTTCTGTTACTTCCCTTCAACAGTTTATATCTCTATATTTTTATTGTTAAATATATATATATATATATATATATATATATATGTTAAATATATAAATATTGATTTACAATAACAATTCCCGCTTATTTACAATTTCTGCTGCTCGCATTTAATACGAATTTATAAGGAATTAATTTGTGATAATCAAGCAATCAAGTTTAATTCAAAGAAATATTTCACATTACATTTTGCATAAAATGCAGTGATTGTTCCATTGCTGTTATCGATAGTCCAACAATTTTCGCCCCTAATTTTAACATAGAAAATTCATTTTACATTTTCGAGAAAACCAACAAAAAAACTATGTATACGGAAATCTTATCAGCATTTCAAATGCGATTGCTGAGGGTGAAAACAAGCTGAAAGATAACACAGAAAGTTAAACAGAAATCGAAATGCATATCAATTGCAATTAGTTGTTGTTGTCATTGTTGTTGTGGTTGTTGTTGTTATTGATATTGTGTGTGAGTTGCGCAATAATAGAAAATTAAATACACAAAGTTCTAAGTTCTCTGTTAGCATTTTATAGCCATATATTACGAGTACTCGGCCGTAAGCCACAAAGACAACGGAAGCGAAACCAAAGGTAATAAACTCGAAGAGAGCGAGGGAGAGGGAGTAGTGGAGGTGTTAGAATCGTTTAATGTCTGTCTGGCTAAGAGAATTGCCCGTTTTAATGGCTTTTTAATTAGTTGGCAAATGTTAAGTGTACTTTAGCAGCTTAGCTTCGAGCTCATTTGCGAATTTCTAGAACGCTTGTTAATTCAACTGTGAATTTCCATTTTACAGCCCTTGCTGTCACAGTCTGTGCCACTGTGCCACACTATGTTGCATAATCACAATTCCGTTTGCCAGTTCATTTGCATCACGTGCACATTTCACACACTTGATGCCCCTTCGTCTCTGCGCTGCCACCCTCAACTCGTCTGGCACCTGACATGCCAGCGGGACACTTACAGTTCTATTTTGTGCCACAAAGTTGTACATGATGATCATCATGATCATGCTGAAGAAGAGGAGGAAGAAGAAGAAGAAGAGTCAAATTGAAAGAAGCGAGAATATGGGAGATAGGAGATAGGAGAAAGCAAAGAAATTGAAATTGAAATCCATTAAGTACCTTTAAAAATAAAGCAAATACTACTAACCGCATGGCCCAGTAGAAGCCATCTGACATACAGATAGATGTATATATGAATATATGTATATATGTATATATATATATATACTTATATATATATATGTATATGTATATGTTTATACTATGTCTTCTTTGGTGCGGCACACTTTGTCAGTCGAAAACTGCTTCAATTTCAACTCGTAAAAATTATTCAAGTGTACACAACACACACACACACACACTCACACACACAGAGGCAGACAGACAAGCTAAAAACAAAATCAAAAACAAATCGAAAGAAATTACGCACGAAAAATATCTTGAAAATGCCATAAGTTGTACATAGATACATTCACACACACACACACATACTTCTGCATATGAGCAGCAGACAGTGCGCTGTGTATATTTCCGTGTTTTGTGTGCTGACTGTGTGTGTGTGTGTGTATGTAATTTAAATGCGCTGTAAGCAATTTGTTTGGGCATCTTTGTGGGCAATATAGTGGAGGTCAGAGTAGTGGGTGTGAGGGGGTCAGAGTGGTAGCAGGGGGGGGGTGTAGAGTGATTAGTTTTGAGTTGAAGGTAGCAGCTGAAGTGATGCAAGACATAAACATAAATTGATTGATTTGTAAACCAAACAATGTTCTGAATGAAATTGTAAAGCTTATTACAAAAATTTGCCAATTATTTGAAATAATAAAATATATTATATATATATATTTAAAATAATATAATATATAATAAAATGAAAAAATAAATAATAAAAAATAATTGTAATTATTTATAAATATTAAAAGAACTATTTAAAAATGTACATCAAAACATTCAACAATTATTTATCGATTTTGTAAAATTAATATTTGCTTTATTACTTTTTATTTAATATTAATATTAAAAACAATTTTTGAAATGCTCAAAAAGTTTATATATCCTAAAGCAAAGCTTAGATGTACAATTTCTGCTATAATTCAAAACTATAAAACATTTTACTAAGTCATTTAAAATTTGTTAAACATTAAATTTAATTAAAATATTTTTTCAAAAAAATTTCAAACAGAAAATTATGAAAAACACAGAGAAAAGTTGGCTTAAGTTAACATTTTAATTTATTATTTCAAATATGCTTGGCGCATTTTCTTTTCAAAATTCTTTTAAACAAAATAGAGAAAGATCTTTGGAACTTGCATAAATTGATTTGTTTGTTTAAAAGTGGAAAACAAACCAAATAACGTTGAGATGAGTTGAGGCATATTCATTGAATAAATAACAAAAATGAGAGGCATTCAATGTGCTCCCATCTCAGTTTATCTCAGCTCATCTCATCTCAGAATGAACTTGCTGGCAATAATTTAGCTCAAGCTGAAACGTAGCCAAAACGTATAAGAATATAATTAAAGATGACATTATTTGCAGCATTTTATAAAGGCGCAAAAGCAATATTTCTAAACAACTCAGTTTCAATTTTGTTGTTTATAATCACAGAACTGTATTTAATTATAGGTTTTTCTTTATGATTTCTTTTTCATTTGATTTTCAACAAAAGTATTATTTGCAAATGACTTGACTTGGTCTTGATTTTGTTTATTTATGTGATTTGATTTACAAATGAATAACTTTTCAAGCTGAGACAACGACCAGAGCGCTGCACTACTCTTTAGCTTGTTTGCTTTGCACTTTACGCACACTCCGCCCACAACTCTCCCCTACCCCAACCCCCTTCTTCTTTCGCTTGCCGAACTCCCACTAGTTGTGGCAACTGTTGCGCTCAGCTCAATTCTACAGACACTGCGCTGTGTCTCATGTATTTTTAAAATGATCATCAGACGAGCCTCATTATGAATCCCCAATACCACACATCTTCCTCTCCTTCCACTGGGCATTCTTACTTAGTTTTTCTTTCGTTTTCCCTTCTTTTTTTCTTGTTGTTGTTATTGTTGTTGTTGTTATTGCTCTCGTAAATGGGGGGCCCGCTTGGCAGCTGGGAGCACAGCCCATGGGCCATTCCTTGATCGCCAGTTGAAGAAAACGGGAACGCGAGCGCACCGCAAAAAGAAAAACACAACTCGGTATATTTGTCAGAGGAAAATCTTCGAAAGAAAATGTCGAAATGGCGAAAAAGAAACTTGGCGCGTTGAGAGCGAAAGTTGAAAACTAAAACGAACAAATTTTCAATTTTCTTGTTCTGTTATTTTGTGGACAACAATTACGTGAGCTATATATATATATATCGGGTATATGTATATAGTATATATCAAAATTTTGTGCAGCATCCGACGCGTGTCAAAACTTATGCCGGGCGAATGTGTTGTTGCTGTCGACGTCGCTGTCGCCGTTGCCGTTGCCGTCGCCGTCGCAGTTGGCGTTGACGTTGACGTTGAGGCTGCTTGAAATGCCGGTTGGGCGTTTGGTTGATCGGCTGACGACGCCGCATGGTTCAGTTATTCAGTTTTAGTTGTGTTTCTGCCAGCGATACGAGTGACACAGAGAGAGAGAAATCCCATTAAAAAAAAAAAAAATATATAGAAAAACAACGACAACAACAACGACGACGACGACGACGACGACAATAAACGAGCAAAAAATAAACGAATAGCAGCAATTTTTAGATTTAGCTGATTGAAAGCGGCGAACGCGGCGTATGCGTAATAAGCAGACATAGACTGCAACAAGCAGGCACAACAAACAAATTCACACACAAAAACACACACAAATACATACATAAACGACTGTTACTTATATAAAGACTTGTGCTTTCACTTAGTAAACAGTTTATCAGGCTTAAACGCGACCTAGACGATGCCAAATAATCGTAATCGTAATCGCAATCGTAATCGTAATAAGCGCAATAGGAATCAAAACGCAAATCAAAATAAACAGCCAACGACAGAGGAGGAGAAACAAGAAGCTCAACCAGAGCAGGCAACCACAACTTCATCATCATCATCATCATCAGCAGCAGCAACAGCAGCAACAACAACATTAACGGCAGCTGGCGTTCATCATAATGATAATAATGCAAATTCTGGCAACATTTCAAATGGGTCATCAACAGCCAGCGACAGCATTACAGTTGCTGATGGGGCTCCGGCTGTCATAGCTAGTGACAACAACGCAGCGCCAGTGAATCAGCTAGAGGATCAGCCAACAGATTTAGCTGAAGATCAGCAAGTGAGTCAGCCTCAGACTACGACAGTTGATCAGCTGGTTGTTCATTCCATAGCAACGTCAGCTGATCAATCTGAGGTGCAACAAGAAGAACTGTGTGAGGATCAGCTGCAACAAGAGCCAAGGCAGAGTGAAGATCAGTCAGTTTCGCAAGTTAAGGATCAGCTGGAGCAACAACTTAAGGAGCCCATAGTTCATCTGGTGCCTGTGGTAGTTGAGTTGGAGCAAGGCTCTTTAAATCAACTAAAAGAACAGCCAGCAGATCAGACTAAAGGAAAGACAGAAGATCAGTCTGAAGATCAGTTGAAACAGCAGCCAAAAGAACCTATAGATCAGACTGAAGGACAGACTGAAGATCAGTCTGCAGATCAGTCTGAAGATCAATTGAAACAACAGCCAAAGGAGCCCATAGTTCGTTTGGTGCCTGTCGTAGTTGAGCAGGAGCAAGGCTCTTTAAATCAACTAAAAGAAAAGCCAGGAGATCAGACTGAAGATCAGTCAGCAGTTCAATTGAAACAGCAGCCAAAGGAACCTATAGTTCATCTGGTGCCTGTGGTAGTTGAGCAGGAAGCAAGCTCTTTATCACATCAGCCGACAGATCACTCTGAAGATCAGTCTGCAGATCAATTGGAACAGCAGCGATCAGTTCACATAGTGCCAGTGATAGTTGAGAAGAAAGAAAGCTGTAGAAAAGCTACAGAAGATCAGCTGATCGAGTTACCCAAAGAAAGCATAGCTGATCAATCTAGAGATCAGCCTGCAGATCGCTTTGAGGAACAGCTGCAACAGCAGGCAAAGCAGCAGCCGACAGTGCACATAGTGCCTGTGATTGTTCAGAAGGACGAAAGCTGCATAAATCGCAGTGAAGATCAATCTAAAGATCAGCCAAAGGAGCAGCCAGCAGTTCGCTTGATACCCGTGACACTAGACAAGGTAGAGCTCTGCTTAAAGCAGACGCAGCAGCAATCAAGCAACGCAATGGGCGCCAAGAACTCCAAGCAGCAACAGCAAACTGAGTTGCCACAACAGCAACAGCAGCAGCAGCCAGAGTTGCCACATCAGCAGCAAAAGGCGCCAGGCAGTCCCCGTCAAGCAAAGGTCATAGTGCATCGCATTGTGTGTGAGGAGAGCGATGAAGTAGATGGACAGCAGCAGCAACAACAACAGCAGCAGCAGCAACAGGTCTCCCCACAGCAACATGCATCAGCACAGCCCTTGCAACGCAGCACCAAGGTGATTATACATCAGATACGTGTGGAAACAGATGAAGAGGAACGCGCTCGGAGAGGTAAGCCCACAATTGAGGAGATCAGCAGCACAACGGCAGCAGCAGCAACAGCAACAGCAATAGCACACAGCACCAGCAATGGCAGCATCAACAGCGGCACATTGTCACCTCCGCCACGTTATCTCGTTGAGTCTCCATCTCCGAAGACCGTTTCAAGTGTCGCCCAGTTTGGGAAATTCGCGCGAGATTTGCAGATACAGGAGTTGGAGCTGAACAGCGATTGTAGTTCGGGAGAGTTTAATTTCAATGGCATGCAATCGCCGGTGGTTTGTGAGGTGGATTCGGAGACGGAGGCCATCACGCCCGTGGCTGTGAAAGCGTTCGCGCCGGACTTGCCGTCCAGCAGCCGTGCGGAACAACAGGAGCAACTGCGTCAGAAGCGTGTCCAGAAACGGAATGCACTTGAATCGCACTTTCTGCCGCAGCTGCTCAGTCCGCGCTATCTGGACAGCATTCTGGAGGAGAATAGCGAATCAACTGCGGGCAGTGATCAGGCCTTAAGTCGCAGCAACTCCACTGCCACCGCCACCGCCGCGGCAAGCAATGATCCTGCCAAGACTCGTTCCATTGTGCCACAGAAGGCAATTGAATCATTTCCGCGCAGTCAACTTGATTTTAGTCGTCGGCACAAGCGTCGCGAGGAGCCGGTGGCTCTCATGCTGGAAACAAAGCTGCTGGATCAGCCCAGTGATCTGGAGAGCTGCACCCGACTCCAGAGCACGCTGTCGCCTCAATCTGAGGATGCCGAACTTGTCTATCTCAGCTCATCCGCCTCGAGCAGTGTCTCGGATCTAATGGAACTCGAATTGGAACAAGCTGCCGCTCTCGCTGAACGTGCTCTCATCGATCTCGATACGGATGCCAGCAAACTGATCAATCGACCTGACGATGAACTTAGCAGCACAACAACAACTGAGCCAGTCAGCTCATCCAACGAGACGGAAACTGAGGGAGAGTGCGAGGTTCGTAGAGTGCTGTACTAACTAACTAACTAAAGGTTAAGATGGTGCTAAGATGGGGGTGATTAGAGGGGGGTAACTATCGGGGAAGATTAAAAGAAGATCCTCTGCTAGAGATGAGGCTTTCATTGCGTAGAATTAAGGGTATTCCCATAGCCCTAGAGTAAACTAGTAAACAAATAATGTATATCGATCATTTCCTTGAAATATATCAATAGATTAATCGTAGATAAAGCACATCTAATTGAAAGCGAATTTTGTTTAACTAAAATAATGTAAATCGATAAATCGATTAACGAGAGAATGCTTATCGATACCTCGATTACCCAATATATGTAGTTTGTTTAACTAATGAGTAGAAATTATTTAATAAATACCGCTTGCCATTGAATATACTCTTTGCTATAGTTAATCGATAAGTTATCGATTATTGATGGTAACTCCATAATAACTTGCTTTAGTTTTATGTATAATATATACAAAGTAAATATTTTGCATGAACATTCCGAAATATCGATAAGTTCGTTTGCTATTAATCGAGTGGCTTATGATCTATTTAAATGTAGTTAAATATCGATAAATTTTAGTAAATGATAAGTTTAGTTATATATATATATAGTATAGAGTTTTCTTTTTGATTAGCATTAGTCAGCGATTACTTATCGATAGATCGATAGACATGAAGAGAAATGGGGTTAGTTTGCAAATGGTTTCTCTTGAATGCGCCATAAACTTGATGTAGGCCATGTTTATGCGTAGCACGAAATGCCTAACAATTTAATTGAGTAACAACAATAACAACAAAATGAACAAAGCAAAAGAACAACAACAACAACAACAACAAACAAACAAACAAACAACTATTGCAGGTCGAAACGGAAGTGGACACGGAAACGGAGGGCAACGCTCAATCGAGTCGGGAGAGCACACCTGTTAATGCTCATCCAACGAACGAAGTGCCATCGCCAGGCAGTTCGCTATCATCGCTGCTGAGCGCCGCAACGACGCCGACGCCGACGCCAACGTCAGCGCCAGCAGAGGCGCCAACAGAGACGACGTCGCCCACGCGAGCGTTTAGTGAGCAGGAAAGAGCGTCAACGGTGAATGAGGTGCCGCCGATGTTGGCCAACGAATTTGGCTCGAACAAATTGGCCAACAGTCGAACTGCAGCGCCGTCGCTGTCGGTAACGCGCGAGGAATTTGTACGCAATATGGAAAAAGTGCGCGAATTGATCGAAATGACGCGACGCGAAGAAAACGCGATCGATAACGGGCAAGGAAGTGCGAACGCAAACGCAAACGGAAACGGAAATGCGAACGGAAACGGAAACGGAAATGAAAATTGTAATATACAACAACAATTGCGCTGTAGGTTAAGTTGCTCGCCAACGCCACCGCCTGTGCCACCACCACCCAGCTGCATGCACTATCCCAACACTAGCAGCACCACCCAAACCACAAGCACCACTGAAATGCATCCCATACTAAGTCCATTGTTGCTCAAGCGTCAGGAATCAAATGATTCACATTGCTCGGACAGCACACAGCACAGTCAATGCACAGCCATCAATATGGCATCCCCACCACCACCACCAACACCAGCAACACCACCCACAAACCAACCACCCACGCCTCCGCTACGCCAGCAGCAACCACAATTGCAGCTTAGTGCAATTTCACAATTTACAGGGGAAACGGATGCGGAGAGCATTAAAAAACTACGTTTGCTATGCACGGAAACCTTGGCCTCGATGCCTTATGGCGAACAGATGCTTGAGGAGCTCGCCACTGTGGCACAAAACATAACAGAACAACAGCAACAGCAACAGCAACAACAGCAGCAGCAACAGCAACAGCCACAAAGTGCTGGCAACAACATGCCTTATCCTTTGCCACATTTGCCGCACATCAGCGAGTTGCAACTGTCTTTGGGCGCCGCTAAGGATGATGCCTGGCTAGGTCTGCCCACCCAGGCAGATCCCAAGTTATTGGTCTGCCTTTCACCTGGACAACGTGCGCTGGTCGAGCAGCAGCAGCAGCAGCAGCAACGGCAACAACATCAACCCGATCAACTGTTGGATGCACATGAGAAGTTCATGCAACGTCGGGGCTATCATGAGTTGACTGCTGAACAGGTGCGTGTTATGGACAGCGAGCAACTGAAACTGGAACAGGAGCAGATACTCAAAACAGCAGCGAAAATGCGCGAATTGCGCAAGAGCTTAACGCCCACATCGCCGCCACCAACAACAACAACAGCAACACAAGCAACGCAGCAACTGTTGTCGCCGGTGCCGCCGCCGGTGCCAGTGAAGAGTGCGGAGACAGCGGCCAAGGCAGATGACGCAAGAGAGCGAAGCAGCTATCAGAAGGTGAACACATCGACAGCGACATCATCATTTGAAAATAAACCAAGACAAGCAGCAGCAGCAGCGGCAGCAGCAGCCACAGCAGCTGATCCACAGCAACTAACGTCAGAGCAGTTGCCTTACTCATTTGATCAGCGCACGTCCAGACGCACAGAGCAGCAGCAACACAGCAGCTACAAGAGCAGCAACAGCAGCAGCTACATGAGCAACAATAGCACCACCAACAACAACAACAACAACACCAACAACAGCAGCAAATTTCCAGCCAGCATGGAGAGTGAATTGGCCCGCATGTTCCCCAGCATTGCCAAGCAGGGTGACATCTTTGATGAGCAACGCAAACGCTTCTCCAACATTGAGCAGAGCAGCCAACAGAAGCCAGTGCAAAGTAAACGTTATTCCAACATTGAGACGAGCTCATTTGAGTCCAAGAAACGCACAGAGAATGGACAAGTTGTGTATGATTACAGCAACAGCAGCAGGGAGCAGCAAGTGGAGGGTGAGAAGCCCACAAATGGTGGCAAATTTCCACTGCAGCCGGAGACACAATCGAAGGTGCATTTTGTGAATGTGAGAAAGGCAGCAGAGGATGAGATGGATTGTGCACCGCCAGTGCCACCGCCGCCGGCAGCAAATATGATGTCAGCAGCCAAATTAAATGGCAAAGCAAACACTTTCAATGATGACGCACAGCAGCAGCAGCAACAACAGCAGCAACTGAGCACTGAGAGCAGCAGCAGCAGCAGCAACAATAGAGAAGAGCAACAACAGATAAACTCAACTGTTGCCAGCTCCAAGGTGAACAACGTTGGCGGCACTTATGAGGAATTTCGGCAACGTGCCAAAGCAGCAATCGAAGCAATTGCTCAGCCCAACATCATCAGCAGCAGCAGCAACAGCAACAGCAACAACATCTCTCAACCTTTGGATAATGAAAAGCTCTTCAAGGACTTTGATGCCTTGTCACAGCAACTCAATGCCGAACTGCAAACGAGTCGCGATAAACGCGAGCAACGGGACAAGTCTGCCTCCCTCTATGATCTCAGTCGCCTGAGCCAGCACAGCAGCAACATGGCCCAGCATGGCCAGCAGCAATTGGAGCAATTGAAGCGGGAACGTCATGCCCATATGCAGGAATTGGAACAGGAAATTGAACGTTCGGCAAAGTCACGACAGCAGCGTTTATCCTCTGTGCCAAGGAGCACCGAGATTCCCATAGAACTCGCACCAGATTATGCAGTTCGTTCGCGTCGTGCCGAATCGTTGTGCAATCTTGGGGAGCCAATGCGTCCGCATAGCTCGGCGGAGCATTATCGTGCAGCACAACAGGACGATTGGTCGCAATATGCCAACGATTTGGGTTACTCGGAGAACATTGCGCGTCCGTTTGCCCGCGAGGTGGAGATATGCTATCAGCGTCAGAGCCAGAGGCAACCACATGGCATACGTGCACCACGTCTCTCAGTTAGCACCAATGATTTGTCCAGCAGCAGCTATGATAGCTACAATGCGTATGGTGGTGCCAGGCGGCATGCCCCAATGCTGCAACAGGCGCCGCAACAGCAGAGGCCACACTATGCCAGTTGCTATTCGATGATCGAACGTAATCCAAATCCTACGTATATTAGCACCACCTCCAGGCGTGGTGTGTCCCCAGCACCACCGGCAATGCAGACACCCCAACCGCCAGCCTATGACAGGCAGCAGCGGCGTGCGTCCCTGCCACGTGAGTTGCATGAACAGCAACTGAAATATATTCTCAGCAAGGAGGAGGATTTGAAGCTGGAGTTCGAGCGTTTGCAGCAGGAGAGAAGGCGTCTCATGGATGAGATGCAGAGGGCGCCAACGGTGTTGCAGGCGCCACCACCACGCCGTGAGAGCTATCGTCCAGCGCCCAAGCTGCCGACACTCAGCGAGGATGAGGTGTTCCGCCAGCAAATGGCCGAGGAATGGATGAACAAGGTGGCGGAGCGTGAGGAGCGACGTCAGCATAAGATCATCAAGATATCAAAGATCGAGGATGAGCAACAGCATGCCACCGAGGAGCAAACGAACATCAGCGATGAGTTTCTCAATCGGGTGAAGGAGCGTCGCCACAAGCTCTCCATGCCCGCGGACAGTGATTGGGAAAGCGGCGCCGAATCCCAGCCGATGCACCCCAAAGCGGCGCCGGGCAGTGAGTCCGATGTGGAGGCGCCACCGGTGCGCATACTGGAGGGTCAAGCGGAGGCGAATCTACGTGAATTGCCGCGGCATTTGCGTGAGTTCGCCAAGTTCTCCAGCTGCGAGCAGTTGGAGGGCGGCCAGGGGCAAGTGGAGCGACACGAGGAGCAGGAGCGGAGCGAGATGGCAGACGATAATTCGCATAGCAGTGCCAGCAAGAAGTCGACCATTGTGAAGACGTACAAGGTGTCCAGGTTGCCGCCTTCTGTACAGGGTGAGTGTGCCACGGTGGACAAATCGAATACGATAGCGTATGCAACAACAGCTGCTAATCGTTATCGTTATCGCAATCGATCGAATACCGCGAAACTTGTTAGCCATAATGTTCAACTAGGCAACGCTTCTGTAACTATCTCCCGCCGCTCCCAATCGCCTGACACTGGTTGTGGTTCCGCTTCCAAAGGTTCCTCTCTCTCTTTCTCCCACTCTCCCACACACTCCCCCCACCCACTCCTCCCTGTCATCCTCCTCGTCGCCGGCACAACCCATTCCCCCTCGCACTGTGCAAACCGATAGCAACAATAATACAACCGATTCATCCTCCAATCCTGCCGCCTCCAGCTCGACAGCTGGCAGCATTCTGAGCACAGCTCTGCTCCTTGGCTTGTCCGTGCTGACGGCGTGGCATAAGTTCAGCTAAACTCCGTATTCTACATGCTTCAAGTCAAGTTCTTTCCAGATTTTACAGAAGTGACAAGAGTTTCCAAGTTTCTAATTCACAAAAAAATATCATAGCATACTTTTTGGTGTTTTTATTAAAGAATTCATAAAATATGCTATGAAATGTTTGGCAAATTTTTAAGAAATGCAAATTTAAAATAAAACAAAATTAAAATAATTTAAAAAAATAATAAATTATAATAACTACGTTATAATTATATAATATAATATATAAAATAAATATAAATAATTAAATGCATATTTATTTAAGTTCGCATTTTACAAAAATAATCATAGCTTATTTGAAGTGATGTTTCATTAAATAAATGCCAAATTACGCTATGAAAAATATAAATAAATAGTTAAAAAATGCTAACTTAAATTAAATAAAATGTGATATAAATGTAATATAATAAAGTATAATATTTATTATATCTTTCAAATTGACTTCAATTCGCATTCGCATTTCGCAACAACTTCCAAAGCATTCACTTTGATGCGCTATAAAAAGGAACCATTTAAATGCGATTGTAAATTTTGAATTATAAAATATACAGTACAACAACTCTACAGTGAATAAAACTTGAAAACAAAACCACTTAATTATACATAAAGTATTTTATATAGTTTTGTTTTGTTTTCGAAGTTTGTATACAACATATAAGCTGCTTATCTAAAAATGTTTATATAAGCAATAGCTTTATTATATAAAAAAGTTCACTATAGAGTAGTTGAACTGTATTTAAAAGTAAGTTTGTTCTTCTTACTTAATTTTGACAAATTATTGCTGGAAATTATTGAATAAAATCTGGAAAGTCTTGACTTTACTTGGAGTGTATGCTCAACTCACTGGTGAAGGGTCAAACCACACATCTGTTCATCTCACTAGCACCACATCAATAAATACATACATATATATAAAGTATAAATACGTTTGTTGTTGTAGCAACTCTCTATCTCTCTTACTCTCTCTCTCTCTTTTTGTCTGTCTTTGTCTCTCTCTCTCTGTGTGTGTGTGTTTGTATGTGTGTGTCTTTCTTTTGTATATCAAAAATTTCTCTCTATCGCTGCCCTTCACACAGACGACAACAATGAAAACACCAACAACAACAGCAACATTGACAACAAGAGCAACAACAACAACAACAACAGCAACAACAACAGCAATACTACAACAACAGCAACAACAACATCAAACAATAGTTGCCATATAAAACATGAAACAAACTCCAAAACGAGTCAAAACCAAATGAGAGCAACTCCAACTTCAACTCCAACAACTTCTAATCCAACAACGCCATCGACGCCTTCGCCATTTTTGGGCAATTTGCATAGAAATTTCGATGAGCTGTTTGCCCATTCGCCTTTCCGTTCGAAAATCATTGAGGAGTTTGATAAATATTGGCGCAATTTTGAGCATACCACGTCCAACAGTTTCTAAATTGCCCCCAACCTTTGTTAATGGAACCGCAAGAAATGCTTTAAAATTAATCAATTTATCCCCCCAAGCCTTCCCCCTTTGAGAAAAGCCACCCTATATATACTCAGCTCTGCAGCATGCAGCCTACTTATAAATTAATGGAAATAAAACAATATAAATAAACAAATATATAAACAACAAAATATATATTTATTCCAAATAAAAATGTTGAATAAATGACAAAATGTTTCATGTGAAAATTTAGTTAATTGTGTTTTTTGAAATTAATATTTATAGTGTTGTTGAATGTTTAATAAATGATAAATTGATTAACCAAAAACTCAATTGTTATATTGTCTTTATTATATTTATACGCATGCTCCATAAATTCATATATTTATCTATATATATGTATATACAACATATCTTTATCTATCAATATCTTTATCTATGTTGTGTCACAGAGAGAATTTGTTGTGTGTGTTGGCGCTTGTAAATGATGCATTGCTTGATTAACTAATCTTAGAACTTTAGTATATATATATTAACTAATATTTATCAATAATCATAAATCGAAAGTAGTTGAATTTTAGACTCAAAGTCAGATTTACAACTTTAAAAGCTAATTTCAAAAGTGCATTAAAGCTGCCTTTGCATTAAATTATTAAAAGCTTTCGTATTATTAAAGAGCTTTTGCAAGCTCGCCTGCATTATGTGTAAATCAAAGCACAATAAAGCTTTTAAGTAGTTGAAAGCTTCTTAGTTGCCAGCTTAAAGCTGCCTTAAGTAGTTTGATTGTGCTTTTAAAAAGCTCTCATCATTTATTTGTCTAATACGCTGCTTAATTTTACGCTGATTTGTCAGTCTGTTTAATTGTTCACGCAGCTGGTGTTATTGCGACACATCAAGTGAAACTGATGTCATTTATTTATGAGTCATAATTAGCTTGATAACTGAATGCTTCTCATTAGTAAATGTCATAAGTTGAAGTAGCTTTTATTTGTTATTCATTTTGATTTTAATATACAACTCTGCGCTCAAGTGTCCCACTAGAAACAGGCAATTTGAATTGTATAAGTGCTTCAATTCCCTATCCCTCTCTGTGCTTCCCACAAACCCCAAGCCATAGTGCGTCTGCTTATCTGGGGCAACGCAAGAAATTGCATTGATTGAGACGGTGCCGAAGGGGAAGAGGTGGGAAGGAGAGGTAGGGTATTGGAGGATAGAGCATTGCGATTAAGCGGAAATTTTAATTAATTCCATTCAATTGCATGACAGCAGCGAGCCGAACAAGCAATTCGTTTGTTTTGCACAATTGAGCACAGGGTTCTTAGACTAAGTGCAGCATGTGGCATGCCTCGCAAACAAAGCAAGAGTAGAAGAGCAAAAGAAAGAGAGATAGAGAAAGAGAACGCGCATACTAAATGAATGCCAACATTTTGATAGCCATAGCAATTAAATCCGAGAGGCCGAGACAACGGCAACAAGATCAGCCAGAGCAACAACAGCAACAACAGCAGCCGCAAGCAGCGATGCCAACGCCAACGCCAACGTCGATGTCGACGCCAACGTCAACGTCAGCGATGACTGCGAAATTGCGTATACGACCGCAGAAACAGACGCGTTTCCTTCTATCACCGCAGCAGCTGCAGCGACAGCGACAGCGACGCAGCTGGTCGGAAAGTGATCTGCTCAAGGAGATCGACAATGAGCTGCAGCTGGCCAAGGGTTTTCTCTTTGCCAATGGTTGGTGTAAGCCCTAGACCCGTCTACTGTGCTCCCCTACCCCTCTACCGACCCCCCCTACCACACCACACTCTCCACTCCTCCTGTACTGTCTGTCTTGCTGTCTGTAACTTGTCTGTAACTTGCCCTTCAACTGTCTGTTGTCTGTGCTTGGAAATGGGCGCAGCTGCTTGCTAATTGGCCAAATTTGCATATAGTATAATCGACAAGAAAATCTGTATATATTGTAGTTGCGCTCGTTTTCGTTTTCGTTATTATCGTTTTAATAATCGCACTCGTTTCTATACGTTTCATATTTATGCCATTTTTATTTTTAGCTAAATAATTTTCGTCCGCAGCCGAAAAGTATGCAACGCTTTTTGTTGTTGAAGATTTTTCAAATGCAAATTGTGTATACGACGTGAGCGACGCGACGTTTGGTCATTTGGTAAACTGTGAAAATGTATCTTTATCTTTTAGCTTTTATCTTGTATCTATGGCCTGTCGAACAAATTTATGGCCCCACTTCACAAAATCTCTCATTCTCATTCGCATTCACAATTTCACACTCTCCCTGTCTCTCACTGGCGCTCTTTGTGCTCAAGTGTGAATTGAATTTATCTTTTCGTTTTTTGGGTGTTTTTACCACTTGCCGCGCCACCTTCCTGCCACTGTTTACGAAAGCATCAACATTTTGTTTATACTAAAAGCTGAAAGAAAGAAAAGAACAAAATCAGAAATTTTGCGCCCGCTCACACAAATTGAGTTTTCTTTTAGCAGCAGCAGCCGAAATGATTTTTTTAAAAAGAAAATCCAAGCAACTTGGCGTAGTCGTCGTCGTGTTTAAGTCGTGTGCGCAACGCGAAGGCGCGTGAAAACAAAAAAGAAGCAAGGAAATATATATATATACAAATTATATATATATATATATAAATATATCAAATTCAGCAGCAGAGGCAACGCCAGTGTGTTAGCGTCATCATTTTCTATATATTTCCACTTTCATACAAACTGAAAATCGAGATTGAGTTCAAAAAATGGGGCAGGGTTAGTCGAGCGTTCGCAATATATGTCTATGAGTGTTGTTGTCATTTCCATTACCACCTCCCCCCCCAATAATTTGTGCAGTGAAAGAAGCATTTAAGTGAAGTGTTGGCTATTGCAATTGTTTTGTTATATATTTATTATTATAATTATCAGCACATTAACAAGTTGATTCTGCAATAATTTTTGCAGAGCACACACAAAACACAACAATGTTTGCGCCCAAATTTAAAGCACGCGCACCAACTGGCTCAGGTAAACGCAACTCAGTTTGTCTCTATACACAACACAGATACTGTATCTAAATACAACGAAGATACTGTAGCTCACAGATGCAGCAAGGCATTGTGGGCGAAAAGTGTAACAAAAGTGTAACACGAAAGTGTAACACACTTTTCCGGGCAACATTTTCTTTTGGCTAACATGACATTTTCAATGGGCAGCAATTTGCCGCTGCGAAAAGCTTGACGAATTCTTTGATAATGTTTCTATTTCTATGCGTGCAAATTGAAATTGAATGATTCATTGAGCAAACAGTTGATGCAATGACATAAAATATAAATGCGCTCAATAATCAGATATATAATAATGTAATTTAGTTGTAGCGAAGTTCGTCTTTATATGAAATTACTTTGTTAGACAATTTATGGCATTTCCACAGCTCTTTTCTGGGATTAATTGTTTGACATTAATTAGAATCAATTAGGAAATTCACAAGCAAACTAAACATATGAACTACAAACAAACTGTCTTTGCTGTCATTAATCTTAATGATTTCTTTTCTAAAAGATTAATCTCACATTTTGTTAAATTTAGCAGTTAGTGTCATTGTGCTTCTAAACATATTTAAACTTAATTGATTTCTTTATTTATTTATGCTAAATTCTCTAATCAACTTTCGCTTGGCACTTTTCTCATTTTGTGTAAATTTATTGGCACTTATATATATAGATATATCGATGATTCAGTTAGCTTTGAGTTAGTTTCCAAGTTTTCATTATGTTGAACTTGATGATGCTGTTAATGATAATAATGATGTTGATGATGATCTTGTGTATATATCATTCATTATTTTGTAGAACTGAACTTGATTTTGTTGCCTCACAAATGTTTATTTTAAATATTTCACATTATTTCAAGTTAATTGTGAGAAGAGCAAAATGAAAATTCGTAACTGGAACTGGAGGTGCGCTGTTTTTCCATTTTCCATTTTCCACTTGATTTTAATTTTGACTATTGTTTCTTTTACTTTGTGCTAAATATATAAAATGACGTACAATACAAAAATGTTGTTGGCTGAGCAATATTTATTACAATTTATTTGTGTGCAACGGAATTGTTCTTGTTAGACGCGACGCCCACATGTGGCGCGGCCAGCCTTTTACAGTATCCATTAAAAATGGCAAATAAACATCAAGGAATATCCAGATGGGGAAATTCTAAAATCGAAATGACGAAGATCATAGTAGTATTAGCAATACCTGATGATATGATCATATTCATGAATTTGATTTGTTTGCTTAGCTTTATGGCAATTTCAATTTCTATTTCATTTTTTATTATTTTTATATGTGTGTTGGCGTTAGCTAATCTATCAAAATTGAGTATACGCACCGTTTGCTCAGTTGATCCGCGTCACCATTCACGTCACATCTTTCATCGTTGAGCAAAGCGTTAACTTTTGGGAAAATGCTTTGGCTTTTTCTTTTCCATTTGCACAGCTCTTTTTTGGGCCATAAAGGCGCCTTTATTTATTTAAAGCATTAATTTGTACGCTGTTATTTTTAAATCTTTCGTTGAGTTGTTTTTTTTTTATTTCGCTTCTGAGGCAAACATATAATTCCATTTATTTATTTTGCGGCGACTTTTAGTGACTGAACATAATTTATAGTTATTATAAAATCTCTGTTGAACTTGAAGCAGCAACAGCAAATTGTTGTTGATGGAATTATTGATATATTTAGGTGAATGATAGCAAATGCTTGGGACTTAAGGTAGAATTTGTTTGTTAAAAGAAATAGAAATTTATTTAAATTAGAAATTGAATGAATTCGTTACTTTTCTGTCGACTGCAATGACCTTTGCCACCTGCCGCGCCTTAGCTCAGGTTCTTTACATGCTCAACATCAAACTCATGCCGCTTTCTAAAGGGCTTTACTACCCGTTCCTCTTTCTCCCGTCATTTGCCCTTCCTCTTATTAACTGATCTGTCTACTCTGCATTCACTTCATAAATACTTTGTCCACTTAATAATGGCATACCAAATAAATCAATTCGAGAATGCTTCTCAATTTGCTGCGCCACAAACAGCAGCAACAATGTGTGTGTGTGGCACACCTATTGTAGGTTGGGTCACAACGCTTCGACGACCGCCAGGTCGCGACTTTCCACTCCCTTAGACGAACCCCCAACCCATGCCCCAAATCATTTTCAAATCCAAAACCCAATCGCCATCCCAATCTCAATATCACAAATAAATGGGCGCACGCACAGGTTGCTGTCAGTTTAACGGACGGCCGTTGTTTCTATGTATTGCAAGGCCATAGGGTAGCTCTAAAAATATAGTTGTAGTCGGTATACCCTGTATAAAAAATATAGTGCAGATGGGGTAGTATGAACTAGCAGAATGTTATGTAACAAGCCAATTGAGGTGTGTTTGTGTGAAAGTTATGTTAATTATTTTAACTATAAAAAAGAAAATTTTAAAATTCCGCATTTACAGGGTAGCTAAAGGGTAGCTTAGTTGATTCATATTATGTTGCTTAACAGAAATTACCTCAGATAATTGAGCGCTCTTACCAGCGTATTTTATGTGACAGTTGCCTACATTTACAGGGTATTACAGGGTATATTACGTATTTGATTCAAATTCAAAATTCAGGCAAATTGTTTTATAATTATTTCCATACACTGAGAGACTCTTGCTATAGCACAGCATTAGATTAACTGCATTTACAGGGTATATCACATTGTTATTTGTTACTTGCCTTCACTGCTGTTGTACTTGTAGCTTATATGCTATTTACAATTTGCAGGTAGCATTGTTGTTTTCCCAACGACTTAAGGTCTAATGCGTTATATCCAATTGGCAAATCGATAAATTGCATATAAATCGAGAGCAGAGCCAAAGCAAAAGTCAATTTTCTAAGTAAATGCGTTTCTTCACGAACGAGCGCGGGCGCGCCTAGGGACACACCCAACACTAACAGCAGCAGCAGCAGCAGCAACAACAACAACAATAACCCAAACAGCAGCAACAACTAGTTAAGCCGCTGCCCCCTTGCTCCACCTCTTTTCATTGGCTAACAAAAATTTCCGTTTGATTTATTCTAAAGTGAGTGTAAAAACGGAGCTAAAAAGCAAAACCGGAAGTGCCAAGCCAAAGCAAACCAAACCAAACCAAAAACAAATTATAGGAAACTAGCAAGAAATGGTAGTTAGGAGGGGGGTTGGGGGTACAAGAACAAACTGTTCTAGAAATACTATAACCAATAGCACAATTGTCTTTTGTGTTGATTGTCTAAACGCAAATGAAATCATGTTGATTGACTCTTTTGGGGAGTACTCCACTTGAATGCGAGTGCGACTGCGACTGCGAATGCGAGTGCGAGTATTCGTATGTGCTGAATGAATAGTATTCACGAGTATATTTAGTCGCTTAAACATCCGTTCCATTTCGCATTGCACGCATAATTGGCGTTCCAGCTACAAACTAGTCTGCCTTTGTCTGGGGTACGGTCTCTGCAAAGTCCCAAATGAAAAAAAAAAAAAAAAAAAAAATACAGACAACAACAAACATTTTATAGAAAATGAATATAAATAAAAACAACAACAAAATGTTAAACTGAAGTGCGCGCTTCATCGAGCACAGAGCATGGAGGAGCAGCAAGCACGGAGCACGGCCAAAGAGCGCTCCCACATTTGATTGCAGTACGTAATTGATCTTCTATTTAAAATCGTTGAACGCAAAATAAAGCACGAGGAAATTGTGGAAGCAAATGAAAGGGTACGGGGTGCTGGGGGGGGAGGATAGGGAAAACTGCCTCTGACTGGGTGTGTTTAGCCATTTAGCAGTCGCTTGTGATTTGCGCCTTTTGTTTTCTACTCTTCATGCGACACGCTTTCCCAAAAAAATAACAACAACAAAAAATACTCTATATGTATTATAATCATCGAGCTTAATGCTCTGCTCGACGTTGCCGGCACACGCAAAATTCAGTCGCTTTGAGCCGCGCGCGGAGTCAGCAACTCAGTGAGAACTCGCAACGGATTTTTGCCTAAAACTGAATCTTTTGATATATAATTATATATAGATATATAGCTATATGTATAAAGTGTTTGTGCTAATTTAGAAACTTCCTCATCCTGTGTTGGGTAAATTTCTGCTTTTAAATGTGTGCAGCAGCAAAATACGAGTGCTTTGAGTGCATTGAGTGATTCATTATGCATTCGTTGTCAGCGCCAAAGGACTGTGATTTTGATTGACGCTGGCAAAGACTTTGAGACGTTTGTATAATTCGATCAAGTGCTGATTGAATTGAAGACGTCAGCGCAGCCGCCCACAATAATAATAATAACAACAACAATTACATATATACATATATATATATATTTATATATATATCTGTATATGTGATTTGTATGTGATCTGAGCCAAAAAGCGAAAATACGTGTCAATGTCTAGCGACTATGCGCCTAGAGGGCAGGCAACAACTTGCCATCTATCTATCTACAAGTATCTCTAGTCGCGTCTATGAGTGTCTGTGTGTGTGTGTGCATGTGTGTGCTATTACAGGTGGCATATAAATCTGTAGAGTCAAAGATTTTGACTGGGCTGCAGACAGCGAGGGTTGTTTCAATTGTTTCAACTGAATTGTTGCTTTTAGCTACAAGGATTTCTTATTTTAAATATTCCTTAAATATTTAAATATAAAATATTTTTTATTTCTGCAAAGTAAATAAAAATAAACAAAATCTAATTAAATCTCTATCTGAAAAGAATTATGCATTAATTTAATTTTTCTTAAATATTAAATAAATCAGTTTCTAATAATTTTCATTTTAAAATCCAATTTTACTCAATTTTCTTAATATTTCTTTACAAAATTGTAATGTGCATTTTTTATAAATACTTTTTGTTTTATTCTTAATTAATAAAAAATATATTGAGCTCGTTATTTGTGAAGAATTCTGCTTCAGCATTTTACTTTAAATGTTCACTATAAATTCAACAATTCTTAATTTTTGCAATATTTATCAATATTTAATATATATAAATAATTTAATAAATAAATAATATATATTATATTCAAATATAACAATATATTATAATTAAAATTATATTTTATATTCATCTCTTTTGTTAACAAACTCTGCTAGAAAATGGTATTTAAGTGTATTAAAGTTTTTAGACACTTAAATCTATTTATGGCAGCCAAGTTTTTTTTATAGAATTCAATTTTGCTATCACTTAAACAAGTCAACATTTAGGCAGGTTCCACTGTACTTAACAATTGAAACACCTCGTGAGTGTATTTTTTTGGTGGCTTTTGTCGCTACGGATTCAAATATAATTTTATATCAGAGTCTGTTGTGTATTTTTGTTATTTTATTTCTATTTTGTATGCTGTGAAAGTCTTTTTTTTTTTATTTGTGAATTCTAAACATGCGCCAAATGCTCTGACTCATCCAATAGCCAATGTGTGTGTGCGTGTGTGTATGTTTATGTTGGGTGTATATACTGTGTATTTGTATGCGATAGTTTTTCGGGTTTTTGTGGCCAAATTTTGAATGGCTGCCAAATGTGGCTTCCTTGGTCGTATTAATTATTGCTGTTCAACGTCGCGTTGTTTGTTTGTCAATTTGTCTTCGCTCCGTTTGTTGACTGCAACATTTATTTGTGCTTAGAAAAAGACACAAAATAACAGCGAAGAACCGTAAAACGTTGCGGCAGACGAGCATAAATTTGTTGACAAGTGTAAATGTCGTAGCGCGTCAGTAAAACGAAAAAATAAAATAGAATATAACAATGAGCAAAGAAACCTCAACTCGAAATTGAACTTGCGCCCCTGAAAATGTCATGTGTTGCCACCTTGCCCCACGTTGCCCCATCATTAGTGTCACTGTAGCCACCACATATGAGAGCAAACCATTCAAGCAAGCAACATTCCCACTTTCGACAGGCGTTTGGACACCCAAAAGTCAGACACCACACGGTTCCAGCAACGATCTGGACAACTGTTGCACCTCAGCGGCACCAACACCACCGCCACCACCCACACAGCCCGTGTGGACGCCACAGCCATCGCCAGCGTTGAGCGGACGCAAGGAGTTTCGTCCTGTGCACTTTGAATCACCCACCTTGCCGCGTCGCTACGCGGCTCTGCAACAGCAACAACAACCACAACAGCAACAACAACATCCGCAGTCAACGACGACGACAATACCACCGTGGTCCTATACAAATGGCAGTTGCCCCACAAATCTGAGCTCAAACAACTCAGACTACGCTGAAACCGATTGTTCCACTCAGTTTGGCCCAGTGGCGCCATCTGCCAGCGTCTCCGATAAGATTAAAAGTACTTGCCCCCCCCCCCCCACTCCCCCTCTCCATAGCAGATAAACACAGAACTGAAGCGAACAATCTCAGCATAAATGAAGTTTTAAGGAATTAGTTATGTTTTCTTATAGTAGCAGATATTTGTTATAATTATGCAATTAATTAATTAAGCAAATATTTGTTTTAAATGCAAATTGCGTAATAGTAATTGAAAAGACAGCAATTAATTAGAATTTATTAGAGCAACCTGGCAAATTTAGGCGCTATATCAAGTACTTTTCGGGCTATATCATTTTTAATATATTTATAATGCTTTAATAAGTATTTTTATAAATGAAAGCTTACATTTTTGCTTAGTATGTATAAGCATAACTATTGTTATCTTAAATGTTATACAAAGTTTCAACTTAATAGTCAAAGTAATTGCCTAGATTTTACTTGAAAGGACTTTTATAGTATTTAGAATTTTATTTGCAGACAATTTACAGTTGCTCTCAAGAAACAATTGATATTATTTGTAAATTCTACAAAGCATATTAGTTTATTTTCTATATTTAAAAATGATTTCCAAAATATTTGCACTAACTGAAATTGTTCAACAAAGTGTTTAGCTGTGCTGAGTTTGAAGGCGTTATGATGTTATGTTGTCGCTCGTATTTTGCTGCCTTAATGTCATTTAGTTGGTCTCTATCAGACGTTTATGATACTCATTACTTTTCTTTTTCCTCTGACATCTCTCTCTCTCTCTCCTCCCCCCGTGCCCTTTACCAACTTAACGCTTAAAGCATTTGAACGCTCGGCTTCAACATCGGAGCTGCAAAGGCCGTTCGTACGCCGCCAACTGTCTGACTGTAGCCGTCCAGTTTATAGGCCCAATGAAGTCAGTAAGTATTAATTACAGGGTATCACAAGTGACCAAACGATCGCGTCGTTATACACAAATGAAAACAGAAAACAAGCAGAACTAAACTCGCACACAGAGAAGGGCAACAAATTGTTAATGTAATTGTTGTTAACTGTTGCACATAACTGTTGCTGTTAGACCTGTTGCTCCAACACACAAACTGTTTCTTATCTTTCTCTCCCCCCCCTCCCCCCCTCGTTAACCCACGACACACCAACACACACAAAAATGTACTAAATGCAATCTACGGTTTACAGTCTACAAAGTCAAGCACGAGTATATGAGCGAACCGGAAACGGAAAGCGATCGTCCGCGCAAAATGGCACAGTTAGGTCGACGGCAATACGAAGGCATCGGTCCGGTGACCAACGATGGAATGCCCATAATACTCAGATCGGTAACACTCACATTCCACTCAACTTTCCCCTCAGTTAGCAAAACAATTTGGCAACATTTTCTATTATCTCTTTTGTCTATATCTACAACTATATAATGCTGCAGGAAGTCCAGGAACCGCATCAGCATGAGTGGTACAAGCGACTGTATCAGACCATACATAAGCAGAAGAATGGCGGTAATTGTTGTTGCCATTTGTTAAAACTTCAAACTGAAGCATTCTAAAATATGATATATACTTATCTCTATCTCCCCCTATTACCACTTTCCCATATCCCTTTCCTCCCTGGCTCCCTTGAAGTTCTCTTTTATAATGCTTCAGTTCGCTGCCTGCTGAAACTAGTTCTAATCTAATCTCTTTTCCATCCCCCCCCCCAAAAAAAAACTGTTCTCATTCTTTCTCTAATTGTGTATTTGAAATTCTTGAACAATCATATCACAATCACCCCCAAACCCCCTCAAAAAACTGTTCTGTCAAACGCAAACACCACAGACGATTTCGTGATACGCTACAAGTGTCCCAGAGGTGATTCAATGATTCTTCTAATATATTATGTATATTATGCTAAACTCAGCCTAAGCTTGTAGTCTATATCTATTTGTATTTGGCTTTACTTTATTTTTGTTGCTTGTACATACTTTAATAGACAGCGTACCTGCCTTGAGCTGCCAGACAAAACAAATGTCGCGCGATCTTTAGTTGTAATTTAAGTTATTTAATTGGTAATGCATGCAATATTATAATTTCTAATTTTATGTCAACTAATGGATATTACTAAATGCTTTTTACTAAATTTTCTATACTAATCGAAACTAAACTATGGACTAACTCATGCCATAAGCTTTGAAACAACGCTCCTAACATCATGTCTGCTGAACATAACACACCAAGCAACCACAACAACAACCAGCGTGATAATAACAACCACAAAAACAACAACAACAACAACATCAGTAGTAATTTCTTATCTTAATTATATTTATTATTTATATGATTTCGATTCACTTATACTACATTTCTCCGCTCCAATACGACAGCTCGTCCATCGTACAAGAGCAATGGTTATGTGTCTGAGCCCGAACCCAACTACGATTCCGATTACTCAACTCTAAAGTATCGCACTCCGAATCCCCTACGCGTTCAGTCCATCTCATCGGCCGTCAATGTACGCAATCTAAGCCAGGACGATAAGTAAGTAATTCCCCCTGATTCCTATTTATATTACCTTTTGATTAAACTGCCTGCCCATCATAGATTGTATGGTACTATGCCCAATCCGATTAAATCGGCACAGAATTCATATAAAAATCAACCTGGTCGCATTGAGAATTATACAACTGGTCACTCGTCCGTTTCGGAGAAGGAAAAGAAGGAGGCAAGTGCCACAGCAGCGAGCTAATGTCATGCATACACTACCCTACCAAAAACTAACCCATGATAACTACTCAACAACCTCAAACAACAAACGCTAAACACATGAAATTTTCTTTCATTTTTATATCGATATGTTATCGATTGCTTGAATTCGTTCATATTTGAAACATTTCATCACAAACACAATCACAATCACAATCATTATTAATATCACATTTCAAATGCAATTCACACACAACAAAAAGTTTGACATAGCAATTATTAATAACTCACAGCTCAATTATCTTATTCACAATTCACAGTGGTGGGACGAAGTGATGGACATCTTTAACGGGGTATGAACTCTAAATTATATATTCCTCTGCTATAGATAACTAATTATATTTTAGTTATAGTTTCTTTGCCATAGTTTAAGTGTCCGCTCTCTGAGTACAATTGAGTTACCTAAATCGTCTGCCGTCGATAATAATACTCCCCGTAAATTCCACATATATCTTATGTCTTTCTCTCTTTGCCTATTATTGTATTTCCCCATTTTTTGTTGCTATGCTTAACGTAAAGTGGCTCAGGGAACACACACGCATACCGCGTATTATCATAGAATTCGTCGATGATTTTGATAATTATTCAGTAAGTTTTAGCTATAGCTATAGTTATAGTTTAGTTTAGTTGAGGCATCATTGCGTCCACAAAACGTAGCAGGCACCCGAATTACTAATTACAAACTCCTT
This sequence comes from Drosophila funebris, assembly GCA_018901825.1. Lineage (NCBI taxonomy): Eukaryota > Metazoa > Arthropoda > Insecta > Diptera > Drosophilidae > Drosophila > Drosophila funebris. The sequence continues at coordinate 987,552 of JAEIFK010000271.1, forward strand.
GGAAAACCTTTATTAAACTCCATTTTAATACAATATTTATATCTATTTACACAGAATTTGGAACAATCGAAACTATCGCCGCTCTACACGGAAGGCAATTTGTCAAGGTAAATGAAAAACCTACCTCGATTATAGAAGTTTACTTAATAAATACACATATGTACCATTGTAGAGCTCTGGCTAAGGATTCGGGTTACACTAGCGATTCGAATCTAGTCTTTCGCAGAAAGGAACTACCAGTGAGCAGCCCCCTCAGCCCTGTGGAGCAGAGACAAGCCTACAAGAGCCTTCAGGCGGGTGGAGAACCTCCATTGTTGGGCTTCCGTAAGCCAGCGCCCGAGAAACCCAAAGGTATGTTCTCCTCTACACTATCTAACAAGTAGTTAAAGCTAACAAGTAAAAGAGTTGAGCTTCGGCTTGCCGTAGACTTAATACCCTTTCAGAGCTTAGTATTTCATGTAGGCAGTTTGTTACTATGACAGCTAGATGATGTAGTAGTTCGATTTTGATTAAGTTTGGTCAGTGTATATTAGATTAGTGAGTTTGGTGGAGTTATCTCGAGAAACAACAAAGTTTTTCCTACTAAGGGTTGATTTTCCACCGATCCTTCCTATGACAGCTATATGATATAGTTATCCGACTTTGATCAAATTTAGTCAGCATATGTAAGACAATAGTTAATATATAATATGTGAGAATGGTTGAGATATTCCTAGAAACAAGAAAGGTTTTCATACTAAGGGTTGATTTTCCATCCGATCCTTCCTATGGCAGCTATAAGATATAGTTATCCGATCCGGCTGGCTACCCCATATGTGCTTCCTGTAGCGAAAAGACGAACCTTAACCAAGTTTCATTAAGCCACCTTCACAACTAAGAGACAAAGCTATATAGTACTCGGCAGCCGATTAAGAGGGAGTCTGCCACGCCTTCTTAACTGCATTTCCCTTTTCAAATTAAAATACTCTCTGCTAGGGTATATTAAATAGACTTAAGCTGTAATACTTACTAATTCCACAACGGTGTTGGTTCTCTCTCTATATTTCCTGCTGGAGTTCTCTATGACTTTTAACCCTAACTTGTTACTATTCTTTACTTAACTATTTGGTAAACTATACAACACACCCACTGCTCTCACTAGAAGTTGTTACCAGTGTTTACAGCACCGCCGCACCCACCGGGCACCCTCTTAAATGTTGCTGCCGTTATGAGATTAATGTGATAACTTTCCCCCTTCCCAACTTAAGAATTTGTGGAAGAATTTGAATTCATACAGATAACGCCGACGTTAACGAAAATACGCGTGAGCACGAAACCGCTTGAAGAAGCCGAGGAAGTAGCACCACAAGTGGCTGTAGTTGCTGCACCACAGCAGATACAAGCAACACTCGCAGCAGCACCACCGCCACCGCCGCCGCCTCCTCCTCCTCCACCTCCTCTTGCAAAGTCTTCAAAGAGCAACAACATGTTTACGCATTTCTCCAAGAATCTGCCCTCGTTTATCCCTCTGAGCAAGAAGCCGCAGCAGCAGCAACAGGAGTCGCCTCCTCTACCACCCAATCGACGATCCTCATGCACCAAGAGCACCGTGCGCATGGAGAAGGTAACCAGCAGCTGTTCCAAGTCGCGACACGATCAATGCTTTCAACCACCCGGCGGAGGTAACACTCTAACCTTGCGCAAGGTCTCGAGCTCCCGTCGGGAGCCCATTTGTCGCTCGAAGTCAACGGGTGCGGTGTCCACGCTGCTGGCCACATTGACGGCAACGAAGGAGACGCGCAGCAAGGATGGTTGCCTGATGCGTGTGCAACAGCATCAGCATCAACATCATGCACGGTTACGTTCCGTGAGTCCAAGTCGTCGTCCGGCACGTTTGCTGGCATTGCGTCACTCGAGTCGGAGTCCAGTGGCATTTGGACGTAGCATCTCCAAGGAGCGCAGTTTTGCCGAGGAGAAGAAGCGTCTGGAGAGCACATTGCCAGCGAATCGCACGAACTTTGAGGCAAGCACGAATATCCTTAGGGATCCCTCGTTGAAGTCACCGCAGGAGGTGCGTGAGGCGGTGCGTTCGTATGCCACTTGTAAGGCGCAACATATGCGCAGCAAATCGTTGCCACGCTTGCGTCACAGCACCACAGTTAGCACCACCACGCGACACACCATGTGTTTTCCCCAGGTGAGGCCACAAAACTTACTCGACTGCAGTCGCGGCGCCTTGAAGAAGGTCTTGCCCAACTGTGGCAAGGGGCAGGTGATCAAGGCGATTGCCACTGTGCATCGGAGTGCGTCCAACGATAGCTTGCCACGCAGCAACTCTACCTATTCGATTGACTCGATGGGGCGCCAGGAATACGTACCCATTGCACCACCCAAAACCTATGTGGGCAAGTCCAAGCCGACAAAGTCCTTGCCACCGTTGCAGATGAGTCGCAGCGAGGGTCATGTGCCACGCAAACGTGCCAGCACCACCGTGAAAGCTGGCAAAACCACTAATGCCAAGTCGAAGCAACCACCGGCCGTGGCTCGGCAATCGTACAGTGAAACGGTGCGAGAGAAAACCAACTTCTGGAATGATTACAATGCCAAGCAGACAAACCACATTCAAATACAAAGTCAGACACCACATTCATTGCCACAGACCAGCAATTGTGGCACCACCGAGTACAAGTATAGCTCGTTGCATGAGCCACCCTATGGCGAAGATATCTATGATTATGCAGCGCAAGGACATGGAGAAGGACCGCCCAGTTGCATTGAGGATCTCGTGTGGAAGTACGAGAACAAGGGACAACATTGCATTAGACCCTCGGCTGTCACGGACATTGCGCGCCCACAGTCGCCACAGGGTGACATGGTGTTGGGTCAGCGGCACTTCTCACCCACCCGCGAGGTGCGTGTGCCACAGACACCACAGCGAGAGGTGCGTTCCCCCCTCGAGGCGACGCATTGACAGCCTGCGGTCGAGTCAGCGTCAGGAGAAGGACAAGGATCAGCAGGTGGTGGCTCGGGCGAGTAGCTTGAGCAGTGCCGATGATCGCAGCAAGCGTCAGACGAGTGGTGCAACAGCTGGTGGTCTCTATCAATGTGGCGAGCTGGCACACAGTGCCACCTCCCTGACCTATCTGGAGCGGCACAGTCCCAGTTGCCGTTATCGCAACAATTGTGAACGTTTTACGGAGTTGAATCGATTCTATAGCACCTTGGAGCGGGTGGGGCAACTGGAGCGTGCCACGTCCGCTAGCAACTTTCATCCGTTGCGCAAGGATGCGGAACTCCTGGACTTTGATGAGTGGCGCAAGGTGCGTCTCCATGAGCGGGCAGAGAAGGAACTGCAATATTTGGTGGGTAAATTGCAGGACGATCAGCGGGATCGGGATCTACACTTTCGTTCCAAGGATGTGAATGCAATCAAGTGGCGTCACGATGCGGATCAAGCACTGCATGCCAAGCAGAAGTCTGTTGAGGATTTGCGGGAGAACTTTGAGCAGCTGCAGCTGCTGAAGCAACAGCGAGCGGAGGCGCAACTGCCTCCTGTGCAGCGTCAATGGCGACGCAACACAGTTGCCGACCTGGCCAGCAGCCTGGAGGGCAGAGAGCCAAGGGAGTCGAGGGAACCAAGAGAGTCGAGGGATCCACAGCAACCGGAGCGTCATTTGAGTAATGATTTGGTTAGCACCTTGTCCAAGGATCAAATCAAGAAGATAACCCAACAGCTGAATGAAATCTATGCGGGAAATCGGAAACAAGCCATGGAGGAGCACTATGTGGTCACCGTGGAGAAGGGTTCGAAGCCCAGCAGCCATGCGAATACCCTGAAGGTACGCTGCAATTCCAGCATAACCAAGGAACAGTTGTTGGGTCCAGTGCTTCGCAGACGGGAGGAGCAACAACCCCAAACATTGCCACGTGCCACACGCAGCCAGTCGCCGGTTGTGGTGGCCAGGGAGACACGTGGCGCCATCGCGGCCAAGAATGCCGAACTGACGTTGACCAAACCACCAGATGTGCCGCCACGTCCCAAACCCAAAAGTGAACCAAAGCCCCTGAAGACAGAGCCAGAGTCGCAGGAGGATTCCAAGGATAATCCCATTAACCAGAAGATACAATACTTTGAGGATCGTCAGTTCGAAGAGCCACCGAAGACGATCTATCATGCCAGGGAGGACAGCTCCCCGGATGAGGCGGAGGTGATGCGTCTCATCGAGCAGAATATGCAGGCACGCCAGCAGGCCAGACACAATCATGTCCATGTGCACACGGAGCTGAGCAACTCCCTGACCGATCTGAGTGGTGTCTTTGGGGAACGTCCGGCGGCAAGGGTAAATTTTCACTTGCACAGCCCGCCCGATCGTCCGCCCGATGCAACCGAAGGCGACGCACTGCAGCGGGAACGGGTACGGGAACTGGAACGAGATCAGGAGGATCACGAGCTGCTCAGCTACGAGCATGGTTCACCCGATGGCAGTCTTGAGCTCTACGATGCCTATTATCGCTCTAGGAGTCTCTCCCCCCAATCGCAGGTGTCCGCCTGCTCCAGCTCCTATCTGCAGAGAGTCTACACCGGTGAAGTGCAGAAGATTAAGCAGAAATTCGAGAGCATTCAGCGGGAACAATCCAATGAACGGCGTGATTTTTTTTGGGCTTAGTTCGCTGCGGAAGGCGCGCAGCGATCCTGAATTCAATGCAGGATCAAAAGACGCCTTGGCCAATGCAACGGATGCATTGCCAGAGACAGATGTCACACAGCTCACGCATAAGTTTGAGTTGCGTGGCGCAACACCATCGCCCGAACGTGGCAGGAGGCGGCAACGTGGCTTGTTGATGCCCCACATCGACATCATCAGCAAGACGGCGGCATTGAAGCGAGAGTTGCTGCCACGCGGAAGTCCAACTCGCAGCCACAGCAGCAACAGTTGCACCACTGGACATGTGCAGAGTCTGCGCAACCGATACGAGTCACCAGAGCCACCAGCTGCACCACCAACAGCAACAGCATCAGCAGCACCACCCGTAGAGACACAGCAAGTGACACAACGTTACCTGTCCACCTCCTTGGCGGATCTGCGTGATGTTCACGATATTTCACCACATTTAAGCGGTGATTGGGTGGCTCACAAGCATCCGGAACGTACGCCGGCAATGCCAAAGAAACCACTGCGCAGTGCTGCTGTTGGTGCAGTGGTGCGTGCCAGTTCCACATCGCCCATTAGACCAGCCAAGACCAGCATGCAGAGCAACTATGGCGACATCTTTGCCAATCAAAAGTTCGATCCACAAATGCATCGACCCAAGGCACGTTATGTGCCCGATGGTGCCGATGCCACCACCAACGCAACCACCAATACAACCACAGCGAAACGTGCCAACACTTTGGAGCGCCTCAAGCGCAGCATGGCGGTTACATTCAAAGGTAACACAGGTAACAACTACTCAGTGGTGCAGTGGTGTGTATTGTTTTGTTAGGGTTACCATGCTTTGCTCCTTCGCTAATCTCGTAGTTGGGTTTCCCATCATCTTAATTGGTTTATTTACTCTCCCAAATTATCCCAATTGTATTTGTTATTGTTGGCTCAGATTTTGACTCGAGCGCCGCACCGCCAATCCCACCACAGCCGCCACTCAAGGGCCTGGCATCCACAGGCCACAACTACTCGGCCTATGAGCCCTACGCCGCGCACCACAGCAATGGTGATCAGGTTGATTCAGGTACAGGTGAGTGAGCCGATCTCTCCCACGATCTTCCGCATCGGACTTTGCTGATCTAAAAAAACGCTGCTTTGAGCTGTACTAAAAATAGTTGTACTAAACATTCGCTGCTTGCCAATTTATTGTAGTTGCTTTCAAATAAGATGTACTAAAAGTAGTACTAAAAATTCGTTGGTCGAATACGGGATGTACTAAAAATTCGTTGGTCGAATACGGGATGTACAAAAAATTATTTTACTACTTTTCAAATGAGTTGTACTTAAAGTAGTACCACAAATTTGTGGTTCTAAAATTGTATGCTCTAAAAATGCGACATTTATAAATAGATTTAAGTGGTTACAAAAATGAGATGTACTAAAATCTGTACTAAAAATCAATTTTGGAAGTGTGCTAAGGTTTCTTGACAATCTTGACAAATCTATTTGACTTACAACGTTTTGCACAGACTTCCCAGACTCTTAAAAACGTTTTACTTGATCTAAATTGTAACTTAGTTGTTCTAAAACAAAGTGTACTCGCTTCCTTGGTCCTTTTCCAATTCCATTTCTTACAAAGAGTTAGAAAATCATTTCATTTATTTATTTTATTGTTACCCCCTTTCATCCCTTTCAATGCTACGCCTCTGCATGCGCTTGCCACATTCAATGACCTTTGTGAAAATCCATTTGGTTTTTACTACCGCAACAAATTTCCGTAAATGCTGCAATTTCATTTTGAAGGTGCGGCCGGCATTAGTTGACCAAAAACTAATCGATATTACCAATAACAGAGAGAGAGGGAGAGAGCGTCAGGGACGGGGGGTACAGTGACAATGTTGACCCGCTTAACACGACCACGCGACACCTGTCCAAGGCACGAGCGCCGCCGAATGCCGAGCAGCTCAATATATCGGAAAGCCACCCTCAAAAGCCGGCAACACATGCCACGCACTTGCCACACACACACACATAGAAAGAGAGAGAGAGTGAGGGTGGAAGGGAGGGAGTGGGGTAGAGGGTGAGACGTTGCCATGGCCAAAATGTGGCAACAAAACAATTGGCCAGGGCCCAGGTAAACCGTTAGTCTCTAGTTTAGTTAGTTTCACTTTCCCGTGCCAAAAACGTCAGCTCGCGCCACATTTCCTAATTAAATGTGGCAAAAATAGAACACGTGCCCCGTGCCGCGCTTACATAATGCAGCATTGAGTGTGTGGCAAGTGCAACAACAACAAAAAAAATAATAAAATATAAAAATAATTCAAAATTATGATACATCAAACGCTTGCGCCGCGACGCAGCAACACCTACGCCGGCCAGCATCTCCATGGCAACAACAACAACAGCAGCGGCAACGGCAACGGCAACAGCAACAGCAACAACATCATCAACATCAATCGGCACAACAGCAACAGACGCTTGCCCACAGCAACTGTTGGTGGCGGGCAGCGCGTGCATTGGCGACAGACGCAGCAGCAGCAGCAACAGCAGCAGCAGCAGCAACAGAAGCTGCATGGCAGCTGCAATGATTTAGAGCTGACAGATGACAGCAGCAGGCACTTGCAACGGCAGCAGCAACTGCGCTGGTGGCGCCACAACAACAATGCCAACGATTGGCCGCAACGACCGCTAAGCAGCGGCGCCGACAGCGGCTACAACAACAGCAGCAACTACAACTACAACAACTACAACAACAGCAGCGAGAAACTTACACCTGCCACACTGCATCGCAGCGTCTGTGACATGCCCAACTGTGGCAAGTTGCTTTGGATACGACGCAGCTTTGATTATGAGGCAGCTGCCCCAATGTTGCCACCGCCGCCAGCCGCAACTGCAACTGCAACTGCAACAGCAGCCAGCGATGTGAGCTATCATATTGTGGGCTTACCACACACGCCATTGCCGTTGCAGCGTCAAGCGTATTTGGCCAATCGTCATGCTGTTGGTGCGTCCATGCCACTGCTCAGGTGGCAGCAGCAGCAGTTGCAACAACTACAGCAGCAGCCGCAACAGCAGCAACACCAGCAACACCAGCAACAGCAGCAGCAACATCAGAGGCACAGCAGCAGTTAGTATTGCTGGCAGCTAAGAAGAAAGCCAGAACAAGTAAAAGGCGCAGGCCAGCCCACTTGCCACGCCCTTGCCACAGCCGTCCAGCCCCCTGCGCCACAAGGCAGAGACTTTCTCATTTGACTAAACGACCTTCCACTTTGACGCTTTCTCACAGTTTTTTTTTTGCAGTGCAAAAGAGCGAGAGATAGAGAGAGAGAGAGTGAGCGTGAGAGAGCGTGAGAGAACGTGAGAGACTCAGAGATTGTACGAGTTAGATAAAGCTTAGCTGTGAGAGTAAGATAGCTTTTTGCCAGGCAACTCACGTTTGCAGCAAGCGCTTGCTTGATAAAAAGCTGCAAGCGAGCTTTTTAAGGTTTAACGATCTTATGACTGATCTGTGAATAGGCACAGTGGTACAAGTACTTATTAATAAGAGTGCAAACTGGGATTATGAATACTCTAATAGGATTATGCAAGTTGGCCAAGTGTGTGAGATTTTTAGAAAAGTTTTATAGTAATAGATGTTGAAAAGTTGTTTAAGTAGCTAATTTTTCTTATATTTTCTTAGATAAAGTTAACATTTTGGAAATTCTTCTTCGAACTCTGATTAACTGCCTATTTGTCTCAATTAGCTGCCACATATCTCTTCATATATCTGTCTCCCTCTCTTAAGTCAGCGTTAACAGCTGCAATTAACATTAACAGTAGCCTTAACATTGCATGTTATTGCTGAAATGTTGCTGTTAATTTAATGAATTACCTCAATTCATGTAGAATTCTTATCAGCAGCATAGGTCGCATTGCTGGGTATGTGGTATGTGACCCACTGTGAACAGTGAGTAATTCAGACAACAACAATAACAGTTAACAAGAGAAGAAGTAGTAGAAGAAGAAGAAGCAGCAGCAGCAGAAGAGACAACTGGAAATGTCGGAATAAACGTGAGGTATCGAGGCGCCAAATGAAACGGCATTCGTAGTACGATGATAACTAAACGATTTACGCAGTCAATCTCTCAATTCTACAGTTACGCAGTCTCTCAGTCTGACAGTTTCTCACTCTCTCAGTCACTCAGTCGTTCAGTTTCGGTTTCATTCAGTTTTGAATTTCAATTTCAGTTTCAGTTGAACGCCACGCGTGCTACAGACAAGTTGAATACGTGCGCCGCAATGTGAGTGAAAGACAGAGAGAGAGCGAGAGAGGGAGAGAGCAAAGAAAAGAGATCGGAAAATAGTAAAAACGTAAAAATTCGTTGCGGTTTCAGTTTTGCGACTTGTTGTTGTCAGGTTTATCAGCTGGTCGAGCTGTAGCCTTCCCAGCTACTTGAATGTGGAGCTTGTTGTTCTGATTTTGATTGATTGAACGTGTGACTAAGCATAGGGAAGAAGAAGAAGAAGAGCAAGGAGAAGAGGGAGAAGTGTGAGAAAAGCAAATGGAAAATCATTTAATTTGCAATTGTCTCTGTCTCTTTAGCATATTAAACAATTAAACGTCGCGAGTGCAGGAAAAGCCGCAGAAAAGCCGGCAAGACTGGTTATACATATGTGAAGTCTGTGTTTGAGTGTGTGGTTGTGTAGTGCAGTGTAGTTGATGTGCAGTGAAAGATGAAAATCGGCAACACTTTCAAAACGCTGCAATTTGCGGCGCCACAACAAAAAAAAAAAAAAAACACAAATCAGTGAAAGTGAAAAATCTGCTCAAGTGTCAATTAAACTTTTTTTGTTGTACAACAATTTGTTGTAGCACTAGTTGTTGTTGTTGTTGTTAATGTGTTTATTGTTAGTGTCGTCGCTTCATGCTTTATAGTTTATGATCGTTTTTCTTTGCTTGTTGTTGTCATTTTGTCACTGTGTAAACACAAATATTTGTGCAGTTGCTCAAGTTTTTTTGTGAGGCGGGAGGGAGACACAACATAAGTTACCATGAAATTGTCTTTTGACAAATTGTACAAAAAGAAATTTCCAATTTGTGGGCATATTGCTGGAGGGGGGAGGAGGGGTCTAAAGGGGGTTTGCCTGTGAAGACAGCAGCGCAATTAATGTCAATGCCTGCATTCTCAATTGATTCGTTATTCATTTATAGTATTCATCGCATTCATTCATAACTGTTGAGTTCTATTCACTCTCAAATTCATCAATAACTCGCTGGGCTTATGTAAATGCCTGAGTTATCTTATAAACATAAACTATGATCAAACAAGGTCACAGCAGTTAGTTAATTTCAAGTTAAAGTTTGAACAACTTGTTAGACTCGTAAATCAACGCGGCGAGATGAGTTTTTGGAGGTTTATTTATGTTTATGTCTTCAGTTGTTTATGGCAGCTGATTAAACGTAGATTTTAGCACCCCTCCCCTAAACCTTAAGCCATTACAAAGTCTGTTATTTGCATACCCTGTAATTAACTTGCAAGTAGTTACACAAGTCAAGGCATAACTCTTGCAATTGTATATTTCTCGCATGGTTAGCAGCAGCATTGCTTTTAAGGATTGCCTATTGCTGTAGATACCCTGTAATGAAAAAACTAAAGAGTTCAAGTTCATTATACATAGCACTTTGATTATTATAATGTTTCTTGAGTGGTCAACAGTTTACTTTCCTTAAACGTTTCCCCATTGCTGTAGCTATACCCTGTAATTGACTTGTCATTAGATAGACAAGTCAAGATATTCATATAATCTATCTACGTAGATTATATCCTTCATAAATGCTAAAACAGCAACTTTATTTAAAGCAATTTCAAGTGTCCTTGATATCCTGTAATTGACTGGGAATTGCATAAACAGGTCATAAGTAAAAGTTGACATAATTATATATTCTCACTTATTACTCTATGAATATTATAATATTTCTTAATTCCCAATTGCTGTACATATACCCTGTAATATACTTGACATTGCATAAGCACACTCTACACTCTTCATTTCTTCTCTTCGTTAATAGTTTAAATATTTTAATGTGTTTTAAAACGTAAGCTGCATAATTTCTCAAGCTACACTCTGTAGATACCCTATAAATAGCTTAAACTATATAGAACAGCAGCAATATATTAAACAGAGAGTGGGGAAAGACATAAATAGCGAGCAGCGAAACTGTTCACTGTTCGCTACTGCACACAGACTGTTAGATACCCTATAATTGAATAGGAGAAGTATCTATATTATAGTAAGAAAATGCTAAATATTAACTAAGCAATTGATAAATAGAAAATAGATTAAACGCGCAGTGTAAAGCTATTCCTGATTTGCCATTTAATGCTTCAGCACGTTTGCTGCATACGAACAAACTTATCTAATGAGTTTAGTTCACGTATTCAAATTACCCTTTTGTTTTATTGCCACTAAAAGCAATAAGTCAATTAGCACTTGCTGTCAGTGTGGTCACCCACTCAAGCCACTCACACCACTCACACCACTCACACCACTCGCCAAATGCTGCAGCACTTTGTCTCAATTGGGTGGCTCACATTTAGCTATCAGTTGAACGAGCTAACGAGCATTAACTTCAATTGCGGCTCATTTGCAACACAATGGAGAAATGTTAATTCAATTTTCAAATTGTAAACGACCACATCTTTCTCTCTCTCTCTCTGTCTATCTATCTCGCTTTCTTTATCTGTATCTTCACTTAAACCTAGGCGGGGGTTATCGCTGATCTGTCTCTCTCTCTCTCTCTCTGGTTTGGCGTGGCATGCGATCAACAACATTCACAGACGGCGACAGTCTCAGCTAACGTCTTGTTTATTTGCTTACCAATTGGCTGTGCACAACTTGAGCCATAACTACAATCACAACTATAACTATAGCTATAGTAGTTACACATACACAGCTACAGTTACGCTGGGAGATAAGATGAGCGAACGGCAGCTGCTTTTACGCTTTCATAACAATTGTCACAATTTTTATATATATATATATATAAATATATATTGCGGTTAGCTCGTCTTACACTTGCCCTGCGTTTTTTTAGTATCCACAACGAGCATACCCTGTAATTATTAGTAATGACTAAGCGGGTATATGCTGTTTTAGATGTAAGTACGATGTCTTCGCCTGCATTTGGCTTGGCTGCAGGGTATCTATAAGTCGTCTGACAACTTAGCTAGCTATTCTAGTCGAGAAATAAGCTTTGTTTTCTTTTAACATCATCTCCCAATTGGCTTCACTTATGCCTACAGGGTATTCTCCAAGTCGCAGGGAAGCTGCTCAACTCAGCTTAGTCAACTAGCTAAGCATCACTTTACTAAAACTCTTTCTTGTTGTTTACAGGGTATTCTGTAAGTCGAGCTAGGAGTATCACTTACTTTTCATTGCTCTTGTGTACAGGGTATTTTCTTAGTCACGATAGAAACTACACATGTAAGATTGTAAAGCATATCTCTCCCTGTTATCATCGTTGCCTTCACTCTTGTCTACAGGGTATTGTCTTAGGCGAGATGGAAACTACTGATCTAGATTATTAGACTTTACTCTTCTTTATCTCTGCATGGCCTTCACTCTTGTCTACAGGGTATTCCCATTAGTCGAGCAGGGAGAACCAACACTTGATAACGTAACTCAATGTTGGCTAATACTTTTGGCCTTTGCTTGGCTTAAACCGCAACTAAATGCACGTTTAACTATATGAGAGTATGATTATTATTCCCACACAGACGTGAATATACACTTCAAGACACCGTTGAGGCATGAGTATAAACAGAACCTATCGGAGGAGGAATTAGCCATACGACAAGCGGAGCATATGCAGAAATTGTATCAGGAGGAGCGCAGACGGAAGTATCTACAGGAGTTGCAGGACATGAATTCGCGACGACACACCGACAATTTTACACCCTCACAGAAATCACCGATTGCCCTCAATCGCTACGATGATTTCCCCACGGACGTGACCCTCAAATCGCTGGTGGGACCCAAAACCGTCGCCAGGGCGCTCTACAATTTCCAGGGACAGAGCTCCAAGTAAGCGCCTAGTTCATCTAATGGATTTATCTACTAATATATGTTGAATTTTGTAGGGAACTCTCGTTCCGCAAGGGCGACACCATCTACATACGGCGACAGATCGATCCCAATTGGTATGAGGGGGGAGCACAATGCAATGATTGGTCTGCTGCCCGCCAGCTACGTTGAGGTAAGCACAAAACTTCCCTAGTTCTATTTCCTATATATGCTGTATATCTATTGATATGCCTTCCCCTTTTTCTACCAGATTGTGAGCCGTGATGGCGCTCGCACACCCGCCAAACGTCCCTCGGAGGGTCAGGCACGTGCCAAGTACAACTTCCAGGCTCAGTCCGGTGTGGAGCTGTCCCTCAACAAGGGCGAGCTGGTCACACTGACCCGGCGCGTCGACGGAAATTGGTTCGAGGGTAAAATTGCCAATCGTAAGGGTATTTTCCCAGTCTCCTATGTTGAGGTAAGAGTTATCAAAGGGGGTTTCCTTTATTTCCGATTGCAATGGAACTTTCATAAACGAAATCTCACAACTCGCTGCAGGTTCTAACCGATATTGGAGCGGAGGATATTGCGGCTAGAACCACGACCGTTATCAGCACTCAGAGCACCACAAATCTGCGTCCGAATCTGGACGTGTTGCGCACAAACATCAACAACGAGTTCAACACATTGACACAGAATGGATCACAGCCACCGAATGGCATACTGAAGGATACGCGGACGCTGCACAAGACAGATGCGCTGCATGTGGACACCAGCACAGAGCCATTGACGTGAGTGTGCAATAAATCTAAATCGAATCTAATTTAATTGTTAATTGTTAATTGTTAATTGTAGGTATCGCGCACTGTACAAGTATCGGCCACAGAACTCGGATGAGCTGGAGATCTTTGAGGGGGATTTGGTGCATGTGCTGGAGAAGTGCGATGATGGTTGGTTTGTGGGCACATCTCAGCGCACCGGCTGCTTTGGCACATTCCCCGGCAACTATGTGGAGCGTGCTTGAGCGAGCGAGTGAGAGCGAAGAGAGAGAGAGAGAGAGAGAGAGAGAGAGAGGGGAAGATCCTGTCGAGAACCGTTAAGATATTTGTTTTGTTTTGGCCGAGAGCAGAAAAACTCGTTGAAGAATTCTAATCTTAATGAATTTGTAGTCCAAGGCAATTACAATTATTAATTATTTATTTGAATTACACAATGCAACAGAAATAATAATAATAATTATAATAATAATAATAGTTATTATTATTATTATTTAAATTGTTGTTAACTTTGCCGATTGCCGCTAAAGTGTTTTCTCTTTAATTTAAATAATGTACAACTATTTATTTATTTTTAAAGAAAATGTTGAAATTATGTTAATTTATAAAACCAAAACAACAACAAAAAAAAAAAGAATATAATTATTAACCAGCAGTTTTTCCTCACACACACACACACACACACACACACACCAACTATCAGCAGCGATATTTTATATAATTTTTTCTTCTTAATTTCGTTTATCTACTAATTTTAACTAGTCACAGCTAATTTCCAAAAACAAAACAAAAAAAAAGAAAAACAGCAAAAAAAATCAACAGAAATTAAAATATATTTACATAAATATATAAAGGTTAAAGGTCATGCGCCATTTGACAAATGTTAAACACAAACAAAAGTGCCTTACAAAAAAAATGAAATGTTTATTGACTTAAAAGAAATGAAAAAGATTGCGGAAAATAATAATTAATGAATTAATTAATTAAACAACAAGAAGTGCCCTTTGTCTAATAATTAATTATTAATAATATAATTATTGAAGAACTAAACAAACAAACAAACAACAAAAAAATAACTTGTAATTTTATGATCGTTTTAATAATACACAGACACCTGTTGCAAGCGAATGCGTATTAAGTAAATAAATTAAACAAAAACACCAACAACAACAACAACAATTATTACAATGTTTTGTATTATTTATTGTAAGTAGTTCAACAATCAGCTTAAAATAGTTAAAGGCGATAAGCTAAGTTTACACGTGAACGATAAACGAGAGTTTGTGTGTGCTTCTTACAATGTTTACACGCTGTGCGTTTGAAAGTAGTTGAATTTCCCTCATTCATGCAAATCATCACAATTCGTACGATCAACTCTACGAATATAAATATTACTATGTTTATGCGTTATAAATATATATAAACTATATAATCGATTAAACTGTTCATGAATAGGCGGCATTAGCTCTCCGTCATTATATATTATCGAACATTTAAATGCTAAAACGACTGATACAAATAGGTTTACAAGTTTTAAATAGTAGCCATACTTAATCATGTTTTGAATAGCAGTTCACAATTTTCACAGTCGTGTAAACGTTATCGTGAACGTTATCGTTTGATAGATCGTTATCGTTATCATTTAATAGCTCCCAATTATAACACAAACATCATCGTTATCGTTCACATGTTAACTGAAATCACGTTTGGGCCAATTTACGTTTCCTCTCCTGCTTGAGTTCCCGCTTGACAGCGCGCTGTTCCAGCTCCTCGGTGTACTCCGCATACATGGCGAGCAATGCCGGATAGAACTTGTGATACTGACGCAGATCGTCGACGGTCACCTGCATGTTGTCAAAGGCAATGGCCACATGCTGCATATCCTCGTTGCTGGGCAGGCGTGGACACTTGGCATAGCGCTGCGAGAAGTGGGTGAGAATGATGTGCTTGGCCTGCATATTCCTGCCCTGTTGTATGGCCTGGGAGATGGTGCTGTGCGTCTTGATGCGCGCCTCCACCTCCAGATCATCCTCCATGGTCGCCTCGTGTATGAGCACCGTGGAGTTGCGCCCCAGCTCAACCAGATCATCGCAGGGCATCGTGTCGCCGCTGTAGGTAACCTTGATGGGAGCTCCCTCATGCTGTGCCAGCAGAGTTAGACTTACGCCAAAGGCATTGGGACAGTGTCGCACCAGGCAGGTGGCAATCGAGGCAATGCCCAGCCGTTCAACATCCTCGCCAGCCAGCGGATGCTCCAGCAGCTCACCATTGGCCACCAGCGTATAGGCATCCGCAATGGATTCTATTTGACGATTGTAAAACTGCAGCCAAGGTTCGATTTGGCGTGGCGCCAACAGCAGCAAAGGTTGCTCCGGCTCCAGTTGCTGGCGCTCGCGCAACAATGCAATGAGTCCAATGTGATGATCCGCATGCAAGTGGGAGACATAAACCGCCTGCAGTTGCCGCATAATCTCTTGCGTGCGCTCGCGTCCATAGAGACGCACAATCTGTCCGTGGGTGCCCTCGCCACAGTCGAGCAGCATAAATGCCTTCGCCGCGGTCTGGATGAGCACGGAGCTAACGTTGCGCGTCTTGTTTGGAATGCAGGAGCCGGTGCCCAGGAAAATGATGCGGGGATAGCTGACCTCAGTCGCCCGGCTGCCGTGTGTCTCACTCTTGAGCTGGGCGAGCAGCTCTGTGACGCCGGGCACTGCGTGTGTCTCCTTGATGTATTCCTCAGGCGTCAGCTTCGATTCCAGTCTGCGATCCAAGCCTGAAAGAGGTAATCTATGAGATAATCCTCAAGAAAAGTACATACACTCACCTTTTTTAGGTCGCAGATGAAAGCTTGTCATGGAAACAACACCTTGCTGCTGTTCCTGTTGCTTTGTTTGTTGGGACACTGGCATCTTCTCCTGCTCCTCCTCCAACTTTGTTTTCTTCAGGCTGTGACTGAGATTTGTGCTTGGACAGCTTTGCTGTAGCTCCAATGACTCCGCCAGCAATGGAAACACCTGTGGCGCCAGCTGATGCAGCTGATACTGAATGCGATGGGCAGCCGCATAACCAGAGAAGGGATTCTTTGTGGAGTTGAGATAAATGTGTTGCGTGCACAGCGAAAAGTTGTCATTCATAAAGTTACGATAGTCCACATGATTGGTCAGCTCGGGCGGACTGAAGTGCACCACCAGTGCCACCTCTGTGAGCTCTGATGCCGCCAGCTGTTTGTACTGTTGGGATTGTGCTTCCAAGGCTGGCATATAATCCAAGCTGGGCACATCAATGAACACAAAGGAGAGCGCTGTTTCGCTGGGCTCGGTAACATCCACCGAGTGCACTACCTTGCCACAGGGTAGCGTCACATCCTGTCCATTTTTGAGCTGTCCCAGCAAGGGACCCGGTGGCACACCTTCCTCCACACACTTGACGAGATTAAGCGCACCCGGACGTGGCTTCAGTTTGCAAATGTAGCTAATGACTGGTCTCTCTGGCTGCTCCTCGCTGCGCAACACCACAGACTCCACACTCAGTATGGAATCTTCGAACTGATTACAGATCGTGCTGTCTATCGTTTGCATCTGCAGATTCTTGAGCACCACAAAGCGACGCATGCTTTGCAGCATTGTGTCGAGGTGAGGAGGTCCATGCAGTCCCACATTACGTACTCCTGCATCCTGTATGGTTAGCGCCAGACCAGGCAGACCGCCCACAGTTGTCCACGTGTTGCGCGTCACAAAAATCTGTTCTAGTCGAGACAGACGCGTCTTATGCTCATGTGCCAGTCGCTGTGTGCCCTCGCCGCAGTTGAAGAGATACCGTGATTGATCCGTAAACAAGTAAACTGCGCTGGGTGAACCATTGGCACCAGCTCCCAGCACCTGAAGATTCACTGAACCCGGCACCACAGACGACAGTTTCTTTCGCAGCACATTCGGCTGGCGTTCATATTTGGCCGGCTGCAATTGCTGGCCCGTATCCTTGGCAGCTGCTATTACAGTACTACTCATTCTAAAGCTGCGTCCTGTCACAATGCGGAGTGTGCCATCAAATCCGTATCGATGCAATTTCAACACAGACAGCCACATTGCGCCACAGATGTTCGGCCGCTAGAGATGGCAAAATTGCGCTGTAGCTGTAGCTGTAGCCAATCAAAAGCTGCCTGTTATAACACTATGCCGTTAATAATCGGTGTATCGATGATAATTTTCTGATTAGTGGCAGAACTGTTGATAAGTGCGAACGACCGTTCGAACATAACAGTTACACAACTGTTGATTGTGCAGTTATCGATGGCCGATAGGCAGTATACAAATAAAATATCTGAGCGCGCACGTGGAACATACGGCGTTCAGTTGCTGTTGCAAATATGGTTTTCTTTACATGCAACATATGCGGTGAGTCTGTAAAAAAGCCGGCCGTAGAGAAGCACTATCAAACCAGATGCCGGGGCAACACCAAGAATGTGTCCTGCATGGACTGCCTCAAAGATTTCTACGAGGAGGAGTATGTTGCACACACCAAATGCATTTCTGAGGCACAAAAGTACTCCAATCAAAACTTTGTGCCCAAGGAGCCGAAAAACAAGAATGCCCAGAAGCAGGAGAGCTGGATGGACATAATACGCGCCATACTTGACAGCAGTGAGTATCAGTTGACGCCGCCACTGCGTAATGCCTTCCAGCGGCTACAGAGCGTGGACAATGTGCCGCGCAAGAAGGCGAAATTCGAGAATTTTGTGGGCAACTGCATGCGTATGCCGAGGAATCAGGCTAGCGAAGTGTGGGACATACTCGAGAAGGAGCTGAACAAAATGAAGGAGGCGAAACAAGCTGAGCTGGCAGCCAGCAAGGCGGCCAAACAAAAGGAGGCGGAAACAGCGCCAGAAACTGATGTGCCGCCCAAGAAAAAGTCCAAATTGGAGAATGGAGATGCGGAAACAACGCTGGAGATAGTAGCAAGCGGGGAGAGCAACGACTTTGATTGGGAGGCACAGTTAAGTAAGCTGGTGGCCAAACAACCCGATGGCATCTTTCTGGAGAAGCTGAAGAAGAAGCTGACAAAGAAGTATACAAAGCATTTGGCTGTGACGGAGCTGAGTGAGAAGCAAACAAAGAAATTCGACAAACGCTTTGACAAACAGCTCAAGAAATGCAATGGACTGCAACTGGAAGGGGATCTGGTGAAGCAATGCTGACGCAGAAGCAACATCTAACTTAAGTTAAGCTCTAGACAAAAACCTCGACAAATTAATCTTGTAAGCAACTATAACTCAGCTCAGGCAAATTTATGGAGCAACTAAACCAACTGAACAACTTGACAATCAATCGATCTTCATTGCGCTTTTGCAATCAGCCTGGAGAGCTCTACTTAAAGCGCTGCTCCAGTTGCAGCCTGGTTAAGTTGACAAGATGAAGCTGTTCAGTTTGTTGCTGCTCTTTCCACTGTTGGCCATGTTGGCCAGTGCCCAGTTGCCAGTTGCTGCGTATCCTCAGCCTAGGCCCCGAGGTGGCTTCCATCCCCACACCAAATGTCCAACTCATCGGCCGCGTTTGATATGAATCGTTTAATTTGCATTTATTTCAATTGTAGCGCCACAATAAAGCCTGCAACTTGTTGCACATTCAACCAGCAAGCGTGTGTGTGCTCTTAATCCTTGTATTTCAGATACTCCCTGCATTGACGCAGATAATCCCTTGTCGCCCGGCATTGTGGAGTCTTGTGGAAGCCTTTTGCTGGACAGTTGATCATCATCTCGTTGGCAACACATTCCAGCACCAGACCAGCATACGCATGACAACCATGAGCAACCAGACGCTTGGCTATCGAGTGCACTCCCTTGTGCGGAAGTTGGGCCAAAGCTGGAGAGGATTAGCAAGTGAAATGACAGGGAAATTGAAGAGAGTAATAGTTGCAAACACACCATGCTTATCACACTTGACATAGGTTTGATAGAGCAGCGCCTCGTTTGCCTTGTCGTCCAGCTGCTGGGACAAGTGCCCCCTGATCTTATGGTAATCAAGAGATTGCCGATTGTTGCCCAGATACTCTGTGGCATTGAAGGTGCACTCGGCTGTGCACTGAGGCATTGAGAGCGTAGAATTGTAGATCTTTACATGATATACTCACAAACATGTAGGCCTGCTCCAGCTGCTCAGTGTTGGGCTCAAGCTTCTCATGCCAATCCATTTGGCACTCGGTAAACTCCGGCGATTCATCATGAAGATCACAGCAAAAGTCGTGCTGTGTTGCAAAGGAGATGCAGATGGAGTTGGAGTTGCAGTTGCAGTTCAAGCTGAGCTGGACAAGGAAGCTTACTTACCATTGTATCCACTGCATTCAGCTCACACTCCTCATCCAGTTGTGGCTTACCCAGCACCACCACCACCAACACTAGAAGTAAACCACACCACAGTTGAGCGTACATTTTCAATGGAGTTTCCAATCTCTCGGAACTTTTATAAGCCATCACGTATGAGCAGAGGAATTAATTTGGCGTAACATTTAATGACTTTTAATTACGAGCTTAATTTAAGTTTATAATTATGCAGCTGAAATGAATGGCGTCAGTTTAGGGCTGCCACATGGCTGCGAAATGTGGGGGATGAGGTGGGGCATCTCAGCTCCGACTGCAGCTGCTGCTGTTGCTGTTCTGCTCCAATTCCGGGAAAGCATTGCATTTTCACGTGCAACTCCCGGCAAGATAAATGATGAAAAGGCATCCATCCATCACCGATCAAGCAGCAAGAAACCATGTGACAGACGCAACGAAATCACTTTGGAGAGGGGGAAGAAGCGGCAGACGAGGGAGTAGAAGAAGGAGCTGCAGTTGCAGTGAGAATTGGAGTTAGAGTTGCATGCGGAAGCGCTTTCCCTTTCCAGCTGCAACTAATTAACCGAGAAATACATCATAAATATTCCAAAACGACAGCGTACCATTTATGTATGTATGTGCATCCCAATCCCTGTTTGCTTTGACGCACCTCCTCCACCATCCACAGACGTTGCGTCGCTGCCTCAGAAGTTCCCAATTGTTTATGCCCCCTCGATCCCCTGGAGGGCAGTTGGTGCGTTCGCTGTGTGGCATGTTGAGTTGCGTCGGCGGCGGCGCTTCATGGTGGCATGCAACAAGCGCAATCAAGCGGCACGTGCCTTGCCTGAAGTTCAGTTCGTTGGAATTGGAACGCGCCCAAGCAAATGGGCGTGTTGTGATTTCATTTTGGGGTCGCCTCAATACCATCTTCATGCTCCCACACTCCCTCCTCCTCAGACTCCTCTGTGGTTGCCCCACCTACAATGTGGAGGAAACGAAACAATTCCTGGGCAACACAAAACTGAGCATTCCTCAGCTAAACATTTGTTCGGCTAATATACATATCTCTATAGAATATTGTAATATTATGACATAAGCAGTTCTTTCATTAGATCTTTGTTTATTTTTTATACATTAACTTTTGCTCTAACGTTTCTAATCCCTAATATTTTAATTTGGCATCTTGAATTGAAACAAACAAATACTTTAAAAAAAAGTTCATGATTTCCTGCTTTTCGCAACTTCTATTCTAGTTTTCTTTTATTATCGCATTTGTTTTTCGCCGTTTTCCGACATTTTTGAGTTAAATGCGAAAAATGAGTTCAGTCTTAATGCGTGTGGATCATAAATGTCAACGGCGACGTCGAATTGTCATAAATAAATACGCAAATCACAAATTTCTTCTCTCTCTCTCTTTTACTTATATTTGCACTCTCCCACGCTCCTTACGCTCTTAAGATCAACTGCATTGGAATCCATTTGAGTTAACAGAATGCATTTTTTGTGGATTGTATGCTTACAGCATAAGCAGACTCCAGCACACGCATGCCACACAATATCGTTCACACACACACACACGCACACAGAGACAAGCAATGTAATGTTAGGCGAAACCGATGCAAAGAGCATCCAATTGAGCAGAGCGGCGATTCAGTCAAGAATTTGCTGTCAACGCGTGCGGTTCGTTTTTGTTCGTTCGCTCGGCAAAAGAAACGGCATCCCGACACGATCAATATCGAGACAAGAGGAGGCTAAAGGCGTTTCGTGTCGCCGCTTCCAAAGACACTCTTCCAAAAAAACTATACCTATAGAACTATAGATATTCAGTTCACAACCAATTTATTTATAAATCCGATATTTTTGGATCAAAAAACTGAGTGGCCAGGCAAAAGTGCTGGCCAAGTGTTTAGCTTACAGTTCGTCTGTCTGTGTGTGCCTCTCTGTCTGTCCGTGAGTGTTTGTGTGTTTGTAAAAATGCCGTTGGCAAATTTGTGATCCACAGGACAACATCCACATCACATTCAATATATATTCAATAAAATTTCAAATTGAAATCAAACTTTATTGTCGACAATGCCGACAATTAATCAAAGAAAATTATGCACGCTGCTGGCATCGCTGCTGCTGTTCTGCATCGCTGCTCCCCATCTGGTCAATGGCCAATATGAACATTACCTGGACTCTCTGCAATCCAATGAGCTCTACGAGTTCAACGAGGGCTCCGATGGCAGCATCCAATATCTGGCCAAGGGCAACAGCGAGAGGACGCTGCTCCAATTGGAGCAACCCATTAATTTCTATGACGAGAAATACGAACAGATCTATGTAAGTGCGGTATTATCTGATAGATTCGACAACAAAGTAGCTATAGAATTTTTGCGCTGAATGAAATTTGCATTTATGCAGCTGATAAGAGGGGCGACTGATAAGGTGCGGCCAATAGACTTAATGCAAACAGTTGCTTTAGTTCAATCCAAATGCATTCTGAACCCTCTGACTATATGTATGTGTCTGTGTGTGGGTGTGTGTGTGTGCGTGTGTGTACGTTTAAGACTGTGTCTTTGTGTGCAGTTTATTAATAGACCAAGAGACAAATAGAAATCGACATTAATTTTCGGCAAAACATGACAGGCACAAGAAGATTTCGACACCAGAACTGTGTAATCATCAAATGTTGCTGGGCACAAAACAAGAAAAAAACAAAAAGTATCTCAAAGATACATTTTCTTGTTGTTGTTTTTTTTTTTTTAATATTTAAACAACGACAGCGCAAAACCAATTCGCACGCACTCAACCCGAATACCGAATACCAAACCAAAACCAAACCACTTTGGGGGTGGTCCAAAGGCACAGCAGACGCTACAAATAAATAGCAAAGAAGTCAACCCATTGATGTGTTTTTCGTGCCTTGGCACAATCCCAAACTTTTAGCCGCCTTTTTACTGTATACCCTGTAAACAAGCGGCTGCCCAAAGAAGTCATAGCAAGGACTGACAGTCAATTGGTTAAAGAGGACAGAACTGCCGAAGAAAGCTTCAAACTTAGAGATATCATATCTATCTATATCATATCTGGGTATATATGTACAAAGTATACCCTATAATTTATATTTTATTACAAAATACTGTAGTTTATTGTTATGTAAAAATTATATCAATTGTTTATAATACTTTAAAGTGATTTCCCAGCGTATCCTCTAGTCCAACTTGCTTTCGCTTTCATTTCTCATGTTCAGAAATTATGATCTCTCTTAGCGCAGCGTTCGAGGCGAAAGTGTCGCCTATTTTTGTTAGTTAATTAACTAAATTTATGTGTCTGACGTCGAAAAATAGCACGCGGCACAAAATGTGTGGCATTACGAGTTATTATGGCCATACAAATGCATAAATTTCCTTTCAAAAAAAAAAAAAAAAAAAACAGATGCTCAACCAGAAAAAATAAGCAAAGTCGCATTTTTGTTCCAGCTAAAAAGCCATTATTCAGTTTAATTATTGTTTAAGTCATCAATGTTTATAACATCAAATTATAAATAGATGTGTCAAATATTGAGAATTCTGAGAAATTATCAAGAATGATCAAATTTGATAATTAAAAAGCCAAAAATTGGGGTTATAGCATTAGGTCTGATATAAGCTGAATTGAGGTGACTGTTGAGGAGACAGATGAATGCATCTATATGATAAAGAAACAAACGATTTATAGCAGAAGTTTTAATGGAGATTTGCTGGAGAAAAGCAGAAGATTAAAGTACAAACAAAACACAATTAAGAGCGCCTTTAATCTCTTGCAAGTTTGCTGACTCTCTATTCTATTCTCTAATTTATAAATCAGAAATAATTTTAGTTATTTATCTACATATAATGTAGTATACTTTTGAGGTTTTCAACAACCTTTAAATTGCTCTTAACAATTATTTTTATTTATTTCAATTTGCATCAACTGCTTGGCAAATGTTTTTGCATTGCAGTTTCCAATCGAAAAGTTCAACAAATTAACACTTCAATGTGCTTGGAATTCCATATTCCTTGGGCTCTTGATAGAGTAAAGACTCATTTGTAGCCATTTAATGGCTCTGGCAAATATTTCCACACATTTTTCCACCCGCTGAGCTTGATGAGCAGTTGAAAGTTGCCCCAACTTGGTGGTAAATCGAAAAGAAATAGAAAACCACACAAACAACTCGCATTTCAAACACCTGTGCTCCAATTCTAAATATTCCAAAAACTAAAATTGAAAATTCTAAATTAAAAATTGAAAACTGTTCTGAATTCTCATTTGTTTATTTAGGCAAAAATGCAGCAATTGAGAAATTTATGCAGTTGAAAAAATGCGCAACGCTGCAATGTTGTGCAAGTGTGAATGGGAAAATAGAAAATAGAAAATAGAAAAGGGAAAATGGGTAAAGACTGAAGTTGGCAATAGGAATTTAAATTCCTAAAAAGGAGCAGAATCAAGTTGAGCATTGAAATGGGAATGAGAATGGGAATGAGGAGGCAACGCAGCTGGAGATTTGTCGGCGTCAGTCGTTGAACTAATTTTAGAGGCGCGTTCCCGACACGGAACTCAATTAGGAAAAGTCATTAAGAGAGGCGGAGACGAAGGCGTAGACGAAGGCGGTGTCTAATGATCATTGACGGCCTTGTTAATGGTTTGTTGTTGTTTTGTTTCCGCCAGGAAAATTGTTAAGTGGCCTGTTGGCACTTCACAAGCGAAGCTAATTGATGCACACGCCATATGCACTTCGTATCCCTAACTCCCCTCTCTCTCTCTCTCTCTCTCTCTCTCTCTCTCTCTGTCTGCTGCAGATCAACACAAATGGCATTCTGACATTCAATGTGGAGTTCCCCGAGTACTTGAATCAACCCTTTCCTCTGGAGTATCCCTCCATCGCAGCCTTCTACTCCAACGTGGACACCTCGAACAGTGACGATGATAGCAACATTTCGCTATTCCAAACACGCGATCCCGCATCCCTGGAACGTGCACAGAGACTTGTGCAATATGGCTACAGTGAGGAGGTGGACTTTGTGGCCGAGCAGTTGATTGTGGCCACATGGCGCAATGTGGGTTATTTCAACTCGAAGACGGACAGATTGAACACCTTCCAGGTGGCGTTAATTGCCAGCGAGCAGCGCACCTTTGTGCACTTCATCTATCCCCAGGGTGGACTCAACTGGCTGCAGGGCGAGGCTGGTGAGCTGGGATTGCCCGACATTAGGGCGCAGGCGGGTTTCGTTGCCGAAGATGGACGCTTCTACAATCTGAATGGTTCCGGTTCCGAGAATGTAAGCATCAATTCCTTTGTTGATCTCTACTATTTCTTGATTTCCTTCTGTCATCTCTTAGGCGCGCTTCCTTAGCGAGAGCACCAACCTGGGTGTGCCTGGTGTCTGGCTGTATCGTGTAGCTCCGCTTAATCCCGGCGAGAATGTGCAGGAGCCCAACAATGTCGAGACACGCACCGAATCGCCAGCTCTGGCCCAGAGTTGTGGTGGCAATGGACATCAGTGCGACAGTCATGCCCAGTGCTTTGACAAATCCGAGGGTTATTGCTGCGTCTGTGCTGCTGGTTATTATGGCAATGGACACACCTGTCTGACCAATGATCTGCCCATGCGTGTCACCGGCACCTTGTCCGGCGAGGTGAATGGCCAAGCCGTCGATGAGGAGGCCAAACTGCAATCCTATGTGGTCACAACAGATGGCCGCACTTATACAACCATCAATCCCGTGAGGGATGAGCTGGCATCCCAGTTGCGTCTGGCGTTGCCCCTGCTTACCACCGTCGTCTGGCTCTTTGCCAAGTCCATCAATGGAGCCGTGAATGGTTATCAGTTGACAGGAGGACAATATGAGCACATCTCCCGTTTGCAATACGAATCGGGGGAATCGTTGCTGGTGACGCAGATCTTTGAGGGATTAAACTACTGGGATCAGTTGACTGTGAGGATACAGTTGAATGGCACTGTGCCACGTGTGTCGCATGCCACAACGTTGCATCTGGCCGACTACACGGATGAGTATCGTTTTGTCCGTCCCGGCGAGCTCTACTCCCTGCAATCCCACAAACTGGAACTGATTGAGGAGCAGCGTTTGATTGGCTTCCAGCTGGATCAGCGCATTAACTACAACAGTTGCCTGCGTGACGATGATGCCGATCCCACTGACAGCGCTGTGCTGCAGAAGGTCTCCAAGATCACCCTCGACTATTCGGATCGGGATCAAGCTGTTCGCACCAGCGCCCTGAGCAAGATTGGCGTCGATGCCGAGTCCAATGCCTGCACTGATGGCTCTGCCCAATGTGCCGAGAATGCCGTTTGTGTGCCCTACGAGGACACCTATCGTTGTGACTGCCAGCATGGCTTTGTCGCCCAGCTGGACGAGCGCGAGGTGGAGATCTGTGTCGACATCGATGAATGCTCCACTGGCACACACATCTGCGATGAGAATGCACTCTGTTCCAACAACGATGGTGGCTTTAGCTGCGTCTGCGTTGAGGGATACGAGGGCAATGGCTATCGTTGTCTACGCAACAATTCTGTCGATAACATTGAGTACTCTACACCGCCAGAGTATAATGCAGATAACTCCTATGCTACCCAGGAGCCCCAGGAGCACCAGGAACCCCAGGAATCCGAACAACCCGAGCAGCCACAGCATCCAGACTATGCTGACACCGGTTATACGCTGTCAGGTGAACATGTCGATTATCCCCCACACGAGGGCAATGCTCACAATCTGGATGAGTGCTATGTGAGTACAGTTTAGCAATACCCTTCTAGTTGCTAGCACAACGCCTTATACCCTGTTAAAAACTAAAAAACATTGTGTAGTGTGGAAAATATTTCTAGAAATCTTTTCTATTCTATTTATAGCATTTTATTTGATTTCTAGAATTCTATTTTATTTATAGTATTTCGACTATATATTAGAGTATATATAAGACTCGTTCTCTATTTGTTTGTGTAGATATCTCAAGGAATTATCTAGATTTGTACTCATCCTTAGGTTTTTATAGATTCAAAGGATAATTCATATCTAAAAGCCAATAGGAATATATGGCCTCTTTATTATTCCTCGATATTTGCGAAGGAACTAAAACATATCAATTGAAAAGGCAGATTATCTTTTATTGTTTATAATTAATAAACACAACCCCAAAGGAAAGTCTTTGCTTGTTTGAACTCAGCTGAAATTAAATCTCTTATTCACAAATATCTGAGAAGCAAATGAAGTTTGAACTGCTCGATATCTGAGCAGTAATTGGAATATTTCAATTGAAAACTATTATATAATAATAATAAGACTAACCCTAATACAAAGTCCTTGCCTGCTCATTTGACTATGGTTATATAATTTTATTATAATTATTATTTAAACAACTCCTAAACACAATAATGATATATTCTTATATGTATCATAAATATTTGCTTGCAGCGCTGCTCGCCAGATGCGAATTGCTATGAGGGACGTTGTGGTTGCCGGGATGGTTTCTCTGGTGATGGCTACAACTGTGCACATATCTGCGGACACGATGAGGTGTGGGAGCATGGACGTTGTGTGCCCATTCTGTTGGACGAGCATGAATTGGAATCGAAATGCAATTTCCTGGGCGAATGCAGCTGCCCCGAGGGCTATGACTTGAGTGAGGATCGCAAGAGTTGTCGCTATGGCGGTGTCTATGATGTGGAGAAGAACGAAGATCTGATACCCTGCGATGTGGATTCCTATTGTCATGTGAATGCCAAATGCTCCTGGGATGATCACGAAATGCGTCACGTATGCAGTTGCAACACGGGCTTCAGCGGCGATGGTTACGACTGTGAACCCGTCGAGGACTCCTGTGCCATTGTGAGTAATTGTGCTATGACTTCCCTGAGCAATGTCAACTTACTCTATACCTCTTTACCCGTATAGAAACCAGACATCTGTGATGCACATGCCGTGTGCAGTTTCAACGAACAGTTGGGCAAATCCGAGTGCGTCTGCCAGCGTGGTTACACCGGCGATGGCTATCGATGCCAGCTGGCGCCAGAATGCGAATCGGCTGAGCAGTGTGGCGAGAATGCCTTTTGCGATGGTGGAGTCTGTCAATGTCACGATGGCTTCGAGCGGGATCCGAGCGATAGATGTGTGCCAACCGGACGCTGTGGTTCCGTCTTCTGTGGCTCGAATGCCATCTGCCGTTGGGACAGCATGCAGGATGTTCAATTCTGTGACTGCATTGAGGGTTATCAAGGCGATGCTCTCGTTGGCTGCGTCAGCATTCCTACACCTTGCAACGTACGCAACAATTGCGGCATTCATGCCACCTGCGAACCCACCGAGTGAGTGAATGATACCAACACTTGATACACTTGAAGATGACTTTGTTTGCCCCTTTGCTTCTTACAGAGATCCTGCCAATTATACTTGCCAATGCATTGCCGGTTATCATGGCGATGGTTATGTCTGCATCGAGGAACAAAACTGTCTTAATAATCCAACGCTATGTGACATGAATGCCAAGTGTCTCTCCACAAACTCTGGCCTGGTCTGTGTCTGCAATCAAGGTAAACTATTGTCCCTAATCGGACTTCTTTGTCTTCGTCTGTGGCCCTTCCTCGGGGCACGAGGCACAGGAGTTGATGAAACAAAAGCTAAAGATTGCCAAGGCCAGCACCACATTCAAATAGCCATTGTTGCGATCCCAAGTCAATGGATGCATAAAGAATTCCCTCATGGACTGCAACGTGGATGCTTTCCTCATGTGATTCGTATCGTGTACAAAGCGATGCGAAGTTGTAGTTGCTATTCCTGTTCCTGTCCCTGTTCCTGTTCCTATCAATCCCTTCCTGATCGTCTGCATACTCGCATCCCGCATCACGCCCATTCGCGTTGTCTTCATTAACAAACTGTTAACTGTCCGCATCATTTTGTCCTTTACTATTGATTATTATTAATTTTTAGTTTTGATTTTTATCAAAAGTTTAACTGGAAATTTAGTTCGAAAATGATGTGTGAAAAATTGTGAATAAGTTAACGAAATTAATTGCCAAATCAACGCCTGCTTTAAGTAATTTCACTGGACATCCATAATTCCCAGAGAAGTTACAGTAATCATAATTTCAAGCTCTTCAATTACTTCAGTAATTACAGTCGCTATCGTATTTTAATCTTGGTTCGACCACTAAATACTCTCTAAACATATATTATTATTCCTTTTTTTAATAAGTACAGGGTTGATACAAGTCGAGTTCACTTAGGTTTCCATTAAATTACTTAAGTAATTACCGCTTGCAGTTCTCTTGCAGCTGGAATGCTTATTCGGTTAATCCTTATGTTATTCTTTATAATTATCACTTTAAACTATTTAATTACTTAAGTAATTACAAGTAATTACCTTATGTACTTGCAGGTTTCTATGGCAATGGCTCTGTGTGCTTCGAAAGGCAACAACACGACTCGGATTTCCTCATTGTCAGCCAGGGCGTGGTGATTGTGCGTGTGCCCTTGAATGGCCGCGATGTGCAGCCCATAAAGGTGGCTTCGATGGCCATTGGCCTGGACAAGGACTGTGTGGAGGGACGTGTCTACTGGGGTGACATTTCGGCTAAGAAGATCCTTAGTGCCAAATACGATGGCACCGATGAACGTGCCTTTATCACCACAGGTAAGCTGAAGACTTGTTATCATCGTGAGGAAACTAATTCCCTCCCGTTGTAGACATTGAATCACCCGAGGGAATTGCCATTGATGTTGTCTCCCGTCGTCTGTACTGGACGGATTCGGTGAAGGATACCATTGAGGTGGCCAGCCTGGATGATCCCACACTTCGTGCTGTCATCATCAACAAGCATCTGGTTAATCCACGCGGCATTGCCATCGATCCCTACAGAGAGTAAGCCCTGACATAGAGTGTGCCGTAATCGGATATTATTCATTCATTTATTACTTTACAGAAAACTCTACTGGTCCGACTGGGATCGTTCGAATCCAAAGATTGAGTACTCTGATCTGGATGGCACTGGTCGGGAGCTGCTCTTGGGCTCTGATGCCGTCAAGTTGCCCAATTCGCTGGTGGTGCTGGAGCACAGTGGTGAGCTTTGCTATGCGGATGCGGGCACCAAGAAGGTCGAGTGCATCAATGCGGCCAATCGTCAGATTCGCACCATTTCCCAGGATCTAAGCTATCCATTTGGCTTGACATTTACGCACGATCAATTCTATTGGACCGACTGGACAACGTAAGTTCGAATTGAAATGAATCAGAGCTTTTTCACATTTCCTTCTTCCATTTCCGCATCACAGCAAGAAACTGGAGGGCGTGGACAGCTCAGGCGTACGCCTGAAGCCCATCCAGACGCCCTTCTTTGGCAGCCACAAGATGTATGGAATGACCGCCGTGGTGCAGAACTGTCCGCAGTATCAAAGTCTCTGCCAGATCAACAACGGAGGCTGCACCGATGCTCGCCTTTGTTTGGTTAACCGGAAGGCGCCTTCCGGCAAGAGTTGCAAATGCACGAGCGCCTCCACCAGCTGCACAGTGTCCTCACCCTATGGCCTTGCACCACGCAAATAAAACTACAATTAAATAAATTAACTCAAAGAACAACCAAGAAAAAAAGAAAAAACAAAACAAAACAAAACAAATCAAATAATAATGCAATGAAATGAATATTTTTGTATACGTATAACAGAGATAACTAAGAACAGGAACCAAAAACAAACCAAATATTAAATATATACTAATGTCTGTGCCATTTTTTGTAAATCTACTCAATCTAATAAAACTCTATATATAAAACAAATGTAAGTTTTCTTTTTATAAGCGGAAAAAGGGGGGAAGCTAAGGAACTGCCGCGTTCAATTTGAATTGAATTGGAAGACCGTTAAATTTGAATTGGTATTCCATTGATTTTGCCAGCAGAAATACCAGACGAACAGAAGCAGCAGCAAGCGCACTTTTCGACCTATTTTATTAACACGTTTTCGACCTATTGCGCTGCCAGCAAATTATATTTCGACCTAATTCAATTGCTGCCCCGGCAACTGAAATTCCATTGATTTTGCCAGCTGAATTACCAAGCAAGCAGAAACAGGAGCAAGCGCATTTTTCGACCTATTTTAGCGCACGTTACATTTGAATTTAAACCTTTCGACCTATTTCAAATAGTGAACGTTAAATTTGAATGTTGCCATTATGCGTTTTATTTAATTTCGAACGTTAAATTTAAATGTTGTGCTTTTATAAACTATTTTGAAATGCCCCTGCAATGCTCCCCGTTCCCCCTTAGCCCATGAATAACAACTATAAGTATTTTTTTTTCAGTTTTCATCAACTATATTTTGAATTTATTGTGAGTTTCATGTTGTCTGCCTTAAAGATCAGAGTTAAATATTACAGTAA
This sequence comes from Drosophila funebris, assembly GCA_018901825.1. Classification (NCBI taxonomy): domain Eukaryota; kingdom Metazoa; phylum Arthropoda; class Insecta; order Diptera; family Drosophilidae; genus Drosophila; species Drosophila funebris. Next base: position 1,018,692 of record JAEIFK010000271.1, read on the forward strand.
ATTTTACAATCTAAACATAATATGCTCTTAACAGCAAGTATACATAATTAAATAAGTACATTTGTTGTTGTTGTTTATGTTATTTGTTGTTTGTTATTTGTTGTTGTGGTTCCTTTTTGTTCATATTTAATTTCTGCGTTTTTGTACATTGAGACATTTACTAATTGCTAAGTTTTAGTGGCTGCTAAGTATTTACTTAGTTATATATTTATATATATATATATATATATATGTATATATAGATACTATATGTTTAGGTGTGCTAAGCTTAGGCTTATCTAGGCGTGCATGTCGCTGCATGCACATATCTGTAGGTTCTTGAGACACTGGAATGCATATCATGATCATATACGAGTGTTTATCAACATCTTCAGCTCCAACTCCTTCAATATGATCGAGTAAAATTCACTTATAAAACTGTCTGTGCTTCAGATAATGTATGTGTGTGTGTGTGTGTGTGTGTAAGAGTGTAGATGTGTAGTTGTGTAGGTGTAGGTACATTGTATAGGCTAATTAATAAAGTTCCTTGTTTTATTTGGGACGTGTCTGGGCTTCGTTTAAGGTGCCTCCTTTACTGCTACTTTAGTTAGTTGAATTATACCACATAAGTATAACTATATATACACAGTTTTAACTTTTAAAGGGGGGGGTGCTCTCTCTCTCTGTCTATAGGTTTGGGTATAGCTCTTTCAAGATTTGGTACAGTTTCGTTATAGCTATAGGCTTAGGCTTTGAGCATGGCCCTCAACCAAACTAAGTGCTTATCGTCTATATAAGTAGTATTTGTTCATATCGTAATTTCTAGAGCTAATTTCTGTTGTTTTGCGCTTTTAAGTTTTATGTTCTAATAGTTTGTTTTGCAGCAGTTCCTTGAAATGCTCAGATCTTTTATATTATATACAGCAACTACATAGTATAGTTTTTTTTTAAATTCTTTTCTTTTGAATTTATTTTATTATATTATTTTCTTATATACTTCTTATATACTTTGTTGTTGTTTTGTAAAGCATTAGAGTATACCAAAGCCGTTCTGAAAACCGTTTTCTCGACACATTTTCAAAGTTAAATATTTCATTTTCTTTTCAAAAAGAACTGAAGTTTTTGCAGGTGTGTGTGTGTGGTACGAAAACATTGATAGCACCTTTCTTAAAGTAATTAGAGGAAAATATCAAATATCAAAGTGATAACTGTGCAACATATGAAACCTAAAGAAGTTGCTCTGATAACTGTCTATAAATATTGCATAATATTTCAAATTAAATCAATTATTAATGGAACTTTTATATTTGCTTACAACTAAGTTATATACATAATTTCAATTTATTTCTTTGCCGCTAAAAGCTGTTTAAATTTTCCTTTATATTTTAATATTTTTATGAATTAATTTTTAATGCCCTCTATTTTGTTTTGAGCCTCACTATTTATTTTTTTTTTTTTGCTGGAGGGGGGGGGCAGCTAATTTTCATTAGAGATATGCTAGAAATGAATCGACATATTGCTTAAGACTATTGAATGCTTTATCAACTAATACATATATATTTTAATACATATGCACATATACAGCTAGCTAATTGGTTAATACCTCATTCATGCCAATAGTTTAACTACTTTGTTGTTCCCAAAAACACATTTGCCTCATTTGTATAAAGCATAGCGAACGAATTTCGAATATAATTTATTGCTACTCATATAATAGGCATAGTTTATAAGCAAAACGATAAACACATCATCACTATTATCATCATCATCATTATTAGTAATCTTCTCTCAACATACCCTATATATATATATTCACTTAGTTACTTAGACAAATCAATAGGGAAGGGCAGGAATTTGGGGGAGAATACGCTCTGCAGGTAATACTACAATTAACACATTAGCTGAGACACATTAGCTGAGACACACACCACAGACACTGACAGGCTGCTATCGGGTGGGTTGGATAAATTGTTTTCATTAATTAGAGATGGGCGCGTGACACGAAAAACAAAGTAAAGTAAGTAAATAAAGAATGAAAAAAGATAGCAGTAACAAAAATGTGAAGAAAATAAAGAAAATATATAAATAATAGATACAATATTACAGCAGGAAATATGAGCAGAGATATAGAAATAGATGACGAAAATAGAACGAATGGAGAAATATATAGGTAAAGATATTATATAAATACAATATGTAGAAGTAAAAAGATGTTAATTCTTTAAAGCTTAAGTAAACAAGAAAAAAAAAAGGAAAGAAGAAAGTGATATAAAGAAATTCCAAAAGAATCTTAACTCTAACGCTAGTCTTAAATCGATTAGTATTTGCATATTTTCCCCTTGTCTTCTCAATTCCTATTTCGTGTCACGCAACCATCGCTAGCTTGTATATACACTGTATAAAATCGAATTAACATTGGATTGAGTTAGCAGCTTTGTCAGTCAAACAACAACACAAGTTGCCTTTAGAACTTATCTCTACGTCTGTGTGTGCTGGCCGTATTCTATATCCATTTGTTTTTCGACATAGATGAGCGGAGTCGGCGACCCCACATCAGGTTGTATCATACAATCGTGCCCTGCAAATGCTGCGGCGACGACACCTGCGACGATTGTGGCAATGAATCCTGTGCCTGCAACGAGGCGCCCGATGAGGTGCTCGGACCAGGTCCCAGATCAGCTGTGTTTATCGCCAGCGATGAACTGGCGCCCAACATGCCGCCGCCACCCGAGCTGCCGCCCAATGCTGAGGGATTAATGCCGCCAACACCGCCGCCACCCAGCACACAAGGAACACCCAACATGGGCGTTGGCTCCTCCGGCGGCGTGACCTGCAATGAAATTTGATTCTGCCAGGGGCAAAGAGTTAGTCAAAGTCATATATATTTATATATATGTATTTATATATATATATATATATATATATATAATGCCTACCTCCATGCCTATGCTGCCATTGAGTGAGATCTTGATGGGATTACTATGATTCGTTGCCTGCATGAGCGTTGTAAAGTGACTTATGCCGATTTCCTCCAGTGAGGACTTGCGTCTGCCATGACTGACGCCCACGCTGGGCAAACCCTGACGCAGTGAGGACGACCGACGCAACAATATATCATTATCAATCTGCAAGCATAAAGATAAACAAGAATTCCAACCGAAATTGGCGGAGATTAGCCAAGCAAAGCCAAGCAATAGAAATGGCCCGAAACAAAACATAAGAAACACACAGAAATTACACATATAAATTGACAAAATTTGGCTAAAAACTTTGCAAACAATGGCAACACACTTGATGATATTTTCTTTTACATTTTCTTTTTTTTTTTTTTTAAATATTTTTCATTCTTTATTTTTTTATTTTTTCTTGGGTGCAACCAACACGATGAACGGAAACGGAAACGGAAACGTGATGTGGTTTTATCCGTTGCGAGCGTGCTTTTTATGGTTATGAATGGTTGCTGAACTTGTTGTTGTTGATGGTTGTTGTAGTTGATTCACATAGTTGTTGTTGTTGTAGTAGTAGTTGTTGTTGCTGTTGTTGTTGTTGTTCTTGCGGCTGCTGCGGCTTTGAAACGCGACTACTTTTTGTATGTGAAATGGATTTGCGAGTCTTTCAACCAAATTTTGATGCTCTATCTGTGTGTGTGTGTGTGTGCAGTATAAGTGTATAAGTGTGTTTGTGAACATTCTTGCCATTTACCAGGTTTTTCTTCATACAACAAATCTGGCATTTAAGTGTTGTGTTAGCCAATTGGTAATTGAAATGAGTCAAAGAATAAACAAACTTCGGCAGACCGAGGTCAATGAAACCCTGGCAGAACTAAGGAGAGTTGGGAATACCTATCTATATATAACTACTATTAATTATTATTATAATTGCCAGCTCCCTAACTTTGTAAGTTCCTCTCAGATATGTAAAATATTCCAATTCCAATAAATGTTTGTTTCTAGCTATTATATAACTGAGTTCTAATATTTAGATTGATTTATTACCCCGTCTTCACTTAGTCAATTCGGACATAGATCTTCCTAACCGCCTAAACTTGCGATTCCATTTTAGTTTTATTAGCTTTAGTCTCTGCCAAGGTTGTGAGAAAGTAATATATGTAGTTTTGTATTGCTGCTGATAGTTGTGCATCTATTGAGCGCCAGGGTTGCCAGACTTGGCATGCAAAACGTATATATATAATGGCAACTCTGGCGTTTGCTAAATACATTCACAGTTATCGGCTTTTTGTGAACACAAGTGAGGGGTTTGAAGTGTTGATCAACGTGAACAGAAACCGGAAACGGGTATAGTTGGAAAGGGGAAACAGAACTTGTGAGTGATAGAATATTAAAAAAAACAGAGAGGAAAGGAAGGGAGACAGAGAGAGAGCGAGAGCGAGAGAGAGAGAGGGAGAGAGAGAGAGAGTGGGTGATAGGGATAGAGACAGAGATAGAGATAGAGGGATAGAGAATAATAGCCAACCCGCAATGAGTTACTCCTGCCGCGCTGTGAGCCAACCACCGTCGGACTGTCGGGTAGAGAAAGAGAATTCGATTTAATTTGCTGCATCGGGGGCGTACAGCGCTGCGATGATCCATACCCGGCCAATGTCTGAACGCTCTGCATTTGCATTGGGTTCAAACCGGCGATGCCGGAGCCGCGACGCGAACCAGCTCCGACGGCGGTGTTGGGCATATTTGGCATTTGTGGTCCGCAGGTGGCGCCCAAATTGATGTTCGAACAGAATGAGATGTTCGACTTGCGCCTCGAATTGTGGCGCTCAAATGTCTTTTGGGCCGAAAACGGTGAGGGGCGTACCAAATAGCTGTGAATTGAATAGAAAATACAGTTATTAGCATTATCATTAGCATTAGCATTAGCATTAGCATTAGCATTAGCATTAGCATTAGCATTAGAATTAGCATTAGCATTAGCATTAGCATTAGCATTAGCATTAGCATTAGCATTAGCATTAGCATTAGCATTAGCATTAGCATTAGCATTAGCATTAGCATTAGCATTAGCATTAGCAGTAGCATTAGCATTAGCATTAGCATTATCATTATCATTATCATTAGCATTATCATTAGCATTATCATTATCAATAGCTTTAGCATTAGCATTAACATTAGCATTAGAATGAACATTAGAATAAGCATAAGGCGCAGCAAGAGTTTTAACTGTATTCACACTCACATGAGATCACCCTCCTCCAGCTTAAGATCACAGCTTGGATTTATTATCACATAGGACAAATGATTGCGCTTCTCGCTGACATCGTCATAGTCAATGGTCGGCAAATTCAACGATTCCATGCGACTGCGCACCAGATTGGCGATCTCAGCTCTTTCAATCTGCTGGGCGTGATTATCGCGTGCCTCATCTGCCAAATTAATTGAATACTGCAAGAGATGATGATGATGATATAATTAGATGCAATTTGACTACAACTTGTTTAAGCCAACTTAAATTAAATACGGTTATTCACATTTCTAGCTATGTATATATATATGTGTGTGTATGTGAGTGTGTGTGGTGTGCAAAGGGGTGTGTATGTATGTGTTTGTGCAACTAATGAGACGATCTCGTTGTTTATTAGGAGCATCCATATCCAAGAGCATGCTGCAAAAGCGATCAAGAACAGTAACCAAAACCAAACGAACCTACCTCACGGATGTCTGAGTGTCTGTGTGTATGTGTGTGTGTTGAGATGGGGTATGAGAGATACTTACGGATGAGCCCTTACGTTCCGAGCAGCCACCCAGACAGTTGACCGACTTCTGGCGGGGACGGTAACTGCCTGTACCTGTGGCGCCACCTGATGATGGTGGTCGATATGTAACACCTCGTAGCATTTCCGTGCTGTCCTTTGTCGAATCGGGTGTGCCAGTTTCCTCATCATACTGTGCGCACAACCAAACACACACACACATAATCGGGATGGATGGTGTTGTTTTCGTTGTTGTATGCAAATTTGTGTGAATTTCGGTTAAACACAAAATGATTTACATGTTTAATTGATTTTTAATTGAAATGGCAGCTTGTTAAAAACTTTATCTATGGATGATGGATTTTTCGAATCATTTTTCGATTTTTAATTTACAACAAAAAATATATATATATGTATATATTACTCGGGCGCTGCTTTTATGTTCATTTAATGTTAACGATGTTTTCATTATTATTATTTTCATCATTTTTTTCTTTCCTTTTTTGGAGGGTGTGTGTGTGTGTGTGTGCGGCCAAACAATGTAACATTTAATGTGTGTTAACTGCAAACATGCCAGTTGCGAGTAAGGCTTAAACAATTACAACTAAAAGCCATAAAACATGTCAAACAAGTTGAAGTACGAGTATTTGTTAAGAGTACATATTTCTGGTACTTAGCTCTCTTTTCACATGAAAATTCAATGAAATTATAATTAATTTAATAACAAATAAAAGAAAAAGAGTAGAAAGTATTTTCATTGTTTGTTGTGTTTCTTTCTATTTTTTGTTGTTGTTGTTGTTGTTGTTAAAAAGCAATGCAAAGGAAAGTTATAAACGAATTGAAAAAAGTTGATTTAATTAAAGGTGCCGGCAAAGCGCATGTTAATTACGTTTCAAATTACTAAACTATTCACTAGAATTAGCTAATCAAATACTAAGGGCTACTAAGTGTGATTGGCTGCTGTTTTAACACAGCTAATTATTATTGATTTCTCTACATTTTTTTTTTAGCTTGTCATTTTTAATTAGCATTTTGCACTCAAGCATTTAAAACCGTGGAAATGTTTGTGTAATGCGCCAAATGAAAACAGGAGTGAAAAGTGATATATAGATTAGAATTCTAAAGAGTTTAAAGTATACCAATTCAACATTTGCAGTAGAGAGTAGAGAAATTTTGGTCAAACATAGAATTAGAACTACTAATTGAGAGTCAGCTAAGCAGAAGTTCATGGCCTGATCTACTGGCTAAAACTCCAGTAATTCCTTAGAGAATAAGTAAGCTAAATTTAAGAATATCCAGAGAGAAAGAGTGTTAGAAAGAGAGCTATAACTTCATCAGACTGTCAAGCAGACCCTATAGAGAAACAGAGAGCTATCTGTATGCTATGCATACACTGTGAGAAAATAGAGCTAGCTCTTGCTGAAATATGTAAACCAAAAGCGAGAAAAAATATATAAAAGAAGTGAAAATATCGAAATAATAATTACTGGCAACTGTGGCATGTGGCATGTGGCAAATGCCATGTGGCACGACACGTAAACTAAACACAGACACGGGATTACAACAGAGCAGCGCAGCAGGAGAGAGGAGCGAGACAGAGAGAGGGAAAGAGAAACAGTGAGAGAGAGTAAGGGAGAGAGTGAAACAAAGGGAGAGAGAGAGCGAAAGCAAAGGGAAGCGGCTTGGTAGGGGTGTGGTTGCTACTCAAGCGCCTATTGATAATGCTTCCTGTGTTGTGTGTGACTGTATGTTGGGTGTTGTGTGTGTGTGTGTGTGCAGCTATTGTCCTGTGCTGCTGGTCGCACAACAAGTAAATGCAATCAACTAATTAAAGGGTCAGCATGCAAAACTAAACTAAACAAACTGAAAGAAAATGCAAACAAACAAAACGAAAGAAAGAACAAAACAGCAAGTGGCGTCGGCGGGTAGAAGCTGAAGAACACGAAGAACTAGAAATGGAAAGTCATGCAAGCACTCCTAACTAGCGGGGGGAGAAAATACTACATACATACACACATACATGCAAAAGGAAATACGTATTTAAACACACACTAGTTAAGCCAAATGCAGTTAACAACAAAAGAGTTGGCCAATAGCACTAAACTAGGTCTAATGAGGCAGGCAACACGTGAGAAGTATTTGTATGACATGTATTTGGTAACGTTGCGATTTGATTTGAGTTAAATTGTTTTTGTTTTTCGATAATTCGATAATTCGATAATTCGATTAATCGATAATGCGACTATGCTATTAAAAATATAAAGTTTATCATCATCATCACTCACTGCGTGCGTGTGCGTTTACTTTTCTTATTTTGCTTATATTTTTTTTTTTGTTTTTCGTTTTTTGTTTTGTTTTCTTGCTTCAATTGCTGGTCAAGTCCAATACAAACGCAATTTAATTAGTTTCGTTTTCGCTTCAAATGTCTCAATACAAATGTTAACGGGTCGTATGCGTAATATTTGATTAATTTCAATCTTTGCTTTGTTTTCTATTTTTATTGCTCACACAAAATCAATTGTTAGTGGAAGCGGAGGGGGGTAGGTAATGCGTTAATTTGTGGGCCATTTTCAATCAGCTAACGCATTAAGTGGAGAGGTAGGCCAACAGAGGGGGAGTGGGGAGGGGCGGTAGTAAAATATGTTTATGAAAAAGTAAAAAAAAAAACTACATTGTTGTTGATATATGTACAAAAATTGATACTAAATCAGCACGCTATGCTTTATTTAAATGTTTTCGTATATTTATATATTTTATAGAAAAGGGGGAATTAGGTGGGGGGAAACTTTCGTCTAAGCAGATGAATAAAAAACTCTAGAAATCTCTTAAAAGCAATTTAAGTTTTACGTTAAATGTTAATGTTAAATTTAAAATTGTAATTGTTCAATAGATTTAGATATTTTGTATTGACATTACAAGTACGTTTTGAGTATTAGTTGAAAAAGACTTTGTATATATATATATGTATATATATATGTTATCAGAATAGTATTATAAGTATTATAAGAGTAGTATAAGAGTTGGTATATATATATGTATATATATCGAGTATAATATGCAAATGAAGTAGTTTTAAAGTTTAGGCGCAGACTCGTCTCAAATGCAGTTAGTATCGAAGCGTAAGCGTGTGATTTAAATAAACTAAGTAAAACGAAATGAAAATGATAATAAATTAAATATATATATAATTATTATGCCTCTTGAATTTAATAAGAAACCATTCAAATGAAATCAAATAAATGGCTAACATAAATTAATTGGAGAATTGTGTACCTAATTTGTAATTTGGCGAATCAAATAAGTTTCGATTACAAATCTATCGAAATTATGTGAGCAAGAGAGAGGTAGAGATATAGAGAGATAGACAGAGAGATAGAGAAAGAGACAGGCTGTGTGTGTGTGTGTGTGTGTTAGTTTTGTGCTGCCAAATGCAAGTTGGCTAAATTGAAATATTTTTAGCTTTTCTTAATTGTTTTGGGCCCAAAGTTGAAAGTAAACTGATTTATATTTTAGAAAACTGATTTCTCTATTATTATTATTGTTTCTTGTTGTGGATTTTGTTGATTTTTTGCATTTGTTTTGGACTCACCGATGGACGCAAGCGCACACAATGCCTGCTGAAGGCGGAGAAGGGTCCCCATCTTTCGACCGGCGAGTTACTCACATGTGATGTGTCCGCATTCGATGTGTCCTGTGTGCGATAAATGCCAATTGGTATTTCGCAGGTTGTCGAACAGAGCTTCTGATACAATCGCCCATAGGTGCGTATCCACATGTCATCCTTGGTAATGCGCATCTGTTAACCATATCAAATTGTAGGAAATTGATACAGATAGAGAGAGAGATCCATGTTAATGGCTTACCGAGGTGAGGAAACCGCTGCCTGGCGCCTGATCAATGCCCAGCAGCAAGCGGACAAACGTAATCACATAATCCTTGACAAACGCCTGGTAGAGCAGCGTGTCCAGCATCGAGGCACTGAAGACTGCACCGGCGGCAAATGGCAGACGAAACATGTACGAGATGTGTGAACCGCGCTCCTTCTCGCGCTGCAATTAAGTGAGCGACAAATTAACCAATGACAACTGCAGCGAACACCGCGCTGGGCCACCTCGTTACCGACCTTCTCCATTTTGCTTAAGTGCAACGCGTACTTGTCATGCGCCCTGAATTGCATGAATCGCATATTCGAACTCTGCGACAGCTCCGTAATGCTCTTGATGCTCGGAAAGAATCTGTATATGCGGAAGGGTTGATTTGAATGAGGGGGGGAAGCAGGAAGAGAAAGTGAGGGAGATATAGATGGGGAAGGAAGAGAAAGAGTGGCAGGTTTCAATGAGGAAGCAACAGAAAAAGAAAGTGAGGGAAATATAGACCAAGAAGGAAGAGAAAGAGTGGCAAGTTTCAATGAGGAAGCAACAGAAAGAACAAGGGAGCGGTGAAGGAAGTGAAAGTGAGGGAGATATAGATGAGGAAGGAAGCGAAAGAGAGGCAAATTTAGGATTATGGAAGGAAGCGAAACGGGGCGAGATTTAGATGAAGCAGGAAGAGAAAGTGAGGGAGATTTAGATGAGGAAGGAATAGAAAGAGTGGGAAGTTTCAATGAAGAAGGAACAGAAAGAGAAAGTGAGGGAGACATAGATGAGAAAGGAAGAGAAAGAGTGGCAAATTTCAATGAGGAAGCAACAGAAAGAACAAGGGAGCGAGGAAGGAAGGGAAAGAGAGGAAGATTTAGATGGGGAAGGAAGAGAAAGAGGGGTAGATGGTATTGAGGAAGATGAGGAAGTCAGAAAAATTGAAGGAGATTAAATCGAGGAAGGGACAAAAACGAATGGAAATTACATTAACGATTAAGGAAGGAATAGAAAGAGAGGTCGATTGAGAAGAGAAAAGGAGATGAATAGAGGAAGATTATGATTACATTTAGATGAGGAAGAAAGAGAAAGAGTGGGAGATTAGAAAAAGTAGGACGAGAAAGAAATGGAGATTAGATAAACGATTAAGGAAGGAAGGTGAAGAGAGCGAGATGTAGATCGGAAACGAAATGAAAGAGATAGCATTTAGAGGGAGATATAGATGAGGAACGAAGCGAAGGAGAGAAGGAATGTAAAGAAAGAGAATAAAATTGAATTAAAGTAAATAGTTTGTTTACTTTAAAGTCTTCTGAAACAAATGCATTTGAGAAAGTTAAATAAATAACTGAATACGAGCTTTGCAAGCTGCCGAAAGTTGTATTCAACCGTTCTAGTTGAGGTAAAGCTGCTAAAATATTCTATTCTATATTCTAATATTTAAAAGCTGCTTTGAACTTAAAGCTTACCTTTCAAATTAATTGAATACATTCATAATTGAGACTTACTTGAACATATTCTGCACAGCAACAATTGTGTTGCAGTCGGAGAGAGAATCTTCCTCAGCGGAATTGGAAAGCTCCTTGTTAACCACAACAACACTCTCAGCCAGTGTGATTCCCGCACGCAACAGATCATCCAGGCAGTCAATGGAGCCGAGCATCCAGTAAACCTGCACACAAGAGAAATCTCCATAAAGAGAAGCTCCATTGGGAGAAGCGGGAGTGAAGAGAGCACTCACCAGCGGGAAGTAGGAGAGAGCATCGAGAAAAGCAACATCCGGACGACGTTCGAGCAGCAAAATGATGGGATTCAACGAAGTCTTGGAACGAAAGTGAGCACGCAGTGGAATGATGAAGTTATAAATGCCATTCGATGCATAGTCAGCGGCCAGAATGATGGTCTTGTTCTGCCATTGATATTCCTTGGCATTCCGATAGCTGCAATGCTCGCAGACCTGAGACAATGTGAACAGCACGTTGGGAAATTGAGTAATGGAAGTTGGTTAAGTGATTGGACAGATTGGGCAGTCACCTGGGCCAACTGCAGGCAGCAAAGTGGTTTCTTCTCTTTGAGCAGGTAACAGAGTGTCGGACTGACACCGATGAAGGGCGACACTGGTGGAAATCCTTTGACAATGCTGAAATGTACAATCGCAACGTATGAAGGTGTGAAAACTGTCGCTTGATTTTGGCCAAAACGATGGAAGTTTAAAGCGTTTATACGTGTTAGCCAAACAGAAACGAAAATTGAAAATTTTTGGTGCAGGGAATAAGCGCTGACAGGCAATAAAGGCAACAAGCAGCTGATGGAGGCAAGGAAAATGGAGAATGGAAAATGGAGAATGGAGAATGGAAAATGGTGTCAAGGGTAACGACAACTTGCAAAACAACAACCAAAAACTATTATAGAAGCACAAATGTTATGTCTGTGCGTGGTGCATGCAATTAATGTGTCCCTAAGACATTTCCGCTACCTTGGCAGCTGTAAAGCAACTTCTGAACATTTGACTTTCTCTCAGTGTCAACAGCAAGCCAAATGAACAACGCCAACAACAGGAACAACAACAACAACAACGATGATAGCAACCTACATAGATGACAACTTTGGGAGCAACAACTTTTATTGTATGAATGCAAAAACTGCAACTCAGGCAAAGCAAACAAAACCAAATAATAAAGGAAGCTCAAGTTGAAGCAGCAGCAGCAGCAGCAGCACTAAAAGCAGCAAACAACAATAACAACAGCAACAATAGCAACAGCAACAATAACATGTATGTAGCTATAGTCGTTGGGCAACGACTATGTGATACTCTGCAAATAACATTTGCAGTTGCAATTTAAGTTGCATTTCAACGAAGAAGTTCTTTGTCTATGGCTGCGTTTAATTGCAATTTATTATAATTTATTTATTAAACTTTATCTAAGCTTATTTGTTATATATAACTTTTTTAAGTGAATTAGATTTATTTGATATATATAAGATTTATTTCAGTTAAACTCTGCATAAACAAATTCATTTTATTTCATTATACTAAAGCTTGAGCTAGGAATTCTATTTGGCGAAAGTACTCTACAGTGCTTGGGGTAAATTATTAATTAGCGATTGCAGCTAATCATTATTTGGTAAAATCTGGTAAATAGGAAAAACAATGAGAGTTTTATATAAAATATTTTTCAAGACTATTTAAAGATATTTCTGGGCTTTCTGTGTATTTTTCATGAGCTCTGCGGCCAACTAAACGCCGGAGTCTAAGCTGGTCTGCGAATGGTAAAAGGGTATTTAAATTGGCATATATAAAATTGACTTTAATTGATTGTACTTCTGAAAATAATGTGATTTTTTCTGCATTTTTCCCATTATTAATACGTTTTTTTTTATCAATATTTTTAATATTATTTATTATATATTTTTAACAACTCAAACTTATGTTTCAAACACACAGAAAATATACAGAAACTTTCGAGTAGAAAGAGCATATGAACTTCATATTCTTATAAATTGAACCTACACAATTTATTACTATAAATTTATATTTATATTTATGCCTAATCACGCCACATAGGCTGAAGTACAACTAAACGACTTTGTGTAAGAGCAGACAGACTTGAATGGCATAAATAGATATTTTAAATAAATGTCAAGCGATCTGACATAATATAGTAGAACACCCCTTATGACATACGCTCTCTTAGCAGGGTATATGCAAAAGTAGAACGAAGGCGCTGAGAGCAGAGCAACATCAGCAAGTCTCAAGTAGTAACGGGGCAAGTTAAAGGTAAATGCTACGTTATGTTGCAAGTCATTAAAAAAATGCCCTGTGGCAGGCAATGACAATGGCCAAGCGACTGTTTGCAACAACAGGCAAACAAAACATTGCATAAGCAACAACAACAACAACAACAAGAACAAGAACAAGAACAAGTACAACAAGAGCGAGAACAGCAACGTTTAACTCCTCAACAATGGCACATTCCAAACTGTCAGTCCAGCTGCTTTACGTGGTTTACTTGAGGCGCCCCCAATGGGGCATGGCAGCAACTTACCCAGAATAGTCGGCGGCCCACACTGGACGCGCCAGACGCCGCGTCTCAATGGAGCTGCTGGACGTGAATACAAATGCCGACGGTTGGGCGGGCACAGAGCCAAAGCCACCACCAGCTGTGGTGCTCATTTGTGACAGAGCAGCCACCGCTGCTGCGGTTGTTGTGGTTGTGGTGCTGCTGCTGCTATCGTGCGAGCAATTGCAGCAGGCTCGTTGCAGCTGACGCCGTCGTGCCGCCAGCACCGCCAATGTGCCACCACCCTGACCAAGGCCCAGACCCATTCCCATGCCCAGCCGTTGACTGTTGTTTGGCATTGTGCACTCGCTGTCGCAGCTGTAACTCTTCTTCATGGCGCGCCTGCGCAATGGTGCTGGCCAATCATACAGCGGTGGTGCTGCTACTGCTGCTGCTGTTGCTGCTGCTGTTGATGGTGGTGGTGCTGGTGCTGGTGCTGGTGGTGGTGGTTGCCCCATTGCATTGCAGTAGCCACAGGAGCCAACGGAGCCACCACGCTGATACGATTCCTCCGAGGAGCTCATGATTAGCGAATATTGTCGCGATTGTGGAAAGTGCCCGCCCAAGCAACTGCGAGGAGGTTCTTGTATGGTTAGTTGACTGGGCTCTAAGCAACGGTACATTTAGGCGCGCTCACTTCGATCTCAATCAGTGTAAAGGTTACAGTACAGGGGCAGGCAAGGGGGTTCATTTCATTTGTACAGCCAATACAACATTTATAAATACACAGGGAGGGGGTTTCTAGTGTTATTTTCAACACTGTGAAACACAAGTTAAGTGGGAGTTTCGAAAACACTTACCAACTCATGTTTAACTTATTGAAAATAACTAATACTTCATGGCAAGGCTGCGAACCGGTTCAGGCGTGAACTGCGCTGTTAAGTTCGGTGCGGTTTGCTTACGTTTCATTAAGTTATAATTTAAATCAAATTATTTTTAAGTTATTTAGAATTTAATTTGATAATCATTATTTAAAATGGTTCAAAGCTAATAAAAACCGGTTGAAGCGAAGCAAATCTGGTTCAAATATTGTTATTTTCAGTCGTATGCTTAGACTGAACCGAACTCAGGCTTATTTCGCCTTCATCAGCTGTCTCAAAACTTAACTTATGTATTGAAAATTATGTTAAAAAACGACTCAAAAACCGGTTCAAACACTGCTCCTGCCGAACCGAAACATTTGCTTAATTAGCTACCAGACTGAAAGGTTGACAGCCTTGCCAAGTTGAGCTATGTACATATAGTAAGTACAACTAATTATAGTTAGTTACAGTTTTGGAATACAGTTAGAGGTTAGTTCTAGTTGATTAGCTATGTGAATTGTAAATATGCATTGCACAATTGGTTTGTATTTTGAGTGTACACAATACATTTATGGATAGGTACAACTAGAGTAGCTATACATTTGAGAGAGGGGTTGGGGGGTGGGGCAGTCGGGTGGGTTATATAGGAAAAGTGCCTCAATTATCAATTGGTTAATAAAGAAATGAAAATTTTGAGTTACTTTCTGGACGAGACACAAAACACACACACACACACACACACTCATCAGAAGCTTTTGATGACGGGTTGACTTACGCAATCTTCTCGGAGGGCGAACGCCAAGGCATTTCATCATCAATTTCATCGTCGCTCTCGTCTCCCTCCTCGCCATCATCGTTGCCGGCAATGCTAAACGATGAGGAGGTGAACATATCGGGCACGGGCAATATAGAGGGACGTCGACTTCCTGTTTTTGGCGAAAGATATAAACGTATAGAGAGTGACAGAGACAGTGATATAGAGAGAGAGGGAGAGCGTGCGCTTACCTCGACGCTGATTGAGCACATCGGGACTGAGCAGATTGGGATTGTTGGCATAGGGCACATCCAGATGGTTGCCCGTTGTGGTCATTGTGGCCGGTGTTATGCTCAGCGAGGTGCCCATGTTGAGACCCACACCCAAACCACCAGCAGCAGCAGCACCACCACTGCCAGTGTTGGCATTGCTACTGCCACCAGCGTGTAATGCACCCGATGAACCACTCGCACCACCACCACCACCACCACCCATGGTCAATGGCAATGTGGTTGTTGCGATTGTTGTCGTTGTTGTGGCCGCCGTTGTTGCCATTTGCATTGTGCTGACCGTGGTGTCCTTTAGATTTTGCCTTGAGTCCGATATTATCACAGCCGTTGGGGTGTCGCTGGCTGTGCGTGTTTCAAATGCAAGTAAAATATTTAACAATTTTAACAAATTTTCTGTATTAATTCATTTCAAGCATTTTGCAGTTCGATTTGTTTTCAATGCAACAAAAATTATAAACAAGTAGAAGAAAACGCAAGGAATTAAGCACAAATTTTACGCTACTTGAATAAAGTTTTAAAAATTCGCTAAAATAGCAGCAGAATAACAACAACAACTAGACTGAAAGTAGCAAAAGCAGACGGCGTAAACGAGAGAGAAAGAGAGAGAGAGAGAGAGAGAGAGAGCAAGAGAAACGACGTGCAAGAACTGAAACCTGGCAAACTCATTAAAAGTCCTTGCGAATTGCAACCGAAAGGTGCAGTTGCAAAAACTTGCCAAACTTCCAGGTGGTTAACTGTTCTACCCATTTAGTTATGGCCTAAATGGCACTAGCTGAAACTAGCTTGTAAACAGCAGCAAAAACTGCTGAGCATTAAACGTGAATAGACGCAAATAAACAGACAAATTGCAAATAATTGACAAACAAAGCTGCGAAAATTTGTTTGAAAGCTTTAATGTGCTTTCGAAAAAGTTTATTTCTTATACAAGCTTACAAGCAGTATAAGTGAAACTATTACTATAAAAAGTGTTAAACTATAATCTGCTAATAAACTAAAAGCTCAGAGCTGAAAGCTTTTAATGTGCTTTTTAGCTTGTAACAAATAAATAAAAGATTTAGGCTTATACAAATTCTAACGATCTGATCAGAATGCTGTAGTCTTTTGTTAAGCTTAAACATTTAATGTGCTTATTAAATAAGATTAATCCTTATCTGAACTCAACAGAAAGCAAAGCTAAATTTTTCCATAAATGATAATCGCAAAACTAAGAACTTTAATGTGCTCTTAGAATAATTCTTAACCAAGATCAAATGAGCTAATAGGAATGCCAAGCTATAGTCTGTTATTAATGATGTTTTAATGTGCTTTCACATTCATTGTTATCAAAATTATAAACCTTTATAACTTTACATAAATAGCTAAGCTTTAAGCTGCAAGTGTGCTTAAAAAGCACATTCCTAAGCACAGTTCTAATTGAACTTTTGGCTTCTCCCCAAGCTGAAATTTGTAGGCCAGTCTCATTAGTGTTTTAGCGCTGTAACTTTCAGCCAAAATATTGACTTTCCGTTAACGTTAGTTTGAGCTTGTAGTTTTAGCTGAACGTAATTACGATTGCTCGCATACACTGAGCGCAAAAGTGTAAGCGAAAGTAAGCACAAGCTAACTTGCCTAATGACTTTGGCTCATTTGTCGTCGCTTGTTTCGCTTTAATTATACTAACACGACTAGCGACAGGCAACTAAATACATATTAAGCAATACTTTACTACTTAGTTTTTCGTTTTGTTTTTTTCTTTTTTGTTGCTATGCCGCCACGCAACAGTTACAACTGCGTTGAGACTGCTGAGCAGGCACAACGCGGCGTATACGCAATTATTGTTAAGTTAGGCAACAAATTGTTGCGTGCAATGTGCGTATAATTTACAATTGACAGAGGACAGAGAACTAAAGGGGGCACAGCACACCGAAGAGAGCCATTAAGGTGCACAGACAAACAACAAACAAACAAAAGGAAAAAGTGAAAACAGAATAAGCGAAAATAGAAAGTAAAGAACGGGGTGCAAGAAGATGAGAACATGCGTTAAAAATGTAACAACAAGTGCAAAAGCAAAATGAAGCAAAGACAAAAATAGCATCGCGGAAGTAACCAAAAAAAAATAGAAGAAAGCAACAATAAATATTTGCTCAAACGCAGGTGTGTGAGTTGATGTATGTGTGTGTGTGTGTGTGTGTATATATATAGGATGTCTGTGAGTGTGTGAAACTTTACGCTAATGGCTTTCGAACAGCGGAAATGGTTTCAGGTTAGCATTTTTTTGGGTCTAGAGGCATTTACAGGCGCAAAACTAAACATAGAGACAGAGACAGAGCGAGAGCGAGACAGAGAATAGATAGAGCTTGTGTGTATGTGTGTATGTATAGGGTAAGTACTTATAAAAAATAAAGAAAAGAAAGTGATTATATTTTTGAGTTTGCTTCATTTTTGTATTGAATTTTCATTTGTTTTCATTCCGTTGAGGGGGTTGGAGTTGGTTTTACTTAATGAATTGAATGAATGGGGCCGGGGGGGAGGGGTATTCTTGGAGTCACACTCACGCACAAGTAGTGTTGTATAGTCACTGTCACAAGTTTGTTGTTGTTGTTGTTGTTGTAGTACTTGCAGTTGTTGTTGCATTTGCGGATACATTGGCGTTTGCGGATACGGATACGGTTGCAAGTGTTGCCGCTCGTTTTGGGGCGTGCCAGAGGCGCCAGAGTCATAACTGGGACTGTGCGGCACACGAACACAAACAGACGGCACTGGTGCAATTGTCGCTTGGTTCAAAGCGTTTGTTGTTGCTGTTGCAGTTGCTGTTGCTGTTACTGTTGTTGTTGATGCTGATGCTGATAATAATGTTGATGATGTGAGAGTCGTGCTAATTGTAGTTGTTATTGTTGTTGTTGTTGTTGTTGTTGTTCTTGCTTGTATTGTTGTTGATGTTGTTGCTGTTGTTGTTGTATTGGCTACACATACATTATACGATATGACATTATATATATGCATATATATATATAGAAATATATATTGTATGTGCAAGTGTGTGTATGTGTGCGTGTGTGCGTGTGCGCGTGTGTGTGTGTGCATTCATGTGTGTGCATGTTTGGTGTGTTGTGTTTGGCTTTCATTACATTTCTATGCAGTTGTCAGTCAAATTTTTTGCAACAGTTGCCCAGAAAAACTGTTTGTTAACTGAGTTTCTCAATTTAAACTTAATTCTAAATTGCGGCAGCTAAAACTAAATATTGATTTAAACTACTATTTGTAGATTTACTATCGATTTGTATTAAGTTTAAAAGTACCAAAGTATTATTTAGAAGTTTATTTATTTTTATATAATTTTTTCGCTATAAATGCAAAATAATTATTTAAAAATTAATTTATTATTATTTAAGCCATTTCCAGTAAAAGTTGTTTAAATACTTTTTCTGATATATTATTATTTATATTTAATAATTTAATATAGGCACTATTTATTATGGAGCATTTAAAGTAGAAATTATATTATTATTTTTGTTTAATTTTATGAGATTTAATATAAATTATTTAAATGTATTTATTTATTTTAAAATCTATTTAATATATTTTAAGAAAAACCAAAATAAACTATTTAAATTAACTAAAATATTGTATTTGCTTTAAATAATATAACTAAGATAATTTATGCATTTAAATTTGTATTTTTTGTTATTATTTTGATTAATAATTATGTCCCACAATTTAGTGTCAAGGAATGGCTTAAATATTTTGTTGATTCAGCTAAATCTGTTTATGATCTATCAGGAATGTTATAAGTATAAACTTTAAAGTATCGCAACAAGAGAACAAAAATATAAACAAAAGTTGAGTTTAGATCAACAGGTAAATTGAGTAGAGTAATGTAAATAATTATAAGAAAAGTTTAAGAACTTCAGAGAGAGAGAGAGAGAGAGCGAGAGAGATAGATAGAGAGAGATAAAGAAAGGGGAGCCAGCAGACTGTACAAACATAACAAAGCTGTGTTTTTAATTTAATTTTTTAGTTATTTAATTTAGTCTGTTCTATTTGAATCGTTTGCTTTGAGACAAGTTTTAGCACAAGTTAATAAATTAATGGAAATAATAATAATAAAGAAAGAAAGAAATTAATAATATTAATTAGAGACGGGCACGCACACACATTGAAAGCGTTTTTTTTTTTTTTGTTTTCTTTTAATATTTGTAATTCATTTGCCAGACAAATTGACAACCGCAACGAGAGAAAATTAAAGAAATAAATGTTTAAATAACGAAACGAGGAGACAGATACAACTTTTTTATTTTATATATATATATATATATATATATTTGTATATATATATATATATTTGTATATATAGACGAAACGCAACTGATGGCAGCCTCAAAAAGAAAATGAAAATGAAGAGCAAAAAACTTGTTGCTAAACAAAGTAATGTTCACATTTTGCACAAGCGACCATTCAACATTCAAACTCATTCATTCGTATTGTTGCACTGTAGTTTGTAATTTCATTTGATGACACGCACACACACGCACACTTAAGGCACACATACGCACACACACACACACACACACACACACACACATATATATATACACACGTTCATTGTACCCACCAGTTGCTGCATGAGTGTGCGATGAGCCTGGACCAGCAGTCATGCAACCGCTGCTTGTGGCGCCAACATCTTTGCCAGCTGCCGTTGTATCCGCAGTTTGATTTTGATTAACGACAAATGCCGAATTCTCCTCCTTGGTAATGCTCATATAATAGCACGTGTCATCCTTTTTCATAATGTGCCTGGGCCCGGGATTTAGTAGTATGGTATCCTCATAGAATTCCGGCAGTTCAGCCGGACGTACGCCCACCAAAGCAACACCATACCTTGTTGTTGTTAGCATGCAAATAAATAAATATGAAAATATGAAAATGTAAAGCAATTTTGGCATTTTACATAAATTTGTATTTGAATGGCTGAATGGGTATCTAAATAAATATGAGAGACACAAGTTTTTCTTCGCATTCGCATTCACATTCACATTCACTTTCAACCAACGCCCACTCACATTTCTGTGCAGTCGCCATTCAAACGTCAAGCTATTCATTCATTCATTTATTCAACACACACACACACAAACACACACACACAAGTTAACTGTTAACTTAAAAGCATTTCTTCACTTACTTGCGATGCGAATGAAAACTGGCATAGGTAAAACTTTTTACCCTCGTACTCCCCAAAAAAGCGACTGTCGCCGAGCACAATATGATAAATTTCATTGCCCGAACATTTGCCATAGAGACGATGCCATTCCTCTGGCGACTGTTGACCTTCCCTGTGCGTGTAATTAAGAAGCAGAGATTATAAAATTTCCTTAAGTATTTTGACTTCAAGGTGAATTGAAGTTTCACATTTCAACTGTTGAGATTTTTCCATGCCAGCCATAGTTACAGCCACAACAATTTCAAATGCCTCTTATGCCTCGGACAGACGCCAAAGATTTCCCTTCACATATTTTCATTTTCTTTTCCATCCATGAGTTAAATACTAATTAGAATTCCTTATGCCACTAATGCGTCAAGTTTTACGCGGCGTATGATTAATCTGGATTGCGTGTGCGCTTGCCACAATAAAAATTAAAGCCGCCACATGCGCGCTATCGTGCATCTTTAATTTATTTAATTCTTTTCTATTCTATTATTTATATTTTTGTGGTTGTTGCTGTTGTTGTTGTTGTTGTACTTTAATACGCGCTCACTCGACGACAAGTGAAATTTGCATAAAACACAGTTTTCATGTCTGAAGCATTTGCGCATTAAATTTAATTAAAACTCTCGCACTTCATATTGACGCGACGCCCTTTTCATTTCCTTCATTCGTGCGGCACAGGTGTGTCGTAGTTTGTATACCCTAAAATAGCTGTAAAGCTAGTCTAAAGCAACTTAAGGACTTTGCCTAACATCAGTTGGCAAAAGTGTAGCATGAATATTTGCTTTGTTTTGTTCTAACTTAATTAGCATTCCTAATCTTATTGAAACAGAGCTTGGAAAGGCAGCTGAGAGCTATCTATTTAATTAGCTTTGTATAGTTGGTAGATTAAAGGATAGTCAGCTTTTAACTACATCGAAAAGCACTTCAAAAGTTCCTAAAAGTTCACTTTTCAGCTTGAGTAATTGGCATTTTGCTTTATGTATTTAATATAATTGTTTTTTTCGGGATCTATAGCAAATATAGCTTTACAAACAGCTTTAAACTTGCTTAAGCTTCATTAATCTTCTTTCTCTTTATCTAAAATAGCTTTGCTAACTGCTAAAAGCTTTAAGCTTTCTCAAACGGCAGCTTGATTAATGTCACTTGCTTTCTTTCTTATAAAAGCTTCACTAATCTGTTTTCTCTTTCAAAGAAATAGCTTTACTCGCACCTGAAAGCTTTAAGCTGCCTCAACTATATTATATACTTGATTATAGCACTTGATTTCTCTCTATAATAAGCTAAATCTAGCTTCGTCTTCGAAGCGCTTGGAAAGCACATTAGAGCTAATTTGCACAATTAAAGCTGCATTAACTGGTCACATTTACTATTCCAGCTTTTCGTTTCAAGCTTTAAGCTTAGTTAACTCTGCTTACTTTTATGCGACTGCAAGTTGATTCGAATGCACTGCAAATGTAACATTTAAAAAGCTTTTAAAAAATCGCTATGCTGCTGATGAAGTTATTGCGACTATCTTAACGTAAATACTCGCTAAGTAATGTAATAAGTACGCTGTGAATGGCATAGGAAAAGTGGACAACAGTTGACACCAGTTTGCCGTGAACTGTGACACATCATGTGACAGCAAAGTTCGCTGACGCATGAGAGTTAAATGTTTTATTATTATTTTTTTTTTTTTCATTTTGCAGGCCATTAACAGTTGACCGGGCATTAAAGAGGATATATATACGTACTGGCCGCGTGATGTGTGCAGGAGTAGGGTGACCAATGTGCTGGCACCTGGACAGGTGCAATTGTTGGCCAACAATGCGTACTTGAATTCATCCTCACAGACCACGTGTTCCGCGAACTTCACATGCAGCTTGTGCTCCGGTCTGGCCACAGCGAATTTCCGCAGGATATGCAGTCGATGAACATATAGATATATATATATATATATATATATATAGATATATATAGTGTTTGAGGGAGAGAAAGTTGTATATATATGTATATGTGTATATATTGGTTGTATGGCACGCACAAAATAGTGAAAGAAATCCAAATCGAATTAACCGAGGCGTGACAAAGTGGTCGACACAACACGGTCGGCACAACAACGTTAACTCACCGGAATATCTGAACATACTGCGGCACATTCGGTGCAAAGTCCTTGACGGCCCAGGACCTTAGTATTGTATGCTCATCGGCTGCCGTTTTATCCGCATAGTTGCGAGCTGCCAATATGAAGCACGCCTCCGCCTCGTTCATACGCGCTCTCGCCAAATCGCCATCCTTCAAACAGGACCCCTAGCGAAACAGTAGAGTACAAAATGCCAAATGCCAAATGGCAAATGGTAAATGACAAATGCCAAAAATGTCAGTGAACAAAATTCGAAATCAAAAACGAAATCAAAAACGAAAACGAAAACGAAAACGAATTCAAATCGAAACTCGAAGCCAAATCGAATCACAAGTTGTCAAATATTTAACCAACCTGTATGTAGATGACGCGTTGCGCCCAAATGGGCACTTGCAATATCATACGCATCGTTGTATCCAGTTCCATGGGACTAAGCAGCACCACATAGAAGTCCTGCAGCAATGGATGTGCATAAAACTCATTCAGAAAATCCATTATGGTATCCGCATGCAATGTTGTCGAACACACAACCACATGCTTCTCACTCTGCGCCCGATGCGACGAATAGCTGCCCCCCAATTTCTGTCTCTCCATCCATGTGAACGCCAATTGCTCAAACTGCAGCGTAAAAGTTGACGAAGAAGAAGGAATAGAATGACAGAGAAATGTAAATATATTCATGGAAAGTATTTGGCATCCAATTGCAAATGGCTTTTGAGACAAGTTTCCAAATGTATTTTAAACAATTCATACTTCCGCTGAAGTACTGAAGAAAGAGAACTTTAAAATAGCCTCATGCTGTTAAGACTTTAGAATGCTCAGAGAGCTGTTGACAATTTTGCAGTACAGTTTTGCAACTATTTACAAATTTTTTAGTTTTCAGAAATCAAAGCATAAAACTAAAGTCGGTTAATCTAAGTTTCCTTAGCAATGCGCAACTTAATCGCAGCTTGTTATTTAACAATTTATAATCTAGCAATTGAATGTTGCTGCATCAGCTCAACAAACTATTGAGGAACGTTGTCAAGCTCAATATTGATGACGCTGGCGATTGACAACATTTTATCGAACTCGATGGCAATTTCGATTGCAGCATTAATAATTTCAATTAAATTTAAGTGCTTTGCTTCCGTTCATATACGCACAACAATTTAGTTACAATGTTGGCTGCTTGTACTTGTTATTGTCTTTGTTGTTGTTATTGTTGTTGGTTTTGTTATTGTTGTTGTTGTTGTAATACTTGTTGTTGTTATGGCTGGTCATAAATTTTGGGCAAGCGACGCGTACATTGACATGCAGCCTGCAGCCCCAAAAAGTATGCTACGAAAAAGTCGCAAAAAGCATTTGATTGATGCTCTTGTTTGGCTAACAACAGACATATTGGCTATAGAACTTTCAGTTGCTGCTGTTTGCCACCGAGTGTACTAACAATTGCTCGTTAATTGTTGAAGCTAGTCGCGCTTGACCATGACTCATATTTAGACAGATTGATGACCAGAACTTGCTTGTCCCCGTCATAGTTGCTATCGTCGTCTCATCTGTTAATAGCCAAATTGATTGATGAACATAAAATGTGGCAGCTAAGCAGCTTAAAGTTATGCTTATCTATATCAACTTGTGCACAAACCCAAACAAAAATATGTAAACTCTAGTCAGACAACACTGTACTGTACGACAGTGTAACGATGTTAAGCCGCCAGGCATGTGAACTCTCAGTGAACACTCAGTGCGTTCAGTGAGGCATTTAATGCATTCACTCACCTGCGTGGGCAGCACAATCAGCGCCACACAAATCATGATGACCATATACAGCTGGGATGGCCAAATATCTGGCACTAAATCGCCGTAACCAACTGTGGAGAAGGTCACAACCACGTAATAGGTGCTCTGAAACAGATTCAAATGACGATGTCCCGCTCGCTGAAAGTGCTGAATGCCGCAAACACTGAAATAGATAGAGCGAAGAAAGAGAGAGATAGATGAGTGAAAGGGATAGCTTTAGTTAGATATAAATAGACATAAAGTCCTTTGCTTACCTGGTGAAAACAAGGCACAACAACGTTGCCGACAAAATGGTCAACTGCTGTGACAAAGCCGATTGAGATTTTTGCATTGCCCGATGCAAATCGTTCTACAAAATGTTGCAACACTTTTTTGATTAAATCATATTTTCTAATATTGTACATCGCGACTTACAAACATGTTCTCCAGCGAACGTTTGGCCAGCCAACAGTTCAGGAAAATTGGTATGAAAAGATTGCGCAGCGGCGGATGCACAATCTATGCAAAGTAATGAAATTCATGCATTAAAATTTAATTATTTGCACTTGCATTTTGCATTACTTACGGTTAGTGCAAAGGGTATTGTCGTTACTAATTCTAGTATAAAGTGAAATGAAAGTATTTGCTGCCATATGTTGCCCTGCGGAAGTTGGAAAAGTTGAGAATGAAATTAATATAAAATGGAAATTAAACTATGAATAAAAGTGAATTTTAAGGGATTACACTTTTATAAATATTAATATTGCGCTGCATATTTTATATATTACATAATTTACTTGCATTTCAACTATAAATTGACTGAATTAGCTAAATAAATGTATATAAAAGTTTTAGGTATACAATAACTTAATTATCAACTACAATTTGTCGAAATATTTTTAATAAACTTGGTTAAATATTTAAAAATAAAAATTACCTAAATTTCATATAATTAATTTCTATATAAAATGTAATTTTATTTAATTTAATTTCACAAAATTTTGTTTTAATATTTTAAATTTATAATTACTTGAGTTTCAACTACAAATTTCCTGCTTAGTTTTAATAAATTTCCTTATAAACTTTAGTCTTGAATTACTGCAGTTCGAACCACAAACTGACTGAATAGCTTCAATAAATTTCTATAAATTTCTAGATACATTAAAATATAAATTTTAGGCCAACATTAATTGAATTTGAATTATAAATGTACGCATTCATTTAACAAAATTAAAAATTAAATTAAATTAAAATATAAAATTACTGCGCATCTGCAAGTCGAGCATTTGTAGTCAGGCAACTCACCTTATAGCCTAGATATGTTAGAACCAAAGATTGAGTTAATGACACCATGGCCAGCAGTAATTGTAGCACCCAGAGCACTGTGGGACGATTCACCCAGAGTATTGCATCCCAGTTAATAATTGGATGCTCCTGGAACTCCTCCTCCGTTAGCTTGGCAGAGATGATAAACTCTGTCTTATTGGCCACTTCGCAGCCATAGCTGAGAGAGAGAGCGAAAGGGAGAGAGAAAGAGAGAGACATAAATAGTTTGAGTATATGTATAATAAATTGACTGGCCATTTGGCTTTTAGCTTACCATGTTATAAATGTTGGATTTTTATCCAATATCACACGTATTATGTAGAGAACACACGACAGTAACTTAAGGAATAAATCGGCAATTCGTATGCGTAAGCCTTGAATGAGAAAGTAGCACAACAAATTTGGGTCAAATAACTAAATTATTATGTTATGTTTCGTTTTCACATTTATTTTTTTCTCTCTTCCCTTTCTTTTGACCACAAACTAATCTAACCTATTTACCTGTCCACCTTTAGGCATTGCTTATGCTTGCCCCTATATCAACCCTCTGTCTAACTGTCTAACTGTCTGTCTCTCTGTCTCTATTCCTGTTTACCTGTACAATTATTTCCAGTCCTGTCTAAATCAATATTTACTCAAGTATATTGCGTC
The DNA here is from genome assembly GCA_018901825.1 of Drosophila funebris. Taxonomy (NCBI): domain Eukaryota; kingdom Metazoa; phylum Arthropoda; class Insecta; order Diptera; family Drosophilidae; genus Drosophila; species Drosophila funebris. The sequence continues at coordinate 1,045,176 of JAEIFK010000271.1, forward strand.
TGCTTTGTAATGTCATTTGCTTTTTACATGTTGTTCTTACAACTATTTTTCCAATTGATTCAATTGCTGTTGTTGTTGTTATCGCTGTTGTTATTCTTCTTATCGTTGTTGTTGTCGTGTGCAGCCAAACAAAACTTTAATCGGTTTGTTATAGATTTATACACAAACTGCAAGTCGCAAACATACGAAGATCTCCCTCTCCCTGCCCCTGGCAATTCAATTAACTGCTTGTAATTAAGTTAAATAATTGTACAATCAAACCTGTCAATAATGAAACTATCTGTAAACAAGTTGAGATTGTTATGAAGTCATTTCATGCAGCAGCTGCTTAGAGCCAAAATTTCTCCGAATTAATTCCAAGTTTATTTTAGCTTCTTATGGCTTGTTACTAACAGTGAGCAGTTAATCAGAAGTTCATCAGAGACTCTCTAAGAAAATTACAGTTGATTACAGCAAAGAGGTTGTAAGAGTGAAGTTTGCGTCAGAAGTGACTTGTAGACAAGTTGCTTTTAGTGAAGTTAACCATAGAGAAGTATTTTAGAAAGCAGTTTCTATGCATGAAGTTCTTTGAGGTTCGCATGTTGTTCATTGAACGAGTTTTAATAGAGAAGTTACTTAAAGTTAAGTTTCTTATAGATGCATTTGTTGTAAACAAGTTATATATTGATAGACTCATTGGATAAAAGTTCTTCACTGCAATGTTGTTAATAGAGAATAACGACTTTTATAGAACTGACTTATGGACAGCCTTTTATAGACAAGGAATTTGGTTACTTGAGCTTTCATAAGATAGTCGTTTTATTTAAAGAGTTTTAAAGGAGAAGTTAATTAATTATTTGATTAGTTAAAAGTATAATTAAAATCATGATATACTCACTTGAACGCTGATTCTTAATGAAATAGAGTTGCAGTCTTTCTTTGAATGTATTTTCATTCACATAGTACTCCACACGCACTCTGCAAATGAGACAATAAGCAAACAAGAAAGTTATTATCAACTTGGTTATAGTTATAAAAAGCCTCTTACATCTTACATCTTACACAATGTACCATGGTACATGGCAAAATGCTCTTCCATTGATTGAACAGCGATAACATAAAATGGCAATTGTATTGACGCATCTGTCTGTCTGCACTTGACAATTGATGCGCTTACTTATCACATTATATGGGGCATAAAACGACAGCCACGTTGCCATTGGCAGCTGCAAACAGTGCCTCCCACTTACATATACTTACACTGGCATTGCTATTTCCAAAAGGTGCGTGCAACGCGTGTCAGGCAAAGTACATATTAAAATGTCAGTATCAGTTGAGTGCATGCGTGTGTGTGTGTGTGTGTGTGTGTGTGTGGGTGTCGCTTGCAGCACGTGGCAGCAGATAAAATGCACAATGACACTAGCTTCCAATTGAGACACGTAAGTGTAAGATTAATGTTGGAAGAGTGTGACACTAACTAAAAGATTTGAACATACAAGAGAGGAAAGCACTTGGAAATAAAAGCTTTCAAGAGCTTTGCAAGCATAATTTAAGCACATTTAAAGCTTAAGCTGACCAAGCCAGTATCATTTTGCTCAAACAACTCCTTTTGCTTGTTGGCTGTTTCTTATTTTATTTATTGGCCGCATCTGTTGTGAAAGTAATTTGAACATTGGGCGTGCAACGTGGCGTATGAGCAACGTTATAAAAGTGTTCCCCCCCCCCACGTCAGCACTTCCCGCACCCAGCAATTGCACTGCAGCTGACAAGTTGAAGTCTCAAAAATGCAGTGCAAACACAGAGCAACCACAATGCGTATATACAACGAGTCTTAGTCTTAAGTTTTATTCAAGTACAGTAGATATATATTTCTGTATATATCTCTGTATATATATCTCTCTATGTATTTAGCCATAACTCAAATGCGTTTCAAGTGCTGGGCAAAGACAAAAAGCAGGCATTTAAGCAGACTGAAAACACTTGACTGCTCCTGACAGCATTTGATTGTCTGTCTGCTGTCTGTGTTGTCTGTGCTGAGTTAGGGACTCAAGTAATTAAATGTTGACGCATTTGCCGTTGTGGCCGAACTTAGCTGAAGACAAAAGAGCATTCAATTTGGCACCTTGGACCTCATTGTTTAGTTATTAACATGGAGAACTAGACAAACAAGCGTTGAGTTCTCTGTGCATATTCATGTCAAGGTTAATGTACGCATAGATAGATAGATAGAGCGTGGCAAAGTCAGCACTGTTTGGCGTATGCCGGAATGCCGGAATGGCACCCGTGGGTAGCAATGTGGCAAGTGGCAAATGGCAATGACTGCAGTGCGTGGTAAAATTAACAGCTCGCTCACAAGTGACCAATCAGTTATGGCACAGCACTTTGAACAGCCAAACAAGCGAAAACCGAAAACCGACAAGCGACAACCAACAACCAACAAACAAGAACCGCAACGTGCCACTGCATACAATCAACTCTGACCTCTAGTTTGATGCGAAGCCAGACGGAAATTCGCTGACGTTTTTGTGCGTTTTTTTTTATTTTTTGTTTTTTGTTGAGGTTCATTCACACACTCGGCCATTGAACGCGGCATAAAAATTTGCAGCTGGTTATAAATTTGTTGATTTCAACGCGTGGCAGCAGCAGCAACTTGCAACATTCGCATTGGCAATGCCAATCAAAAAGGGGCAACAAGCTGATCCCAAGCTGTCACACACAACACATTGCATATTGTGCCGCATCTTAAGCGTTTGTTGCTGCCACCCTCTGGGGCACAACAACAATGCCAAAGTTCAGCAAACAGCAGTTGAACTCAAGCAACGCATTTTTATTTTGATGTTGCCCGCAGCTTTAATTCAGGCAACTAATCAAAATATGAGAGCATGCTGTTTGTTATGGTGCAATGACACTGGGCTTAAGCAATTGATTAGGATAAAGCAGCAGGAGAGCAAGAGGGAGAAAGACAGAGAGAGAGAGAGAGAAAGGAAGAGTGAGAGAGAGAAAGGAAGCCTGTGAGTTGATTGTGCTTTTAGTAGAGTTTAAAGTGAGTCAAACACTTGTGATTTGTTAGTAAAGCATAAACATGAATAGCTTTAAAAGGAAAGATAGAGATACAGAGAGAGACAGAGAGAGAGAGATAGATAGAGAGAGGGAGCTAGTGAGTTGAATGTGCTTACAGCATAAAAGAATGCGCACTTATAGCTTTTAGTAGAGTTTAAAGTGAGTCAAACACTTGTGATAGAGCATAAACATAAATAGCTTTAAAGGAAAATAGATAGAGTGTAAGAGAGAAAGAGAAAGCATAAATCGCAGATAGAGACAGCAAATGTCTTTAAGCAGTTACTCGTTTGCACTTTCAGCTTAAACAGAAACTACCTTAAAGGCGTTTACTGATAAAGTTTGTTATCTTGCGCTTAATTGATTAAGTTTGAGTAAGTTTCATATAAAAAAATAATAATAAAAAAAAATACAAACACTGCTATTCTTATACTTTGCCAAGCAGCCGCAAACTCTTAACAACTATTCTTGAAGTGAATTTAACAATCCTATGAGAATTAACAACTTCAACCAGTAAAAACTTTAGAGGAAAACTTAATAAAAATATTGCATTCTATTTACTTATTTAAGACTCGCCTGCAGTAGCACTGAGGCAACCCAAAATTGTGCATTCTTCTGCAAATTTAATTGTGAAAACTAACTAACTATTCAATATATTCAATATTTCATGTATATATATATATATGCCATATATATATATATCTGAACTCGTTGCAAATATTTGCACAAGCTTTTTCGAATAATTGAGTAAACTAAGCTAAAGTTGTGGCAAACATGTTGCGAGTTTGCGTACAATTTATGATTGCCAACAGTGCGTATGTGTAATGGGAATCAGACACAAATTGAAGCACATACAAATGATTGCAACACACTTGTTTGCCTCATCAAGTGTTTGTGCGCAATTTTCAACATTATCTGTCATTTTGCTGTTGTTGTTGTTGTGATTTTTTAAGCTCTTATCATAATGTTTGCCTTGTGGCTGAGCAAACGGCGCGTTAATGTATTTTTGTTGTCTCATCATTTGATTAGGATGAGCAAATTTTAATGTTGATATTGAATTTAAAGCTGAATTTATACAGCGTTGCCTGAGGCTCTGCTCTGCCGTCGCTCTCTCTCTCTCTCTCTCTCTCTCTGTCGCGCTATTTGTTTTTCTCTTTCTCTGTATTGTTTTACCTTTATTGATTTTTAAATGTGATTTTCCTTTCTTTCTTTTTTTCCTTTTCTGGCATTTAGGATAGATTGAGAGCTGTGCTCACATTTCTATTAGCAACAGCATTAGGTTTACGAGCGCACAGAGATTTGATTACAAAACTTGATTAAATTTCACTCAAAACGGGACAAACAAAAAAGATTTTTAAAGCACACCTTCAGATGGAAAGCACAACAAAGCGCCTATGAAATATCTAACAGTACAAAGGAGTTGCCTTTGTTGTTCATTCTAAAGGCCCAAGCATGACCTAAACATGCAGTAGCGGCAGCAGCAGCGGCAGCAGCACAGTCAAGTTGTGTCCTGTGAACAGGAGTAAATGTGAAGACTTCATGGGTCAAAATCAAATTGTGAAACATTCGCCTGACTGTCTCTCGCAACGGGTTTATTACGTTGTCGACAGCTCTTGGCCTGAATGTGAGTTGATATGCGCGTGGTCGCTTGCAACGCTCGTTGGACGTTGCGTGGATCATTAAACCGACGAGCTCACCAAAAGGATATAAAACAAAAAGCAGTTGCCTCTTAAAATTTTACTGAAACTGTGCACAACTCAAACACTGAACTGAACTGAGCTGAGCTGAGTTGAGCTGAACTGTTTCGGTATTGCGTTAAGTGCTCAACGCGCAGCCATTGCCCAAAGACATTCACATTGATTGTGGCTCATAAAAAATTAAAAGCTCGTACTATAAGAGATGCCTCAGTGCGCACATAATTACCAGCCCAAACTGCAGATGAAAGTCAAGCAATGATATATTTTTAATGTCCATTGTGCAATTCAATGTCATTGCAAGCTTAACAAACCGCAGTTAACTTGAATATATTTCAATTAAAATTCTATTTTAATTATTTAAAAAAAAAATAATCATAGCATACTTTTCTGCGCCGCAAATTTATTCAACTACGCTTTAATTTTGTCTGTTGCTAAACTAAAACTAAACTTTTTTGCGAGTGTTGTCTGCATTCACTTAACACACTATTCTCTCTATCGCTCTCTCTCTCTCTATCGCTCTATCGCTCTCACTCTCTCTCTCTCGGTTCTCTCTGTGTGTGATGTGTGCTTTTAGTTGGAATTTTATTAGATTTGATTGCTAATGGCAATCGAGTTATGATTGCTACTTAAATGCTTTTCTATTTTCTATTACATTTAGTTCTCGCGCTCTCTGCTTTAAAATCAATAGAACAAAAATTGAATTAACTACAGCGCTGCGTATACGTAATTCGATTTGTTGTTCAACAGTAGCAAAAGCCGTGAAGTCAACCAAATAGCTGACAGCATTTGGGAGCAGTTTTGCAGAGAGGAAACCAAACGTCCCCATATAGTAGATACATACCTGGGTATACGATCGTAGGAATCCCATGATGATAGACAATTGTAGGACGAGTTGCGACTGTTGCCGGCCATGTTGCATAATAGATGATCCATTGGCCAGTCGTTTTCAATTAAATATCACACGCACACAATTCACACACACTTACACACACACTCGCCCACTCATACACCCAGAGTTGTATGTGTTTTTTTTTTTTTTTTTGTATTTAATATGTTGTTAGTTTATAACTTTTACGCGGTTTGTTGTAGTTAGTTACCAATTTTTGCATGTGGCAAATGATGCTTTTAGTTTAATTGCCATTGAATGGGCGTGACGGTGTTGAGAAGGCGACGCAGGAGTGGAATATTTTAAGTGCAGTTTGCTGTTATCGATATTTGATTGATGTGACTTGATGTATGTGTATTTATTATGCAAATACACACACACACACACATATATATACACGCTTATAATGAGTCTTATTGCCCTAGCACTTAATGTTGTTTTAGTTGTGACAGCATTGTGTTTTAGCCAAATTTCTAAATAATTGATAAGCAATTGAGTTTGCCTTTAGTTGCAATCACTAAGTCTTTAAGACAATTTCCCTGACGTTTCAACTTTAATCAAAATTGATTGCTTGCCTGCAATTAATTTCTTGTTTGAGCACGCAATTCAGAACGCAGCATGACGCCCACTGAATTACACACACACACACACACCAAGTTTAACATGATTTTTGTTGAGAGCGTGTGTGTGCGTGCTTACCAACACTTGTTTGTACTTTGGCCATTTAATAAATTTATTGGCGTCACAGCCTTGAAATGTAAGCGTGAAATGGGAACACAGCACAAGCGTAAATACACAAACAAATGACACTGGCTGAAAGTGAGGCACAACATAAGTACTAAAGCATGGAAATCTACGTATATAACACCAGCAAACCAACTTTAATTTCACATTTAAATAACAAATTTAATTGTCTATAGACAGGACAATAACAGCTTTGCTCATATAGGTAATTCAGTGTCATTTTGTTTTTGTTTATTTATAAAAAAGAATTTTCAATTTGATTCAATCACTTTTTATGTGTTTTCACGCACTTGTTAATTGTTCATTCGTTGCTTTGTTAATTGTATTTGGGTCACTTACGTGATGGGCGTAATTTGTTTAATTGATGGCGTTAACATATATATATATTTTAATTACATGTTAAGGCAATTTTCAATGCATTGGATTATTTGTATAAACATTTTAAAAAAGTGCATGTCACATTATTGTGCAATTTATTTGTAATTGCCATTTAATTAATCAACCATTCAATTAAGATTAAAGTGCTTATTAATAAACAATATAAGTTGCTTCATCTTTGGTATAAGAGGGGAAATGCACATTTTGAATTTGTGTAGCATACTTTTAAGAGCAGCCAAGGAATATAACAGAATTATATATTTTCGGGGTGTCTCCTTATTAAATTGAATATACAAGTGAATAAATTTCTTGTTTGGCAAATGGCAAATGTCTTTGGTGTTAAACAGGGCACGTAATGCACACAATTTGATGGCGGTTGCGCCAGCGCCAAGATGACAATGCAAATTATTTAATTTTCCTTGATTTTTGACACTCAGCGGAACCACTAAGCGAATTTGCTGTAGCTCAAATGTCAAAGTCGAAGTCATCAGACGTGATCTACGGCACTTAGAGCTGAAACAATAGCGACTAAGTGACATATTGACAAATGACTAAAGCACTGTCAAGACAACGCAAATCAAAACGCAAATGCCACAGCGCAACAGACTGCTTTCAATTTGTCCTGGACCCGGACTCATAGCAGATGACAGGAGTGTATATTTGGGGCATTTGCTGACTTATTGTAAATGGCTAAAGCAACGTTTTGTGGTTGGCTCCTCAGTCATAATGGTTTTTGGCTTACTGTTTAAGTCATACCCTGGATAGCTTTGACTGAAGTAAAGAGCCTTTTGTCCTTTTCAATTTAAATTCCTGTCTTAAGCAGCTGCAGTTTATGACTTAGTCAAGAGTGTCCTTTTCAATTAAAAAAAAAGAAGTATACAAATACAATATTGTAATCACTGTGCACAGTTGCCTTGAGATGCAGACTGCAAGGACACGCATTCGATATGCAATTGCCCAGCCTCATGCATATTTAAGCATTTTAGCTTTTTCCACAAAACAAATAACCGATAACCAACAAAACCAGTGAAAGCAAGGCAAACTGAATTGCAATTTGCATATTGTGTACATACGAGTGCGAGTACATATTTCTTTGTCATTGTCAATGACTGAATAATTGATGAATTTCCTGTGATTAATTAAAGTGCTTTTTTGGTTTTGTTAACTCAGCCATGACACGAGCACATCTCCGTCACCATCAAATACAGCTTGAAAATACACACACACACACATCGCGTATACGTGATGTGTGCTTCAATTTTATGTTATGTGCGTTTTTTATAGCCTAAAAATCTGAGCATTTTATTGTTATTATTGTTATTGTTCAACACAAACAGTGAGACAATTATCAAATAAATGTCTTTAAAAAAAAGTACATTCCTTGACATACTTGTTCTAGCTATCTATCTGCTGACCTACTGAATAATTTGCACATGTCAGACTCGGCAATCTAACGCGACTTGCACTCAGCGAAATAACAATATAAATTGCAAAGAATTCTTATATTTTTCTTCTTTTTTTTAAACGTACAACACGACGTATGAGTTATTTTTGGACTGCCTTGTACGACAGTTAATTTTAGAACAAATGTTGTCTGTGTTCTGTGTGCTCAGCTCGTAGCTTACAGCTTACAGTTCACAGCTCATTAGCTCTATCGATTTTCAGACGAACAGACAGACAATTGGACAGACAGAGCAACTGAGTGACAGGTGTTAAACATTGCTTGTCTAAATCGAAATCTATGCAAATCATTTGGATATTTTCAACAAAATTTATGCAGAGCATTGAACTACAGTTGGACTCCCTAGATAGATTATTACAAAAGGATATGCCGACTGACCAAAAAACTACAAAGCACACAAATCTATTTGCTGGCGAGCATTTGATTGTTGCGCATTAAATTTAAATATATATATATATCTCTTTGCTTGCTTCATTCATTTCATTGTGTGCAGTCTGGATGTTCTTTGTTTCGCCTGTCATTTGCATACAGCGAGTAAATATCTTAATTCAGGCGTTTGCTAAGCCGCTGACCTTTGCCGCTTGTCGGTTTGGAAGACGCTGAACCTGAGCCCGAAGCGCACGGAAGTCCACAAAAGACGACGTCACAGTTCGTGCACCCGCATTTTGATTATAAATATGACTTAAACTGAGTGTAAGTGAACTCTGTAGAGTATATACTTATATATATATAAGATAGATTAGCGTGCAAAGTGTTCTTTCTTCTCTTTAAAATCATAGATTTTATCAGTTAGCAGAGGGTATATGACAGTCGTGTGCTGCACAATTTCTTTGCATTTGGCTTTTTTCGGTTGCAAGCCGAAGGGCCTTGGGGTCTTATGTTTTATGATTTAAGCTTTTATGGGTCGACTTTTGTTTTATGTGGCGCACATAAATTCCATATATTTACAAGCACGTATAATATTCTTACAAATATATGTATCTCTTCAATTTATTTAACCCTCTATGCGTATACGTAATGGGTTTATCTTGTCCTTTCGCTGTCTGTATTTATGCTGCACATTTTGCCTTTGATGTGGTTTGCTTATTGAACTGAACACCTGCATTTTGCTGTGAATTTCAAATGTTCAAATTAGCATTACTAATAGTTAGCTGGAAATTGTGACAAACCGAAACCGAGACAGAGAGAAAGAGAGATAGAAGGAACGACACGTTGGCATTTCCCACGTGAAGCCTGAAAACAGGCAACAAGATGACTAACTTAGCCATGTTGCGTGCCGCTGACAAAATGAAATACTTGGCAGTCAGCCAGGACTCATGCAAAGCGAGAGCGAGAGCGAGTCAGTGGAGAGGGTAGGATAGGCAGCTGGCGGCACGCCTTGGCTGACAAAATGCGCAACAGTTTAAAGTAGGCGTCAACCAACAGGGAGCGACTTTTGTCAGAAAAAAAATATATGAAGAAATGTAGAAAAAAAAATGTAAAGAACGAGCAAAATGTTGGTAAACATTGGACCTGAGTTAGTTACCTACTGCCTCCCCCAAGCGGCACTCCCCCTAGCTACGGTCAACTGTTGCTGCTTAGCATACTACAAAAAGGTTGTATTTAATCGTGCGGAAGCAATCGATGCCCATTAAATGGGCAATTTGTACAAATGACGTCATTATATGAAACGACAAAAACTGAATTGAAGAGGCAGAACGCACAGGCCAACGGGGCAATAGACCCAACACATAAATCAATGCTGTAAACTTGGTCCAAACCGCACGCGACCTTTAACAAAGAGAAAAACAACAGAAAATAATATGATAAAGTATGTGTAAACTGCGCGCAAGGCAGAAGAAGAACAACTCAAACTCAGAGACTGCGACTGAGACTGAGGCTTAAACTGAAGTAAGCAGCGAATTTATCACTTGAGCAGCTTAATGGCACTTGGCAAACAACAAAACAGGGCCAAGAACACAGAGAGCATTACAAAGCGTTTAGCAGGCTTTTTCATACTTGCCATTGCCCCCCTCTGCTGCTTCTTCTCCTTCTCCTTCCCATCTCATTCTCATTTTCTTTTCAGCTCTTTTGTTGCTTTCACTTTATGGCCGCTGTGCGTGTATTTGAATGTATGTTTGCTAATAATAAAATGGCCAACAATTTTATACAAATAGCTGCTATGTAGTGGGCCAACCTGTGGACCATAAGTGATTGTGTGATGAGCTTGGCCCAATGAAGTCATAAGCGACTGAACATTGAACCCATTTAACATTACACGCAATGCATTGTCCAACTGAAATTCATCTCCATTCGGTTATTTATACGGGCAGTTTGAGCTCTTCTCAACTGAAGTTCATAACTAGTTAAGGCTATGAATGAAACCCTTAATTAGTTATAAAAAGAAACTAAGTTTAGCATAAGTCTTATGCAATACAGGTTCGTTTTTGTGGAATATGATTGTAAAGCAGCTTGAAAACATACAGGTTGGTCAATTGATCATTTTACTATTTCTTTTGTAATTAAGTTTTTAGTCTAGCATAATTTTAGCTTATAAAACTTTTATAAATAATTAAATTCACTTGGTTGAGTGCAATTTTTGTTATATTTTAAAGTATTTAAGCTACAATTTGTTTAACAACACATTGAAAAAAAAACATATTTGTATTTATTTATATATATATTGTAAATATTGTTAATAATTAATTGCAAAGTTCAATAATAACTTTAAAATATAAATATATAAATTAAATCTAATAATTATAAATAAATGCAAATAAAATAATTTGAAATACATAATAACAAACGTTAAACTTGTTCAATAATCTTAAGGATTATGCTAAATCGATTTTCTCACTATAATTTTTAGCACATTTATTGCCCTAACAATAAATTTAAATTGTATAAAAGCAATTAAAATAATTAAATTACATTTTTAAAGCAATTGACGCAACAGTTTTCAAGTTGTTTTGGTTTGAACGTGTCAAAGCGTTTGAATAGCTTCAACTGTTGTTTAGTCGATCAAAATATATGTTAATTCAAATGCGCAGATATATTTAAATTTGTTGAGTTTTGTTTTGTATTTTTGCATTTTTATTTTATTTTGTTTGTTGATAGCAAAAGGCGCAAAGCCAATTGGCATTTGCATGTGGGAAAATTGGCTAAAGTTCGTGTTGTGTTTATCTACATATGAAATAGGTGTGTTTCTGTCTCTCTCTATCTATCCCCCTCCCTCTGTGTCACTGTATGTGTGCGTGTGTGTGAGGTTTTGAATTATGTGCCAAATTAGCCTATTTGACATTTCAATGAGCAAATATTTGCACAAATATGAAGACGTGTAAAGTGTAAAGTGTTTCACGCCTTTTTGGGCAAATGCTTTAAGCTGGTGTGTGTGTGTGTGTATACTTGAGTGCCAGCCAGAATGGCAAGCTGTCAAGACAATAACCAAAATGGATCTTTAAGTACAGCCCCGCCCTTGCTGTTGCTCTTGCCATTTTGGTCGCACTCGCATTTATTTATCTGCGCTTGTCAGTTAATTTCCGTTCAAGTAGCCATTAAAACAATCATTGCGGCGCTTAGGCGCCCACACACATACACAGACACACACACACACACGCACACACACACACGTTCATATTGATGTGACAAGCATCACTTTTATGTTATGCCATTAACAGCTTGAGCTTGTTGTCACAACGCAGCCATTTAATAATAATAAAATGACTGAATCCAAGTAAAATAACTCAATTACATGGCCACGACATGAACATGGACCGCGGTTACGTCTGTCAACAGAGTGCACGGAGTGGTCTGGTCTGGGTCTGTGTCTGGTCTTGGTTATGTTCTACTCTTGGCTAATTTGTGACTTCAACAGAATTCAATTATCCCACATAATCATTGTTGGTTTTGCCTTAAAGCTTCACAGAAATCAAATAAAAGCCAAATGACTTTTGGTAGCATTTTGCTTATTAATAAGAAAGTCAATTATATATAACTATACATATAACTAACGGTGCGTATCTGGGTGTATGTGTGTGTGTATACCACACTCATAAGTTATCTGCACCGCATGTGGCATGTGGCACGTGTCTGTTACGCTGTAAGCACTTTGAATCTTCTCTCTTGCAGCAGCTATAAGATAAGTTTTCAACTTTTAATTCAACGCTAAGTCAATTTATCCGACTACTCGTCGCATAACTCGAAATGATGGCAAGTTCTGCATTGGCTTAAACAACCAAAAGCAACTAACAAACAACGCAGTCAGCTAGCTGGCAAATCATTAAGAGGTTTAACTTCTTAAGGTAACTTTATAAGACATTTAATTATTCAACTTTTCACTAAATGAATACATTTCTATTAAATCTGATTTCTGCACGATTTTTTTATGTTTTAATAAATTTATTTATATTATTTACAGTTTATTTCTTTAAAAAAAAGTTCAAAGTAGTTTCGTTTTATTTTAAAAAATATTCTTTGAAGTTACTTTTATATTTTATTTATTTAAAAAATTTGTTAATAATTTTAAGAATTATTTTCCAATGCTTAATTGCGTACAGAATAGTTAAATTTATTTAATTATAATTTAATATTTATTTTCAATATTTTTAATGTTATTTTTGAATTATATTTTCATTTAATTTTAATTTTTAATTTATTTTTAAATTAATAAATTATTTTACTGCGTAAATGAATTTTTCAGTACAAACACTTTTAAAATACCTTTCACAACCGTTACACACACACAGAGAGACACATACACATGCACAACCACAAATGGTATTACTAACTGAGAACCCGCTTCGAAATTGATCAATTGTTTTAGACGAGGACGAGGTCTGGGTATTGAATTGCTTTCGTACGCGTCGGCACAGGAATAACGACTGAGGCACGACACGAACTTGGCCCACTGACTTGGCCACGATGTCCAACTGAATTCACCACAGGCCTCTGTGTGGTGGGCTGGCAACAGCTGACTGCACGATTGGCGCCAAAAGCCGGCATATGGCAGATGTTTATGTTTGGCCCAAACAAGCGAAGCAAGAGGTGGGAGGGGGGAGGTGGGTTAAAGAGAGCGTGATAGGCAGAGAGAGAGAGAGAGAGTGAGAGAGAGCAAGAGAAAGCTCTTGTGCTAAGAGCGTAGATTAACAGCGTAAGAGCATTGCTGCTGTTAGCTGAAAGCTTTGCACTTGGCTTTTAATTGTTGGTAACTGTAATGCCAGAAAGTTGGCTTAAATATGCAGCAGCAGCAGCAGCAGCAGCAGTTGGCCAATTAGCCAGTAGAGCTAAGATAATAAAAATATGCGTGACTTGCAGAAATTGCAAATATTAAGTATACGCGGTGTAGCTTCTTATAAAGCTGCGTAGAACTGCTCGACTAGTGCATACTACTTACTTCTCTCCACTCTTATTCTCTCTCTCTGGAAAATCGCTGCATAATTTGTTACAAATTAATCTCTATTTAGGCCAAAGTCTACGCAGCATTGGGCTTTAATCAATATGGTTGCAATTTGTGGCTGGCAGCAGCTAGAGTTACCTGTTGTCGGTGTGCAGTGTGTGTGGGTGTGCGGGTGTGTGGCAGTGTGTGTGTGTATATTAAACAAACCGACGTGAGCATGGCGCAAACAATTTAACCTTTGCCACGACTTGACAATGCCATCAATCATTTGACCTGGCGTCAGCCATCATTTCATTTTGTAGGCAATCTCACAAAGCGCTTATCCCTTAACCTGAACCACCGGCCCCCCTCCCCCTTCACACGCACACACGCACACACACACACACACACACAAGCAACCAACTCATTCAATTACCCAACCAGCAGACTTTTGGATTGGTTGCGTTCGTCTTTGTTTTGTTTGCTGATAAAAACCCATCCAAGTTATTCCCAAAACTCACTCGAGCAACGCGCCAGGGCCAAAAGCATGAAATATTTATGCGAATGTGTGAGAAATAAGCCTAAAACCAACTGATTAAAATTCGGCAGTGCCGACAGCCGACCAAACAACTGCCTCATTTGTATTTGAATTTGATGTAGCCTTCCCTCTCTCTCTATCTCTCTACCTCTATCTATATGTCAATCTGCCTTCTGGCCAGGCTCATTTGCTAAACGGCCCGTGGGCGGGCATCACATCATTTTGAATAGCGTCGATAATCAATCATCACAATAAAGGTAGCGCAACTTCCGTTTGCTAATGTAGCTTAAGCTATGTATAAAGCTCGATAAAACTATTTTACAATAATTTTATCCAACGAAACTAATTAACACACGTCCCAGGACTTGACTGCCATTATAATGTGTCTATAATTATGCAGAGACTAATTGACTTGGCCATTAGTTTGCGCTCGAAGAGGCCAGCTTTAAGTTAAGCCAAAATTTAAGCCAATATGTCTATCGGCTTTTTGCTTGTGGCAGCAGCAGCCATAAATGAAAGTTGGCAAAGTTTTCTTCCCACTTTTCCTTTTTTTTTGGATTCTCTTGTTTTTGGCAGCATCTTAGGGAAATCAACTTGGATAAGTTTTGAGCAGCCGGCAGTGTTACATATTTTATTGGCCAATTCTCCGAGTCGATCGTAGTTCATTCGCTTTTCCCTTTTGACAATCGCTACGAAAACTTGTTGATAAGGGTTAGACGACAGTCGGTCTATGGGGATACCGCTACTAAATGCATTAAAGCCAATGTAACAAGACTTGTCAGAGCAAACTTAAACTCAAGCTTGAAATTTAGCTTCTTATTAAACATTAATTAAAGCAACATTTTTGTGATTTTCCTGCATTTATTACATCATCTTAACTAACTGATTTCTGTTCAATTGGCTGCATTTAGGGATTGCATCTCTTGGTTATCATCACCCCAACGATTATGCCCAGCGCAAATGAGATGAGACGCGACATTTTCTATTGCTTAATTTATTTGCAGATGCTGTAAATTATGATTAATTTTTATTATACTTAATTTAATCTATTCAGTTGAACTTACATGAATGTTTTTGGCAATCAAAAAACCAATAATTCCACCGAAAATAAATATTAAAAGTCCGTGCATGTTTTGTTATTATTTAGAATTTTCAGAGAATATGTTAAATAACTTGACTGCGTCGAGGGAAATGAATACAAATCAAATGTAAACAGGCCTACTACAAAATTCTAATCGATTTGAATTCACAGTCAAAGTGAACTCAGTTGAAAGCAAATTTAGAGTAAAAATAAAGTGAGAAATATATGTTTTTAATTTAGGAAAATGGAAGTAAATGCCTTCTATTTATTCAGTTATAATATAATATAAATACCATAAATGTTGTTTCTCTCTTTTATTCTGCTACAACTCGATCTTTGTAATTTAAACTATAATTGTATAATTGTTAATTTAAATGTATCTGTGCCTTTGCCATCAAACCGATCATGGTGGACCGCAACGCCGTTTACACAACATCAAACCCGTCAACAGCCCCAATCCATATGATATCACGTGACTCATGGCTGTATTTGCCAATTAGTTCGATGGGTTGTTGCTTTATAACGCTAAAGTTCTATTAACACATCTCTTACAATTGTAGTATTACGTTTAGAAACTTACTCAAATTACAGTTCCATCAAAGTTCAGTTATAGATAATGCACAACAAATGTGGCTCGACTAAATGTTGATAATTGTAAATTCTTATAACGATGAATGCAAAGTCTACTTGTTTTACCTTGTATTTTCTTTTTCTATCTTCATTTTACGCTTTCTCCTGTTTGCTTATGTTTGTTGACCTATGAATTTTGGCCAACAAAATAGCCAAGAATACAGCCTAAGACGAAGGTAATCAGCCAGTCCATATCCATGATGTAAGAATTTATGAATATGCTAAAATTTCATTAAAAATGTAATTTGCTAATAATTTGTTGTGTAGGACCGAGAAATGTTGATCGGAAATATTTTTAAAATTGTCTATAATTAGGGAACTGAAAAAGTAGACGAGGCCTACTTAGAGATTGCAATTCAAAGTAGAAGTAGAAGTAGAAGTAGAAGTAGAAGTAGAAGTAGAAGTAGAAGTAGAAGTAGAAGTAGAAGTAGAAGTAGAAGTAGAAGCAGAAGTAGAAGTAGAAGCAGAAGCAGAAGTAGAAGTAGAAGCAGAAGCAGAAGCAGAAGCAGAAGTAGAAGCAGAAGCAGAAGCAGAAGCAGAAGCAGAAGCAGAAGCAGAAGGAGCAGTAGAAGCAGAAGTAGCAGAAGTAGCAGTAGCAGTAGAAGTAGAAGTAGAAGTAGAAGTAGAAGTAGAAGTAGAAGTAGAAGTAGCAGTAGAAGTAGCAGTAGCAGTAGCAGTAGCAGTAGCAGTAGCAGTAGCAGTAGCAGTAGCAGTAGCAGTAGCAGTAGCAGTTGCAGTAGAAGTAGAAGAGGAGTAGCAGTCGAAATAGAAGTAGAAGTATAACTAGAAGTAGAAGTAGAAGTAGAAGTAGAAGTAGAAGTAGAAGTAGAAGTAGAAGTAGAAGCAGAAGTAGAAGTAGAAGCAGAAGCAGAAGCAGAAGCAGAAGCAGAAGCAGAAGCAGAAGCAGAAGCAGAAGCAGAAGCAGAAGCAGAAGTAGAAGTAGAAGTAGAAGTAGAAGTAGAAGTAGAAGTAGAAGTAGAAGTAGAAGTAGAAGTAGCAGTAGAAGTAGCAGTAGAAGTAGCAGTAGAATAGGAGTAGCAGTCGAAATAGAAATAGAAGTAGAAGTAGTAAGATAAAATTATTAGATAAATTCTTCTTCTCCCGTCAAAATGTACTCTCCCCTCTGTCCATCCCCTTGATTGATTGAAGCTTGACGTTCAATTGCTGGCCAACTGCGATTTGAAACAAAAGATTTTCTAGCTAGCTGGAAAAACTTGTCAGCCTCATTCGTTTTATATATTTTCGTCAGCTCAGATACGCACAATATTTTCCGGACCTTTTCTAAATTTCAATTTTCGGTTATTTTAAATTATATACATTTACATTTCATTTTTTGTGCATCTCTTTCAAAATTGTAATGTGTAATAAGGACGGCGGTTCTAATTCGGGATCTTGTGGTTGTCCCAATCCATCGTGTAGGCCGCAGACACAGCGGCCAACATGTCGTCCACCGCCGTCGCTCTTCTCGAGGCTCAACTGTACCGCTTGTAATCGTTTGTTCTTCTTTATTGTGGGTGCCGGCATTGCAATCTACTATGATAAGATAAAGGAAGAGGCGCGCAAGGCCCAGGAGGAGGCCAACAAAGATCCCAAGCAGAAGGAGAAGGAGCGCAAGGAAAAAGAGAAGCTGGAGAAGCAAGAAAAGGAGAAGAAGGAAAAGGAAAAGAAAGAGCAAGAGAAGAAAGCCAAAGACCAAAAGGCCAAGGAACTTAAGGACAAGGAAAAGAAAGAGAAAGAAGAGAAGGCAAAGAAGTAAATTTCTCGTAGGCAGAAGAAGCAGAGAAGTTTTAAAGCATCTTCGAACAAAATGTCATTTGAAGTAGTTAAAAAAAAAAAATTGAAGACGTGAATTAAAAAAAAAAAAAAAACGAATCCAGGCAGCACAAATTCTTGGCGAAGAGAAATGCAAACCAACTCTCAATTGTCAATTGCAATAGTTCAAAATTGAAGACGTAAATTAAAAATAAACAAGATACAAATATGGAATGACTTATGCAGCCAAATACAACAAAGAATTATTTAAATTATTAAATAACAATAATAATAATAGTTAAATTTGCTTTGAATAAATCTTTAATGTTGCCATAATTAATTTAAAACTTGTATAATTTTGAGATTAGTAATTTTGTTGATTGTTCTTCGGTGTGTTACGCATTGAAGGCCGTTCCATAAAGCCGAAGGTTGTCACATACATACAGGGTGCTTTGTATGTGATCATCATCCGGTTGAATTAGCTCGTCATTCAATTCAAGTAGCATTACACGCAAAACATTGTTATCCAGAACAGAGAAACGGATAGAGTCTGCTCTCAACCCCACTTAAGACTTTGACTTGGTCTTCGCCTTGCTGTCATCGAGTTCCTGTTTTATTCTATCCTTATTTCGTACCGCAAATACACCAATTCCCACGCCGACCGCAAAGAACACCATACGATTGCAGGGCAGGCAATTGAGGCGCGAGAGGGCCGAGGGACGCGGTCTGCATGCTCTACGCATTATCGATGTTTATTTTTTTAGTTTCCTTAGCTGGGGGGAGGGGCGTTTTTTTGTTGTTGTTTTGTCAACTTTGCCTAAAGTGAAGCAACTGAATTTTCCAATTGATTGCTCAAATGTCAGAAATGCTTTCTCATCCCCACCCTCCCGCTCTCACTCCACACGTTACTTGACATTTCTTGCCAGGCTTATGTGATTAAAAAAGGTAATAATTCAAATCATAATCAAATCTTAATAAAAAAAATTTAAATATTAAAATGCACTAGACTCGTGCAATCGTAACAATCATTGCGGCAGCATTTTGCTAGAGCCTTGTCAATTGCGATTCCAAGTGAATTGATTGCAATTAAATTAACTATGCAACGTTAAGATGTCACGCATCGTCCTTAACGTGAAACACGAGCACGAATCTAGCGAATTAAGAATTAAGACAATGTACAGTTTTGCAATGCATACCATTTAGGCTGTGTTATTCTGTTATATTTTATTGGATATCGGTAACGGTAACGGTATCGGTATCGTTATCTGTCTGTTTGCTACTACTTCTTTTTGTTGTCCTTGCCTTTGGTGTCCTTGCTTGCGTCCTCATTGGGGAATGTCTTTGCATACCAAGCGCCAACAATGAGACCGGCAAAGGTCGCCGAAATGCGCTCACACCACATATGCATCTTGTATATAGAATATATATTTGTTGTTGTCTTTACCAAAGTGTAACAATTAACAAAGTTTACTTCTAAAGAAATTTATGTTTAAATTTTTTATAGACGTGGTTTTTCAACGTTTTCTGGAGTAGCCAAAAATGTAAACTAAAAACTAAACTTTATGCTGTTGCCGAAATGATTCCTGAGGTGTAAATCAAAATCAATAGCCTACTTATTTCGAGCACATTTCAAAGCGTACATCTTAATAGCATATTTAATGAATTATTTCTTTCTTTTGATTTGCGCCGACTTCATTACCAGCTTAAGCCCCTTCGCTTAGCTGGCTTAAAGTGCCAGACAGCTTGTTGTAATAAATCCTTCAGGCAATCGACCCAAGAAAAACTTTTGCATAAATCTTAAGACTGACGGCTCATTGAGGTCGCTTTCTTGGTTTAATTCACAATCGCAATCGCACAGTGCAATCTAACTGTTTGCCATCGCTTGCCACATTTTGTGGCACATTCAAATTATAATTTCATTTGACAATTGTGACACGTCAAAGTGTCAGAAGTCGCGACGCGCAAATGCTCGAGTTGCCACATCAGGCGGCAAATGCTTTGTGCCACATACGTGTTTTACAACGGTATTTTATAGCACAAAATTAAGCAGAAATTTAATATGTATGCATAACGTTAACATGGCAAATACTCTAACAAGACTATAGTATAAGTCTGACAATCATAATCTTGCAATAGAGAATACAAAATATTATTAGTATATTATTATAGTTAATATATTATAAAAATATATTTACAATATTTGTTTTTGTAATTGCTGCGTAAAGTCTTTAAGCGCAAATGCAAAATAAACTTCTTCTTCAATGCTTATAGTACAACAATAAAAGTTTCACACACACGTTTTCCACTCAGAGCTCTAGTAATTCCACAAAACTCTAACCTCCGAGTTGACTTTACTATAAAATAAGTCACAAGCTGATCAAATAAGCCTCAAAATATGTCATACTACAATTCTCTACAGCATTTACCAACCCCCCACCCCTGCGGTTATTGCATTTTATTAATAAATATATTAAGCTAAAAATCTTTTCAAAGAAGTGTATTTAAACATCATTATATACTCAACATTAATGTTGCTTGTTGTGTAACAAATCAAGTTGAGATTGTACATTATGAAGGTTATAAGGTTGCTACGTCTTTGTACTACATTACACAAAAGAATAATGGCAAGTTATGTATATATAAGCGAGGGGCAGACGAAAAAGTACAGAGAAAGCATTTCACTTTGTACATATGTGTGATTGTGTGTGTGTGTGTGTGTCACATTGCTAAACTGACTTCTGGGCATTATAGGGTAACTGTAGATACCTGGAATAAATGTATGGAAAAACAATTCCAGGTAGAGCCAGGCAAAAGTTGTTCCATTGCAGAGTTAACTTCTGTTTGCTGTTGCTATTGTTGTTGTTGTTATTTGAACAAAGTAATTGTAGCAAATACACACACACACACACACACACACACACACTGTTGAGTAAGGCAAGTGGGCAAGTGGGCAACTGCAACAGTGTATAGAACTCACCTTGGTATCTGGAGCGCAATCTCGTCCAGGCTGTCGGATGGACTCATTGGCGTGCGCTCGAAGAGTCGCGATGGCGCCAACGTCAGATGGCCAGTTGAGTCGCTGACACATTTGAAGACTTTGGCGCCACGACGTTGACGCTGCTGCTGACGCTGTTGCTCGACGCGTTTCTTGCGTTTGTTCTCCTCGGCACGCTGGAGATTATGCAAGCGAAAGAAGAACATTGACATTCTGCTGACGTGGACGTTGGTTGAGGGGCCCATGAGTGAAAAGCGCAGGAGGTGAGCAAGGCGGAGGAGGGGTGGGGGGGTGTGATGGTTTAACGCGGGGATTTTGGCGTGTGTGATGAATCGAAGCAGACGAGAAACGATTCAACGAGTTTTCGAAAAAAAAAAAAAACATTTCAAATTCAATTTTCGGCGCATTTAACGTTGTTGTTGTTGTTATTGTTATTGATGTTGTTGATATTGTTGTTGTTGTTATTGTTTTCATTGTTGGTTTGATTGATGTTGCAAGTCAATTAAGTAAAGCATTTCATACGATTTGTTGTTTCAATTGTTATTGTAAGCAGCATGAATTATGCAAAAACGAATCATATTTTTGAGTTAAGCACCATGTATGTTGTGTGTATGGGTGTGTGGTGTGTGTTTGTGTACATTTTTGGGAGCTCCTGGCAGAGATAGAAAGCATGCAAAAATGCCAAGCGAAATTATAAATCGAAAAGCAAATCAGAATGACATGTCCCCGGGGCACATAGATATGCGGACTAAAGGCAACAGCAGTGGAAAACCAACTTCCGGCAGCATCAATCACATTTAAGCGCTACACAAAATGAGATTGCAAAACGATAGTGGAATGAGAGAGGCAGAGAGAGAGCGAGGGAGACAGCTGCAGAGCTGGACATAGCTGCTTGCAAGTTATACTTCTCTGTATGCGAACCGGAAATTGAAATATGAAGAGCATTTTGTAGTGCGGGTTTTTTTATTGTTGGCCCTTAAAACGATATCTTTGCCAAAATCGGCGGAAATGATGGGAAATGCTCTCTATCAACCATGCAAGTGGCACTCTCTCTCTCTTCCTATCTTTCTCTCGCGCTCTCTCTCACTTTCAATCAATTGGAAAATGCCGAAAGGAACATTTGGTCGCATTGATTGATTACGCGTTGATCAGCTTGCAATCAACGGCGTTAAATAAATATCAAATACTTTGCTTGTCATCAGCAGCAGCAACAGCGACTTCCGTTCAATTAGACAACAGTTATTTATCCTAATGACAACAACATTGACTCGGCACTTAATGAGGCAACGGGCAGTGGGGAGGGGACTTAGACTTGTGTCAAAAAAGAAATTAAACGAAATTTACATAAATTTACTCAAGGACATTGTCACGGCACATTGTCTGTCACAATGCCAATCGAAATACAATGCTGGCCTCAGACTTAATTACAAATTGACTTGGAGAGTGGGTGCGTTAGAGAGAGAGAGAGAGAGAGAGAGAGAGAGCGAGAGAGAGACTAAGAAAGTCAATAAAACAATTTGAAATGACACAACAATAGGACAGTGAAAGACTTTGAGATGCCCAGCATTAGATTGAGGAGCTTTAAAGAACTTTTAAACTTGTCTGAGCGCAGTTAAATGGAGATGACTATAGTGTTGAATTTGAGGAGCTTAAAGCTCAATACTTGCACTTAATCTGTTTACTTTAATTGCTTATTAAAGCTCTTTAACAATTCTCTAAGAAGCCTTCATGTTTGAAAGCAGACGGTGAGAGAGGAAAGCATGTGTTGCCAAAGAGCTTAAAGCTTTTCGATTTAATTTAATGTGCTTGGAAAAGTCTAAGCTTTTTTATCAAATGCGCTTCGAGAGGTATACTTAAAGTTCCAAAAAGCTATCCGCTTAAACCTAATGTGCTTACAAAAGCTCTGCGCTTTAACTAAATCGTACTGCAGCTGCTTTCATAAGCTTTTCTAACTATTAAAGCTCTACGCAAATGTGTTGTTTAGCTACATTTGACAATTTAGCTACAGGGTATGCGCAGCCAATCACTTGGCATCATCATTAGCTCCGCCAAGGGCGTCAGACACTCTACACACTTTGTTAATTAGGCAAACTCTGTCAGTCTTTAATAGCTTTATAATTTCACCAAGCTACAACAACGCATCGCAGGGGCCAAGCAAAACTGAAGTTAAGCTAATCAAGGCTCAACATTTTAGCCATGTTGCTTTAAAGACGATTTAATGTGGTCAACAGGGAGTGGCTTAATTTGGCGATTAATTTAAATATCTCAAAGTCTTAAATTACATTTAAATTCAAAATTAAATGAATATTAAATGGAACTGTAAATAAATTTAACTTATTGAAAGCAAATCTAAACTGTAACTGATTAATTTTCACGCCTTTCGCTACAACATTTCGTATGAAAAGTTAAAGAAATTTATATTTTATAATATTTTGCTGGCAGTTCAAGTGATGAGATCTCTGTGGCTGCTCTGTGGTTATTTGGCTTTGCTTTTGCCAAGGGCAACAACTGCGCAGGATGCGGAAACTAGTGAGTAAATTAATAATCATAAATTATAGGCATTTAAATAATATATATATATGTACATAGATAGCCTATGTGATCTTAAGGTAATGGTCTATGCCAATTACATGAGAACAATGTGCGCACCTTTGCAAGCTGTTTGGGTGCGAAGCAAATACGGTATTTGCCGTAAAGGATACACTTGCACCGCGGGTTATACTGAACATGAATGCAACAACAAATGCCTAAGGAAAACCTAATAGATCTGCAGGTTAAAATTAAAGCTGAAATTCCTGATTGAAACTAACAATAATAAAATGTTTTCGCTTGCAAGCAAAGCAAATTGATTTGACGCCCTTTGACAACAGTTGATATTAGCAGCTAAAAGCTGTAGAAATAGTCTAGAAATTGCGTTGAACTAAACAAGTTGTAAGAATGCAACATATTGGCTACGTTATTGGCATGTTAAGTACCATTTGGCTAACACACTCACAAGCAATGACAGGTGCTCATGAAACATAAATAAATTATGTAAATTAATTACATTAATACAGTTTCTTCATTTGCAGTTGCTGACAAGTGCAATACAAGAGCAATTGATGCATTTATCTGCACGAAATTGCAACCAGTTTGGGTGCCACAACAAAACAAATGTCAATTGGTCATCAGATGCCGAGATGGCTATAATGAGCAGGATTGTCAAGACCAATGCCTGAAACCAGCAGCAATTACAACAACAGCTTGAGCCTAACAATGTTTGACAAAATATATATATAAAAATAAAAGAATAGAAAATCTATTGAATGTTTAAAATTAGCAAAGACCTAAATGCAGCTTATCATGCGGACGGACATGGCGTTGTGCTTAAATGTTCGCACGCCCACTGCAAAATCATAAAAAAGGAAAACAAACAATGGCAACATTGGACCAAAAAAAAAAGGACGAAATCAACCCAATAATCATTATGGCCACAAGAACTTGACCCGGCAGAGTGGAGCGTGGCCAGGAGTGGAGAATGAGCTGGCTATTGTTTCGTTATGGCAGCACAGCACGAGTGATGCTGACCAGGCACAGCATGAGCAGGCAGCAAAGCAATAGAGTGAGTGATAAGAGGGGCAAGGGAAGGTAGGGAAGGGCAGGCTGTAACATATAAAGCAAAATGCCGAAATAAACACTTGTGTGAGCAGCGAGATTCCAACTCCTACTCCAACTCCAGCACCAACGCCAACGCCAATTGTTATGTCCTGCTGCTGGCATACCACAAAAGGCCATATTTTCCAGCTCAACAGAGGCGTTTAGGCCACGTTGTATGCGTGCCAGCGCACGGTCATTTCATTGTCCTTTCGGCCAGGCTCATCATCACGAAAAATGCGCCCTTTCTTTGGCCAAAAAAGGAAAGGAACGAAAAAAATATGTGTGTGTGTGTGTGTAATAAAAATGTAGACAATTTTTACGACACAGCACAACACGAAAATGGCCACTTTATTTCTTCATTAAAAACCCGTATTGATTGCCACGCCCAGCCAGCTGCTGCCCCCTCTCTGCTGATAGCTGGCAGCTATCAATTTTGCCCCGCCTGCCGCAGTAGGGGGAATCACTTTAATTGAAGACTAACAAAAGTCCGTTTGATTTACTTGGTCACACATCACACACAGCGACAAGTGTTAAGCACAGAAATGTGCAGCAGCAAAGACTGCTAGATACCCTGTAATTTATGTAGGCTTACTTGCTCGCTTGCTGTTTAAGCAATTAATAGATAAACTAGCTACTTCCAAAGTTACTTTTAACTAAAATTACAGGGTATACATATTAATCGCAGTCATGCTTGCACTCTAAGCTCGCCGCACTTGAGGCTGACACAAATCGCTTTGCCACAGCTCAGCAATTGTCAGCGATTGTCAATTGACGTGGGGAAAAGTCAAAGCGATTTTTTTATTAACACATTTTCATTTGATTTAAGCGGAAAATTGAAAGGTTTATTTGTCCTTTTTGCCATGGTTACACATGCTTCTATCCTTTTATTACATTTATTTTTTTGGTTTCTGTTGTTTGCAGCCTTTTATCTGTGTTGTATTTCAATATGTTTGACTCTGTCAGCGGAGCGAGTGTTGAATTGCCAAGTGTTTGCTTTGCATTATTGTCTTAGCTACAAGATTGGAAAATTCAATTGAATTGTCTGTGCAGAGTGTAAACACACTTATAAAATTGTTATGCAATTGTATTATATACTACAATGTAGAGCATAAATAAGAAAGCACATGGAAACTGTAAGCTAGGCGAACTTATTTAACTTGTTTATCTTTCACTTCTAAGCAATTATTTAACTTATGATGCTTTAACGTTGATTTCTTTATTATATTCTCAGTTTTCTCCTTTAACAGATTTATGCAATTTATTAGCAGCAATTTGACAACGATTAAGCTTAGCACATGACACAAGTTTTATGCAAACCGGAAGGAAGACATGAATATATTATGAGACATGCATAACTTTGCAATATGGCAAATATATATATATATATATATATATATATACTTGAAATGCAAAATTCAATAAGCCAACTTGTAGCTAATTAAGAGACACATAAGAAGTTAAAGCATAAATAGGCAACTTGAAGAGCAAAGCATAAGAATAAACTCAAGCATAAGTAGACTACATGAGAGCTCAGAAACTACAATGAGGCAACTGTGGATGACAATGATAATGTTGTGGATGATTATATAGATGATGATGATGTGGCTCATGCTGATGCTGATGATGATGATGATGTTGCCATTGGTTGGCTCGGTCAGCCCGGTCAACAGTCAGGCAGCACAAACGACAACAATGGCTGACTTTTGTGTGCACTTCTCAATGTATTGTTGCGTCTGGTTGTGTGTGTGTGTGTGTGTGTGTATCAAAGGGATTGGCATTTTAATTTGATTTTGAAAATAAAAAAGGTGAGAACGAGTGTAAATTGTAGCAACTTGGTGTACATAAAAATGAGACAAAAGAAAATAAACATAAATACTAAATAAATAAAACTTACTTGTGAAAACCAACCAACTAGCTTGTAGTTGCTTTTAATAGTTATAGGACTATTATTATTGTTATTGTTATTGCTATTATTATCATTATTGTTGTTGTTACAGTTGCTGTTGCTGTTGCTAGAGTTGCTCATGTTGGCATTGAAAACAGAGTAATAACTCTGAACGGCCAGCGGGAAAAGTGATAAATGGATATAGACAAGATAGACAAAGAGTTACGATAGAGTGAAAGATACAATAACTTTGACACAACACAAACACATTTATTTAAAAGAATATGTATATAGATATATTTAGGAAATGATTACAGAACTCCCAAAAATTGTTGTTGAAATTGTTGTTGTTGTTGTTAATTGGAAACGTGTTGTTTACCTGACGTTTTAATTAGTTTAAATGCTTCTTTTTAAAAATTCTTTAATTGGTTTAGTTGTTTTAAATGTTGCAGTTATTTGTTAAGCACAGTCTAGAGTTACACTTTCAGTTGTTATAGATTCTTATTATGATTTGTTTAAAGTATTTACAGACATATACATATTTAATATTGGTCAATTGACAGCATAAGTGAGCTTGGTTTTGACTTTGACTTAAGCACTAATTAAAGCTTTGTGTACCATTTGTTTGGTCATATGTACACTTATATTATATTTTATATATATATATATATATATAATTGTTATTAAATATAGTTTGTTTAAGTTATGCACAAGTCTCACATTGATGTTACAGCAGCTTATAAGTTTGTTTGTGTTTTTTTGTATTTTATAGTTTTTTATTATTAATTATTTATTTAGTTAAATATTTGTTTGGTCCACAGTTAAAGTTAAGCACACGAAAATTCTATAGTTATTTACATTTATTTCATTATTTATATATATATATATTTATTTATTTATGTTGATATAACATTTATTTGGTCAGTTTAATCTTCTTTCTATTTTGGGCGTTACTCATTTTTTGTAGGACGAGCAATTTCTTGGTTCCGTTTTGAATATTTTTTGTATTAAAGCTGTTTAATTGGACTGTAGATTGGTTTGTTTCATTTTCATTTCCATTTCATTTGAATATATTATGTTTTATTTTCTTTGTTTGGTCCTGCAAATAAAGCAGAAGCCTTCTCATTCAACACGTCGAGGACATTGACTCGGCCACCGAACAACGCAGCGACTCAACTGTGCAACGCAACTGAATCCGTATTGAAAAAACCACTTCAGCATAGTTTGCCAGCCAAATGCAATTATTGCCATAACATTTTCAGAATAAAAAATAATATTAAATAAAAGTACATATAATGAGTTTACAGAGTGCACGACTGGGAGATACTCTGTTGCAATTCAGATAATTTAAATATTATATATATATATAAGAAAAATGGCTTAAAACTTGAGACATCTCTTTCTCTTGCTCTCTATCTGTCTATCGCTCCCTCTCTTTTTTTATAGTCTGCCTCAGTAGATGCCAAAAAGAAATGAACTCATAATAGCACAATCCAAGTGCGCGTACGTTGTGTTCCCCAAAGTGCAAGAAAAACCATATTTTCTGCAGCAAAGACAACCGTTGTCGAGTTGTGCACATCAATTTGACGCCCGCTGCGTCTTCCGAATGCAATAAATGCCCAGCAACTGAATCAGCAACAAAAGTAGCCCGCAGATGCCGTCATTGCTCGAGTGTAGTGCAGTGTAGTGCAGTGCAGTGTAGTGCGTGCCGAGCAGCCATTTTGCCATTTTGCCATTCTGTCAGCTGCCATTTTGGCCATTTTTGCCATGCAAACGGCAGACAACGGTCAAGACAAACTAATTCAATTGCTTACAGTCTTTGGCTAGTCGTCAAAATAATTTAATTAAACAATTTATGCATTGCCAAATGGCTTTAAAATCTGATTTAAAATTCCATGCAAAGCTTGCTATGTAATAACACTTAAAGCTGTTAAGAAAGTCTGTTGTGTAAATGGCTTGGAAAGCACATTAAATCATTAGAAAAGCTTTAAAGCTCTTAGCATTTGTTACTAGAGTTGGTATAGTTCATCCAAGAGCTGCTGCACTTCATCATAGCTATTAATAAACTTGCTTTTAAAGCTCATTAAAGCTTTACTTGCGCAGCTTTTAGAGTTAAAAGCACATGAATGCTTTATCAGAGAATTGAAATATATTTGAAATAATCCACGTTAAAAGAATACATAATTTAAAAGTGCTTAAGTGCTTATCAAAGCTCATTAAAGCTTTACTTGCGCTGCTTTTAGAGTTGAAAGCACATGAATGCTTTAAAAAGATACTTGAACCTATTTTATATAATTCAACTTATAATTTAAAAATCCTTAAAATATTAACTAAAGTTTCACAGCTGATTAAACTCAATGCCACGGTAATCAACAGCTACTTGTGTCTTTTGTTTATAGCTAGATGAACTTGTAACAGCAATACATACTTAAGTCGCATAGTCAACACGTCAATTGCAAGGCTTAAAATAAAATCAACTGCAGAAGAGTGAGTTAACTATTGCTAAGCTGGCAACTTGTAAACAATTACAAGTTAAACAAGCTGAAAATGCTACGAGAAAAGCACAAAATAAATTGATTAATGAATAATCAATTTGTGCAGCAGCTGTGTATCTATTAACTATATATATATATATAGCCATATAAATATGTAAAACGCTTGAAAATCAATAAATATATAAAATACAGGAGATTACACATATGACCAGACAAGTGTGGAAACTGCAGCTGGATAAAGTTTGCTGCTTTTCATCCATGTATCTGTGCTTTGTCTTCTTCTGCTTTCTCTTCTTCTTCTTCTTCTTGTGCTGCTGCTGTTGTGAATGGCAGCAGTCAAATCGGCAAACTTATTATATAGTTGACATGACATGGCATCCGCCGCAGGGGCACAATAAACCAACAAGACTGGACTTGAACTGTGTGTGTGTGTGTGTGTCCGCTGTGTGTGTATATCATCACAATATTGTGAACACTTTTTCCCAGCTGCAACTAGCACACGTTGTAAGTTGTACGTTACACATCGAACGTTCAACTTGCATGTGCTGCAAGTGACAAAACGCGGCAAGCGCTTGCTTTCTATCCATTTACGAAATTGAATTTATGACCCTCCCAACATGCGACCAGCAGCTTTGACAGATATACTATATATAAAAAAGAAGAGAACATTGCAGGCTACCTTTCACTCATTGCCCGGCCGCAATTGCTAAGTTATACCCTGTAAATTGTCAAAGATCTTATAGAAATATTGCTATTGTTTGCATAGCACCTCTTCAGCAACTATTGCAACAAATATACCCTCTAACTAATTGAAGTAACGTCATTCTTTAATCAAAATGTTCAGTTCTGCATGAGACAACTTGCTTAGTTACTAACTGACAGACAGATCTAACATTTAGACTTTTGACATTTGGTTTTGGTTTCGGTTTCGGTTTCCGTTTTTCTTTCTTTGCTCTTCATGCGCACAAAAAAAGTTCAAAGCAATTTTTAAAGACGACAACAATAATGTAGTTGCAGATGTGGTCAAAATACCACAAGGGACAGCGCAGCAGGTTCCTGCCCTTAACTGAATAACTGAGTAACTCTTCTACACAGCAGAAATCACTTCAATTTATTTTTCGATTGCTGCACAGACAATGATTTGTTGCGGTGCTCAGTGCAATCTAAGCTAAGCTAAGAAAATGTTACGTATTTTTCACACCAAAGCCACAAAATAATTTTCAATACACACACACACACACTAAACACACAGACTCATGTGGTTTATTTTGCTGTGCGTGCAAAATAAAATTACTCATACGCCATGTATATAATAAACTGTTAATGAAGCGAAAGCAGCACAAACACGAGACTTATGACAAAATTTGCTTACACAATTGATCAATGAAGCATTGCTAATTGGATTAGATTGTATTGGCCACTGGAAACTGATCAAAGCCAATATAGCACAAGTTAAAGCAATTTCATGCAGCTACCCATCATTTGCAGGCTTCAAAGTGAAACTGTCTACTGAAGGACCAGAAGATAAACAAAAAAAGTAAAACAAATAAATAAATGTGATTGCTTGGATTTCTCTAGATGTTGAAAAGTTAAGCACATTCTAAATGGTATTGAATGGTTTGGCAAGGACTTTAAAATGCCATTGAATGTGAAAAACAACATTGATATAATTAAAAATTCAAGTGACAGTGACAGAGGAATGAAAAAGAAAAGAAGAGAAATCGTAAGGAAATAAACTTTAGTGTCGTAAATAATATAATGTAAGTTGCAGACGTTTTCAAATTAACAGCGGAGAACAGAGGAGAAGTCCAAAGAGAAAGAGAGCTAAGTTAATCGATTTGAAAGGCATTTCTTGGCTTGCATTCAAATTAATATCTAAGCAGACTCTTGAAACACTTTAGCTACTACAAAGATACACACTTCAAGAGAGCAAGAGTTCGACATACAAAAAGTAATTTCACTTTAAGTCTGAAACTTGTGTCCATTACGCATACGTCACGTAGTCCAACTTGAAGCTACATACAAACTTTACGCACTCACACAGAATATGCAACGCAATGTATCAATTGAGTTTTCGCTGTTGAATATTAATTAAAGTTTGATAATGAATTTACTATATTGATATAATGAAATTTGTGTAAAGCAAAAAGTTTGCCTACAACTGAAGTGAAAACTTTCATTTGCCGTCGCCCCCCAAATAACAAGCAAGAGTAATTTAAACATTTATGAGCTGAGCTCGACACGAGCTGATGAGTGGCAGAAGTTTTGCGCAAAAGTCACTAAGCTTGGCTAAATGGGCAAGTTGTTAAATGGAGTGCAGTTGCTGTTGTTATAACTAACTACGTATGTAATGAAAGTTGGAAGCAAGCAAGCAAACGCAAGCAAGCAACATGTGCCGCAACATTTTGTGGTTACGTTGAAAATTACGAAATTTTAGCAGCAAGCAAGGAAAGGGGAAACGGAGAGGAGGCAATCAATATGCTGTGGTCGCAGGTTGCCGCTTTTGAGTTAATGTGTTCAATTAAGTGCCAAACACATATAGAGAGACAGAAAGAAGGGGAGACAGAGAGAGCGAGAGAGGAAAGTACCGAAAGAGAAGCGAAAAGTGCCAGCTGGCAGTTGTTGAGATGTGAAAATGTTTTACTGCCAGCATTTTTGGGGCAGCGTCTTGCCCCTTTGCTTCTATAGAAGGTCCAGTTACAAAGCCAGGCTTTGTTGTGGCCCACACACAAACACACACACACACAGAGAGAGTACACACAGCTGCTGAACTTAACGCCTGTCGCAAGTCGCATTGTTGCAGTGAAAGCAACGCTTTAATTACATGAACCTCGTGCTAACTCTTGGCTCAAAGCAACAATGCATTGCTGCCTGCGCTATTGCCACATCTCCCTGCCCAATTGCCCAGTTGGCCAGTTGCCCTTGCTGGCAATGGGGCCAGCAATTAAAGTAAGTGGGCAACATTTTGCCGTTTTGCCACGCGTTGTTGCTGCCACTTCTTTAGAGTGTCTCTGCCACATAACTTGTAGCTCAGCCAACTGACTGATGAACTGTCTGACAAACTGCTTGGATTTTCTTTTGTTTTTCTTTTTCCTTTTCTTTGTGTTTGATATTTTTGCATACTTTTCATAATTTCATACGCTTGAACTTCGAGTGTGGCATTTGGAAATGTCAAGGGGGCGACAGTAGCAACAACAGCAACATCATCTTGCCTAATGATTAATGAGTTTATTTTAAGGCAGCTTCCACTGTTGCCTGCGCTGTTTGTAATTTGTAGCTGGAATTTGCCAACGAATTAAGTAAAGCGCAATGCGATTTATATGCAGCAACCATTTAGCGTGGACTTAATTAAGCTTAAGCTTGAGCAAAACTATTAAAGTTTATAGAGTTTTACAGAAACTTGCATATTATACCATGAATATTCACTGAGAAGAGAGTTAGAGAGCAGAGGCAAATATGAAGGGAAGTTTAACAGGAGGAAGCAGAATTTATATATATATATACATGCTTTATAGATGCTTTAGAGTCGCTGAGTCAATTGCAATACTTTTGAAAGGTTCTAACACACGGCAAGTGCAACGTTTGACGGAATAAAAAAACATAGCATACTTTCTTGGGCAAACGTAAAATCACAACGCATTGATGTAAAATGAAACCTCTAACGCTGCTTGTTAGTTTCTCTCTATTACTCTCTCTCTCTCTCGCTGTCCCTCTCTCTCCCTCTCTCTCTCTCTCTGTTTCTCTGCCCTTTGCTGTGCTGCGACATTTGGAATGTAGACCGGAAATTGAAACTCGATTGGAATATCAAGTAACAAAACGTAACTGCGGCAAGAACAAGTAGAAGAAGATGTTAGAGAGGAAGATACAGCGATACAGAGAGACAGAGAGAGAAGAGCACCAGCAGCGTGTTTGCAATGCGACTCAGCGATTAGCAAACAAGCAGCAGAGCAACCAAATGCCTGACTGCGATTTGTTTGTATGCCAAATGGGGGGAAGAGCGCATAAAAATGCAATGCGTAGCGACGACAATCTAAAAAGTGGCTACGCTTGCTGGCGAAAAACGGACAAACGAGAAACGGTAAATGTTATAACGGTAAAATGCTGCAACGAGTTTAAATAGGAAAAAAATCGTTACGCTCGTTGCATTGCATTTGACTTTCAGATACGTGTGGCATTTGCCATGTTGCACAGTTATCTGCAGTCAGCCAGCAGCACAACCAAAGAGGAACCGATAGAGGGGGTTGGGGGAGGATAATGAAGTTATGCAACGTTTTTCATTGATTTATTTTCATGGCATTTGGGGGACACACAGAGACAGAGACAGAGAGAGAGAGAGAGGAAGAGAGCAAAACTTACCAATAGAGGATTGCAACATGCAGACACTAAGCGTGTCACAAGATGCGCCAATTAAGTGTACACAAATATCCAAAGGGAACTCACACACACACACACATCTCTCTCCCATCTCTCTGTTCCAACTATCGGTACTTACTTAAATTAAACGCACACTCACATATGCAAACACTTAAGCGGCAAAAGTTGAAGTCACCTCTGGCAGCACTTTAGAGCGTCAAAC
This sequence comes from Drosophila funebris, assembly GCA_018901825.1. Classification (NCBI taxonomy): domain Eukaryota; kingdom Metazoa; phylum Arthropoda; class Insecta; order Diptera; family Drosophilidae; genus Drosophila; species Drosophila funebris. The sequence continues at coordinate 1,078,320 of JAEIFK010000271.1, forward strand.
AACTGACGACACTTCAGGCTCAACATGCAACGCAATGCAACGTCAAGAGTCAAGCTAATGTCACAATGCAACGTTCTATTCTCGCCCCTCCCCCACCCCCCCTCCCAACCGCTCAGCCCTTTTAGGTTGCATGTCGCTGGCAGACTTGCTGTGGTTGGATTTTATAGGTAGGAAACATAAACGCTTTTGCTACACATCGGCTGGCAAATTGTGCATTACGCATACGCCGCGTTAGCCATTCAAGTGTATGACCCCCATTTCAAATGCCAGCAAAAACACTCAACGGACACACACACCACATATACCACACACATCACACACTCATGAACAGCGCTTATTAAATATTTACAAATTTATGACCAAATGAAAAGGGCAAACATTAGATAGATACGCTCACAGGCCCAGCTCAGCTGCAATTTGAACATTTTTTTGTATTCCCTACAGACTCAAAAGAGCTCACAGTCAAGAGTCAATTTGGGTTTACAGCTACCCTACGCCAATGGGGTATATCCGTTTGAACAAAAGTATTGCATCATTATGGCAACTATACTCGTTAGTAAACTGTTTCTTCTGAGAGGCTTGACTATTTATATGTCTTCTATTTCAACAGTTGCAAGTGAATTAGAGAAACTGCTAGAAAATATACTATTTTTAGTTGTAGACTATAAAGCTCTCAAACATCTGTGTTGTACAGGTACTAAAAACTCTTCAAGAAACATCAAAACTATATAAATAATTCTCACTTCTTTTGGACATTGAAAGATGAACCAGTTCTGCTACTAATAGAGAAAAACTCTCCCATGAATAGCAGCTTGTCTCTCCTGGGCTTATGCAGAGTGAGTGAGTTCTTCGCTTCTGAGTTCCCAACACAAAGCGAAACAGGAAGTCAAATAAATTGTTCAACTCCTGCAACTGGTAAACTTTCTAATGTATGCACATAATTTGCAAAAGGCCTGTTGAGATTTTAATTTTGTCAAAGGTCTAAATGACAACAAAAGAAATGTATTTAATATAGAATGTGTATAGAAAAACTTTTGCTCATAGAAATGTACTTAACTAAAATTTGCATTTAACTGCAGGCAGAAAATTGTGTAAAAAAAAATAAAAGAACATGAAGAAGTCAAAGCAAAGAGTTTATTAATGAAAATATTTCAGTCGAGTTCAACATCAAATTTATTCACATGCATAAATTCAATCAAAGTTTGGGGCGAGAATATGAAAACAAAAAAACCAAAAAAAAAAAAAAAGATATGGCAAGTAAATTGAATCTCTGGGGCCTGAAATGTCAGCCGCATATCGTTTGTAATAAATTCAATTTATTAGCAGCAGCTCGACAGCCGCACTCACTTGCTCTCACTTTGTCTTGGCCAAAATGGTCGGCCGTGCCCTAATTGTGTGTGTGTCGGCAGCCAGGGCAGTAAATGTGAAATGAAATACAATTAATATTAATTTTTGTGCTCAGTCGCAGCAGCATTAAATGCTAAAGTTTTTTGGTTTTTTTTTATATTATTATTTTCTTTATTTTTGGGCACGTTGACGTGCCAATTAATTGTCACTTAAAAGCATTCACATGCTCTTGTCTTCAACTATATATACATATATACATATATATATATATATATATATATTTGTTTTTCTTCTTTGCTGTTTTGGCATTCTTTAATTTTCATTTATTAGCAGCTGTCTCTTAAACCAACATTGGGCCAATGTCTTCGACTGTTGCAAGACTTTGCAATGTGTTTCTAAATTAGTTGCACTTAATTTCTGTGCCTAATGAAGTGAGATGATACATGGCAGTTTTCAGTGAAAATATCTGGCTAAATTAACTGCAAATGATACTAAATTGTAGCGAAAGTTTGGCAAAAATCGATAAGGAAAGCGTCAAGATAATTAATGAAAAAATGGGCATAGGAATAAGTGATAATTTGTTAATTTAAATTAAGTCTAAATAAAAATAACTGAGGCTGTCAATTTGTAGAAAGAACAACCATATTTTTACTTATAAATAGATTAGAAATAAATAGCATACATGATTAAATGAAATGTAGTATAAATAATTATATGTCCTAGTTTAGCTTATACTATTAACTTAGCTAACATACTATTAGTCGCAAAACTGCTCATTATTCAGCGCCACTTTCAGCTGCTGTCATTCGGGCTTTCAATGAAAAACAAATTAACTAATTCCTGCCTGTATCGAATTACTTAGTCATAGCAACAAGTCATTAAATATGTTTAGCTAAATATATACACTTGCTTGTGCACATAACACACAGCCCTTTTGCTGTTGTGTCTACTTTACGCAATCACACACACACACACACACACACACACACAGACACACACATAAAGCGAAACTCAAGCGAGACATTTTAATGCCAATTAATCGTTTTAATTACAGAGTTACGCAATGTTCATTTGATGCTCCATTCTGTAAGCCGCTTAATTTATTAACAAGAACATACATTATTTAGAAATTGAAGCCAGCTTGGCAATGTTGTGTGCCAAATCTTGGCTTAAACGCTGAACGCAACATGTTGACACTGTAGCACTGGCAAACAAAGTGTGCCAAGTAAGGCCCCAAGCGCTGAAGGTCGTTGTAATTGTTGTTATTGTTTCTGTGTATGTTTGTGTGTGTGTGAAGTGGCACTCATGTCTGGTGGGAGGCCGTGTCAACAGTTTTGCACCGTCAAGAATATGACACAATTAATTTTCGAAAATTTATGCAAGAATAATTACCACCTCAAGTTGACGCACGAAACAAGCGCGAAAAGCGAACCAAACGAAAACTTTTACAAGCCGTGGAGTAATTTTACAGGCTTGTCAAAAAGAAACGCAAAAAAAGTAAAGCACAAGAAAAAAAAGAATACGAAAGGAAGGGAAAGTAAAGGAAATGAAGTAAAGACTCTCACACACATAGAACTAATTCAATTTATGCTGCGCAAAAATTATGCGCTTAAATTATGCATGCAAACGTTGCCTTAGCTTATCTTAAAGATACAAAAAATATCTACATAATATATGCCAATAGATAGAATAAGAGATGGCAGAAGAAAGAGAAAGAGAGAGAGGGAGAGAGAGAGAGCGAGAGAAGAAAGAGGAAAACGGGTATGTAGGGCTTAGCAATTCAACTGTTTCTACTTATTTCACACTCAACAAATTATTTGCATTTTTCTGCAGCTGTCTTTAAATGTATGCAACTTGCTCACAAACCAAATTTGTATTTAATATGTTAACAGAGATATGTACTTAGATACCCTGTAAACTGTTTAGAATAACTTTAAAGTGTCAGTTTCTTACATGTTGCTGTTCTTATTCATCAATTGTCGTCCCTACAACTGCTAGCTAAGTTTTACTTGCAGCTATGCTCAACTTCTATCTTTGCTTTACCTCAATCTACAGCAGAGCTCGTTCTTTCTCTACCGATATTTCCCACACTAATATGTAAGCAGTTTCTTACATTCGAACACACTGCTCTCACTACTTGCTTTGCTTTCATAAATACTTGTTCCATACTTGATTGTCTAGCACATAATCTCCCATCACCAGCAAGCACTGCCGTCGCTTAGAAACTTAGTCTTTCATTACTAGTCTTGCTTTGCTTTAGCTGCCTCAATTTGTCACTAAGCCTACTTCTAACAATTGTTATGCTTCAATATCGATTCACCTCTTTTCATTCCCTTTAATGATTACACGGAATTATATATATACAAATATATATATATATATATATATATATATATATATATATATATACTATATATGTACATATATATACGGCACGTTTTGGTAGATATTTTATAGTTAGTTGAGTAAACTTTGCCATTTAAACATATTTCACAAAAGCCAATACATTGAAAGGTAAAGAGCAAACGCAGCCAGCTTGCAATATTTGATGCTACGCTAACTGCGATGAGTTGGGCATTTGTATTATATTGTTTGGCTTAAAGCAACAGGCTGTCTCACACACATGCATAGACACACGTATAGTCAAAGTTGTTTTATTAGCACAGCAGTTGCAGGAACGGCAGCAGGACAACCAAAATAAATTACCTAACACTGGGCAAGGCAAATGTATTTTACTTGTACTCATGCTACGTATGTATGAAGGAGGCAGTCACACACAAAGCTAACAACTTTCATTATGAACACCACGACAACATCGAGAACGACACACAAACGGCAACGGCAACAGCAACGGCAACGGCAACGGCAGGAACGAGTATAGCGACAATAGCAATAGCAGCTGCTGTTTTCTTTATCAATGTTGTCGAGCTTCGCTGTTTGCACAGCAAATGCCAGCCCAACAATGACGACGATGCCATTTATTCAATGTCCGTTCGCAAGTTGATTGTTTGCTTACTTTTATCATCGATTTCATGCTCGTGGTGTTGTCGCTACGGAAATAATCGACAAAAGTTTTTAATCAACCTCATGCACAGACACAGACACAGACACACACACACAGGCTTTTACCATTTACCTGTGTTCAATATAAGCATTACAATCATTAAACACCCACCGCATCGAACGAAACACGTCAGCAGTTTTCCGTTTGGTCGCTTGGATTATGAGGGACGCTTAATGCAAATTGGCAAAATTAATTATTAAATTACACGAAAAAGGCATTTGAGGTTTTTCTTCCAAACAACTTCGATTTGTGGCCAATGTGTGTGTGTAAGTGTTTGTGTGTGTGCAGCCACAGCTGTTGGCCAAATGTGTAAATTTCCATTTGAAAGTTAATTAAAAATTTCGCTGCTCAAGTTCTCATTCAATTGCCGCACTTTAAAGATCCTTCACCAGCTGGCGCTGCAAAGTAGGCAACATTAATGTTAAGAACGCTTTTCGATTGCCCAAGTTACCGCAGACACTTGTTTCTATGCGCAGCAATAAAGCTTAGTGCGCTATTTACTAGATTTGACCATAAAAGCAGCCAACAAGATGTTGAATGCGCTTGTAGAAAGTTTGCGCTCGAAAGTAGGCAACACATTTGTAGCAAATCCTGGCAATCGTTAGCTAGAAAAGCAGGCATATGATTTATTGTAATTTAATGAACAAATAAACTAATAATTTAAATGAAATTGATAGTGATGAGTGATTGATTTATTGATTGATTTATTAATAAAATGTGTAAAAGTATATAATAACTGCGCTTAAGAGAAGGCAAAATAATATACGAACCTGGTCGGCAAAGAAGCCAAGCGCAATATTGTAATTTACTTAATAAAAAATATAAATGAAAAATATCTTAAATTAAATTGACAACGCACACTCTTGAGCGCCAGTTAAATGGGCATGATTTCGATAGCATTGAAGGCATTCAAGGTAGACGCCGTTGCGCATAAATTATGCACACGATGTGTCGAGATGCCGCATATCGATGGCATTTTTAATTGAAGTGCGAGCATGTTTGCCAGGCACACTGCCTGTGCATATGCATATGCAACCAATTTGGGGCATGTCAGAACAACGCTTTTATGCCCGAAAAACGGCTGAAATTTAATTAAATCAATGTGTGTTGTTGATTTATTTGAATGGCGAATGCCGTGACATGCGGGCGCGGGCAATTCTCTGCGTTGTCAACGCGTTAAGAACTCGCTAGCAAAGATCTATTTGCATGCAAATGCGTTTCACAAACCACACACACACACACACACAGAAAAACCTCAAACACTTTTCAGCTTGCCATCTTGTTAAATATTTAAGGCATAAAGCATTTCTATCAATGGTTTGTAGCAGACAAGTTGCGTTGACAGACTGTCTGTCCATCACATTGTTGTTTGCATTTCCCATATACCCTGTATATGTGTATATGCAAAAAGTGTCAGACTTCATAGACAGAGCGACAGGCAGGCAGTCAGGCAAATGCAGTTGCCTGCGCTTGTTTTGCTTGCTATCTGTCTAACTGTCTGTCCGTCTGTCTGTCCGCCTGTCTGTCTGTCTGCTCGTGCGTCCATCCATCCGTCCATCCGTTTGTCAATCTGGTTTGTCATAGCGTTTGTCATGCACTTATCCAAGTTTACCAGCTGCTACATTGTTTCAGCTTTAGCTCTAGAATATTTATGATTTTATATTGCAGTCAACGGCTGACACTTGATTTATCGCACGCACATCAAAATATAATTCCAAAGAAATTCCATTTTTCCACTTCGCTTTCGTATTTCGTATTTCGCTTTTCGTTTGTTGTTGAACGTTGTTTTTGCCAAACTGACTGTTAAAAAGTCTGAATTACATTTAAGCTGATAAGTTGATAAATGATCTCAAGCCTAATATAAATTAATCATAAGAGAAGAACTTGTAGAGTCTGCGAAAGTTTGTCATAAGTTTGGCGTTGAGTGGAAATTGTGTCAGAAATGCCATAATTTCTTATACAATGAAATTGAAGTGTCTGCACGTAATACTAGTCGTACATTTGCCTCATATTGCTGCACAAATCCTCACTTGCAGTTGCTTTTATTGCACCAGGCAATCGCCTTGCGCACTGTTAAGTCTTAATATTCTACTTGGCTTACTTACACACATTTTCTCTTTACTTTTCTTTCGTTCATATCTTTTTTTTTTTTTTTTTTATTTTTACTTTTACTTCTGCAAGGCAAATATTTGCCGCACTAAACTCAACTCCAAGTGAACTTTTTACAGCAGTTCAAATACACACACTTACACACACACACACATCGCTTGCTTGCGGCACTTTTCACACTCACTGGCAACAGGATGTGGAAGCAGCAGCATCCTACATCCTTCGGGCTGTCAAGTGAGCTGTTGCATCTATTAGTAGTGCAACGTTTCAATGTTTTAATGTGGCAAGCCACATTTTTGCATAAAATAAGTTTTTTTTCTTGTTTTTTTGTCCAAACTCAGTTGGCTTTAATGCGGTCAAGTGTCCTGACTTTATTAGTTTGGCTGTGGCCTTTTGACCCCCGCCAGCAAATATTTGTGCACAATTTGTATCAAGTATTTCATTGTTTATTGGCCGTTGGCATACTTTCTGTGGCCACTGTTGATTAAATGTATTATTTTTAAATGGTTGATTGCGCAATTTCCGCTCAACAGCATTGCATATATTTGCACGTATTTTCGGCAAATATAATGCTTAAATAAATAAATCAACTATACGTTGTTCAGCTCAATTGTGCCCAAAAATTCACGTTCTATAATAAATAATATATATTATTAAAGAAAATTAAATAAATTATGCTGTGCCGAGTTACGGTCTATAATGCATATTTCTCAACATATTTACAGCATATTTATTTTAGTTTTATTAACAAAATTTACATTGTTAAATTCCCTATAAATTATATAGATTTCATTTAGTAAACTCTTAATTAATAATAATTGTTATATTTTGCATTTATAATAACTAGCGAGTCAAGCGGACAGCAGCTGCTTTACAACTTCAATATAAATGAATTTATTTGCACTTTATTAAGGAAATTATAATTGAAGCCGCAAAATATTTAAAAAAGAGAAAAAAAGAAGCAAATTTTCAGTTTTTTTTTTGTATACATTGAATATATTTTTTTGGTATTTATTAATGGCATTTGCCAAGCTTTTAGTCGAATGAAATTCCCTAGCTAATCATTTTACCTCATCGTGAAAATTGTGTGTGACATGCAAGTCAGCAATTTGTGAGAGAGAGAGAGACATACACACATCCACACACACACAGCTTAGCACAACCACAGCATTGATTTGCCGCAGACCAATCAAAAAACATTTCAATAATATTCAAAGCACACACAGCTATACACATACACACACATACACACACGCATGGCAATCAGCAAACAATCTGACAAATGCAAATAGCTTGAACAATAATCAACTGAGGGGAACAACAGTATGCAAAAAAAAAAAAAAAGAATAAAATAAATTATTCAGTTCAATATGTCATAAGGACTTTGCTATATCTATATATGATGTTCTTATTGATACTCAGCATTTTCAATTGCCACAACTTGTATTTACTCAATAAAGTTAAGCTTTAATTAAATGATAAATGGCCAAAAGCGCAGCGAAGCGTAATCAGCTGTAAAATCTGAAATTTGAAAGTTTCAAGTGAGAAAATACGCGTTAAAGCGTTGCGAGGCGGCATCAAAGGGCTGTCAAAGCCAATGCCACGCCCACAACATGAAGGAAGCGAACGTCATGCATTAGTTTTTTGATGTGTGAAATATGAAGCTGTTGGCTGTGATGCTTTACAAAGAAAAGAAAAAAGAAAAAACAAACAAACAAACAATGAAAAGGGAAAAAAGGAAAACAAGCAGCGCAGTTAATTTCATAAGGCACATGACGTATACGACCCATAAGCCCTGCTCTCGCTTTATGTCTTTGTGTGTGTGTGTGGGTGTGTGTGTGTGCTGAGCAGTCATGCATGCTTATACATAACGAGCAGCACCCCATATATATATGTATTTTTTTTTCTCAATTGTCCGTTGCGGCACTTGAACACTTTTTGTTACCTGACGTCAATCGATTGATTTCCCCTCCCCCGCAGCACGACGCCTGAGCCATTGTTTACCTTAGTTTTCCATACTCGCAGGTGACCAGACAACTTCTAATTCTCTGCGCCACGTTAAAGTCTCATCAATATATTATATCTACTTTGATTTAATATGCAATAATTAAGTACCTTGACCATTGTCCAAGGCCGGCGACAAACCTTTCATAACATTTGACTGATACGTATATGTTTTCAGCCATCATTATAGTATTGCCATAGCCATGCTTATGATTAATGCATCGTCTAGCTGTCGTGGTCTACAACATTAACTGACCAAATTGCTTTTTAAATTCTTTTCTTTTCTTTTATTTTCTTTCGCTTTCTTCTTGTGGGGTCAGAGGTTGGTTACATTATGTCGTGCTGGTTTGTCATAAATGACATTCATATTGTCGCATATATGTCATTTGTTTTTTATGGTCAGCGATTGCGTTTTATTGTCCATGACAGCTGAAAATTTAATAGCTACACACGCACTCGCAAGTCGCAATATCAAATATTATAAGAGCACAATGTAATTGTTGAAATTGTCAGGAGTTTAAAGAGCTCTTTAATGAAGTAACATCTACAAACAATATATGTATACTTAAAGATTATAAGCGGCATTTAATGCAGAAACATATACATTCTGTTCTCTCATAATGTTAGTTTATAATATATTATATTATATTATTCATTATATATTTCCATTATTTTGTATATGTTTCTGCTGCTTAATTCGAATTTATTCAATGACTTTGTTTAAACAATTTAATGCACAACGAAAGCAACATTTAGATAGCGTTAAACTTAGACAACTACTCGTACCACAATTGAGCGCCTTCTCAGCCCATAAGCCACACTTAGCTCGATAACAAAGACCAACAGACTGATGCCCTGTCCAATAAATAGCAATTTCCATAGCCATATCAATTGATTAAATCGCTGTGGATTACTTTCTCGATCATCGAATAGATATTTCAAATTGCGTGCCATATTTAAAAAGATTTCCTCATAAGCATTTGATTTCCACAGCACATCAAGACCTCCACTCTGTGCATTTTGTATGAACATTTTTAATGCAATGCCATAAACCGAATTATTCTGTGCAATTGGATTCACTGGCACATCCTTGGCAATGTCCATTACCTTAGCATAGCATAGACTTTCATGATGGGCGATCTTTTGAAAGTCCGCCACGAAATTCCATAAATATGAAAATGTTTGATAGGCATAACTTGTGTTTAGCGTTAATATCAAATCAGTTTTGTCTTTCTGTGGCATAAATATCGCATTGGGAAAATGCGTACCAATAAAATCCTTATCAAATTCATGTTCACTGAACAGTTTGGTGGCCAAATCGAAGACAACAGGCAGACGACAAGCTGCCAGCTCCTCGTAAGATTTCACATGTTCATAGTGCGGACGTCTGGTAAGCAAAGTACTCAGATTGGCATTGAACCAACTGCTGCCAAAGAGACCAAAGAATGCTAAGGCAATTAAAATTTGTCGCAGTGAGGCACAATTTCTACGGCCAATTGGCGATGCAAGTCCCAAAAAGCCACGTATGACTCGCAAATTGATAAGGATATCGTAAATACGGAAATTGTATGCATGTCCAAGTAGGAAATTGTTAATTGCTGAAGAAAGCGATTCAAGCAAGGCAAATGTCAAGTATACGACCAGTATGACGTATCCTTTTTCCGGTAATATAGTCTCGAAAATATCCTTAAAGCTAAGCTTCTCTCCGCAGGGCACAATTAGAACTTGATTCGATACGCTCGTTGTGACTGTATTCTGTATGCCACTGATTTGCGATGCAATACCCAATGAGTAGATGCTGCTTGACAGATCTATTTGTCCGGTTTGAAACCAATGCATGACCTCGGGCGTGGTAACCGAAACGGATTCATTCAAGTGTTTCATCAGTGATAAACTAATATTATGCCGTTTACAGAATCGCATTAATAACTGATAACAAAAGCCACTCAATCGCCTTTGGCCCGTTCTATGATCTCGAATGAAATAGGAATTTGGTGGCACCAGCGTTGGCATTGTCACTGCTGTTTTGCCTTGAAAATTACGCCAATGTTGCACAAAGATGCGTTCTGCACTCAGTTTCTCGAGCTGCTTGAATGTGGCCAACGGAAATGGCTGCATACGATGTATGAGAAGCTCTGCATTCTTTGCCTGCAACACGAGCACATTGTAGTAGCGTTGACGATCGGCAGTTTTTGCAATTAACCAAAGTAATTCCTTAGGATTCTCAACTTTAAGCCACACAATGATTCTTGCCTCTCGCATGCCATTGAAATTATAAGCCAAAGCGTTCAGTAGCTCCAACTGCAAAGTGTTGGCTATGCAAACCAAGGCCAGAGCGTGTCTGTTGACCTGTGTGCTCATGTTGATTCTGGACATCTCATTCAGTCGTAACACTGGCCAATCGGGCATGTTTAGTTGCTGCAACAGGCAATCAGTGTCCTGCTGATGTTGCATTACTAAAATTGCTGCAATCGGACACTCCTTATGCACTTTGGGCAACAAATCATGCAGATAATGCAGATGCCTCCCTTCAGCTGGACAGTCTGCTGTCCGGTTCAGGCTCTGGCCCAGGCTAAGGCTTAGTATGGCCTGTTGTTGTAGACACAAAATGAATCCCAAAGCGAACATTACAATACGTGTATGCTGTGCTTTAACAAAACGCAACTAAAGCGAAACTCAGTTGTTCGCTTATTTGAAGTGTTTATCTAACATCATTATAATTGTGTTAAATGCATATTTCAACAGCTGAAAAACACTTTGCTAAATGATGCGAACACTTTGTGCCATTAACAGGCGATAAGCATTTATAAAAGGGTTTATAATTTCACTAAATATAAACAAATAGACTGACGCGACTATTGAGATACCCCGTTAGCTAATTTCAATATATTTGTGAACTAAAACTGAAAACTGCAGATGTTTCTCATATAATCAAACATGCTCTTTGCCCTGCTAGCTACGCGAAGTTCCCTTTGGAATATAAACTGTACTATGCAACAGTACTAAAAAGTTAATCCCATCTAAATTCTTTATTTATTCATTCAACGTGAAATGCTTTTAGCCGCAGCACAAAAGCATATTTTAGCTGCATTAGTAATGTCACTTGGCAAGCGTTAAGCTTGTAATTAACAACAGATTGCGACACGACGCGAAAATTAAAACCAAATTGCGTATACGCAACGTATATTGCGTTATTAAAATGAGCTGGAATTTAAAGTGCTTTACCTTTGCTTCTTATTGTTGTAAAAACGAAAAAAAAAAAACAACAACAACACGCATGTGTTCTCGTATTTAGATAAATATTTAATTACAGGCAGAACATAACATGCGACGCTAATTATGGCCAAACACAAAAGGGCTAAGAGAACATAAACCGAGTGGCTGTCAGTTACAGCCGCTGTGCGGCAAACAGCGGTTAACCCATTGCCGTAGAATGTGGAATGTGGCATGTGAAACGCGAGAAGTGTGAGAGAAGTGGCAAACATGGGCGCAACTTAACATTAGAGTCAGTCGAGTTGAACTCGACGACATAATTCAGTAAAGCGCTTTGGCAGGCCACAAGGCATCCGGCTTTCAACTGACTGCAACGTCCGGCAAGTGTCGGTATCCATATCCGTATCAGTTGCTGTGCCACTGACTGCTGGCAGCTACAGTGTTGGTTGCTAGTATGCCACACTGCTGGCAGCAGTTTCCAGTTGCATTTGAAGCGCACTTAATGCGCATAATGTCAACTGCAATGTCAAGTTGAGAGAGAAACCACAGCCAACAGACTGACCCACTCGGCAGCTCCGTTCACTTCAGTTCAGTTCAGTTAACATTTGTTTAACGCTTTGCGGTCTTGTGTTTCAAAAGTTCATAGTCCAAATATTGTACATTTTATGGCACACCTCAAGTCTCATAAATGCATGCAACACACTGACTACAAACCGGAACAACACAACATATCCCATAAAAGCAGGTAAACAAGCTGTGGGGGAATCAAGAGGAGATGGGAATCAAGATTGTTTCGGTTTCTGTTTTTGTTGTTTTTTTACTTTGTTTATGCCAGTGAAATCCTGCGAGGAATCCTTGTGAGATTGCCTGCATTTTGTGCTACGAATAGAAGAATTAATGTGTTAGTCGGAGTAGCCAACTCTTGCCTCTTGGCTCTGTCTCTGCGATAAAACGTTGCAGTATGAACTATAATCGGATTCTATGAAGCAGGAAAAGCAGCAGCAAATTGCAAAATAGAGAGAAAATGTGAGGAACTGTGTTCTACAAGTTAATGTGTTAATTAATGTAGCTTTGCTTTAATGCAGCCAGTGAAACGTTTACGTTTGGTGGGCTAACAAGAAATATTGTGAAGAAATACATTTAACGATTAAGTGAGAGTTTTAGTCATTGTTGATATCAGCTTCAAGTTGCCAGGTAAAATTTAAATATGTTGACTGGAGCCAGTGCAACGTTACGGAATGTCACACAAAGAAGAATTGCCAAGTGGATATTGTAATATACAATATAGAGAGCAGTGAGAGAAAGAGAGGTTTACATAGAAATTGGACAAGTGATTATGTACGCTGTGTTGGCTGACAGTGAATCAATTAAGAAAATGACACAAGGAGGAACGAAAAACATTCTAATAAGAAAGAGAGAGGGAGGGAGAGAGAAAGAGAGGGAGGGCGTGAGAGTGAGAAAGGGAAATAGAGAGAGTAAATGCTGGACAATACATTACATACTTTGATTTGCATGACAATTAAAAAAAGAAGAGACAAGAGAGTGAGAGAGAGAGACAGCAAGTAATAATAAGTAAATTAAGTAAATGTCAGTGCAACCAAAAAGCCTTCTTGCATATCGCACAAAACTACACACACAACCACAAAATCTTGGTCAGAAAATGCTTGCAAATTCCAAATGTAATAATTGAGACTAATTACACATTTGAGTGCATTGCAGTGTCTGCACTTTTGATTATTATCCAATAGTTGGCAAAATGCAAATGCAAATGGAAATGGAAATGGAAATGGAATGGAAATAAATTATGCAAAACGATCAAAAAGGTCTGAACAATGAGCATCAATTGAGTTGCACATATTTTGGACACGTTTAAAGCATTTAGCCATTAACATAGAAGCGACAGCGCTGCTTACTAAATTGAGTCAAAAGGCCAAACCAAAGCAAACACACACAGACAGACAGAGAGAGAGAGAGAGAGAGATAGAGTGTGAGAGAGTTTATCCTTTATTGATATAAAATTTACGCACGTAAGCAAACAATTTGCCGTCCTCAACGCATAGCAAAAGACAGAGCATAAAAATAAAAATAAAAATGCCAGAAAAAATACGGATAACGTTGGCTAAATTGCACAATTTCTTTTCTTTCCTCTTCTATTTATTTTCGTTTTTGTTTTTTGTTTTTGTTTTTGTTTTGGCAACGATTCCCAGTCGACGGATGTGGTTGCGGATGCGTCGACGGATACGGATTCATAGTCGAGTGCACACACTTGAGACGCACGGCAACACCTCGATAAAGGCAGCAACAACAACACAAATACATACCATGATTTCTATGCCACACACACACATGTGTGTGCGTGTGTGTGTGTGTGTGTGTGGTAAAAGCAACGGAAGCCAGCGCGTCGTATGTATTGGCTTTTATGAGCTGTTTTCCTTCTTTTTTTGTTCCCCCTCCGTTTCTTACTATTTTTCTTTTCTGTTTCTGTTTCTGTTTGTTTGGTTTTGTTTTTTTTGTTTTATTTGTTTTATTTGTTGGCCGTTATATTTTGTGTGGCAAACGATGCCCGGAGGACGCAGAATGTTGCAAAGGATTGCGCGAGCGCGACGGCGCTGCGCCAAACATTATAAAAGGTTAACAAAAACAGTTTGCTGATAAATTATTGCGTCCCAAAGTTCCGCAAGTCAAAGCTGCGCACTTTCAACTTGACTTGGTCGAAGTTTTCTGAGCCTGAATTGCTGGCCAGTTTCAGCCAGCTTTCAGACGGCTTTTAGCCACATTCACAGGGCACAGACTCATAAATAAAGCACAATGACACACACACACACACACACAGATAGATAGAGAGAGAAAAGTTGGTTGCACCGAAAATATCTGTCGAGCTGTTCGCAGTTTGCATTTATTTATTTATGGCGAGCAACAGAGATAGACTGCGAGCGAGTGAAAGAGAGCAAAGCACAGCATAGGCAAAAAAAAGAAATAATTTTTTATTGCCACTTATATGTTTTAGGCCGGCCTAAAACCAAATTAAATATTTAAGCCAGACAGCTACAGAATTGTGCTCTTATTGATTTATATGCACAGTACACACAAACACACACACACATACACACACTAGAGAGTATGTTTTGTTGTTGTTGTTGTTGTTAATAATACACTTGTTTCAGTTAGATTCATTAGCATTTTTTTGTTTGTCAGTTTCCAATTAAAAATTGTAATTTAAATTGCAGCAATTGAACCGAAAAGTTTTAATTAATATTTTTTACTTTAATATATAAGTATATATATATATTTATATAATTCAACTAGTTTTGTATGGATACATTTCAATTGTAATTAAATTCTTTGCTAATTTATCTAGTTAATTAATTAGTTGATCAATTAACACTCGACGATGATTTCCGTTATGGAATTCTCGCTCACAGAAAATTCAATTTTGCCTCTGCGCATTTTGACATTTCGCAGCACGAGCGCATAGAATCACGCACGGCACGGCACGGTACGACACACGGCACGCACGACATTCGACACACGGCACAAACGAAACGAAGAATCACACACAGATGCTCGGGAAAAGTGTCTAAAGGAAAAATGCTCAAACAGGCAGGCGCGCACAATACGGAATTGGAAAATCACATGTTTCATGTGCAAAGTGTAAAAGCAAACTGAAATCCGATGACAAGCGCAACGAATTGTGTAATGGCCGAGCGCTGGCAAACCGGCAAAACGACAGCGGCGCTGTTAAAGTTGAGTCCTACTCCTGTTATACGCGGCGTATGCGTAACGTTTCAGAACATACAGTTCAAGCTTTTGTTAGCGCGCGAGAGACAGAGAGAGAGAGAGAGAGAAAGAGCGTACAAAAGCTCACTCTGTTAGCTCAATTGTTAACAGAACTCAGCTGCAGTGCGAGTAACATAACATTGAGTATCCTTCCATTTGCAATAGGTACATGGAGGACATAAATGTAAAGCAAGTATTCTTTATATAAACATAATATGATGTACCTGTCTTAAAACTAATTTTGTGTAGAGCTTTACCGATTTCTAAATATGAAAATTGACGTAAATATGCCAGCAAAATATATACCCTATTATCATGAAATGCTGCAAACGGGTATACTAAAATAGCGCGAGTGTAGGAAACAGTCAAAAGGGAGCCTAACAATCCATTAACAGACCATTTTCTGCAGATGTTTGTATTAATAAAAGTGCTATTTAGTACTTGGTCTGATTCAAAGCAACTACAGGGTATCCGTCAGTCGATCAAGTTTATTAAGAGCATTTATAAATTTCTTAAAACGGATTCTACGTATATTTTCATAGATATCGGGCTATAAATGTGTGTTTTACTCATTTTACAGGGTATATAATAGTCAAGCAATCTGAAATAAATACCTTAATTTAGATACCTTAGCGATTTATACATATAAATGACTGCAAATGTGTTTTGTACTGCTTAAGAATTAAAAAACAGGGTATCTGTGAGTCGATCACGCTCGCCTGAGTTATGGCAAACTATTTTTTAAATGAAGCTCTGCCCTACTTGATATTTATGTACAACTGAAGAGGTCTACAAATGTGAATTTGACTGCTTTTACCCCATCTACAGGGTAACTGACAGTCGAGCAGGCTCAACTAAGCCATGCACAAGCGTTTTATAACAGCTTCAGCTCTACTTTTAGCAGATCTGTGATTTGCAAAACATTTAACAATTATAATGCAAATTACTAACCACAACAACAAGCACAACAATGACAAGAAGAAGAAGCAGAATGACAACAACAACAACAACAACAGAAATGAGAACAACATTGTAAAATTGTTAACAAGCTCAATGTCTAATTAACGTTAGAACTCGTCATATTTATGACCGCAGCTAGATATTTATTTCAGTGTCATGTGGAGCAGTAAACAGAATGGAGAGCGAAGGAGAGCAGAGACACAGAGAGAGAGAGAGAGAGAGAGAGAGAGAGAGAGAGAGAGACAGAAAGAGATAGGAAGTATGCCACAGCCGCAGAGACGACCACAAATCATTTAAGGCTCTAATTAAATTTAAAATGCCAAACACACACACACTTATGGTAGCTTAAGCTATGCAACAGGTGCTGTCACACCCTAAACACACACACACACACACACACCCACACACAAACAAACCCACAAACAACCACATACGCGCAGACTAGACGAAAAATATGCAAATATTGCTTTCATATGCCACAGAGACGGAATTTTAAATAGCAAATTGCTCATACGCACTGTGTACGCAGCCCAAAATGTGATTTGAATATTGTGCATATATGCATTTATGCAGTTATTTAAATGTAACTTGCATATTGTTAGTATTTAGAATTGCTTATGCACAAGTGTGATTAAGTGGGCGTGGTAGCTGTCAGTCAAATGACAAATGTAAACAACGATAAATGTCATAATGCCAAAGCAAAACAAAGTAAAGAACTGAAGAGACACAGATATCAAAGAGAAAGGGAGAAGCAGCGGAAGAGAGAGAAAGAGAGGAAGAGAAAGGGAGAGAGGGAATAAAACAAAAATAATGTCGTTGCTGGCTTCGACCAGTTTGAACTACAAGCAACTGAGCCAATAAATCAATTCCAACAGACAAGCGAAAGGGCAGCTTCTTCTAGCCAAAGGCAATACACACACACACACACACACACACAGCAGTAAATTTGCTGATATACGAGCAAAGTTTACCCTGAATACCATTTCAAACGCCACAAGCAGGAGCAGCAGGATAGCCACTCAAGCAGACAGACAGTGAGTCCAGGACTACAACACAGCAGCTGGCTCAAGTCAAGTCAAGTGTAACAAGAAGGCAGGCCAAAGCATTGACAATCTGCCTTGTGCCGAGTGTTAACATACTAATATACACTTTGCATCTTAATCGCCCTTGCTGTTAGAGCCTGTTAGCACGACAACAACAACGACAACAACAACAACAACTACAAACCTTGATAATGTTTATGTTGATGATAATGATATGAGAGTAACTGGCAGTGCCTCTAACGATTCAGCTTCTGTTTTGATTGTGACTTCAAGTCGTTTCTACTAGTTTCCTTTGTTCTTGTTCGTGTTCTTGTTCTTCTTGTTGTTATTGTTGTTGTTTATGTCATATCATTATTATTGACATATTTATGCCATAATTTGCTGGTTATTTTGGTTTGTTATTGAAAACACTTCATGCATGAATAATGCAAATATTCCCAAGCCTCCTTTTGCTTATTCAATATTAAAGTTGACTCAACAACATAAATATTCAAATATGTCTGTGTTAATCAAATAACTTGAGAAATATATTTATGTTAATCTCTGTGCATTTCAGCTGCAAATTCTAATAAAATGTAATTAAATTTGAGGCAATTATAATTACAATTTTACAATTAATATTACTCAACTGTTTCTAAATGCCAACGATTCTGCTCTTACTGTTATTGCAATTACAGGGTAGCAGCTAATTAAATTGCATTACAATTGCTTTTGGCAAACAAATATTTGGCAAATTTCCACCATTTATCGTAATTAAGATTTAATTACTATTGAAAATTCCAATTAAATTCTAAAAGCTTTTTAATTGTAAATGTTTTACAAAGTTTTAGTATATTAATTGAAATTTCCTTTGCCTAGAATCGGCAGCAACATAAGCAAAGCGCCATCTGTTGCACGCAGTGTGCAACACAAATGTCTACAAAAAGCTCTCGCACAATTCGTGCACAACAACAATGTAAAAGCTAACGCAAGTTGGGCAGTTAACGCAAATCTATTGATGATCTGGCAACGCCGCCAGCTGACGCCTCTCGCTCTCGCCCACAACGAATAACAAGCGCAAAGCAAAGGCAACAGAAACACGTGGCTGGCCAGCAAAGAGCAGCGTCCAGCTGCAAAAAGAGAGTTCAACGTCAGCGTCCACGGCAACAGAGACGCTCGCTGCCGCAGCGCAGCTGGCAGCGCAGTTAACGGTTGGTAATAAAAAGACGAAAAAGGATATCAGAGCAATGTCAAATAGGAACACATGTGCGTGTCTGCAGCTCGATGCGTACTTTTGCGTCTGAATGTTAAACATTTTGTATTTTTGGCAACCGGCGCCACACCCCAAAATTACCATTACCTCCCCACGCCCATCTTGGGAAAATATTGACCAAGGTCAGTCGATGCATTGCATGAAAATATCAGTGTCCTCTGTTGAACTGTTGGTCTGTGTGTCCTTCACCCGCTTTGCAGTCATTTGCATCACTAAACGCCTGGCTAAGTCAGTCAGCGGCTGTGGCAACATAATTGCCAACGATTTGGTTTCATTAAAGGTGCGCCATTTGTTACCTGCTTTCATTCAAAGAGCTTTCTTTGCCTTAATTAATTGCAAGCACGCAAATCGCCAGCTGTTAAATGGCAACAAAACGCTCACAACACACAGACACACACACAGCCTCACACGCACACACGTTTTACATTCACTTTTATTTGCGTGTTGTGGCTGTGGCGCACTTGCAGTTTTTAATACTTGTTGCGCTGACATTGGACGCTGAAAACCTCTTAATTATTTAATCAAATCTTATGATGCAATTCGCAGCGCAACGTTGCGTATACTTAATGTATTTGTGAGTGTGTGTGCTGCGCCTGAAACCAGGCAACAACATTTTGCACTTTCCACTTTACAGCAAGGCTTAAGTGGCTGCACATGTGCGTGTGTGTGTCTGTGTGAGTGTATGTATAGATATATAGATTTATGAGTGTATTGATTAGAGTTTTAGCTGAATTTCAGCTTAAGCTTAAAAGTCCAGATGTAAAACAAGTTATAATTAATTCTCTTGCAGATTATAACTAAATGTTTAACTGATTTTGTGCGTAGCAAAAGCCAACTTTGCTGTGTTGTTTAATACAAGTATTTGATTATATTTATATAAGTTATATAAATATATTTTATTTAAATTAATAGAACTGTTTTGGTACATGTATTGCTACTAAATGTAATTTAGTTCATAACGAAACTCATTTTAATATATATAGTATTAGTATATAGCTATATACATAATGTATAACATTGTTATACAATGCTTAAGAAATACTATCAATTTATTTAAATTTTATAACATTAACTATTTCATTTAAATTTTTTAGTAATTAGTATTTTTTCTGCTTAAATGTGATGAGTTTGAAAAGTTTTCTATCAAAAACAATAAAGATTTCCTCCAAACAAAAACACAGTTTGCGATGAATAGTAGAAACCGCATATTTATTGTTATTCAAATTAAATTTATATAATTAATAAACCAATAAATATTCCATTTGTAAATACTACTTCCATAAATATTCCTTTAAAATGTAAATAAACCAATCGATTGCCTTTAAAACTATTTTTAATATAATCAGAAATATAAAATAAACCTTTCAGCTTTTTCAGATTGTTGAGAAAAACTTTCCAGAATTACACGCAAAGGACTCTCCTGTCTATTTAATATTTATAAAACTCCGGCGGGAATTAAATGCCTTTAGTTGTAAATTTCACTCTCCATAAGTTTGGCTTGACAAAGGGGAGACATTTGCTATATATATGTATGTACAGATATGTTTGGTTGGGCAGAAGTAACCATAAACAATGGCAAACCCTGACAAGCACAGTTAAACATAAGCACAAACACATGGCGCATTTTGGGCCACATATCATGATGGCAACACACACGCCAAGCGAAACAGGTAAACGCAAACAAAATGATGGCGGCAAAAATGCCATGCCACATGACGTAAGGCCACGCCCACTTGACTGGAGGGCAGGCAACTTGCCTATCAAATTAAAAGCAGCAAAAAAAGGAATAAAAAAAAATTTCATTTCCCTTTTTAAATGCCGCCAAAAAGCAGCGGCAGCTTTTGGCCAAAAAGTTGGTGGCTGAAAGTTTATGTAAATTTAATGTAGCCTCACATTTTTGTGATGTTGTGCACAATTTGAGATACTTATAATTAATGCCAGCTACTCGCTGCCATATTAAATGATCGTAAATGATGCATATTACTCATACGTACCGTTGCACATAAATATTGTATATATATGGAGAGAGAGAAGGAGGCACAGCTTATGGCCAAAGCACTCACCTGTAAAGACCAAAAGAGAGCGAAAAAAAGAAAGTGAAATACATATATCAGAATAAGTTGAGTTCGCTTATGCTTCAGCAATTTAGTTGTATGTAGTAGACCAAGCACACGTTTCACACGTAGGGTGAAAGTGGGAGGAGAGGGGCGTGTTTATAGGTAGGGCTAGTACGTTGTTAATGTTTTTCAATAGCTCTTGATATATGAGCCTCAAGTGTGTGTGGTTGTGTGTGTGCTAGACAGTGAGTGTGGTTGTGTGTCCAGCATTTTATGATGTTGTTGTGTTGCTGTTCTAATAAAAGTAAAACGTCACTTGGCTCGTATAAATTTAAGCTGAAAATTGAGTAAAATAATCTTAGAGAATGCTGTGCTTTGTGTAAAACTAGAGGCAGTTGCTTTGTTCAGCTTATTTTTATTGATATTGTAGAAGCATTTTCCGTTTTTCTTTGTCATTCTTTTTCTTCGTATTCATGCAACATCAATAATCTGCTCAAAGCAACTACAACAAATGCAATTTCAATAGTTTTATGTGATTTTATTCCTTTCATCTATGAAATCTACTTTATAACGAGTTAAGCACTTATGAGCTTACTTAACAATTGAGTGCAGAAATAAACTTATCTTTCTTGTTTACTTACAAATTATTACAAACAAGTCAGACTTCGTTTTACTCACTTTATGATATAGAAACTTTATTATTTCAAACTGTTGCTTGCTACTTTACAGCTTCATAACTTCAATTCTAAATAAGGCAAGCTGCATACAGATTCACTATAAAGTAGCTTGACTGTAGTTTCTTTTTAACCTATATATACTGTATTGCAATTGCTTGTTTTCTTAAATACTTGTCTGCTGTCAATTGTAGCCAAAGACAAACGAGAGTATAATGAATGTTTATAGCTGCAATCAATAGCTTATATTGACACAGATACACACACATACAGACAGAGAGAGAGAGAGATGGAGAGTGAGAGAAAGCACACAGTTACCGTAAGCTGCAGCCTGGCAAGCCAATTAGCTGCCGGCGCACATAATCACCAATCAAAAGGTGTCGATGCTGCAACAACAGTGACAGTCGAGTCTCGCAAAAAGCGAGCATAATTGAGTTATTTACGCTAATTGCCACACTCACACACACACACAGACACATACACTTACATATGCACATGCACACAGATACAGACAGAGATACAGACAGGCAAGCATGGCCATAACGAAGGGGAGAATCCCTGAGCTCAATGTCTGACACAAATTGACAAAGCGGTGGACCGCACAGCACGTGACTGATAAACTGACTGAATAACTGACTGACTGACTGACTGAATAACTGCCTAACTGGCTGACTGACTGACTGACTGACTGACTAACTCACTGAGCAGCTGACTGACTGACTGACTGACTGAATAGCTGGCTGCCTCACTCACTTATAAACTGACACACTCACCGACTCACTAACTGACTGCCTAACTGACTGACTGACTGACTGACTGCCTCACTCACTCATTTCCACACCGACTGACTGCTCAGCTAATACGCCGACACAGCCACGTCGTCGACAAGCCGCTTCACGAATTCATATTTTATTCGAAAATAAGGAAAATGTGTAAACGAAACGTTGTGAGTTTCCTGTTGCTGCACGTTGCACTTCCGCTTGCCTGCCTCGCTGACAGTTGCACACACCCCTCAAATATTTGTGTGTATTTTCTGTACGGGCAAGGCAAGGCAAGGCCTCAACTCTCACATACATTTCCCACATTGGAAAATGAAATTACAAAATATTCAATTTGCAAGCACACCACAAATTGAGGCACTTACCAAATGTTGCATGTTGGCAACTAATTTGATTTGCGCGCAAGCAATTTAACAAGCAATTCAACAATAAGACAGCCTATCAGCACTGAAATTGATTATAGTAAATTAACAGAGTTCAATTTGATGGAAATTGAATGCGCTTAAAGTGCAGAAAATAAATGAAAACTTGAGTGCGAATATTTTCCACAATAATCAATTATATACATTTTTTTAAATAGATAATAGGTACAGGAATTCAGAGTAAAATAGGAATACGAATTTAGAATTGAATAGAAATAAGAGTTGGAATTTTGAGTTGAATAGAAATAGGAATAAAAATTCAGAGCTAAATAGAAAGAGAACAAATTTACTGTGCAGTTCAGACAAAGTTTTCCATATTAGAAATGTAGAAAGATCATTTATCAAAGGTTTCCAAATGTTGCCCACACAATAACAAATACCCTAGTATACTTACGTACTACTACTACTTGACAGTTTATATACTTTCAATCAACTTCACAAGTCCAAATCTTTATCAGAAAACACTTTTCACTCTGATTTTGACACCCACGTTAAGCAATCTGCATTTACAATTTATCAGCATGTTCGACACAATAAACGATGAATTGTCAAAGTGACATTTAATGCTATGGAAAAATAAGTTAGTCGCAATGCTTTAAAGTTCACCGCACAGCATTGCGACCAGAGGTAGTGAAGACAGCGAGGTTATAAAATGTTTGCATAATCACAGACAGCTCACAGCATAACAGGATAACAGGCTAATAAACTTCAAGTGGTATAACTAAATTAAAAGACCCAATGGCTAAAATGTCCAAGCTGAAGCGCTTGAGCGTTTGAGCTGTCATTAAAATGTTTTGAGAATCGTTCCACATGGCGTATGCGCAATTTATGTACTCGTTATTTCGCAAAGCACTCACATTTCATTCGTATCATTCAACAAGCAAAAGTAATTAATATTTAATGCAGTGCATAAATTACGAGCAAGTGAATTGGAAAAAATGACGCATAAAGTATTAATAAATATTTAGAATTATCGATATAAATATTTTCATAAAACTTTTATACAATTTAAGCATGTTATGTGTATAGTCAAGACCATAAAGATGAGCACAATGAATGCGAGGCAGCTGTGCGAAATGAAAACAAACATTTATACAATCTTTTTCATACTCTTTCCCTATTTTTTTTTTTTTTTGTGATTGCCCAAATGCATGACACGCACACGCAATCAAGCCTTGGGAAGACTGAGAATAGATGAGATTACGAGTAGAGAGCCCAGAGTGAAGTGTGGTAAACCTACAACACTCACAGTATGTGTCTGTGAACTGCGAACTGCGAACTTACCTTTCATCCAGACGCATGCTGCTGCGACTTATGTCACTCCACACGGACATGGAGCGTGGCCTTTGGAAAAAGGATTTCGAGAATCGCCGTACAGTTGGCAACTGTTGCGGCGGATAGCCGGCAAGATCGTTGAGCTCCCCATTGAAGTTGACATTGCGTGTGTTAATGCCGCGCGTTGGCGATGCCATCGATGGCATCGAATAACTATTCGTGTTCGTTTGATTATCGTCCGACATGCCCAATGCTGTATAGCTCACTTCTAGATTATGTGTCATCTCTCAGTTACGATATGTTTTAACGATACTCAAATCATTCATTTGATTTGTCTTTGCATTCAACACATTTTCACTATTTCATTTTGCAAATAGAAACTATTAACTATTGTAGACGGCAGTCATCGCCTTTGCATAGCTCGAATGACACTAAACATTTTCAGCGTCAGTCGACTTAATTGTCAGGCTTTGTTGCATTGGCTGGACAGTTCATTAGACACAATCAACTGGCAGGTCAGCCAATGAACAGACAACAATTAACCCACAAATATATGCATATATATATATATATATATTCACACTGTCCAAGTGACAATGATGAATCGATGTGCACTTGATCTTGTAATGCAACTTCCTGTTGTTTCTGTTGTTGTTGCTGTTCTTACATAATTTATTGTCCAAGTCCATCAAATTGACACAAAACAAATCCCAAAATCAGCTCAGTTTAACTTTGCTCTCCCTTTTTTACTTTGTTTCTTTATCAGGTAACAAACACGTCGCAGAAAGTTTGTTGTTAAAAATGTTTAAATGAATCGCATTCGAAATGCTCATGAATGCTTAATGAGTTTCGCTTGGCATTCATTTCAAGCGAATGTCGTCGCCTATCTGCGCGTATTTTCCATACAATGCTTTTCATATGCATAATGAAAAATAATATCAAAATATATACACACACACACGCGCGCACACACAGACAACATAGCACACACTTCCCCCTGTTATCGCCCTTTTATCGACTGCAGTTTTGCTACAGAAAGAGCTCGAAATTAAAGCATTTCCCTGCTTCTGCTTTACAGCTTTCACTCTATCTGCTGTTGATGATGATGACGCTGAAATTCGCTGCCCTGCAAAGCCTAGGGTCTCACGGGTATACACGACTAGAGCTGCAGTTGCGACAAGCAGTTCTCAGTTCAAGCAAGTTAACTATATATTTAAGAATATTATTTTAAATATCTATTTATATTTGTAAAATTCTATAAGCGACTAGTGAAAAGGAGCAATGTTTTTAAATAATTTAAAATAAAAGTAACTAAATAATAATTAAAATAAAATATATAAATTTATATTTATATTTATTATTTACAGAATACAGCCGCCACTCACAATGAGAACAACAGCATTTGTTAAGTGTTTTTACTGGAACTTTTCGCTTTTGTCTTATTTGGGAACATTTTATGCTATGGCCACATAAAAAATGTTATTATAAGAGCACTTTTAAGCTACTCGGGTTTCATTGTCTCATCCTAAAGGAGCAGAGGACCACAGAAAGGACTTTAGAGCTGGCCAAGTTACATACTTAAAGTGCTATGAAATTGACAGACAACTGGAGCTACAGCTCTTGCATATTAAATGGGTTTAAATTATTAACTCGATTAAAAATGTTAAATATAATATATATATATATATAATAATAATGCTAAAGGCGCCTAACTGCAGCCACGCCCACTGTGACAAAAAGCTTTTGTGGGACAACGCCTTAAAATAAACTCAAGTCAAGCACGCGATACGCTTTTTTTGGATTCTTGGCACGCGTTCATAAGTGAAAAATGCCGGACAAAAGAAAGAAAAGTCAAGGGTTTAACTGGCTCAATAGAGTGAAGCGCAGTGGAGAGGGCGTAGTTCAAGTTAAAGTTAAGCTTGAGCATATGATATATGACAGATCATTGCAAACAGTTTTCTCATTGTTTTGTTTGGCTTTTGGCCAAATGGGAAAATGCACAAACTCAAATCAGCAGCATGTGAAAGTGTTTAATAATGATTGAAAGCGTGTTAGGGAAGGAGAAGGATGGAAATGTATGGAAAGAACCTTGGCATATGCAAAGCAAACGATTTCACAATCTCACATCGATATGCAAATCGTTGACCTTGTTGGAGTAAAAATACATGCATACAAGTAGTGCATGCACTGGCCCCTATACCCCCCTGTGCCGCACAACCTGACCCACATGACCCACAAAAACCTTATCAATTAATGAACGTGTCGCAAGCTGGGTTCCGTTCGATATGAAATGACTTTAGAAACATGCCTAACCTGTCACATATGCCGTGACTTCCGTCATTCGCAGTAAATGTGACATTTGAACGCAGTCTTTGTTGTAATTGTCGTCCCCCCATCCATCCCCCTTCGCACTTCGCTTTCCCGTATTTCCGCTTGCACCACGCAACTTAGAACTGACAGCTGGCAGGGCGGAAACGACATTTTGTTGTATAACTAAATAAATATCATTTTGTTTATGAAGTTTTGTGATCATCACCTGCTTTCAGCGCATAAAGCGTATAGCAATTGTCACAGTTTCACAGTGTGGTTAAGCTTACATTAATAATGCGACACAGAGGAAAGAAACCGACCGGCATTGCTCGTGTTTCTACCCAGGGGATTGAATACTAAAATATCTTTTCATTTGCCTTTGGGGCCCCGAGGGATGGCAATGGATGGAATGGAATTTTCCATACGTGAGGAAAGCAGCACAATTGAAGAAGAGCAAGAACAGCCACAGCAAAGACATTTGAACATTTTATTTATATACTTATTTAAGTTGACAATAAAAATTATTAGAAAAAGATAAATAAGTTTTCAGAACAGATATTTAATTTATTATTATTTATTTACATTATTTATTATTATTATTGATTTATTTGATTTATTAATGTTATTGTTTTATTATTTATTAATTATTTTATACTTGTTTCATTTAAGAATTAGTAAATTATAAATTCATATTAAATTGAAAAAAGTAAATAAATTAAACAAATATATATTATATTATAATATATATTATATTATTATTATTATAAATTATTGCTTTTATTATTCTATTATTATTTTATTATTATTTATTTAGTACTTTATATATTCTTAATGCAAAAAATTTAAAATAAATAAATAAAAATAGATTTTAAATTACCAAAATTAAAAAAATAAATAAACAATTAAATATATTCATTTTTTAATTATTAATAAAACAAATTATAGAGTATTTTTGTTTTTTGATTTAGAGCAAAAGATAATCTCACACAAAGTAACAAATATTTATTACAGCAACTTAAACTCTCTCCCATTGTAAAATCAGAATTCTACAATTTCTCTCATATCTATTTTTTTTTTTTTTTTGTATTTATTTTAAAATTTATTACTTTGACAGCTAAATCCTTTAACAGACTCTAATCCTAACTCGTTTAATATCACACTTTTGTTAAGCTTTTTAGGTATTTTTATATAGGATAAAGGGAACTTTATTTACCAGCTAAGGATGTGTATGCACATAAGTAAAGTCCTGACAGTCAGAGTGTGACACGTTTGTGATATTTATGTGCATGTATTATAGCAAATGCCATATATCAAGGTCACATAGCGTGCTTCAGTATGCCTGACTATACACAACAACAACAACAACAACAACAGCAATATGAAAATGTAGAAAAAATAAAGCATATGCACATAATCCTCAGATGACATTCTGCGTAAGACCATCAAAAAGTTGTATTTGGGGCACATTGTCAAGCCTTCTGAGTACCCAGTGCTGAGCCATCGTTGGTGGTCAACAATAAACGCATAAATGTATAAACGTATAAACATATAAACGCATAAATGTATAAATGTAAAAAGGAAGAACGTTAACGTGTCTGTGAGTGCTATATAACCCTCATCAACACTACGCCTGTGAACTTTGGCCTACAATAAACCTCAACTGTACAACCTTTTCGAGCATAGAACTGCGCAAACTGTGAAGCTTAAGCAGATAGACAACTTTGCATCCTTTAAATTTGGCTGGCAACAACAGTCGCTTTTCATTTAAGCCGCCCATTTCTAATTTCCCATAGCCTTTTCATTTCATTTCTATTCGTTTCGTTTCGTTTCGTTTCATTCATTTTTGTGGTCGTTTGCCAAGTGCCAAATTGATTTGTGGCCCAGTGAACTTTTCTGAGTTCGTGCGAAATTGAATTTTTATGTCGAGTTCGCGGAATAACTGATATTCACACCTGTGTGGAGTACAACAAACAAACACACACAGGTGAGAGAGAGAGAGAGAGAGAGAGAGAGAGAGAGAGAGAGAGAGAGAGAGATATACAGCTACACCCACAAGAAATTAGCAATTCAAACAAAAGCAACTTTTTTAATCTAACAAAAGATGTAGCTGGAGCTGCGTTTGTTTGCTTAACTTTGGGCTTATTTAAGACCTCATCTTAAGCTGCCACGAAATGAAAGCAAGTGTTTATGCTTCGATATTATATTTATATATATATAGAGCTAAAGGTAAAAATATACAAATTCCTTGCAAGTTCTTCTTTTTTGACATTGAATAAAAGTTCCCTTTTGTTTGCGGTAAACTTTGTTCGATTGAATGGGGATTGCTGTTGCCATAAATTCGCAATTCTTAAGGTATTTTTGGGGGGCTAAAAACTTTTGGACAGAGGCCAACGACATGAATAGATAATGCAAACATAATCTTGTTTATAAACCTTTACAACAGCAGCAACAATAAAATGACAATCCTTAATAAGATTTAAAACTACAACTGTATTGAATTTGCATTTGGCAAACTAGCTGCAAATTTGCAGGCAAATAAAAAGTTTGCCAAGTTTGCCAGCTCTTAAATTACATAAATGGCCTCTGATATCAGCAAGAAAAGGGAAAAGGGAAGGCGAATCACTTAACAGGCTGTGCTCAACTGATAGAGCGAACCCAAGACAAGAACAAACATTCACAAATACAAAATCTCAACAAATACACAGAAAGCAAAGCATACACACACACACACACACACACAGAGGGAGAGAAAAATGTGCAGACAAATCGTTGTTGGCAGAACCAACTGACCTAACAACAAGATAAGCGTGCTTTGTTCAAGTCTACCAGACTTTAAGTTACCCTGCTTAGAAAAGCTATAACTATAAAATTGATACTTGCTAACAAAATTTATGAAATTATTTGCTGCATGCTGTGACTTTGCTGATAATACCTATAATAAGTGACATATATATACCCTGTAATTAGTATATTCTGTAATATGCTATTTTATACCCTTATCTTTTCAAAATATGTCTACTTTGGCTTGTAATACACCTAGCAATCCTAGTAAACTGCCTAAGTTGTTAATATACCCTGTAATAAATAATACATAATTAAAATAATATCCTAATCTCATCAAAAGATGTCTATTTTGGTTTCTAACATACCGGCATTCGGTTGCTATTAATAAACTGCCTCAGTAGTTGATATACCCTGTAATAAATATACCCTGCACCACTACCTTAAAGCAGATATAATCTACATAAACTCAAAGGAAACCAAACAATGTCTACCTTGCTATTAGAAACACAAGAAATCTAAGAAAAATATTGTGTTTATATAAAATTAAACTGACTACAAGTTATCCTGTAAAAAACTGAATATACGCTATAACAAATGTCATCGTTATAAGGCAATAATCGCTAAGCCACCGACTGTTAAATAGACACACGGCAAATGAATATACCCACTTTGCCTAGGCCATAAATACAGGGTATTAAAATACGAACATTATGCGAGATTACAGATTACAGGCAGGAGTTAAGACAGCGTGTTAAGTTGTATGTTATGGACTACCACTATATGTAATACATTTAGCAACAACAATAAACAAGCGCAAAGAAATCACACACACACACACACACAGCTATGTAAACACATACAAAAGAAAGTAGGCGTGGCAGCAGCACGCACAACAGCCTTGCCACAAAAGGCCACATAAAGGCCAGCCTCTAACAAAGCAGACATGTAGCACATGGCATTTGAACAATAATGTGAAATGATATGGAAATGTCAATAGAATGAAATATCAAGAGCAGCTAGCAGCTTAAAGCAAAGCTACATTTATTTAAGAAAAATTTAATATAAATATTAATCTAATACATAAAGCAAGCAAAATCTCATTAAGCTGCCCAAAAGCATAAGTAAGTAATCCAAGTTGAATGAACAAGTCAAGAGGCATTAAAAGTTGATCTCAGCAATTTCCCTGAACAGTTTGCATCATTAGACAATTTGTCACATCAACAGCAATTTGGGCAACAATCAATCCAAGTTTTGGGGTTCAAATAGCCACTGCAGCAACATTTATCATTATTGCGTATACGCAACGTGGCATAAGCCCAAAGACCACAAC
Organism: Drosophila funebris; assembly: GCA_018901825.1. Taxonomy (NCBI): domain Eukaryota; kingdom Metazoa; phylum Arthropoda; class Insecta; order Diptera; family Drosophilidae; genus Drosophila; species Drosophila funebris. The sequence goes on from JAEIFK010000271.1 coordinate 1,108,720, forward strand.
ACAGATAATTACAACAATTGAAGTTTTGCCTTGGCACTGAATTGATTAAAGTGTTATAAACACTTGGCATGATTTGCGGTTTATGTTTTGCCAAGAGTCAAGTTTTGATTAATGTTAACAAAAAGGCGGAAACGGAAATGAGTTTTGGTTACTCGAGCTGAGGGCTCGAAATGTATTATTAATAAACAGAAGCTAAACTTTAATTAAGGCTTAAATAAACTAAAATGCAATTCTGCAAAAGTAAAACTCTATTAAGCGAGTGTGTGTGGGAGTTTGTGTGTGTGTGTGTGTGTGTGTGTTTGTGTTGTGCCTTTTAGCTCACTTTTCAACTGTGGGAATAGGCAATTTGCCTTGTGTGCCATATCCGCAGATTAACTCGACCTTTGGTCGACTTTCTGGCTTTTTCCCAGTTTCCTCTATTCCCAGTTTTCTGTACCTTTTTCCTCTCTCTCTTTCTCCTGCTCTCTCATTCCCTGCTGGGATAAGCTTAGCGTATTACATGCTGTCATTTCTGGCTGTTACATTCCGTTGGCCTGAAAAGCCTTCACGTTCTGTTGTCTTTTTTTGCTGTCCACAATTTCGTTCTCAGATCTTTGTTGGTTAGCCCGCTTTTTTGGGCGGTTAAGGTATTTTAAGCCGTCGGCTATTGGCCAAAAAAGAAATAACAGGCAAATTCATTGAAGCATCAAGCATTTTTATCCTCATATTTCCAAACACAATTCGTTGTAGTTGAATACAATTTATAACATTGAATGTAATAAAAGAATATTATAATGTAACATAAATTGCGCATACGCCTCGTGTGTCTTTTGGCTCGTTTACGCTTTGTTGATTTTTGGCATTTTACGCCTCTGCCATTCGTTGTTGTGGGCCGAAATGTGTTTCGATAAGGCCAGCTTGACTTTTATACTTTTATGCTTTATTGTAAATAAAATAAAAATAACTTTTTATATTTGATTTTTATGCGACGCACAAGCATAAGCACTGTGTGGTTGCTACGCACTGTTCGATTGCAATAATTTTTATGATTTCTGTGCTTTATATCTTTCATTATATCCTTCATCTTTCTACTTTCAACTGGCAACGAATATTTTCTTAAATTTTCATCAAAAATAAGCACTGACTAAGCTCAGTGCAGGACTCAAAAGTCAATTTAATTGAAATTTATGGGATTTTCTGTCGGCCCCATAAAGTGTGCTATAAATATTAATGAGTAGTGCATAGAAAATTTAGTTAAGAACAATTAGTTTTAAGCCGCTTAGCCATAAGTTGCTTCGAATAATAATCTGTTATTTAAATTGTAATTTATTGAAATTTCAATGTGCAAAGAGAAATTCAAATTGTGACAGCATAATTTAATAATTATTTCAATAGTTAATATATTTTGATGTACATGATGCATTTGGTTTAATTAAAATTTGAAACTTTTAGAGTGAAAATATTTAAATGAAACTTGCATAAAGTTGTGTGTCTAACAATTGTTTATGCCAAGCCGCAAATCTAATTAAATTTGTACCCAACTTATATCATGTCTCTATGCTAGAATTAAACCACAGAACCGACGCTTGTGTGGGTGTGTCAGGCCTGGTTATAGTAAACAGCTAATGCGACATTTAGAGCAACAAAATGCACACAGATTTATATCAGCAATGGGGGCCAACAACAACAACAACAACAACAACAGCAACAACAACAATGTCAAAGGCAACACAATGGCAACAAAACACACAAAATTGCTGACACTACGTAGTACATGTATAATGAGCGAACAGTAAAGGGAATGTAAATATATAATAAAGTTAATTGGTATGTAAATTTTGTTGGGCCAATTTAGTGAATTCACAGGGCCAAAAATGGGAAAAGGCCAAAAGCAACGCAGTTGCTCGACTGTTGCATAGTTTTTTCAAGCAGTTTTCAAAATAATGAAACCATTTCTATTCATACTAGTTTTAAAGTCAAACGATTACGAATGAAACGCAAAGAGAGTGTAGACTATTGCCGCATGTGCAGCCAGTAAAACGTTTACGAATATAGCACTAAGAAAAATGAAAAAATAGCGCACATTTGTGAGATGGACAGTCAGAGAGAGAGAGAGAGAACGAGGAAGAGAGCGTTAACTGTTGCCCAAAGTGCAGCCAGTAAAACGTTTACGAATGCTACAATGCAAAGAAGAATTTATATATCAATTATTGTCTTAATATAGCTAGTTTTCTCTAACCATATTCGAGTGCAACTAACTGTAAAAAGTTGACAAATAAAACGTTTAAGAAGCACGATTCAAAGCAGAATTCTAAAGAATTTACGCTTCAACTGAGCAAATGTATATAATAAGCAAAAACATCGCTCAACTAAATACTCTCAAGATGCTAAGTGAGATAAAAAGTGTGTGAATCACTTAGCTGACAGTAGATACTCGATATGAAGTCAGCAGTCCATTAAATAAATATATTTTAGTTGCTCTCACTACATCTGGTTGAATGCCATAAAAACAAATTTGCAAGCATAAACTGAGTACAACCAGATGTTTTGCAATTTGCAGTGTGTAGTGAATCAAATGACCTACAACGATTGCACACTAAAGAACCATTCACACACACACACATATACGGGCACACACACACACACACATATATATACCCAAAATGGTACCAGGGAGATGTGTCATAAAGCCTAACAGAAAAATACTGCATGTCATTCATTGCGAACTGTGCTCTCCAATGTGTGTATGTGTGTGTGTGTGTATGTGTGTGTGTGTGTGTATGTGTGTGTGTGTGTGTATGTGTGTGTGTGTCTGTATATGTGTGTGCTATCGTTGTGTGTTGAATGTTACAAGTTGGTTTACTCAGTATCGCACGTGGGCAAAACTAACGAGAAACTGTGAGAAAAAAAAAATGGACAAGATATACAACTAACAAGGAACAGCCCACAAATGCCATACGCCGGGAAACCAACAACGAAATGTGTCAAGGCAAGATATACACACACACACACACAGACAGACACAACACAACACACACACTTACACACACACAGACTGCGTTATAGCTATAAGGCATTTGCGTAAACATTACAAACTTTGTCATATTTTTTTTTTTATTTATATTTTCATTTTTCTTCTTTTTTTTTTTGCTTTATAAAAGTAATGCTAAAGCATTTTTGCCCCAGAAATATGCATGGCAAAGCGAACTATAAAATTCTCTCAGAATATTTCCACAAAGTGGTGCTGAGTGGTTGGATTTAAACCACTCGACAGCCACAACAACAAATCGATTTTGTTATATGTAGTTTCCTACTTATTTGTATTTTTATTATATTTTTTTTTTTTTGCTTTTGCTTTTGCTGTCATATCATGAAATTGCATTTTCTTGGAATGGAAAAACAAAGCAAAGCAATTGATGTTGTTATATGGCGGCGCGAGGGCCGAGGACTGGCAAAGGTTATTTCAAAGTCTGCGCACAAAAGTATGCTGTAAAATTTCACATCAACAACAACGTGGGAAAGTGCCACAAGGAAGTGGTTGTTAGTTGTGCACTTTGCTTATTTATTTGTTTTATATATAAATAAAATATAGTTGATTTAGCTGTCAGCACTTGCAAAGGCGTTTGCCGCTTTTACCCTTAAGATTATTTGCATTACTCGAATGATTTGCACGCGCACGCACACGCACACACGCATTTTGGCCACGACTTTTAAAGCGTTTTTTTTTTTTTTTGCAGCCCTTTTCACGCTCAAGGACATGCACCCGCAAAATTCAGATTTCTCTTCATTATTTGTTGTAATTTTTTTGCTTTTCTTTTGCTCGCTAATTAACAAATCCCCGCAAAAGCATGATGGTCTGCCTTATTCCCATTATCGTGGGCGATGCCAGCGTTGGCAACGGCAACGGCAGCGACGATGGACAACGAACGCGGCTGCTGTGTGCTGACTTAACACATAAATTAAACGTTAAATTTTGCACGCTAATTTCGATTAATGTGCACAACACCGCGCACAATGTACGCGTGTGTGTGTGTGTGTGTGTAAAGCACGCTGCGAACGCACGACAACGACAACGTTTGAACGACGATGAGAACGTTGCGCTGCTCAGCACCAAACTGAACGGCAGACTGAACAACCAAAGTGAAGCCAGCGACGTTGCTGCGACTGCGACGTTGACTGCACTGCTAACTGCGCTGTCGACTGCGCTGCAACTGCTGCTACTGCTGCTGCTGTTGCTGGCTGACTTTCAATCTTGGACTGTGACACTAGGCAAGCGAAGGCAGCAGCTGTCACGCAACTTGGAGCACCAAGCCCGCTTCACGCAGTCACATACACACTCATACACACACACACTCACACACATTGACTAGCCAACGTTATTTCTTTTTTTTTTTTGCTTGTTAGCCAAAACTTCCTTGTTGTGTCTGTGTTGCTCTTTGTACGTCAGACGGCAACATTCTCTTAAGTCTTTCGTTTGTTGCTAAACTGCGAAGCATTGCCGTTAGCGTTGCCAGATTGTTGCAAAATTGAAAAGTATTAAGAAATGTTACGCAGAAGGAGGCGACTGTTCAAAAGTTAAACACAAAATACTAATTCTATTTTATAAATAAACAGTAGCTAAAGCTTTGCATACTTTAATAATATAAATGGCAATTTGAATAAAATTAAATTTAGTTTTTAAATAAATTATTCTTTGCTTTAACAATTAAAATGCAATTTAAGATAAATCCCATATGCATTTTCAAAACATAAACCACAAACCACGAAATCCATTTGTAGCAGTGCAGCAAGCACGTGTTATATAACAATATAAACACGCTCTCTCACTCTTACGCTCTAACGCTCCATCCCACTCCCTCTCACGTTCGCTGGGCTCTCTTTTGTGCGCTCTCTGCAACCGCAAAGAGAGCGCCAGCTAACGGCCGCGTAACCTAGAAAATGGCAACAAAACAAAATGTCGAAAAGTTCATGATGAATAGAAATGGCGCCAAAGCGGAAAACACGTGCTTAATGAATTTGTTTCAATTCCATTTCGTTGCGTTTCGCATGCGTAAACATTGCAAGCTTTTCTGTGACGTCATCTGTGGCCTTATGACGTCAGATGCGTTTAAACTCTACAAAGCAATGGGAAGCGTGAGAAGAAGTGATGGAAACGGACAGCAGCGCCATCTGTTGTTAGAATTATTACTCAAGCGTTTAAAATTCCAAATTAATGAGAATTTACAAAGCATTTCACAGCAATTGTGTATGAAATAATTAGTTAAAAGTAAAAATAATAAAGTTTATTAAATATTTAAAGCACTCGCAATGCAATGGCGTTGAGCTGCCCACATTTCACACACTCTAATGTCATTTATTTATGCACATTGTTCACATGCAAATCGAAACTGCACGACATTAGTTGTTATTTATTTAAGCAAAAGTTGTGCAAATTGAAAAAGCAGCCACAATTTAAAGCACAAATTATGCATGTGCATATGAGAATTGCACACTTTGGCTAAAAATAAATATCAAAATTAGTTTGAAAATAATATAGTTAGTAATAGTTGGAATCAAATAAAGAATCAATAGACGACGCAATTGTTGAGTACTAGCCTGATCATGATATATGGCATGCAACATGGAAATGTCCTAGTAGGAGAGAGAGAGACGGGGGGGAGAGTGTGTGAATTGCATTACAGTTTAAACAGCAAAGTGAAAAGTGTAATTTAATGCCAACGCGTAAGAGCTTTGGAAACACGAACGCAACAAAGGAAATGACAAGTCCAACTTGGCTACCACGCAGCCAGAATTCGAGTGTGAAAAGCCAAACCAGTGCCAAATGGAAAACCAAATCCGGTAGGACACGTCAAGGCTCTATGACCTGTAAATCTTTGATGATACGGTAGCTAGATGGAGCACTAAGAGAAGTGTAAGTAGAAGCTAAAGGGAATTTATATATAAATAAAGAAAAGGTGTTGTTATTAAACAAGGGTATGTTTTAGCACATCAATCAATTATGCAGACTAAGAGCTATAGAAGTAGAGGCAAACGGTTGTAAGTGAAGGCAAGTTGTTAGCTGCTTTACAGCCAATTACAGGGTATACTCAGTCGTGCAATGTGTACGACAATTGGTCATTGATATGCCTGGCATATGACATAGCAAAAATTGCATAGAATAAAAGCCGAAATCCCAGACAAACAATGAATACAAGTAAATGAAATGCCAACCAAAGGCTGTAACTACATGTGCTTGTATGTGTGTGTGTGTGTGTGTGTGTGCTGTGTGTGATTAGTATGCCAGCATGTGTGCGTGTGTGTGTGTGTGTGCGAACCGAATTTGTAGTCAATTTCCTGCAATTTGTCGTTGGGAGCATCCTTTGCAGATCTCTACTGCCAAACTTCCTGTAATGATACGCATCGCACAATCAGGACAACATAATACACTTTAACACTGACGTAACTGTATGCACACACACACACACACCCACACACACAGATATATAAATATAAAAACAAATTAGAATGTGAGAAAATATGTCCCGAAAATGAATTTGATGTCCCAATGCTGTAAGCAATTTGTCGACGCGTTAATGGAAACAATTTGCGAGAGAAGGAGGCGAGTGAATAGGAGGACACAAGCTATGCTTGGCATGCACATGCCTGCTTATGCTTGTGCTTGCTTGACAAGTGCGCGTTGTATTGCTAAATTGAGTGTTTGACATGTGGATGCCCCTGCTCTCCGGTGGGCCCTCTATCAGCTGGTGTCATGCATTTCGACTCTTCCAATTCCAATTAGAGATGCTCACGTTCTCTCTCTGTGTGTGTGTGTGAGTGTGTCTCGCGTTCTGACTGCTTAATCTCATTGACACGCATTAACATGTCTGTTGCCAGCAAATTGAACAGCCTAATGGGCAACTGAGCGACAGAGGCAGAGTCATAGACAGGCAGGGACTGGGACTGAGACTGAGACAGTGACACACCACTCTACTGTTGTGATTAAAATGTCAGCACAAAGAACGCCTTAACATGCCACTTACTTGGCCAAAAGACAACAAGAACCTTACCAGCTTATCAATTTAGATTGCTTGTCCGCAGAGTAGCCTCAAAATGCAAAAGCTCTAAATGAAAATCCAAATGAAAATGAAAATGAAAATGAAACAACAACAACGCAAAAATAACTGTCAACCGCACAAGAGCCGAGAACACATTGCAAATGAAATAGCTGAGCTAACAGATCAGACCCATTAGGGTCAGAGCCTTACAGTACAGACGCAATCCCACAATCCCTTCCAGAGCACCCTCGGGCAATGAAGTACATTTTTTGATAATGCCCTGTAACCAAGAAGTGTTATCAATTGGGTATTATGAAAGTGCATATAGGTTTGTCTACTAGATGCATTTTAATAAATAAATAATACAGATTTTTACTTATATAATGTTTACATTTCAGCGACATTTTAGCATATTTTACAGGGTATATCCTAGTCATGCTCAGCATATATTAATAATCATTTAAAGCAAAACTCCCAAGTATCATTAGTTTCTTTAACATGAATGTGAATAAATACAAATCAATACTCTAACCTTTTTTACAGGGTATCTATGAGTCCGCCTACGCATATATTCAATCATGTTTCAAATATTTTCAATAGTATTGCCTTAATTTCTTTAAAATAAATGTTTATAAATACAAATCAATAAGCTGTCATATTTTACAGGGTATCTCTGAGTCAACCTACGCATATATTCAAGCATTTCTTAAATATTTCGAATTATATTGCATATATTTCTTTGAAATAAGTGTTTATTAATATAAAACGCTGCTCCAACAAATTGTACAGGGTATCTCACACGTATATCTCTCCCATTTGATTTTCTGATTTTCTTTGAAATATTTTTTTTGATTTTTTGTAATGCAAAAAGCAGACAAAACACAGTCACATATACCACACAACACATGGCAACTTGTGGTCAGCTCCAAGTTCTCGCAATCATAAAGAGAGAAAAGCAAAGATGATGATGATGATGATGATGATGATGTTGATCATGATGATGATAATCATCATAGTTCGGTTTGAATGTAGAGAACCACAATCCACTGGGGACTTTCTATAAGTTATAAAAATAAATTGCCAAACGTAGCGCGTGTTGTAACTAAATAAAAAACATATTTTAAAGTTAAAAATAACAGGGTATAACAACAACAATTGATAAATGTGCAAACGCCAGGCTTAAGCTCTTGGACAAACAATATTAGGCACTTGGCTTGACCTAAATCGAAAAGTTTGGACAGGTGCATCAACAAATTTATATCATATTGTTTTTCAAAACTGCGAGGGTGGTTAAAGAAGTTTAGAGAAAAAAATAGCTGATGTACAATTTATATATATTTAAAATAATTTCTTATTAAATATGTAACTAAAGCAACTTAAGCTGGTAAGAAGTAAGGATTAAAAGTATGTTAATATTAAAGCAAGCTTTGTTTAAATTAGGGTGACCATGTAACTGGCAGCAATTGTAGGTAAAGCAGCTGCTTTATTGAGCTCTTTCAAAAGACATTATAAAAATGTGAAGCTTAGACTTGTTTTCATTTTGTTAACCATCATCAATTACAGCTAAAATTAAAATAAATTAAATTAAATATATGGTCACCCTAAGTGTTGTAACAGCTATTTAACATGGAATTATTTAACATTAAGTTAACAGTTTCACTGGAATAGCAACTACATTAATTTAGTTCTACGTTGAACTAAAGCCATTGAAGCATTAAGCATTTATAAGCATGACATTTGCACTTTCAATTTAACACCTTCTTGAGCTCACCTCGCGTGTAGTTGTATAAGTAGTATGTACATGTGTATATATATGTATTCAAGGTTGAGAGCATTGTCTGGGGTACAGTCTGTATATACGCGAAAGTTGCGCCAGTCAAATAAACGCATGCAAATTGAAATAAAGTGCAAAAGACGTCAGCTTGCATTTCAGTTTTCAACTTGTCTGTAATACAATACAAGTACATCAATTCACACTCACATACCCACACACCCACACACACACATACCATCACTCGTTTGCCTCTTCTGAATTTCGGCACGAATAATACGCGCTATGGAGTACATCTACATATACTATAAACATGTATGTACACTTATACGAAATATAAAAACGAACGCGTATAAATGTATTCCAAACAAGAAGAAGAAAAAGACCAACGTATTTGACTTAATATGGCGCTCAAAGAGGTACACTGAGGGGCAACAGAGACCTGCATACATTTACAGTCTAACGCGGTTGCTCTTCCCACTCTGTTGCTGGGTTCCTTTCATTTATTAATACACGTCTCCTATCTGTGAGCGTTGAATGTAATAGTCAATGGCAAATGTGAACAACGAACAGTCGAACAGTCGAACAACGTACAACGTACAGCAAAGAGTAATCAATATTTATACGTTTATATAGAATATATACTTCAACTCAATACCTCAGCATATAGCCAAGTAATTTTCTTGCTTTCGATTTGGTTTCATGCCGCTGCAACAAATTTCGTACTTCGTACTCTGACAGCAACAAGCAGCATATTACAAATTCCTCCTTTGGCCAGCAAAAAAATTTCATTATAAAAATTACAAAATTATTTACAAATCACAAAAGATTTAATATGAAAGATAAAGCTTCTTGTATTCTATATTTATGTGAAAGAAAGCAGACGCAACCGAGAGACTCTTAGCTTTGTGTGAGTTAAACTTATTAAAATGCAATGAGATGCATGAATTTGTATCTCTAAATGCACTTAATCAAATATAGTGAAAGTTAAAAGCTTTCATGTGCTTTTGCAGCTTATAACATTTAAAGCTGAGGGAATGGTATTTACTTGAAGCTTTCATGTGCTTTTTAAGGCTCTTATGTATATTACAACTGATTTATACATCTAATATAATATGAAATTAATGTTATTTGTATTTCTCAAAGCTTTAAGTTGCTTTCAAAGCTTTCACAAACTTTCAAAACTGTTTTTTTTGTAAATAAATGAATAAATAAACAAATAAATATATAAAAATGTTTTCAGCTGCTTTCAAAGCTCTTTTCCATTTTCCAATTGAATTCTTAGCAACTTTTTGCTTAAAACAAATTTCTATGCTCGTTAAGTGCATTGCTTAGTCGCTATCAGATATCTCTGCTTTAGATTGTGACGGTTTTTTTTCATTACACAGCAGCTGTCAATGACGCGAACGTGGCCAGCAACTGCGTTTCATTTTACCGTTTGTGAATAGAAAAAATACTAGAAAAAAAAATAAGAAAATAAAATTCAAATTCGAAAAACTAAATTACATAAATAAATATAAGTCAGGGAATTGCCCGCTCCTGCACCGCGCACATAAATTATATAATATTTCTTGCAGCCTGTAGCTTATGATGTGCTGTTTCTCTCTCTCCCCCCCTCTCTGGCACTCTCTCTCTCTCTCTTTCTTACTTCATTTTTCCAGCTACAATTGCTAGGCAGCCGCTGCAGCACTTTTCATAAGTCAATATTTATTTTCCGTTTTTCTGTTTCTCTCTTTTTTTTTTTTTTTTTGTTTTGTTAGCGTTGCTTTGGGCTTTGTTTGCATTGTGATTGACACATTGGGTTTAGTTGAAAGACGGAATTGTACTGTGCGAGCAATGAGGCGTATACGCAATGTGCGTATTAAAGTCAAATTTAATATGAAATTAATTGTGGATATGTTGAAATAAATTAGGCAAATCTCTGCACAAAAAAAGAAAAGTAAAAAAAAAGAAATGTAAGATGTGAAAAGCAGGCAAAAGCCTGAACAAAGTTGAAGGTTTAATTATGCATAAGGTAAACGTGACAGGAAGCTAAAGCTAAGCATAGCTGAGAGCTGAGAGCACGCGCTACGTGCAGATGCCAGGACCTTGTTAAACTTTAAATAAGCTTGGGCAAAAAGGGGAGTCACAGAGCAGTCCGCTTGAGGGCTAATTGAACGCCATTTGCCTGGACAGTAATTGATGTATGACTCAGCAGAGAAAACCTCGCATACCTTCGGGATGAGCTCAAATGCCTGCAAAGGGGCTGCTCTGTGCTGGGCCAAGTACGTTAAATGTAACCGCCATTTGTCTGACACAGCACAACAAAAGCAAAGCAAACACATATTGTTTTTGGCCGCTACCACAACTCTTTCAACTGTGTCTTCTGACCAGCTATCTGCTATCTGCTGCTGTATTGTGCCTTTTGCGTTATATAGCCCACAATGCATTTGATTGTTGGAAATTTAAAACTGTTGTCCATTAGTAAATTGCATGGGCGGGCTTGGGTTGGGTTGGGTTTGGTAAGAGGTCAACTTGACGGGCAAACTGGACTGGGCCAGCGCCTAATGAAAAACCCACTTCAATGCGTTTCAACCTGTCCTATCGATCCACCAAAAATAAAAGTAAAGAATACTGCGCTGTAAATAAGAAGAGCATGTGAAGAAAAAACAACAACAAACTTGACCAGCAGCAAACACACACACCCACACACTGTGCACAGTTGGCTCACAATCAGGCACTCTGTTGGCAGTGCAGCTCTATCAATATTGGTCCAAGCTAGTTCTATTCTTAACCCATCCTTGTATCAAGTATTTGCCATTCCCAAGTGTTTGCGTTGCTTTCACGCCTTTCCCATTGCTTTGCTCTTGTATTCTCACTCATTATTGAGCAATCAAGTTGCAGTTCAAAGAGAAAGTAAATTGAGAGAAAGAGCGAGAGAGAAAAAGAGCAAGAGAGAGAGAGAGAGAAATCTGTCAGGTCCAGTAACATTTTAGTCCTATGCTTAATTTCATTTTAATTACTTGCCACAGCAATTAACAAGCCTCGGCAAAAGGTCACAGCTAATTATGCCAAAGGCCGACGTAATAAAGTGTTCCAAATGTGTCAATTGCCCATGCAAATGGGCTAAAAAAGAACTTAACCAGTCTTAAAACTAAATAAAATGTGGCAATATATTCAAAAGTTGTAAGCAAAGTTTAAGTCTTGGTTTAAACAAAAGAAATGCAATATGCTTAATATTCCACAGCAGCGAAGATTTCAAATTATCGATAGTACACCGCTTTGCGACTATCGATAACTTTTTTAATACTCAACTAAAGCAATAAATGATAAATAAATAATAATAAAAATAACAAATAATATTTATAAATAAATGATAATAAATCTAATGTTATCATCATAAATGTAACGCTTACTATCGATGACCGATAGTTATCGATTAACGTTATTTTTATAGCTATCACTTTGTCGATAACAGCATAGACCGCGTTACAAGTATAGATTTTCATTAGTTTACATTATAACTATGCAGTTCTAATTAGTTAGTATTTGTTATCGATTGAAGTTTCGCTTGTAGATATGTCACTTCGTGTACTTACGCGTAATATTCATTAATTAATTGTTTAGTTGAGTTATTAATCAGCTAATCACTCGCACTTGACGTGTGGGTTCAACACGTGCTGTGCTCTATGAATATATGAATCTCTAATGTGGCATTAACTAAACTCAATGGGAAACGGAAACGGAAACGGAAGTTACAAGTTATCGCATATGCATACGCGTTATTTCTTTATGTCTACTTACATCTATTTATACAGACGTTCCAACGTCAGACGTCTATTTATACCATATGTCAGCTGGCAACAAGGTTTCGTAAGTGTTTCCGTTGACCTATCGCACATTTGTCGTTCTCTTGTTTTTGCCAGCAGAAACAACATTTGAGGGGGCGTCTTCTTGCCCCATCAATGAAATAATACTTATAAATAAATAATTATGTATGTCCTTGAAACTATTGAACATGTTGAAGGAAATTCAGTTACCGCAGCAATTTTTATAAAGAATTTGTTGCCTTTTGAGTGAGCGGGTGTGTGTCTGGTGTGTGTGTGTGTGTGTGTGTGTATGTATGTGTGCTTGGGTCCAGCCAAAAGAAGGAAAAAAGTTCAAAAATCAATCAACGTGCGAAAAAGGCAATTTGTGGCTGCCACTGAGAAAAGCGAGCAACAACAACAACGAATGCTTGAAAATTCTATTATGAACAAAGTTCCGGAGCTCTCACAGCGTCAACTAAAGTTGGTAAAGGGGACGCAGGTGAGTGCAGGTGTGTGTGTATGTGTGTGTGTGTGTTGTGTGAGGTGAGCCACACCTTAGCAAGTTGACAACTTTTTTCCGTAGCGTGAAGCTAAAGAATAAAGCATAAAATCAAAACATTATATTAAAGTTGCTTATTTTTTATGTTTTTCTTTCTTTTTTTTTTACCTTTTGTTTTTTCTTTTTCCTGTTCTTTTTGTTGCACAGTTACTACTACATTGAATTCCCAAACGTGACGTTGCCCAATGACGCATTTAATAGCTTTGCTTTTGTCAGTTCATTGTGTGCACAAGAAGTACAACAAGTACAATACGTAAGGCGTATTATTTTCCACATTCCTCACAAATGTTCAATGTGCGCGCAAATTAGCTGAACAACAACAACAACATTTTAGCCCACAATTGTCATTTTCTCCTGACACACAGAACGTTAAACAGTTAAAATAAAATTTAATTATTGGCCACGCTTGAGCGGTATTTTGGTCCTTTTTATTCTTGGTGAATTTATCAATTACACGGAAGATTTGGAAGGAAACACCCACACGATGAAGTCCACGTTGCAGTTCAGTGACGATTTTGCTATGAGTGTTTGTATACCCATTACTCGTGGAATAGAAGGGCATATTATATGTACATATCTGGTTGCAGTGTATGTGACAGTTCAAATAAGTTGTAGCAGACCACTTAAAGTAGATAACTACTTAAACATTCAAGTCAATCTGTTATATCAGTCTGTTATCTTCTTGCTCTAACATTCCATTTACATTAACATTTCCATTAACAGCTTGATATCGATAAGTCTTCGATATCAATTAACATAACATACAATTATTATATTCTAAACTAATAACTAATATCGCATATGCTTAACACTACATTCTCATACTATTACTACAATATATTTGAATATTTTGCTAGGTATCTTATAGTCGGGCGCTGAACGTAAGCGTTCTTACTTGTTTGTTGCTCAGGAGTCTGGGACATGCCACATGGCAGCCCAGCGATGCGGATATCCTTTTGAATTCCAAATCAAACCAAATCAAACCGAATCAGGAGAAGCCAACTGGAACTGAAGGATACTGCGGCTGCCACATTCACTCCACTAACCGACTTACCAACCGACTAACTGATGCTAAGAAGCGCTGACTGGGATCGTTCAGTTTCGGGCTGCGAGCTGCGTTGCCAACGAATTGATAGACATATTGTGGAGACTGTATTGTGTGCCGTAAACGCGTAGGAGTCAAAATGATGATAGCAACGATTTATGCAAATTTTATGTTGGCTGTTAACTTTGCGCTTTGCAAATAGAATTTTCATTGCACCAGAATAAAGACTTTATGATGCAAAATGCGCAACTGGCGATTGTATATCGATGTTTGTTGCAATCCGGGCGGATCTAACGATAACAACAATATGATCTAAATTTATTCAAAAGTCAGTTAAAAGCTTGTAACAATTGAAAACAACTTTAACAGATTTCATAGTAGTAGTAGAAATAGTAGTGGAAATAGTAGTAGAAATAGTAGTAGAAATAGTAGTAGAAATAGTAGTAGAAATAGTAGTAGAAGTAGTAGAAATAGTAGTAGAAATAGTAGTGGAAATAGTAGTAGAAATAGTAGTAGAAATGGTAGTAGAAATAGTAGTAAAAAAACAGTAGAAATAGTAATAGAAAGAGTCGTAGAAGGAGTAGTAAAAATAGTAGTAGAAATAGTAGTAGAAATAGTAGTGGAAATAGTTGTAGAAATAGTAATAGAAATAGTTGTCGAAATAGTAGTAGAAATAGTAGTAGAAAGGTTGTACAAATAATAGAGAAATAGTAGTAGAAATAGTAGCAGAAAAGTAGTAGAGATAGTAGTAGGTTTAGTACTAAAAGTAGTAATAGAAAAGTAGAAGAAATAGAAGTAGGAATAGTAGTGAAAATAGTAGTAGAAATAGTAGAAATAGTAGTAGAAGTAGTAGTAGAAAATAGAAATAGTAGTAGAAATAGTAGTAGAAATTGTAGTAGAAATAGTAGTAGAAGAAATAAGTTACCAGTTGTGGTACTAAAGTATCAAGTGTGGCAACCGTGGTTACTGCTACAATGGAACAACAAGTGAGGGGCATGGCAAAGCACAGTATGGCTATACAGTGCACACTCTATAAATAGAACTAATATATGCTTTATACATTATGCCGTACAAACGCACACCCACATGTTGTTGATAACCCTTTCGAAGAAACAGTGAAAGGAAGAAACAGATAGAGAGGCACAAGTTCACTTGCACTTCAATCTAATCCGTCAAAGGCCACAAAGTATGCATATACTTCAAACTTACATATATGTACATATTTCTTGTTACTTCAATATCATACGATAATTATAGACTGCCATGGTTTTCGCAAGGATTCTCCCTAAGGGAATGCGAATACTACATATATGCCGCATCAAAGCAGCTACTGTGAGCCAACCAACTGCAACTGAGTTCACATATTGCATTCATTATAAACCAAGCAACATGTGCAACAAGAAGGAGTCGCAAGAGAGTGAGACAGAGAGAGAGAGAGAGAGAGGAGCAGCAAACTTAACAGACAGCAAGTGCGGCGAGTGCCAGGGGTACGTTATAGTCTACCAGGGATTCATGCAAATGATTGACGCCACCCGAAAGTGCTCGAAACTTTTATGATTACATGTGTACTCAGTGGATTTGTGTAAAATTAACTGCAAATGTCTGTGATATTCACATTCATGTGGTG
Source organism: Drosophila funebris (assembly GCA_018901825.1). Lineage (NCBI taxonomy): Eukaryota > Metazoa > Arthropoda > Insecta > Diptera > Drosophilidae > Drosophila > Drosophila funebris. The sequence continues at coordinate 1,124,523 of JAEIFK010000271.1, forward strand.
AACTTGCATTCCACAATATTACTATAAAGTTGCTGTCAGAAGTTTCCCACTGCAGACTCTAAATTAGATACGTCACTTAGTGTGAGCCAAGTTTGCCCTATACAAATATTATAAGCTGCTTCAAGCTACCAAACTTAAAGCCGTATAACGCAAGAGGCTAAGGCCAGACTAGAGATTAGCGCGATATTTTTAGCACGTTAGAGGTAAACTTAATCATTAGCTTTCGTTTAGTATACAGATTAAAGCATATAGCATGTAATTGATCATTTTCAGCCTTCCATAATATTTGTTTAACAAATGGCAAAAGCTTGGGCGTATAAAGAATATATATAGACTAGAGATGTGCGCGTGTCACGATACTTTAAACCATTCAGATATGACTTTCCAATTAGAATTCAAATTGGAGATAGAAGCAAATTCCTGTAATATCTTTCAGTTACACATATTTCTTCATCAAGTAGACTAAAGTTAGTATAGATCAGACTATATATAGTCTCAAATTACAACTGTCTTAACTCAAAGTAAACAGTGTATCTATCTTGTTAACTTGTTTTCATATTGAACACGTTCGCACACGTTGTCATCCCTAGTCCACAGTTTGTCCAAAATTGTGCGACAAAGCAAAGGGGAAGCAGCTCACTTCTGTTGAGTGCAAGACTTTATTTTTTGTGTGTTGTACTTGTTTGTTTTTTTTTTTTTTTTTTTTTTTTGTTTTTGCCACCCTTTTGTTTTGCTGCCACGCGCTTGTTTACACAAAATTGTGTTAAACGTGCGAAAAACAAGTAATTTGCCATTACTCAGCCACAGCGAAAGCTGCCTCAGCTTTCACTTTGGCTTTCACTTTGGAGGTCCTTTACCATCTTTACCTTAACTGCGATTTGTGTGCCATGTCTGGGGCCCCTACTTAGATATAATGAGGAAACTTTTCGCTGGATTAAGCAGCGTCTGCTTTTGGGAAACCCTTTTACGTTTTTCCCCCTCTCTCTCTCTCTCTCTCTCTCTCTCTCTGAATGTTGTTGTGGTTGTTTTTCTAAGTAAAACACACTCACTTGCTTTCCTTTCTTTTCTGGTTTTCTTTTCGTGTTGTTGTTGCTGCTGCTGCGGCTGCTGCTGTTGTTACCTAATTGAGCAGTTTTACTCATCTTACGCTGTGCAATTTCCTTTTTTTGGGTTTTAAGAATATTTTCCGAATCATTTGAAGTACGCACTTGGCCATGAAAAATGCTGTTAATGAAGCCAAAGTGTGTGTATGTGTGTGTGTGTGTGTGTGAACGTATAATTTTGTCGAGGCATCAATTTTCAAGCGGTCTGAACTGTGACCTTTATACAGCGAAAGGGCTTAAGTCACATCAATTAAATCGGCATACTAAAATCCAATCCATTGTAAGATTTAATAAATGAATTTCATAGCATTTTGACTGCCGCTAACAAATTAACAGATTCCATCACGTCATATCGTTAAAATCCCAACCATTAACCCAACCAAATCCCTCTCTCTCTCTCTCTCTCTCTCTCTCTCTCTCTCTCCCCCCTTTCTCTTTGAACCATTTGGACAGGCAATTAAATGCTGCCCAGAATCTGCATAGTTAATATTCCGCTTCAAACCAATAAAATTGGGCACTTTCGGTTAACATAAATCCTGACGCTGTCGTCAGCATTGACGTTACAATGAAATGCCACATTTCGAATATACATACAGACATACATATATATGTACATTATATACATATTTAATATTTCACATGACGAAAACAAAACGTGTGAGCCAAAAAACCCAAAAGGCTACCACAAAAGGTGCCACAAAGCCTTTAAGTCTACAACAACAAAAATAAAAAGCCTTAAGCCTTGCGTAAGTAAGCGGGAATTCAGACGAAACAATCATACGCTTCCTAGATGGCAAGCTAATTAAATTCATTTCATTAATTAGCTAATAAGCATTATTTTTATATGCTTAACAATAATTATGTATAGCTAATTATAAAACATCCTTTGAAATTTGCCGCAAAAGGAAGTAGAACAGTTGTGAATAAGGAAGTAAACATAAGCTATAATTTAAATAAATATTAAATTTTGTGTGGTTCTATATTTAATATTATTATCTTTCTATAGCTGATAGCTGAGTTTGATTAGTTAATGCGTATAATAAATAGAAGTTGATTTTTATTATCTTTTGCGCTCTCTTCACTCACAAGTTTACGAACTTTTTACTCTGTTTCTGCGCATTTTATCTGAATTTAAAATATGCTTACCTACGGCTATTAAAGATAACTTTTTAATAACGAAAAACAATTAAGAAGATCAAGAATATTAAGTCGTTTAACGACTCTTTTAAGAGTTCTACTTAAGAGCAGCTTATAAACCTAATATAATATCATAACTATAGCACACATTTCATTCATTAAATCCCTCAACTAAATGTGCAAAATAAAATTCAAAACTCTATACAAATAATTCAACTTGTTAACGCATAATTTGTTCTTATTTTGGCTACCAAACGAGATGAGATAATAAAAGGAATCGAAATGTTGCTGGCAAGGTATTAACAAAAGACGTGAAGGCATTTGGGCTCCTACAATGATGTATGCTGGGAATGAGGGTGGCATGATGCGGCAAGAGGCAATGGCTGCCTGGATGGTTAGTTGCTCTACGTGGCAAGGGCTTGTCAGTGGCAAGTGCTTGGGTTGCTCTACGTGGCATTAGAATGGCAACTGCCACGGCCACTTACGCACGTCTCACAACGCAGTCGCCGTCGCCATCGCCATCGCCATCGCCGTCGCCGTCGCAGTCAGCTGAGCAATTCGGAGGCTTATAAAAAATTAAAATATTTACGCCACATTAAATGCAAAGGGCAACAAAATATGATTTTGTGCGCAAGGAGACGACAACGACGACACGGCATTTTATAGCAAACACATGAAGCGTTACCTTATGGCACCGAAGGGAGAACAACGTGCACTACATGGCGTATGCGCAACTAATTTGTAATATTTAAACAGCTTAAACAATTTACACGCTTCGCATGCTTATTTAATATACAATATCCTCCACCCCAATCCACTGTATGTTAAGGCAGAACTTAACTCAGCAATTGCGCTGACGTAAATGGTCAACAGAAAGTGTTCAGTGAGTTGCAGAGTTGGGCCACAGCTTGGCTATCACAAGATTCTACAGGCTGCAGGAAGTAAACTGATTGCGATAAGTGTCGCCAAATAATTTTATTCAGCACGGAACTCTTTAGAAATTGACTAGCTTGTTTCGCTGCAGATTCGTAGATAAATTGAAGATTATCATGCTGAAATATCTGGATTAACTAGTGTGAATGCTTGGCCACAACACATTGTGGCTATAACAGAATGAGCAATAAATTAAAGCCCAATATGTTGCCTTTACTACTTCAATGTGCTAGTTAACTGCATAGTTATACAGACTTCAAAACAGCGCTATTAAATGCTGTTTAAATGCTACGACAAGCAGCAAACAAAAAAAAAAAAAACACAACAACTTCATTTGGCCCTAATTAATGTTCACTTAATTGCGCTTGGCCATTAATCGACCAAGTGACGCAATTCGTTAACTTAAGCCGTATTATGTGTGTGGAAAACTCTACAGGAAAATTAGCTACTAGTTGTTAATTTTAAAAATAGCACAAGTCGACAGTAGGCGACTATGTGATACACTTGCTTTGCTAATAATGTGGGAAAGTTAGAGAAAATTGGAAAATGTTTATATTTAAGATTTAAATATTTTATAGGCTAGCAGCTGCAGACATACTTGTTCACAAAGCTATAATACTCTGTTCAATGCGTTATAACGAGAGTAAAAGCAATTATTGGCTTACACAGTGAAGTAATAGTTGCTTTACGCGTAAAATAGTTTAGGAATATATTAAAACAAAACTTGATAAAAGCTGACAACACAGCAGCAAGTAATTAACTTAAAAGGCATTATGTAAAATGAAAACATTATTCATGGAACTTTGCACAGCGCTAGAGAGTAAATATTTGTAGCAAGTAAGAAAGGGATAGAGAGATTTAAGATAGAGAGGGAGAGAAATGCATAGTTTGCAGAAATTGCAGGCTTCAAGACGGAACTAAGTTCAATTTATAAATTATATATATAGAATGTTTATGCACTTAAGACTGTTTAATTTATATTTATATATTTGTTTTATTAATTCTTTATAATAATTTGATTAATGTTAACATTTTGCTAAATATTTATATCTTAATTAATTGATCAACTCTTTTTTATTAGTGTACACATTATAATTGCAATTAAGCTCAAATATGAAGGGATTTTTTACTTTTCGGACTATTGATGCGCGCATTTAGACGATACTTTCCAACTGCATGTTGCATGGTAAATGAATTGAGCATAAATCGATTGTTTATATAATAAATGCCAGGCCTAATTGGACACTTAAAGTATGTCTGATTAACCACAATGTTATTGTAGATGAGCGAGAAGACTTTGTTGATCTGCGGATTGTTGAGGAAGCGACAAGCGTTTTTATACTCCAACTTGAAGAGTGTACGCTCTATGGTTTTCGAATAGACTTCGACTCTTAGCTGAAAGTTATTCACCAGTCGCGTGGCATTGAATTGACTGAGCTTGGGATTACCAGGCACCAACGTGCAATTCCTCACATAATCCTCATCACAAGTTATCTGCGCTGGTTCGATGTTCACTTTCAAATTGTTGGGAAATAACTGACAAAAGCGATAAATCTATTATACAGTTTTAATTGTATTTATATTAATGATTCAGTTACCTCCTTGGCAGCAGCTGGTGGCCAAAACAATTGCCAAAATATGACGATATAATAGATAAACGCTGTATTCATCCCGTTGACTGTTGGACAAATGAAGCGATTTGCGCCATGAGTTTTCCCGTTTGGGTTAACGATCCATTGATCATGTGCAACAGTTTAATTTGTCATTAAATATGATTTCATTTGGTTGAACATATATTTTAATTATAAAGTCATTAGTATTAATTGCTGTGTTTAATTTTATATACCCTGTAAAATGCATTCCTTTAAAGTAACTACACTTTTACTGCACTCAGAGACTCGCTATATTAATTTGTATATTAAATAACCTTAACTATCAATTACTTTCTCTTACATTGAGTGCTCTAACGACACCTTTACAAGTCACAATTACAGGGTATTTTCTAATTAAACACTACCCAGCATTGTGAAATCAAAAAGAGATGAAGAAACTAATGCCACATTGTTGATCCAACGAACAATAAACTTTCATTGTCTGTGGAAATTTTTAGAAATTCTATTCGAAATTGAATTGAAACGCAAACGTAAATGAATTTTCCCCATTTTCCCCATTTTCCGCATATTCCGCATTGCACTTATAATCGTCATTTTCCTCTCTTTTTATTTTTTTTTGTGACATCGATTGCACTCTTGCATAAAATCCAAATAAAATCTGTGAATATCGATTTGGCACTAGAGTTTTTGATTTGAATGTCCGCAGTTTGAGTGCAAACATAAGTGAATACATGAATGCTCGAATTGAGTGTTTGTTTGCTCGTTCCAAATACTCGGCAAATAATCAAGCTTCTACTTTTATGAAGGGCTAATGACACGAGCTACACTTGGATATTAAAGCATTAGAAAATAAGGCTTAGACTTAATAGCGTTTTAAGCTTGATTTAAACTGAAATGGAGTAGCTTTTTTAGAATAGCAGAGATTAGACAAGTTTTCAACAACTTTAAAACATAAAAATCTTAATATTTACCGCTGATTGTTTAAACTAAAAGCTTCAACTACTACAACTTTTCTTTGGCCTTTTCATAGGCTCAGTTTCGTTCGTTTAATTAACTCAAACTGTTGCCAATGAAATTTGATATTGATTAATGTGATCACATAATTACAGTGTGCTGTGCTATTTAAGTACACAATGAATGCATTAACACGATTCGTACGGACATTGTGTGACGTTAATCACTACCAAGGGTAACAACACAGCTTTAAGCCATATCAGACGAACGCTTTCTGCCATTTGCAGTCAATGAATAATTGATGAAATGCGCGATTATTGAGCCAAATCAATCGACAGCAAGCGTACCGAAAGCATGTCAAGGGAAAATCGATTAATCGATTTGCCAGTAAATCGTGTAATACGAATAATGTATGAAATATGAGTATAGGCCGTGCTGGCTACGTTGCCAATTAAAATTATATTTAGACGGCATTTAATTGCAATTAAAAAGAGTCTAAAAAGGGAGCAAAAAATGTCAACGATTGCAGCAGCTGTCAAGTGACAACTAGGCGTATGCGCGATTTTCCTAATTGTGGGAAACTGAGAGAATGTTAAGTGGAAATGGATGTGGTAATGGAAGTGGGAAGTGGAAGTGGTTAAGTTAAGCTGAGACTGCGCTAAGTGCGCACAGCTGTGACTCAATTAGTAAACTTACCTTTCGCCATCATCGTTGAATGAGAAATCGCCGAGCAACAGATCACGGAAACGATAACGAGGCTGTAAGATGCGTGACATGTTGTTGTTGTTGTTGTTATTAATGTTGTTGCTGTTGCTGTGGTTGTTGTTAATGTTGTTGCTGTTGCTGTGGTTGTTGTTAATGTTGTTGCTGTTGTTGCTGTTGCTGCTGTTGCTGATGTTTGTGGCCGCTATTATGCTTGGCACTCTCAACTCAGTGACTGTTATGGGCTCCTCGTGCTTCTCACTTTCTGTCACTGTCACTGTCACTGCCGCTGCTTGATAATCACTAAAGTCCGTCACATTAATTAAACACTCATTGCCAGTTGTTGCTGCCGCTGTCGTTGCTGCCTCATTGCGCCAACCGCCTGCAGCTTCTGTCCTCGTTCGACGTCCTCCTGTCACGCCCAGCAGCTCATCCTCACGCGTCGCACTTGTCCCCGTCAACAGGTAACCGCCACTGGCCCGATTTGGCCGTGGCGAACGTAGGCGTGTCCACAGATTGGCGTTTATCTTGCACCAGGCTTACACCTTGGCGCCTGCGTCTTCCGTCCTGCCTACGTATTTTGCCACCTGCCTCCCCCTCCACCAATCACTTTACTGGCAGCGCCGTCTTAACTGTCTCAATAACCAATTGATTTCAATTGCAGCTCATTGTTCCTTACATAAGTATGCACTCTATTCAATTTGCTGCAGGCTTCTAGAAAAAAGAAGAAGAAACGAGGAGAATGCAATTGATTAAGCTAGATGTAAGAGTTGCTTAAGTAATCGTGTAATATAATAGTTTAATTAAACTATCAATGCCAATCAATATTCAGCCAGTAATGCAATTTAAATGATAAGAATTTTGTATTTTAATTTATAAAATTATTAATATTAAGAAACAGAATAAGTAAACATTAATAAAATAAATATAAACTTTTGTAAAAAATTTAATTTTATAAATAAATAAAATCTATTTAACAGTAAAATGAATAAATTAATATTCCGGCAGAGTCTAAAGTTATTAAAAATTTGTAAAAATGTCAAAATTTGAATGCAAAATAAATTCAGAAAGCAAACAATAAATAAAGAAAATCGATCTAGTTTTTCCAAAGTTTTGAGAGTCTGAAGTTTTTGAGAATATGTAAAGTTGTAGAATTTAAATGCAAAATAAATGCAAAAGCTCAACAATGAATAAATTGTTATCTTGCAACAAAATCGTTCAAGTTGCTTAAAAGTTATGGCAGTTCAAAGTTATCCCATCAGTCACGGAACAATCAACACTCTATATAGCTTATATAATATCTGGGCATAACTCTTATCAAAGATAAAACAGCAGAGAGTCGAGGCATACTTAATTGATACATGTAAAATTAAGCTTTATCTTATTAAATATTAAAGGAAATTATCCATATCAAATGGCAGCTGTGCATAGAATTATGTTTTTATGCCGCTCGTTTAATTTTATTTCGCAATAAAGTTGAATAAATTGTTGGCAGAACACGCAAACGATCAGGAATCACGCACATCTCTATCAGAAATAAGCCGCATTGACTGTTAGTTTGCTTTTGAGTGCAATGAAATTCATTTGTTTTCACATAAATCTTGGCAAAAGGCGGCAACAAGAACAACAACAACAACAACAACAACAACAGCAACAAGAGCAAACAGAAACCGGCAAACAAATCTACGTCAAATCAGTCTGAGTTCGTTTCTTTTTCAACTTCTATAGAAACCACGTGTAGAGCAAACAAAACAGACACTCATATGAATGGGGCAGGCAGATAGACCGACAGACAGACAGACACTCGCTTAGCGCCCCTAGCGGCAGGCAGGCGTAATCAAATCATCTCGCAAGGCTTTAGCCGAGAGGCCAAGCAAACAAATTGCGCTGCCACTCTCAAAACTTGTTATTATTCCATGTCCTGGCATGCTGCATGCTTCCTTCTCCGCCTTCTCCTCTGCCACCACCACATCACAACCACTTGTTGTTTGTGAAAAATTTACGCAATTATTGTCTGTGTGATGTTCTCTGTCCTGTACAGGTGCAAGTCCTGATCCTCATATAAATTATCCGTGCGCTTGTGCCGCACATTAATTAGTTTGTCGCCCCCCCCCTTCAAAAAAACTTCAGCTACCAACATCTTGTTTTCAGTTATCGCCAAACGGGCCATCAAATAATTTTGCGTAAAGTGTTTTTAATTAGTTGCAACATTTATTTTGAAAATTTCAACACGCCCTCATTTCTCATTTGTCTCCAAACAAATTGCGTCTAGTTCGTAATTAGAGGCAGTGAAGCCAACCAAGCGGCTGGACCAAGTTTCCAAATTAGTTTTTCAATTATATTTATTGTTTGACGCGTGGCGCAATTTTCCAGCAAATCTTTTGGCATCGAGTTCAAGTTGTGTGCGCGCACAAGCGTGAACTAAATGAAAAACAGCATGTAAAACCTTCAAAATCTTTCAATTTATCAAATTTTCAAATCTTTGTGCCCCCTTTTAAGGCAGCTGCATACATCATTTTATAATATCAGACATATGAATTAATTAATCTGGGTCTCAACTGATTTTGAGCTTAAATAATTGATTTTAGTTGCATATAGTAAAAGGGACATTTAGCTATTTCTATATTTAGACCCTGTACAGGGCTAAATTAGTTGTGTGTAACAGGCAAATCGAAGCCACAGCCGAGTGAATTAAGCCATATCTCAGCACCTAGAAGAGCTGGAGACACCAAATTCGGCATGAAGGCTCCTGAATACCGTCTTCTGATCGAGTTTATGTTAGATTTTCCATACCATTCCCCCCTTCACCGCAAATTCCACCTATAAATAAAGTTTATAACGCCCATATTTCTCAACGTTGTCACTTCTAACTTGCCAGGTGTCTGAGTAATACTATATAGAAGCAATTCATCAAGATCGGTCCACAAATAAGAAAGAAATCAGAAAAAGAAAAGGGAAAAAAACTTCCGTTACTCGTTTTTTTGCCCCGCCCCTTTTCAAAAATTCCGAGTTTTTTGGTGCGTTTTGTTCGGTTGGAAGGGGGTGATTCGAACGGTACAAAAAAAGTGTTCTAGGGGGGCGGCTGGTTTTCGAAAAAAACGCGAAATAAAAAAAAAAAATTACGAATTTGAAAAGCGCGCGCAGTTGAAATTCATTGCCTACTTTCCAGCGGGTAATTAAATTGTCTTGCAGTCAATGCAGACAAAAGTTGTACAAATTTGTTGCCTACTTTCGGGCTAGCAAATTAAACTGTTACTGAGTCAAGTTATCCAGGCAAACTCATTGCCAAAGTGTTGCCTACTTTTATGCGTCAATTAATTTTCACTTTCACTTAAATTTCGCCGTTTTTTTCGAAAACCAGCCGCCCCCTAGAACACTTTTTTTGTACCGTTCGAATCACCCCTTCCAACCGAACAAAACGCACCAAAAAACTCGGAATTTTTGAAAAGGGGCGGGGCAAAAAAACGAGTAACGGAAGTTTTTTTCAGTTTTATTTTTCTGATTTCTTTCTTATTTGTGGACCGATCTTAATGAAACTTTCAGCATCGCTTCCACGTGGTGCTCTCCATGCACGTGCCAAGTTTGAAGCGTCTGCGTGGGCGTGGGCGGTACAAGTTTTGTCTTCAGGCGCGATTTGCGGGGCAGGGGAGTGAGGTATCGCAAATCTAACATGCACTCTACCTGGGGGGGTTATTCAGGGAGCCTCATAAAGTGCTGAATCGCAGAAAACGTCCCAAAATTTGTTGGAAAACTTGAAAAACAACGCACAAGTTCGAAATACTCACTAATATTAATATGAATACGATTTAAGTGGGCGGTCCAAAAGAAGAAGGATCTGGGGGAGTCTGGCACTGATTACCATGATCCCCAAGCCTGGGAAGCAACCAACGGAGGTCAACTCATACAGACCAATCAGTCTCCTTCCGGCGTATCGCCCGATAAGCCTCTTGCCAGCGTTAGGCAAAATATTGGAGAGGTGTATCCTAAGAAGAATGTTGGAGACCAGTGCAGTCAAAAAGGCAATGCCAAAATTCCAATTTGGATTCAGGCTTAGTCACGGTACGCCAGAACAACTCCACCGGGTCGTAAACTTTGCTCTGGATGGATTCCACGGAAAGGAGTATGTCGTTGGAGCTTATCTGGATATACAACAGGCTTTCGACGGAGTGTGGCATGCAGGGCTTCTGCATAAACTGAAAGGAATTCTTAAACCTCAGCTCTACCTAATCATCAAGAGTTTCCTTCACGAGCGCTCCTTTAAAGTTGTTCAGGACGGGATATCCTCTCAACCAAAGAGAGTCAGAGTAGCAGGTGTACCTCAGGGCAGCGTATTGGGTCCAACACTGTACAGCCTGTATACGAATGACATGCCAGCATCCGTCAACATGCCGATGACCGACCCCAACAATCTGCTTATAGCCACCTTTGCGGATGACACTGCGGTTCTGTCCAGGGACAAATGTGTCTATACAGCCACAGATCAACTCCAGATCTACTTAAAAAAATTCGAGAACTGGGCCTACCGATGGAACATTGCCATAAACCCCGATAAGTGTGTATCAGTCACATACACACTTAGAAAAGGCACCTCACCTGGGGTCTTCATACATGGAGAACTCTTAGCCCACAAGGAGGCCCATAAATACCTTGGCGTCACTCTGGACAAGAGGCTAACATTCCAGCGCCACATAACCGATGTAGCTGGGCGCCTCAAGGCAAAGGCGAGGAGCATGGCTTGGCTTCTCAATGCGAGGAATAAGCTATCGCTTTCCAACAAGGCAAACATATACAAGGCCATCCTCGCACCCATCTGGAGATACGGTATCCAGGTATATGGTATAGCATCTAAAACCAACCTCAGCAAGATACGAGTAGTGCAAGCCCAAGTGTTGCGAAGAATGTCTGGCGCGGCATGGTACGTTCGTACTAGAGATATTGAAAACGAGCTCATCGTACCGAAAATCGGCGACGTTATTAATCACCAAGCTGCTGCGTACCTGAACAGGCTTGCAAATCACCCAAACCAGCTGGCGCAAAGGCTCCTGAGAAGCAGACGAATCCATGGAGTCAGGGCGAGAAGGAGACTCCAGAAAGTTCACCCATCTGATCTGCACAACAGATCATTATAATAATCCTCAATTAACATGTATATTATCTCACCCAATTATCTAGGTTTAAGTATGTACATACAGATGTACATATTTTGTTGAAATTAAAATTCACTGTAGTATAAGTTATTATTAATAGTAACAGTAGGCTATAATGTATCAAATAAATATGATTTAAAAAAAAAAAAAAAAAAAAAAAAAAAAAACTAATTTTTAGGATATGTCATTTGCGGCCTAAAATTCTGCCAACCCTTAAACGATGTATCCTGTGTTCGTTTCTTCCCAACGGGTTCCAAGTAAATGCATAAATCTCCTTTGCAAATGCCATTTGAAACAAATTAAAAAGCATTTTACTAACTGACTTAAACAAAACCAATTGATATATGTATATGTACATAAAGAACTAAATGTAATGCGTTATGTGTATGCCACAAATTGCCTCGATTGAATGCAAACATAATTTGGTAACAAATTTTAATTAAATTTTGGTTGCGGCACATTTGTTGGCTTGCCACCGAAGCGTGCCCCAATGTACGGTAAGCGCATTTAATATTCTAATCATTATTTACGAGTAAAAAGCAACCAAAAAAAAAAACACAGAAGAAGAAGAAGGGAATCCTTAATTATGTGTTGTTCCCGGCGAATATTTTGATTTATAGACGGACTGCGCAAGGACAACAGACTTGATGCGAGGACACTCATAACGAGCGATGGGCAAGAATAACAAATGATTGTATTTCATGCGGTGCCTAACATTATACACACAAACTATATTCCTATTAAAATTTGTTAGTTAAAGAAAAGTTTCGCGTGTTGCCATTACGCGTAGGAAGAAAGGGGGAGGGGGAAAGCAGCTCATATTTCGTACATATTCATCAACAATAATTGCCTAGCTGAGTTCTTTTTTTTTTTTTTTTTGTTTTTCGTGCTTTTTGCTTTTGTTTATAAGCCTTTCGCTATCGCGTGTCCCTTTGGCCCGAGTGTTCATCATCATCAACAACAAGAAGAACAACAACAACAATAACTTGAAGGATTTCATTGTGTGCATAAACGAGACACCAACTTCTTCCTATCCATTGTTAATGTCCCAGGTGTGATACACTCACTCACGCACGCATCAAGTCCATTGGTTTGTCTGTGCAGCTTAAGCTTTACACCTTTTTTCTGTGGTGTAATCAATGCGATTAATGTGCAAAGCGTATTTGAATTTCGTCTTCGATTTTCTCACTCTCTCTGCACTCAGGTTTTTATTTTATTTTATTTTATTTTATTTTGTTTTGTTTTTCTTTGCTTTATTTATTATTCTTTGTCGCACAATGTCCCCCATAAGAAGAAGTCGTCTGTTGCGGCGCCTTTGAGCCATACCCTCTTGTTTGGTTATATTATCCAAAAAGGACTCTAAGCCCACATTCTCTTAAGCACACACAGTGCCTGTCTGCCTCTGCCGCAACGGCCGCGCGGTGTTGCCACGCACATTGGGCTTCCTCTTCTGTCACTTCCTCAGCTTCATCATCTGCACCTCTGTGTCACTGTAGTTGTTGTGGTTGTTGTTGTTTTTGTTATTTTGGCGACTTGTCAAGCGCTTGGAATATTTTATAAGAATTACTTGACCCGCTTTTTACAACAACCGCAGTTCCTTCTACATCACCATCATCATCATCATCATTAACATCATCATCATCATTGTCGTCTCTTCAAGCTTTGCCCACGCTTTCGTTTTGTCTTTACCATTGTTACCTTTTAATGCTGTCCCTTTGTCTACCTGTCTCCCTCTCTCCCTCTCTCTCTCTCTCTCTCTCTCTCTCTCTTTTCGCTTTTCGCTTTTTCTTCTGTCCTACTCTTAATTAAAATTAACATTTCATGAAGTGCACGCTGAAAAATGTTGAAATAACTTGGCGTTTCTTTTTTATTTCTTTTTATACCAATAAAACATTAACAAATAAAATTAAGAAATTAAATATAAATAAATGCGCTTAAGTATTTTATAAATATATAATGCTTTCTGACCCTCTCTCTCTCTCTCTCTCTCTCTCTCTCTGTCTATGTCACCTGCTGTTCCCTTGCTCTTTCAACTTTTGTGTTTGTCCCCCAAAAATTATCCTTGATAAGCTTTAAATTATATTTAAATATTTATTTATTTGACTTATGCTGAGCAACTTTTGTGTGTGTGTGTGTGTGTGTGTGTGTGTGTATGTGTCTACGCTTTGTTTGTATTTTTGGGTAGCCTAAAGGTTAAATAGTTTAACCTTTTTGTGTGTCAATTCAATTGAGACATGAAATTTGATAAAGGTTCACATTGCTATGCAACAAATGGCCAAAAGCAGCTGCTCTTAGCCAAAAGGTTACTGTAATTTAAGCAACGACAGCTAAATTGTTTAACAAATTTATTAAATCAATTTGCTCAAATAATTAAAACTGATTTAAGTTTGAGCAAAGCTAGGCTGCAAATTGTTTAATCTTATTGGATTAGTTGAGTAAAAAGCTTTAGAAGAAAGTTAGTTAAAATATTAGTTAATTAGAATTAATGATATAGTAATTTTGTCAGAATTTTAATTGCATTTTAAATAATTTTAAGAAAATAATTCTCACTTTATTTTATATTAGTTTAATTGTTAAAAATTTGACCAACAACAAGCGGATCGAGCGGAGTTGAGCGCACGCGACAGTTTAAAACCCTGTACATAATACCCTAATAAACATTTTAGAATTATTTGCAAAAGAGTATTCTTTCTGATCTACGACGCCTCTTTCTGTCTGTGGCATATTTACAGAACAAAGGTAATACATATCCCTAGCAGTGGGATAACAAAATCCTTACCAATTACAATAAATATTTCATTAATATTAATTATAATTTCCCAAACAATTTCCCTTAGCAGTTTCTCACTTGAATTCCCAATTGACTCGTCAACTAGTTGCAATATCATTTAATTAATTTACATTTCACAATTCACAATTTACACTTAATTTATTTTGTTCTTTTTACTCGCATTGACAAACTACAGTTTTAATTAAAAGAGTTGCACTTAATTTTATTAAACATTTTGAAGGGTCTCTCGGGCCACGCAGCTGAACAATAAACTCAACATTCGATTTATCAATAATATGGCCAAAAGCAATCAAATAATATGTCGACCATCTGCATGCCAAATAGATTTGATGCGACAATGATGTCCCAAAGGACAACTTGCGACTCCTTTTTTTTGCCGAAACAAAAGTCACACAATATATTTATTTATTTAGTGCGTTAATTGAATGCATTATTCAGTTGGCCAATGCCCGAGACGGCAGTGTAAGACAGAGAGAGAGAGAGAGAGAGAGAGAGGGATAAAGAGAATAGTGTAAATCTTTTACCTTTTGAGGCTCCTTAACACTTAACGGCTAAAGATGTAAATGTTTCTGCCGGCATATTTTATGTGCCGAGTCATCAAAACTTTGCACAACACAAAACTTTTTTGCTGTTGTTGTTGTTGTAGTTGTTGTTGCTGCACTTGCTACATGGACACTTAACTTCTTCTTCTTTTTTTGTGTGTGAAACGCAGAACAATATTAAATTTACTAGTTTTTCGCTTTAGCCAAAAATATATAATTCAAGCATAAAAGCAAAATGAATCCCATAGCACTCGACACGCATAAACGATCAGATCACTTTGGGACACCACTGTGCGAACACACAGTAACTCACTCACTCACTCACTCACACACTCACACACACAAACACACACAGGCGCGAATATATAGAACAATTAGAGCAGCAGTCCAAGTTGAAGTTGAAGTTGAAGTCGAGAAAAAAAGTTTCGACCAATTTTGTAAAAATACCGCAATAGAAAACGACACACAAACGAATTTATAAATTTTTGAGCTTTATTCACCGTTAGTTATTTGCTGCTGCCTGTTTGAAGCAACCGAACGCGCGCCAGGCTAAATTTGAACTGAGAAAGCGAGAAAACAGCGCAAAGCGGCAAACCGAAAACAAGCCTCGCTCTTCATGTTGTTGTTGTTGTTGTCGCTGAGGCTGTTGTTGTTGTGCTTATCAGAAACAGCTGTGGCAGCAACCGTTAAGCGGCATTAGCGACAAACTGAAAGCTGCACAGCGTGAGCTTTACACTGCAAGCCAAAATATTAGGCATAGCTAAAGTAAAGCCAATTTGAGTTCAAATTAAATGTACAATAAATAATAAGTAACAAATAAGAAATATTAAATAATAAATAATAAAAAATAAATATAATAAGTAAATAATATAAAATAAGCTTTTGTTAATAATTTTATTAAATTAATACTAAACATATAATTGTTTACTCTTTTGTGTTAAGCTAAAGATTAAATCATGTACTTAAAAATAGTTATGCTAAGCTTAAAGTAAATCAGTCAGCGTGTGGTTGAGTGGGTCAGATTAGTGCCGCCAGTAGAAGGATTCGTGCACCACCATCGAGGGCTGAATGTCCGCCAGGGTGGGGCAACCAGTTAGCTTCATGGTGGTCTCAAAGTCATCTCGCATCACACCGAGCAGCTGCTGGACACCAGCCTGCCCATTGGTGGCCAATCCCCAAAGCGCTGGGCGACCAATGAAGACGGTCTTGGCACCGAGAGCTAACGCCTTGAAGATATCGTTGCCCTGCTTGATGCCGCCATCTAACATGACCACAAGATCCTGGCCCACAGCAGCGACAATCTCAGGCAGTGCCTCAATTGTGGCCGGAGCTGTGTCCAATTGCCGTCCTCCATGGTTGGACACAATGATGCCCGAGCAACCGAATTCGCGTGCCAATTCTGCATCCTCGGCGGTGAGAATCCCCTTCAGTATGATGGGCAGATGTGTGAGTTGCTGCAGCCACTTGATGTCCTGCCAGGTGATGCTGGGATCATAATGACTGGCCACATATTCATTCAAGCCAGAGCCGCCCATGGCCGATACAACTCCCTGGGCCAACTCGCCCTGGAAGTTGGCCAACCTAAGATGTGATGGCAGACAGAATTTGTTCCTTGCATCCGCACGACGATCCCCATTGATGGGCGTGTCGATGGTGACAACCAAGGCCTTATAATTGGATCTCTCAGCACGTCGCACCAGCTGCTCAGTCACAGCACTGCGAAACAGGAAGCAATTAGAGCTGAGGCAGCAGAAGTTGAAAGTGGGATAACTTACCGATCTTTGTAGATGTAGAGCTGAAACCATTTGCAAGTCTCGGGCGCAGCTGCTGCCAAATCTTCGAGAGATGTGGTCGCCAGTGTGCTCAGTATGTAGATGGAACCGGCTTTGCCCGCGGCACGTGCCATACCAATTTCCCCATCGGGATGCGCCAATTTCTGCATCGCACTCGGCGCAATGCCCAATGGCCACTGTAGCTGCTCCCCGAGGATCTTACAGCTGACATTCAAGTGGGAAACATCACGCAGAAAGCGAGGACGTAAACGTAATCTAAATTGTGATAAATATAATATAATAAATATATTAAATGCTCAACTCTAAATAGGCTTTCGCAGTTACCTCTTGTATGCCTCATGATTGAGTTCAACTGTCAGTTGTTCTCCCGCTCCGTTTCTGTAATAATCCAGAGCATTCTTCTCCAGCTTCAAATGCGCCTTCAATTCAAAATCAGACACCGAAATCAATGCCATGCTCTAGCGTAATTTCTATTACAGTAAATACACGTCTAAGTGCGAAATTAACAAACAAAACTGTTCAACTATCAAACTCGAGGTTGCTTTTCTCTTTGAAAACTTGGCAAGCGAAGCGTCTGAATTTATAAGAACGCAGGTAGCTCTCAAGCTGGTCAGCAAATGCGATAGAGAGTAGTAGAGGGAGACAGACAGAGAGGCAGAGCAATAGATCGAATGGGAGAGAGAGAGAGAGAGAGAGAGAGAGCGCGCTCTATCTATAACTACATATACACATATCAGTTGAGTTTGCTTGTAAATTAAAACAAAACTAGAAATTCATTTTAATAAATACATTTAATAATTTGAATATATAGAAAAATAAGTAAATTTATATAATAATATAAATATAATATGTTACAAAAATATATTAAATAATTAAGAGCTTGTTAAAGCAAGCAGAGTTTGTATATAATTACTGAAACTTATTAAACAGTAGTCTCTGCTCTTAAATACTTTTTAAATGTTTGAAATATTTCAATTAACTAAATAAACACTTTTGTCAATAACAAAAGTACAAACAAATATAGCAAAAAGATGTTAAACAATAAAATACATTTTATTTTATTTATTTAATATATTTTTATTTTATATATAGATTTTCTTGAGCAATTTATTTTGTTTCTTAAAGAATTTAATAGATTGTATAACTGTTTATATTATATATATATATACACTGACTAAATCTGTTTCAAATCGGACTACAATATCATATAGCTGCCATAGGAACAATCGGTTGTAACTTCGCTTTAAGTGTGAACAACTTCTTTGACTCTTTAGATATTTAAAAGAAAACGCACAGATTAGATATTTAATATAGCCTTAGATATACTGATTAAAGCAGTTGGAAATTGTATTACTATATCATATATTTGTTATATGAGCTATAGTACAGGGTATTCAGTCTTCAGCGTGCCGCAGTTACCCTCTATTTGTAGTTAAACTGAGTATTTTAGAATATATGCAGAATATCTTTAACAATAACAAGTCAAAAACTGACTTTATTTGTTTATTTAAATTAGTAAATTATAATAAATAAATTATTTATATTGTACATAGAATTATTGTATTTCCTATAATTATTCATGTGTGTAATTTGAAAAGGTTTTATAATAAAATATGAAACTGAAACTCAAATTGAACTGACAAAACAACATTTTAATGCAGAGCATTTTATCTTTATTTACTTAATAAGCAAATGAATAAAATAAGCAACTAAACAACACAAATGAACAATAAAACAATTGATTAATTGAACAACTGAGCAACTGATCAATGCGCGTGAACAGCTGAGCACAATTTGATGAAGTTGATTCAGAGTCGAAGAGGAGAATAAGTGAGCTTGTATGATTTGTAAGCAAAGAGCGCAAGTTCTGCTGTAATAGTATGAGTGAGTGCCACACACACACATAGGCAGAGAGAGAGCGTCAAGACGTTTGCTAGTATTGGTGAGTCTCAAGCGTTTACAAACACACACAAACAGCGCTTGTCACTCGCTACGATTGCGGCTTCGGCTGCTGCTTCGTGAGCAAGAGAGCAGCGAACGTTGTGTGTGTATTAGTGTGTGCTATACAAATTACCAATACCAATAGCAAAGTGACAAATAGATGTAGTAACAGACGAGTGACAGCAGCTACAGCCGCATCAGACCGCAAATGACAGTCGTAGAACGAAGTTGACATCAAATGGTGGCAAGAACTGGAGTCTGCTTCTTCTACGACAAATGGAATTACTACTTCGAATGGAAACCTTTCGTCTTTTTTGGTTATTCCCAGTGATATTATAAAATCTTTTTGTACAGTCTAAAAGCAGTATTATCTGGTTATTTGTTCAGTGCAACGCAATAACAAGATTCTCGTTGTGAAATTCTCTGGTTATTTTCCATTCAATGGCGATCGCTTGAGTTGCTTGTCAACAACAACAGCGACAGACCTTGCGACGTAGTAGATTATCAACAGAAACAGACTTGGGCATCGTAATCAGGTAGCGGGTAGTAAGAGGGACAGCGGGTAGGGCCTCGTGTCGCCTGTCTGAATAACCTTAATTATAAACAAAATACAGGGTGTCTAATATGCAAGTTCGAATGCTACGCAGCAAACTGTTCCCATTTATGATTTGTTTGCAACTTCAACTGCAAGCCGAGTGTTAAGTCATCTATAACATTAGTAATTTGTACAGATTCTATCAAACACACACACACACATACGTTCTCTCTCTCTCTCTCTCTCTCCCTGTTGAGCTTGTGCTTGTATTGGTATTCGCATGCAATTCACCTATACAATTATACAAAGCATTGCTCTCTGCTCTCTGGCATTCACACAGCTGAGCAGTTAGTGTGTATGTGTGTGTGTGTATATTTACCAATACAATTGCAGCTGCAGGTTCTCTCTTGCCTTCGTCAGTCAAGAAGAGCGTGTATATGTGCATACAATGACATTTACTAATACTATTACAGCTAGACACGCTCTCTTGACTTCTTAATTCTCTGTTTACATGCTCAGTTGCAGATTGTGCTGTTCTTCTTCTTCTTCTAGCAACAGCTGATCGTGCATTTGTTGGGGAAGGAAATGGTCAGCAAGGAGAGCTTGCGTGCCTAAAAAGGGATATAAGAGGGAAATCAAAGAATTAGTTAAACTAATGAGAAGAGAATATAATAAATGGAGTTATAAATGTACAAAGTAAACAGAAACATAATAAAATAAACAAATATATAATAAATAAAGCTAATTCATACAAATCTAATTCGTATGCGTAACTTGTCGTATAAAATAAAATATAATATATGAGACACATCAACTAATGTATTATTAATAATAACAATTAATACTTATTTACAAACTATGCTAATCGTATGGTATTCAATATATGAGGCATATAAACTAATATATTTATATTAATAATAAATATATAAGTAAGTATAATAATAAGAAAGAAATAATACAAATACTAATTAACATAAAACATATAAAATTGAAGCACATAGTAATATAATATATTTATATATGTATATAAATAAGAATAATTAATACTTATATATATAGTAAAAAGTAGCATAATAATTATATTAGTAGTAATAATAATTAATACTTTTATATATAGCATAAAGTTGCATTTATCATAGTAGATATATAAACTAATATTTAACTAATAACGATATTAAATATTAATGCTAATTTATAGACTTTGCCATAGTTTACATATATCCAAAAATAGTAAAACTTATACTATAAATATAACTAGCAGTTGTAGCTTAATTAACCTTAACTAAATGCAAACAAATGTACATATATGTATGTACATATGTCTATATATGTGTATATATGTGTATATATGTATATTAACAACTACATGTTGCCTCTTCATATCACAAACAACTCAACAGTTGATAATGACAATTGCCGTTCCCTCGTCTATCGTCTATCGTCTCTCTCTCTCGCTCTCTCTCTCACACGCGACTGCTAAGCGAGCTGTCGAATCGCGTGGAGAGTATAAAAGGCAACGACGCTGGGCAGAATTCATACAGTGATCAACTGAGCTACAGTCAAGCAACAAAGCAGAAGTATAAGAAGCAGAAGCAGAAAGCCATTAAGATGCGTTTGGGCCAAACTATTCCTAACTTTAAAGCCGACACCACCAAGGGACCCATCAAGTTCCACGAATGGCAAGGCAACTCGTAAGTAGAACGCTCTCTCTCTCTCTCTCTCTCTCTCTCTAACAATAACTCTCTCTCCCTCTCTCTTAACTCTAACTTAATTGTATTGTGTTTTTTTCATTCTTCCCAGCTGGGTGGTGCTATTCTCTCATCCCGCTGACTTTACCCCCGTTTGCACCACCGAACTGGGCAGAATTGCGGTGCATCAGCCGGAGTTTGCCAAGCGTAATACCAAGTGTTTGGCACACTCCGTGGATGCTTTGAACTCGCATGTGGATTGGGTAAATGACATCAAGTCATATTGCCTGGACATTCCCGGTGATTTTCCGTATCCCATCATTGCCGATCCCACACGCGACTTGGCCGTATCTTTGGGCATGCTGGATGAGGACCAGAAGAAGGATCTTGAGGTGGCCAAGACAATACGCGCTCTGTTCATCATCAGTCCCGATCATAAGGTTCGCCTATCCATGTTCTATCCCATGTCCACGGGTCGCAATGTCGAGTAAGTAATCCATCGAATCTATTGCCATTCCTCAAGTTCTATTTACCCAAATTATTGACATCTTTTCTCTAGTGAGATCCTTCGCACAATTGATTCACTGCAGCTTGTAGATCGTGTCAAGGTGATTGCCACACCAGCCAATTGGACTGTGAGTATTCATTGATATGCTTTGATTAAACTTTAGTCAACGAATTCTATTATGCTAAAACAGCCTGGCACTAAGGTCATGATACTGCCCACTGTCAGCGACGAGGAGGCCAACAAGCTGTTCCCCAAGGGCTTTGACAAGGTCTCCATGCCATCAGGCGTCAACTATGTGCGCACCACTGAGAACTATTAACAATTTATACCTAGAAACAAGAAAAAACAACCCCAATATTCATATGTGCCTTAAGAAAAATAAATAATATTCAAAATACATTAAATATGTTTAATATTTGCTTTAATTTCGCAACTTAATTCAAAAAGTACAAGTTCGCTTTTTAAAAATGCTGTAAACGATTTAAAGCAATGCTCTTGGCGCGGCTTATCGATATCAAATTGTTCTCAGCGCATGGTGAATGGCAACGTTTATGCTTAAAGTCTGTTAATACTTAACAGCGAAGTAACAGTTCAATATAACAGCTGCTCAGCAGTAACATAAATTGACAAGAATTACAAAACTCGGCCACACTACACTCAATTGAGGTAAAAATCTTAAACAAAAAGTCATTTGTGATTATTAAAGTGCACTGAACTTCCGTAAAGGTAACAAAATAAACGTTAAGTACTCGCAGCTAACCAAAAGCATTAACAACAAGCTCACAAGCAGACTATCCCAGACCCCACATTGTAATGCATTTTTTTGGCCACCAGCAAATTTTTCTGTATGCATGATTGTGTGCGTGCGTTTACATGTGTGCGTGTGTAGTGCATACGTATGTGTGAATGTGTGTGAGTGTCGACTGTGACTGGTTGCTGCTGCTGCTAAGGGAAAACAAAGAAAACTTCAAAAAAGAACGACGTAAAAACGCATTTGAAACGCATTTATTAACTGTTTCAACCAGAGTGAGTTGCTTGCTGTTTTATTAAAGTGCAATAGTGTAAAAACTCGATTGAATATTGATTTTTTTATTGCTTCAATGCATTGCTGCATGTAGTTGTAGTCGAGTTATTGTCGTTGTTGTTGCTGCTGTTGTTGTTGTTGCTGCTGCTGCCTGCAGCTGCGCGTCGAAAACTGTAAACTGCTGCTGTCGTTCTCGCTATTGTTGTTGTTGCTATTGCTGTCTCACAAATATTTTTTTTTGCAATAGTCAAGTGCATAATTGTTGCTGTGCGAATGCATTTTGGCATTGAGAGCGTGGTTGGGCGGGGGAGACAATGCGTTGGTAAGAGATGGCAGTAGGGGAGCAGTAGCGCAAAGGACAATTGCTGTCAATGCATACACATACACACGCACACGCATACAGATGGACGCACGCACACAGCTACAGGCTGCCATGTTGATGTTGTCGTTGTTGTTGCTGTTATTGTTGTTTGCTGCCTTGCACCTGCATCTTCTGCATTTGCATCTCACATCATCATTCATCCGCCCCGTTCCACACACACACACACACAATCAGCACACTTCCACTGACATTCGTGTCTATGTTTCTCTGTCCTTCGCTTTTAATTGCTTCTTCCAAAAATCTCTCTCAGAGTACCACAACAATAAGAACAACAACAAACAAACAACAGTTAAAACCAGCTGAACATGGATTTTGAGCATGCCGATAACGATAACGATAATGAGCATAATCCGAATTTATCCTCGGAAAGCAGCAGCGCCAGCAGCAACAATAGCAATTTACAGGCAGACGAAATAGCAACAGCAGCAGCAACAACAACAACAACAACGCCAATACCAACTGCAGTAGCAACAGCAGCTGTTAATGAAACTGCTGCTAGCAGCAGCTCAGCTGCATCTCTGTTATTAAACCTTGATGTTGTTAGCAGCACAACAAATACAGAACAAGAACAACCATTACAAACTGAAGCTGAACACGAGCATTCTCCCACTCCTACTCTACAGCAGCAAGCACAGGCAGACGTCGAGCGTGTTGAGGAGGAGCAGCAGCAGGACATCGAGCAGCTACAGCAGCAGCCGCAGCAGCAACTGGTGCCGGCTCCTGAAATAATAGACGCGGACGCCATTGCCGACACAATTGACGCGGGCGCAATTGATAACGATAACGACGCCGTCGTGGAGCGGATTGACGATTACGACGACGAGGACGACGGTGAGGAAGGCGACGACGACCTCGACGAAGAGGAAGGCGACGCCGACGCCGAAGCCGATCGCGACGCTGTCGAAATCAACGACGTTGTCGCCGCATCCGCAGCAGCTGCAGCTGGTAGATCATCATCATCATCAGTTGGTGGTCAGCAGCGTTTGCATTCTGTTGCCGTATTGCCGAGCTATTCCACTGCCGGTCAAAGCGTTGCACGTGCCTCACTGCCACCACTATTGCGTGCACCACGCACCCATCATAACAACAACAGCAACAACAATAATAATAATAATAACAATAACAACAACAGTAATAATAATAATAATATCAACAATAGCGCCGCCTCAAGCTCATCAAGCAGCTCGCGACGCACGCGTCACTTTTACAGCAACAACGGCAGCCACTTCAGCAACGACATGTACGCCGGCAGCCACAAAAGCTCCAGCCAGGGCCACAGCCAAAGCTCCCCACGAACGGGCAGCAGCGGCGCTGCTCGCAGTCAAAATCAATCGCATCAAGGCGTAGATCCCCTACGTCTGCTCTATCCCAATGTCAACGAGAATGAGACTCCCTTGCCACGATGCTGGAGTCCACACGACAAGTCCCTGACCATTGGACTGTCGCACAACAATCTACGTGTCACTTACAAAGGTGAGTAGAGAGGATGGGGCAAATATGAATAGTCTGTAAAAGAATCGTTGCAATATTAGAGACGGTTACAGTTTAAATTAATCATTTATTTAAGCTGAATCATCCTTGCTAATGTGATTAACATAGAGTATATACATTTATTAGTTTTCACAATCAGCGAAAGTTCGTAAAATAGAACTTAACCTCGAAGCAAGCGCATAGAATAAAGGCGAAAAAGGCATAGGAAACAGTAAACTACATTTTATTGTTGTTGTCGTTGTTGTTATTGTTCTTGCTGCTCCACCTCAGAACGGACAGCAAGAACAACAGTCGCACTCAGCTGCCATTTTTGGGCTAAAAGCAACAGCAACAAAGCAACACAACGCCAATGCCAACACCAACGCGCCGAGTTTTAAGGGGTCTCAACTGTATGGTTGATGCACACTAGTTGTCTCGCTCGCACTTGCAATGCAGCTGTTGTGTCTGCTAGTGGTGTTGTTTTGTTTTTCTTCGCCCACTTCTCACACGCTTATTCGCGTGGTGCTGGACATGTGTGAGTGCGTGTCAAACAGCTGATTGGCTGCACACACTGTCAGCTCGCATGTGGGAAGAGAGATTGAAGGTGAATCAACTACAGTGCGCAATCGATATGATGATAACTTAATATTTAAAGAGTTAGGAAAAAAATAAATATATACTCTATTTTAATACATTTATTATATATTTTCTTTCTCAGGCGTGGGAAAGCAACACATTGAGACAGCTGGCTCTGTACGCACCGCATACCCAATACCATCGTCCTGTGGAATTTATTACTTTGAGGTGCGGATCATTTCGAAGGGTCGCAACGGTTACATGGGCATTGGACTGACCGCCCAACAGTTTCGCCTGAATCGCTTGCCCGGTGGAGATAAGCAATCGTATGGTTATCATGGCTACGATGGCAATTCGTTTAGCTCCTCGTGCAACGGCCAGTCGTATGGCCCAACCTTCACCACGGGCGATGTCATTGGCTGTTGTGTGAACTTTGTGACCAACACTTGTTTCTATACCAAGAATGGTGTCGATCTGGGCATTGCATTTAGAGACTTACCGGTGTGTATAACTATTTACATATATATATATATATATATATATATATATATATATATATATATATATATATAAACATCATATTAAATGAAATTCTCAGACCAAACTGTATCCGACGGTGGGTTTGCAAACGCCCGGCGAGGAAGTGGATGCCAATTTTGGCCAGGAGCCATTTAAATTTGATAAAATCGAGGAAATGATGAAGGAGATGCGCGCCAATGTATTGCGCAAAATCGACAGAAATCCTCATCTCTTGGAAACGCCCGAGAATCTAATGAATAGGTGCTTATATTAATGGAACTTATCAGCAATTCAATAACAATATTAATGCAAACAAATTAATGAAACAATTACAGACTGGTCTCGACTTATTTGGTGCACAGTGGCTACTGTAAGACTGCTGAGGCTTTTAACGGTTACACACATCAGACTTTCGACGAGGATTTGGCCTCAATCAAGACACGTCAAAGTGCGTATACTCTGCCATTTGATATCAACAATTGTGTTAATGTTTTTCTATAATTTGTTATTGCAGAGATAATCAAGCTTATACAGACGGGCAAGATGAGCCAAGCCATTGAGAATACGCTGCGTGCCTATCCGGGCCTCTTGGAGAATAACAAGAATCTGTGGTTTGCCCTCAAGTGTCGTCAGTTTATTGAGATGATCAATGGTGCTGATATTGAGGTGCATATCAATCAATACACTTTATTTAAAATATATGAATAAATTTGATAAATTTGTTACAGCATGCAAATAATAAAGTGACAGCCACCACACAGACGATGCCAACAAATCAAACCTCGGTCATACAGTCGACCAAGACGTTCAAGCACAGCAAAAGCGGCAGCGTTAGCACCACCAATACCAATACCAACACCACCAACACCAACACTAACAGCGCCAGCAGCACCACCAACACCACAACCACAACCACCACAATCAATACCAACAACCAGCCACAAAACAACACTGCGAACTCAGCTGTGATAAAACCAGGCGATAAACCAGAGCCCAAAAAGTTTGTTATACACAAAATGCTTTAATTAGTTAAGCTTGTTTAACTTTAGTCGAACTTATTTGTCTAATTTACAGCATGATTATTGATGACAACTCCAACAAATGTCCGGAGCATGATTCAAATAGCATGGATGTGGAAATGGAGCCTTGCAACAGCCACTCCAATGGTGTGTTTTTGTTTCCTTTTAAACCCAAAATCGTTAAGCATAGCAAGGGCTAAAATATACAGCATATGATCAAGAAATGTTCAATATTAAGAAGATTTTAAGTTGAAATACTCGAATTTCGAAGCACTATCAAGTTTATTGTGTAGCTGAGTTTTCAAAAGTCGTGGCAAGTTTAAATTAAGCAAGTTCAAGCACTCAACTCACAAGGCAATAAATACTTGCTTATACAATTATACATATATATATATATTAATTATGCTTTGCTTTATATATATTCAACAGGCGATTCCTGCTCTAATGGCAATGCCAGCGTAGCGCGTAACTCTCTAGATGCCATCGATGAGGAAATGGGTAAGAATTGTGAATTATGCAATATATGGCTGTTTAAACTTAATACCTAACTACACAGATGTGGATGTATCGCCCTCTTCGCGTAATTATGGGCGTGTTATTGAGAAGATATTGGAATTTGGCAAGGAACTGTCCAGCATGGGACAACAGCTGGAAAAAGAGAACCTCATGACTGAAGAGGAGCGTCAAATGTTGGAGGTTAGTATACCTCCAAAAGCAGACTCTAAGATCTAGAAATCTATTATATATTTATTTGATTGATGTTTACAGGATGCATTTAGCTTGATAGCTTACTCAAATCCTTGGTCCAGTCCCTTGGGCTGGCTATTGTGTCCCTCGCAACGTGAAACCGTCTACACCACGCTCAATTCAGCCATATTGGGTAAGTTAAATGCAACGTTATTGTTATTATACTTAACTGACTTTATTGTTTGCCTGTTGCAGAGTCGCTCAACTTTAAGCGCCGTCCGCCACTTGAATATTTGGTGGCACATGCGGCAGAGTTATTGAAACTAATTGGACAGCATTCGTTGGGTGAGGACGCTTTCATTACCATCGATGATGTGTTTCCGCAAAATTGACCCAGTTCGCCGACGCTGCTGAAGATGTTCGAGACCACGCTGACATTACCGCGCACCAGCGTGCTTACCGAACCGCTGGGCAGCGTACCCTCCACATCGACGGCCGCCGTCCAGACCACCAAACGGCGTCGTCGTCGTCGTAATAAACGTCGTCGCAAATCGTCCATGTCGAGCAGTGAGGCGCCTTCATCCAGAACTTATGATCCTGTCATGACGGCCACCAGTATACGCGGCGGTGGTGGAAGCGGCGGCGGCGGCGGTGTTGGTGGTGGTTCAGGTACAGCACGTCGTGGTCGACATAGGGGCGTTAGTTCCGCATCAGCAGCAGCAGCGGCGGCGGCGGCGGCAGTAGCAGCAGCAGCAGCATCATCATCGGCCATGAGCGGTGGCAGCAGTCCGGCGTTATATGTGGATCCACATGATTACTTCGAGACACTCGACTAGATTAAGATTAACAACAATTTGTAATCTGTAATCTATAATCCGTAGTAGGTTAATTCTGTTGTTACTTCACATTTTTTACATGCGCTTCCCAATGCGTCTATTTAATGCCCTTCTCTTTTAATGGTTTACAAATTGAATAATGCTAAATTATTGCTGCGATATATATTTATATATATATATTGTTGCAAATTTGTGTAATTGTTCATCAATGTGTTTTTGGCCTTTTGATTTAGCGAGATTTTAATAACATTTTAATGCATATTTTTTAAATAATTAGCCCTTTCGGATGTAAGCATAAACAAAACAAAAACGAAAACGAAAACTTGTGTGTAATATTATCTTATGTATAATTAAACAATTATTAAAGCCGTGCTGCGTCACGCAACTCCACTATTTTTCAAAACTCAATTGCCCACAATATTGTCTATTGGTTTTATATATATATATTTTTTTTTCTTTTCTGTTTTTGGTTTAAATTCGATGGAAATGAGAAACAACACCAAAATAGAGTTTTAATGCAAACACCTTTAGCATATTTAAAAACTGTTCGTTCATTTAACTTTAAACTAGAGTTACAAATCGATTTTGCAACAATTTAATCGCTTGAATCAAATGCTAAAACTGAAAACTGAATAACAAAATAGCTAATCATCATTTCAGTTACCAAAATTGTGAACAATTGATATATAAAACGTAAGAACATTCAACATTCAATAAATCATGATTAAATTCCCAATTAACATTGGATGCAAAATTATAAATTTCGATGGACTTTTTAAGTGTAATATTTCGCTGTAGTAGCATATAAAATTAATCAATAAGTATATACATCAGACATCGTTTAAATATATATATTATACATATGTGTATTTCAAGAAAAACTAAACATTTTTGTTTTATTATTACAAATTTGTAAATTAGCTGTGTTTAATTAACAATTATGAAGGCGACACAAAAACATGCTTATCGTAAGTTATCTAAAGTTCTTTTAATCCCACTCTACAAGTCCGGTTGCCTGATGCGCTGCACACGCTCCGCATTCTTCACATGTTCCTTCAGCATTCGCATGATTTCCGTATCATATTCGGGGGGTGTGGGCTTTGTCTCTGTGGCCCAGTAAAAGATATCCCAATCGTTGCTCACACCATTGATAAGATCATCGTAGAGTGCCGTCTGCTCCGCATTGAAATCCTTAAGATATTTGGCCACAAATGTGCTCAGCAACAGATCATTCTCCAACATGCCGCGTTTGCGTGACTGATACAATAAGCTAGAGTACAAGAAATATAGAATTTTGACTAGAGCAGATGCATATGCATATACCTACCGCTGTTTGCGTGCCTGTAGGGGCTCATCAGGTCGGGATGGATACTGTGGCAGCGGCAAATGGCTGGGATCCTCGTAGTCGATCACTTCGGGAGGCGTTGCATATTCAGTTTTGTCCACACCACTTTGACAGCGTTTGGATATAACCAGCGGTTGTAGCACTCGACGTGCCGCTGTGGACCACTAAAAGGCGACATTATTAGAGCCTCAAAGTAAGCTATCAACTTACCAATAACTGACGCAACATCTTAATTAGCCGTCTGAAAGCAAAAACATGCAAAAAAGATCAGCTGCTTGCTTCTTCAGGGCTGAAGATTAAGTGCCGCTGTAAAAATAACAGCGACAATAAAATAACATTAGCTTAACACTTACAGTTTGATAACAGCAAACAATTATTAATGCCCGGAAAATTCAGCATTAATCCTATTTAATAAATGCAAAGCGATTAAATTACCATTGGGAATATAATTTGATTTAATAATAATAAAATTCTTTATCTAAGCAGGCCAAAGAATTATTAATTTGAATTTTACTGGCTGCCGTCGATAATCTATGTAAGCTGTAGATTTAACAGTCTGTTAAGTCGAACAGCGTTGCCACATACAGCGCACTAAATGTAAACAAAGTGTAGGAGCTGTTGGTCTGGCAATGCCAGAATCAGTTTGAAAGAGATAGCGAGAGGCAGCAAAAGTGTGTTACAAGTTTTCGCACACCCGAAATATTCCAATTAAATTAGAATTAATGCAAAATTAAAACAGAGTGCAAGTGCTAAACATTGTGCAACGGGTAATTGTGAAGTTAATGTGGGCATGCCAATGTGCAGAAGCTAACAAAAAAGAACTGCAAAACCCCAAAAAGAGCAAAACGGGTGATAGAAGAGGGTGGCCTCTCTGTGCTGCGCTGCGCTGCGCTGCTTTGCTCAGCTCGTGTGTGCAAGTGTTGTGTGTATACGCTGGCGCTGGAAACTAGGCGGTGGTAAAATGTAAAGCCGAAAAAAAAACGAAGAAAATTGCGCTCCCGCTGTCCGCCTGGCGGTGGGTGGGATACTGAATGTGCCAGTGCCTGTGTATGCATGTGTGTGTGTGTGTGCCTGTGTGTGTAGAGAGTGCGTAGTGTGCGTGTGCGTGAGAGTGCCAGCGTAAGAGTGTGAGCAGCGCGGCACGAAACTACTAAATGGAAATTTATACAAGCGCCTAAAACACCACCCAAGCAACCACCCAACTAAAAGCGAAACGCGACGCACCCACGCAAATGCGGCATAAAAAATAAAATAAAATGAAATAACTAACTGTTTTGTGTTAGCCACAAAAAAAACGCAGCATCAAATGGAAATGGCCACTATTCGCATCAGCAACGGCATCAGCCAACTGTCTCCAGTGTGACCACGCCGCCTTTAGCCGGCACAACGAACCCGTTTTAACACATTTTGCGCCTACGCCCACGCCTAACCCACACATACACACATACATACATACAGAAACACACGTACATATACATACATAAAAATCGCAGGACCTGGCCACACAAAGATGACTACATGCACAAATTTTCCCCCAAAAAGAAAGCGGAAAAAAAAGAAATGAAACTACATGATAAATTGCCAAAAGGCGGAAAGTTTTTCTTTATTTTTGTAGTCATTTTCGATAGCATTTGCTGATTAGATAAATAGAATTGATGAATATATTTTCAATATATATTATATACATACATATATAGTATATATTTTCCATTCAAGCCATATGCAAATTGGCTAGAGCACTTTGTCGCAGCCGCTGCTGCTGCTGCTTTTCCTTGCTGTTGTTGTTGTTCTTGTTGTTGCTGGTGACTTCGGGCTGATAACAACTACAACAAAGGCTCTGTTCAATTATAATAGCGCGCGCCCTATTGGACAGACAGACAGTGGCGGCCATAAAATTAGGCCCACTTGTCAAGCAGACACATTGGGCACACTGTTATCGCACTGCCGGTGCGTGCCTGCGTCTGTTATTATGTATCTGCGTGTGTATGTGTGTGTGTGTGTGTGTGTGAGTCATTGCTCATTGAGTTGTTGTCACTTCCCGTGCCTGAACGGGTGAACGGTCAGTTGTTATTGTTTATGCAGAAAAAAATCCAATTGGATGCTGACCGCTCAGTTGCCATTTCCCACAAAAAAAAAAATTATATATATATATATATAAGTTAAATATAAATAAAGAAATACAAAAGAAAAATAATAAGCAATCGTTTGTATTTACAGTGTGTTAATTGAATTGTAATTTTAAGCAGTTGTAAATAATAATATAATAAATAAAAAAAAGCAAAAAGTATTCAATTGTTGCTGCTGTCCTGTTCATCTGCAAAACAAACCAAAAAAGGAAAACAACCTTTAACTTTAACTGACAACTGACAAGTGCTGCCAAAGCAAATAAAAGTAACAACAACAACAAGTCTCAACAAAATGGGCTGCACTACATCAGCTGAAGAGCGCGCTGCCATACAACGTTCCAAACAAATCGAGAAGAATCTGAAAGAGGATGGCATTCAAGCGGCAAAGGACATTAAACTTTTGCTACTCGGTAAGTGCATATACAATAACACAATAAAATTATTTAACATACACACGAACCACACACACACACACAGACAACTTTCACTCAGGAAGTTGAGGTTTCCGTTCTTAAAAATACAAATTCTATATATTTATATTAGACCTCGTATACCTATGGAAAATGGTTGTGGAAATTGTAAATTTCTTTATCAGTTTGCAAGTCTAGAGCACTTGAGTTGTTCTTCAAGTTGTTTTTCTTTTTATTGTTATTGTTGTTTTGTTTAGAATGCGTTGATAGAGTGCAACTGCATTTTGGTAAGCGCGCACAGTGGTCTGCAGTTTAGTTTTCAACTGTGTTTTTCTTCATTTGACACCAACAACTTTGAATTTGGCTCTGCATTTGTGTAAACCACACGACAAACGAAATGTTCGCAAAAACTTCTACCAAGGCTGACGATGATGCATCATTCAGTGGCACAAGAGTTTATTCTTAGCGTGTGGCCAAGGCAACCAACAAAAAAAAAAAAAAGAAAATAAGAATATATAGTATATATAGTATATAACAATTGGGTCAAAAGCAATGTGGTTGCAAGTCATCGTTCAGCTCTTATGGTTATTGCGCTTGACTCTTGACTCTTGTGGCAGGCATTAGCAATGCAACCTGATGGCAGCAGCTTGAACACATCGATATGCACTATTTAAATGGGAAACGTATAATGTTAGACCACTGTGCAACTGTTGCAGACTTTGGCTGCATTCAAGTGTAAACAACTGTGCAACAGACGCGCTGTATGAGATGCAACCAGTATGCTTAAGTGCCACCTACACCTTTGACTTTGCCTTTGCCTTTGCCTTTGCCTGCTCCCCCTCCTCTTGGTCTTCGTTGGGCGCGCCTGCATCCGCCAAACACCACTTGACATTCAAGCGTTTGCACGTGCGGCTCAAACCAACGATTGACATGGGCTTGGACAGGCACAAGAGGCAAAATATAAGAGACAAGAGACAAGCGACAAGCGACTCTTAAACGGACAACTTACTCAGTTAACAGTTAAGCGCACTTGAGCTGCCACTGACTTTGGCATTGCTATTGCCAGTTAATCCTATTTAACTCAGTGTTCCAACCACACACACAAAGCAGCCTTAACTAAGCCACAATAGTTTTAACTTTACTAGTTCATTCATATAGCTAATTCAGTAGATAATTCTATAAATTTTTGCGTTTATTTCTCTAAATTTGTTTATAACATTTTAAGGTTTATTGCGAAATTGAATTTGCAGCCAAATTCAGTTAATTGAAATAACTGAGTCTTTACATGCCAAATTTCGTAACTGTAACTAATTTAGAAGCCGAGTTAATTGAGTTTATGTGTAAACTCTTTGCTTCCCTTGGCCTTCTCTCTCTCTCTCTCTCTGACTCTCTCTCTCTCTCTGTCTCTCTCCCACTCTCTGTTTGAGTACATAGCGTAATCAGTAGAGGTAACAAGCAATTGCAATGTGCCCCAATATGGTGCATATTATAAACATGTTGTTGTTCTTGTTGCTGTATTGCACTTTGGACCAAAGAGAAATGGCGGGCCGGAAGCATCAAATGGCGACAGGAAGCCGACCAACAAACAATGAACAACAGAGGACGTTGTACTGCAATTGTTGTCAGGAGCTGTGTGGTTTTATTTTGGGTGAGAAGGGGAAACTTTCAACATCGATACACAAGTGGTAACTGGTCCCGGCCAACGGAAGCTGAAACACTTTAACATAATTTTGCATGCCAAAAGAGGCGATCGAGGAAATATTTGACACTTGTGTTTTTATGGCAATGTGAAGCCAGTGATTTATGCACGTAGACAAGGCTAATAGGCCGCATTTGTGCCTGAGATGTTTACCAAATTCATGTAATAAATACCCAAAATAAATAATTAGTAAATGTCAGTTGTGAACGTGCTTAATGTGTGAAGAATTGTTGTGTTTATTAAGACTTAAATATCACTTATTTCAAGCTTGGTTTATAATTTAAATAATTAGGATTTATGGTCAAAAAATTATGGATAGTTGAAGTACAATAATGAAAGTTTCTGTTCTTAATAACAGAAACTTTTAATAGCTTCTTCAACTTTTATCAAGTAAAGCAATTTCCATACAAACTACAATAAATTGTAGCTCAACACTAGTTAAATAATATTTAAATAATAATTTAAAACTTGTTCTTCTTCATAATAATAATGAAATAATATTATAAAATACTTTAAATACTTTTAAGCTTCATGTTTATTAAAAATACCCTCAACTTTTATTAAATAAATCAAATTTCATAAGAACTATAAGAAGTTTATAGCTTAACACAAGTAAAATAATATTTAATAAATACTTTAATAACTTTTCTTCCTAATAAACTGCTTTCAAAAGCTTATTTCAATAAGCAAGTGCATTAAATTAAGTCCTTGTGCTTGCTGCATCAGCGTTAACAGCTTGCTTCATCGATAGACTTGCAAATGCTGTAATATCTGTGCGAAGCTTAATCAGCTTTTGTTTTTTAAAGTCTCTTTTTAAGGAACTCTCAAAGCAAGTAAAGCTTTATGGAGCTTTAAGCCTTAATATGTTGAAGCTCTCCAGCCTAGTTTGAGTCTTAGGACTATTTCAATTTACTTTTATTTACATTTAATCTTGCTCGATGATAACGCATACTCAACAAGGAATCGATAGAATCTTTAATGAGCTTCAAAGGAAACGCAAGAGTTATTAAAAATGTATGCAGCTTGTCAAATGCAAATTACTCGTAGTTTTTCACAATTCTAAGTAAAAATCACCAAATAGATTTAATAGCGCAACAAAAATTGATTTTCCAAGCAAAAAATATTTGCACAAGTCGAAGCGAAACTGAAAGAATGCTTTTGCCAAAGCAAAGGCAATGACTTATACGACCTTCCCCCCGCCAACATTGAATTGTTATACCCCTCCGCTGTGTAGTTTAGGCAAATATACGTGCTTCGTTAAGTAAACGTAAACTATAGAAAAAAACATGGCAAATATAAGACAAATCGAATTTAATTGACGCAAGTCAAATGTCGCATGAAAGTGGCAAAGGGCTGTGGCCAGCAGCGAGACAGAGACGGAGACGGCGACAGAGAGAGTGAATGAGCGAGAAGGAATTTATCTCTCAGCGTCAAGTGCACCATTCCCTACCCCTTCCCTGTTGTCATTTAAAAGAGTTCGCGTGATAATAAAAACACAAAAATAAAGTAGAAGCAGTCAATTTGTGTGTCGTTGTCGTTGTCGTTGTCGTTTGGCTGCGCTTACTGTTGCTCTGTTTAGTTGACCGTCCCCCCCTCCATGCAGCACTCCACGCCCCTGGGCCAGCCAATAAGGCGTAGAGGGGTCTGCCTAACTGTGGCCTAACCCAATTCATTCAATAATTTCATTTGCTCGCGCATTGTTTTCACTTTTTTTGCAACTGGCGGCGACTCGCAAATGATAATTCAATTGAATTTGTTGTTTTGCGTGGCATGCCACCATACTCTGCCCCTCCACACACACACACACACACACACAACCATTAAACCAGGGCAGGTCGTTTGGCACGCCATTTGCCCGTTTGCCCATTTTGCCCATTTGCTTGCCGTGAAATGCAATTACCATTCAGTATTCTGACATCGACGCCAATTATCGCCACATTTAACTACCCCCCCTACCCCCCACCCACCCCAACAGTTGGAATTACACTTACCTTTATCCAGCTAAAAGGTAGATGCTTCTTGGAATTGGTTGACTAACAGTTAACATTGTACAAATGATAATTTCCAAGTGCAGTTCATAAATGAATTATCAAGGAAATTCTAATTAAAAACTGTAATTGAAGGCTAAACCAACTGACTAACTCAATATACATTTACAGCACGTGAATTGAAATTTCTAACTGTGCAGAGAAATGTCAGTTGCATTTCAAAAATTAATTAAACAAATGTTAGCTAAAGAATTTCCATGGAAATTGTTATCTCCTAATGGACAGATTGCAATTTAATATTCGTTTTTACATATTGTCGCTATGCAAATAGATTGCAAGCTAGCTTAGCAAGAGATTAGGTTTAGTAATGCTGACTGATTAGTTCTTACTAATAATTTGTATTAACTCATGGATTGCAATTTCTATAAATTTGTAAAAGCGATATTTAATGTTTTTAATTTATTGCAATTATATTCCATCTTCAACTCTTAAGTTTGAATTCTTTTTGAGCAAGTTTCCATATGGTAAACAATTAATAGGAATCTATATTTAAACTTAATTTTAAATTAAAAACTATCTTAGACATTCGCTAAATCAAAAAGAGAATTAAAAAGAAATATGAATAATATTAAACATTTAATTTTATTAATTCTTTATTCAGCTCAACAATTTCGCTAACGTTTTTTAATTATTACTTTAACATCTCTTAAAGCCATTTGAGTTTAATGGCTTTCCATATGTAAAACCATTAAAAGAACAACTAATAAAATGCCATTTAATTCGATCATTGCAAGTCGTTTTGCATAATTAACCTGAACAAATGTTCCATCAATTTGTTATTACGTATGGTAATCGATTGTAGCCCTAATTGCTTTGACCATTCATGTTTTTATGAGTTCTGCCATAAGATTAATTGCTTTATGTATTGTTGTTGTTGTTGTTGTTGTTGTTGTTGTTAAGACCTGTGCATTGATTTGATTAGAACACGATATGCTTTCAATTGAGCGTCGCGTCGCCTCGTTTGAAGAGGCCAATGCTTTCAGTCAATTAAGTGCTGACCAGCTGAACATTCAATCAAAAAAAAAAGCAAAAAGAAAGCAAAAAAAAACCAAGCACAAGTACAATGACAATGACTGAACATTATTTTGATGGCAATCCTCATATCAGCAGCTCCATCAATTGGCCTCCATATCGAGTTTATTTGTTATCTTATCCGCCGGCGGCGTCAACAGTCAAGTTGTATTCAATGTTGTGTTGTGTTGTTGCTTTCCGGTCAGTTCTGCTTGCTGCTCAATTTTGGCCAAAAAGGTCAGCGTTTTTGGGGGCACACGTTGGACTTGGCTTGGACTAATGCGTTTTGGTTAAGTTCTTAGTAGTTAGTGCTTCGCTTACCTAATGGCTGCTTCAGGTTGGGGAAACTACTTAAAATTGCCTTTAAAACACTTGTTTGTTCCTCTAACTTTCTCTCTCTCTCTGTCTTTTACGCGCGCTCTCTCTCTCTCTCTCTTGTTCGTTGCATGTGGCGTGGGCAATTCGTTGCTGTTGTTGTCCTTGCTTTTCTGTCACTCGTTACTGCTGCGTTTACTCGCTGTATTCTACTCGCTCGAACTAACTGGACCAATTACAAGGCGCTCTCGCAACTTTAAAGCTTTTTCGAACATGAAAGCTGCGAGCTTTTGGTTACTGCGCATGCATTTGAGCTTTCTACTCTCTCACTCTGTCTCCACTCGTCCAGCCGTCCACTCGTTTGTAAAGCTTTGGCGGCCATTCAGTAATGTGTGTGTATTATGCTTTGGCGCACAAAAAAAAAGCGAGTGCCGAGAGAGAGAGAGAGAGTGAGTGGCAAGTGAGCGAGCAGGAGGAAGTGTGGGAGGGAGGGAGACACTGAGTGAGGCCAGGCAGTTTAGGGCGGCTCCAGTTTGCCAGTCCAGCGAGAGTTCAGCTCCAGCCAACTCAGTCAGTTGGTTAGTTTAAGAGGCAAGCGAATCGTCTAACAAATTCACAACGCACGCGAATTTTCACAGTGTGTAACAATCGAAAAGAAGGCAGCTAGAAAAAATGAAAAATAAAAAAGCTTCAATTAAATGCAAAAATTATACAAATTGTGTATTTTAGCAAAATGTGAAAATTATAAATTCAATTGCCAATAAATTAATATAAATTCACAATTGAAAATTTGTGCGCGCACGTTGCAAACAGCACAGGCCACATAAAATTAAAGAGACAGGCGCGACAAGTGCTCGATAATTGCTTGATAATTGCAATGAAAATGATGGAAGAATTTTCCAATTTAATATTCAGGCGCATGAATCATGTTTCACATTGTTGAACGCTGCTGGAAGCGTGCAACAACAATAAACAATGCGGGGCAAAAAAAAAAAACAATAACAAAAGCAAAAGAAAATTTTCAATTTTCGCCAAAAAGAAAAAAAGGAAAATGTTGAAAGAAAAACAACAACTAAAAGACCAACAACGAAGTACAAGTGCGAGTGCGAGTGCTGTTTGCTTTGCGTCAGAATAAGCAACCCTCTGCCCTCTCTATCTATGCCATTCTCTCTCTCTCTCTCTCTCCCTTTCTCTGTGTGTGTGTGTGTGTGAATGTGTTTATGGCCACTTGTAAGAGACCCAGCAGCATTGAAAAACTCTTGGCAATTGCAAATAATGCCACGGCTATTCAATTGAATGCCAATATTATTTATGACTACTAATAAACGCATATGAGTGTACTCACAAATATCTATCTATATATATAGATATATCAATATATATATATAGAAATATTTGATGTGCATTAATAGTCTGTGAAATAGAACTTTCAATGTGTTTAGCTTGTATGTTTTTATTGATTTTTTGTTTTCTATTTCTACTTATTTTTCTTTTCTGTATGTGTGTGTGTGTTGTCATACGCTGCGTATGCGTGTTGTCTTTAGGTGCGTATGTGTGTGCGCGTGTGCGTGTGTGCATGTGTGTTTGTGTCTCTGTCAAGGCTCCAGTTGCAAGCCCAACACCAACTAGCAATCGCCCACCCCAGTGAACTTCACACCAAAACAATTTCCCCAATCAAGTCCAAAATCCTGTACTATATGCGCTAATTGTATTGTATTTTCTATTACAACTTTTTCTTGCCTATTCAGTTTTTTTGTTGTTGGTTATTTCGACCAGGAGTCAAACAAAAAGCACAGCAAGTTGGCAGAGCTTTCACGCATAAAGTATAATTTCGAACTCGCTCGCAAGAGAGCATGCTTAAAGTAATATTTCGAACTCGCTCGCAAGAGAGAGCAACCCTGCTTTTGCGCTCTGCTGCTCACTCGCTCTCTCTTTGAGTGAGGTGAGCAGCTGTTGGTCTGGGACTTTTAGAGGGAGATGGTAGAAGCACGATGTTAAAATCTATTTCATTCGAGCAACGAGCAACGAGAATTCGGGGTTCGGGATTCGGTATTCGGCATTCGGTATTCGGATTCGTGTTGACTCATTTCGTGCAGCATCCGCGTGGGCAAACGATTGTGTCCTGGCTTTGTGGTCCTGACACAACGACTTGAATGTGGCTGCTGTTTGTCAACAAATGCGCATAAATTCAATTGTTATATACGGTTATGTCACTTGGCTAACAAGTGCACAATAATTACAAGTGTACAAGCAGCAGCAGAACGAAAAAAGAACTCTTCTCTCTCTGTCTCTCACTCTCTCTTAACAGTGTTAAAAGTGTTAAAAATATTTGCAACAAATTTGTAAACAAAACTGAACGCAATCATAATTGCAGTAAATTAACAAAGAAAAGCAGCAAAAAAAAACAAAATTAAAGCAGCAAATTTGATTTGTTGTTAACGTTGATTGTTGATTAAAAACTTCTGCCCCCGCACGTATTCGGCCATTCATTTGGCCGATATCAAACGACCTTCAAAACGTTTTGCGTCGAGGCAATACGCACTATGGGCTGCGCACAGTCTGCCGAGGAGCGAGCTGCAGCCGCCAGGAGTCGCCTGATCGAGCGTAATCTCAAAGAGGATGGCATACAGGCGGCCAAAGAGATTAAGCTGCTGCTCCTGGGTGAGTCTTAACTCCCGCCAAAAAACACACGCACACGCACACACACACACACACACACACACACACACAGGCACACACACACAAATGCCCCTTAATATCTGCCATTAATAACAACGTTGTCGTCGTTGTTGTCGTTGCTGTAATTACCATAGCATACTTAGCGCTTTGGGCCAAGTGGCATTAACGAGCTGTCAAAAGCCTGTCCTAATGCTGACTCGACATATATGAGTAATCTAACGAAAACTCAGTTGTGTAGGGTTACCCCCCAAAAAAAAAACAGCAGTAGGGTGTCTGCTTTTCATCGTCAACACGCAGCACATCAAATATTTCTCTTATTATTGCTGTATTCTGTTTGTAAATGCCATAAATTTAATAATCACAATTTATATACATATAAATATATATATATATATATATATATATATATTCAGACATTAGCAAAAGTTCAAGGTCAACCAACGGGTGGGCGTAGCCACCTCTCATTCACTCTCTCTGCTCTCTCTGTCCCCCCCTCTTGCTTTGTGCCTACTTATGCGGTTGTTTATGATGTGTCTGGCCTGTGTTGATTGCAAACTGCAATTGCATTACAAAACTAGGCACGACATACATAATATAGTTAAGTTAAGGCATTTTCTATTTCTCTTTTACTTATTTTAGTAATTTTATATTTATACATTATTGATTGCAGTAAATGTGCTTTGAGATCAACTTGTACTGTCGGCAAATACGTTTTGTCATTTCAGTTTTGCCGGAAATAAGTTTTACCTCTGTTACATACACAACATTAGGCACAGCATACCCTATATCCAAGTAAAGGGTATGCAGTTCTCACACAAGTGTTTACACGCCACAAATTGTTGTTGTATCTCAATACCAATCGTCTGGTTGCAGCTGAATTGCTATTTACAGGGCATCTGTTAGTCGTGCACAGCTTTTAACCATTTTATATTGCCCATATATACAGTTCACTGTTTGTTATTTAGCCCTCGTATGCGTAGACTTCACAGTACAGCTTGATTACAGTCTGTTACATACACATACCTAAGTTTAACATACCCTTTTCTAACTACAGGGCATGTAAACCTAAGAATACTGGAATGCTTGCTATAAATTGTTAATAATCGAACTATTAAGCGTTTGAGTTGAGCTTAATTTACATTTATAGGGTATCTGCTAGTCGTGATTTAATTGCCAGCCTTCGCATTACAGGGTATATGTGTGAAAGAAATGTAATTTATGCAAGAAATAACTTTTAGATGATATGTGATACAGTTGATCGTTGAACTGCTTTTAACAGGGTATCTCTAAGTCATGCTTGTGCGACAGTTGATATAATTAAGGAAGTATAGATATAAACTTGTCTACATCTGCGCTTTGCTAATGCTTTAACTGCTATTTACAGGGCAACTGTTAGTTGTGTCACTTTCTTAGCTTTACAGGGCATCTGCTAGTCGTGCTTAACGTGCAAGTCAACTTTTTGGCAATTTATGGTGTTCTGTTCACAGTTAAATGAGTAATATTCATAATTTGAAGACAACGTCCTCTACAACTGCATGAGTGTGTGTGCGGAAGCGTGTGTGTGTGTGTGTGTGTGTGTGTGCTTGTTTCATTTCTCCCTAAATTAAATTTTTGCTGCTGTTGTAGTTGTTGTTATTTCGGAGGTGGCTGCATTTTTGCTGCTGATGTTTACATTTTTCGTATTTCATTTAATTTCCTCTCGCAAATCGGGGCAAAAAAAAAGATTTAATTTCTGACAGTTTTGTGTATTTGTATAAAATGTTTAATTCAACTGAGTGTCTGCTCATATCTATATATGTGTATGTGTGTCAGTGTGTGTGTGTGTGTGTATTCTATTTGCTTTTCCCACACACTGCAAAGAGTGTTTATTTAAAATAAGTTTCAAGCGAAAAATTCATAATAATAATCAAAGAAACGAAAGCAAAGAAAACTCAACTTTTACTCGAATATGTCGCTCTCTTTCGCACGCTGTATGGGGCCATCTCGCTTTAACTATTTATGCAATTTACGTAGGCATTAAATTGAAGCACTCGCCTTCAATTCTATACAATTCTATACAAACAACTCATTAATTTCACGTGCCG
The DNA here is from genome assembly GCA_018901825.1 of Drosophila funebris. Classification (NCBI taxonomy): domain Eukaryota; kingdom Metazoa; phylum Arthropoda; class Insecta; order Diptera; family Drosophilidae; genus Drosophila; species Drosophila funebris. The sequence goes on from JAEIFK010000271.1 coordinate 1,166,140, forward strand.
TCAGCTATAAACAATGCCGTCAACGCCTGCGTTGCAAACAGCTTTTTCCCAGTTTTTCCAAAACTGTTTCAATTTCCTTAATATCGCATTTGATTGTTTGATTAAAAGGTCTTGCCGTTGCCGTTGCCGTTGCCTTTGCCTTTGCCTTTACATTCTTTCCTTTCTCTACATATTATTTATAATCAAATATTCTCTGGATAATTACATGGCCAGCACGTTGAACTCTCTCTGTCTCTGTGGCTCTGTCTCTCTCTCTTTCTATCTCTCTGTCTGCCTCTTTTATACAAAAAACTAAACAATTTCATGGCAGAGCATTATTAATTTATGAACCGCATCCAAGTCCAACATGTAAACGAGGCGCAACAGTTTAAGTGCGCGACCCTTTGCTCTATATGAGTCTAAACTATATATAGATTGAACTTAATGGAGTCCACACAACATAACACGGAATGTTCTTTGATTGTCATTGAGCGCCCAGGGAAAATTGAAAGGGAAATGGGAAATGGAAAACGACATATTTGCTCCAATGGGAATATTTCAATGATATTTGTTTTCTTTATTTTTATTTGTTAAACAACTTTAGTTGACATTTACTTAAAATTGTTATTACCTGCGTTTTACTTGCATTGCTAAGGCTACAGTGAAGCCGCTCTATAAAGCAAGCAATGTTAATAAACTCATATATCTCTCTCTATAAATCTAAATTTAAGGCCAACTTGTACTGTTTTGCCATAGTTACGCTAATTGCATTGACTAATGCATAAAAATAGTTGCTTTCCAAGTATTTGCTGCAGCTTAATGAGGTATAATTTTTTGAAGTGCGCGTGGAAAACAATTTTCCTGCTGCGTAAAATGCGCAGATTATCAACAAGTGCATAGCTAAAGAAATTGAAAGAAAAAATATAACCAAAGAGGAGCATAACAAATGCACTCAATTATAGGGAAAAAAGAATAAGCAATGAAAACTTGAAAAATTGAAAAATGAAAGAAAAGCGAGGGTGGAAAATCAACAAGCGCGTGCAATGAAAAAGCAACTAAAATTAGAAACACAAAATGCAGACATTACAAATTGCCAAGACAACAAAGAGGGAAGTAGTAATGAAAGGGTTGGCATCTAAGCCAAGCCTACAAGACGAGAGTAACACACAAAGAACCTTAAAGTTGACCAAATACGTTGACACAACAATTAAGCCTTTGTTTTATGGCCGAGCAAAACTGAACTGAATGCCTTGTTGTGTGCCGAGGAGGGCCAAGTCCAAGCCAAAAGCATAAGATGATTGCTCAATGCTCATAATGATGATGATGATGAGCATAATGATGATGAGGCTGCATATGTGTGTGTGTGTGTGTGTGTGAGTGTGTGTGTGTATGCTAAAGGCCATTAAGCTCTACTTGTATAATACAAAGCGCACACATTTAGCTCAACAACAACTACGATGAACTATGCACTTGTAATCTCTGTGTATAAATATTTATAACCCCCTCCACCCCCCACCACCAACACACACACTCACACTCTATGGTATGTCCCCCTTTCCCCCCTTTGCAGTTTGTGCGTCTTGCGTCACTGCAAATAATCAGACGCCTTCTGTATTTTTGCACTTTTGCATTGCTGCTTGTTGCCCTCAAGCAGTTTATGTATCTCAATCTTCAACTCTAAACTGTATCAATGTGTCTTCTCTCTATGCATATCTATAACTATATCTATATCTATCTATATATATATGTATATATATTATCTCTTTTATAGGCGCCGGTGAATCGGGCAAAAGCACAATAGTCAAACAAATGAAAATCATTCACGAGAGCGGGTTCACTGCTGAGGACTTTAAACAATATCGACCGGTTGTCTACAGCAACACAATACAATCATTAGTTGCAATATTGCGAGCCATGCCAAATCTTAGTATTCAGTATAGCAATAACGAGCGGGAGGTGAGTAAATCAAATAACAACAACTTACTATTTATATATGTATATATATATATATATATATATATATATTTGTTTTTAGAGCGATGCAAAAATGGTATTCGATGTTTGCCAGCGAATGCATGATACCGAACCATTCTCAGAGGAGCTGCTGGCTGCCATGAAGCGACTTTGGCTGGATTCCGGCGTTCAGGAATGCTTCTCGCGCAGCAACGAATATCAATTGAATGATTCCGCTAAATAGTGAGTAGCCTTGTGAATAATATATGAATATTATTAAGTAATTAGGTTGTTAGGTTGTTTATCTATCCGATTATGAACTGTGAGGCAATGCATCTCGCTCTCTCTTCGAAGTTTACAGTCTCTGTTTTTCTCTACTCTGTTTTGAGTATGACATACGTAAGCGTTGCTGTCAATTTAAAGCTATTAGAAAGCTTCTAGTGTTAAGTAAATAATGTATTATCTAGTATCCTTTTTTTGCCTATTTCTCTTATGCGCAAACGTAGCTATGTTGCTATGAAATGCATATGAAAATTATGGAAATTATTGAGATAGTATTTCTTGCCTAATATTAAACTTAACAAATATGTGTTTTCACATTCTTGTTCTTCGTTAAGTTTAGGCTCTTCAGTTCAACAGTTTCATCATTTATGCTTTGTACGATATTCGTAAACGTTTTTCTTCAACATAACTATTCTCACTCACATTTGTTATGCTCTTCTCTAACTCTCTCTCATGAAGAAGCTCTTGAGAGCGTCTATTTTTCAATTCTGTTTTGCGTGACATTCGTAAACGTTGTTCTTAAACTCAACCAGTCTTAGTACTCCTCAGTCAACTCACATTTTTTATGCTCTTCTCTATCCCTCTCTCATGAGAATGCTCTTAAGAGCGTCTATTTTTCAATTCTGCTTTGCGCGCCATTCGTTAACGTTGCTCCCTCGCTTAACCTAGCGAGCTGTGTGCTCTGTTATTCTATAGCCACTCCCTGCTATTCCCATGCTCCATAAATGTAACTAATTACGTGACAGTTGCTCCATAAGAATTATAAATACATATATATTCACAATTCGCCTGACCTTCAAATGGGCATTTGCAGAAGGCACTATATTAATTAATCTTTCCGAAAGAATAACTCAATTATGAGTTATCTAGCCTTGGCTTTATACATACATCATATCAGAGTTAAACTCGGTATGAATAATCGTTGTCAAACATTTGCATTTCCATTTCCAATGCGTTATGCGCACTGTTGATTAATGATAAGAAAAATAAGCAGAAGGAAAAGTGTGTTGCATACTTTTGGGTTGTTTATTTACTACGGCTTTTGGTTACAATAAAAACTAACTAAACTGATGACTATGATGAATTACATTAAACAAAAATATATATATATATATTTACATAAGCTGCTGTGCAACATCAACAGATACATTTGTATCTCAAGCCCATTTGCTTAATTAAAAATATTTAAATAACAACAAGAAGAAATGTGTGAAATGAAACCGCGAGCAAACAACAGCGTAACGAGAAGCATACAATGCTAAAAATATCACACAGCCGCCGAGTGTCACAGTGTGTCCCGGCAGTCTCCTCTACTCATCCCTGAGTGTTAGCTTGAAATTCAACGGAGATTGTGGTATATACGTTGAGTTGACGCGATAAACGAATTCCCCCGAATCGTAGGAGACTTTGTATTTGCGAAAGATCTGAAACGACACGCAATTAAAATGACATTGATGGAAGTCCACCTCCCCAGCTCCCACTCTCTCTCTCTCTCGCTCTCATCTGCCTACCTTTGCCAACAACGTGTGCAATTCGATTTCTGCAAATCTTCGACCTACGCACATGCGACGTCCATAACCAAAGGGCAGGCTAACAAATGGATGTATCTTCTGGCCAGCATGTGGGCAGTTGGCAGCTAAGGAAATAAAGAAACAGAAAACACTTTGTAATTCTCGCTCTTGCTTTACCCTTTGCCCTCCTCTGTCACTCTCTCTATCACTTACCTGAGCTCTGTTTAAGCCAACGTTCGGGCACAAATCGTTTGGGTTCTGGGAAATATGTGGGATCATTGGATACAACCAAATGTGGAAAGATGACATGCGTCTGCAAAAGGAAAAAGTTCAATTTAAAACTTAAACATGTTGCAAAGTTATATGTTGCAAACTGCCACGCCCACTTACGCCCTTTGGCACATGATAGCCGTTAATAACCGCATCCGTTTGCAAGTTACGCCCATTCGCAATGACAACCGGACGCATGCTGTAAGAGTACAACAAAAACCAAAAAAAAACAGGGTATAAAAACCAAATACATTCGATAACAGTTGCTTTATAATCACACAAATTGTTGAAGTTGCACGTACCGCAATGTTTCCTTGACGCACGCACGCATATAAGGCATCTGCTCAAGGACATTCTGATTGATTTGCGCTTCACGCGTTGGAAACGCCTGTTTCAGCTCCTCGAACAAACGCTCTTGTTTCTCCGGATTCTTGGCCAGCTGATAAATGGTCGAGGAGGCCGCCACTGAGGTCTACAAAGCCCAGCCAAATGGGGGAAACAAAGAGGGAAATGTTTCATAAATAACAAGCGAAACATTTGCCAGTTGTTCGTTAATTACAACATGAAATTGTTTACACTTCGCTGCGTCTACAGCATAAACAGTTAAAAGTATGCTTTCTAGAGTATTACAACGCAAAATTCAACGAAAGCTAAGGGAAGTTCAAACAGCAGAAACTCTGCTCAGCATATAGACAGTCAAGCAAAGCGCTTCCTATCATATGCAGCTTAAAAGTCTTCGGCATGACAAAACGTTACAGAATAGGGCACAAAAAGAAAGTCGGAAAGTCTTAGACTAAGAGTAGAGTAGAATAAGAAAGCATTAAGGCATTAAGAAAGCAATGGCACTCGCTTTCAAGCGAGAGCAGCGTTAATAACCTATAATTGGTAGCAAAATGTTTTCCTTAATAGAGTTATAGCTAAATATGGTTACATTGTTTAAGAATGCCGAACAAAAGTAAAGAAAAGCAAAAACTTTAGCCAAAGATTGAGAGAGTTTTCAAGCGACAGCAGCAAAGAATTCTCTATGATTTGTAGCAAGTAATATTCATCAGTCTTATTAACATACTTGTCTACAAGCTGAAACGTTTGCGAATGTGGCACAAAAAGAAATGCGGATAGACTTAGAAGCCACGTGAGTACGAAAGCAAAGAGAACGCTCTCCAGAGATTGAGAGAGTTTTCAAGCGAGAGCAACAAACGCTTTTCTCTAATTTGTAGCAAGAAGTTTTCATTAGAAAGCTAAAACGTTTAAGAAGATCACACAAAAGAGAATTCAGAAAGCAAACACTCTAAACAGAGAAGAGTAGAGTTATGAAGGCAAACAAGCGCAGATGAGGGAGTATAAGAGAAATTCCCCTCTCTCCCTCTCTCTCTTTGTAGCCACAGCTTCGGTTAAGTTTCCTCCTATTTAGCCATAATCCCCTACACACTAACTCCACCTACCGTATCAACGCCCACAAGAAACAGATCAAGCGCCAAAACTGCTGCCAATTTGCGATTGCCTGTTTTGCGTACAATGCGCTCAACAATGGAAATATCGGCCTCGTTTTTATGTACATCCCCAGCCAGGTCTGCATCAGCTTTGTCCATCGTTTGGCCAATGTTCTTCATGCAAATGCTGCAACCATAAATCAATCAAATAAATCAGTAATCAGTAATCCCAAGGCAGAGCCCAAACACTGATTATGGCAACAAAATGGGCGACATACGCAGAGAATTGGTCCAGAGCGCGTATAAAACTGCGATAGGCTTTTGTGGGATATAGACGCCAGAGGGGCATGCGAAGTTCAAGTTCTGGCACCGCCCAGAAGAACGTATTGATGGCCTCAATAATTTGTTGCGCCTCCGCGCTGCCCTCCGGCTTAAGGCAGCCCAACCGTGTGTCCAGCGAGACGCGACCGACAGCTACAGAGGTAGAGAGAGAGTGAGAGTAGAATGAGAGAGAGCTATAAGCATATATAACTATAGTAGTATATAAGCAAATAGCATTCAGTTGGCCAGTTTGCAAACTTGGCTTACATTCAAGCGCCCATTTGTACAGCTCATGCAGAAAGTTATCGGGCAGCTCCTCCCTCTCATTGCGCATCTCATCTATGCTATAGAATAGACGATAATAATGATGATGTTATATATGTTATGTGCTAAGTTGAGTTCAGTTGATGCCTTATTATGTCATATATACATATGTGTAGTTGGTTGGGCAACTTACCGCACCATAAACTCGCTGGCAATGTCATTGAGTGGCGGTATATATTTCTTGGCTGTTTGTGGCTGCAACAGAATGTGTTGCACCTCCTGGCGGAATGCCTCCCACTTGGGTCCATGCCTAATTGAAGACACAAGTTGTCAGCACACTCTCTCTATCTCTATCTCTATCTCTCTAAAGTGCAATGTCATACTTACACGCCAATTAGACCAGCCACATCGCCAAAGAAATCGCGTCTCAGTTCACCCTTGTAATGTCGCAGCGAAGGCATCGAGGGTCTGCATGCAATAGAAGGAACAGTTGTGTCGCAATGCGGCTTATGAGCAATCTGATGATTTTGGCCAAAAAAAGGACTTATATATGTATGAGCTAAAAACACCCACAGGAGAGTTGACTTTAGCTCTCTCTCACACACACAATTGTCACACACATCAAATAGAAAATTTTGAGCAAACATGGTAAAATGACGCGTGTATCTTGTAGATACACACACATCTTGTGGATACACGCGCTATTTACATGTCCCCATAAAAATAGCCATGTTTTATTTGGCTTGCATTTGGTAGTAGGGTAGGTTATAGCTAGAGTTACGGGGTATTCATATCGCTCTGTGCTATTTGCTTTATGTGTGTGCGACAAACGTTGTTGCCCCAGGCAACCATATTCAATTAAATGGCATAAAATAAAAGTCATGCGACGCTGTTTACTTTTGCAACTGTGCAATTTGCCAAAAACTCACACACCCATTGCCTGGAGCGGTGGGGGGGGGGGGTATACACTGCACGAAACCATAAGATTTATATGCCAAATTGTATTAATTTTAATTACTCCATTTAATGTAGCAGCACAACTACTATTGATATAGAGTTTTCTTGATTATGATAGCATAACATTGTTAGGTCTGGCTAAATCTAATCACATTTCTTATAGCACATTATGCTCATCATAATTACAGCTGTTAATTTAATCAGAAGAGAATATTACAATATAAAAATATTAAAATACAAATATAAAATATAATTATAGATGACAGCTCGATCTAAAGATCGAAGCATGTTTGACATTACAATTCCAAACTTTGAATTGTTTAGACTTTTTACCAACAAGAGCTTATAGAAAGATCAATTATTATGGAAAAACAAATTCGTTGCATATTTCAAATGCATTTTGTGCTAATATTGTATTCAGAACTAATTGAAAACCACAATTTTAAGTTGTAAAAGTCTTCACAAATTGTAAAATATATTTTTTAAATTTGCATAACTTTAATTTTATAAAAATATATTTATTGCCAAATATAATACAACAATTTTATATGCAAATAAATTTACAATAGAGACCAGAACAATAGCAATTTTACTGCTCTTGTTCCATATTAACTTGGTTATAATAACGAAATTAATATTTTAAAAAGTATTTCACCACCAACATTGTAAGAATATAGCTAACAGTTGAATTTAGAGACCAAAAACATAATCCAAATTATAATCAAAATTTAAATTCACCTGGAAATTTATACGCATTATAGTTATGCTAATTAAAAGCCTTGAAATGCTTCTAAGTCTAAATCTAAGTCTCAGCGAGAATATCAAGTTCTTTGTTGAAAGCTAATTTGAATGCTTAAGCGTAAACTGAACTTTTGTCGTAAATTAACAACAACAAAAAAAATGCTGCATATTAGCAAACGAGTTTCTTTGCTTTCTAGTCTAAAATCCCAAAAGTAAAACCAGTTTCAAAGTATTTTGCAAGTTGGACAACAAGAACTAAACGCGACGCTATCAAATGTAAAGATGCGACAAGATTTGTCGGTTATTTGTACACAATTTGTTAGTTGAAATATATTTGAAATACCTTTAATTTGCAGACTAAGGTCATCTAATGCAATGCTATGGTCAGAGTTCAGCTTGTGAGGTCAAGCAAACAAACATCAAACGCATTGCGATGCTCATAAAATTGCAATAAATTTGGTTTCTTTATGTTTGGAATTTAAATTATTTCGAAATTGTAATTGTTTGATGTGAACACTGTTGTTAACAATGCGTGGACATGTTTGTGTTGTCTGTGTGTCTGTTTGTCAGTTTGTCACAGCCAGAAAGTCTTAACTGTGCGTTAAATCTTCAAATTTATTAACCGATTTTCTTTGCGCTCTTTGCGCATTTTTTCCCACACACAAAAAATAATAAATTTTATGTGTGTGCCATAAACTATGATGGGTTAGTAGTTCCATATGCCCTGTACACATGAAATGTATGAGTAGAGTCTGATAGCTTTGTGTGTGTGTGTGTAAGAGACAGCAGAAGTTTGCTTTGATATCAACTTTGATTTACATAAATCATTTATATAAAGAGTTTAACAATAGTTTTGGTTTACTTTAGTGCCCACTGCAGGGTATTTGCTGGCTGAGCACGCTCTGTTTTGACTTGCTGCCAAACTTATGTTGTGGCCCACACGCAAAGTGTTGAACGGTCGTCGAATAACTTCATCAGTCAGTTAGTTAGTCAATCAGTCAGCGAGTCTTGGCTTTGTTGTTTCCTCTTTCAAATATATACATACACACACACATAACACACACACACACACAGTCGCACACTTCCGATAGATCAATCAATTAGCAAACTGTGGCATTCATCAATCTTCAGCCTGTTAAACATTTGTTAACATTTACGCATTTGCGCTAATGTCAATTTATTAACAATTCTCCTTTAATAATGACTTGGCAGAAATAACAGAAACCACTTTAAGATGTCCCGTCTATTTGATTATTATTATTATTAATAATATTAAATTGGTTCATGGTCAAATGACAAAGCAAAAACATAAACTACAAGTGTTAAATACAACAAAAGAAAGCAAATCGCTTTGAATGCGTAAAGTTGGCTTTCGTTTGCTTAAACTTACAAAAAAAAATATAAAATGAAATAAATAAATACGCATAGATAACTGACAGATATAAATTCATATATGCATAAGTTACCATATTTTCTGGTTGTCTTTTTGCCTTTTTTTTTTTTTGCAGGCCTAAAAGCAGCAAAGTGAAAGTTTTGAAGTTGGCTTTAAAGCAACTTTTGTGTTGAGCATTTGTAATTGCAGATCTTTTGTTTAGTTTTGTTTTTTTTTTTTTTTTTGGCATTAGCAAACTAGTTTTAGCAATAATTACAGCATATAATTGCCAGGCGTAACGTAATGTAATGGAATCCTTTTGGCCAGGCCAACTAATTACGCACACGCTGCTGGCCAAAAGCGCCCACACATACGTCAATAATTTAATTACGAATTTAATGCAATATGCGCATAAATAATAAACACATTCTAGCTGCTTGCCTACTCGCCTTTACGCGCTCTCTCTCCCTACCTACAGTAGCCACTGATTAAGTGCAACCATGCGTTAAATTGCACATGTCAATTAATGTGCATTAAGCTTAAGCCGATTATTGCAACATTTGTGCAAGTTTAATCGTCTTTTATTACAAAAATTATTTATAATTTTAATTATCCCATTTGACCATTTGACCATTTCAACTGATGCATTTATCAAGTTATTTTTCCTTTGTTAACCAATTTATATTAAGCAACAAAAAGTAGTCAGAACGTCCAACAAGTTATACCTATCGTAATTTATCTGATTATCTCTATATATATAAAGTTCGTTATTCAAATTCTGCAAATTCTGGGTAATACCCATTGCAATGTTCGTGCGAAAAGCCATTGCATAGTTGATTTGATCATCTGCTTTGCGGCAAACTCATTTTCCAAGAAGCAATGCTCCTGACTGCTTGCGGGAAATGCAATTTCCCAGTATGGCAAATGACCACAACAAGGTTGTACGCTTAGAAATTTTTTATTTTTATTGAATTTCTCTCAAATTGAATTTCCAAGTTGGTTTTGTCTAAAGTGGAATTCGCTTCTTAAACAATGCGTAAAGTAAAATGCGTTAGTTTTCCAGTGGAAAATAGTAAGATAATTCTACGAAGCTTGTAGTATGTGCAGTTCTTATACCCTGTACAGCGAGAATTATGTAACACGCAGCAGAAGGCGTGGCAGACTCTCTAAAGTACATATCTATTCTTGATGAGTATCAACAGGAATATTCAAGAAATTCAGTCAGCCACGCTTTCTGCTGCCTGTAACATACATGTACACAAACCTAATATAACACTGTACAGAGTATACAAACTCTCAAGCGAAATGTCGAACAAAATGGCGCTGAAATTTACAATGTCAATCAAAATATGTATATTGTATGCTTTATACTATAACTTTAGTAAAGACACAAGCATAGCGTAAAAGCCAATAAATAATTAAGGCTTAAAGGGAATTGCAACTACATATCATGGCATATCTCGACTCGCATATACAATATGCATGTTAAAATGTAACAATATTTTCGTTTGCCTGTCCACCTACGCCCTTTTGTGTAATACCTGGACAGCATGCCACGCCCACACGATGTATTGCTTGCTTGCTTTGCTTACCTGTGTGGCATGGCCTCCTCCTTTTGAATATATTGCGTATCTCATCGCCATCGAATACAAACAACAGATCCGGATGTCCAATAAGGCCGCCCACTTTGGCCATTTTGCCATAGTTGACATGCAGCTCATGCATAACCTTGTCCAGGTCACTAATTTTGTATGTACCTGTGTGGATAGTACAAGTAATAATTGACGCTCAGTTAATCAGCATTTCAGAGTTCAGTTAATGAGAATGTAGAACTAACCAATTAATGGTGCAAAGCGCCAGGAATTGCCAATCAATGGCAAAGGATATGGACCAGGGACCTCCGAATATGGACGTATAGTTGTTGTTGCTGTTGTTGTTGTGGTTGTTGTTGTTGCTGCTGCTGTTGTTGTTGTTGTTGCTGCTGTTGCTGTTGCTGTGCTGCAGTTGCAAAGTTTGGTTGAGTTACAAAATATGCTGTAACTTGAAGCTGCTGGCAGCACTCACCGTTTGGGCAACATCAGTTCTTGTTGCCTTTTCATTTGTTCTTGTTGTTGCTGCTGCTGCTGCTGCTGTCGTCGCTGCCATGCTCCAGACGCAATTGATTTTTCAATTTCCGCTGCCACACCAACGCCATCATGCGGAAGTGCAGCACCAGCAGCAGCCGGCGTTGCTGCCACACCAACACCACCACCAGCACCATTACCACTTGCCACATGGGGCAGCACTGTCGTTGTCGCTGAGTATGTGGAGCGCTTTATCAATGCCGCTGTGGTTTTGCGTAAGCTTGACATTTCAACCAGCTTTCAGCTCGTTCTGGCGTTGTAAAGTGTCTAGAAAGTGTTCAGAAAAGTTGTGCATTTAATATTAAGTGGTTCACAACTAAATTTAACAAACACAAAAACAACTTTTGAATACCCTAACAAAATGCAATGCTAAGAACGTAGAACTACAAAAGAATGGAAACAAATGGCATAAAAATATGCTAAGTTTTCACATTATAAATTTGCATTTTTATTCCGATGTAACATTCAACATTTCCGCGTTGTCAAAGAGAAAGAAAGAATCTATATTATGATTGCATATCAAATACAAGTAAAGAAGCTTCACTTTTTCCATTATAATTCCGTTTAACGCTCTTGTGATATAGAAAGAGAGACTGGAAATTGTGAATTCATTAAATATACATTATATATAAATATGATATAAATATAATAGTCTCAAATAGAATAATTTCACTCGAAGTTCTTTTACAACTTAAAACTGATTCTTCTAGTAAATTTTCACTTTTAAAGAAACTGAATTCAATTCAATTCTCTTGTGACTTAGAAAGACAGCCTAGACATTGTGATTTTATTAAAAATACAATTGATTCATTTTAGTTGACTCCTTTGACTTATGAAATCTTAGTTTTCCCATTATAATGCTATACTATATATTTGCTGCTATTAAAATAAATATTATCCTTGTTGTATCTTTTAAATGAAATGAAGAAAGTTTAAGAAAAACTAACTAAATTTCCTTTTTCTAAAAATCAAATTCAATTATACTCTGTCGCTAAAAAGAAAACATAAAATAATTGATATTTTTCTTGCTTTTAAAGTAAATATTAATGCTATTTAAAATATTTTCAATATAAATAAGAAAATGTAAAAAAAAACCAAATTTTCTTCTCCTAGAAACCAAATGCAATTTTGATCTGTTGCTTAAATAAAATAATGAAAGATTATATATTTATTTTTAATTAAGTAATTTAAATAGATTTAGGAAACTTTCAAAGAAACGAACTACATTTTCTTCTAATATAAACTTTATTTAATTTAAATCTTTCGCAATGTAAAAACTATAAAATATTTAATTTGTTACTGCTCATCAATTAAACACAGCATAGGCAACAAAAAGCCACAACATTATTTAAGCATAATTATGCGCATTTTAACGAAATTGAATACAGCTTCTTTTGCTAGCCAAGCTAAAGAATAAGTATTTAAGCCCTAGAAATGTCTGACTATAAACTCAAACTAGATAACACTTCAAATTAGAGCATATCAAATTCGCTGGAAAATAAAGTAAGTTGAACAAGTTTTTTTGCGCTTTGCGGCGCCACTTGAAAAAGAAAAAGCTAAACAAAATAAAAAAAGAAATTTAAAAATAGTTGGAAAACTGGCTAAAAGAGTTTTCAATGTAATTTTGCAAATAAATGAATGTGCAACATTTTTGTGTTTCGTGCACAACTTTTGCGGCTGCCACATGCCACTTAGTTTAGATGAGTTGCCGCAAGCAATTTAATGCTAAAGCAAATGGCAAAATAACAAAACGAAACTTTGTCAATTATAATAAATACGTTGACAAAAGCAATAAGAATATAAACAATATTATGCAAGAGCAGGAAAGAGAGTGAGAGAGAGAGAGAGTGAAACAAGCAGCAGTAGAAGTAGAAGTGAAGGAAAGATGTTAATTAAAGTAAAAAAAATAAGCAAAATATTGAGCAAAGGTGTGAATAATTCAATATGCAATTTAAGAACTAACAGAGGAAGCAATGAGTGTTGTTTGTTGTGCACACACACACACACACACTCGCATATCAGAAGTAATGTTGTCAATAGATGTATTTGCACACCAGCCAAGGCTAAATTGTATAAATAACAGATAAATAGTTAGATAGATGCATAGATAAATATATTGTTATGATAGACAGCAGATAGACGTACAAATATGATGACAACAAACTTGAACAAAAGTCAAAGACAATACACATGTGACTCTCTGCGGCGAGGCTTTTGGCTATTGGCCCTATGCGAGTACAACAACAATAACAATAACTAAAATGACAGCACTTAGTTCGGGCAAGACGACGAGTGAAAGGCAAACAATGAACAATTTACAAAATCTATGCCGATGAAATGATGTTGCCTGCCGGCCAAATGCCAACTTAATATAAATAGCCTGGCCTAAAAGCGCAAACACATAAGCCAGCGCATTAAAAGCGAGTTTCATTTCAAAAGCTGAACTGACAGCTGAGAAGCTGCAAACTCAAAAACTGAAAACCAAAAGCCCAGAAAACAGAAAACAGGCGACGCGCATTGTTAAAGTTTAGCTGTGAGAGCCAATAAAAAAAAAAAAACACACACACACACACACACACGCACACAACTCAAAGTGGTTAACAATAGCATGGAAAATATATATATACAATATATGTATTTACTTCAAAGCGTGATTTGTGCTTTTGTATTGTGTGACACGCTGCGTATGAGCAATATCTCAATATATATTGCTCATACGCCGCGTGTCGCTGCCAATACAACAACAAGAAAACTCTCATTTGCCAACTGCGCCTGCTCAAACTTGTAACTTCTCTACGCTTGTAATTTAAATGCCATTTGCCACACACACACACACACACACACGCACACCACACAATTTGATGAAATTTTTATGGCACAATCAATGTGTCTGTGTGTGTGTATACACACACAATCTCTGGTTTAGCTTTGTATCCTTGCCCTTGCCTTGACAAACTGCGACCTTCAGCTGCTCGCGTCCAGCACTTGAGCTGTAACACAACGACACTAAACGAGCCACCCAACCACCATTACAGCCACCCCCACCACCACCATCATCATGCTCACAATACACATTGCAAACTTATGAGCCTTATCGGGGCATGCCTCATAATGAACTTGAGTGATAATCCTTGCGCTTTGCCAAAATACAAAAAAAAAAAATAGATATAGAAAAATCTGCGAAAATGAAAAGAAAACCAAGAAAAATGAAAATGAAACCGAAAATGTCAAGCGGCTGCTCAAGTGAAGCTACGGCTTCAAGTGTTTTATGCAGCTGTTTGCTGTTATATCTGTCTGTCTGGCTAGTTGGCCTTAATTATTTGGCTTTGACTTTGGCCAGCCAACAAGGCAACAGCAGACTTGACGTGACGAACTGAGTGTTATCCTGTAAGATGAGTGGGTGGCGGGTGGAGGTTTAAAGTGAAGCTGAAGACATAATTGATTGGCCAGCAGTTATTTTATTGTGGTTTAAATGCTACTGCAACGTCTGCCTGGCTTTGCAATACCCTGTAAGCTGTTTGAAACTAAGCTGCAGAGCATTAAGCGCTTCAAATGTTAACAATTTATGGCAACTGAAGGGAATGATGTGTGAGAATTAAGAGTTGTATTTAGATATCTTTAATATACATCTATTTCTGATATAACTAAACATATTCCGTCAGCTTTTAGATCTGTTAACATATTCTGATTTCTTTTATATTTATATCTTTAAAAATTATTAATTTATATATTTTATTATCTTTTAAATCCATTTATTTGTATTATAACTTAACTTATTCTGACCTATTTTATTTCAGTATCCTTACATTTAGAGTTAAACAGAAGCAATATAAAAAAAAAAATGAGTTAAGAATATATATAATAACATAAAATTGTCGGTAAAAATAATCGAATTTCTTTTATATATTTTTAACTAATTTTATAATATTTCTGTTTATTTTTTTACATTATATTATTAATTATTGTATATTTTGTTATCTTTTATATCCATTTATTCCTATTGTAACTTTACCTATTCTGACATATTTGGCATGTAATTCTTTATATCTAAAACTTTGCTATCTTTCAACTCCACATCTTTCTCTTATAAGTATATTCTAAAGACGAGGCTAAAAATCTCTAGCAAACTTTGTTTTATATAACATATTAAGCAGTAATCATTATCTAATGCTACACACACACAGACACACACATAACAAGCGTTAAGCGTTTGCAAAAGCGCATAAAAAGTTAAACAACTTGCAGTTCCATGGAGACGAGTTTAAAGAGTTTTCAACTCATTTACAGCGCTTTACATGCTTTGTCTCTGCTGCTTTGTTGTTCTACTCGAGTTTCTATTGTTCTTTATCGTACTCAAGGTGTAATCGATAACAACAGCAACAACAACAAAAGAAAAGTTGTTTGACAAGCAATTTGCTTAGCTTGATAGATTCTATACTCATCATTAGCATCTATATGCTAAATGTTGCTGGGAACTTGTCCCTGGCAACAACAAGAAATCTCGCATTAACGATCTGATCTCACTTTGAAAGCAACAACGCCTTATGATATCATAAATAATTATGTCATTATATGAAACTATTTCTCTGCTTTTTAGCTTTGGTTTTCTTTACTTTTCTTTTTCTTTTCTTGTTTTGTTGATTTCTATTTGATTTGCTTTGGTTTCGTGTTGCAAATTGGAATTTATGTAGTTTGTCTTTTTATTTTTTTTTATGGCCATTGCAACAGATTTGTCTATTGATTATGCGTTTTAGGTAGGTGTGTTTTCTCTAGTGGCTAACACGCGTATTACTTTGTATTTGTGTTTATATTTGTTTATAAATATTTATATAAAATGCTTTTAAGTGCTGCTTCACTTTTTGACTGATTTGCTTCACGGCTCACTTGCAACTTGCAATGTTTGTGTGTTGTGTTGTTTTCTTTGTTTCACTAGTTGTTGTTGAAGTGCGTTGCACCTTTAACTAGTTTGCTTTTAGCCGCGGCTATTTAGGCCACTTTTTAGGCCTTGACTAGTTTCAACAATGCCGCACAAAGCGAGCAAAATTATTGTACAATTTATATGCGATTCGCTCACCTTAAAGTTTAACACTTGATTATGGTTTAAACGATGGCCGTTTTCTATTGTTTCACACACACACACACACACACAGTCACAGTCACAGGCACAATGCAATTATTTTGTATTTATATTCATAGATAAATTCAATTATTTGCCACTGCCACTTGTAACGTCACGCAAGCGTGCAAAACTTGTTGGCCAAATGAAACGCAGTTCCCAAGCTTAGCTACGACTCCGACTTCGACTTCGAGTTGGACTCCGACTCCGGCTCCGACTTCGTGGAGCAAACGCGACGCACTAAACGCGATCGCAGCGCTTCTTAGTCTACTTATAGGATGGCCAACAACATACGGCATAAATCACAACGCTTCAATGCTTTAGCTCTGCTCCCCTCGCCTCGCCTCTCTCTGCTCTGTAGTTCACTTCAGTCCGGTCTCTGTTTGCCTCTATGGGTCGACGTGAGCTTCAGTTGTCTCTTGGCTGATCTTCATTCATTTTGTTGTATTTTATTGTTAAGATACGCCTGCTAATTGTATGCGCTCTCTTTCACTCGCTCTCTCTCTCTTTCACTCTTTCTCTTCTCCTTCGCTGCTTGAATTTGAAATTGAAAGTGTTAGTGCTTGCTGCTAATCAATCTTACTAAAAAAGCAAAAGTTTATGTACTTAATTCGTAACGGTTGTTCACGCGCTTTAATTAAATTACTTTTTTTTCTATTGGCAATTTAATCGCCCTTTCTGTGATTAAACCTGCATTTGAATGCTTAGCATTTGGTTTCACAATCCAACGTAAGGCACATAATTATAAACAAACTCAAGGTTACAGTTGCAGCACTAAGAGCACTGTCCAAGACCTTTGCAAATATTGCCGTGTTAATTAGTGTAAAATTTGCTATAAATAGCAAACGTTTTAAATTAAATTAACTATTTACATTTTAACAACTTTTTGAGCAGTTGAAATCGCTTTAAAGTGCTGAGAGCCTAGCATAAACAGAATAATGCGAATAAGCTATAAGAAAGGCCACGAATTTACATTATTTTGCATATATAAATAATAAGAAGATATATGTTAAATATTTCGAATAATAGGTTAGATTATTATACATTAATAATAATACAATTTAATTAAATAATAATAATTAATTTAACAAGTTTAGCTTTTATGAATTCTGTATCTTATATTTATATTTATATACAATAGAATTGCAATAGAAGTTCATAGTTTTCTTTTAAATTTTATGACAAGAAAAGTTGATATTACTTTTTTTTATCTACGACCAAACTTTGGAGTAGCATAAGAGAATATCTAGAATAAGTTTAAAGCAGTTTTTAACTGATAGAGAAAGAAGGCAAAATATAATATTTATGTTTCACTTTTATTTACTACAAAAGAAGTAAGGAGTTTACCATGGAATATATAATATTATAGATTTTATAATAATATTTTTATTCATAATATATTATTAAGATATATATATTTTATATGCATTTATTTAAAAAGCATATATATTACTGAATAGTATCTGTAGTCGAGTCGTTTGGGCCATGTCCCTCTGTCTTTATGTCCGTCTGTATGAACGTGTCGATCTCAGCTACTATACTAGCTAGAGACGCCAAATTTAGCATGTTATTGTTCCTGTATATCATACGTAAAGTTCATACGTTTAGTTCATATAGAATAACATTGTTAAAGAATACTGAAAGTTTCATAAAGATTAGTCCACAAATAAGAAAGATATACAGAAAAGAAAGAATATAAATATTTGCATCGCTTGCGCTGTGCGGCTAACACATTTGTGCGAGCGAGGCGGCGATACATGCATAGTAAGAATAAGTACGGAATATACGGCAGTTAAAGTTCGACTCTATTCTACTCTACTCTATTTTGCTGAAGTAGTTGTTGCTGCATAAAAGAAAGTCTTATTTCTATTTTATATATCTGTACAATGTCTAGTTGATCTAAGCACACTAAGCACAAACCAGTTGTCCACAGTAATCAAAGAGAATCTCAAGATAAAGCTCAGCAATTAAATGACATAGAAACGACATTAAAATGCAATTATTTACAAATTTAACTAAACCTTTGCCAACATTCCAATTCACTCGCAGCAGGCAGCCACAGTTTATGAGCTGTTTTTCAAGCTAAACACATACAGGTATCTAATTTGTTAGTCTCACACACACACACACACACAGTTACAGTTGAAGATACAGATACAGGAAGTGCTAACACGCATACCCAGCGGCATATTGCACAATCTGAGTGGAGGGAGGCACAAAATCAAATTGCATAGACGAGATCTGAGACAGAGATCACGGATTTGGTATGATGAAATGTGTGGCGCATCGGGTTGATTAGCGTGTATCTCATAAATGTAACTAATATTTACACTAGACTAAACTGTAGCTATAATCCTATATATATATATATATATATATATATAAATATATATACATATCTAGGTCTATCTGGAGTACAACTCTGCAAAACTTTTCCACCTGAATGGTTGTTATGTTTGTGTGTTTATTGTGGTTACAGTTGCGGGTCTATGTTATGGTTATGCCATACACATTTAGAGCAACGGCTCGGCAAAGCGTGACTCGGCAATTTTCCCGCAAATATATGCCATGCTGTGTTGCATTTTCATGCCACAGTCTGGCAACGCTGTCTTATCTAATGAGAGGCACAGCAACAATATTTGAGCAATGCCTCTAATTAATGCGCTGAACAAGCCACGATAATATGTAATTGCCACAGCAACAATAACAGAGGGAGCAGGAGCGAGACGAAGAGAGAGAGAGAAAGAGAGAGAGAGGGAGATTATTGCATAGTTATAGAAAATGGACATGAGCTGTAAAGTTTATTTAATGTTAGACCCCAAAAACCTCAGACTGACGACCTCATTTGGGTTACACGAACTTTACACCTGAAGCAAGCAACAAATGGTATTTGTCTTTGCCAAAAAGACAGAAAAACAAAGGTAGCGTTGCGTGCCTAGCGTAAATTATGGCTTAGATCGCTGGACAGTGGTCTATGCAGTACTCTCCCTCTCTCTCTCTCTCTTTCTCTATCTTTTTATTAGTTTTATGACCTACTTGTTGCAAGCTCTGGCTCTGCGGCTGGACACGCAACCTTTGACTGATTGAATGCCACAAAATACAAAGGAAAAAACAAAACTAACTAATTATACAGTTGCGAAACCTGATGCCACATACCTGGAGACATGTGTATATAGATACTTTATATAGATACTTTACTTGGTTACATATTTGTGTCTTGTCTGCGCGTGGACTGCCACTTGCTGGCGCCTAAATTTGTGCTACACTTTTAATTGTTTGCACAGCGCTACAACTCTTGTGTGTGTGAGTGTGTCTGTGTGTGTGTTTATTCTTGCCGCCGCCTGAAGCAAATTGAACATTTGTCTGCCCCTCGTTTGGCTTCCTCTTTTATAGCAAAAGAACAGTTCAGTTGCCTTAACACTAATGCCTTGTAACACTTTGTACTTGCAGTTTCCTGGATGACTTGGATCGGTTAGGCGCCAAGGATTACCAACCAACCGAGCAGGATATCTTGCGCACCCGTGTCAAGACCACCGGCATTGTGGAGGTTCATTTCTCCTTTAAAAATCTCAACTTCAAGTAAGTGTAGCTTACTTTTAGACATCCTCAAGCTGTCACAAATTGTGGCTTAAACTAATATAATCTTAATTAACTTCTCTTGCAGATTGTTTGATGTGGGCGGCCAGCGATCTGAGCGTAAGAAATGGATACATTGCTTTGAGGATGTAACGGCGATCATATTCTGCGTGGCAATGTCTGAATACGATCAGGTCTTGCATGAGGACGAAACTACGGTGAGTCTGCTGAATAGCAATTGAACTCAAAGTAAAGCTTAACTAATGTATAAACTCTTTCCCTTGTTTGGGTATTGCAGAACCGCATGCAAGAATCGCTGAAGCTGTTCGATTCCATTTGCAACAACAAATGGTTCACGGATACCTCGATTATATTGTTCCTGAACAAAAAGGATCTGTTCGAGGAGAAGATACGCAAGAGTCCGCTGACAATTTGCTTTCCCGAATACACAGGTGCGTAGACCTAACAGTTTATACTAATAATTTAGTTATTTGTAATTAATATATAATATTTATTATTTATATAGGTGGTCAGGAGTATGGGGAGGCGGCTGCCTATATTCAGGCTCAATTTGAAGCGAAAAACAAATCAACCTCGAAAGAAATTTACTGCCACATGACGTGCGCCACAGATACCAACAACATACAGTTTGTATTCGATGCTGTCACCGATGTCATCATAGCAAACAATCTGCGCGGATGTGGACTGTATTAAGCGGTTTTAAGCGGTTGGCGGGGCAAAGCGGGAACCGTTACGGTATTAACAACAACAACAACAACAACAAAACAGAAACAGCGCGGGAGCACAACAACCCACCAGCATTGATCAAAAAACAAAAAAAAACTAAGAAACAAAACAAAAGCAAATGATGATAGAACCAACCAACAAACAAACATAACAACATACACACATACAACACACACACACAAAGCAAAAGCAAAGCCCAAAGAACTTTTATTTGTTTGTATTATTGAGGTAATATTGTGCTTGAAATGGAACGTTAAGATCAGAGAAATTAATTGTAAAGGCAGCTGATAAGAGAGCCATAGAAGAAGAGCAGAAGATGAAAAACCAGCTGAAAATTTATGGAAAAATCGCACATATTGTAAAAGCATTTCCTATATATATATATATATTTGCATTACATTTGCATCAAGCAAGCTACATGTATGACATGAAACAAAAACACACACAACACCCACACACACACACACATACGCACACATTGAAACGCAAGCATTAATGCATTATATGTAGTTGTTGTTTGGTCTGAATAATTTTATGGAATTTCATAATTTATGTGTAGTTTAGTTTCTCGTGTATTTATTAAAAAACAAAAAACAAAACCCAAAATTAAAACAAATTGAAAAGAAAATGAAAATGAAATTATAAAATGATGAGATAAAATTGAGAAGAGAACAAAGTATATATATGCGTACTTATATAAAGCATATATATACCGCATATAAGTATATAAATTATTATACTATATATATATATTTATATATATATATATATATATATATTAAATGTTTCCTGTTGCAATCTCTTTGAAATTATTCATGCCATCAACTGCTGCATTTCTCATGCTTGTTTAGGCTTAAGTTCAAAAGTTTACAAACTCTGCGCAAATTACATTTAAACAATCGACAACAAACAAACAAAACAAAACAACACATTACCCTGGGCAAATGAAATTAGCAGAAAGCAAAGTAAATATTATTAAAAAAAAAAAAAAAGAAAAAGAAAAATAAAATGATAAACAAAATAAAATTTAATGCATAACGTAATGATAAAGCAAATGAACAAACCAAAAAAAAAAAATTCTAAAAAGAAAATATAAAAAAACTTAATACGAAACAAAAAACGTAAAGCTCTAATTATTAAGGCCTAATTTAATATGATAAACACAAAGTAAACCGGTCTAAAAACAAAAACAAAAAAAAGAAAAGAAGAAGTAACTCTCTTAACTATTTGTATTTATTACGAGAATATGAAAATTGCAAAAAGATATTGCGAATTTTGAATCAGCCAGCCATAATTCGATTGATTATAGATCGATGTAAATTGTAATTTGTTGAATTTTGCGTGTGTATAGAAGGATATATAGAACAGAGCTAGCTGACTGTGCGATGATAACGATGATAAAGCTACAAATTGCACAAAGAAAGAAAAAACAAAACACAAAACACAAAACACAAACACAAACATCACGCACAAAATATACACACAAATACACATACACACACACACACACAAAAACTAACTATAATTTTTTGTACACTAATTTATTGTAATTACTATAATTTTGTTGCATTTATAAAGCCACATACGAATGTAGTTTGAACCCAAGAACAAGATGAAGAAGAACAACAACAACAACAACAAGCAAAACAAACAAACAATCTCGCAATAGCTAAACTGAACAGATAAAACTCAAGTTAGATAAAAAGCTACAAGGATACAAAGAGAGTACCAGTTCATTGTAAAACACATTGTATGTAATATTTATAAAGCATATACTATACACACTATATACTATATACGAGTATACATAATAATAATAATAATAATAATATAATAATATTAATATTAATAATAATAATAATATTAATTGTAACATTTATTGTATTTAGTGAATGGCATTTAACACTGTGCGTTGCAGCTGTTAATTTTGTTTAGACTTATTTATACTTATGTATTTATGTGTATGAGTATGCTTATGCATTTCTTTATTGTATCTATGATTGATTGATTGTGCATTTTGATTTTACACAATGATAATGGAATTTATAATTGTTATTTTATAGTATTTTTGTATATTATACAACAGCTCTCTCTCCCCCCTCTTTTTCACTATCTCCATTTGTCTTAAACCCTTTTTGCTCCTGCTCCATTTATGTTTTATAGTTTTTAAGCTTTATTTATGTAAACATGCAACACACAACTTAAACATAAAAAAAAAAACACACACACACACACATACAAAACAAACAAGAACTTAGTAAGTTTATTAGCAAAATAAATATCATTTAACGATTTAACAAATTTTTAAACAATTTGCTTATAGAGAGATTGTTTCATTGCAATTCTTGGACAAAATCCAGTGTGTAACCTATGCAAAAGTTGTTGAACAACGCATCTTTTGTATCTGCGAGATACGAGATACTTTTGTAGTTGAATGCCATATTATGAGCAGTTTTCTAAGCATACGCAATACAATTTGACAACAACAACAACAACAAACTAAACTAAACAATAAATGCATACAAAAAAACCACAAACACTCCTTAACCTTACCAAAAAAACGAAACAAAAAACAACCACACAACAACAAACACTGTAATATTTATCGTATGTATTTTCCATTCAACTTGTAAAATTCTACCAAAATACAAAAATTAAAAAAAAAAAATCATTTTCAAATAAAAACTATTTATTCAAAAACAAAACCAAACAGCCAAACTCTTTATTCCAAAACATTCTACTTACAGCCTAAGGTTAATTGAGCTGCAATAATTAGACAACAAGAACAATGTTCAAATTGGAAGCATGCCCCAGTCAATGGCACACACACACTCACACTCACACACACACACACCTACAAACATGCATAACATATAGACTCGGCAAAGAATGAAGCGATAGAGAAAGTAAAGAAAGAAAACGTTAAGCAAAGCAACCGGTTGATACTCTTCTAAGTTGACTAAACTGTATGTAATTATATAAACTATAAAATCAAATACATATATATTTATGGAATATTTAATTCAATCCCAACAAAATGATGTAATTTATAAATATGAAACAAAACAAAACCAAACAAAGCGAACAAAGCAGAAAACCCAACAACACAAAAGCGTAATTCATTTAACTATTAAAACAAACATTAATAAAGTAAAGAACGCGTCGATCTATATATAATTGAAAAAAAAAATAAAAATGAAATAAAAAGAATATATATACATCTATATTTAGTGAGATGATCCTGTACTATATATTTTTCTCGTAAACAGAATCGTACTTCTAACTACATTACAACAAACCATATAAATCGAGGTATCGCATATGAAAGACTTTCCCTATTTTTTAAATACTCATACAATGTCGACTATAATTTAACTTGGAACTTAGCGTACGTCTAGCTCAACTTTGTCTACAACAATTTACATAATACATACATAGTATATTAAAATAAACAAATATGCATATACCATTACTTCATAAAGTTAATAAACAATTTATGCATATTTTGCATTACATTAATTACATTAACTAATTCAAATCATAGCAACAAATAACGAGTAATTCATATTTTTCTATAAAAAAACAAACGGCTCATACAAGTTTTTGCTCCGAATATGTAAACACACACACACACACACATAAGTTCAGGCACATACACCCACACACACACACACACACACACACACACACACACACACAGACACACACGCATACAAACCGCACCACTACTAAAGTGAAAGAGAATTAACTATTACTTTAATAGACGTTAAAAATTTATAAGATACATCTTTAATTTGCCGCAAAAATGCAAGTGAATATTAAAGTATATAATGAATAATAATATATAATATATAATAATATTTATTAATAATACAAAACTAAACAACAACAACAAAAATAATGTTCAAGTTTGTATTGAGATGGACAGAAGATAGGAAAAGGAAACGGAAGTTGGCAGAAGAAGTTAATAGGTAGACAAACTTTACACATCATTTATCTAATTTTTAGCCTAATTAAAATTGCTTTTGTTGTTCCCACATTCAACAGATTTATTTATTTCTCATGTTATATTAAATCGATCAATATATGCGATAGATATATATACATATACTATATATTTGTATTTTGCCCAAATGTCAAATGAATTTAACGTTTAACATTTAACGTTTAGCATTTTATCAATTCTCCCAGCGAGAGTCTCTATAAATGGAATTTATTTAATTGCATTCCTCAAAATGAACCAAGCCCTGGGCCCTTGAGCAAACAGTTTTTAAAATGTGAAGCGAGCAAAGTCAACAAAAAAAAAAAAAAACCAAAAAGAATAAAAAAGAAAACAAAAACAAGAAATCTTATAAACGAGATATAATGAGAAAGCAAATTGAATCGTTGAATTACAAATTTAATATAAATACTTATAATAATACGTGAACAAAAACCAAAAACCAAAATAAATAAACAAAAAACAAAAATGAAATGAAAAATGTTTGTATGTAAAAGAAACTCAAAATGTTAGATCATCTAAAATTTAAATAAAATTAAATTTAAAAACACAACCATAAGCAAGTATTTTCTATTTCGAATATAGGAGCTCTGCATCGAAAAAGAAATATTTAAATTTTAACGTTCGCTGAAATAGGTCGAAACGGCAATATTCAAATTTCAACGTTCGCTGAAATAGGTCGAAATAAAAATGAAATAGGTCGAAATATACGCTTGCTGCTGCTTCTGTTCATCTGGTAGTTCAGAGCTTGTTCAAATGATTCTGTTCAAATTTAACGTTCGCGGAAATAGGTCGCAATCCCAAACCCAAACCTAAATAAGAAGCACTTTTATTTAATACAACAGCACATTTATTACAACTTTTAACTTAACCTAATTAACATTCAACCAATTCTCTTAAGCATTCATTGACAACGCCATCAAAGATGCCCCATTGCCGCAGTTGCAGTTGCTGCACATAATCAAGCAACCTCAGCTGCAGGTTGCTCACAAAGATTGTGTAATATATAATGCGAACTCCACAGTGGCTTCATAGATGCCAACACGCCTGACTGCCACATGACGCTCTGCTGTGGCAAAGTACACAGCGTTGTGGCATAGACAACCATTGCCACGACGACAGCGCTGTGGGCCGATAGGCCAACAGACGAGATCTGCAAGTAGGAAAAAGCATTAGGTAAAGACGCGGATGAATGTAACTCACTTTGAATAACTCGAAGCGTATCTAACCGACATTTGGTACAGTCTCGCAGCTTCTATCGTTGTGCGTCAACAGATGGCGATATTGGCAGGTAGCCAATGTTCGATAACAGAGCACAGCCTGTCGCGGCAACAAGGACAGTTCACGTGCCTCCAGCAGCTGCGCATGTGTTGTCAACAGCTTCTGCTCAATCGGTAATCAAGTTGCTGCCTATCGAGCAGCACAAGGGATTGCAGCTGTTGCCGGCTAGAAGTTGGACTCAATGCGTTGGGCATTTGAAGAAGATTCAGCACATTATTTACATGCAACTCGGTGCATGTGCCTGCAGCAACAATATCTTGTCTGTATGCTGTAAAGCAAGTAGTTTTTTTATTAAGCTTAAGATTCTTTATCAACATTTATTGCTTACCTGCCGCTGCCACTTCATTAGCGCTTGCAAGTCCGCACTTCGAGCATAATAAACCAACGTTCAATCTACAAATCCCTGATTTAAAGTACAGCAATCCCTTGAGTTTTGCCACTGCATTCTTGGCTGCTAGGTTGTCCATCTGTAAGGCAGAAGCATGAATCGCCAACTGCTTGTGTGCATGTGTGTGTGCTTTTTATTTGAATGAAAACTTGATATAATTGTGTTAAGACTAAGGCTAATTCTCATGTACGCTAAGGTTATCTTTACTCTAAAAGTTTCTTTTTAGACTTGGGCGTCGATATGGTTCGCAAGGATACGCGTCGTGGTGTCTTATTGTTTGGCGTTGTCGGCTTTGGCGAGGCACACGACGCTATTGCTGCTGGTGCTGCTGCTGCTGGTGCTGCTGCTGCTGCTGGTGGTGCTGCTGCTGTTGTGGTCACCGTCTTCACTGGTGTTCCCTCTTGTGTATCCTCATAGACAAGACGTATGTCCTCGGTGTGTTCACAAGTCCCCTCATTGATCACCAGCTGCGGTTCCTCCGACTCTTGGCACTCGCTCTTCTTTTTGCTAGGCGTTGCCTGCTTCTCATTGCCTGGCAGCGGTGTAACATCCTCCTCTAAAGGCCAAGCATCCATGGCTTCTTCATCAGCAACGGCATCATTTACGGCGGCCACTTCGATAATCACCCGTGGCGTTCGTCGCACTGCAATAGGTGTGGCGTGTCTGGCGGGCAGTGTTTTGGGCGTTTGTGTGTTGCAGTTGCTGTTGCTGCTGCCCGGTGTCCGAGGCATTCTTCGCACCTGTATGGGCGTAACGGGCCTTGAGTCGAACTTCTCCGGCGATTCGAACTTCTCATCCGAGCTGATGATCTCTTTATCGAGCACAGCTTCCAGGGGTTTAGGCAACACACCAATTTGCAGCTTGGGCTTACTTTGCTCCACCTCCACATCGTGGCTGACCTTTCGCTTGACAGCAATGGGCGTTGCCTGAGCAGTGGGCGTGACTTCTGAAGTTGTACGCGGCGCACGGCGTATTGCAATCACTGTCGGCTCGGCAACTTTTCGGGGCGAACGCCTGAAGGCAATGGGCGTAGGTTTTACATCTTCTTTCGTAGCTGGCTTGGGGCTACTCGAAGATGTTGCAGAGCTGCTGCTCTGCAAGGACGAATCATTGTCCACCTCCAAATCAGTTTCTGTACTCTCTTTACCCTCATGCACACTCCTATCACTGACCTTTGACTTTCTTTCAATGTTATTGGCTTTGCTTGTCTCCTGGAGCGGACGACGAGCAGTCAACTCATCCGACGAAGCTTTTCGTTTTTGTTTCCTACTCTTTCGATTGCGCTGTGGCACATTCTCTGCATTCTTGGCAACAGCGCCCAGCACTGCATCCATTTCCTCATACCATTCGCCAAGTTCATTCTCGTTAAAGGTCAGCAGAGAACAGAAGCCATCTGTGCTGGAGACGATCAACACATTGCCATCATTTGACCAAGCCAAATCAGTCAGCCGCGTGTAATGTATGTTGGAAACAATGGCAAAAGGCACCGGCTGTTGTGTGTCATAGAAGAAGACGGAGTTCTTCGTGGCCACCGCATAAATCATACGATATGGTAACGATATAATTGGCGGATTCTTTTCAGCATTGTAAGGTCGAAGACGATACAACACGGGGGAACAGCGTACAGCCACGGTGTATTCATTAGGAAAAGGCAATACAAAGGCGGGTTTGCTCAGATCATAGCGACTGTATCCGTAAGTTGTATTCGTCGGCTTCAATACGCCATCGTAGTCTGTCACACCGGCAGGTGTGAGCAACAGTTTGCCATCTGGTGTGAAGCAGAGACGCCTGAAGAAGGTCTGCAGTGTGCCATCGTGATACAAACGAATGCTACGTCCATGCAGCTCGTGACCTTCCTTAACAGGTAGCGTTGTCTTGCTTACGCGATGCAGGCAACGCCGGCTGTTGGCATCAAAAATCCTCAAATTCCTATAAAATATTTCATATTCATCATAAAATAAACCTTTTTCTATGGTATACACAGGTACTCACCTATCCGTGCTCATGGTAGCTATGTACTGATTAGATGGATCCCATGCCACTCCCTGCACATAGCCCTTGTGATCATCCAGAATAGCCATAGATTTTCCCTTGTGTACATCCCACAACATGGCCGTGTTATCCACAGAGCCTGTGACCAGAAATTCTGAATTTGGTGCCCAACTCAAATCGTAGACATCCTCTCTATGGCCACGCAAGATTTTAAGCGTCAGCCACACCTCACGATCCTGTTCGCTATTTCCATCAGCGTCCACAATGTTTACCACTTCGTGTTCCGCTTTTTGTTTCCATATAAAGATAACACTTTCGTCATCCCCAGAGGCCAAGAGTTCGCCATTGGGTGACCACCGAACTGTATTGACAGCACGCTGATGCCTCGCCAAATCCGCCGCCAATTCTAGTTCAATGCCCTCACCTTCCAAGGATTGGTTTATATACCAAATGAGAACGTGAGCATCAGTGCCGCCCGAGGCGAGTCTACACATAGCAGTTGCCGGCAAATTTGCACTGTTAGCTTGTATATCCACACTTAACACTGGGTCACGATTGTGCCATGATATTTCGGGTATTTTGCACTTCATGCTTGTTTAATTATTTAATCACTTACTTAAATAAGTACCTTTTATTTTTCTTTGTGAATGCTGACTTCGCGCCCAAAACTGAGGCAGCGATGTGAGATCTATGATAGACATCGTTGCAACGATACTTAACAAGTTGCAATCGATAACTATTGTTTAACACAACTCTGTGGAATCGCTTTCGATATATCGTACGCTAGAGCAGCCAACTTAGTGTTTTCGAACTCGAAATTCTAAACTCAGCTGCTAAAATGGTAAACAAACTCATTTTACTTAATTATCTCATTAATTGCAATTATTTATAACAATTTCTAGTCAGTTACTCTGCACACCGACGTAGGCGATATCAAAATCGAGCTCTTTTGCGAGTCGTGTCCGAAAGCCTGCGAAAATTTTCTGGCTCTCTGCGCAAGCGATTATTACAGCGGCTGTTGCTTCATACGGAATATTAAGGGATTCATTGTGCAAACCGGCGATCCAACAAACACGGGAAAGAATGGCCAGTCAATTTGGGGTACAAAGTTCGATGACGAGTTTAAGGAAACCATAAAGGTAACACGCCTTGCCACATGTGCTCTATTTTTGCTTAAAAAACTTCTATACTGCAGCACACGGATAGAGGAATGGTCTCTATGGCAAACAATGGTCCCAATGCGAATGCTAGCCAGTTTTTCATTACCTACGCCGCACAGCCGAATCTGGATTTGAAATATACGCTCTTTGGTCGTGTTATTGATGGATTTGATGCGTTGGATGAACTGGAGAAACTGCCGGTGAATCCAAAGAACTATCGTCCGCATGTGGATAAGAAGATCAATGGAGTAACGATACATGCCAATCCTTTAGCCGCGTGATGATGCTCTATACATATATTTATTTTTCTACTACTTAAGTTACATAAACGTTCATTCTTCATTTACATACTAATTAATTGAGAAACAGCAAATTGTGCAAAAAGTAGCTAAAACTAGATCTTAAATGTCAGCCAAGTTGTCACACGAATTCATCTTTTCTTATTTTGTTTATATGTATAAAATTGCATTGTTTTAGAACTTCTTCGAACACTTTTGCACTTAAATGAAAAACTTACAATAGACAATATGTATGTATGTATGTATGATGATTGTATAAACGAATAACTAGAAAAGTAAAAGCAAATGCTAACAAGAATCTCGCAAGAGTTTCACTACAATAGGACTATGGATTATGTTGATTTGCCATTTGTGAGGGTCTTGGCGGGCTTCGGATGATCCTTCATATGCTGCTCAAACATCGAACGAATATCGGCCAATGCCTGGCATATGTGCTCCGAAAATCGATTTACATCCTGCAATTAATTTAATATTAGATATTAGATCGATGCAAGATCGTAGATCATTGAAGTAGTTCACTTACGGTTTGCGAACATGTAGTCTTCGCTGAGATGTGGAAGAATATCAAATTTTCACCAGCTATAATATAGGATACACCATAACCATCATCTGCAACAGGTCCAAAGCCACCGCCGGCACTGATGCAATTCGGATGCTTCTTTAAATCCATTTTAGGCGTTTGGCCATGGGGTGTTTGACTAGTGGACAGACGCCAGGGTTCGCTGAGCACCTCGTTGAGGAAGGGTGATTCAACTTCCAGGTATTTGGACACCACATACAAACAGAACAGATGACGATCAATGCCACGTCCACACATGGCATCCTGATAACCCAACTGATGACGATCGCATGCCTCCTGCAGCATTTGCACACGTTGATCATTCTGAAATAGAAGTCAATAGAAGATATTTAGTTAGAACTAGGGAACTGTATGCCATAAAGTTAACCTACC
The DNA here is from genome assembly GCA_018901825.1 of Drosophila funebris. NCBI lineage: Eukaryota > Metazoa > Arthropoda > Insecta > Diptera > Drosophilidae > Drosophila > Drosophila funebris. Next base: position 1,196,854 of record JAEIFK010000271.1, read on the forward strand.
GTTGTGTTAGGATCCTGCATGGCCTTCACCCACGCAGACGACTCAATGGTGCAGGGACGCACAGTCTCAGTTCGTCCTTCCCGGAAGAGGCGTGTCATGGACGCTTCGTACGTTAGGGAGAAGCGTCCAGCATCGCGATAATAGGCCAACTGCAAGGCCATCTGAATGTAGGCATCTGGCGAAAGGCGACACTTCTTCATGAATCCCTTGCCGTACTCCTGGTGCACCAATATGCGCAGATCGACCTCATTGACCAGCTTGGTGGCACAGATGGTTGCCTCCTCAATTTGCGATAAACACGGCTTCAGGTCCCAGTTAAGACGAGTTGGCAATGGGGGGCTGGAATTCGGGTGTACCTTTCGTATTGCCAGTCTCATCGTATCTGTCAGAATGTCAGATAAAAACCACAATTAATAGAGCGTCTTGTGTAATTGTTTGGAACATAGAAAAGTCATAGTTAGATAGTTAAGTTAGTACGTTAGTTTAGTGTAAATTAAAGTAAGTAGTAGTAGTAGTAAGTCATGAAATGAGTATAAAACTTTTTAGTTAATCACAGTTACAGTTTTCAATTATAGTTGCCATAAAAGAAGCTCTTTAAAGTATATACAGAGTACTGAGGGACAGTTAGGTTATTTTTTAGTTGGAATTTAAGTTTTACCCATCAATATCTTCACCAAATATAGTTTCCCATAGGTGTCCCATAACCGGTGCGTCCGCCCTATAAAAAATTGCATAAATATTATAGATTGAGCCACAACCAATGTACAATTATAATTAAATAATAATATATATGTATATTTATATAAATAATATATGCAAAATATGTCAGGAGCCTCACACCATCAAAGGTATCTGTATAATAGTCTTGAAATTTACCCGTCCGATACAAGATCATCAACAATCAGATTCTCCCACATGTGTGAGGCGATGGCAGCGTCAGACCTTTATTATTATTAATATATATATATATTTATATGTATCACATTTTATAGAGTTTAAATTGATAAGAGACTCGGACAATTTTCGGGCAGCTGAAAAACGTTTCATTGTTTGTTAATGAAGTTAAACTAAACACTTACCACGTGTGCTCGGCATTGAAACCGACACGTCCATTGCTGCCCACGCAGACGGTGAAGCATTTGTCGAACCAACGATTATAGCCATTGCCATGGAGCAGCTTTCTGCCAAACGAGTCCAACAGCTCCGGACGCTGCAAATCGAAACCGTAGTCCTCCTCGTCAAGTGACAGCACAAAGGCAGCGGATTCAATGGTGCGCAAGGAGACATGATTAACGCCCCGCGAGAAGAACGTGTTGCGTGTCTCGGCCCACTTGGAACGGTTCCAGGCGGTTAAAGCCGCCAAATGCATCTCACCATCGAGTGGCGTTGCTTTGGCCTTGAGTATGTCTTCAATTTGGCTGTGAAACGGTCAAAGATTTATGTAAAAATATGAACGTGTTTACTATACAATCGATTAACATACATTTGCAGCTCACACGGACGTAGAATGCGTCCCTTGTAGTAGATGATCATTTTGTAGTAGCAGCCCTTGTGTAAAACCACAATGTAATTCGAATCTTTGTAGTGGACAATGCGATCCGTCTCGAGTCCAGGTACGCGTACCGTATTAAAAGTGCGTTCATATTGCCATGAGCAGAGTGGAATCATGCCCTGGACCATGATCGGTTGCAGTTCCTGATGCTCAATAAGGCGTCTAAAGTTGAGTAACAATGAGATGATATTGGCAGCACGGGCCGATTGAACGCTGGTGAGATTCATGAAGATGGCATCGGTGCCATAGAAATTGCTGTTCACACAGAGTGGACTGCGACCGCGCAGGTAGACGTACTCCTCCCACCAATCTGAGACGTAGTTCGTGGACCACCAACTCTTTAATATCAGATACCATTGCAGTTTCTTGCCAATCGTTTGCTCAAAATCTTTGGCCAATCCCTCCATGCGTTTGTAATTGTCATCATCGAGCAGTGGACGCACTGAGCGAAGATAACGCGTCATCGTATCTTTCACAGAGGGCAATGGCAGGCGTGGCAACGAGCCCTGAAAACTGTACAATCCCGGCTTATTCCAGCTGGAGAGGACACGCACCACCGCCACCCAGAGCATGGTGGGTAAGGATACACGACTGCCAGGCGCTCGTGACTCATACATCCAACCCTTGTAGATGAGCAACAGCTTCAGCGTATAACGCATTGTGAAGCATATTGATAGCCAGATAACAAGTGCGGCCAAAAAGCAGGCAGTGATCTGATAATTCATTGTATTGCTGGGCAAATGTACAAGAATTCTGTTGGTCAGATTGAAGGGTGCCTGATAGCCGGCATAGTGCAGTCCCAGTGCAATGGCTGTGATCAGCCAAAGGCTTTGTATGTGCGCCGGATACACACCATTCCGTATGCCATTCTAGAAAACAATATTGATAGCATAAGTACCATTTTTTAATTGTTCAATTGTACTCGTTACTTACCCGGGCACGCGCCATGCGCTTCTTCCAGGAGCGTACACCAGAGTTCCATACCAAATTGAGCACCTCATGGTCATAGTTGATGTCGAAGCCCTCGTGCGTGATCGCAAATGAGAAGGCAACGGCGGAATGGGCTTCAGCCATACCGATTAACTTTTTGGCTAATCACGCTGCAAATAAATCACAAAAACAATAAAATAAGTAGATTAGATATGTGCTTTAATCACAACTATTGCTTGTATCTATCAGATCGATTATGTAGTTATTAACTGTGCTTGGGGATTTGGGACTTTATTAATTAGATAGGCTTATCAAGCAAACATATAAATATCTTTGAGATCATCTATATCTGTTGCAATTTGAGGTTCTTTCCTACATTAATATATATATATATATATATATATATATATATATATATATATATACATATATATACATATACTATATATGCATGTATTTATATATATTGCAATTGCAATTGCATTTTGAACTTTGATATTGATCGCAGTTTGCAATTCTCGCTTATTGTTTATAATTAATTACATAGCTTGGGCGCATTGAAAAGTGCTCTGTGCACATATTTTTCGATGTCATAACAAATGCACATGTAATTGTTAATTGACGTCACTGACAACTTCGCGCATTCTCTAGGAGATAACCCCGCTTAAGGACCATAATATTAACATTTGAGATTGCATTAAGCATCAAGATTATTCGCTATGAATCGGATGCAATGATTATGCCTGTCTAGCTCTTTGTTGTATCATGCATACGCAATTCCATTGACATTTGATTGGAGCAATAACTACGAAATACTCAAGTGTTGAGCTGGAGAACTGTCGAACGTACTCGTTCATTGATTTATCAAGTGTTTTGCGAGAGCTTAGAATCATTTAATAGCACTTTGCATTGTTTGTGTGTGCATACTAATTGTTGTTTACAATAAATATGAGTTGACTGTGTATCCACTATAACTTATATCTTTCAATTTGTTGTTGCTTGTTATTATTAGCTTGCCAAGAGTAAACTTAAAAAGTTGTTTTCTGTCTAACCATAAACCTTGGTTCAGTTCAACTCTTGGCAAGACAGCTCAGGCTCAAGCTGAAGGCCAATTCAATAGCTTTGTAGCCCATCAGCAGCTAGGCAAAGACAACAACAACAAATAAACAAACGATACAAGACAACAGTTTTATTTTCGTTTGACCTACTTTTAAAGAGGCGGCCACGCTGCGTATGCGTAATATATTTTTGCTAGACGATCGCTACCGGCTTTTAAATATATTTATGTATGTGCGTGAATATATATTTATTTATTTGTATTGTATTTTATTTGCTTGTAGCCAAGACACAGCGAAGCAACAAATAAGCAAGCATGTTGCTGTTGATGTTGTTTTTATTCGTTTGATTTATTTTGCGCAGGGCACAGAGGTTCAAAGTCCAAAAACACATTTACATATATTATTTCTTGCTCTTTCCTATGTTTTATTTTCTTTTTATTATTAACCAAAAGTTTTATGCATTTAAGCAGTATTTTCCAATTGCTCTGACTTATTTTTCAACAGATTTCAAAACTGTACAACTCTTTTATTTATATAACTAAAAAAAAAAAAAAACAAAACTAGAAAAATCTCAGAAAAAATAACCGACGTTGATAAGAGACGTGTGCACTCTTATCTGCTTATCAGGCAGGGGCCTGAATTGAGGGGAACAAATGTGAATTAATCTGAACACTCAAAAATTAAGTATAGTGTGACATTAGTTTAAGTAGGACACTGAAAGGAAAGACAAATAAACAACAAATTCAAAAGAGAGAGAGAGAGAATGAAAGAGCAAAAAACAAAACGTATGCTACGGAAGCCATGAGAAATTGCAATGCAATGCAGAAATTTCTTGTAGCTTTTTATGTGACCTTCAATTATTCGATGTAAAAAAATGAATAACAAAATACGTAAAACAAACCTTTCACTATTCGATTTCTCTTGAAACAATACACTCAATTACTTTATTAATTGCATATGAAATTATTGTTATTCGAATAACAAAATATTCGTTAATAGTTTTGATTATTTTTGTGGTTTAAAATTGAACTCCGAAAGCGTTACGAAAATAGAGGAACAAACAACTTGATCGCTTGAACGACGAGCGATAACTGATTCAACTGCGTGGCGATGCGCATGGGGTCTCAAAAGCCGAACAAACGTCGCCGGCTACAGATACAGATACAAGTACACATACCAATACAAATAGAGTCACAGATATAGTACATATTACGTGCATAAATATGTGTGTATATGTGGATAAGACACTAAGAGAGCGGAAGAACGGGAGAGTGAGTGTTTGAGAAGGGAGGCTCGCTTTGCGGAAAGAGCGTGAGAGACAAAGACGTTGATGGACGGACCATTGCCGGTCGTTGTCATCGATAAAAGTTTATCATAGACAAGTATGTACACACTTACATACATACATATGTATATATATATAAAAATAGTCATACACACTTGCACTTCGTCTTGTTGTTTTTGTAAGTTTTGCCATGTGCATTTTCGCTTGATTCAAACACGCGCACACACACGCCCCCTTCTGGGGGACTAGGGCCAGGGCAAGTCGTTTATCTCTCCCGAGGCGCAACCATAAAAATAGCATTATATATGGGGATCGCTAGATATATGGAACTAAGAGATATTATGACGGGGCACGTATACTACAGTTTGTTGTTACAGTGTCCAACATATATTTATCCACACACACACACTGATTAAAAGTGCTAAATCATATACTAGCTAAACTTATTATTAGGATTTCTGCACTTTGAACTGTGGCATGAACATCTGGAACAAGTAGCGCCTTGAAAGCACTTAAGAAGTAGTTAATATAATACTCAATATTTATGCCATTGCGTGTTATTTTCTAGCAAACGTTTGGGGGTATAAAGCAGCTCTTCAACTGATAATGCTTTTATCAATACTTTGCAATTCTTTTCTTTTTATGTTTATTTGAGCTGATTAGCTGATTGTGATGCGATCTTATAACATTAGAAATAGTTTTTTAAAAGCAGCGATAAGATATTATTTATATTATAATTTTTGTTCTTTTGTTTTTATCGCAATTATCGCCTATTCAAAGTTCAATCGAACGGTGGGGTCGTAAGACCCATAAACTAGAACGCAATTAAAGGGGACTCTTATCAATTATTGATAAGTGGGCACGCGGCTTGTACGCGAAATTCTCAAGTATTGCCAAATTTGTACTACGAAGTAACCTACAACAATTAGTGACACATTGAAGCAGTCTGGTTGGCATTTTCTCGCAGACAACAATGTCGGTTATCAGCCAAATTAGCCGAAAGTTTCTTATCAAACAATTTAAAAGAGTCACGGAAGCAGATAATAAATATATAAGAATTTGCCAAAAAAAAATGAGGGTAACTTCGCATGAGGCAAACCATAATAACCTTGACAGATCATAAGCATTTATATCGAAGCTTATAATCGGAGAACACCACATCCACATCCATCGCACTCTTGAGCTTGGACTTTGAACTGTAAGCAAACTTGAAATGCACGAACGAAATTCACAGTGAGCGTAGTCGTGCCGCCTCTAATGACTGTGAAGGGGGGTGGGACGGAACCAGTTAAGCTAATTTCGAATTCGGATCTGCTCAGCTGTTATATCATTCACAGCGGGTTAAACTCATAATCTCTAAGTACATACATATATGCAAAATAATTTTATTTACAATTTAAGTAATTTTAATTTAAAGTAGAATTTCATCACAAAATATATATAATAAATGTGAATGCCTAATAAATTTCATAAAACTGATTGTTTGATTATTCGTGCATGATATTTTCTTAAGGTTTCGCCATTTGTTGTTGTCTTTTTCAATTAGTTCGTTCCACTCACACACACTAAGAGCAGGCACTCTGAGTTGCTCCCACACAACTGCACCTGTCTGCGCTCGTGTGTGTGCCTGACTGTGTCTCTTTCTCAGATGTTTACAATGCAAAACACTGTTGCTGCTACTGCTATGTGTCTGAAAGCTTTCGCTCACCCACTCAACTGAGAGCGTAGCTAACATGTTGTGGACTTTGAACCTCGCTGAGCGAGTGTGAAGAAAATAAAAAAAAAACTTAAAAACAAACCAACAACAACAAAAACAATCACATTGGCAGCATAAGCAACAGCGCAGTAGCAAACTGTGTGGTAATAGTTGTTTTTTTATGCATGTATGTGTGTATAAATACATACACACGTCCATAAGTATGCTCTCTGTTTCCCGCAACGAGTTTCCAAGCCGATGCATATGAGTGGAAAATAGAAAAGAGGGGCTTGCTTATGACCCAAATAAAAGAAACAGGTTGAAGTTGTTAGTATTAAGCAATGCTTTGTAGAGTAGGTTGCTGGGCCATAGCTAAATTTCAAGTAAGCATAACTAAGCAATTGCATTAGACGTGTCAAAGGTGAATGCACGGCGTCTGCGTGAGACAACACGCCCTTCCCATTTTATTCTGAATACATAAACAAAAGTACAAAACAAACCCTTCACTTACATATAAGTATGTATGTATATACGTTGTGGGAATATCTCGTTTTAACTGCAGGCAAATTATAGGCGCTTAAAGCTTAATCCAAATGCGCCCAAATTAAAAGCGAATTAAAATACACAGAAGACGAAAATAACACAAAAAAAACACTTAACAGGAACAACGTCGACGCGCGCGCAACGTTGTAAACGAACCAACGCAAAAAAAGAGACTGAAGAGCCGACTCTGAGCCGGAGAGCTGTAAATGATGAAAGCAACAATGCGCAACTCGAATGTTCGAACATATGATCGGAGCTGCGAGCGCGGTTGCCATCTCAATCTCAAATATACATTTTGTACCACGTACCAAAAAGAAATGTTCCATTTTCGATAATCGTGTACAAATGATGTTAGCCTAGTTCTAATCATTTTAAAAGCAGCACAATATTGAATAAAACTAATCCACTTTACAATAAAAAGTACCACATACATTTGTACCGTAAGTGGCAGGTGTGGATGATTTTTGGTTAGCGACAACAGGGTGAAAGAGTAGTAGAAATAGTAGAACAAATAGTAGTAGAAATAGTTGTCAAAATAGAAGCAGAAATAGTTGTCAAAATAGTAGTAAAAATAGTTGTCAAAATGGTAGTATAGTAGTAGAAATAGAAGTAGAAACAGTAGTCGAATTAGTATTAAAAATAGTAGTAGATGTAGTAAAAGTAGTAGTAGTAATAACGCATTTTTTTTTTCATAAAAATATTACCTACTAAAGTACCAATGAAGAAATAAGGTATCAGCTTTGGTACTAAAGTACCAAGTCTGGCAACCGTGAATGCAATTATCTGTTGTTAATTCATTTATTTAAATTAATTCATATATTTTCAATTTTCAAAAAACCCTGAATCAAATTTAAGAGTGTCTTTCATTAATATTATGTCTTTTTTCTGATAAGTTTAGTCTATATACATATAGCAGAAATTATTCCACAGGTTCAGGCTTTCGCTGATTCTTGCTATCGGTGGGATTTAATAACCCCCGAATGCTTACATCATAGACAACTTCTTCGATCTTCTTAACATCATACTTCAAGGCATCGAAACGTTTGCGCAATCCATCGTTTTTCATATTGAGCAAACGGAATCCCGTGTTGAGGTCACCAATAAAATGAGAGATATTCAAGGGACGCTCATAGTCGCCCATTGTAACGGAATTTGTGGCGAATCGCGATAACTCTGAGGCAAGCATCAAAATGCCCAGCAAATAGTCTTCGATATCCAAATGGAAGCCATCAGATTGCTTGATTTTCACTATGAATAAATGTTAAATATGTAAGCAAGTTAATATTATTTTAATGGCCTGTTTGCCAACTTACAGCCAAGCATTTCAGCAGCTGTCTCGCGCGTCACCAAAAAGCCCGCCTCCAGGTAAATGACCAGCGCAATCAGATATATCAAACGTTGGGTAATGTAAGTCCAATGATCGGAGTAGCTATGTACAGAAAGTGGCACATTAGACACCCACAACACTTTGCCATGGATCTCTTCAAACCTGACTTACCGGTAATACTGTCCAGCCGGCACCAATGTGGACAGCTTTTCATATTTCTTAGCACAGGCTTCGATTTGCTGACGCGCCAATGTGCAGGCATTGTTGACTATGTAATAAATAGTAATTGTAACGCATCTTTCTTGTTTGCTAGCCATCATCACTTACTTTTGCTCAAATCAGAGTGTATGATCTGCAGGTGTATTATGGCTTCCTTGGCTAGATGCTCAATTTCACGAACCACAATGCGAATGTTCTGTGGAATCATTTAGTAATATTCAGGTGCCACAAATGTCATAAAATGCTACTTACCTCACGCAATTCCTGTTCATTGTCAATATACTTTTGATAGTTGGAAAAAACCTCCATACTTACGAAATGCGACATCTTGTTTGCTAAATTTTGCTTGTTTACGCCGGCTACTAACACATACACAGCCATAGACAATATTTGAACGATAATTTTGTCTATCGAATATCAGAGTTGTAATGCATGCGATACATCGATATCTGCCTACACACAAATATTGTTAATCAATTCACAGCTGTGCTTTCTCGCTTGTGTGTCGTGTTTCTGTGTTAATTAAAGTAAATTAAATCAAATTAAATTGAGCAACATGTCCTACGTAAGTATAATTAACTCTTTATAGCTAATTTGTGTTTAACTTTCATTTTTCCTTTAAAGGGTGGCGACTACAATCCTTACGGCCAGCCTGGTGGTGGCTATGCTGCTCCCCCTGGAGCATTCCCTCCACAAAATGCTCAAGTTTCGCCACAAGCTCAGCAATGGTTCGCTATGGTGGACAGAGACCGCTCTGGTAAGATCAATTCCGCTGAATTGAGGGCGGCTTTGATCAACGGGCGTGGCGAGCAATTTTCGGACAATGCATGCAAACTCATGATAAGTAAGTCATAAGCTCACAATAAAGTGGATGGGAAAGTGAGTTTCCTATGAGTCAAATATGTACATAACTATATATTCAAATATTTGCCATGCGCCCCAAAAGGCATCTTTGATACGCCCGGGCGTTCACACGTGCATATTTGCTCAGAAAGACAGCCGAGACACGAATTTGATAAACATTTGCTGAATGTTTACTTAAAGCTTTAATGTGTTTATTTGATTTTAATCATCGCAGTTTTTTATACACTTCATTTGCAGGCATGTTCGACAACGACGCCAGTGGCACCATCGATGTTTATGAGTTTGAGAAGCTTTACAACTATATCAATCAATGGCTACAAGTCTTTAAGACCTACGATCAAGATGGCTCTGGCCATATTGAGGAAAGCGAACTAACGCAAGGTAAACATAAGATCTCAAAGCAGAACATTTCAATCCACATGCACTACTACTACTATTTTTACTAATCTATCCATAGCTTTTACTCAAATGGGCTTTCGCTTTACGCCGGAATTCATCAATTTTCTGGTGAAAAAGAGTGATCCCACTAACCATAAGGAGATATCGGTGGATCAGTTCATTGTGCTGTGCGTTCAGGTTCAACGCTTCACGGAGGCATTCAGGCAGCGTGATACACAGCAGAATGGTACCATTACCATTGGCTTTGAGGACTTCTTGACCGTTGCCATTGGTTGTTCGTATTAAAAAAATTTCCAGAACTCTAACAACTCTCTGAAAGTACGCCGCACACACATAAAGCCTTTACAGATGTTAATCTTATTCCGTTTTTATATATATTAATGCATTTCGTCTAAATTATGGTGTATGTTATATTACGTTATCTCCTATCTCGCCAATCACATTGTAATCTCCTTGGAAACACATTAAGTATTGTTGTTATTGCAGTTTGCTACACATTAAGTACAAAATCACAATCACAAAAAATAATAAATGTATACATATATTTATATTTGTAAATGTAAAATAATTGTGTTTTATTTAAAGTGTGAACATTGTGAATATATATAGAAAGATTAAAGATAATACATGTCTTAGTTTTTCAATTTGAATGTTTTAAGGCAGTTGCACTGTTAAAACCATTCCATATAAAAAAATATGTCTTCGCTCTTTCGGCGTTCAATTGGAAATTAGTAATCGTAAGATTTCAATTCGAAAATGGCAATTAATAACTTAAAGTACGATTAAAGTAGATTATTTGGATTATAAGAATTGTTTGATTTTTGGTTTGGGAATTCTTTTTTTTTTTCTTTTCTCGTTTTTTTGTTGATTTCCGTTTTTTGTGTTTTTTTTTTGTTTATTTTTGGTTATAGTTATAAAATTGTAAAATAAAAATCCTAAAAGTATTTGCTTTCAGTCTTAAAAGTCAATATTATTATTATGGTGGTTAAAATTAATAAATTTGTTAAATCCACAAACGATTTGCGATAATATCTCTAGCTCAAAATCAGTCAAAAATTCAAATAAAAATAAATACCTAATATGGCATAAGTTGAGGAGATCGCTTGGACAGTCAAGGGGGCTAGGTAAAGTTTAAGGATTAAGCAAAACTATAAATAAATATGTAGAGATCTTTGGGTATGATCGTTATAGTGGAAGATTGGGCAAGACTCCATAATATAATAATAATAAAAATAATAATAATAAAACTTAGATGAGCGTTCATAGTTGACCTAAACTATGATATGGTATAGGTATATGTTTGTATATATTGGATAAAGTAAAACTCTAATAATTTTGGCATTTTATTATTATGGATATGTTGGGTTTTTGAAAAATGTCCTTAAAAATGATTCGGGCTTTGCATAATATCGCCCAAAATAATTCTTAACTTATTTAAAATCCATATAAAAATATTTGCAATAGACAATTAAATATTTAATGATTGTGTTGTCTTTGCTCTCGTTTGGGTTTCTCGTTACGTTTTCATCTTCTCGTTAAGTCCTGTTCCATCATTGCATTGGAAATACATCTACATTCATTATTTATCAAAAATTTGTTGTAAATAATACGTTGCCTTTGAAAATATTGTAATATTGTTGAAGTCTTAATACTAATTGGTTTCTTGTGATTTTGATTATATGCTTGATTAGAATGGTTGGTTTGCACTCCTTAAATACAATAAATTGTTAAATTAAATTATTACAATTAAACATAAAAATTATTGTTATTTGTTTTTGTTTTTTTTGTTTTTTTGGGATGACACATAAAATGACAAGAAATAATTCATAAGTTTTTTTTTTTTAGGTATTTTCTGTAGACAATTTCAAGATTTGAAAAGACACAATTAGTAAGTTAATTAATTAGCGAAAACATAATAAAAATAAAAATATCAAATGGAAGTTACAGCTGCTAAACCCCCGTGAAACCCCACCTGCCCTAATTAACCCATTAGAGAGTATGCGTATTGTGGTTAATGTATTTGGTATAAAACGTATGCAAATTGAAGTGAACCCATCTTCAAGTTCGTCACATTCACTTATTGCAGTCAATGATTAGCTTGCCCTGGGAATCATCCGATATGGAATCGCTAATGCTCATCGAGCCGCCCTCCATTTTCATGGAGTACTTGGAGCGTCGCTTGCTGGGCAACTGCGGCAAATCCGTGTGATGTTTACGCACATGAACGCCGAGATTGCCGCGCTGCTTGGACTTGTAGGGACAGTAGGGACACTGATGCGATGGCTCCTTGCCGCCACATTCGACATTCTCGTGTCGCCTCAATGTTGATTTCCAGCGATACTTTTTGCCACAATGACGACACTCATACACTGGCTCACCATCCAGGCCAATGCCATTGGGGCTGGTGGTGCTGCCATTGCTGCTACTGCCACCGTAATCGCTTAAGGTAAACTCAAGTTGACGAAATGCCTGGGCCTGAGCCTCCTTGATCGAGCTGGCGGAATTGTTGGCATTGGTGGCAAACATGCTCATCGAATAGTTGCCAAACTTGCCGCTCGGTACGCCACCCGACTGATCCATCAATTGTATATCATCAAAGGCATGAAAACGTCCATCATCCTCATCGTCTGTCGAGGATCCCGGCTCATTCTCACACTCCGAGTGTCGCATATTACGTTGCTGCTGTTTGCGCAACAAGTTCTCCAATATTTTGGTGGGTGTCACCTCGTTGGTATTCAAATCGTTGTCAACATCCTCGTGGACGCGACGATGTGGCGTCTGTTGTCGCAATATCTCCTGGGCACGCAATTGTTGCTGGAAACTGTGCAAACCGTTGCGCATTAAGGCCTCGGCAATGGCAGCAGCTGGTGGCTTGGTGGCCACACCACCTGCTGCAGCATTGTTGGCCACCAGCACAGATGTGGGTATGGCTGTCACACCACCAGGCACATTACGTTCGGCGCCCGAACCCGCTGTCGTCAATGTGATCGTGGGCCGTAGATGAAATGGGCCAGCAGCGCCAGCGGCAGCGCTTAATTGTTGCATTTCATCAGCCATCAAGTTTTTTGAAGCCGTCTCTGAGGCAGCGCCATATACCGCAATGGCAGCAATGCTCGATGGCTCCAACGTTTCGGCAGATGTCGGCGACACCTGTCCGTACTTACTCAGCTCAACCGAATCCTGTTGCAGCAACTGCTGTGGCTGCTGTTGTTTCGGTGCCTTGGCCGACTTGGTCTTGTAAAATTCAAACAGCATATCGGACACCTCCGACACGGACAGACGCTTGCGACGTGAGCCCGGCAATTGGGACTTTTGCTCCTCACGCTTCACATTGAGTATGCTGCGCTGTAGGCCACGTTGTATCTCGCCGGTGGCCATGGCCGGTGCTGTGTTCTCCTTGCGGCTCAAATCTGTGAAGAACGGAAACATTTCACACAATTAGTTGGCAATTTTACAAATATAAATATTGAATTCAATTGAATCTCCGCTTTGTGTGGATATTATGAACTGAAAATAAATATGATCACAAATGAAAAAGCAAAATAAATGATTAACACCCTGGACTGCTGGGTTTAGTGTGGCATGTGGCGCTTGTTTGATGTGGTAAGTGGTTAGTTAGCTGATGTGGTTAGTGGCATGCAACATTAAATTAAAAATTAAAACATAACAAATATACAAATTATAAATAAATTATATTGTTTTTGTTTTTTAAATATATTAAATAAAGCTACGAACACATAATTATAAAAAATTTATTATGAATTTGTTTTTTTTTTTTTTTTTTTATTAATAAACACAATTTTATGGAAATGATAATGATTGTGAACAATGTTGAAAAAGCCGCTGTCAGTTTGTAGATTTTCTTTTCTTTTCTTTTTTCTTTCTTTTTGCAAATGAAATGAAAATTTTAGTTTATGTTTTGATTTTGTTTGCTTTTTTCTATATTTTTTGTGGTGCAGCGGTAGATGTGTTGTTTGTTGTTGTGGTGGTGGTGTGGTTGTTGTTGATGTTGTTGTTGATGGTGTTGGTGGTTGATGTACCATAACCATAATAATTTAAATTCTTTACCTGCCGCACACAATCTAAAAAAAGCAGAAAAAATAGGTTAGTGCTATTTTTGTTGATATTTGTAAAAAATTATTAATCCAAAGTTTCCAAGCTGCAACTGCCAAATGATAAACTGCAAATAAAAGCAAAAAATTATAGTTAATTAATTAATTGCATAAAGCTTGAAGGAGTTTAGTGCAGTTGTTTGTGTGTTGTGGGCGTCGAGCTTTTTTGCTGTTAGGCACTTGCACATATTATGTTAATTAAGCACTTGCTGTAGTTGAAGTTAAAGCTTTTGGATTGTTAACTCTGCTCGGCTCACACTTTGCGTACGTTGCTCGACGCCCACGCGCAGGCGCAAGCGCTCGGGAAAAGCGTCCACACTGCAACACAAACGAAACTGCACTAGTCGGCGAGGCAGCTTAACAATTTTCCAAGCTGCTGCTGTTGCAGCAGGCAAAACGTAAAAGTAAACGTAAACGTAAACGCAAACGCATCCTCAAATCCCAAACGGCGGCAGCGTCTGCTGCAGCTGCAACCAATGACAGGCAAACAACAACAACATCAACAACAACAACAGCAGCAGCAGCAACAAGAGTAATCGGGAAATATCTCGTTTCTTTTTGGCCTGTCTGCATCTGTATGTGTGCATGTTCGTGTGTGCGTGTGTGTGTATCTGTTGCTGCTTGCACAGCAAGTGTACCCAAGGCTTAAGGTCTGCTTGATCCGGGTCCTTGATTTATTTATACTCTTCCATTCTATGCTCATTTTCCGTTTTGTCTACCTAAGCACGCATTCCTTTTCTGCTTGCTTCTCGCTTATTCTATATTCTATATTCTATTTCTGTTTCTATTTCTAGCATATTCCAGGCAAATATCACAATACAGAAAACTTTCTCCTAGCGCTGCAGTGAGAGTGTGGGCTGTTAGAACGAGAGAGAGAGTGAGAGCGACAGAGAGAGAGAGCGCGCAATGCAAAGCATTTGCGCAGGCGCACATTAACTGTATGTTTGTGTGTTGAAGTCATGCGTGTGTTGTGTGTGTGTTTGTGTGCTAGTTTATGAGCAGCTTCCGGTGGTGTTTCGGGTGTTTTTTCTATGCTTCCAGCTGTTGGCAAATGCTCAGCTATAGATTTCAAGGTCAACATTTCAAAACTTAAGGGAGGTTGAGAAAAACAAAAATAATTAATGGAATTTTTGCCATAATCATTAAATTGCTACAGCCAATGCATCGTTTGCTTTTAATGCTTCTGCAAATGCTCCACAAATATAGATTTATTTAGCTTGGATATTCTCCTCTAAGTTAGGGACTTAGATACTATTAAAGAAGAGCAGTCTACAGCTTGATTTAACTTACATAAGTCTTACTACAGAAAATAGAAGATATATAGCTTTCGACTCACTTCTCTAGGATCAAACATAATAGTGTCTAAAACGCTTTGTGGAAATTAGAAAACTTGACTATAGAGTAAACTATAAATAGCAAAGGAAATATTGTAATTAAAGAGTGACTAAAGTCTAGACTTCTAAAGACTACAGAGATTGCCTGAAAAGTTTACAGAGATTACCTAAAAAGACTAAAGTGCTACTGTAAAGTAAAGACTGTCAAGTTGGTCTATAAACACTAACCAGCACAAACTCTGTAACTTCAAGCACACAAACACTCTCTCTTCTGTTTCATAAAATAAACATTCTTTCATATTAAATACAATTTAAATTATAGTAAATTTTCTAGCTAGTGAATAACTTTATTCTCTCTTCATCAAATAGAGATTCTTTTATTTTAGATACAATTAAAGTTTATGCTGCATTTTCAAGCTAGTATATGAACTTATTACTTAATGCCCAAGCCATATACAATTTATGTAATTAGTGAAGAAAGAGAAGAGAGGAAAAATTATCAACGCTTGTCGCACAGACATGTCGAGCGCTTCCAGGAATAAGGCATTGAAATAAAAATAGCTTGAAAAGAATAGAATATATATATGTATATAGATAGACCCTTGGAACTTGCCTGTTGTGTGCTGTATCCTGTTTACTAGACTTTGCGAAGGCAAAGCCCAAAAGGGAAACGTGGAAAAAGGCAGCAACAAATAATTATATGTGGCACGAAATGTGCGACTGTGTGCGGCTTGCCAAATGAAAAACTGATGGAAATGTTGCGCCGTGGGAAGCACAAAAACCAAAAGCCGTTCGACAGGCAAACGAATATAGTATACAAAATAAAGTACACAAAGAGCGACAAAGAGAGAGAGCGAAATAGGGATTGAGTGAGAAGTAGGCAGAGAAAACTTATTTTTAGAGAAAAACCCTCGACGCTCGGTACGTGATTTATCTGTGCAACAAATGTTTTTCCGAATACCATTTTCATTTTGTGTGGGCGACAAAAACAAAGACAGAGAGAGAGAGAGAGAGATCTCAGATAAGGACTCACTTCATAGTACAGTCCAGTTAGTTATGCTTTGTGGTTGGCCAAATTTTTCCTATTCCCTATTTTAGAGTCTACATTGCACAGATTTCAAGGACAAATAAGGAAACCACCCTCTAACACAATGGTTTTAAAACCTGTTTGGGTTAAAGGATTAGCAACTATTGTATTGAAATGCGAAACGCAATGGTATCTCATTCTTAGAACACATACACATACAAATCGATTATTAATATTTACCTGTTTAATGCAATATTTTCCTTATCATTCTAACAACTAGACAACCGAAAAGTCCAACTGTAATTAAAGCAAAAAAAAACAAAAAATATAAATATAAATTATAAATAAAATTAAAATAAAATATTTAGTAATATACAAACCAAATGAAATTGTATTGATTTCCATTTTGAAATGACATGAAATGAACATAAAAAGAAATATAAAGAAAAGTAATTAATTAAAATAAAATTATAATTAAATAAAAATAAATTTTTAAAATTTTTAAAATAATTTTCATTTGTGTTATATTTATATATTTATTTTTTTCCTTTTTTTTTTTGCATGTGCATTATGATTTCATTTTATTTTTTTAGCAACACGTATAAAACTTAAAATTGGTCTTCATTAATATATAGTTAACTAATTCAATTAGTGGCTAACAAAACAATGAATAAAATGCTTGGAAAAAAAACGAATTTTCCCCTAAATACAATATACATAGTAGAGCTTTAAGGCTAAGCGAGTTTTGGCTGTGTTTGCTTAACTACAATAATAATAACAACTAACTAATTATGAATACTTAATATATATAATATATATATGTTTAATCCTTTGCATAGTAATTTGCATATAATTTTTGGTCTCAATTTGGTAAATATTTGTTTCTTAATTTTTGCAATTTTAACAATATAAAAATAACTTGGAATCCAATCAACATTTCTTTGCTAAATTCAGCCTTAGCTCCGTTTACAATATGCAACATTTTCTTTGGACTGCATGAGCGCTATAAAATTCTAATAGTAACAGACGACAGATATATAAAATATATATATATATATATATATATATAGAGAGTAATATAAATAAATGTTATTTAAAATTCATTTTAGCTGCAATTTGATCAATTTGTTCATCATTCAGTAAAACTTATGAAACTACAAAAATTACAAATAAATATATTAGAAAATATTAGCAAATACCGCTCATTTATGTTGCATATCATAATATTAAATTGTAATCAAACTTAAATCAAAACTGAATGCTCCTTGCGCATGTGCTCATTGAGGAACGCCTGGGAGCGATAAACGCGTGCACAAAGTGGACAACGATTGGATTCATAGGGCGGAGTTCGCTTGGAGCTTTGGCGTGGCAACTTGCGTCCGGCCACCAAACTGCTGGTATCAATATGCAAATTCTGTGGCAAATGCGGCACCAGATGTTGCAATGAACGAGCTGTCGAGATGGATGCCAATTGCTGCAATGCTATCAAAGCATCTGCATTATTTACCAGCGGTTTTTTGCCATTGTTGGTGTTAATATTGTTGTTGGGCAATTGTTGTGCAACTGTTGTTGGCTCCTCGTTCTCACTCTTTATCTCACAAGCTGCAGGCGACTCCTTGCCAGCTTTGGCCGCCAGCTGCTTGGAGGTGCTGGGCGTGGCCGTTTCCTGTCCACGTAGATTGTACTTTCGCACTGCAATGAGAAAACAAATCAAAATACAAACATAAATAAACAAACATAAAAATGTTAAGGAATCAAATCAAGTAAAACTTAATTACGGCATTGTATGTTGTTGTTTTTGTTGTTGTTGTTGCCTAAACCAAAATTTAATTAATTAATAATAATAATTATGCATTAAAGAAAAACAGGCAGACATACATACAAGCGCGTATTTACACACATGAAGAAATATATATATATATAACAAAAATAAACAGATAGAAAGTAAGTACAGTTGAGTTGTCAAGAAGTAAATGCACTTTCCCATATGCGATTCGCTTTTCTTTCATTTTTATTTACATATTAAATATCAAAATTAAGAATTTTGGCATTAACGAGAACTTGGCTAAATAATTACATCAGTTTTAACTTGAAACAAAACCAAATATATTAAACAATTTTTCCAAACAAATTGCACTCCCCCGCATTTGCTTAACGCTTAATGGGCAAAATCAGCTTCATTATCCACTCTGATATCGGAAGCATAGAGATCCATTGGGTCGAATGCGCTCGTTGTACGACTTCTGGCTGCTTTTGTTGTTGTTGTTGTTGTTGGTGTTTGCTTTTGCTTATAGATTGTATCGCAGTCAGCACGATGTAGCTTCATGTGGCGATTCAAATGTGATCGTCGCTTAAACCATTTGAGACAATAATCGCACTGGAAACGCTTAAAATCCTGACACTCCTCGCGCTGATGCAACATCAGGCGATTCTCCGTATTGTAATAGCGTCCACATTGGCACAACAGTTGATTCTTTGGGCCATGCCGTACATAATCTAATGAAACAAACAGATGATAAAAAGCAACAAAATGACACTAATAATTAATGGCATCAATCAAACTGCATCACGTATTACATATTGTATTTCAAATCATTCATTCACATGATGATCGGCTGATGAATACAAAAATTTACTTTGGATTAATATATATACTTTTTTATTATAACTATGTCAGTTTAAATGTGGCGCAAAATGTTTGTTAATCAATTTGTTTTGTTTTCTTTTCTATTTCTAGCAAACTACAATTGAATACGTTTAGATTTAAGACCTTTTACAGTATGTTCCTTGCAACAATCAACGGGCAGTAACAATTGTGGCAGCAACATCGACTCTGGCAACGGCAACGGCAACGCCTACAAAAAAGAAATTCATATTAATATTAATCAATTTAAATGTATATTATGCAATTAATTAAAATAAGCAGAATACCATAAATAAATTGTAAACATTTATTTATTTATATCATATACAGATTAAAGATAATTCTTTTGTTGGGGGATTAAGGTTAATTTGACATGGAGTTTAAAATTACTAACGATTGATTGCACATTTAAATGTGTCTTGTATTACGTATATATCTGCGTGTGTGTGTGTGTGTATCTGTGTGTACTTACACTTGAACTTGCAGCTGCACTTGAGCAACACTTCAAACTAAGCGCTTTGTCAGTGTTTCTTTTTCTTTCATCTTTCTTTGGCTTAAGAAATTCGCTTAAAACTTAATTTAATTAACGACAATTTTAAATTGAGATCATATCTTTGGCTATTTTACAACACTACACACTGATCGAAACTTGGACTTATATAAGTATAAATATATTTTAAAAGTAAGACAACAACAAATGCTAAACACATACGAGTATATTCACTTGAGCCAAACGATTGGACATCTGCAATATTTTCTAAAATTCCCCATTTTAATATGAAATTTATAGAATTTCCATCGAAATTTCCCCCGTTAGTCCCCGCCCTAATCACACGCCTAATTGCTTAAGAGCAACGTTTCACCGGATTCAGAGTGCTTCTGATTCATATGCTTGCGTAGATCGGATTTGTATTTACATTTGTGCGGACAATGTGGACACTTTAGTGTTGGCTCCACGCCGCATTCGTAGTTCTTGTGACGCTTGAGGGAGCCTTTGATTTTGTAGGTTTTACCGCACACATTGCACGCATATTTGGCATCATCGATGGCCAGCTCATTGACCTGATGCAACGACAGGGTGGCATGCACCTCACTCAATCCATTCACATAGAGTTTCTCCGTCTGCTGCGTTGGCTCCTCATCAACGCATTGCAATTTGTCCACATAATCATCATCGGTTAGCATATCCTCATGCTGATCGTTCTTGATGACAGCCAGCTCAAGTTCACGTTCTGCTTCATCCGCATCGGCCAGCAGCAGTTCGGATTCGTGTGTGGTAACCACTGTGGTGGTGACCACATCGTTAGCATTGCTGGGCGCCATTGAGATGCTGGTGGCGCCATACTGCATAACATCGCGTAGCAACAGCTTATCCTCCAGCCTGGATGTGTCTATTTTGATGTACTCCTGACGTGTCTGCACCTGCTGTTGTTGCTGTCGCACGTCCAGACATTGCTGCAGTGTTAGTTGTTGTGTTCGTTGCTGCTGGTGTTGTTGTTGCTGCTGCTGTTGTTGCTGCTTCACAATCTGTATGGTGGTAGCCTGCGGTTTATGCAGACTTGTCGTAGTTGTATTTGTGGTGGCATTCTTCGTCAGCGCGGGTATCGTATACTGTATGTTGCCCACAGGATTGCCCAGATCATCAGGCGGCAGCTCGACAACAACTGTGGCACCCGACAACAAACTACTCGCATTTCCCGAGCTCAACGATTGGGCAGTGCTCAATGTATGATTGTGGCTCGTCGAACTGGCAATTGAATAGGGCACCGTCTCCAAAATCGTCCAATACCCATCTGTAAAGAAAGCAAAGCGTGCCAAGCAAACAGATTATTCTAGGGTAACTTTTGGTTGTATATGCATATAATTACGTGTAGCACTAACATAACAATTTGTAGCAGCTGATCGTCCAATAGTTTTGTGCTCGTATTTGTATTTGTGTACAAGAGTGTGACAGACAACACAAAGATCTTCTAAACATAAAAAGGAATAAACAATAAACATAAAAAAATAACATAAACTAAAACGGAAATGTTAAGAATTTCAGCTGAAACTGAAACTAAACTTGGCCAACGTTTGTAAGTATTGAAAGTAGTTATATGCTTTATTCTTAAACGCTTTACAAATATATAATATATAGTATATTCATGTATAGTATAAAAAAATGTACACAAATTGTTTGTTTATAACACCCAAAAAAAAATAAAATACAATAACTGCACTTAAATGTATTTCATAACTGAGAAATATATATATTATATATTATATATAAGAAATATATATATATATATATATATATTTATGTAGTGGCAAATAATGGCGTTTCAAGTCTTTGTTTGCTTTACATGCTTTGTTTTTCTATTTCTTCTTCATTTTTATCATTTTTTTCTTTTTCTTTTTGGGAACTGATGTTGGCAAGATAATTTAGATTAGAGTTAGAGAGTTGGAGAAAGAGAGAATTTCGGAACACCACCTAACCCACCACAATTGTGTTTTTGGGCTACAATTAATATGGTCTTGGACCGTTTCATTTCGCTGCTTAAAGCTACAGGATAGGCACACACACGTACAACAATACTTAAATCTAACAAAGTACAAAGAAAAAAAAAAACAAAAACAAAAATTCGTTTTTAAAAACAATAAAATAATAATATTAAAAGAATATATAGCAAACGGAATGCGATCAGAGATATTTAAGCTTAGCTTACACGTGACAATTGATTGAAATACATTTTTTGAAAACATATAAAACATTTTAAAGTAAGCTTAAGCTTACGCATATAATTAATTTTTTTTGTGTAGCCTTTGTGACAGTTTTTCAATTTGTTTAAATTATACATTACGAAAAGTATATTGCACTATATAAAAAAGTGTTTATCAGATATGATTGATACTGAGTTAAATCAATCAAAATTCAAGTTATAAAATAAAACCTCAATAATTAATAATTACATTTTTAATTTATTTAAATTAAAAAAGCTGGTATAATTGAATTTAGTAAAGGATTTAATTGAAACAGACAATAATGCTTTAGACTGCTTTCTGATTTAGTAAATAATAAATAGCTACAATATAAAATAAAAATTGCATAAACAATGTCAATAATTTAATAATTTAGTGGAAATTTGATATAAATTGAAGAAGCTAATTTAACAGCAAATTTCACAAAATTTTAGCAACAACGAAGTGCAAATGTTTTGCATTATATAGAGAAATATTAAAGTTTTTGGCCATTTTCTTTATCACGTGTTAGCCAAGCTTATAGGCTTTAAGTTCTAATAAAATTCAATAGTTTTTTAAGATGATTTCTTGCTATTCAGTTTAAGTAATTTGTGCGTTGTGCGCAGGAATGTGACATGTTTGAGTTTGCCACAATAACTGGCTATGATTATTGATTATATATGTATATATATATATGGTATAATTATAGTTATATATGGTATAGTTATAGGTATCGGTTATAAGTGGATGTGCTACGTTTTAGAAAGAAAAGCTATGTATTCGTTGTTGTTGTGTACACTTGGGCACACACACGCACACACATTTGGAGGTAGTTGTAGCTAGACACTGAACAGTTGCCAGGCTCAGTACTCAGGGTTCTGGGCTCTGCACTTGTGCAGTTCAAAACTAATGTGTATTCATTTGGTAAACATTTCAAAAATTACGCCTCTCGGAATTGCTACAGACGCTACACACGCACACATACATATATATATGTATATGTATATATATATAGAGAGAGAGAGAGATAAATGGAGTTTAGGCATCCTCATCGTAATCATCATCATCCTCGTCGCTCTCCTGTAATATGGGCACAGCCGTAATTGTTAAATCGCGTCCAGCGAAATCGATATTGAATTCACATAATGCGGCAGCGACATCGCTATCGATGCCGCCACCTTCATGATCCTCAGCATCGTTATCATTATCACCATCGTTCTCATTCTCATTCTCATGCTCATTCTCATGCTCATCGTTGCTCAAATCATCCTCATTCCGTATCAAATAGAGACTATCCTCATCGTTGCGCAAACGTTCATATAACATGCAATGCTTGCGCTTGGCATGACGCAACACATGATCCTTGCGACGCGAACGATACTCGCAGGACACGCACTTGTATTTCTTTTGCTTCAGGCAATATTTGCGTACATGTTCCTGCAGTTTCTGATGCGATTTGTAGTAGCGTTTGCAGTGTTTGCATTGCATAAATGAATCACGCGACAGACTGCTGGCATGTCCTGATTGTAGCACATTGCTGCTGCTTGTTGTTGTGTTGGTAGCGGTGGCATTAGTGTTGCTATTGTTGTTGTTGTTATTGCTGTTGCTGCTGTTGTTGTTATTGTTGTTGTTGAGATAACCATAGTAGTCGCTGAGGGCCGCATCATGACTGCTGCTGGGATTCGCATTCGTTGAGGTGTCCACGCCCAGCAGACTGCCCAATATGGGATAGATGTCTGCTTTTGGGCGTTGGGTGCGATGAAAAAACAAGAACAAAACATAACAATGAACAAATTAATAAGGCCAAACAATCAACAAAAAATGTTTAAACAATATTAATTAAAAATTAACAAATCGTTAACTTAAACAAATTATACAAAAAAAAAAAAAATAAAGAAAACTAAACATATATATTCAAATAAATAAAAAATCATAATAAAATATTTAGAATAATAAAAGAGTAAAATGTACTTAGTGTTATGTCAACTAGCCGCTAGATAGTTTGTTGTTGTATGGTTTTTGTATTTTGTTTATAACAATGAACTGGTTCCCAGGCGATGATGAGCGTTGTGCATGAAGAAGAAGATGCTGATGATGGAGATGATTATGATGATGATCATGTTGATGATTTTTATAAAAAGCACATATTAATGTAACATAACTCCAGCATTTGCACACACCAATTATCCCTTTGCTTTGAATACAAGAAAAGCACCAAAACATTGCATTAAATATATACAAAAAAAAAAAAAAAAATAAATAAATAATGTAAACAAATAAATTAAAAACAATAACATTTTCAAATAGTAGTTACTCCAAGTAAATGTGTATATATATATGTGTGTGTGTTGTTGTTGTTTTTGTTGTGTTGCGGTGCTTTCAATAACTACAACAATACAGCAATAAATACATAGGTTTATCAATATATATTTAGTACTTTGATTTCATTTCATTATCATTATTCTTTAGTTTTTCATCTCAAAATACAATATGAATAATTTATGGATTATGTGCTGGCCTCAAACGCTCAAGCTTCTCACATTATCTGACGATTTATATATATTGTATATATATATAGAGCCCCAGATCACAATGCTCCAGTGCAGCATCTAGAAAAAGAGAAAAACTTATGTTAGTTTTAGTTTTCATAATACGTTTTCACTGCATTCGCCATTCGCTGCTGTAAATAAATGCAAAAAATTATTTTATATAAAAAATGGTTAAAAATAAAGGCAAATTTGTTGTTTGGTTTTTTTGTTGTTTTTTTTTTTCGTTTTTCATTTAATATAATATATTTTTTTTAAATGTAGTTGTTTTCCTGTTTTACTTATAACAATTAAATCGTTTACTCGTTTTACATTTTTCACATGTTTTTTTTTTATATACCTTTTCTTTATTATACATAATAATAAAATTGTTTCACAAAAATTGTTTAAGGCGTTTTTCGGCTCTATACACATACATACATATATATGTATATATTTATATATATATATATTTAATTATTTGTTGCTAATCGTTCGGTTTTTCTTTGTATTATTTGTATTAATTATTTTTTTTGTATTTCTTGCAATTTTACATTTATTGTTAAATCATTTTTTAAGCACACTTTTCAAAAATATTCCAACAACTGGCATTTTGAATGTCATTTTGTCGTTAGATATTTAATTTACTATTTTATATATATTTTTAGTTGTTTTTTATCATTTTAGATTCTTTAGATATTCTGTTAAACATCTTAACAACTAAGCATTTTCAAAAGCCAAATTTCAATTCATATAAATTTACTTTACAATTCTTTGTTTAGGGTCTCTCTTTTTATTATTTTCTTTTATATGTTGTGTAAATTTTGTTATAAGCGCAAACTAAGCTATATCTTTAACTTTTAACATGATGTTTATTTTATTTATTTTAGAATTTGCTATATATATTTTTTTTGTTGTTTTCATTTATTTTGTTTTTATAGGCAAATGACTCTTGAGTTCTCTGTGTGTGTGTGTGTGTGTGTTTGGGTGTGTGGTGTCGGTGTGTAGCGTGCGTGAACAGCAATTAACAGTAAGAATATACAATTACATATGTGTGTATCTGTGTGTGTAACTTAACTCTAATTAATTGTTTGTTTTTTTTTTTTACGTTTTTGTATTTGTTGTTTTGTGTATTGTGTGTGAAAATAAAACCCATTTGTAAATATGCTATTACATGAAGTGTATTAGTTGATAGAGAAAAGATAAACAAGGTAGATAGTAAAATTAAAAGATTTATGTGTTAATGTATTCTGTATATGTAGCTGTAAGTGTGTGTGTGTGTGTGTGTGAGTGTGTGTGTGTGTGTGTGTGTGAGTGTGTGTGAGTGTTTGTCGTGTTCTGGTAAAGAAAAGCCCAATTCAATGTATCCAAAACCTTATTGCCCCACTTGCCTATGCCGTTCAATTCAATTCACATTAACAACAGTTGTTTGTTTTCCTTAACAATCACAATTGATCACATCGATTTTGCTTCTTTTTGTTTGTTTGTTTCTTTGTTTATGTATCTATATGTACATATATATATATATATATATATATATATATATATATATTCTTTTAATATTTATATATAATTTTACATTCACAGCTCCTTGTTTACAACATTTTGTGTGTGTATGTTTATGTTTGTGTGTTTGTGTGTGTGTGTGTGTGTGTGTAATAGTAGTAGTAGTAGTCATAATAGTTATAGTATAAACTCTTTCGTTGCATATGTATGTGTATGTGTGTGTTTTGTTACATAGATACATTCAATTCGTTATAAGCTTAACGCAAAAATGAAAAGATACATTTTAGAATTATTAATTGTTAGTACAATTTCTCAAAAAATATGTTTTCTTGTTGTTGTGGTTGCATCTACATTATTATTATTATAATTATTATTTCTTCAATAAGGGTCCAGCAAATCTGTTAATTAATTATATTATATATGTAAATATAGATGAATATAAGCACTACTTATATTAATGTACCGTGTACAATATGTATGTGTATGTGTGTGTGTGTGTGTGTATATGTGTGTTAGTAAGTTGTTGTGTTAATCAAAATTATATTGAATTTATCACATGCTTCTTCATTATTTCTTTCCATTTCATTTTTCATTTAGTTTTCTTCTTTTTGTTTTAACTATATGACTCGCAAGTGTGTCTTTGATTTGGACGTTCTTGCATTAAATTACCCAGCATAATTAATGTTGTTAATTAATTAAACAATTCGTGGCACACTTTAGAGTCCATCACATGCGCTGTTGATAAATTAAAATGTTGCTTGATTTTTTGTTTTTTTTTTTTTTTTTTTTTGTTTTGTTTTGTTTTGTTTTGTTTCGTTTGTTTGTTTACATTTGCTTAGAAAAGTAGTAAAAAAATGATTTAGTTGTATAAATAAGAACCACAACCTTAATAGACAAAATTAAATAATTGCATTAGATTATAATTGTTTACAAAAAGGATACACAGTTGCATCATGTAGATTGTGAAACTATTCCGCTTCTCCTACCATCTCCTGCTCCATCTCATTCTTCTTTTCTTTTCTTTATCATTTAAACAATTAAGTATAACACAAAAAAAAAAAGAAAGCAAAGCTAATTCAAGTAACTGACTAGCGCTAAAGCAATGCCAAGTTTATGTTTTTGTTATTGTTTTGTTAACAAAACATAATATTTATTATAATTATTAAATGTAGAATCTATTTGAATGCCAATTTATAAAGTTGCCCAATTTGTTTGTTTTGTTGTTGTAACAGAAAACAATAATAATAATAACAATCTAAATACAAATTTTGTTTTTCTTTTGTAGTGTTTTTTCCTCACGTAATTCGAATACTGACCGACAAGAATTTTGTTTTTCTTCCATTTTCACAATTTACATTAATTTTTTCCATTTTTTTTTTTAATATTCGCATGTATGTTTTTTTTTTAATTATATGTAATAATTATTAATAATTTTTTTTTTCTTTTAATTTGTTTGCTAGAATTTGTGCCAATTTTGTTTTGTCTGTTGTACAAATGAATTTGTTATCACATATTTTGTGGCACAAACTGCTAACGAACATTACATTGCGCCCCTAGTGTGTGTGTGTGTGTGTGTGTGTGTGGGTGTGTTTGTATATTTGGGTGTGTGTGTGTGTGTGAATTATAATTATTATTATTTATTTAAAAGTACCTAAGCAACGAGTTTGTGTTAAGCTCATTATTTTTAACCCTTTCTTTAGTTACAATTTACAATTCTATATGGTTTAACAATTAATAAATTTGCTTTTCATTTATTATGTTTTTTTTTTTTGTTGTTGTTTAACTATTTAGCTTGTTAAGGTCTAACGGTTGATTTCCATTCAGAAATTCTGCTTATAACATAATTAAAATAACGGTTTTTTATAACAAGTTTTCTGCAACATTATGTGATTAATTTGTTGTCGTTTGTTTTTCTTGTTTGACAAAATAATTTGGAAAATATATTAAATAAATAAAATTATTTTTAATATGTGTGTGTGTGTGTGTGTGTGTGTGTGTGTGTATTAACAACAAGAAAAATTAATAATATTATATTAATTACAATGAGGACTATATTCTTTATATCACATACCAATTATTTCTCATTTACTTGACTCTGACTTCAACTCCAACTCCCGATTTCGACCTCGACCTCGACCTCCAACTCCCGACCACGATTCTGACTGTGACTCGATGCGAGTTTTGTCCCTAACTCTTTACAATGCCAATTTGTTTGCTTCAACTTGTACATGTTGCTTTTTATAATCATTATCATTATCATTATCATATAATCATAATCGTAATAATTGTTTCAATTGCTTGCACGCGCCTTTTACCAGAGCCACAAGCCAAATGTTTTATAAATTATGTATTCATTTGTTGTTGTTTTCTTTTTTTTATATATTTTAAATTTTGTTTAACAATTGTTTTTTGTTTTTTTTTTTTTTTTTTTTTTTTTGGTTCAACTAAAATTGCCGCCTATCACATTTCGCGTTCGTCATTAAATAAATAAATTATAAACAAATAAACGAATTATTTTTCACGTTTTTCTTTCATGGAATGAGCACAAGATAAATTAATAAAATTTATAAATTTGTTGTTGCATTTGTATTTGTGTTTTAGAAAAGTTTGTTTAGAGATCGTTGCGTTGCACTAACAATAATTGTATTTTTGTTTTTTTTTTTTTTATTTTGTTTTGTTTTTTATTATTATTAAATGTGGCTTTGGTGGCGCGTAGCTAACAATATTATAAAGAAGAATTAATCAGAAAAAAAAAATGAAACCAAAATTAAAACAACAAGATTGTGCGCTAAAAATACATTTAAAACACGAAAAGAAAATGAAAAGTTTTGCTGTTGGTAATTATTCTTTTTTTTTTTGGGATTTTAGCCTATTGCACATGTTTCTAGCGTGTTTTGTTGCCATCTCTGTGTTTTAGCTTATTGCACATGTTTTAATTGTAATTGTAGTTTTAGTT
Organism: Drosophila funebris; assembly: GCA_018901825.1. Taxonomy (NCBI): domain Eukaryota; kingdom Metazoa; phylum Arthropoda; class Insecta; order Diptera; family Drosophilidae; genus Drosophila; species Drosophila funebris. The sequence goes on from JAEIFK010000271.1 coordinate 1,225,549, forward strand.
TTAGTTGTTTGCTTTATATCGTTTGCCTTAAAGCTTAAACTAACTTAGGCACTAACTGTTTGACTGACTAAGCGATTGACTCTTGACTCTATTTCTTAATTATACACATAGGCGCATATTAAAGATGTACTGACAAAATTGTTAACATGCTCACATACAATTATTAAGCTTATTAAGTTTAACTATTGCCCCCAGAAACGTATAATATGTATTTAAATAATAATGAAAATTAAACAAAATTAACAATATGCTATTTGCGATTTGCAAGCGCGTGAGAGTGAGAAATGATGCTGCCATCGAGAGTCCCATTCGTTTGTTGTTTTTGTTTTAGTTTGTTTATAATAAATAAAATATACGCTTAAAAAATTCAACACTAAAATTAATGTGAATGTTTTGCGTTATGCTGCTTCTACTACCTTTCTTTTTTGTTTTGTTTCTTCTTTGTTTATCTTCATATTCTTTATCATCGTATTCTGCTGCTTTCATTCTAACAAAAAAACAAATGCATTTGAATTTTCTTTTGCTTCGCGTTCGTTTCAATTGTTTAACATCGCAATAAAGAAAAAATTCATTGAGATCATTGAGTTTGCTAAGGATGTTAGACACATACATATTTTATCAACATCATCGACAACAACCACAACAACACCGACGACTACAACAACAATAACAACAAATTGCAACATGTTTCGCACTCTCACACGCCCCACGCAAACACAATTTTGATAGACCTCAAAAAGGAAATAAGAAATGAAATTAATAAACGTTTCTCAATAACTATCGAAAGTATAGATAAAAACAAAGAAAAAAAAGGATAGATAAATATATATATATATATAGAGATATGCATATACATTCATGTATATACATATATGTTATATAAGAACTAAAGTTTAGAATTTGTTAATATTTTCACATTGACGCATTGATTGATGTACTTGTAGATGTATGTGTGTGTGTACGTGTTTATGTGTATGTTTGCTTTTTTATTTATATAGTTAATTATAGTATATATATATATATATATATATAATAAAATAAAAAACGACTATATGGTTTCAAGATCATTTGAAGAAATAAAAAACTTGCTCAAACCTGCACTGATTTGTTTCGTTTTGGACTCTGGACTCTGTACTTTACTTGGACTTGGATGATCCTGTAAGTGCTGCATAGAAACGAGGCTAACTAGCTAGTGGCAACTCGCAGCAGCAGCAACTAGTTGCTGGCGTCATTGCAATTGTTGTTGATTGTATCATCGATGTTGGTGCGTGCGCATGTGCAGCACGAGATTGTGTTTGTGCTTCGACTTCTTGTGACAGATGGGACACTCAAATTGTGGCTCCACACCGCACTCAAAGCGCACATGCCGATTCAGGCTATGCGGACGGGCGTATGTGTTGCCACAACGATCACAGGCATAGGCACCACCACCACCACCACCGCCGCCGCCGCCGCTACCGCCAATTACACCGCTCCAAGCACTGCTCCCGCTGCTGCCAGCCGGTCCGCCCATAGATGTGACAGCATTGGATGTAACAAGACCAGCCGCTGCAGCAGCAGCAGCAGCCGCCGCCGCCGCAGCAGCAGCAGCAGCTGATGTCGAGGCGCCGGCACTTGTTGAGGCACTTGTATTGTTAGCTGCCACAGCGGCAACGGCTGCTGCCATCACAGCCGCTGTGTTGCTTTTAGAGTCCACATTGCTGCCGCTGCTGTTGCTGGGCAACGTTGTGGGGGCAATGCCAATGCTGCTGTTGCTGCTGTAGCGACGCAGTGGCATGTCTGGACTGGACTGTTGCATTAGCTGGGTATGCGGACGTGTGTGTTGCTGCTGATGTTGATGCTGGTGCTGCTGATGATGATGATGGTGATGATGATGGTGACCCAGACCACCAGTTGTTTGGGCGGCAGCCAGCAACACTTTGGCAAAACCCATGCGCAGATCAAATGGTTTATCTCCGATATCATCGTCGTTATCCTCATCATCATCATTGTTGTTATTGCTATCATCGTTGTCGCCATTATTGCCATGTCGCTCATGGGCAATGCAATGCGTGGGCGTGGCACGACCACTATCAATACGCAGCTCATGATCATTATCTTCCATAAGGCCGCCATGCTCGTACTTGATAACGCCCCCCGTAGGCGTGGCAATGGGACTGGTGCACGGACTCGTCTTCAGGTTGAGCATCTGCGAATATAGCTGCGTGGTCGTTCTCTGTATTCCGTGATATTCTGAGTCAAGGAAGACAAAAAGTCAAAGCAAAAAAATGTATTATTAGTTAAGAGATTATTTAATTTTTGTTTTGGTTTTTTTTCTGTTTTTAATTTTAAACAAATGCTGTAGAAACTTGTAAAGTATTTTCTTATTATTTTCGTTTTGTTTCAATATATTTTTTTTTTTTCGTTTTTTTTTAATTACTTTTTTCTTTCAAATATATAGACAAATAATAAATCCTAAATACTAATTGGAAACGTAATTGAACAAAAAAAATTATATGAAATATAAATAGAATTTATTACCGTGAAGTCGTTATAAATGTTGCGTATCGTTTTACATTTAGAATGTGAATTTTGGTGCGTTGTGGTAAATGACTTGAGTGTGTGTGTGTGTGTCTGTGTGTGTTGAAGTGTGTGTGGTGTGTGCGAGTGTAGTGTTTGTGGGGTGTGTGTGTGTGTGGATATAAGTGTGTCTGGTGTGCGTGAGTAGAGGCTCTGCTTGAATCTAAGTTTGAGATTTGTACGTAAAACGCTGTTTTAAAGTTAAAAAAAATAATAATAATAATAGATTAAGTGGAATTTAATAAACACAATGAAACAACAATTATTTGTATGTAAGTTACATGTATACAGAGATTGAGCTTAAGCAAAAAAAAGTTGTTCCAGTTACATGTGAATTTCAATGAGTTTCAAAACGAATTTTTTTTCTTTTTTTTTTTTTGGTTTTCAATTTGTTCTGTGTGTTAGTCACAATTAAATATAATAAATAACAAAAAATTAATAAATATATATATATGTATGTATACAACAGTTTGTTACTAATTAATTTAAATGTATGTATGTATAGAAGGGACGCAACGTTAAGGTCTTAGGGCACAGCTAATTCCAAGTTAATACCAACTCCCTCGAGAGTCAGCAAATTTTTGGAATTACAATATTAAATACAATTTAAAAAAAAATTTATTTATTTTAAATATATATGTTTTTTTTTTTTTTTTTTTTTTGTAAATACGCATGCATAGGTTTACGTTGTATAAAAAATTAGAAACTACAAGAGAAAAGTACCAACTAAAAGTAAATAAAATGTTGATAGAAAATGCAATATTTATAAAAACATTTAGTTTTTACAAAACCAAATTGCTTTCATCATTTCTCTTTTATGTTTTGTTTTTTTTTTTTAATAATAATAATAATATATGTATAGTTATATAATTTAATAATTTAAGGCTATTTATAATAAGAGAGAGATATATATAGAAAGAGAGAGAGAGAGGTATATAAATATATATTTATATAGTATATAGTAGATACGTTACGACACTATGAGCGCAAAGTGAAACTTAAGTATAACCTGCAGCAATACAAACGAAAGAGAACAAACTACAAATCTAAGAAAGTTTTCATACAAAGTTAAAAGTTATAGTATAGTATAGTATAGTATTGTATTGTATATATATATAGTATATGTTCATGTACTAGTAGTTATATAATCATTATCATCAACAACATCATTCACATTTTTCGCTCTCACTATAATACATGTACACATATACTTATATATCTAATATATATATATATATATATATAAATATATATATATATCTAATAGTTGGAATTGTTTAAATATTTTGATTTGGTTTGTTTTTATATAGGTTCTAAGCAGTAGTTACACTGGTACTAGTTATTATGTTGACTATGGTTGGTATATAGTAGAGGTTAAGAGCATGCAAACAACAATAAGATAGGGCTACACCATAAACAGCTTCGTGTTGTTGGAATATGGATAATGGATATTGTTGTGCCAGCCAGAGTTTTATCTTAATCATCGATCTCAAACATCAAATAGCGACAACATCCACCTGAAATAGAAAGCTGATTAGTATTGATTCTTGACAATAACAAATAACATATGCATTTATATCTATAAACAAAAAGAGAAGAAAGGAACTTGGAAGGATACTTTTTGGGGGGAGCATGTGTTGTTGTTGTTGTTGTGGTTCTTGGGATTGTGGTTTGTATATGGACATATACAGCAATTGACTTGAGGATGAATGATGATGTACGACGAACTCTTTGATGATAAAAGAGAAAGAAATGTAGTTTGGGAATTGTTTGGTCTGTGTGTTTTGTTTTCTTTTTTTTTACAATTAAAATAAATACAACATTTGGTTTTGGTTATTTTTTGTTTTGACATTTGCTTTTAATTGTATTTCGAATTTTTTTTTTATTTAATACATATAGCCGGCAATAATTACGATATATTCATTTATATGGAATACATAATAATTGTAGAATTTGTTTCTGCGCATTATGCAGTGTGTGTGTGTGTGTGTGTGTGTATGTAGGTGTGTGAGTGTTTCATTTCTTAGAGGTATTCTTTTTGTTTTTATAATTATTTTTTTTTTGTTTTCTTTTTCTTTTGAGTAGCCAATTTTGTCTTTTTACATATGGAAATTGTTTAGAATGCTTTACAATTTGAAATATGGCCGGGTTTTTGTTGTTGTTGTTATTGTTGTTGGTAGGTTGGGTTGTTAATTTAAATCTAACATTTTTGTATGTGTTGTTGATATTTTCGAATTAAAAATTAAAACATTATTTTAGAATTAATAATAATAATTTTTGTCTAATTTTTGAAAATAGTTTTTATAGTTAAGTAATATTATTATTATTATTATTAATATTATTATTATAATTATTAATACATATTATTATAATATAGATAATCATTTCGTTTCTCTTTTGACTAGAACATGTTATCATTAAATTTCCTTTTTTTTTTTTATCAATATAAGTATATATATAAAGCAATTTCTAACAGAATTCTTGCCAAAAATCTTGTTTAGCTGGATAAACCAAAATTTTATAAATTGATTGCAACTAATTTTAAATCAAAATATGCTTTATAAGTGTGTGTGTGTTTGTGTGTATGATTTTTTTTTTTAATTATATATAATTAAATTTTATTCTTGTTGTGGGGGCGGCGCGTGTTTTCATGCCATGCATATGATTTTTGGTTTGTTTTTGTTTTAAAATTAATAATTAATTAATACAAAAATCTGTTTTTTTTTTTTGTTGTTTTTTGGTATTTGTTGTATATAGCACACTTAAACAATTTTTGCTGTGACTAGCGCATAATTTCTTTGTGTTTTGTGTGAGATTTTTTCTCGGAAAAAAATTTACACATTTTTTTTTTGGTTTTTTTGCTTTTGTAGTTTGTTTTTTTTTATGTTTGAGAATTCGCTAAAACAATACACAATTTGCATTTTGTATTGCCAACTAAATCTAAGTTTTTGCTTTGTTTTTTTTTTTTTTTTTTTTTGTATTTGGTTTTCGTTCTTTTTTGGTACTTGCAACACTTGCTGGCACGGCGACTGCGTGGCATGCAACAAAAATAAAAACAAATTATTAATAAATATATTAAAACTAATGACAAATTCAGTGCTGCGCTTCCAATTTCTTTTACGTTTTTTTTTTTTGTTTTATGTTTTTTTTTTTTTTTTTGTTAGGGTAAAACGCTGAAAATTGCACGCGCTTTGCTTAAAAACTATTTTGATAGAATACAAAAAAATATATATATTCGAAATGAGGTATAGAAAACATAAACAAAAACGAAAACAAAAACTTAATTTGTACTAAGTGAAGCTTGTGTTCATTTTCAGTTGCAGTTCGCGTGCCACGTTCAGTGCCAGTTCCAGTTGTTGCAGCTGCCAGTTCCAGCCGCTAGTTCCGCTAGCGCTCATTTGTACAACTGTTTTTATTATTTAGTTTTTAATTTATAATTTTTTTAAACGGTATACATGTCTAGTCTATTCATTGCGAAAGACTAGGGTGTAGGTGCTGCTGTTGATGTTGCTGTTGTTGCTGTTGTTGCTGCTGCTGTTGCTGCTGCTATTGTTGTTGTTGCTGTTGCTGCTGTTGATGTTGCCGCTGCCGGTTGATTGGTTGTTGGCTGCACTCGTTGCCCCAGACACAGCAGAGACATTCAACTTCTTCTCCTTCTCTTTCTCCTTTTCCTTCTCCTTTTCCTTCTCCTCCTCCTCCTTCTCGCGATCGCGACATTTGGTATTGAGATGACGCTTCAAATTGCTATGCACATTCGTCGCATAGCCGCACATCTTGCTGCAAAAGTAACGCGGTGGCAAACCACACTCATTCTTCAGATGACACTTGAGACTGTTCTTCCATTTGTAGGTGCGATTACAATTGCGGCACACCCACGGCTTCTCAATGTCCGCATTATAAATCATATCCGCCGAATGCTCCAATGACTCTTTGCGCATACGCTTATTCTGCACAAGAATGCGATAGCGATTATCATCGGTGTGGGACCAGTGTAAATTCAAATTCTGTGCATCCATATTGAGGGCCAATTTGCTAGAGAGTAACGTTGAATTGGCAGTGGTTATGTTGGCACCACCACTAGTGCTGGCTATGGGCTGTTTGGGCGCTGCAATTGTCGTTATGGTCGCTGGTATGGTGGGCAATTTGATTTGCAGCGATTGACTGGTGGGTTGCAATTGCAGATGCTGCAAATGTTGCTGCTGCTCCAGCAATAGTTTCTGCTGTTGCTGTGAGCTGAGCATAATTTTGGAATTGCCCATATTGTTGCCCGAATTGTTGGTTCTTTGCTTGTCATTCGATTGCTTTGCATGTTTCTGTGTGGCCGCCGCTGTGGTCAACAGATCATCATCGTCATCATCATTATCCATTAGATAGCTATCCTCAAACTCTTCATTCTCAATTTTAACAGCATCATATGTCCAGGACAATGGACTGGCCAGCTTTAAATCATAATCAAAGGTATTCTCATCTTCGATTGCCTCATTGCACACAGCCTCATCGCCATCACCGCCATCACCATTTAGCGATACATTCTCGGGATTCTCAATTTTAACTATCACCTCGGTCATTGCATCATCAATGCTATCCAATTCAACGCCTGCAGCGGCCAGCGCTGCAGCCGATGCGGCATCCACATTGCAATTGTTGGAGCTATTCTTTAGGCTTGCCGGTGTAATACACGCAATTGTTGTACGTCCAATGCTGCCAATTCTGGTTACCGTTTGTGTCTTTGGATCCAGCAGGGGTAAACAACTGTTGCTGCCACTTTTATCATTATTAATGTTGTTGTTATTGTTATTATTGTTGTTATTGCTGTTGCTGCTGGCATTAGCATTGCTGTTGTTGTTGTTGTTGTTGTTGTTGTTGTTGTGGCTGCTGTTGAGCGTTCTCGTCACCGACGCTGGCGTTGTGCTGATCGTCATCGTTGTGGATGTGCCCGTTGTCGCCTTGCCACAGGCATTGTTAGTGTTCTTAGCAGCGTTTGCATTTGGCTTTTTGCTCGGAGTTAGTTTGTCTTTTAGTTAGTTAGTGTTAGCAAATGGATTTTTTGTTTTTGGATTTTATTATGGTTTAATTTTGCGCATGAAAATAGAAATTGTTATAGCAAAATGTTAGGTTAGTTAATTCTGTTGTTTGTCTGATAGATTTTGTTTGTAAGAAAATGAAAGTGTGCAAATTAATAAAGTAAGCAGAAATGTTGTGTATATAATTAATAAATTATGATAATGTGGCTGCCGCAGTGTGCACCGGCCCGTTACAAAACAAAATTGGGATAAATTGTCATGTAAAATTAAGACTGTAAAAAGAAAACAAAATATTATTCAATACAACACAAAAAAAAAAAAAAATAATAATAACATAACTAAAATTGTAATAAAATCAAAACCCTTTGCAGACTTTCAGTTTGAACAGCTTAAAAATATAGAATTTAAGTGCTGCTGTCCAAGTCTGCTCGAGTTGTACAAAATTTTGTATACATAAATCATATAAATAATGTATTTATTAATACTGGATAACTGGTTTAAATACCTGTGGACTCATCGCCAGTCTTGCCAATGATCGACTGATCCGCCAGCATTAACCAATTGCGCACACGTATTCGAGATTCGCCTGAATCGAGTTGTCCATTATCATCTGAAATATTGATAAAAATAAAAATAATACACATATTAGTGAGAGTCTTGAGCATACATTAATGCAACTTATAACTATATTTCATGAATTTTCTTGCTTTGCTTTTTTTTTTTTTTAAATTTTAATGTATGCCTAATTGATGTGCCCTGCATTTATTATTATTAAATTTCTCATTGATGATAAAATGTTTGCTTTTGTTCTAATTTTTTTGTTGTTGTTGTGTAGTAAATGTGTTTAAAATTAAAATATAAATAATAATAATAATAATAATACTTACAAGCAGTACAAGCTACATAAGAAAATCAAATAAAATATATAAATATTGATAATAATAATGGTAATAATAATGGTTGATCATAATAAATAACAAATTCAATTGTTAACGCTGCATAACAAACAACCTTCTGTTTTTTTTTGCGTTTTATTACATGAATTTGTATATTTCTCACATTAAATGTAATTTTTTTTTTTTTAATTTACAAAAATTCTTTACAAACGACGCATAGAAAAGAATTAAATATAAAGTATATATATATATATATATTATTATATATATATATATATATAAATATATAATTGTACATATATATTTAGTAAATATAGGCATATAGAGTCAACTATATGAAACTGCTATATCATTAATGAGTATTTGTGTTCTTATTAAGTGTTTGCTTCATTAACATACAAAATATTTAATTTATTTTATAATTTTTTTTAAATGTCTATCAACATTTTGTGTTTTCTTTTTTTGTGTTGTGTGTTTTGCCAGTTTTAAACCAAAAATTGTTCAACAATATTGTTTCTATCATATACATAAAAAATGTTTAAAGAAAATTTTGAATTTTCACTTTGCCTTAACGGTTGCTGTTCTTTTTTGTATTGCTTAATAATTTTTTTTTGTGTTTTTTTTTTCCTTTTAATTCTTCATTTTATAAAGAAGCCCGACACCGCGTGAATATAACCAATCGTTTTTAATTATAATAATAATAATAATTATTATTACTATTATTTTCTTAGCAAATATAATTATAATTCGAGATTTGTTTGTTTTGTATTTGTAATAATTAATTTTCTTCTTTTATATATATATATATATATATATATTTTTATGCCCAGTTTGACTGGCAACGTGTGTTTTTTGTTTAAATATCTTTTTGTTTTTTTTTTTTTTTTTTGTAAATGTTGTTGCTGTGAATGTTTGCAGTTGCCGTTTCTTGTTTTTTGTTTTTGTTTAAAGCTTAACTGTTTATAAAATCATCTATGGAATGTAGTTTGCTTTGTCGTAGGTGTTTAAAAAATTATATATAAATTGTAAATTGATGACTACAAATAAATTACGGTTTACTAGCAAAAAAGAGAACATAAAATAATAAAAAAGTATTATTAGCAAATGTGTAATAATTATAATTTTATAATTATAATATGTTTATATAAATATTACAAAATAAATAAGTGCATGTGACGTATTGTGGCGGTGTTTTCCTTCTTTTTTTTTTGTTTGTTTGATTTTTCATTCATATTGTTGGTTCTTTTGTTGTTTATATTTATAATCTTACTGCTTGTTTTTGTTTTCCTTTTTGTGTGGGTTAAAAACCCGCCTAACGTAGCTCAGCTACGTGCGCCTGTTTCTTGGTTTCCTGCCTAATTGTGAAACACACAAAACTAAGTACCTGAGTGTTTAGAGTTTAAATCTTGAACAAAAAAAAAAATAATAATAATAATAGAATAATAAACTTGACCATTTGTTTAGCTGACTCTCTCGACTTAAATTACGGCCTAAAACTACGTGATATGGCTTTTAAGTTTTTGCAAAAATTTATTATAATAATCATGTGTGTGTGCATGTCATTTCGCTTTTCAATTCTATTATACTTTAACTTTTTTATTTTTTTCTCTTTTTGTTTTTAGTTTACAATTTCAAAAGGCACTTTTTTTTTTAACTTGTCATTAAGTTCTTTACACTTTGCTTGCTTGACTATCAAACATTAAAAAAGAAAAAAAATACCTAAACAATTTTTGAGCATAGTTTAAAGCCATTAGACTAATATGTTGTTGTCAGTTGAGGTAACTTGTTGTTTTATATTTTATTATTTTTTTTTATTTTGTTTTCTATCAAATTGTATTTGTAACTGTCTGTAACTGCTTCTATATAGTTTGGCACTGAAATCGTTTGAATAACTATAAGAATATTAGCGAAATTCATATATTTATCTAATATCTTAATATGCTCTGAGTTCGAAAAGCTTTTACATAAAGAAAACTATCCACTGAGTTGACTGCTCGCACTGCGCTTTAACTACGAGTTAAACCCTATATATAATATCTGTAACTAAACCTAAACACTATGCTAACTAATTATATATATATATATATATATTATATATATATATATATATATTATATATATATATATCTATTAATGTTTCATTGTACAATTTGTGTCTTTTATTTGTTGTTTGTTGTCGTTATTTGTAACTTGTGGAATGCTGCAACTTTTAATTGTTGTTTCTGTTTCATTTTGTCTTTTGTGTAAAATCATTTTACTGATCACTTTGCTGTGTTGTTTTTTGGTTTTTTTCTTTGTTTTAAATAAAACAAAATTTTCTTTTCCAAAAAGAGAATTTTTTTGCTGATGCACTTAGTTTTTTTTTTTTTTTTGTTAAAAAATTAATAACAATAACAAAAAGATTATTATGAAAAAAAATGGCTAAACTTGTTTTGTTTGTGCTTTGCAACAAATTGTTTTGTTTGTTTGACGAAAATTTTCACAATTTTCCAGGCGTACTTAGAATTATTAACTTTTCTTTTTGTTTGTCTTTTTTTTGTTTGTTTGTTTAAATATTAATTTGGCACACTGATTCCGTATTCCTTAAAAGAAACCCCGAGAGCTTGGTGTGTGTGTGTATGTGTTGTTTGACTACACACAGAGACACGTGCATGTGTGTGTGTGTGTGTGTGCTTAATTTCCATTTTCCTTTTGTTTTATCCCTGATATTTAGTTTTTCCATTTAATAACTGTTTCCAACTTTAACGAATTCCATTTCCAATCCATTTTTTCACCACTTTCTCGTCTTTTGCTAACTCATGAGAAATGCGTCTGCAGCTCGGGTACACTGGCAAGTGCTGCTGCCGCGGCCGCCGCTGCCACCGCTGCGGCAGCACTGCCAACGCCAGCGCCAGTTTCAGTGTCGCCGCTGCCGACGCCACTGCCGGCGCCGCTGCTGCCAACGATGCTGCTGCCAATGATGCTGGTAATGAAACTTTTGTCATCCTCCAATTGGAATTTCTCCTTATGCATGCGCTCCATGTGACGGCCAATGTGCATCTTTTGCTTGGCCCGATAGACACAGAATGGACATTGGAATTGCGGCTCCTTGCCGCATTCCCATTTCTGGTGATTGCGCAGCGATGATTTCAGCTTATAGACGCGCCCACAGACGGGACATGGGTGGCCAGCACCATTATCAACGCTATTGTTGTTGCTGCCACCAGCACTGGAGCTCAATGAGACGCTTAGGCTGCCAGCGGTACCAGCACCGCCGCTGCCACTTCCGGTGCCGCCAGCCGATGTGTTGCCACTGATGAGATTATTCATGGCGCTGATGCTATTCAGTATATTAATATGGCATAGACCAGCCGGTCCGCCCACATCGGCAAAGGTGACGGCACCGCTCAACGTGGCTGGATAATCATTGCTGTTGCCATTGTTGCCGCCCCCACCGGTTGAGCTAAGATTCTCCTCGCCGTAGCCTCTGTCGGAGCTATTGTTGGATGTGGACACAGTGGCACCAGCAGCTGCCGCTGCCTGTTTCTCAGCAACGGCCTTGAGCATCAGAGCGGTGGCCTCCTCCTCGGTTAAATGTTTCAATTTGCCACCGCCAGGATAGATTTTATGCTGCTTTTCGCTGCTGTTCCTTGGCGTCGATGCAGCGCCGGGTTCAATCTTCAAGCGAATGCAATTCACGGGCGTTTTATGCTCACTGCCATCCGAAACTGAGGCTGCCTTGGAGCCAGCTATGCTCAGTTGTTTGTCCACGGAGAGATCTGTGGGAAAGACCAGGGGTTGGACACCCTCACGCAGTGTCACCAGCGGCATGGCCAGACGTGCATTCCACTCGTTCCAGGTGAGTCCCGCAATGCGTGTAATACTCAAATCTGCTTAACGTTGTCGTTGTCATTGTTTAGTTTTGTTTTTTTTTTTGTTTTAATTTAATTTTTTAGGTGATTTTTTATTTTATTGTAGGTGCAAATATGTTGTAGTTGTTGTTGTTGTAGTAGTAGTTGTTGTTGGTTTTTTGTGTGTAGAGGGAGGAAGATTGGTCAGCCACACAACATATGAAAATAAAACGAGAAAAGAAAAAAACAAAAGAAAAGAAGAACGAAAATCAATAGCATTACTTTTGAGACTGGACACAATGCAACGCAAAAAGAATAAAAACAATTCAAAAAAAATATAAATCGTAACAGAACTTAACATTAACAATTAAAAAAATAATTTAAAAACGGCACGGAACTTCTAATGGGCAGGGAAGGAATAACAAACGCACTTTGGTTAAACCAATGCCACAAAAAAAAAAAAAAAAAACAGAGAAAGCAAAATAAGCTAATTTAAGAGGCAACAGAAAAATGTTTATGTATGAGACATTAGTGATAGAAACAAATGATATATAAATATGACACAACAGATAATAATATTATTTAAAAGAAAAAAAAAAAAAACATTAGTGAAGCGGCAAAGCCTAAAAATATAATTAAAAAGCATTAGAATTATGGCATGAATCAAAATCAAATACATAAACAAATGTAAGTATATAATAAATATATATACATAACTGGGGAAGGGTAATAAATAAACGAACAAAGCTTTCGCAATTGAAAGCAATATGAATGCCAATTAGTGCGGGAATAATATAAACATATTTTATTACACTTTAAAATAAAAATTATTTTTTTTTTAAATTATACAAAAAGAAAGAAAAAAGTCAAGAGGGAAAAGCTAACTACGGCAAGCCGTAGCTTCAAAACACTTGCAGAGTTAATAATTTATTAATTAATTAAATGTTTTTGTATTCTTTTTAAATACCATTTTTGTGTTTAGTTTGTTTAATATTAAATTTAAATTTTCTTTATAATAAATACTGCAAGTGCTTATCAAATTAAATGACACGTTCAGCATTCTTGTCTTTGGTTTTTGTTTTTTTGTTTTTAATTTTAAGGTGTTGCACGTAGCAGCTAGAAACACAACACACACTCGGGCGGGGGAAAAGGTTTTTGGACAATTGCTGGTTATTAATATTATTAAATTGCATGTTTTTTTTTTTTTTTTTTTTTTTTTGTTTTTTAGTGGCATATACAGAAAACAATTACTTAAGATTTAGGTACTTATATAGAGTTCGCTTAAGCGTTTTGTACATTCCACAATTTGTTCATCACATTGTGTGGTGTGCTTCCCCTGAGTTCATGGCACCTAGAAAAAGAAAAATATATTAATAGTCAGCACAATTTAAGCGTTTCATCCTAAAAAAGAAAACTTCAGCGGACGTAGTGAAGCAGAATGCGTTCCCGTCTACCTGTAAGAAAGAGAAATATATTAGTAGTGTTCAGTTATAGAGAAATATTAAATTTTTTTCATAAATAAAACAACAGTTGTTTTTTGGGATTTATTTTTTACGTTTATTTTACAACTATTTTCAAAATATATAATTTTTATATATATAATATGTATACATAATAAATGTTTAGCAATGAATTAAAAGTTGTACACACAAGTTTTTTTTCTGTTTTATTTTTTACTTTTAATTTGTGTTTTAATTTTGTTTGCTTGTAAATTATGTAAAATTCTATAATTGAATTATGGTTTTTTTCTTTTCATTTTGCGTTTGTTTTTTTTTTTTTGGAAAATATGTATATATATTTAAAAATGTTTGTTTGCGGCTTAAATTTGACATATACAATCAATTTTGCTAAGTTTTTTTTTTTATTTCAATTATTTTATGTATATATTTATATTTCTTTTCATTTTTTCAATTCAATATTACACACAAATTTGTTTGTTTCTTCTTTTCCGACTGTTTTCCAATTCTTGCGTCAATTCTTTGTAAAATATTTTCACTATATTTTGTTTCTATTTTATTTAATTTTAAATTTTTTTTTTGCTTTATGTAAAACAACATTTGACAACTTTTAATATTATTAAGCCTCCAATTCAGACAGTTTTTTATGTTTTGTTTTTGTTTTTGTTTTTTTTTTTGTTGTAATTTCTGTTGTGTTGTGAAATTAAAATACATCAAAATTATTTGTGATATTGTTTTATATAATAAAAAAACACACTGTGCACTTTAACATTGTTTTTTGCTTTTTGTTTGTTTTGCATTTATCTTAAATACTTAGATGTTTGTTTCTTTGAAATTTTTTTGTATTATTATTAATTCTTTTATTATTTATTCTTTACACGTATTTATAGAAGATTTGCTAGGTACTGTACTTTCTGCGAAGACATTAAGATGTTATTTTCTTTTTGTATTATTTTATATTTACGTTTGAAGCTTTTGTTTGTTTATTAAAATTTAACTTACTGAAATCTAAACTATTTTTTTTTGATTTTTTTTTTTTTTTTTTTTCATTTAATTTAAACATAATTCTTTGTGTTATTTCCATGAAAATACTTGCACATGTTTCTGGTATATATATATTTTTTTATATAATTTTTATTTTTATTTTTTTTCAATTTTGTTTGCTGCAACAACCGCTAAATGTAATTTTTGAAATTACGCAAAAAAATAATGAAAATAATTGTACGTGAAGACATAAATTAAAGCCCAAAATAAAAGGTATTGAAAATTTGTTTTGTGAAATTGTTTTTTTCCATGATTAAACACACACATATATATAGTATTTGAATATATATATATATATGTAATAAATGTTTAGTTTTTGAACTTAATCAAATAATCAACAACTAAGCAATTTGCATTAATTTATCAATTAAAATAATGCTCGAGAAGAATATTTAGTGAAAGTCAAAAGGATAATAATAATAATAATATTAATGAAAACTGTTTTTTTTTTCTTTGTAGTATAACTTAATGAAGTAATTAATTATGAATAATATTGTTAATTTTTGTTTTTGTTTCGCATTGTTGCTGCGTTTCTTTGTGTTTTTTCATTTTGTTTTGTTTGTTTTTGTGGTACTCACGCCTCAGTTCAATATCCTTAGATCTTACGTCCCCGTTTGCTTTCCAGCTGCGGCTTCTCCGGATGATGTTTGCGCACATGAACGCCCAGATTGCCGCGCTGTTTGGCCTTGTAGGTGCAGTAGGGGCACGGATGGCAGGGCTCCTTGCCACCGCATTCGACATTCTCGTGGCGGCGTAACGTTGATTTCCATCGATACTTTTTGCCACAATGACGGCACACGTAACGCGATTCGGGATCATCGCAGGGACCCATCGATGAGTCGCTCAACGACAGTTCGTAGGTCATGCCACTGGGATCGCCGCCGGCATCCGACTCCTCTTTCATCGGTCGTGTGGTAAGTATGGTATAACTTTTGCTTGAATCGTGTAGGCCTAATTCTTCGGGTATTATGGTCTCAACCCCATCATCATCATCCCCCTGCAGCTGAATGTGATGATGCTGATGCTGATGCTCCTGTTGTTCATCATGCTCCTGCTGTTCCTGCACCACCGTGGACTGATGGATGTGATGCGTTTGCAGCTGTGAGGCATGAATGTGATGCGAATGCGATTGCTGTTCGTGCTGATGCACCTGCAGCTCTTGCGGCTCATGCTCAATGGTGGTTATATGCGTCTCACCGCCCGATGTTTGCATATGCTCCGTTATCTCGGATGGGGCAAAACCAATGCCAATTTTAGTGCCATCCGGCAGCTCAATATCATCGATTTCCGCATATTTAACAAGATCACTGATGATTGCAGCCGATGCATTTGGATTATTTAAATCAATTTCACTAATCTCATATTTGGTGCCATCGGCGAGTTCATGATGCTGATGTGGTATTGCCTCATGGGTTTCCACAATTTGTAAATTGCTAACAGCCGGCGCAATGATCTTGCCACGCGAATAACGTATACGTGACGCAATATTTGGCTTCTGTTCCCCAATTTGCACATTACGCAATCCCACCAAATTGATTGTCTGCCCCGGATGTGCTGTAATTATGCTTTGTACTTGCTGAGCGCTTGAATGCAGCTGCTGATGATGTTGCTGCTGCTGCTGTTGTTGCTGTTGTTGCTGTTGCTGCTGTTGTTGCTGCTGTTGATGATGATGATGTGAACTTTGTGGCACCTCTTCAATATGCAACTGTTGCTGCTGCTGCTGCTGATGTTGCTGATGCTGATGATGATGCTGTTGCTGCTGCTGCTGTTGCTGTTGCTGCGCTTCCTGTGGCACGTGTTGTATGATGTGATGCGGATGTATTATGGTAGTTGTGCCACTGCTGCCGCTGCTGCCGTGCGTCGCAATGGTCGTTGAGGTTGGTATGATTTTCTTAATATTGATGAGCTCTGTAAATATGCAAATAATACTAGATTAATATATTTTAAAAACTTAGGAGATTTACAAATAAATAAATATATATATTAATATATATAAATATATATAAATATATATAAATATATATATATTAATATATATAAATATATGAGTAATAATAAATACATAAATTAATTATAAATAAAATAAAATGAATTATAAATAATAATAATGAATATATATAACTCATAAATAAACAACTTATAAATAAAATTAATTAAATGGCAAATAAATAAATTATATTATAAATAAAATAGATTAAATTACAAATATATAAAAATATGAATTATGAATTAAGTTTATTGATGTCATTATTAAGTTTATTAACTATATAAAATAAATTAAATAAATAGAAATAATAAATTTGATATTTGATTAAATACAGAAAATAAATTAAATAGAAAAAATTTAAATTAACAAATATATAAAATAAATTAAATTAAAACTAAGTAAATAACTTATAAATAAAATAAATTAAATTAAAACTAAGTAATTAACTTATAACTTATAAATAAAAAAATGAATTTAATAACGAACATATTATAAATAATTTAAATTAAGTAAATTGAATTATTAAGTATTTCAAATAGTTTTATTTCAAATCGTTGTCTAGTAAAACGCAGAGCTCACTACTACTTTTATATACACGGCACATTCGATTTGAAATAAAAGTATTTGAAATAGAAGTCTTAGCAAGTTAGTCAATTGAACTTACCACACTCCGATGAGGGCAATTTGATGGGCGTATTTGTAAGTGTTGTCAACGTCGGCTTCACATCCCCACTGTGCGCGGCCGCACTAAGCAGTTCGGTTATCGTTTGGGTTGGTTGTCCACCTGGTCCGGTTACGGTTACCGCTGCCGTTGGCTCCTCTTCGCCAGACAATTTGGCTGCCGTAATGTTACCCAATTTCTTGACGTGCAACACAAAACCATCCTTATTCTGTGTAATGACAATGTCATTGCTTTCCAACAAACAATCATCCAGCTCAAATTCATCGGGTGTTCCCTCGGTTTGCTCAGATTTGTCCTGCTTGGCTGCTGTCAAAAAGAAACGTAAGCAAATGGGAATGGAAAGAGAGAAAGAGAGAGAGGGGAGGGGGGCGTGACGGCAGAAGAGTACAATTATTAGTTGTTGTTTGGGTATGGCACAAGATTACCGCTTCTTATTCGTAGTACCCTCGCATTTTTCATGTAATTTCTTTGCTCTGCACTGCTCTGCTCTGCTCAGCTCATAAACGTGTCCTCTTCTGTTATATTTTTTTTTGTTCTTAATTATTTTTTTATTTTTTTAACTTGACAAAAACAAGCAAACAATATATTTTCTTACCACTGCTTAAATTAATTAATTAATTTATGTGTATATTTTTTTTATTATTTATAGTACTTTCTTTGTGTGCTGCTGTTGTTGTTGTTTTTTTTTTTCATAATTCTTATACAAATTAAACACCAAAGCCAAAAGGATAAGAAAAAAAAGGGACGTGACAAAAAACAACAAAAAATTGTGTGTATATTAAATAAAAAAATATATAGTTATAATATAAAAAAAACCGTGCCCTTAATTAATTAAGATGGCGCTGCTTAAGGTCTACAGAATTCAATAATGACACATTTCAATTTTGTTGCAAAAGGCAGTTTTTATTAACAATTTATTAATTGGCAAGTTGAATTTGCTTACTAATTTTGATAGTACAATCACGATGTGGCTTAAATTCATAACTTACCTGCTGTAACACACGCACACATTAACTGAGATCAATAGGACAAACTAAGACACATTCACATTCACATTCACATTCATTCAAAGCAACTTGCCGCTTGGCTCAAAGAGGCCACGTGCCGTTGTTGTTGTTGTCGCTGTCGTTGTTTGATAAGTTGTTCCGCATTTTTCCGGATGCTGTGTCTTCATGTGCATGTTAAGGCTATGCTTGTAACGTGCCACATAGTGACAATGCTGGCACTTTTCCGTCGGCAATCTGCCACACTCGAAGCGCAAATGACGCCACAGATTCTTCTTATACGTGTAGGCCTTTTCACAGCGCGGACATGTGTGCACACTTGGCTGCGGTGGCGCCTCCACGACATGCTGCTGCAACGCTATGTTATTCAGCGATGTAACCGATTTAACAGCCAGCGTCCATGTCGTTTCTAAAACGTGACAACAGAGAAAGATAATAGGTTAAAAAAAATGTATATTCAACAAATCGATGTGGAGCATGAAAACTAAAAGAACATAAATACGGTACGGATTTAGAGAATGTTTGATGCAGATGACGATGATGAGATGCTATGAAAGAGTTTAGCTAGAGAGTGTGATAGAATAGAAATCAATAAGTACAAGTTTATAGAGTATATTAACTACCGGGCAACCATTTGGCAGTAGGCAGAGGCGATAGAGTAGAGCAAAGTTGTTTTTTTGGTCATTTTACTGAAAATCTAACAGCACAACATTAGCTAAATAATTAACTAAAAATATCAATATAATAGAATTAAATATATAATCAATTAACAAATAACTAAACTAATAAATCGAAGAAACTCAATGCAACTCAACTTAGTAAATGTGTTTAAAATCTTACCAGCGCTTAAATTAATCACAGTTTAAACACAGCGTCTCCGTTTCACAAAAAAAAAAAAAAAAAAAAATAATAGCAACGCACAATGTGCTCTCATAACAGAGCAGTCAACAGCTGTTAACAGTGACGCTGTGAGTAACCGTAATGTAAAATCTTCAATGTTAACTTAACACAGTTGCAGGTAGTACCGTCTACTATGCACATAACGGTAGCAATGCTGTATAAAACAACAATTGACCTGACTAAGAACTTAAATAATAACTAAATATAAATATAGATGTATATATAAAATTATAATACACAAAACTGTATTAAAGAGGAGTGGTCTCACCGCCCTTTTAGCATCTGTAAAAATAAAGAAGAAGAAAGTGATTTGATTAGTTAACAAGTGTTCTGTTGGCCTTAAAATTTAAATATTTTTATATTTAACCCCCTTGTGCACCAAGACCAATAAAAACATTTTCAAATTTGTTTTTGTTTCTTTTTTTTTTGGGGTTTCAACATTTCAATATCAATCTTTATTACGTTTTTTTTTTTGTTTGTTTGTTTCTTTTTTTTTTTTTTTTGTTTGTTACCACTTGCATCAAATTCAAACATGTTGTGTATATAAACAATGCATTTATACATATATATATAATGCCTTTTCTTAGTTCATCATTTCATTTTGCAAAAATAACAATTTTTTGCCTGTTTTTGTTGTTATTATTATTGTTGTTGTTGTTCTTGGTTGCATTGTCTAAAAAAACAGAATCTCAAATGTTCTTTACATATATATATATAATAATTTTCTTTTTTTGACAACATTATTTCAATTAATGCTACATTGTTATTTTTATTATTAATATTATTATTATTACAATTATTAATAATATTAATTGTTTGTTGTTGTTGTTGTTCTTGTTTCTGTTGTTTTCTTTTTAAGGTACTAACAATATCAGCTTCGTCAATGTAAGTTTTGCTTTTGCTTTTTCTTTTTTTCTTTTTTTCTCATATAAATTTGTTTCATAATTTTTTCGCCTTTTCCTTGGTTTTTTTCATTTTAACAATAAATATATGTATATGTATATGTATATAATATTATATATATATACATACATATTTATATAAACACTTTAATATTCATTTTCTATGTTTATCATATTTAATATTATGCTACAAAAAATAAACAACATTCGTTTGTTACAATTACATTTTGTTTTGCTTTGTTTTCGGTTTCGGTTCTGTTAATTATTGTTTTATATGTCTGCTCATTTGGTTTAACTATATATATAATAATATATATATATATATATGTATGTATAATATTCTTTATATGGCAATTTTGTTCCAAATACACTTTTACTAAAACTTGTTCTGGGTTTGTTCATTTTTTCTTATTCATTTTTTCATTTATCATTTTCATTTTCATTTACTTTTATGTATGTATATATGTCCTTGTATATATGTATGTGTATATATATATATATATATATATATATATATGTATGTGTTGTTGTATATATATATTTTTGGTTGGTTTCTTTGGAGTATATTTTGTAACTTATGCTTTAGGCTAACATTTTTTATATATATTTTTCATGTTTTTTTTTTTCTTTAGTTTTTAAACTATTTTTTTTTATATAAATATTAATTAACAATAACAAGTTAAAACTTAATTGTTAAATTAATGAACAAAAAATCAAAGAGAATTATATATCAGTGATTAAATATGTGTGTGTGTGTGTAGTGTGTGTTTGTGTGTATTAAAAACAATGCAACAAAAATAAAAATAAAACATTTAATGTTTTGTTTTCTCAATATTTTTTTTAAAATCTTTCTTATAATTTTTTAAACTCTGGCTTTCAAAAATTAGTCTAAGCTTTAACAGCGCAACAAACAATGAAATTAATAATAATAATTTAGCTACTTCAATGAACGCGCAACATAAACCTTAGTTAATTAGTTTAACAAATTATTTAGTATAAGCTAAATAAATATATATGTATATATATATAGATATATTTTTCTTTATAAAAATTTTAACTAATCTTATTAGCCAAACAACAATTGACAATTTGTCTTGGGCGCTTTGAATTATTATTTACTTTTAATTTAATATATTTGTTAATTTTTTCTTATTATCTTTTAGTTTTTTTTTTTTTTTTTTTTTTTTTGGATTTTTGTATTTATTATTAATTAGTTTTTGGTACTTTGCAAATTGACACAAATTGGGCGCACAAGACAAATTGTTAATGCATTTGCATTGGGCTAATTTGAATGTGGCAAATTAACAAACAAATTGACACAATTCAATTGTTAAAGTCATGAAAATTTGCAAATGGCTTTTTGTTGTATATATATATATATATTTGTATTTCTTAATTATTTTTTAGTATTTTTTTCTTTTTATTTTTTGTTTACTAAGTATAACTTGTCTAATTTCAATTCGAGTTTCAACTGTTCTTTATGCTATTGTTGTTTAATTGTTAAACTAATGTGTTCAATTGCTTAACGCATTGCCTTGCCGCATTTGCTTGCAACATACATTAGCGCTTATATATTTTATTGTTTATTGTTTATTGTACTTTTCAACTATTGACTACAACAATAACATAAATTATTAACATGCAACAAGCAAAAAAAAGAGAATAAAATATATATTAATTGATAAAAACAAAAACAATAAAAATAAAAACAATTCATTAATGTGTTTATAATGTTTGGACCTAACTAATACACACATTTATATATATATATATATATATATATACTAAAAAATATATATATACATATATATATATATGTATATGTATATGTCTATGTATAACTTGTATATATTTATAAGTGGTTTTGTAGTTGCACTTGAACTGCCTGCCTTAGTTATTATTTTACTCATTTGTTTATATCCAATTGTTTATATATATTTCATATATATATATATGTATATATTAATATGTATAATTTCAATAATTTATTACATTTAAATTGGTTTAATGGCACTCTTAGCATTTTTAACTATGTTCTTGTTGCTGTTGTTGTTGTTACTTTTGTTGTACAATTTAGCAAACAACTATTTTTTATTTTAGTTTTTAGTTTATAGTTTTGTTAAAAAATTAAGTTAAACCAATAGAAAATAAAGTTTTTTGGGAGCATTGTTAAGACAAAAACAAATATATATATGAGTTTATATATTTATGTTATACATATATATGTATATGCATGTGTGTGTGTGTGTGTGAAAATGTGTAGGAAGAGGTATGTTTGTTCTCTCTCTCTCTCTCTCTTTCGCTCTTGCAATTGGGACAGCATTGATTTGTTATTTCATTTGGTTAATGCTGAGTTGAATTTCTATATAATTTCTATAATAATGTTAATATTAATTTCATTTTTTTTTTTTTGTATTATTATTGTTGTTTGGCGGAGTTTTCCAGTTACATAATGGCACACATGTTCTGCACACAAATTCAATGCTGTCGCATATACACACATACATACACACACAAACACCCGCACACTCGCACACGCGCTGAGTACAAGTTACAAAAAAACAGTTTTTGTAATAACAATTTCATAATTTTCTATTTGTTTGCAACAACAGACAACAAATTTGCTAACATAGCATATTATTATTATTATAATAGATGAGTGTAGTTTTATTTGTGTATGTGTGTGTGTGTGTGTGTGTGTTTCTGTATAAACTTTTGTTCTGTGAACCAACAAATCGTTTGGCCTCTTTTGCATACATTTTCTTCATTTTGTTTTTATTTTTATTTTATTATATTTTTGCTATTACTAACTAAAAAATCTCTCACTTTTTTTCTAGCTGCAATTATTGCGTTTGCAATTTAATAAATAACAACAATATATGGATACCCTTTGCAATGAGAGAGTATTTTGTTTTTGTTTAAAACATTCAAAATGCTTAATAATAACAAATTGTAATAGTTAAGATCAGTTTATGAATACTATATAGTATATAAAGCTGCCAATTAAAGCAAAATTTGTTATACATATATGTATGACTGCAAAGGGTATTTCATATTCGGCTGGCCGAAGTTCGAGTTAAGTTTTGTAATTTTTTGTTTTACTTTGTTTTATAACAAACATTCACATTTGACATATGTGTGTGTGTGTGTGTGTGTGTGTGTATATATGCATGTATGATTTCACTAAAAATTGCAACATATGTATATATGTATATAACATTAATATATATATATATGTATATATATATATTTAAAACATAACATACACATGGTTTTATTGTAATTTGTTTATTTCTATGTAGTTTGGTTTAGTTTGTTGTTGGCTTTTAGCTTCTCTTGTTTGATTTTGTAATATAATTATAATTGTTTTCGTTTGTAATAAGTTTATTATTGTTATTATTGTTGTTGTTGTTGTTCTGTTTGCAATAATATATAATTATTAGAAATATATATAGATATATATTTGGCAACAAATAAACACAGTACGTTTTTGCATTATATGTTCTATATATTTTTGCTTCAGTGTTCTCTCTGTTATTTAATTATATTAATTATATTTATTATTATTTTTTAATTATTAATATTATTTTTTACTTTCGTTTTGTTTTTGTTGTTGTTGTTTTTGTTAATTTCACTAAGTTGCTCTGCTTTGTTTTTGCACTTTGACTAAAATTACGTAGTTTTGGTTAGTTTGACTAAAATGTTGTTGCTCTTAGCTTCCTTGCCTCATCCTCTTCCTTATCATCATCATCATTATCAACTTTCACTTGAACGTCTCTAAAACGCTTGTGTGAGTCTGTGTGAGTGTGTATGTGTGTGTGTGTGTGTGTGTGTGTTCTTTTACGGCCTCTCATTAGTAATTTTTACTAGCTCTGCTTTCATTTCTAACTTTCATTTCATATATATGTATATATATTTTTTTTACATTTTCTTATGTTTTTTTTTGTTTGTTGTAATTTTACTAAAATTCTATAAAACGTGTTGCACTGACTGCACAGTTATACATATGTATATATGTATAATTGATGTATGTATATATATATATATATATATATACATATATATATCAGATTTTGTTGTCTAGCTTGTTAAATATATTATAATAGCTACGCTTTCCTTTTTCTTTTGTTCGGTTTTTGTTTTTCTTTTCCTTTTTATTCATTTAACTAATTCTGCTTGTAATGCTCAGTTGTCAACAATAATTCTCAACTTGTTCTGGTTCATACAATATTATATCATAATATGTATATACTAGATATATATATATATATATATATGTATGTGTATATATATGGGCTTGTTTTTTTTTTTTTTTTTATATATTCTTGTTATAAATGATGTGGCATCCAATAAATTCGTTTTGTTGTTATTTGTAATTGTTCTTGGTTTAGCTACTTGTCTCTCATCTATATGGTAGTATATGTATATATATATATATATGTATGTACTATAGCTGTATAATTTATCAATTACTATAATTTCCTTTGCTGTTTTGTTCTTGTCGTATGTGTATGTGTGGGTGTGTGTTTGTTATTGTTGTTGTTACTCTTACAATTTGTTGTTGAATATGTTTCATTAATTTGCATTCTTTGCTTCATTATTTTTTTTTAGCATTTTGAATTTGTTTTTGTTGTTGTTGTTCTGTTATATATTGTTTGTTTGTTTGTTTTTTTTTTTCTT
Organism: Drosophila funebris; assembly: GCA_018901825.1. NCBI lineage: Eukaryota > Metazoa > Arthropoda > Insecta > Diptera > Drosophilidae > Drosophila > Drosophila funebris. Next base: position 1,250,514 of record JAEIFK010000271.1, read on the forward strand.
TTTGGTTTTGCTCAACAAAATGTTGCACTTTGCCTATGCGGATAACGCTTATTCTATTTGATTTTAAAGAAAACATTATCTCATAAGTAATATTTGACACAGACACCGGACTCAAGGTGCCGCTTTAGGTGGGAGCTTTGTGAAAATGCTTTGCCGCACATCAGACAGCGAAATTTTTTCTGTCCACCACATTCATATCTACAGGAGACGGAAAAATGTATAGACACATCAAAAATATAAATATACCACTTAATGCAGTGCAAAACAGACAGATAAAAGAATACAATAATTACATAGCATAAATATCTCTAAACTATAGTTTAAAATGTTTGATTGTTTATTGCAATTGCAAAAAACTCACCTGATATGTCGTTGCAATGAGCTGGCATCCTTGTAGCTCTTCAGGCAATTGAATCTGGGGCATTGGTAGCGTCCATCTGGATTTATGAATTTGAATAAATCCGAAAATTTTAGCTCATACCAATAATCACGGATCAATGAGTGCGCCGCCGTACTCGATGGTGGTGGCGTTTGGCTGGAGTTCGAGGCGTAGCTGCTAGGCGCTATAATTAACAACATAAAAATAAAACAAAAACACAAAAAAAAAACAAAGAAAAGATAAACAAAAAGGAAGAGAGAGAAAAAAAGAGAAAAAAAAAAAAGGAAACCAAAAACGGAATCAAAGAAAAGAAGAAGAAAACTTGAATCAGACATGAGAGTTACATTGTTTAACCCTAAACAACTAGACAAGGTTTGTTTGAGAGCCAAAAGATATATATATATAGTATTATGTGTAAAAGTCCAGAGCACATAACAAGAGCGCTCTGACATTGCTTAGATTTATAAATTTATCATAATTATATAAAAAAAAAAAAAAAAAAATATTTTTATTAAAAAGGTATTTTTATTTTTTTTTTTTTTTTTTTTTTTTTTTTAAAATTTGATATTAATTTTGTTTGAATGCTGTTGAAATTAAGTATTAAATTTATAATAATAATAATAAAAAATGTGATATTTACAGTTAGTGTGTGGTATGCAACAGTTTATTGTGTTCATAATTGCTTGTTGTTGTTCTTGGTTGATTGATTGATTGATTGGTTTTTTTTTATGAGGCGTAGGCGGTGATGCTGATGCAGATGCAGAGCAGTTGCATGTGGATTGATGATGATAAGAGGCAGCTGCTTTATAAGACATATTTAGAGGAGACTTGCGATACTTGGTTTTTGTTTTTTATTTTTTAATGAGGCGCTGTATGTGAATTTGATGATGCAACTAAATTTGCGATTGGTTTTTTTCATTTATCATATTAATGGCTGCTGGAATGAAACATGTTTAGTAGTAATAGCGTAAAGTAGTCAAAAAGGCAAAAATGCAACCCGCAAAAAAATAACTAAATTAACTTAAAACATTAACAAAAAAAAAATAAATAATAATAATAATAATATATAGTAAATAACAATTTCATTTTGTTACAATTTTATTCAGTTACATACAAAAATAGCGGCATATGTATATAGTTTAATATAAATATATATATTTATAAAAAATACTTAATTATGCTCTTTGACAATGTGTATAAAAATAGTATTTTTGTTTTGTTAAATTTATATGAAAATATAGTTGTATAAAAGTAAGTGTGTGTGTGTGTATTGTATGAGTGTATGTGTGTGTGTGTTTAAGTATGATTGTTGACTTAAATGACTAAATAGTGAATTTTTGTTGGACAATTTTTTTTTTTTTTTTTTTTTTTTTTCTTTTTTTTGGAATGAGTTTGTTGCTGTCACAGTTCAAGCGTGATATGAGTATAAATATAATGAAATGAGCAATGTGAAATTATTATTGAAAAAAGAAATCCAATCAATTTGTCTGTAATTTGATTGTCTATATATGTTGCAACATTTTGTGTCTGGTCTGTGTCTCTCTGTCTTCATATCAACTTGAAACTGTCTACATTTGAAACTTGAACTAAGCATGATTAATATAGCAAACCCTAAAGACGACGATCCTTAGACTGTGACTGTTTTTTGGTATTTATAAAATTTATATATATTTGAACTATTTGCTGTAAGTATTTGTTGTAGTTGTTTGTTTGTTTGTTGTTAAAAAGTTGTACTGTTGGTTGCATTCATTTGTATTTGTTTGAGATCGCTTTGTTTGCTTGTATGGCTATCATAGTTTTTTTTTATATATTTATATTTTTATATTTATAAAAGTATTTCTAAGCTAGCAAGGAACTTACATTTTACAGCTCTCCAACTAAGCTAAATATAATATATTTATATATATATTTCTTTTCTTCTTTCTTTTTGTAGTATAATACTTTCTTTGACTTGTTTGGCTTTGGCCTTGTACTTAACTAGACTACGTATATCAAAACATTTTGTTTTTAAATTTTAAATATATTTTTGTTTTGCTTAGGAATGTGACGTTACATAACTGCCTCTTTTAGTGCAACCTTTCTGCCGCTTTCCCTAAAAAAAACAGTCACTACTCTCAGTAGTTTAGTAAAATATATATATTTTATAACTAATGCTTTTCAATTGCTTTTTGACTTAGTTTCGGTTGCATTATTCTTTGGACTTGTGTTTGTTTTTGTTTGTTTTTTTCTTCTTAAAATGCTAAAAGTTTATGCTTAAATTGAAGCTTAAGAAATGTTGTCTTATGTCTACAAATGTATTAAATTAAATTATGAGTTGGCTGTGGTTTTTTTTTCTTTATGGTTACTGCAACGCACAAGTTGTTGTTGTGTTTGTTGTTGTTGCTGTTGTTGTTGTTGTTAGTATTGTTGCTGCACATAGAAATTAATTCAAATGCGGGCCAAAAAGTGTCAACACTTTTTTTATTTTCTTCTTATATTTTTTTTGGAAACTTTTAACGCATACAATTTGCATAGTTTACAACAATTTATGCAAATCACATACAACAACAACAATAACAGCAGCAACAACAAAAATGTGAAAGTTTAAATATGCAAAACGTAAACAAAAATAAAGCAGAAAACAAAAACAAAAACAAAACACAAAAAAACAAAAACTTTGCGCTTCTTATAAATAATTTCCTTTGGTTTGGCAAAAACATTTTGTGCGTTGCGGTGCCAAGTACTTAAACAACAAAATTATAGTTAATGGACTTTCCGAAAACGAACCGAATTGTAATACCCTTGCAGTGTTTCAATACAAAACTAAATGCAGAAGCTGTGTTGAAGATAGACTTATAGCTATAGTTATAGTTAGAGCAAAGACTGTGCTGCTGCTAAAGTGTAATGAGTATAAAGAGAAATTTGTTATAGTTAAATTTAAGACAGTTAAGTTGATGACATATATATATATATATATATATATATAATCTTGTAGATATGGAACAGACTGAAACAAGCAATTGTAGACAGACATAGACATATTGGCAGACTGTCTTAACTAACTGATGTAAAAAGACTAATGCAAGCTGAGGCTCAGCTTGAAGTTACAACTGCTGCAAGGATATATGCAAGTACGGCAAGCCGTAGTTCTTAACGGCTTTCTTCAAACGGCTTTTCTTTGGCACACACTCTTATGCCGTTTCCCATCTGGATTGTAAGCTGGCTGATTGCATTTGAAAGGTGAGCGGTAGAAAGTCCTTTTTCATTTTGGCAAAATGCGTTTTAATGTGTTTGGTTAGATTATCGCTGCGCTTGGCTGCATAATTGCAGCTGGGGCATTGAAATATTGGACGCTCTGTGGTAAAGCGGCATTCAAATCTTCGATGGCGACTCAAACTTTTGCGTGTCTTGTAGGATTTGCCGCATTGATCGCAAGCATGTTGATACCAGGTGAGTACAAAATCTGTAAGAAATTTGTTGGCCCACACAGCGAGAGACAGATGGAGAGATGGAGATGGAGAGAGAGAGACAGAGAAAGAGAGAGAAGAGAAGAGAACAGCACACAACAACACAAAAGTGTGAATGAAGCAAATGTGCGAGCGTGTGTGTGTATGTGTGTGTGTGTGTGTGTGTCGTATGATATTGATGAAATTTTGATGTTATACATTATGATATGAGTTTAATTATTGAATAAATGTAAGTTTAATTTTATATTTTAGCTGATGACTGAATTTTGACTGAGTTTTCTTATTTTAAATTTATTTTGGTTTTTTTTTTTTTTTTTTTTTTTTTTTTTTTTGAGCAAGTCAAACTACTTGAAAATCAACATAAAACTTAAGTAATTAATTTTAATTTGTTTTTTTTTTTTTTTGAAAAAAATATATAAATATATAGAAAAATTGTATATACATACATATATGCATTCCACATAAAGCTTAAATATATTTGACGGGTAAAATTAAAAGAGAAACAATAATAATTATAAATCATAATGCATAACAATTAGAATAATAATAATAATTATAACAAACATACGAATATATGTTGCTTAAAAGTTATTTAAAAAATAACAATATATTTATATAATATAGACAGGCACGCCCACATAAAGATTTAATAGAAAATAAAATAAAACCCACATAGAGCATATATAAACGCAGCTGCAGTTCCATAGCACAATTTCGCCAGCCCACGTTTTGGCGGCGAAATTGAACGGCAGAACCAGAAGCGGCTGTTGTTGTGTAAGAAAAACATCAAAGTGTTAAGTAATTTATTTGTTTTTGTTTCTTGTTTTTTTTTTTTTTTTGGTATTTTTTTTTTAAGTTGAAAAAGACACACAAATACAATATATATATATAGAGAATATAAATAATTTTAAAGTAAATCTGTTGCTGTTTTTTTTTTTTTTTTTTTTGGTATTTATTTTTTGTGAGTAGCGCAAGGACAAGACACAAAAGCACAAGAGTTTAAGCACACACACACACACTCACATACAGAGAGAGAGAATTACCAGTTGGGAATTATAATATACAATCTTTGGCTTGTAACGCAAACAATTAGAGGCGCATGCTGTATGTGTGTGCGTGTGTGTGTGTATAAGCATGTTTAATGTGCAGCTAGAACAAGAACCCATGTATAGATGGCATAAAGAGAGAGTAAGTGAGATAGATAGATTTAAGAAATAAGACGCAGACAGATATATATATATATATATATATATATATAGTAGTTGTGTATGTGTGTGTGTGTGACAGACTTATTTTCTCTTTTGTTTTTCATATTTCTCTTTTTTTTTGTGTTGTTGTACTGGTTACAGGTTACTGTGGTACGAGAGACTGACTGTAAATACGGCTAGCTGGGTCCTAGAACTGCAGCCAATACCGACCGAGTAGTAGGTAGTAGTAGGTAGAGTAGAAGAGTTTATCTAAAAGAAATTTAGTAATAAAAATAGGTTAGTGAAATTCTCTGTACAACAAACAATTCTCTTGCTTCTTTCAAAACAAACGATGAAAAAAAAAAACAAAAAAAATAAAGAAAATATGAAAACGCAAACAAAAATAAAGTGGAAAAATTTTGATTTTATTTTTATTTTTTTGTTTTTAAGGATTGTGGAAAATATGTGTGTGAAAAGCCAGCTAAAAAAAGAAAATACAATGAAAAATAGTTAATACATTTTTTTTTGCTTTATCTTTTTTTCTTTTGTTGTTTTATTCAATTAATCATATAAATTTGGTTTTTGTTAAGTTGTTTTTTTTGTTGTTTTTCTTCTTTTTTTTTTTTAGTATATTATATGATAAAAAATATAAATATAATTATTTTAAATAATTCACAATACACTTAGCAATTATGTATACAATTTGGTGGCATATCATTTGGAATAAGTGCTTAAGTATGAAAACATCTTAAAATGCTGCTTTGTTTGTGTTTTGGTTTTTTTTTTTGGAGTTTTGTGTATTTGTTTTTTGGAATCGTTGAGTATTTTGCTCAGCTTTTGAGTATAAATGTTTATGCCCAAATGCTTGGGTACGCCGCCGCTGAGCTTAGCACATCAAAATCAATGAGAGTTTTGATAACATGGCATCACTTAGAGTATTCAAAGTATTCTTACAAGTCTAACAAATAGTTTAATAATAGTTTTATATATATATAAATATCTAGTATTTTTTTGGGAATGACTTAAGCAATACAAATTCGTGACGGTTTTGAGTTTACATTTTGTTTGTTTGTTTCTTGTTGTTGTTGTTATAGGATATAGTACCGCAAGGTTTCATCTCAACTGTGTAACATTGTAATACAGTTTTGTTTTTTTTTGTTTAAGACACGTTTCGCTGACTAAAGAAAGCACGCAGAAAATATTAGGAAATACATATTAAAAAAAAATAAGTTACATAAAATTATAAAAGAAATTAATTATTAGCGCTGGAATGTCTAGAGATTCTGAGATTCATTACATTGGAGAAAATAATTAAAAATAATATATATATATATTGTTATAATTATTATGTTTTAAGGAAAAGCAAAGCATTTTGAAGCAGACACAAATTAAAATTATTAAATTAAATTTAAATATATAAGTTATTCAATTCTTATTTTGTTTTAAGTTTGTTTTTTTTTTTTTTTGTAGTTTTAGTTTTCAATAAATATAAATAGCATTTAAAAGCATTTTTCAAGTCAAATGTTTACTTTGGTAAATCAAAAAATATATTTGTTGAATTGGTAAGATAACAACTCCTCCTAGTTATTGTTGTACGCAAATGGCATTGTGTTCATCAGACGCTCCTTGAGCAATGAATTCGATATGATCTGCAGACCCAACTTCATGTTCCACTCCTCGTCCAGCAGATGATGCGGCTGCGTTTTGCCCGGCGTCACCGGTTCGGGTTTAATGCCCAACTCAGCAGCGGCAGCCGCTGCAGCTGCCGCTATATCAGCTCCATTTGCTGCCACATTTGGATCACCGCTATTGTTGTTGCCCGCTGCAACAGCCGCAGCAGCAGCAGCAGCCGCTGCGGCGGCGGCGGCAGCTTGTTCTTCAACGACAGCGGCAGCGGCTGAAATGGCTGTAATGGCACCTGTTAAACCATATGTGGGTATGGGCATCATATGCGGCGGCAAGGGGGATGTACAACGTGAGCCATCATTTAGATTCTCATCCCGCTCATAGTGCTCCTCCTTGCGCAACGATAGATTCTCGGGTATGGGACTCTCGCAGCCATTGTGCGAGCCAGCGCTGCCCACGCTTGCGCTATCGCTGTGACCAACTCCATGTCCAACACCAATAGAACCGGCACCGCCGCCGCCACCACCACCACCACCCGCTGCTGTGCCGTCCAACTTCAGTTCCAAGAGATTGCTACGTGGACTGCTCGTTCTGGAGCCGCTGCCCGTGGTCTGTTGGGCAATGGCCGGCGGTATGCCATGCTTGGAGACCAGATGCCGCACCATATGATATTTGCGACGAAAGCGTGAGCTGCAGAACTCACAATTGAAGCGTGGCGGTATCCCGATGCATTCATCGCGCATGTGACGTTGCAGGTGACGCTTGCGCAGATAGCTCTTGCCACAGACGGCGCAGGGGAAACGCTCGTGTGGATCATCGCGATCGTGCTTTGAATCGACACCAAAGACGCTGTGGCCAAAGTCATAATTGGATTCTACACGTTGTGGATTGTTTGTTGTATTGTTTGTTGTATTTTTGTAATGTGCATGTTTTTTTTTTTTTTTTTTGTTAAATTTAATTATTGTTTGTTATTATTATGTTGTTTTGCAGATGTAGATTATGTGATGATTAATGATGATTTTATGTATTTTTTTGGTGTGTGTGTGTGTGTGTTTGTATATTTTGTGTGTGTGGTTTTTGTTTGTTTGATTTGGGGTTTTGTATGAAATGAAAATGAAAAAAGAAAAATAAAAAATATTGTGTGAAAAATTATAAACGCAAATCCCTTAAATTTTAATTACTGCTGTTGTTGTTGTTCTCACGTTGTTGTTGTTGTAGTTTCTTTTTTGTCTTTGTTTAAACTTAACTTAAAACTAAACTTAAATTTTTGTTTTCGAAGATTTCTTTTTTTTTTTTTTTTTTTTTTTTTTGTTATAAGTTGAAACGAACTAAAAACTAAAATATTACAATTACAATTTCAAATTACAATTTCAAATTTCAATTTGACAAATACAAAATAAATAATAACTCTAACTATATTAAAAAAAAATAAACATTAACTAATACAACAAACTTTGCTAAACACTACGCTACACAAATGTTTCGATTTTTTTACTTGACAAATTTACAAATTTTACTCTAACAAAAAATTACTTTTAAATAAATAAAATTAAGAAAATATATATATAAAAAAAATTTAACAAATTTTTACTAGTTAATTGTTTAATTATTTATATATATCAAATAATTCTAGTTATATTGTATATGTTTTAGATGGAAAGTGTGTGTGTTTTAGTGTGTCTTGTGTCTTGTTGTTTGAACCACATACGCGCGCTGTAAATTCATGTTTTTTTTTAAGGGAATAACAAAATATTATAATATATAGATATATAGATATATAAATATATATATATATTTATATATTTGTTTGTTGTAACAAAAAGCCAAGTTCGATTTCAATAAATAGTTGTACACATATATTTAACTTTTCATTTCTATTTTTTTGTCTTCATCTTTTTAGTTATGTTTTTTTTTTTCTTTTTAGCTTAGCTAAACAACATTTAAATGGAATTTCGTATATACAATGAGTTGCAAGTGTGGGGGGGGGGAGCTGATTGTTGCTGTTGTTGTTGCTCTACGCTTTTTTCAGCTGATGTATGCCATGCTTTTGCCGCAGATGCAATTTTAGATCGTAGCGCCAACTGCAGCTAAAATTACAGAATTCACAATGAAATTGTGCGCTTGCTTTCTTAGCGGCAGCGGCAATTGTTGCTGCCGCTGCGGCTGCTGTTGTTGCAGCAACTCTATTGTTGCTGTTGCTGTTGCTATTGCTGTTGCTATTACAATTGTTGTTGTTGTTGTTGTGGCGCTTTGCTGCTACTGCTGCTGCTGCTGCAGCTGCTGCTGCTGTTGTTGTTGCTGGCAGCAACATGCTTGAGTTTAACAAGTTGGCCAATTGAAATGAGGCAGCTGCTGCTGACATTTGACAGCCGCTGCAATTGCTGGCATTGCAGTGCAGTTTGTTGCTATTATTATTGTTGTTGTGCGTTAATGTTGCTTCACTGTTGTTGTTGTTGTTGTTATTATTATTATTGTTGCTGCTGACACATTTGTACATTCTGCGTATTGTTACCTCCGGCTCATAAACCTCACGCATTTCAGTCACATTTGTTGCTGCTGCTGTTGCCTGACAATTGCTGCTGCTGTTGTTGCTGCTGCTGCTGTTGTTAATGTTGTCGGCAATTGCTGCTGCTGCTGCTGTTGTTGCTGCTGTTGGCGTCTTGGTTGTCGCTTTGCTGGCAGCGGCCACAACAGCCGTGGCAAAATTACAGTACAACGTCCTTAAATCTGTAAAAATTGTGGATTGGGTGGTTTTTTTGGGCTCAAAAATTTGTCGTCTTTTTGCGAGGGGAAGTAAAAAAAATATTTGGGGGGCAAACTTAGAGCATACTTTTCTGTGTGTGTGTGTGTGTGTGTGTGTGTTTGATTGTTTATGCGTGTATGTATGTATGTATGCATGTATTTGTGACTTGTTTTTATATAAAAAAAATTTACAGCTACTTAAATTGAATAAATGATTAATTAGGCGCAACTCTCACACACATTAAAATTAGAGTTAATCATTGGAATAAATTTTTGGTTTTTATAAACTAAATTAAGAGCAGAGAAAACTATAATTAAAATTACTTAAGAAAGAAATGCACACCGCGCCGACCGCCATAATTTATATAAATTACACAAATTAATTATATTTTATGTTTTTTTTTTCTTTGTAGTTCTTGCCGTTTTTTGTTTTTCTTTTTCTCATTTTGTTGTTGTTGTTTGCACACATTAATAAAAAAAATTATAATTAAGAAACTTAATTAAATGACACAAACTGCTGCACCAAAATTTTACAAAAAACTTTTCTTGTTTTGTGGACATGTAAATTAAAGTTGTTATTTACCAGGTTTTTGTTTTGTTTGTTTAAAAAAAATATATATATAGAATTTATAATTTTGTAATTAAATTAACTTTGGTTTTGTTGCATTTTTGTTTGGCGACTGGTTGTGTTTGGTTTTTGTGGTGTATGTGTGTGATGTGTGTATTTATGAAACATGCAATTGTTTGATTAAAAAAATTGAAAAACACATTTTTATATCTTCTGTAAAAAATTGCATTTATTATTATATATATATATTTATATTTTTTTGTTTGTTTTAGTTTTTTTAGTTACTTAAATTTGTTTTTGTTTTTTTGTTTTTTTATACATTATTTTTAATAAAAAATAATTTTAGCATTAAAGTTCAACTTGAATTTTGATTTTCGCTGCTGGAAATAAGTTCATTTTTCGTTGTCGAAAAAAACAACAATATTTAGAAGAAAAAAATTGCACAAAATACTTTCAAGATTTCCCAAAGAAAATGCAAAAGTAATGAAAAATTGTGTAGGAAAAACATTTGTTGGGGCAGCGCGAGCGTTGCTCTTTGGTTAATTTGATTAGTAAATGGTTCATATAGTTGTTTCTCCTGCCACAAACAGGGGCGCCCCAAACCTTGCTGGCTGCCTGCCTGCTGCACCTGCCCCTGCCACTGCCCCAGTCACACGTGCCACACGTGCCTCACATGCCAGACACGTTCAACAATTCAAAGTTGCCGCATCGCTGCTATTGGCATTCTTATGGGCTTTGGCCACAGCAGCTGCTGCTGCCAGCACCTGCAACTGTTGCTGCTGCTGTTGCTGCAATTGCTTTTGCAACTGTTGCAATGCCTGCTGATGCAGTTGTTGTTGATAGTAATTGTTAACTGTTGCATTGCTGCCATCATCCAGTTGCTGTTGCTGTTGCTCATCATCATCATTATTATCCTCATCATCATCATCGACCACAAATGTTGGTTGTTGTTGTTGCTGCTGCTGTTGTTGCTGCTGTGATTCATCGACCAACTCATCCAAGCCATCATCTAACATATCCAGATCAACAATATCTGCTGTCACCGCTGACGTCACTGCCGACGTTGGCTGCGCTGCTTTGGCCGCAGCAGCGCGCTGCTGGCGTTTAAATAGCGAACGCATTGCAATTTCCGGATGCTTTTTACGGACATGCTGACGCAGGTGATCGGCACGCTTGGTGCGATGCCCACAGACAGAGCAGACCATTGATTTACCCTTGCCGCACTCTTGCCGCAAATGGCGACGCAATGTGCCATGGCGCCGATAGGTTCGATAACATTGCGGACAAGTGAAGCTCTCTTCAAGCTGTAACAAGGCGCCACTTGAGCTGCTGAGCATCGATTGAAAATTATCAAATTGTGGTGCTTGAAAATGTTGTGATGTTGTTGTAACACTTGCTGCTGTATTATTATTACTATTATTTGCTGTTGTTGTTGTGCCTTGGTAATGTGTGTGTGGTAAATGCATATCGCTGAGATTCTCACAACTATCGTCCTGTTTGCAACTGCTGCTACTGCTGTCTTGTTGTTGCTGCTGTTGTTGTTGTTGTTGGGAGCCTGAAATTTGTTTTTGTTTTGTTTTGTTTGGTTGATATTTCTCTTATAATTTCAATAATTTTTCATATGTATTTCTTGCTCAATTAATAATTGTTTTTCATTTTAATTTGGCATGCTTTTTTTTTTTTTTTTTTGGTATATTTTAGTGTAAAATTTAGCTCGATTGTCAAGGCAAACGCACAAAACAAGCAATGATTAGTTGTTATCAAAATGCCATTAATAATTAATTTAATTATTTTTTTATATTTTTTAGGTAAGCATTATTGTAAATTTTAATTAGGTTAATTCTTTTTTCATTTTCCTTACGTCGTTTTAATGAATTAATTTTTCGTTTTTAACGCGTTTTGTCAAACAAAAACAAATTTCAAACAGGCAAAAATTAAATGCAAACAGAACAACAAAAAAAAGAGCATAAAAGGAGAAGAGAAGGCAGAAGTAGAGTTGCAAGAGCGACTTTTGCAAAGATGTCGTCAAGCCACTATTTTTGTGAATGTGTGTGGTGGTTTGAAGTTGGGGGCAAGTAATAAGTAGCGTAAGTATGAAAAAGAGAAATAAGCAGAACTTTCGTTTAGTAGGAATTGAGTGGAGTTAAAAAGAGAGACTTTTGCAAGATGTCGTCAAGCCGTTCTCTGTTAATGTGAGTGAGGAGTGGGAGGATCGTGTGGTTGGAGGCTAGTAAGTAACGTAAGTATGAAAGAGATAAAAAGAAGGAGCTCTATCGTTTAGTAGTGTTTTGTATGAAAGAATGAATATGAATGTGTGTGTTTGTGTTTGTGTGAGTGCAAGACGAAAGTTGCGCAGGCACAGGAGCAGCAAAAAAAAAAGAGACAAACACACACACAGGCATTTGGCACTAGCATACAATATAATAAATTTGGCTTTCATTCTAATTGGTTGATTGGGACTTTTTGCAACTGTCTCGTCTGTGTGTGAATTATGTATGTGTCTTGTTGTTGTTGCTATCATTATTATTATATGAAAACACGCTTTATCAACTGATTTCGACCGACTTTGCTGCATCAATAAATTACGCTCTTTAATCATAAAAAATACTCTAAAATATATATATATATATATATATATATATACTATAAATATATGTATATGTAATTTTTGGAATTGTGAAAGAGTGACAGAGAGAGAGAGAGAGAGAGATCCTAAAACAAATATTTGGTAATATGCTTCTTGACCTTGCAATGACGATTCAATGAATCTTTACGCTTGAACCCCGCATCACAAACCGCACAACGAAAATTCTCCAACATGCCGCACTCGAACTCAATGTGACGCTTTAGCGCCGACAGACGCGTATACGAGTTGGGGCATTGTGGACACTGCAGTTTGCCATCGTCCCGTTGCTCTGCACTGCGAGCCAGCGTCGCTGCCGAGCTGCTGCGCTGCATTAGCGGCGGTGGAGACATTAACTTTTTAGAAGCCACCGCCGCCGCTTTCGCTAATGCAGCAACAGAATTATTTGATTTCCTTTTACGTGATCGCAATTTGTTGCGTCGCAGCGTTGGCGCTATAGGGTGCGATGGAGGTGAAGGTGGTGGTGGGGGTGGCGATGGCGTTGGTTGTAGCAATAGTGGCACATTGGGTTCATAGTAAAACGTAGCTTGATTTAAGCTCAATTCAAGCAGACCTGCAATGAGATTGTTTTGGCAAGAGCAAAGGCAGAGAGAAATAGAGAGAAAGAAAGAGAGAGCAAGGTAAAAGCTTGTTGTTGTTGTTTTTTTTTTAACTACATATTGCACGACGACAACTTTGCATACAATTTCAAAGGCAAAACAGGAAAAGGCTTTCTAAAATCCTGTTGATACAAACACAAACACACACACACGCATACGCACACACACATAGTAACAGCAATGCATGCAACAAAGAAAACTTTCAAAGTGAACGAAACACTTTCTCTAGTTGCTTTATTACCTTCAATTTATAATCGCTTACAAAACAACAATAATTGATGTTTACACACTACTCTTAAACTACAGCTCTTCTCTTCCTTAATCATCTTTCTGCACTTTGTTCTTTCTTTCTTTCTTTCCTTTGAATTTAGTCTCTCTTAAGCATGCCCTTGTGCACGTAATAGTAATGATCTTGCAGCTTGAAATTATAGTGAAAACCTCGTCCGCACATGCGACAAACATATTTCTTTGGCTGGTTGCACTCTTTACGCATGTGGCGCGTCAATGTGCCCAACACCTGATACCTGCGACCGCATGTCTCGCATACATAGGGCGCCGATGACCCCGACGATGATGTCGATGCTGACGGCGCTGACGCTGCTGCTGCAGCCGCCGCCGCCGCTGCTGCTCCCAAGGCGGCGTTAGCATTTCTAAAGAGAAACAACAACAAATTGCACATTGGATTGGATTTTTGATGGTCAAAAAAAGAGCACGACATTTGGACACGGTTGCCACGGGCAGGAAACTTTTGGTACATTTCAAAGCAAAACAAAAATGGTACCATTTTTGATAAGTACTTTTTTTGGGTACAAATGTACCAAATGTGGCAACCGTGCTCTTTTGACAGAGTCAAAGAGAGCGTGTGTGAGAGAGGTAGAGAGAGAAAAGCTAACATTTACCTGCGCGGCGTAATCAGTTTACTGCTGCCACTGCTACTGCTGCCCAATTTGCGTTTGCGCCTGGACTTGTTGCGTGTGGAGGCGCCAGTAGCCATCGACTGGGAGTGGGACTGGATAGTAGTTGTGGTTCTGGTTGTGGTTGTGGTCGTGTTGGTGGTGCTGGCATTTGTCTTTCTTCGAGTAATGCGCTTTGAGCTGCCACGCACGCCTGCAATTTCGAGGCAACAAAATATGCCACCAGAGACGAGCCGCCACATTGTAGAAAGAGAGAGAGAAGAGATAGAAGAGAGAGAACATGGCTGAAGCTTATGGCAACATCAACAACATCAACACGAACAAAGAGTTCAACAAATTCTAATATAAAAAACACTATAAACAATATCCCTACTAAAGCTCGCTCGCTAACTGTGAAAAAAGCTCTTAAAACGCTTTCGCTCTCTGCAAAAATAACCGTTTTTTGTTGTTTTCATCTTCTTTCTATTCCTTAACCAAGTTAAACGAATTAAATTGACTTTTGATTTGAGTTGAAATAATTGAGTTTTATTTGTTTTCATCATTTTTATATTGTATTTGTTTTTGATTTTATCTTTCTGTTTGTTTTTTTTTGTGTTTTTGTTTTTTGTAACAAAAAATATGTAATAATGTATGTGTGGTACATAAAGAGAAAGAGAGAGAGAGAGAGAGAATGGTTGGTTGGTTGGTACTGGTCGCATTAAGATCAGGCACTGAGCCGGTGTGTGTGATGGTAGTGATCTTGCAGCTTGAAATTATAGTGAAAGCCCCGACCACACAAGTGGCATACAAATTGCTTGGGCTGATTGCACTCTTTACGCATGTGGCGCGTCAATGTTGAAAGCGTTTGATATCGCCGACCACAGGTCGGACACACGTGCAAGGACGACGATGATGACGTCGTCGACATCGACAGCGACAGCGACATTGATTTTGTTGATGGATGGCGGCGCTTTTGCTGCTGTTGCATCACCATCGATCGGCTGGACTTTCTTCGGGCACTGAACTTTAAGCATTGATGCATTAACATCTCTGAGCACAACAATTCGAAGAGTGGATGAGAGAGGGAGAGAGAGAGAGAGAAACAGACACACAAATAGAGAATGGCTTTAGGCAAAGCAAAAAAAAAAAAAAAAAAAAACAAAAAACAAAATCACAGCTTCTAAATTCTTCAGATACAATTTCTTTCTTCTCATTAAACCTCTTGAAAAAAGCTCTTTTTATGTTCTTCTTTTAAACGCACCAAAATCATTCTCACTTAATAATGTTGTAATTAAAAATGTTGCAAGTACGTACAAGTTGAAAGCAAAGAAAAGCCCAGTTTAAGTACAATTACCAAACTACAAAGTAAATATAGATGAGAAAAAGTTTACTACATACATATACATATTGAGAGAGAGTGTGAAAGAGAGAGAAGAGAGAACTTAATTCCATTATTGGATTATTTAAAAAAAAAAAACCATTTGAATTGTTTTTTTTTTTGTTTCATTTTGTATGTAAATTCATAATTAATTACCGTATAAACTAGTTAATGCACACACAAGAAAGTCGAGAGCATTGATAGCATACGACAAGTGTGTTTGCATGTGTACAGTTATCGCAAAAAAGCTTTAATAACGTTGCAACCTTTTTAAATAAAAATAAAAAAAACACTTGATTATTGTGCTTTTATAGGACAACCAACAACAACAACAACACGCATATACACACACACACACAGACACACAAGTCAAAGTGGGTCAAGGCCAAACAAACAGCTTTCCGAGAGACTAAATCAAAACTGACAACAAAGTCGAATCCTTTTCCGTAAAACCACACGAGAATATGCTTCAAAATAGAACCCTGCAACGCAAAACAAATTTAGAAAAAGTTTCTCTGCACAATTAACTGGAACTATTAAAAATATAGATGCTAAAAATTGATGACAAACTGCATTTGCTGGAAAGCCATTAAAAATTCACAAATGAATAATACTAAGAATAAATTCGAAAACGCATATTAAGTTTTATTCAAGGAATTATGTAGTCTCAAAATCAAATGGTTTCTTTTTTTGGACAATAATGCTAATCAAACTGGAAATTCCCAACAAATACAAACGCACACACACACTCACGTAAGCAGATAAAACTTGTTTTTGTTTTTTATTTTCGTTGCTATTGCAAGTAATAAAACAAAACAAAAACAATCGCACTCATCAACAACTTCATTATTGTTTTCATCATCAGCAGCATTGACAGCATCAGCTGCGAGTGCATAAGAGCAAGAGCAAGAGTGAAAGGGAGAGAGATACACCATTATTTGGCGTGTGTGTGTGTGTGTGTGTGTGCGGCAGAAACAATGGCGCAACAACAAATCGCAGCAAACTGATTAAGAATCTTGCGCACATAAAACAAATACCAACACACACATACATACATACATACATACATACATACATACATACATACATACATACACACACACACATACATACATACATACATATATATATGCATATGAAAAAGTATAGAAAAATCTGCGTCCGACCTTGAACTTGAACGAATCTTTCAAGTTATTCTTACTCTTCTTCTTAATGCTGCTGTTGTTGTTGATAAACAATTAACAGACGAGAGAGGAAGACAGAAAGAGAGAGAGAGAGAGCGAGTAAAAGCTTCGAGCTGCGTCTACGTCATTATAGCGTTATGCTTATAAGACAACGAAACAAGCTTGGCAGGGGGCCAGGTTGGTGTAAGGGATGATGAAGAGAAGACACGCTTGTTTGACAATAATATAATATATATATAGAAAACTAACTAGAAATTCCAGACGTATACATTATATATGTATGCAATCTATATTATATATTTATATTTTATAAATATAAAACTTCTTTCACTTTGCTTTTGCCATGTCTTTGTTGTGTGTGTAAGATCTGATGAAAGCAGAGAAAAATTATATGAAACACAATACATCATAAAAGAAATTGAAAAGTAAATCAACATAATAAACATATTTGTATTGTTTGTGTTGGTTTTCATCTTCTTGTTCTTTGTTGTCTGGGAAATTTCATGAATTTGTTCACATATATATATATATATATTGTGTCAGATCATAGATTATAAAAACAAAAAAAATCGAGCTTTAAACTAATTTCTGTTTCCGATTTCATTACAAAAAACAAAACAAACAGAGACAGAAACAAGAGTATGAGACTGTTAGGGTCAAGAGCGCAATGCAAGGTAAAAATTGAAGAGGAAACAAAATTGTATATATAATAATTATAAGAGATATGTATAGAGATTATGTATATTTACAATATATATATATATAATTATATATAAATAAATATATATATAGAGTTGTAGTTTAATGTGTACACACTTATAAATAATGCAGCGAAACGTAGATAAAAGAAAGTATGATTATATTTTTGTAGATAGTTTGGATAGTTTTATAGCTTACCCTGCTGCCGGCGTTATAATATGTAAGCACAACAATATTGCTCAGCTTTAATATTTTGCTAAAGCTTCGCTCTCTATTTCGTACATTACCTGAAAACGCTGTAATATTTTTTTTTTTTTTTTTTTTTTTTAAATGTGTGAAGTGTTTTTCTTTCTCTTTTCTTTCTGGGACTGCAGAGAGAGTTTATGGATAGTTGATGAGGGGGGTGGCGAATGGAGGATGTTGGTTGGTTGGTGGTATAAAAGATATTGGGATTGGGATTTTTTTGGGTACAAAACAAAAATGAACTTAAAATATCAAAATTAATTTCATTTTGTGCGCACTTCGCTCAACCGATACCGTCGAGCGAAGCATACTTACCTGAGCTTACGCAACCAAGAAACTCAACTGGGGGGCGAACCACGAAAGCCACCAATTGCAGGGCGGTGGGCGTCACCTGTCAAGTACCAGCTAAAGCAACAACTGTACCTCACCACCCGCTGGATGGCTACGTGCTTTCTTAGCGGCATTAACTTGACAAGGCAAGGCTGACGACAACGGCGCGATTCCTCTCACCTCTGCTGATGCTGATGCTCCTCCATTTCTGTAACTGCTTCGATTCGTTCATCATCTGCTTCTTCTTTTGACGATGCTTTCAATACACTTCTTCACTTGAAACATTAAAGTTTTTTTTTTTTTTTTTTTTCAAAAGAACGCGACGCGACACGAAACAATGACAATGGCGCTCTCATTTAACGGCTGTCAGGCCAAAGAGAGAGCACCGTGTGCACTTTACAAGCGATCGATGAGCGGAAAGTTGGAGAACGCGCGCGAGCTTTTTTGGCAAAAACAAAAACAAAAGGAAAAGATTTTTGCCAAACGAAGGAAAAGACTTACAGACTAGCATAAACATAATGGATAACACAAATCAAAGTCAATAAATGAAACAAAAAAGTCCCGTCAACCAAAATAAAGCAAAATTATATATATACATAGATATATATGTATGTAATAATGTATAGGTAAATATACATAGTACTAAAATTACAATTTATAAACTGCATGCGTATTTGTTTTTTTTTTTTTTTTAATTATATAGTTTAAAAAGAATAATAAAAAAATCAACTAAAACTGTGTAATCAAACATTAGCTCGCGTTGGAGAGAGAGAGAGATTGGGGTGTAAGGAATACGGATAGAGAGGGAAGTGGGGTGGCAGAGCTCTAAACGAAGACGAAACAACAGATAATGTTGGCAATTATGTAAAATGAATGCGAATGGCGCGTGAAAGCAAATGTAACAAATATGATAACATACAAAGTGTGCCCAATTAATGCGTGTGTGTGTAGGAGTATGTTTGCGTGTACGTATGTAAGTGCGTGTGTGTCTGTGTGTATGGTTTCTTGTACAAGACAAACAAATTGTTAGAAAACTGACGAAACTTTTAGAAATATTCAAGTTATTTATATAGTTTTTGTTAAATTGCTTCAAGTTGTCTAAAACAACAACAATAACAAAACTTTAGACGCAACACTAGTAGCTTTTCATTGTAAGAGAGTCAGAGATATAGAGAGAAAGCACACCCTTCTGCAAAGCACGCACACACTGAGAGCAAGAGAGCGGGAATGAGAGAGATATATAGAGCAACGCTGGATCGGCTTTTGTAAGTCGCACACACACACACACACAAACACAACAATGGAGTAGCAACTACTTTTATCTCTCAAAAAACACACACACACACAGGCACTCAAAGTAACATAATTTAAGGCTAACTTAAAATAATACAAAGTCGCAGCTCCAGTGAGTGTGTGTGTGTGTGTGTGTGATATGGAAGCTGTGTATGCATGTGTGTCTGTGTGTGAGTGCAAAGTGTGCTTAGAGAGCACAATTGAAGTGTCTTCGTTTTCTTCATGAAGCGAATGAGTTACACAAAGAGAGTGATACAGATAAGAGATAGAGAAGAGAGCTTGCGTCTTATGTTAAGAATAAATAAAAAAAAAACATTTTAAACGAAGTGTATGTGTGTGTGTGTATTAAGTAAATAATAAATAATTACATATACATAAAATGTTAGAACCAAATGCGGCACAAAAAAACACCAAATACATAAGAAAAAAATGGTAAAAGCCAAAAGATTACGAAATATACATATGATTATAAATATATAAATAAATTTGTAATAAAATAAATCATACATAAAACACATTTCATAAAGCGCAAATGAATTGATGGAATGATTTTTTTGCTGGGTTGTGGGATGGATGAGCTATTACAGTTAGTTAAATAATGGTGGGTGAAGGGTTGGGGGTAGCGTTTCTTAGGGCAAAATGTTTGTTGTTTGTGTGAGGTGTGGGTGTTGGTGTGTATGTGTATTTAATTTTGTTTGTACTTGTGATAGATTTTGTGTATGTGTGTGTGTGGGTGGGTGGTGTGTGTGTGTTTGTGGTGGTGTGTGTTAAAAATTAAATTTAAGTAGTATAATTTATAATAAAATACAATAATATATACAGGAAAAAACTTTTGTTATACGAATTAAATGTGTGATCAAATTATAAAAAAATTAATGTGTTAAGTTAGTGATTTAATTTAAAAACAATATTAAAAAAAATATATAGTAATTAAAATAAATTAAAGTGTAGTACTTTCAACTTGCACAAATTATTATATTTTTGGTTGTTTTGTTGTTAATCATTCTTTGAGTGCGGCGAGAGCAAAGCGAAACAAAGACAAGAATCAAACCAAAAAAAAAAAAAATTAATATTTAAATAAAATCAATGCCAAAAATTGCATTTAATTTTAATTTGCAAATATAGTTTTTTTAATATGCTCATTGTTGTTGTTCTTGTTTTTCTTTTCTTTATCTTTTTTTTTTTTTGGCATGTCTTGTTTTTGTTGGCTTTTTTTATTGCCCCGCATTTTGTATTCTTTCTTTTCTTTTGTAGTTATTCTTTTTGCAAAAATATTTGTATTCAGTTTTGAATTTCTATTTTTTTTGTATCTTTCTAACTTGTTGCTTGTTTTTTGTTTCTTAGTTTCATTCTATTCTAAGCTGCGCTTTCTGCCTAACGGAATATAATCTGTCTCAAACGTTTAAGAGCTTTTTTTCTCGGAGCACGACTTTCATTATGAATTATTATAATATTTAAATAATATATGATATTGTATTTAAAGAAATTGATTATTTTTGATTGAATCAAAAGGGAACAAGTAAAAGTGGAAGTAGAAGAAGAAGACAACAGGCGAATGTGTATTTAAACCAAAAGTGTTTATGAATTTAAGAGTTTACGTGTGATCTTGAATTATACTTGTTGTCTTTTATATAATGTATACATTTTGTATACTTTTTTCTTGTATTTAATTTCTTCTTCTACAACAACTAATTTGCATTTGAAATTTGTAGCTGGTCGTCGTGCTCTGATGGTCTAACCATAACTAAACTGTTATTTATTTTGTTTTTTTTCTTTTTTTTTTTGCTTTTTCATTTGTATTTCATATTATATATAGTGAGATATATATATATATATAGCTCGGTACTATCTTTCAGTTTATAGGTATGCAACAAAAACTCACCTTGTGGATCCCGTTGCTGTGCATCCTGTGCGGCCATTAGTCCAAGTTCATCCTGAGATCTGTCGTGTTGCCATGTTGCATATGCTGTAATTAAAATGACATGAATTTAGCTAATTGCCTCTCACACTCAAGTTGATGTTGTTGCCAAACACACCTTGACTAGATCCTTCGCCACCCTGACTTGTGCCGGCTGCTTGGTCCAGCTCCTCCATTGTCATTTCCTCCTCATCTAAAGTCAAATCCTCAACATTCTCATCGTGCGCATCTTCATCGTATTCGGCCTTGGGCTCAATTACCATTTCAGTTGTTGTTGCTGTTGTTATGCTATTATCTTTGATCTTTTGTTTATGATTCGACTTATCAAGCGTTGTCAATTGCTTAACAACACTCGGATGGACTGCAACGGCACCACTGGCACCACCAGCACCACTTGCCACATCCATATCATCAGCATCGCCTTCGGCGCCTTGATTCTGTTGTTGTTGCTGCTGTTGTTGTTGTACATTGTCGGTGTTAATGGCATCGCTTGTTGTTTGTTGCTGCTGTTGTTGTTGTTGAGCGCCCTGGGCAGCTGTCGATGTTAGTTTAGCGCTTTCAGTCTTTTTGGTAACGTTACTGCTGCTGCTGGTCAATGGCTGGTTCGATAATTGGCTGCTGCTGCTGCTGCCACCTGCGGCATTGCTTGCCGCTGCGACTGCTGCACCTGCGCTGCTGCCGCTGGCCAATTGAGTGCTGACCAGTGCGGAGGCGGCGAGGCTGGCGCTTGTTTGTTGGAGGATTGACTGATTGGAGGCGGCGACTGCTTGCAGCACTGACGAATTGGAGTTGTCGTGCACATCTGCAATATGTTGCAAACAAATTTCAATTAGTTAAGATTCCAACAAAACACTGTTCAATTTCAACATATATATACATAATTAAAGGGAAACTTACCATTTTCCATGCTGCGGCGTCGAACTTTTCGACGACGACGCGATGGACTGGAGGAGCCTTCACGTGAACCAGATACATCACCGGCATCCATGGCACCAGCACCGCCGCCCGTTGCAATACGTGCACGCTTTGTCTGCTCCAACGTATATTGGCCACTCAGCTTGACGCGATGATGTGAATCCAATTTGGGGGCTTGTGCTGCAGCAGCTGCTGCTGCTGTGCCGCTGCTGCCGCCGCTGCGATTGTCGGACAAACCTTTGATCTGCAGCGATTCGGCGGCTTTGAGCAGAGCGGCCAATTGATCCTGCGAGATGTTCACCTCGCCGCGATACATATAGTCCATCATGGCGCGCAATTCCTGATACTTTACATCCTTGAGTATGAAAATTGGATGCTTGTCGTACTGTTCTTGCAGCAATGTCTAATTTGTCAAATTTATAATAAAAATGAAGAATAGAAATTTCATAATTAATATAACACTGATAAATTCGATTAAGAAATAATGATTTTATACTTACAGCAAAGTAGGGACTGCATGCTGATAATACCACCTTGTGGGCTTTGAGAAATTTACCCTCAGCGGCGAGCGTGCAATCGACTAGTGTCTCATTTTCCAGCAACGTGTCAAATACGCTGATCAACGTGCTCTGATGGTTATTCCACCTCAAACAAAATTGTTGATCGTCATCCATTTTCGGCAATGTGTTTTAACAGTTCTTGTTATTTTGATGATAGGAGAAGGACTAAGAGGAGGGGGGGAGGTTTTTCTTTCTTCTTGTTTTGCCGACCGTCGTCGTTCGACGTGGCTTCCCGTTTCGGTTGTGCTCTCTGCCTGGCACGATTTTCTTTTTCGCAGCTTTCCGGAAAGTACTATATAAGGAGGGGGGGCAGCTTAAGATCTCTTTTCTTTTTTAAAGCTTAAGTTGAAAATGTCTGCTTCTTCTTCGTCTTATTTATGTTATCTTCCTTTTTTGCTTGTCAAATGCTTGTAGTTAAATATCAGTTAAAAACTGCAAGTAAAACAATGGAAATATATGCACAGGTTAGACAAATATTGTTAAAATGCACAAAAAATCATTTGACAATTATTCACACACACGCAAACACATACATATGCATAGAGAGACCCCTAACAATGACAACAACAACAATAGCTATTAATTACTCGCTTTTATGTTTTGCCTCTGAGATTCAAGGTCAAGTTCATGTTTTATTTTCATTTATTTCTCTTTTTTGCTCAACGCTCTTGCACAGACACAGAAACGCTCAAAGTCTGAGCAAGATTGTTGTTATTATTATTATTATAATTATCTTTTAATATATACAATTTCACAAACGGAACATGTATATTTTTTTTCAACACAAATGACGCCCAAAACACACAACTGCAAATGCAATTTTTATTTTCTTTTCGTTTTGTAGCTTGCTTTCAAATACTTCTTCTATCTTTACTTTTTTCTTTTTGTTCATTTCTCAACTTCTCTCATTCCAACGGCACTCGTCAGCACACACACTCACACACATAGAGACGACAGTACTCTCTCACAAACAGCAAGCAACAGCAACGAGAGCGCAAGTACAAATGCTCGGCTAACGGATTTTGTGGCGATGTTACAGTTGCTAGTGTTGGAGATCGATGGAAACGATAAATGACGACAACGAGACGTTGCGACGTCGACGCATCGTCAGCTAACGAGGCAAAGTAACACAGTCAGTCAAACAGCATTGAAACATAAAGAGGGGAAGTTTCGCAGTCGCAGTCGACGCACGGGTCGTCACAAATACATCTGCGCGTTTCACATATACGTGAACAAGATGAATGTGTGTGCGTGTTCAATGAGGTTTATTTCTAGTGGGTTTTTCGTTGTGGAAAATTTCACAAGTAGACGCACACACACACGAGCACACACGGAAACGTTTATGATTTTCTGATAATTTTAGAGTTGAAGTATGAAGAAATCGTTGCTAGTCACAAATTATTTCGGTGTGTGACGTTTGTTTTATGATGCATTTAAAAATAGAATTTTTTTTTATTTCAAACACACATGCATACATAAGGGGGAACTGCACATAAAAATCATTTCACGATTTTGTTAAATATTTTTCACTTCACAAATTTACTTACAAATTTTCTCAGGAAAGGAAAAACGATTTTCTTTTTCGATATGGATTTAGAGTATTGGTTGCTACTGCTTATGTGTGTGTGTATTTGTATTGTATGTATGTAATTTTGTTGGCCAGCAAAACCGCACGCGTCGCGATCTGCCGTGCACACACAAAAACCAAACAAAAGCTCCAAGCGTACGAAAGCAACTGAAACGACGCAAATGTGCCAGCGACTGAGAGACCCTTTTTCATATTCGCCGCGACGCTTCGTCGACGCTCACTCACTGCTCGCTCTCTCGCTCTCAGCGCGTTCGTTTTGGCATGCTCGCTCACTCACTCGCACACACCAATATGGCCGCCCAATGCGAAGTTGGTGAGAGCGAGCAGCATGCTCATGACTGTGTGTGTGTGAGTTTGAGTAAGTGTGAGCCTCACATATTTGGGGGCACGTTATGAAATTGCCAAGTAGGCAGACGAACAGGCAGGTAGGTAGGTAGGTAGGCAAAAAGGAGCCTTGTTAAATACTTTGCAGTGAGCGTGCCAAAGAGAGCAAAACATAACGGGAACATATCAGAAAAATACACATGCACACACATGTATATATACATACATATACAATATATAAATACTTATGTACATATAATAGAGGGAAGCAGGCAAACATAATACGAGCACTTGAATTCGCCGTGAGCGAACCGGAGACTGAGACCAGTAATGAGAGAGCAAAAACGTGGCAGAGTTTTGGAGTCTGCTGATGATGATGCTGCTGCTTCTGCTTAGGCCACATTTTCATTTTTCAAAATGGAAGCGAAAATAAAACCAAAAATACAAAACGCCAACAACTGATGGCACTGCGGCGAGTTTGCACGGAAATTGTAATGAAAAGGGGAGCGCAAAATGCATCTTGCTTCCATTTTAGTCGTTGTTGTTGTTGTTGTCGCTTTTTCAGCGTCCGTTTCCTGCCGTAATTTAATCATCAGCATAAAAACAGACGTGGAAAGCAACGGCAACGGCAACGGCGACAGCTGCAGCACGCTCGCTCGCTTGTTCGTTTTTATGGCCCCCGTCAGGCGGACAGAGCGACATAGAGAAGTTCTACAGAAAACCTAACTGTGCCCGTGCACACTTCTCTCCAACACCATAAAGAGTGCAACAGAGATAACAACATATGCTCTACGTGACGCACAACGGACGAACGATGAGAATGTTCGGCTTTTCGCTCGGGCTCCCTTTTTCACAAGTTGAGTTTGTTTTTTCGCCAAGTGAAAAAGGAAGCAGCCGATCAATATAAAATATAATGGCGAAAAACACAGGCTGCTGTTGTTGCTTTTGCTGCTGCTGCGTTAGGAACTCTGCTGCTGAGCATATAGAGAGAGAGTGAGAAACGAGGTGGAGAAAAAGAGCAGGCGTTGGGCACCGTTAGGCGTCGCAGTAACTTTGTGTGAGGGATCAGTTTTTTCTATTTACTTACATACGTACTTAGGTACATATTCATATATGTATTGCATATGTTTATGCTATGTGAGTGAACTTGTGTGGCCTTAAATACATAAGGTGCAAGACATGCGCAGTGGCGCCATCTGTTTTTAGTTAGAGAAACTCTTACCCGAAGTGGCGTTGATAGCGACGTTGATGATGCATTGGCTAGACAATGCCAACGTTTTGCCGCCCGCCTCAAGCCGAGGGTTTTTCCTACGCACACACACAAACAAAGCAAAATGGGATTTAGTAGTTGTTATTGTAGTTAAGCAACAGCAGCCGGGCATGCGAACGCACACACACACTCACACCGACAGGCTGAGAGTGACGAGAAAAGCAGTAGGTAAAAACGGAAGGGAGGGCGCTCGGTCGGTTAGCTTCGTTTTTGGTCTCTGCTCTGCTCTACCCGCCAACAGCGACGGCAGCATGAAAAAGGATCTCTCTCGTTCGCCCTCTTTCGCTCCGCTTCGTCTCTCTTACACACACACACACAAGCAAACTCGACTTTTAGTGACGCACGCTCTTTGCACATGCAAGGTTTTATTTTTGCGCAGATGGTGGAGGATTATAACGAAAAATGGGATCCTTTTTTCCAACGCAGCAGACAGAGGCAAAAGCAGAAATGTTCACCTCACATTGCTGTTGTTGTTGTTTCTGTAGTAGTAGTAGTAGTTGTTGTTGCTGTTGTTTTCATTGCTGCTGCTGAGCGAAGTTGTATGTTGGGAAAAAGTACAGTTGGACCCCACAACAGAAAATTTTGTAGATGACGCGGGCTTTTTGCGCGATTGGGGTTTCTCTTCTTCTTGTTGTTGTTGTTGCTGTTGGCGCTTAATCAAATAGTATAGTCATATATTTTGAGCATATCACAACAAGAACAAGAACAAGGAAAATGAGAAATGAGAAATGAAAATGAGTAATAACTGTGAATGTGTTGAGGTCTACTATCAAACGACGTCCAAAATGTTGTTTGCGGAACGTTGTTAGCGAAAATCTCAACGTTTGTTTATTTTAGCAATTTACAGTTAAAGCGCTACGGAATTGCAGTTACTTCCGTTCCACTGTATCAAATGCAATTGCCCGATTTGATATGTAAGTATATATATATATATATTATATATATGTGTATGATGCTGATTAGACAAGTTTCATGTGCTGGGATCTACTATCAAACGACGTCCAAAAATTTGCACATTGCAGCGGTACGTTGTTAGCGAAAAACCCAACTTATGATTTTAATTTAGCAACTGAAGGTTTTCCAAATGCTGAGAGATCTATGGAGTTTTTAAATTCCCTTGTCCAACATTTGCTGTATGATGTTCAATTGCGTGCAATGATTAAATAATGTTGAAATGATTGCAAATACTATAATTATATTCGAAAGCTATTGTGTGCTGGGATCTACTATCAAACGACGTCCAAAATTATCATATTACGGTACGTTGTTAGCGAAAAACCCACCTTAAATTATAATCTAGCAACTGCCGTTTGTAGAGTGTTAAGATTTTGCTCAACATTTGCATTGGAAGCTGTTGCATATGAATTTTCTTATAATTATTTATATTTTATATAATATATATACTGTAATCTTTCAGATTATATTGTAAAGAGATCTACTATCAAACGTAGCGTTATAATAAATTTCACGCAATGTTAACGAAAAACTCTTTTGAATTTTAATCTTGGCACTTGAATCAATCGATGTTGTACGGCATAGAACTCATTAAATCAGGGATTCAAATGCCAACAACTGAAGTGCCACGCATGTAAATTGAGTATTAGGGGAAAAAAAAGGTAATATGAAGCAGAAATAAAAAAAAAAAGGTTCCATCCTAAGCACGCGCCAGACGGTCCCAGGTCCCAGGATCCCAGACCGCTTGCAGAGCAACCCCGAAAACTGGTTGGGCCGGTCAAAAAACAGTGCAAGGGTCCACACACAGTAGAGAGGGTAAACTTTTTGGGGGTTGTTGCTGCTGCGGCGGCTGCTGTTGTTGCTGCTGCCGACAGACAACCCCTAAAAGTGTGATCCCCCCCACCCTCTCGCCCACTGGGCATGTCGCGCTACTTTGACGGGGATCATCAAATGTGAAATAACCAACTGTCGTGTGTTCCCTTTTACTTTTCCACAGGAAGTGCGAGCGACAGAACAGGGAAAGACCAAGATATATAGAAACAGAGAGAGAGAGAGAGCAGAGAAGTGAAAAGGCTAGCAAGATGGGGGGAACTTCAATAAAACCCAAAATGCGTTGAGCATAAGGAGTGAAAATTCCCTCTTTTTCTGGAAGATGCTTGGAGCTACAAGACCAAATATAACAATAACAACAACACAATATTTCAATGCTCGTTCGTTTTTTCTTTTCATTTCAGGTGTGTTTGTGTGTGTGTGTGTGTTTGTATGTGTGCGCTGTGCTGTGCTGTGCTATGCCTGGTTCTGGGATTCTGTTTTTCTGTTCTAAAAAGTCAAAAGAAAAACCGGTTTTGCAAAATACAAGAACTGTGCCATTTCGAAAAACGGGCGGCAATTCAACTCATCGAGTTGAGTTGGCAGAAAAACCAGTTTAAAGAAAAATAAACGCATACAAACACACAGCACAAACAAGAAAAATCAAACCAAGAGTAAGAGGACAACACAACACTTTGAAAAACAAATTTAAAATGGAAATATACTCTTGAAAATAAAAATAAAAAAAATGAAAAGAAAAGAAGAGATTTAAAGAGGAGTTCTTGCTAAAAAGCAAAAACAAATATAGAAAAGTAAAGAATAAAAAAGAAGTTCCCCCCCACAAGATTTGCATAAAGTGGAATTTATCTTGTCGCTTGCAAAGCTGAGCAAGAGACACACACACAGAGAGAGAGAGACATAAAGATACTCAGACACACAGATGCAGACATAAAATTTGTATATTTACGACGTAAAAATAAACGCCGCAACAATTCGCCCGTTCGCCGCCTGGCAGTGACTTTCAATAATTTAATTTCTGGCAGCTAAAAAGCCACAACAGTAGAAGGAGGTGGAAGTGGCAGATGAGAAGACAGTAGAGGAGAAGGAGCAACAACAGCAACAGCAGCAGCACAACAACTTGAAGCACAGTCTAAAAAAGCCAAAGAAATCGCTTTAACGTAGGCGTCATCGTCGTCATCGTCGTCGTCGTCGTCGTCGACGTCTGCGGCTCATTTTATGATATGTATGGATTTTATTTGTATTTATACCCTGCATATGCAAAAAGGGCCAAAAAGGGTAGCTAAGCTGTGTTTGCTAATGAGATTGCAATAGTATTTTATTGCTTAAAGACAGCACAACATTAGAAATGACATAGCATTTGATAAGACAATGATAATATACATCATATTTCTGCAAATATAATTACTATATTTAAGTTATATTTGTAAGTAAGTAGTGCATATTATATTTAAAATCTAAATATCTTACATAGCTTTCTTACAACGTTTTACAGGTAAATTTCACAGTCGTTCAATTTTCAATTCTTGTTCTGTTTTTCAAAGCGATCTCCAAGCAGAAAATGTCGCCTGTTGCCATTAAAAGTCGACAGAGAAAAACGAAAAACTCGTTTTTTCTTTATTTAGTTTTTTTATTATTATATTTTTTTTCCATTTCAAAAAGCTATTTAAAGTGAATGTTAAGGGCTTGTGATTTTGTGGCTTTGAGAGTAAAGGGCGTCTAACTGAATGAGTTGGCTAAAATAAAAAAAAAATTCCAAGCCACAAATGGCAAACGGGTGAGACAAGCAAGCGAATGTTTTGTCTATCATACATACATAGAAAGAGAGAGAGGGAAGTAGAGGAAGACAGAGAGAAGCTGTCGCTGTCAATTGTTGGCCGAGACTTTGTCTCGTTGATCTGTGGATTATGTCCGTCTTCCGTCTTTCCTTTACTTCTCCCATCTCCATATATATTTAATTTTTTTTTTTTTTGGCATGTTGTAATTTGAAAATGTGGTCACGGCAGGTTTCGGAATGGGTGTGTCTTGAGGTTTCTATATGACAGGTGATGTCTGGGACAGATAATATTTGCATATGTTTAAGAAAATTTATGAAGTGTCAAGTGGTAGCAAGCGAACTTTAGAACCTGAAGGCATCGATAAAAAGCAGCATCGATACTATCGCCAGTTACATCAATATCAATCAATATCACGTATCGATATCTAATTACGTCAATTATTATCGCATATTATCGATATGTAAACATTACATTAACTGTTTTTTCTCATTTTTATTATTATTATAAAAGTCACTAGGCCTCGTGAAAGTGAAATTGCGAATAGGAGACTAAATTAAGCCACAAAATAATCAACAACAATAACAACCAAAAAGAAACAGTTCAATGAACTTTTTGGCCATTGACACAGGCAAAACAGAGACAAGAAAACTAGCTGAAGGCAAAAGCAAAGAGCAGCCAACGATAACGGCAGACAAAAAGTTTTGCGCCTCGTTTCGCATTTTTTTTTGCACATTTAAATTTTTGTTTACTAAAAAAAAGCAACTACAATAAGTAATAACAATAATAATAATAATAAAGTGTGTAGGGCATAGAATTTATAGCTGAAATGCCAAAGCATGCGACAATAAATGTGTAGGTCAGTGTAGAAATTGAAGAACACAAATAAAACAACAAATGCAAGGTCGTTACGTTGAAAGAGACATGGGTGGGCGTCCAAATTGATGACAGAAGCTCAAAAGCTGAACGTTGAATGTGATAAACACACACACACATACATACATATACATTACAGACAAAATAATAAACAAAACGTTAAAGTAATTTGGCCTAAAAAAAAAAATATAAAACAACATAAAAGAAAATAAGAAACAAAGAAAACAAATTCAAAGTACTAAGCGAAAAAATACTTGAGCAGCAATTTTGTTTTTTGTTTGCTTCTGTATATTCGTCTTATTCTTCTTCATTACTCTTTTTTTGTATTTTTTGCACTTGTTGCGCAAAAGCTTTTATTTTTTGC
Organism: Drosophila funebris; assembly: GCA_018901825.1. Lineage (NCBI taxonomy): Eukaryota > Metazoa > Arthropoda > Insecta > Diptera > Drosophilidae > Drosophila > Drosophila funebris. Next base: position 1,281,097 of record JAEIFK010000271.1, read on the forward strand.
TTTTTGTGCGTGCTATCCCATTATTATTATTGTTGTTATTATTGTACTGTTGTTATTCTGCACATGTGCGTAGAATGTAAACAAATGAAACTTTTAAGCTGCACGTCAAAAAAGTTCAGCGCGCTTGCAATATGTATAAGAGAGTGTGTGTGTGCGTGTGTGTATGTATGAAATTTGGCAACATCGCAACGAACATATAAAACATGGCGTGCGCACATAAAGTGAAAGATTATAAAAACGACAAAGCAAAATATGCATTTGTATATGTGTGTGAGGCAAAAACAGGCCGAAAATATGAAAAATGAAAATGTAAACGTATCTGTAGAGCACGTACGTACACATGTATGTACATACATACCTACATTCAACGATACAGCAACAACAACAACAATAAATAGCCGCAACGAAGTAGAAGTGTAGCACAAAGTGGAAACAAAAATATGTGGCGGGCGGTCGGGCAGCGTAAAGCTACACAAAATAAAAAAGAGAGCATACGAAGCGCCAAAGTCTGTGAGCGCTGTGTACAGATGTGTGTGAAAAGTGCAGAGAGAAAATTTCACGCTTTTTTCTGTGGATGTTGTTGTTGCCGTTGCTGTCTTGAACAAACATAAAACGAAAAATGAACGAAGTCAGCCGAAGCCCCAAAGTGAGAGGGAGTAAAAAGAGAGCGTAGCCCGCAAGCAGCATTGAAAAATATTTTATGGTACGGTTTGCTGTTGTTGTTTCCTGCCGCTGCTACTGGGTTGCCCATAGGGGGGAAAAACCAAGATGGCGACCAGACATAGAGCTCAAAACAGCGACACATTTTTTTGTGTTGTATTCTACATTTCTACATTTCTGACAACGTGCTTTTGAACAATTTCTTTAAAATGTTCATACACATATTGTTTTGAAAAGAAATGCATTGAAAAGCTCGCTTTAGAAGTTTATGCTGTTGCGCACATACATGCATACATACATTCGCCAATTAGAAAAAAGCTTATGTAACGACGAGCGGTAGTTGTCGCACTCACTCTTTCACACCAATCGCCAGGCCGACAGCCTGCATATACAAATGGAGAGAACGTACAATTTTTCACAGCGACACTTGACCTCATTTGCATGTGTTTGTATGTGTGTGTTCATTAAATTAATGAAAATTGCTCGTCATTACTTCAAACTACAAACATACAGACACAATTGTGTATGTTTGACGTTGCACTAAAAAGCTCTGCAATGCAACTGCAGAAAAGCTTTCACAATAACGCATGAAAAATCAATATGAAAGTGAGGCGCTCTCTCGTGCGCACACACAGAAACACTGCATATGTATGGGTGTTGGAAATATTGATTTTATATGCAAAACGCACAGCGAGAAAGAGACGGACAATCAGTTGCACAAATTAGAAAGTACAGTTCTAAGTCTATTTAAAAATATATACTTATACATATAATGCATTTAAGTTGCTCGTTTTAAAGGTATACACACCGAAATAGAATCACAGGCAGCACATAGTCGTCGTGTCGTTTTGATTAGATTTTTAAAGAGCTTTGCACATCAAAATTATGTTGATACACACACACAGAGAGATAGAGACGCACGGTTTGTATATGTGTAAAAGCGCGCGGGAGAAAAAGCAATAAAATTGAATTTATTTTTATTAAAAAGCCAAGTTTTTCAGTTGTGTGTATGTATGTGTAATTTTCCTGCTGCTGCGGAGTAGCAGCCCGCACAACAAAATGCGAAACGCGCGGAGCCACTGAAGAAAAACTGACGACTGACGAGCGCGCACGAAAAGTTTTCTGGCCTAGCCACACAGAGCTAACGAACGAAGTTCCGAACGAAAGAGAGAGAGTGAGCGAGTGAGTTCAACAAATTGGACCCAGTTGCGACTGGCTGCATGACGAGAGTAATGCTCAATGCCTTACTTTTGCACACAGCGCTTTGGTTGAGTATCAATCGAATGTGCAAACTTGTTAATATAATAAGTTATTCATGGGTTCATAAAGTTTAGTTAATTTTTTTATATAATAGTTTTCAATAAATATTCTCATAAAGAAAATATATTGAAGCATTATATTAACAATCACGTTTGACATTATCCTACTGGGTTACTTTGACATACGTGTAGAAATAGAAATGTGTGTGTGCGTTGGTGCTTTGTATGCTTGGCGCGCGCGCAGAGTTGCCAACACCAATACGAAAAACTCAGCAGCGCATGCAAATCCAGAAATTATTTGTTGTGCTTGATAAAAAGGCTAGCTTGGTGGCAGCATTAATTAGCAGCCTCAGCTTAATTGAAGCAACTTTGCCAGATAGCGCCACGACTATTGATAAAAATAGACCTACATATATACATGCTGATTATGCATATGTATATACCAATGAGCTGACAACTCTGTCTATGTAGTGGAGTTCAAAAATATCATTCGTTGTGGTCGTTGGCTATTGTTGTTGTTTTGTTGCTCGCTCATGTAGGGGGCGAGATTTTGTGTATGAGTTTTTGCCAAGGCGAAGCCATAATGTTCACAAGAACAACAACTGCCGTTGCTAAGCTATCTCTCTCATTCTCTTGCTCTCTCTCCGTATCTCCTTTTCTATGCATATATATGTGACGTGTGTGTGTGTGGGGGAGACAGCATGTAAAATGGTTTTGTGTGCATTGCATTTTGTACTTAAAAAGTGCAAATTATTTTGTGTGTTTGAGTTTTTTTTTAATGATCGTTCATGCACACACACATACACACAGTGCCGATTTATTTTAGGTTCCAGCATGACTTCATCGGAAATATTTTCTTGTACTCTTCTCCCCCTTTTTTTCTATTTAAGTTATTGCGTATGTGTGTGTGTAATTATGTACTTCAATTCTTAGCGGTGTTGTGTTTATGCCCTATGTATTTGTAATTAACGCTTTTATGTGAAATTCTACACGCTTGATTAAAAAAGCTCTAAGCGATACTAATTGACGAAATGGAGACAGTTTAGGGTGCGAATTCTTTTTTAAACTTTTTATTATCATTATTTTACTGATCTACATATGAAAAGGACAAAGGATGAGTATGTTACACACACATACATATGTATGTATTCTACATATACATCTACATATGCTTGTGTGTACTTGAATTTAATGTGTGCGGTTGCATGTACATATGACTGATTGTAAATTACATAGCAACACGTATCGCATAATAAGTAACTCACCTGCATTCAATGAAAAGCTCTCTCCACCCCCTCTCTCTTAGTTAATAAGCAAAAACTTCAAGTCGGTCACGTAGAAGCTTTTTCCTTACGTTTTGCATTTGCCTCTATTGTTACATTTGTTAAAACGACGTTGACGTCGACGCTGACGCTGACGTTGACGTTAGCGGCACTGTCACCTAGGCCTGCTGCAATGGCAGCTGCGTCACACACGCACGCACACACAAGCGTATGATTACACGAAAAACAAACACACAAGACAAGTGAAAATCAAACACTGACAATTATCTATGCATACACATGCATACAAACATACACACATAAATGCAAGCACACAAATGTACGTATTATGTTATTTGCTCGTTGCTGGCTTTTTAATTATAATAAATTATATTTCAACTGCGGCCTGAGGGCCATAAACCAAATCGAACGACTTTTGTGTTTGTTGCTTTTTCATTATTCTTCTAGCTCACTTTATGGCTGTGCATTGTTTTTTTCTGTTTATTTTGTTTGTTTTTTTTTTTTGATATTGTTTTAGCTTTATGTAAGCGAGTAACAATGTGTTTTACTGTCGTTTAGTTGTTTGTTAGGGCGGGGAAATTGCTTACGTTACGTTATGTATGAAACGAGCGCACTAACGACACACGCTATATTCCTGAGAGTTCCGTTTGTTACTGCAATAACAAAAACTGTGATGGCGAGTGCGAAGCCAATGCCAGTCAAAAAGAATAAGAGTCGAAAAGCTACACAATCCAAACACACAAAAGCACAGCATATGCATACACGAAGCTCAATATTGTTGTTGTTTTTTTGCGTTGCATGCGAAAAACGAAGATCGCTCGTGAGCCAGTGCTGCCAGAATCTCTGAAGCAAAAATTGCTAGATTTGGCAAAAAAAGTTGCTAGAATTTTTTTGAAAATTGCTAAATAAATTGCTAAATCATACAAATTTTCGTTTTTAACAAATATATATATATATGTACTTAAAAAAAAACAAAATTAAGACTATTTATAATGTTGTCTAGTTCGAAAACTTCACTTAAATCAGCGTACTTCTCATTTCCAGTGATTTGAGACATGTACTCATATGGTAGAGCATAGTTATGGCAACAGAGATTTGCAATACGCACAAATGCGAATCCATTGTTTGAACTCCTTATTTTGCAGCCAGGCATCTCTAAAATTTTGCTTGTAAACTTTTGGCATTTTAATAATTACAAAACACAGAAAATTGTGGAGACAAACTTGCAAGTTGTTCATATAATCGAACCACTGAGTTAGATACCAGTTCCGATATCTTTGTGAGCCATTATTAATCGCAATTAGTGCATTCATTTGCAAAAAAAAAAAACTAAAAAAAAGTGCAAAAATGCTCAAATGTTAATCAAGTTGCTAAAATGGCTAAATAAAAATTAAAAGTTGCTAGTTTTGTGGCTAATAGCATTTCGAAAAAAAAAGTTGCAAATATTTTTAAAAGTTGCTAGATCTAGCCACTAAATTGCTAAAGTGGCAGCACTGTCGTGAGCGCGACGGCGACGGCAGCGACTTTGCCTTGTGTACCTTTTGCATGATTGTGTTTGTGTTTGTATGAGAGAAGTAGCGACATTTGCTTGTTGTGGGACAGAGAAGGGGAAAGCAAAGAGGAAGTACTGCTAAATGGAAAAGTAAAGAAAAATTTGGTTCGTAAGTGTACTGAGTTGCCATACATCTGAAAGTATGCATACATAAGTATATACATATATAAAATTGAGAACCAAGCGTTTTACATACATATGTATGGAAATACAAACGTGTGTATGGAATGTACATGTATTAATATGTAGTTACAATGTAATTAAGAAGAAATTTTGTTTTGTCTGTGTTGCTATGCACATTTTGATATGTTCATAAATCAAATAATAAACATTTAGCGGAATAAAAAAAATACCAACATAGAGAAGGTGTCAAAAAATGCAGAGCTCAAAGACAAACCTTTCAGTTTTTATGCATGTACGTGTGTACATCTTGTAACCAGTGACGGATTGAGAGAGACAAAGTGAAGGGTCACATAAAATGCTTATTATTGAAGATGTCTGTTATTTTGATTGAAATACCTGCATATGTAAATGCAAAATGTTGATTCACATGTTTGCTATGAAAGCCCCATTATCTATGAATACTCCCCATCTTGCGTTTTGTATTCCCCTTCGTTTGAACATTTAAGCTGACAAGCAGAGCCGCCCCTGTAAATGCTCAAATACAAGCATACGTAGGTCTGTGTATGTATGTATGTAACTACTTATCATATGAATCTGTTTGTTTCTAAACTTGCGACTTTCTAATGGATCGTCTAATGTACATACATACATATATACACCCGTACATATTATAAATCTTTCCACTCTTACTGGCATTTAAAAAAAATTTATTTTTTTTTTTTTTTTTTGCATTAACAATTGCTCAAACTTGATTTGGATGCTTCTTAAAAATAAATGATTACTTGTTTAAAAGCGAGAAGAAAAAGTCAAAAGCAACAACAAAATGGTAACCATAATTGCGTTCAGCTTCTAAAAGTTGTGCACATTATTAGCAACTGCGCCGCTGCCTCTGCCTCAGTTGCTGCCGTGGCCACCGTCAGCGTCACCGTCGTTATCGCAACTTCGGCCTGCGCTCCGCCCGCGCAAAGCGACGCTTTGAGATTTGGCGCGGCTTTAAAAGCTGCGCTGCAAGAAATTAACAACAATAAAAGTTGAAAATTGTTTGCCATGACAAAGAAAATAATCGTTAAGCTTGAGTTTGCGGTCTGGAGGCGAAGACAGTCGAAAAACTTGTTTTTGGGTACGCTTTGATTTGTTATTATTGTTGTTTTATTGTTTTTTGTTTTTGGCAACACTTTTTCGGTTGTCCGTTCAGCAGGCAAAGTGAAAATTATATGCCCCGCCCCGTACAGCATTAACAACAACAAATGTGAATACTTGACTACATAAATGGCAAATTGAAAGGCATCCATAGTTAAATTTTATAGCTTGATCAAATTTTCAATGATTTTCTGTACGAAGTTCGAAATGATTCACCTGCTGGCCTAATGATGCGTGCGTGGGAGTGGGATGGCTATGCAAAGTCATACATATACAAGCGCACATTTAGTATGTATATACATATTTATGTTTGTGTGTTGTGTATGTTTGTATGCTTTGCCTGTTGCTTTATTCTTGAAACTTCGTTGGGTTTTTACGCCGTTGGTTGCTGCTGCTGTTGCTTCTTCTTTTGGCGCACACAGCTGTTCCATAAAAATTCCTTAACGTTTAATTTTAGCAACAGAAATTGCACAAGAGGGAAAATGCAAGAAAAAAAGTTTATTTTTATTATTGTGCAAACTCATTTACATGCACACATGCAAAATCAACAAAAACAAGAGCACAAAATAGCAGAAGGAAGCAGGCAAACTTTATGAGAGAGTGAAAAGTGAGAGAGAAGAGACCGCACGCAAACGGCATGCGTGGGAGGGGGAAACGTCAACTCTACACTCGGCTATGCTTAACCTTGAAGTCATCTTCTCTTTGTTTGTTCTGTATTCGCGCATTCGCTGCGGCCGCTGCACAAAGCATACAAATGTAAATTTTTCGAAATGCAAAAACAGTTCAACGGCAACATGGCTACGATTCTATGTGAAGAGCAGATGTACAACGTTGGGCTCCCCTCTCATCATTTTCCTTTTTAATGCAGTCCCTCTCTCTCACTCCCTGTTCTTGTTCTCCATTAATCTGCTTTTGTGTTTGTATGTGTGTGTGTGTGTTGAGTTTTTATTCTCTTTATTTTTTGCATTTCATGTTCATTTCCTTTTGTCAATTGAATTTAATGGAGTTGTGTGCGGCGTCTGGGACTGAAAATGGGCGTCTGCGCCAAGGGTGGAATTGATCGATCAACTTGATCACAGAAGCATGCAAGCGGGGCCTTAGGGGTTGCTTGGCTGCTTCGCCGCTTCGCCACAAACCGAAACGGAGGGAGCATCTGTTGTGGCCATGCAGCTGTTATGTGCATGTTTTGTTGTTGCCCTCTGGGGGTAGGAAAAACCCTAATGCACCAAGGGTACCTAGTTGCCAGGGTCTGCTGTCATTCTTCACACACATTCATACACACACACACACACACACATGCAACACTTACTAGTATTAACTACCAGGTATCCAATTAAGCAAGTGAATATCGTCTATCGATAACGATATATGCTTTAATATCGTATGTATATGCATTTTTTTATGTGGTATTTTTTCTTAGCATTTTTCCATAGAATAACAAATTTATCGTCTCACGTTGCATTGAACTTTTGCCCAGGTTCCTACGCTCGATCGATTCAGGGGTTGAAATGCAGTTTACTTGTTTTTTGCCAAGTGCAAAGTCCTTGTGTCTGTGATCAACGGCAGCTGGCCCATGTTACGTTGCATGTGTGTGTGTGTCTGTATGTTTTTTTTTGTGTGGGGCTTTTTGAAACAACCCCTTGGCCAAATGCGGATCTCCATGTGGCTGCTTTCCACCCCAAGAAGTGCAAACTAAAAGTTGTCATAGCCACCCTCGCACCCTAATCGTGTATACACACAGCCCTACCAAGGACCACCCGCCAATGTGTCTGCTTATGATCTGAGGCTGTTGATGCTGTTGCTGCTGTTGTTGCTCCACGTTAGGGTTGCTCGTGTTTAATGTGTGTCCTTGTCAAACGCAAAAAGCTCTCTTTGCCAGCCCATTTCCGTTGCCTATAGCAACCCCCCCCATCCTGAGCCGAGGGTTGAAATGCGGCTGCAGCCACAGAGGGGATCATGCTTGGCTGCCGTTTGCCTGATGCCTGACGCCCGACATCCGACGACCCAAAGCCGACCACCTCCCCTCTCTCAACGGCGACCGGCGCTCCCTCTGCACAAATGCGATGCCCTTGTTTTCACTGTTCGTAATAAAATTTCGCTTCGTTTTGCGCAGGGTTGGGGAAATCAATAAACTGGGTGGATCGGAAATAGAAAAGTGCGCAGTTGGTAACAATTTTACGTATATGCATATGTATGTATGTATGTGTGCGTGTGTCTATGTATTATGTTGAGTTAGAGGCGTTTTCTTGATATCGATATTTTCATAATCGATAGGCATGTAAAAAAAATTGCAAATTCGAATGGTAAAATAGTTTATACAGCTTTTGCTCTTAATCCAGATTTAATGCGCGTCTTCCTTTCACTTGATTAACAAAAACTCTTCGTAAAGAATTTTTGTAAAACATTTTCTCATATTGACCCCAAAAGCTATACATATCTACATGAATACATATGTACGTATGTACATATGTAAGGATGTACGTACAGATTTGCAAGTTGAAAGCCAAAGAAAACCAGAAAGTTCCATTAACGAAAATATTTTTGGCAGCCTCATTTTGGGCAGCAGCGTCGTCTTCGCCGCCAAAGGGGGCGAGAGGAATGGGAGCGAGTAAGAAAGAGAGAGAAAGAGAGAGATTGTGAACATTCTTTGAAAAACCCGAGAGCCATCAATCACTCACACATACAAACATACATACATACATGCATATGTGTGTATGTACACACGCACGTAGACAGAACGACAGCCATGCTAATGCTTCGAGTTCGAATGAAAACGAAGCTCAGAATTTGTGAAAAAGAAGCGCAATCATAATGGAAATCAAACCGTATAGAAATAGCAACAAAAAATCAAACATACACATACAGACACACACACACACACACATATACAGTGAGAGAGGCATATACGCACGCCAACTGAAATGAAGTGTGTAGAAAACAACAACAACTACATAATACATATGTTTTTGGGGCTTGGGCTGCCAAATGCGAAAGCTTTCGAAGTTGACGACGGCCCAAAAGCAAGCAACGCGTCAACGAAAATCGTTGAAAAACGAAAACATAAAAATAAAATTCAATTACATATTGACTTTAAGCTGTTGTTGTTGTTGTTGCTATTATTATTATTATTGTAGTTGTTGGCGGCTTTGAAATGGAATGGAATTTGTGTAGCTGTTGCTACGAAATCACGTATCGCATTCGAGACGCAACATTGTTGTTGTTGCTGCTGTTGCTGCCCGCCTCAAGTAAGCGGGTGCGGCATAAATTTTCACTTTGCCCGTCCAAAAAAATACAAAAAAAAAACTGTTGCCAAAATAAAACAAAAAACCTAAAACGCAAAACGAGTTTTTTTAACTGGCGTCATTCCTTTATTTTGCCAGGGAATATACATTGTATTTTCTTTGTCATGGCGCGAAATTTTCAACTTTGCTGGCAGCTTTTGAAGTTACTGCCAAAACGTAAAGCCTCGCTCTGCGCGGGCGGAGCGTGCACTGAGGCAGCGCAGCAGCAGCGACGCGGCGACGCAGTTGCTAATAATGTGCACAATTTTTAGAAGCTTAATTATGGTTACCATTTCGTTGTTGTTGCTATTTTGTGAAACAGGCAATCGTAAGCGTTTATTTTTAAACAACAAAAATCAAGTTTTTTGCCAACAGAAAACCAAAAAAAAAAAAAAGTTAATTACATATAAAAAAGATTTATACCCACATAGAAAGTTGCATGCAAAAAAACAAAACAAAACTAAAAAAATTAAATATTATTTTCATGTTGAGCACCGTGAGGGAGAGCGAGAGAGCTTTGACGATCCCATGGTAATGCGGTTGATGGGTGTGTGTGTGTAGTGTGGGCGCGCCCCGAGGGCGCATCGAATAATGTTTGACATGAAATACGCGAATAGACAATAAAGTGAATTTCACGTTGTCATGTCAGCCCACAGCAACAACACCAACAACAACGATGAAGGCAACAATTGTGAAACCCTAAACGCAATGCTCGCTTGCTCATGTGATGATCCGACACAATTTCCACCCCAAATTGTGGGGTTGCTGAAGCGGGGCGGCATCGATTGAAGCAAATAAAGCTTCAGGGCCAAAGTACAACAGCAACAATGCACAACTAAAGCAGAAAACTACCCTAAAAACACACGTTGACGTAGCCTCGGATCGAGCAGAGGACGACAACTGCAACGGTGACGGTGACTGCGACGGTGACGGCGGCTGAGGCTGAGGCTTAGTGTAACGCTGGCGACGTCGCGACGACAACGCTAGCAGCGGTTATGTACAATGTATTCAAACGCAGGCAGGCTAAGCGTAAGGGGGAGGTTGACAGGCAGCAGGGGTGGGCTTTAGTTGGCGTACATGAGATCCACACTAAAACCCCATGAGAACAACGTGAGCGCGCCATGAAGTATGTGTGTGTTTTTTCTTCTTTCTTTTGCCATTGTTGCTGCGTAAGCTTTTCTCTTTCAGTGTGCGTGTGCGTGAGTGTGAGTGCGTCATGAAGAGCGATAGAATGAGGGTGGGAGGGAGGTAGGGAGAGAGAGAGACAGAGAGAGAGAGGGTCGAAGGTGTATGCAGGCATTTTATGCAATTTCTCAAATTCGCATACGAAACTTAATTAAACTTAAATCGAATTACGGTTAAAAGTGTCAGAAGCAGAGTACAAAACTAAACTACATAAACGCAAAGTATGTGGATTTCAACTCCCAAATGCCAGGCAAGGTATTATGTCATGTACAAGGCAAGCGATGGTTTGGGGCTAAATCCGTTTTCGTGATGTGGTTAACTTTGGTGAGTGACACATCTGCAACAACAGCAACAGCAACAAGAAGAAGATTTGTTGGCTTACAAGTCTGCTGCTGTCAGTATGAGATAGAAGTTGTTGATGATGATGATGATTGTGGGCTTAAGCAGAATCCGACTTGTTGCGGTGAGGCTTCCATTAAGAAGCTTTCATGTATGCGTATTATATGTGTATGCGAGAGAGAGAGAGAGAGAGAGAGAGAGGTAATGCTGCAGTTAATAAGCAAACTTTAGCTACCATTATATTTGTAATTTAATATGCACAGAATAAAAAGCTTTGCAATAATCTTTACATAATCAATGACTCACTAAACTAGCACAAAAATGTATAGAAATATAATAAATAGTATTAGTTATATGTATATCTTTTGGCTTATTATGGTTTATTTAGCTGTTACAGGTTATCTTACATGATCAACAAAAGCTGCAAGTCGATAAGCGTAAGTTCAAATTGCAAGAACAACAAAAGCTTAGAATACATCATTTGCTGGCAAAAAGCTTAATGAATAGGCGTTTGTTGTTGTTATTGTTGTTGTACAGGTTGCTGTTGCTATTGCTGTCAGCACATTCCAAAGCGCGATTAAAGGGCTGAGGGCGTCAAAGTTGCTCGTAAGGCAGCACCTGTCCACAACTTATAAGTTGTACATATTAAGGTTTCTCGCTATGTAAAGCAAAATAACAGCAACAAAAATAGTTCTAGGGCAGCTACTAAGAGCGCCACAAGACAGGGAGAGAGAGTGGGAGAGTGAGAGAGTCATGTATAAATATGGAACACGCTATATACAGATAAATCCTATCATATCTGTGTGCATACATATACATATAAACATTTCATGGCTGCAATTTTATGCATTTATGACAATACACACACACGCACACATGCAAGCTTCTAGGTTGCAGCACACTCTAGCAAGTGTTACGCCGCGGAAGGGGGAGTAAGAGTGAGTGAGAGTGCGCATGGGAAGCCAAAACAAGAATAATGCAATGCACACATGTCGCACACAACACGCGCACTAATACATAAACTCATGCTGCCCACACACACACACACACACACATGCATGCACTTCAAATTGCAAGTGCATATTGTGCATGTGTATGGACAATTCCATAGAAAAGCGCTTCTAATGACGTCAATCGCTACCCAATAAAGTGTCGACATTTGTTAACTACTGTTTATTGATGTGCCACCAAACAAGAGTATGAGTTTATGTGTAGGCACATGTATAACAATGCTATGCTAACTTGCATTACGTGGAGTAACGAAATTAGTTCATTTGTCTAAGCATATGCAGGTCTAAGCGCGCCCATTTTAAGCCTGCTGGCGCCAGCTAGCGGCTGAGTTTGGTACAAAACAAAATATAAAGGGTGGCGTCGCTGCTACTGCCGCGGTCGCTGCTGACCTTAATATGCATTAATTGTTTCAAGCAGCTGTAAACTAGGGGAAGCTTTTTATGTATGTGTGTGTGTGTGTGTGTGTTCTAATGCGCTCGAATTTCTGGCTCTCTTGTTTGGTCACGCTCACGCGCTTTAAATATGCACAGCTTTCGCTTTATGGAGCACAACGGAGCGCTGGGCGCTTTTATTTTGATCCCAATCCCACAAACCACAAAACGAGATGCAACACATATACTCACTCTCTCTCTCTCTCTCTGTCTGACTCTCTCATACACAAGCTGACATAAATGACGCTGCGCTGTTGTTGCTATTAGTGTGGGGGATCTTTTTGTTATTTGTTTTTGTTCTGTTTGCGCTTCTCTAATTGTGGGTGGATGTAGGGTGCGTTTTGACTTTTGTATAGTTACAATTACTATTAATGTGTGTGTGTGCTTGTGTGTATATAAATTATGTGCATGTGTTTCTCTGTCCCTATCTCTGTATCCATTTCCCCGCTCGAGCCTGCGCACTGGCAATATCATCGAGTTCAAAATTCGATCGATTTTTCCAACATATCACAAGAATAAAATAACACATAAAAACATTAAATAATGTTAATTATTATTAACTAATAGCTGAAATTAATTGTCCGTTACGATCATTGAATGCGACAATTATGCAGACCAAACAAAGTTATTATTGTGTTTGCTGTTTAAAGCTAGAAACGAGTTACGAGTTACGAGAGTATATGCAATTATTTTAATGTATTTAGCCTTGATGCTCATGAATGTCAATTAGCTTAATGCAAATGCATATGAGAGAGCGTAACACTGTGCTCACACTCCAAATTCTGCTCCCATCTACATACATATGTATGTATGCACACACACACAGACATGAATGTCACGTAAGCTTCGCTTTTACTCTATCGCTCTCTCAGTTGGTCTGCAAATGAGTCGCTTTGTATGCGCCAACAGCCCATCATTGAAAGCTTTGGCCGCACACAAGCTGAGCGCGATTTTATGGTCTCGCCACCCACTTCCGCACCCATAAGTGCACACATACACACACACATCTATACATATGTAAGTCACTTTCGCATTCAGCAGCAGAAAATTGCAACTCATTTGAATTGTTTCGCCTTCATTATGCAAATGTCGACTTTTGGTTACGAATATTTATTTGCTAATTATAAATACATAAAGATAGATAATTTAAGTCTAGCTGCGTTTCACAGGCCGCACTTTCTATATAGCGTCAATAATCGCTTGGCATGACTTCATAATATACATGATTTAACCTTGGGCTTATAGTTCTATGTGATTTAGAAAAACCAATTAGTCTTGTTAATAATAGAATACAATGCTTATTTAAACTTACATTATGTTCTAATGAAATTCAAAATAAAAGTTATCCCGCCATAATTTCGATATTCGTTAAATCGTTTAGCTATCGATATTTATACATATATAGCAATCAGCTGCCTGTCAACAGCTTATTATATCTGGTAACTCTACTTGCAGTGTGTACACACCAAGATACACCTTACTATAGGAAACCCTGTAAATGCTTTTAAGCAAATGCTAAACCAATTCATTCAATGCGCTTATTTGCTTGATTCATAAATGCAATACCTATAAACGGTTTAAAAATATTGATTTATTGTTGTAACTTCCCAATTTGAATTACGCGCTCACATTTCAATTCCAGCTGTTTCGTATGCAGCGTAATAGTAAAAAGTCAAGCAGTCATAGTAATGCGTGCAAGTGAGATAACTAGACTTCCGAAACGCAAAATGTTGCCAGCTGTGTCAAGCGAAAGCGCGACATGAAATAAATTTAAATTAACATTGCAAATATGATTTCTGAGATTAAGTTATGAGCAAGCTTTAATGTAAATTATTATTTTTATTAAACTCCACTAATGATTCAATATGTTAACTAAAGCGAAGGCTCATTTTTATAGCTATCTCTGGCATTGTAAACATAGCGCAACAGTCTGGCAAGGCCAGTAGAATACGAAAATGGCGAACACGAGCAAACCTACGATGAACGACGAGTGGAAAAAATAATTATTATTTTAAATTCCGTTTTGCCAGCGAAATTCCAACGCGAGTCAGCTACACACAAAAAAAAAAAAATAATAGTGCGGAAAACAAAAAGCAATGATAATATAAAGTATGAAACGAGCAAAGTGCAATTCGTCGTGCATTGATATGGGCAGCTAAATAGAATAAATTAAGTATTTGCAAATTACGAAAAAGCAGCTGAAAAACCAATTGAGTCGAATGTGTGGCTACAATCGTGTGCGTGCGTGTGTGTGAGTGAGCGAGCGAGCGAACAAGAACAGCGTAGAGCAAAAGGTAGCGGGACGGACACAGTAGCAAATAAACGAAAGGAAATAAAAATAAAACGAAAAATTAACAGTGCAAAAAAAAAAGACGGAATACGTATAAAAACTTGGCGGTAAACTCTGCACGCATGCATGTATGCGTATCTCTCGCTCTCTATATTCAATATATATATATATATATATGTGTGTGTGTGTCGGTTAATGTGTGCCTAAATGTGCATAAAAATAACCAATAAACTGCGCAACAACAAAAACAACAACAAGCATAAGCAAATAAGCAACAACTATAGACGCACCGCTTACTGTAATCGTAATCTCTATGCGTGCACTACGTAATACAGGAATACGTAACGTAAAGCAGCAAAGGCGGCAAAAAAGCCTACAAATTCTACAATTAGATGTATTGCGTGTGTGCCATGTGTGCAAGCAATTATGCAAAAGAGCAACAAATTGAACGACTGTGGCAACGTCAGCGCTGATGTACACTTGCAAGAACAAATTGCAAAGCGCTAAATTTAAATATAAATAGCAGAAATAAAAATCAAAAGGTAAACCATCAAAAACAACAACAACAACACAAGCAAGAGACACAACAACTAAAAATAAGAGCAACGGAAAATGCAAGCAACAACAGTAACAAAAAAATAACATTTCAATTGATTTCAATTGCCCCAATGTTGAGTATTACATTTATTTACATGTGTTGAAGGGTGGGGCGGGGGCCACTGTACAACAGTGCAAATTTCCATGCCACCTGCACTTCGGCCTCTCGCCACTCGCACTCACATTCGCTCTCTTCCTCTCTATTTTACTTCAAAAGTTTCGCCCCCTCGTTGCTGTGCGACAAGAACAATAATAATCAAAACAAAAATGTTTAAAATCCATTTTCTTTGCTTCTTCACCCACCGCATCAGCGCTGTTTTAGTCTGTCATTTGTCTTGTGCTTCTTCTTTATCTACTTCATGCACACACAGACACACAAATACTTATGCAAGCGTCAACGTGCAAAACAGCTGTCTCGCTTGCTCATGCATAATCAAAACGAGCTGAAGCGACTGCCCAGTCCACAAGGCACAGTGGGACCTAAACAGTAGTAATGTGCATCAAATTTCTTATAGTCTGTACAATTGTGCAATTATAAAAATGATATAAGTACATAATTAGCTAGGCAGGTATGCTGAAAAAGGCATATTGGACGACCGTGCTGACAGTGATTCAACAATCGGCACAAACCGAATTAGAACTTCTAAAAACAGCGAACATTTGCTAACGTTTGTAACTTATGTGCTGCATTGAAACATGTGTAGGGCAACAAATATTCAAGAGCAAATGAAAAGTGAAAAAAAAAACCCAGGCACAAAAGCTAAAAAAAATCCATTTGGCAAACAAACAAGCAAAGAAAAGCGACAAAGTAGTATAGAAGCAAACGAAGGCTCCAAATGGCGGCAACTTGACTTCTCACGTGTGCGTGTATATGTAGACGTGATTGTGTGTGCGCCTGTGTGTGTGTGTGTGTGTGGATGTGTGTGTGAGCAAGCAACAGGGGACTGGCAAACAATAGCAATAGTGGAAGAAGAAAAAACGTGGATTGGTCGCGTAAATGGAGAAGAAGCCGAAGCGGCACCAAAACAACAAACAGGCCGCAGAAAATGCACGACTGATTATAATCTTGCTCTCTCTCACTCTCTCTCTCTTACGCTCTGGCTCGCCGAGCTTTGTAGAGAGAGAGAGAGCGGGTAGTGGGTGTGCATTTGCCTTGCTTTATTTCTTATTTCTTGTTCGTCTTAGCATTTCTTTTTGGCGCGCGCTTTATTGTTTTGATTTCGAATAAGGGTGACCAAACTTGTGTAGTACAACGACGACAACAACTACAAGAACAACAATGCAATGCATACCGTTGCTATTTATCCGGCATTTTGAGCTGCGTATGCTGTTAACAAACTTTTCTTGTGCGCAAAATTCTGTTGGTTAATTATGCAAAAGGAATTCTTTTCAGTATCGCATTTAATTTTGTGCTTGCACAATACGACAAGCACTCTTATCGCGTTGAACAGCGTACTATGCCTAAAGCAGTACTAAGCTTAAATGCAGCAGTCGTAAAAGCTGCAAGTCAATGTTGGTTTCTGTATGCCAATGTTGTAGTAGTAGTTGTTGTTGTTGTTGTTGCTGCTGCTGCTGCTGCTGGCTTTGTTTGTCTGTGTCTATGCATGTCTAGAGAGTCCCCATTCCCCCTTCTACTGTTAGCAGTTGCACGTCGCCTAAATTCTATTAAATACATTTGGTTCGCGACCTGGCTTCGGTCTGTTTCCATCCTTAACAGCAGCAGCATCCTTTTCAGCATTCCTATTTCTCTTTTATTTTATTTTATTTTGTACTTCTTTTTTTTTGACAACAACAACTTGAGGTTTGTACGTGCCATTGAAATCCGTAAAAAGAACTAAATAAATATAAAAAAAAAATGTTAAGAGTGTAAACTCAACTCCAACTGAAACTGGTTTCGGTTTTCTTTCATTTGGACCGAACAGGAGGCTGCATTTTACATTTTCATGCACAAAACTAAAAACTTTTCTGAATTGAAGGCAACGTGCAACGACCATGGGCCACACACACAAAGTTTTATGACAAAATTAATGCACAACAAATGTATTGTCATGGGTTAAGCTTGAAATGTCAGAGTATTAAAGTTTGCTTCTCACTTAGAAGATGAGTATGAGCATAAAAAGCGAAAGTAGAGTAGGTAAATATTTATGGTTCTACTTTGTCCTACTTTAAAGCTTTTAATAGTGTATGCACAAGTCGACTTAAAGCATAGCTTAGTCTACCTGTTTTTTTTTTTTTTTTTTTTGGTAGACAGGCATAGTTTGTTCCTCTGTGCTCGATGCTGCGGCGGCGTTGTAATGCGCCTCACAATGGACTCCTTTTACATCTCTTGCCCCAGCAGGCGGCCGTGACTCTGTGGCATTGCTGCCTTCAGGTTGCCTCAGTCGCAAGTTGCATTGCATTTGGTGTAGAAGCTGTGCAAACGGTTGCTGCCACCACAGTTGCAACAGCTCCAACAGTTGCAACAGTTGGTCGGACGCATTTATCGAACAATTTGCATTGTGTTAATTAATTAATAAATGCAAAACAATAATTGTTATTGTAATATAATGGGTGCGCAGGCGTAACAGTTAAACAATGTGCTTTTTGTGCTTTCAACTAACGGCTTATTTATTGCGCATTTGTATTTTGCAGCGTTGCCATCAGCAGGACGACAACGCCAACGTCAACGTCAGCGTCGTTGCGGTCGTCGTCGTTGTTAACGTTGTCTTAACATTTGAGAGCATTCGGCACTCGGCGAAAGTGAATGAAAGAGAGAGCGAGAGAGAGAGGGCAGCAGTAACAATAACAACAACAATAACATAATCAACAGCAGAAGCAACAACAATAACTACAATCAAAGCTCAGAGAGATACGTGGAGACACTCTCACTTACAAAATGGCTGCCGTGCGGGGTCATCAGTACTTTAGTCTGCGTTGGAATAACTATCAGAACACAATGACGTCAGTGTTTCAGCAGTTGCGCGAGGATCTCTCCTTTGTCGATGTGACCTTGTCCTGTGAGCATGGCTCGCTGAAGGCCCACAAGGTGGGTATCCGATATTGGCATATCGCTATCGATATCATTAAATATGCATTTAATATATACATTTACATTAATAACATTTTGTATCCTTAGGTCGTACTCTCCGCCTGCTCAACGTATTTTCAAAAGCTTCTGCTCGAGAATCCATGCAAACATCCAACGATTATATTACCCGCCGACATCATATTCACAGATCTAAAAACAATTATCGATTTTGTTTATCGCGGCGAAATCGATGTCACCGAATCGGACTTACAGGTGAGTCACACCCACCCTCCCCCAACACGACCACCCACTTATCTAAATAAGTAATTGCAACAAAAGTGTTTGCTAGCTTAAGTTCTTTGCCCACAACGCATCTATTTTTTTTTTTTTATTTTTATCAATAGCATTTATAATGCCGTTAGCGGCACATGTGTTCAGTTCCAAAGGTTAGAGTTAATAATTTATCGGGGATTTTGTGCTAATAGCAAATCAATATAAATTCCTTTAAATATACATATAATTGCGGTTATAAAATTCTTATACAAATCAATAGTAACAAATTGCTTTTTATAATTAAGATAAGCTTGCAAATTCTTATCAAATATTCCAAATGTTAACAATATTAGTGTTGCAAAAGTGTAAACAACATTTATGTGTGTGTGATATGATGAACAAGGCAATCTCAAAGCTTTCCACATGCTCTTCTTCTTTGCGTTCCACAGTTGCAATTGCGATTCACATTATGTTTATCAGTTGAATTTTGTATTTGAGTTTATTTATCGCCATTTACATAACTATGTGTGTGTGTGTGCATATGTAGTTGTTCTGTTTAAATTGATCATCAGCAGCAGACACACACACCCACATAATATTATTGTCAGGGTCGTTATCTGTGCATAGGTCTGTAAGCTCCCCTTTCTACTTTACTCTCTCTCGCTGAAGCTGGCTCGCTTACGATTTTTCTTTCTCTCTCCCTCTAGTGATGTTGCGTTATTTCTTGTATATATGCACGTGTATGTATGTGTGTGTAATTGTCATTTGTGCGCTTCATTAACTGTTGAATGCACTTGATGTTTAATTAAAATTAATATTCATTGCCATGCATTGCAAATAAAGTTACTGCTTTATATAAATGATTATGTTAAAGTGTTCACGTTATAATGAACAATTTCCAAGAATATTAATTACATTTGAAATTATTTTTCTTATTAATTCTAACATTAAAAATCATTTTTAAGCATTTAAATTTGTAAACAAGTTACATTACTTAACGACTTTTATTTAACGAATTACTTAACGCATTAACTTATCTGAGCAGCAACCATTCTAAGCAAAGACACCAACCGTCGTCTACAGTGGTGGCTGGTTTTAATGTGCTGCTTTTGCGCTCAGCATATTATCGCTCACTCAATGCACACAGTGAAGCTGGCTTGAGCCGTTGGTGTAGAAGGAAAAGAAGAGAGGACAAAAAAAAAACACTCAAGCTGACGCAACTCAAACAGCAGCCCACCCTCACAAAGCCAGCAGAGCGGTGGCTTCTTGTGGCGTTGGCTGTCAGACGGCGACCAACGACGACGACGACGACGACGACTTCCCATTCATGCTGCAAGTTTTGCTTTTGCTTTTTTTTTTGCTTTTTGTTTTTGTCACAGACGTGCGCTCCATTTTTATTTTCGCTGCAAAAGTTTTGCCGGCCATCTGTGTGAGGGGGCGTCCCCTCTTGCCTGCCCTCATCCACAAGTTGCCAATAAGCGGGGGAAAAGGTGGCAACTACACACAGCTACAATTGTGTTTGTTTGTATCTCTTTCGTCGTCATCGTAGTCATCGTCGTAGTCGTCGCCGTCGTCGCCGTTGTTTCTGCACATGTTCTTGGAGTTTCGCTTTGCCTCCTGCTCTCAAGTCTCTTTGCCACCACTTTATGTATAAAACTTTTTTCGCCCATTTTTATTTTCTGTCTCGTTGCTGTTGTTGTATTTGCCCTTGTACTCTTGAATGTTTTTGCCGTTGTGCGTTGCGTCGTCGTCGTCGTCGACCGCAACTTCAATGGCGTCGCTTTGTGTGCGAAGCTTTGCGGGACCGTCAACGTTGACGTCGTTCCGTCTTGCCAGCGCCTGGTGCGTCGTAGTTGTATTTTGGCGCTGCTTGGCGTTTGTATTTCTACTTCTTCTCCTGCTTCTTCTTCTTCCTCTGCTTGTTGTTGTTATTTCTGTGCTTTTGCATGGTGGCCCCCTTTTTTTTGGCGCGTCTGCATCGCCTTGAAAAATTTGTATGGCTGCCGACTGCGACTGGACCTCAAACTGGACTTTGTGTATTGCTGGCTCTGTCTCACGCGCTGGTCGCAGTGTTGCCACTTCGTTTAGTTTTTTTTTTTTTTTGGTTTTGCCTTAAGCTTAGATTCGATTTTTGCTAGCGTTAATTATGCTGGGCAATGCTTGGAATGCTTTTAGCTAAACGTGGTCAAGCACTCGTGCTCTTTCTCGCACACACACACTTACATATGTACATATGTAGCTAGATGATTAACTGCGCTACACACATACGCATGAAGAGCTAAAGCCGTTAAATACATGAGCGTATGTATGAATGTATCTATGTATGTGTGTGTATGTATGTACATATGTACGTAACACATGTATTTATGTACGTACCACATATGCATGTGTCTGCGACAACGACGACGCCATGTGCTTGGCTATATTTATTGTATGCTTTATTTTTTTTGCTTTTTGCATGCCAACACTTGAGGGTCTTCCCAACGCGTCGCCATCGCCTGCTCTCATACCCTACCCCTCCTTATTGTTGGCCCCATTGCATGACCCACCCCTCCCCTCTCTATGCCCCACATGCCATCAACGTCACCTTTATCTTCGGCCAACTATGTGAGCAGCTGAAACTGACACACACGAGCGCAGCAGCAGCGCTAACGACGCCAACGTCGGCGACGTTGGACATCAGCAGCAAAAGCAGCAGCGACTGAAGCAACCCAGTTAATGCGGGGGGGTGGTGGTGGTGGTGTTGTAGACATAGCGGGCACACCCAACAGCCAGCATGCTGGCTACCTTCACTCCTCTCGCAGCCCGCAGTCCCCACACTTTGTACTGCGCCCAGCAACCACTTGGCTTGCATTTTTTCCGATTTTTTCTTTCATTCTTTCTTGCAAACAATTTTTATTTTCTGTGCAGCAGAATTCGTTTCTTTTTTCCTTTTCTTTTTGCTGCTTGTGCTCTCTGAGCATTTTTTTTTTGCCTCGCGGCACGTCGCCAAAGTGTCTCAGTATGTGTGTATGTGTGTGTGTGTGAGTGAGTGCTTGTGAGCGAGCGCCCCGTTGCTGTGAGTGAGAGCGGGCTTTAGCTTGGCACTTTGAACTTTTTGAAGGAAACAGAAGCAGCAGCAGAAGCACAGGACAACCGCTGCTGAGCGAAAAGGAGGCAAAATAAAAGAAAAAAATAAAATTCGAAATTGAGTGAAGCGCAAAGAAAAAATGCTTTACACGTATACACGTATATTATTTGTATTCGTGTATGTGTGAGCGTCCACCAACAATGGCCCAGCTGCTTCACACATTTATTCTAGTGTGCCTGTGTGTGTGTGAGCTTGGACTCATAGTACACTTTCATTCTCATTCCCCACTGGTCCAAGTAGCTTCCCCTCTCTCACCGCGCAAACTTCGTTGGCTTCGTCCAGTTGCCAGTTTCTGTCATGCATTTTTTTCCGTTTTACTTGTTTCAACTTTTCGTCCTGTTTCTTGTCTTCGGATTCGCCTAGTGGCCAGGCTCCTATTGTTGTTGTTGTTGTTGTTGTTACTAGAGAGCACAATTTTTTTTCTTATGCGGCGCATTGTTTTTGTTGCACACTGGTACAATGCTTATTCATTTCGATATGAATTTCGAGCGTTGCTAAACAAGAATTTCAAAGAGTTATTAATGTAAATTCGTTGGGAGGTAATTATAAAAAATACTATAGTTTATGCAGAGGTTTTAGGCAGTGAATTGGTTGAGCTTTTATGAGGTACGCGGCTAATGAAGTACTCGTAGTATCATTCCCAAACTTGGATAGTATATACATATGTATGTCCACACCCAGTTGAACATCCATGTTTGCTTGTTCTCGCTTGTAGCAAACAACAACAAATCAAGCAGAAGAAGAGTCCTCCATCAATTGCTGCAATTCTTTTTTTTTTTTGTTTTTCCTTTTGTCACTCAAATGTTCCATTGTTTTTACTGGTTCCGCTGCAACGAACTTAATACTACAAGCCCAAACCACATGTCCAACCAATCTTTGCGACACCCAACACAAATCATGGCCCTACGAATTCATCTCCAGTTAATGGGCGTACATCGTCGCATTTGGTGGCCTGGTCAGTGTTGGTCATTTTCTAAGGGTGTTATATACTTTGATGTCTCCCTTCTCCCTACTGTTGTATGTTGTACTTATGTATGCGCCATTCATTCGGCGCCTCTGTCTCACTCGCTCGCACACACTCACAAACACACACACACACTTGTAAGTTTGCCACAAGTTTGTTAAGAAATGTATGTGTGTGTTGCTTGGGAGGGGGTGGTGAGTAGGGTAGAGAGGGGGGTGGCGCCTACGCCTCGCGCTGCTGCTCATCAATAATGCAAATTGTTGTTGTCTGCAAAGTTTCGTACACGGTTTGTGTTAGCGCGAACCACGGTGCGCGTGTTGTGCCGCAATTTTTTCAAGCTTTCTTGCTCAGCTTGCTGTTGCTGTTGTTGTTGCCGGCACTGCTTGCTCTCAGTGTTTCTTCTCATTTTTTTCGCTGCTTCGATTTTTGCTGCTGTTGTTGTTGTGCTTGAGTACGTCTCTGCCTGTATTTGTATGTGTGCACGACTCTGTGTCGGTGTGTGTTTGTGTGAGTTGCGGCTTGCTTATGTTTTCTTTTTTTCTTCTCTTTTTATGTGCAGAGAGCGGCGGCTACGCTCTGCAATTTTTTCCGATTGCGACCGATTTTTTTTCCGCTGCCGCTGTCGCTTTGTGTATGTGTGTGTGGGTGCGCTTGTATGTGTGAAGCTGGTGTTGCTTTTGCTCCTTGCGCCTGGCTGTTTGCTAATCGTTGTCGTCGCAGTCAACGTAGACGTCGTCATCGTCGTCGTCGTCGTCTTTTGGCATCATCTTTTATTTGTAATTCGGTTCATCATCATCGTTCATCGTTCTGTCGCATATGTATGTAAACTGTATGTGTGTGTGTGTTTATGTGTGTGCGCTGTGCTCACTCACACGCTGCCGTTGCCGTCGCTGCCACCGCCGCTGCCGCTGCCGCCACTGTCGTTGTCGTTGCCTTTTCTTGTGCTGTTGTTGTTGTTGTTATTTTTTCATTCTTTCTTTGCGCCGCAGCGGCAGCGACGACGGTCAATGCTGCCAACTTTGCCGTTGCCTGCCATCAGACAACATTTGTACTCGGTGGGTCTTGCTTCGATCGGACACTCGGTCGCCGCCACGTTGCTGTAATTATCGCGTACTCGCAACGTCTCCCCTCTCACTCTCCCGTCCCTCCCATCGTGCTATCGTCAACTCGTCGCCGTCATTTCCAATTGGACTAAAATCGGCAATTGGACCGTTCGCTGTCCCCGCAGTCAGTCCCTTTAATTACCTCAAACGCGAGCAAATCAAATTAAAACAATCCGAAAAAAGTGCTTAAAAATAAAACACGGGTCCCCAGTTCATATAACGTATACAACGTGTGTACGTTGTAATTCCGCAACCCGTTCCCCGTTACCCATTACCCGTTATTCGTTTGTGTGTCGCCAGCGTCTCTCATATGCAATTTATATATGCTGCTTATTTTAGCATAAATTCAAGTTCGCGCGCGTACACACACATGCAGACAAACAAACAAACACACACGCACACATGCAAGTGTAAAATCAGCGCAGACAGGCCGTTGTCTGGCTTCGCTCCCACCCGTACCCCAATAAGAAGCAGCAGTCGCGGCAGCAGACGCTTAATTCAAATAAGAAACAAAACAGCAGGCGAAAAGAAATGCCGCGAAACATATAAAAAATGCAAGCTATCAAAGCTTATACGTCTTGGACTTACGTTATGTTCTTATTTTATTTTTGTTGTTGTTTTTTTTGGCATTACGTAGTAAACGTAAAGAGGCATTCCCTCACATACACACACACACAGGGATCTGACTGCATACACGTCAAACACATGTCGCTGCCGCAACATTCCTTTTCGTATGACGTTCACGCTAGCGCCGCTGCCTTTGTCGCTGCCGCTGCTGTTGCTGCCGTTGCTGCGCTGCGCCTTGCAAGCATTTGACATGTGTTTGTGCTTGCGTGACGGTGTATGAGCGTGTGTGTGTGAGTGTGACAAGTGCTGCCTGCTGACTGTGCGCTTTACTCTTTATGATTATTTATATATGTATACAAATATATATATATTTTTTGTATTTATTTTATATGCATTTGCCTTTTGCCGCGATATTCGCGTGTGTTTTTACTTTGCGTCTTGCCTCCGTCTTCGTCGTCGTCGTTGTCGTTGTCTTCATCGTTGTCGCTTTCCATCTCCGCGTTTCGGTTTATTGAACTAGGCGCGTTCCATATTTTATTCATTCCCGTCTCCGTCTCCGTCTTCGTCTTTACCTTTTTACAGCCTTAATATTTTGCATTTTCAGCATTTTCTGATTAATCAATTAATTCAATTTTAATTCTCTTGTGTAGCAATAACAACAATAATAAAAATAATAAAAAAAAACTCACAAAATACGAAATCCAATCAAAAGCCACGTGTTGATAAACATTATACAAAACAAAATTCCACAAAAAAAAAAAAAAAAATATCAACAAAGAAGAACAAGAAAACATTTAGCTTTCATCTCTTCCAACACAACGCTATCGCATCTTTCTGTCTCACTCTCACTCACTCACACTATTATAAGCATCTCATTATTCACAACTAATCGCAACGATTGCGTCCTTTTTGCTCTCTTATAATTGATTCGTGTGTGTATGTTGTTGTTTTACCATATTTATTGTTTCTTATTTAACAACAACAAATAAAGAAAATATAAAAAAGGAGAAACAAAGTTTTTACTTTGAGTCTCTCCACACATTATTCCCCACACATAAAATAATAATAATATATATGTATAAAAAAAAGTAATAAACAAAAGAGTAAAATTATATTAATATTGTATGCAATTGATTCCGTCACGTCGTCTACTACAATTTGTCAATCTACTACAATTAAATAATTAATTACCGTTACTACAAAACTGCGATAAATATCAAATACAACAGAATTACTGCGAGTATCAAAAAGTCTTGTGCCACAAGGATTACAATTTGTATTGCATAAGGTATGTAAGGTAATTGTATTTACCAATAGAATACATCTTATGGGTATCTTACGGGCTTTAACAAATCTCAAAATCTCTTCTCTTGTTAAGATTCTGGACTAGAATCTTTATGCTTGCATATAAATTCTACTTTTGTTTAATATTTAAAATAATTCAATAATTAGTTGAATTTTTACTTGTTGTTACCATATTTTATAATTAAATGATAAATTCAAAATTTATCTCAACTCTTTAATGTTAAATTCTTAACATATGTTAATTTATACAAAAGGCAATAATTGTGAAAAATGTATAAAAATGTACATAAACTGCGTAGTGGAGAAAAAGTATTAGATAAACTAAAGATAGTTCGGAGGTTTTAGTGTTCACTTATTAGATAACTTAAAGTTAGTCCTCGCTTTCAGAAAGTATTTATACTAAAGTGTAAATTGCCAGAATCGTAATAAAGCAAAGTGTTGCCTACATTTAGACGCTGTTCAAGTTCAACTTTTACTTACACTTTTTGACTTTCTTTTCTAAATTAGCTTTACGCACCTTTCAATGGGCTTGGCTCTCTCGGCCCTACAATATGCCATCAAATAATGCCATTAATTAGGCACAAACACACTCCACACACACACATACACACCACACCCTTAATAACCTGAGTATGTTTCTGCCTCTCGCTCGCTCGGTCTCTCTCTCGCTGTATGCCTCTCCTGCTCGCTCGCAATTAGCGGCCATCAGAAACAAAACTGAGACATAATAACGGCAAAGCAAAAACAAAAAGCTTAAAAAAAACCAATGAAACTGAGCGAATTTTTTCCTCATTTTTGTTTTGTATTTGTTGTAGTTGTTGTAGTTGTTGTTGCCTTGTTGCTTTGGCACACCCAAAAGTTACTTAGTCGTGTTTGCCTGCATTTGTATTTGTATTTTGTGTATTTGTATATATTTTTCCTAAGGTTTTTCCAATATCTATCAATTGAGTTGGCGTCGCCTGTTTTGAACTTTTTTTTCTTCTTTTTTCTTTTTGTCCATAATGTGAAAGTTATGACTACTAAAGCATTAGACTCTAACTACAGTGGAGTGTGTGTGTGTTGTGTATGTGAGTGTGTGTGTGTCGAAAAGTTTTTGCAAACATGCTAAAAATGTCGTTAGGTTGAGAAAAACTTGCAAGATTTAGCAATCCAAACTTGAGGAATACGGATCAGACAACTTCAACTAACGGCATAAGAGAGAGAGACAGAGAAGTTTTAATACCCTGTAATGTCTACAAATATATAGAAGTTTATTAAGCAAGAGATGGAAGTATTTATTAAAGTTTAATATAGAAAGTAGAGCATCGTATCATACGGTATTGATATAATAATAATACTAATAATAATATAACAATTATAAATAATATAAACTACATTATTCTCATTAGTTCATAGCAAACTTAATATTCGTTTGTTTTCCCCAATTTGATAGCATTTTCAATGCATTTTCCCGCTGATTTTCCATGCATTTCACTTGCAGCTTATTTAGCTGACCAAAGCAACGTTTAAGTTTTCATTTTGCCTTTGCGTGCATTTGTTTTGCTTTTCCTAGCGTTTCTTTTTGGGTTACCCCCTCCCCCCTCCCCTCTCCCACCATCCACGGAACAGTTCAGTTGTGAAGCATTTCCGGTCGAGTGCATCCTTCAAGCTCTTCATCGTATGCCAATTGCAAAGTGCATTTTAGTATTAAGCACTGATGCTGCCTGCAGTGCTAGTTAATCGATATTGCCCAAGTGCAGTGTTGTAAAACGACAGAGAGCGAGAGAGTAAAGAATATAAAGTTTGCACTTGAAGAAGAAGCGGCAAAGTTTATCAAGTGGCGGCAACAGATGCCAGTGCAAAACTCATAGCTAGCCAACTGTGTGAGGCCTCACTGTATATGAAAACTGTAAGAAATGGAGCAAAACATGTTAGGCACGCGCAGGTGGGGGTTGCATGTGCTTTAAATATACCCTAGCAACAGTTGCAGAGTGAGAAATTTGGGAGATAAGTCTTGGCTTGCTTGCAATATTAATACAGTCGATTATCGCTATAAAGAACCGACTCGATTATGTTTATTTCCTGTGGAAATCAAACAAAGACTGGCAAAAACTGCATTTATAGGGTATTTACGGTTTAATAAAATCACTTATAGTAATTTTACAGTATCTAATAGTCTATCAGTTTGTACTTGTTTCTTTTAAGACAACTCAACTTCTTGGGCTTATTATTACAGAGCATCTGCAGGTCGATCAATTTGCACGGCTTAGCGTTACAATAAGTCTAGGATAACTATTAGTTGATCAATTAGCAAACAGATAAGCTCTGAGATAGATCTGAGATGTTATACAGATCTTAGATCGTCTATAGATCGTAGATCTTTTATATTTTTTTGTTCTTGGCTTTATCTCTAACAGGGTATCTACTAGTCGATCATTTTACAGCGTCAACTCAAATATGCAGCACATAACTTTTAAATTAACTTCGTTCTACACTTAATATTAATCAACTAGCCCATTGGGTCTTAAGGTACAGGGTATGCAATCGCGTAAACCAAATCAAATGATCGCAACAACAACAACAACAGCAACAACAACAACAACAACAACAACAACAGCAGCAGCAACAATATAAAAATCAAAAGCCAATGGCTTTTGAAATGCCGCAGAGCGCCAATAGCCGAGATTCGAGAGTTGCGAGTTGAAGCCAAATCGGTTTTTGTCTGAGCTGACATGAATTGACATGAACGAGCCTGCGCTTGTTCTGCTTCGGTCTGCTCTGGTCTGCTTTGGGGTCGATGTTAGGTCGGATCTGGGATTTCTAGAGAGGCCACAGCTGTGCAGCTAGCAAAACTATTGCAACAGCAACAACACAAAACGCTTGAGTTGTGTAAGAAAATCAAGCAGCGACTGTGTCAGTAGAGGAGACAGGGCAGTAGTGTATGGAGTGGGGAGTGTGAAGAGCGGTGGTGTTAGGGGGGGGCAACGACGACAACGATTATGCGCCGGTTTTTTTTTTACTGCTTTTGTGTATACAATAGCGGGTTATCAAGTCCCAAACAGCGAACACCCAATGCGGGTGCATAGTGAGCGTTTCCCCCGCTCCCCCGCACTGCTCACCTCACCACCAAGAAAACCATACTCCCCGCCCTTCTTCTAGCAACATCTAGCAGTTAACGGTAGCGTCCAGTTTATAGCGTAGTTGGGGTAGATGAGGCGCTTATCACAAGGCCTATTGAGATGTCTGTGTGTGTGTGTGCGTGTGTGTGTATGGAATGGAAATGGAACTGAAATTGTGTGCAGTTTGTAGTTGAACTGAGGGCGGCTTACACTTCAGCATACACACACACCCGCACACACACACACACTCGCACACACGCACACACAGCTTATACAGATAGCGTAATCAGGGTATTTCCGAGGCTGTGATTTTTATATTTTTCAATTTTTTTTTTTTTCTTATTTTTTTCTTATGCTTTCTTCTACTTGGTTTTTATTTGCCGTTTCTTTTCTTTTCATTTCATTTTCCTTTGCTTTATTTTTTTTCTGTTGTTGTTGTTGCCTGTTTTATTTTCCTTTGCATTCATTTGGACAGCAAACGGCGGCTACTTCTTAATTTCTTTTTAGTGCTTAAATGAGTTGCTCGGGGGTTGCTGTGACTCTCATCAACACCCCCCTCGACACCCAACTTCTTGGCCCCCTTTACCAGTTCCCCTTCCCCCCTCCCCTGTCCGTAGCCCCTTTCCACCACGCCTCTGTAATGGCCAAGCAAATTTATTTAAGAAAATCACAAGAAATGTAAAACAACTGGGCAGCATTTTTCTTTTATTTGTTTTTTTATATTTTTTTGCTTTTGCCTGAGATTTCCCAACCCCCACT
Organism: Drosophila funebris; assembly: GCA_018901825.1. Classification (NCBI taxonomy): domain Eukaryota; kingdom Metazoa; phylum Arthropoda; class Insecta; order Diptera; family Drosophilidae; genus Drosophila; species Drosophila funebris. Next base: position 1,310,454 of record JAEIFK010000271.1, read on the forward strand.
ACACCCCAACACCCCCAATCCCCACCCCTTCTCACGGCCTGCCTATGCGTAGTGTTTTTAAGGGTAGGTTTCTTACATTTTTTTTTAGCTGGTTGTTTTTTCTTCGTTAGTTTCTTTGGTTCGGTTTTTGCCTTTAATCGATCGAGTTTTTTGGTTAGTTGGAGGTAGGGCGGCAGTAACGGCAGAGGGGCAGAGAGGCAGACGGACAGTGTACGGTCATGCGTCCAGCAACATCAATCACAGTTGCTCAAATGCTGCAAGGTGGCAGCATCAAAGGCAACACACACACACACACCCACACACACACACGCGCACAACAAACGCATGCGAAACATTGTTCAAGTTCTTGTTCGAACTTGTTTGGATTTTCTTCAAGACTTTTGGGTTTATCACGAGAGCATCTTTTTAATGCTTAGAGTTTCCCTTTTTTGTGCCGTTTTCTTCTATTTTAAGATCTAATCAGGTAAAGTTTTTTCAATTCGACGACCCCTTTGTCTAGGTGATTACTAAATCCCTATAAGTAGTTGAGCTTGCCAGCGATAACTAGGCTATGCTACTGCTGCATACTATCGATAGTTTTGTATATATATTTTAAAACTGAATTAAAATAATATAATATAATAATAATAAATATAATATAATATAATAATAATGAATATAATATAATATAATAATAATAAATATAAATAATAATAATAAAAATAAAAATATAATGAATATAAATATAAAAATTAATCTGAATAATTTTGGAAAATATATAAATTATTAATAATATGACTACAAGTTGTTGCAGTTAAATGAAATTAATTAAAAAATGATTTATTACAAATGATTTTGATATTTCAGTGCCAACGAACCCATAAAACCCTTTTGAAAGGCATTTTGCTGCTTTTACAGGGTATTTCAAATGGTGTCTATGTCACGTAGTACCAACAAGAGTATTGCTTTGTATGTGAAACTGAAACTGGAGACTGTCCGCTTTCTCTAAACAATATTTGGCTGCAAATATTGGAAATTTCAAGAAAAGACACTCAGACACACACACACACACACACACACTCACATACACACATACAGACTTACAGAGGAACTTGGCTATAGCTATATAGAAGTTGACAATTGTTGGTTGGAAACAGTTGGGTCTCTTGTCGGAATTGAACTGGTTTGCTTTGCTTTTGGCCAAGACAACGGCCAGCCAGTAGGAGCAGGCTGGGAGGTAGGAAGGAGACGTAGGAGGCAGGCAGGCAACCATTGGGGGCAGCTGCGCTAAATGAAGCAAGGCGAAAATGGGGCGCAAACCTTTTCTTTTTCCTTTATTTTTATTTTTTATTTTGTATTTTGTATTTTTATTTTGCGTTCTTTACATACATATATTCCTATGTATTTGTATATATACTTACTATATACATTTTCGTAGCTGAAAACAACACAAATGTAATCTATATCTTTTTTTTTACTTGCTACGCCCAGCAACAACAACATTTTAAATGTAGCCAAAAAAAAAGTGGTAGCAGTAGGTAGGGGGGCGGGGCGGCCGTGGCAGGCGTCACGAAATCATTGGGTGTGCCCCGAGACGTGAGAAGTTTGCGGGGGGCCCTGGTAAGGTATGGGATTAGTTGAGAAATAAAAATCCACCCAAGCTCAAAGTCACCCAAAAAAGCCAAAATCGACGAAGACGACGAACAAAAAAAAATGCTGATGAGTTGAAAAAAAATACCAGAGAAAAACCCTCTCGAAAAAAAAGAAAGGAATCGGTTATTTAGTAGTTGTGTGTGGGCGACTTCTCGCTCGGCTTTGGGTTTTTTGTTGTTGTTGTTGTTGTTGTTGTTTGCAGCACCACTTTTCCCCGCTTACCCTTTGTTTTTCCTTGGATTTGCTGTAGAAAAATTAAAACGAGGGATTTTTGTCATTTGGCGCTTGGTTATCCCCCCTTTTTTTTTTTTTGGCCAACAGAGCTGCTGACTTTTATGTAATTATATAGCATTGTGTGCTATGGCTGGAAGGGGGGAAGCTTGTGCAGGGGATAGAATCATCAATACAACCAATGCGAACGTTGAGGACAAAGCTCGGCAAGTACAGACAGTTAGGATGGTTAACAATAGTTAAAACTTAAGGGATTTCGATGCAATTATAAATACACATCAAGTGTAGTTGAAAGAGTTGCATGGATATTGTAGTAAAATTAGTTTAAAGCTTAGCGACAAACGTTTAAGAATGCTGCACAAAGCATAATGCAAGAAAATGGGTTAGATAAATATTATGTGCATATGCTTAATTGTTTATAGGTGTATAAAGTCAAAAATCTATACAGAATGCTTAAATAGAGAGAGCTTATATATTTTAACATTAATTTAAATTATTTAATTAATAAAAAGTCACCAAATTTAAGGAGAAAGAGGGAGAAAGTCGAAAATTATTATAAAATTTTTGTTTTAGGCGCGTATCCTAAAGTTTAAGTTTAAGCCTTCTTTTCTTTTTTTATTTTTTTTTTTTGTTTGTATATTTTTTTTTAAGTAGAACCCTTTTTTGTTGTTGTGTAAGCAGCATCCTCTCATTTGCATGGAAAATTGTGCGCAGGAATTAATTGTTTGTGGTAAAATATTTACAATAATTTAATTAAATTATTCTACGCCCCCGCTCCCCCTATAACTAGGCAATAGTATATGATAAAAACGAAAGCGCAGCGCAGTCGACCTACAGCAATAAAAATACAAGAGAAGAGAACTATAAAAAGTTGTGTGGAATCAAAATAAAAGACAAGAAAAGGAAAAAGAAAAGAAAAGAACAAATTCAAAATCACAGATAGCAGGCAGCTAAAGTAACGTAACGTAACCTTAACGTAGCATAACATAACGTAATATAAAAGTAAAGTAAAGTGAAAGACGCGAAAAACTCGCTCATGTGACCGAGCGACCGAGTAATAAAATAGCAAAAAGCTACAGCGACAGCAACGCTGACTGCGACTGCGACAGCGACATCGACATCGACAGTGGCAGCGACTGCGACAGAGTCGCCATCGTCGCGCAATGTAAATAAAAGTAAAGCGCTGTAAAAGCAGAGTTCAAAAAGCGAACGAGGCGCAAAACGAAATACACATAACATAACATATAATAATAATAATAAAAATGCCGGCCGCTTTAGCGGCTGATTTTCAGCCACACACACACGCACACACACATCGACGAATTTTGTGTTTTTTTTATATGCTTTTGCCAATTTTGCTTTGGTTTATATCCTATCCGCCCCGACGCCTTACTATTTTCGTCAGTCAGCTGATGCGGCGGCGCCTCTGCTCTACGTCTCATATGTTTTCACTTGCTGTCTGCGTGTGTGTGTGTATGTGTGTTGAGTATTTTGATAATTCAAACTTCCTCAATGTGCAGCAGCTGCGACGGTGAGGCTGACGCTGTTGTCGGCGTCGACGTCGAAGTCGACGCGGCGCGTTGTCTTCTTTTATTTGCTGCTTTTCTTTACCTACGCGACGACGTTTTATGTGCAGCTATCTAGTTATTGTTGCTGTTGTTGTTGCTCTTAGTGTTGTTGCTGCTACTGTTGTTGTTGTGCCTGTTATTCTTCTTCTTTTGGTTTGCTTCTTTAAGTTTTTCATTTCATTCATCGCAAGCGTCTTTTATTACTCAAAAAAAAAATTCTCAAGTTCAAACGTGACGTTTATTTTTGTTGTGTCTTTTGACTAACGGTATAGAAAGCGTAACTTTAAGCACATGAAAGAGCGAGAAGAAATTGAAAAGCTTTGTGTAAGCGCTTAAATCATTTGAACACTTTGGGGGACTCCATTACAGTAGTCATTCGTTGGCTAGATTTTAATTTGTTAATCGATTTTAAAAATTTTGATATTTTAAATTAGATTTTGTATAATTAAATATATTTGAAACAACATTTTAATCGATTTTAGGGAATTTATATAATTTCTTTAATAGCTAGCAAATGACTTATAAAAATATGGAGATAAGTTTTTTTTTTTATTTGAATAACCTTAAATTTCTAACGCAAAACTTTAAATGTTGTATAAATATTTGTTGCACATTGTAAACTATTAATCTTTAAACCATAAAAAGATGTATATTTAACCTTAAAAACTTTGTATTCATGCTGAGCTTTGTTTATAGGCAACTTTAAAAGCTGCACAACATTTGCATTACTTTGGGCTTAAGCTAATTTGTTGTATTTCGCAAGTGCGGCTTTACCCTGGTATCCTGTGGTGTGTGTGCATTTAAGAAGTAAGGAGTTAAATTAAAAATATGTGGTCTACTTTTAGGTGGCAAGCACAGAAAAGAAACAACAACAACAACAGTTACAACAACTGGTGCTGTAGCAGTAGCTTGAAGGATATTATTGGTAGAGCTAAAGCGCAAACACAAAGTAAAATTTTGAAGAATTTTTAATTAAAATGCAAGTGGCAACAGCAACAGCGACGTCAACGTCAGCTCTGTTTTTGTAATTGTATAAACAGAAGCAACAAAAAAGCTAAAGAAACAAGAAAAAGAGCGAAAAAGCAACGGCGACAAATGTTGCGGTTTTTGTAAAGCTGAACGCGAACGCGCGTAAAAGCAGTTAGTAAATTGCAAATACACATATACAAATATACATACACACACATACATGCTCTCTCTCGCACACATACACACACACACACACATATGCAGAGAGCAGACACCTGCATGCATATGCAAAAAGAGATTGGGCAGCCTGATGGTCACGTAGCAGGAAGCTTCAACCCAAAGCCAAAGTCCACAATGTCTGAGCTTTTTTTTTTTATCAAATAAGTTATGGTATGGTGGGGGGGGGGTGTGTTTAGAGATGGCAACATAAGCTACACAGGCAACACAACACAGCTGCGTAGCAAACCCCAACATGGCGGCCTGAGTGAATGCTTTGTGCGTGTTCTACGGCTACGCCATTTAACCTAAACATCATTCACAAACATGGGACGTCTGCCAAGAGCTCTGTTTCTCTTTCTGTTTCCTACTCTTCTACGTCCTACTACTACTACGACTGCGACTACTACTAATGCTTCCACTGCCATTTCTTTTACTGCTGTGCAGCAGGCAACAACGCCCAATTGCTCAAATGGCTGCAACTGGGCCCTGGAAACTCGGCTTCTAACTGTGATACTCTTGAGCCCTCACACACACACACATAAACACACAGAGTTTCAGAGTCAGCCTGACGTTTCATTTCCGTAACTCAAACGTTGCTCAGTTGCTGCTATTGTTGTTGTTGTTGTTGTTGTTGCTGTTGCTGCTGTTGTACAGAGGAGACACTTTATAGCCGGAGAATCTTCATTTACTTCCGCGCCCAGCCAATTTTTTGTTTGTTGGTTGCGCATTCGCCCCGTTGTTTAGCATTTTTTAGATACTCTAACAAATAGTACTACTACTGTTTAAGTAATTGTAATCTTGGTACTACTTCTGCTACTGATACTATTTCTATTACTTGTATTATTTATACTACTTTTGTACTACTACTTTTAATATTTATGCTGTTTAATAATGCTTAATACTAATAAGACTTCGTCTGATATAAAACTACTACAACTTCAAAGTCTACTACTATTGCTTAAACTACTTGTAAATCTACTACTATTTATAATACTAAAATTACCTAAAGAACTACTACTGTTTTTAAAGTCAGTAATACTTGTTTCCCACTACTTTACTACTATTACTACTATACTATTGCTACTACTACTACTATTACTAGTACTTTACTATTGCTACTACTACTACTACTACTACTAGTACTTTACTATTGCTACTACTACTACTATACTATTGCTACTACTACTACTACTTTACTATTGTTACTACAACTACTACTTTACTATTGCTACTACAACTACTACCATAATTGTATTACTTTACTACTCCTATACTAATACTTTACTGCTGCTACACTACTAATACTTATGAAACTACTTTTCTTTAAAAACTCCTTTTCTACTACTGCTACTACTATTCTCTCAGAAAAACTCAAACAAGCGCACACTTATTGAACTTATCATCTGTTTTAATAACTATTCCAAGAAAATATGTGAAACGATTGCAGTGTTTATTGTAGCATTGTAGGAAAACTGCGAGATAATATGTGAATAAAAACTGAAGTTAAGTAGAGCGTCTAATTCACTCAAATTTGTATATTTATATGCAGTTGAAGAACTTTTCTAGAAGCTCAGCTATCAACTTGCTTTGCTTAGCTAAACTGCCGGGCTATTGTGTTGTTGAGGCCGGAATACCGACATCATTATCATCAAGAGGAGCATCATGATGATAAGAAGGACAGGCAGCAGTTGATGTCTCCTGTGTGAAGGTCTGTGTGTGTGTGTGTATGTGTATGTGCGTTCGCTGTTCATCTTTGAGAGGTATTGGGAGGTGCATAGGGTCCACCCAGCTGACAATCAATGTTTGGTTTAGCTGCAAAAAAAAAAAAAAGAAATAAAAAAATTGACAAATAGAAAAGAAAAAAAACAAAAACTCGTGCAAGACAAAACATCGAGTGGTTATAGGAAAAAAAATAGAAGAAAAATGAAAGAAGTGTGCATGAGAAAAGGGGTGGAAGGAGGCGCGGTGGGGGGGGGGATGAGTAAGAGTTGTAGGTGTGGATAGTGAAACAAAACACAACCAAAGCGAAAAAATGAACGAAAGCAGGAGAAAAAAAATGAAATTAATTTCTTTTGTGTGTTTGGTGGGGCAACGACGTTATTTAGTTGCCCAGCTACCCGCAGCAGCGGCAGCAGCATGAGGCATGTGGCATGCGGGAAGCGGCAGCCAACTCCAATGTTCATTTCCGGCAGTCAAAGCTGCGTCCTGTGCGTCATACCCTTGCAACCTGCCGGCCCGTGCCCGCCTGCCTTGCATGCAACATCGTTGCTCAGGTGGCAGCTTGGAGTTTGAGTTGAGTTGGCATCTTGTGACGACTCCCCTGGGCAGCTATTCCACGGCAACTCGGCAACACTACTGCACTGCTGCTTCATTTCGCTGTCTTTTCATACTTTTGTGCATTCTATTCTATGTTTCAGCCTGTCTCCCTATCTCCCTCTCCCACTCACTCACTCCCTCTGCATATCTCTCTCTCTCGCTTTGGCCATATTTTTTTTCGCAGCATTCTTCTTGGCGTTTGTTCATTTGCCCGCAACTGTATCCATGGCATGCAGCAGCGACACACAGCACACAGTAGGCGTGGCAACTACATAAGCCGCCCGCAACCCAACATTCGTTGCTCTTTAGTTTTTTCTGCTTCTTGCTGCTTCTCTTCTTCATTTTTTTTTATTTTTAGGTGTCTCTCCTCTCTGTTTCTTCTAGCATTTGCCTGGGTGTGTATGCGTGTGTGTGTGTGTGTGTGTGTGTATGCTAATGAAGCCTCTTCTTTTGGCTCATGCCTTTCAATGCGGGGCGGCAATGCTGGACCCGGGTCTCTGGTCTGGCCTAAGCTCATGCCATTTGGCTCACTGTTAATCCCTGCCACTAAAGACCAAGAACGCCAGTACCCTGGGTGGAAGGGGGGGGGGGGGCTCTACCTTACCTCAGCCTGGCGGGAGCAATAGGTGGTGCTGCAGATGTAGGGATATTGGAAGGTAGGTAGCTGCCACTGAGTTACTCTCCTGCGCAGTCTCACAACTCAGATATTCAGGACTCGGAACTCAGCTTTAGCAGCGCTGTCTGTTCCCCTCCCCCCTCCACTCCACGCTCCACTCTCTTCTTGCTGCCCTGCCTTCCGTCTTGCCTGCAATCTGCACGCCTTGTTGCGGTATTAGTTTGCTTTACGTGATTTCGTTGCATTTTGTTGTTGTTGTTGTTGTTTTTTTCCCTCTGCATTTTCACATTTTCTTTGGGGCAGCGTTGGCGCTCTGTGTGGAAAACCCCATAGATTTAATTACAGTTTTCCTCTCGCAGATAATCGAATTTTTTTTTCTTCAATTTTTTTTTCTGGTTTCTTTTTTTTTTTGATTCGCTTGCCACGTCCGCGTCCTGTGTCCTGCGTCCTGTGTGTTGTATGCAACTTCCTTTTAATCTGCATGTCGATTTCCTTTGCACAGATTCCTTCTCTCTTCGTTTCTTTTTTCTACATCTTCTGATTCGGTTGCTGCTTCTTCTTCTTCTTCTATTTTTTTTTTGACCAAGTTTGCACATAAATTTCAGTTCAGTTGTAATTAAAAATTGCTTTTGAGGCTGCGTTGCATTTCTTACTCAAAATTAGTTTCCATCTTCTTCAGTTTCTACTACAATTTTTTTTTTTTCGTCCTGCATTTAATCCACAAGTTACTGATGAACGTGTACAGTTCCATATGTCGTTCAAGCCTTTTGCTATGCTCTCTGTTCTATGTGTTCAGTTCTTTTGAGCCCTTTTGCTTATTGATTGTGATTGAAAATTGCAAAATGATTGTCAAGGCTTTAATTACATAACAAGAGTTGAACTAAAATGCAAATTTGCGATTTTATATTTCGAATTTATATATAATTAAATTCTTTTTAATCAGGGAAAAATTTATAGATGCTTAAAATAAATTTGAGTTATAATTTAAACAATGTATGACTTTGGGAAAAATGCTGAACGTAAACTAAGCTCAGTAAGACCGTTTACTTGCAAATAATTAAAGTTTTGTGAAAGTTATGAGCGTTTTAAGTTTTTGAATATAATTCACAGTTCTACGATATTTGTTATATTTGGAGCATTGTGTTGAGGGAAAATGTGCAGAAAATCTGAAAATAAACTTTATATTAAATTAAATCAACTAGAAAATCGTGCAATCTCGCTTAAATTAAGTTTAAGCTTAAGTGCTGCAAAACTTTGATATATTTAATACTTTATTAAAGTATATTATCAACATAAAAGCCATAATTCAAAAGCTGGAAAGTTCTGAGCTTAAGCAATATTTTTTTTAAATATATTTCAAAATGATTTTTTTGCATTGCATATTTATTTTAATTTTTAAACCTTTTACTAATGACCTCAATTCGCATTGCTCTCTTTCTATCTTTCTCTTTCAGGTAAGCAAAAGTCGTGACAATGTTAAACGCCCAAAAAATGAGCAAAAAATACTGCAGCAATGCAAGAAAGTAAAATCGTAAGTTTCACTGCGTTGTTCACAGATTGTATCAATATAAAAGTAACTATATATTTATATATACACACACATACATATATTTCACGAGTGCCCAGCAACAAAATGCAAACTGAATCACAATGCAAAAATGTTGATCGGACTTGAAATTCATGTCAATAAGAAAATATCAAAAATGATGTGTAGCAACTGAAGTAGTCGACATTTAGATGCCCTGTATTCCAATTAGATTGTGTGTAATGAAATTATATAAAAAAAGGCTTAAAGTATTTAATATAAAGAATAATTTTGCGGTTTTTGACTGTATTTAGAGCACTAGAGTTATCGATAATAGTTATCGATAGATCAAACAGCTTAACTTATATATTTTAAATTAAGCAAGAGTTAGTTTTTTTCCATAGATGTAAAAGTAGTTTAGCTATCGGTTATCGAAGAGGTTGAATACTATCGATAATATTAATAATCGATGAGTTGTTATATTAAGCTAAGTTTATGTATGGTATATTTATATAGAGTTGATTTCTTTTGATATATTAAAGTTGGTTAACATATCGATAACCGCAGTAAACGATAGATTAAATACACAGTATAACATAGTTACAGGGTATACGTAAACGTAAACAATTGACTGAATGATGCTGCCGATCAGAGTTTAAAGTTGGCTTGTGCTCCACCTCCTACCCGGGATACTCCCTGCCTGCCTCTTGCCCCTTGATTGTTGGGGCAGTAAGCAACACTCCCTATAGACAATATATAAAGATTACCTGTTGGCAGGCGTAGCACTCACTATGCTATTGGAATGGGCGTGTCGCTGCCCTGCTTTGGTTACGTGCCCCTTTCAACCGCGTGCCACTTGCCACTTGCCTCATTTATTGTTCGATATTAATGCTCGTATGTGTGTGCGCTGATCTTAATTTTGTTTTTTAGTTCGTGCGGATTGTCGTTTCAAACAGGGGGGGAGGGTTTGAGCGAAGGGAAGGGAATGGATCGTCGTCGCGGTCAGTTTTTGGCCAGTTTCCTGGAATCGATGGCGTTGTTTGTGGCTCCTGAATACATGTATTACTTCATGTACCTTTGTGTGTTCTCTTTCTTTGTGTCAGTATTTGTATTTGACTACCAAAAAAACAACTTTAAACTTGCCAACTGTTTTCGGTGTGTTAGAGATGAGCGAGAGTGCGAGGCACGATTACAATTGAGGCGTTTCGCTCTTAAAAATTAGAATTGTATGTTATCGATTAATAAACATAAGTTCCTTAAGTCGATAACTGTAGTACTTATTTTCATAATACTACAAAATTGCCATTTATAGTCTAAATCTTAATGCAAAACGATACTTGGTATATCGATTAACTTAAGAGCAATCGATTACTTATATAAACTTTGAAAAATTGTCCAATTCGAAGCCTAGATATGTTTTATGCTCTTTATGCTAAGTTCTCTGACTATATACAAAGCTTTCGATAATAGAGTAGCTTACGAAGTTATCGATATTTGAAAAACGTTGGTAGACAGACAAGTAATATTATTGTTATTTACAATTTTGTAAACTTTGTTATCTTAGCATTATCGCTTAGTATGTTGAGCTTAGCGCGTGTCACGTTGCCATCTCTAGTGTACGACAGTCTTGCAGCAATGACAACAACATCAAACGTTTACACGATGTGCTAATTGAGTTAGTACTCTTACCAAGCAGCCCAAGTAGATTGAATACAAATACAACAAAAATAACAAGAAGAATAACATTAACAACAATAGCAACAACAACAATAACAACAACAAAAGAAAACAACAATAATGACAACACTCATGACTCGTGAGTGGCGAAAAATTTCGAAAGACTCGTGAGTTTGTTGCTCAGTCGTTTGGTGTTGGCGGCAACAACATTTTGTGTCTACTTAGCAACTTTGTGAAAATAAACACCCAACAGCAACACCACCCCACCACCCCCATGTCCCTCCTCAAACTGTTTAGCCCATTTGCCACCCTGCTGTTACCCCGTTTTGCTTCTTTAAATGGACTTAGGGCTGCTGCTGCACAGCAAACTGATAAACTGTTGCTAGTTGTTGTTGTTGTTGCTGTTGTTGCTGTTGTTGCAGTTGCAGTTGCATGTTTTTGTGCTCAATTCCGCATATGGCATCGAAAACCGATAATTACCAAAGACAGTCGCGCACACACACATGCGTAATCTCCTCGTTTGTGTGTGTGTGTGTGTGTGTGTGTGTGTGTGTGTGTGTGTGTGTTAGACCTCTACCTGCAGCGGAAGCCTCACAAAACACAGCAAACAACAACAGCAACACTTGAACGATGACTGCTCAACTTGCAACGTTGCTGCTGCTGTTGTTGTTGTTGCTGTTGTTGTTGTTGTTGTTGCTGTTGTTGTTGTTGTTGTTCCATTGGCAACAAATTACTCACGCGCAAAAATTGCTGCCTTGTTTTTTTCCACATATAATTTCACTCTATGTATGTGTCTGTACATATGACGTATGCTTTCTTGTGCTGCTTATGGTAAATGTCTGGATATATATATATATATATATTTATATATATATAAATATATACATACTTATACACATATATGTAGCTATATCGCATGTTTATGTATTTGTGCATTTGCCCCCATATGCATAAAACCTTTATTTTACCTGTGCGTTGGCATTAGGGTGACACACTTTGATCATAGAATAAAAAATATATACATATATAATATAAAATATATACATATATAACATAAAATATATACATATATAATATAAAATATATACAATATAATATAATATATATAATTTTAAAAAACAATGTTTCTGAATTAATTCAAAGTATCAGCAGTATATTTTTATATATTTTTATATATTTTTATATATTTTTATATATTTTTATATATTTTTATATATTTTTATATATTTTTATATATTTTTATATATTTTTATATATTTTTATATATTTTTATATATTTTTATATATTTTTATATATTTTTATATATTTTTATATATTTTTATATATTTTTATATATTTTTATATATTCTTATATATTTTTATATATTTTTATTTATTTTTATATATTTTAATATCTTATATATGTTTTTTTAAATGACGTAAATCAATCGTACATCTCTTAAAGAATGATTATGTTATTTAAATTGATTTTAATCACATTTAAACGACTAAATACTGAATACCTAAATTTGGATAATCTCCTGTTCGCAATTGCTGCTTTTTGTCTTAGCTCAGACAGCTGTTTGTACGCTTATTTTCACACCAAATTATTTAGAAACTCAATATCTTAATCTTCTGCTAGAATCATTGAGAATTTAAATATTTAGTTTCAATTCTTGAAACACCCTAATACTGATATTGTGTGTCTCTCTCTGTATGTGTGTGTATTTGTTGTTTAAGCCGCAAAAACGAAGTCAGCGTGCTGCGACGACGCCGCCGTCTCAGTCGCTGCCACCGGCATCGGCAACAGCAACGGCAACGCGGCACCGGCAATGATGACGCCGCCAACAACAACAACAACAACAGCAGCATAAACTACAATAACAACGTCGTCGGTCTACCTGTTCGCAAAGTTGGACACATTTTCTTTCTTCCATATCGTCGCTTACCTAAGGGACACACACATTCACACCCTACCTGTGCTCACACACACACACACAAAGCGAGTAAGCGTGTGTGTGAGGGAGAGAGATAGATGAAGAGAGCAAGTCTTCAACTCATGCTCACTCTCTTGCTCGCACTTGAAGCGGCTGCGAAAGTCAAGCCAAGCTGAACGAACGGGCCACGCTAAGCTGCTGTTGCCGCTCCGCCGGCGGCGTTAACCAACAACGTCGCCGTTGCCGTTGCTGTCGCGGTCGACGTCAACGTGAACGTGTCGTCGTTGAAAGTCTTCGTTGTCGGGGACGCCGAACAGAAACGAAACGAAACGAAACGAAAAAAAGTTGGGTTTTGGAATTTTTTTGCTCTTGCTCTTCTTTGGTTTTCAGTTCAGTTCGATTTTAATGCACAGTCGCAACGTACGTGTGTTGTACCTGTCTTCTGTGTGCGCTTCTTCTTTTTTGGTCTTCCTCTTCGCTCTCCTCCTTCGCGCTGCGTCTTTTCGAAAACGTCGTCGTCGTCGCGCGAAAATACCAAACACGTAAAAAAGTGCAAGCATAAGCAAAATATACAACAACAACAACAACAACAGCAGTAGCAAGTGCAACTAAAGAAATAACAAACACGAAGGAGAAGAAGAAGCAGCAAGAGCAACAGCAGTCAAAGCTGAAAGTGCGATCAAAAGAAAGTCAAAGAAAGTAAGTTCGCTTGCTCTCGTACACGTTCCCGTTCTCGTTCTCGTGTTCTCGCTCTCGCTCAGTTCTCGTTTCGTTTATTTTTGCCAAATTATACAACAATTATGCATGCTGTGGATATTTCCCCTTTCAGGTATGTTGTCATGACAGGAGAGGGAGCTGCTGTAGTGGAGAGAATGCAGAGTATGCAGAGTACGCAGAGTGTGGAGAGTGTGGAGTGTAGAGCTTACACATGAGTGAGAGCGAAGTGCAGAGGGCGCACTCTCGCAGCAAACAACACTTGTGACCCAACAAACCGATCACCGGATGTGTCCGGCTAATGTGACGGCCATTTTGTATTGCCTCTCATTAGCTCTCTACTATATTGTTGCTCTCTCTCTCTCTCTCTCTCTCTCTCTCTCTCTCTCTTTCACACACACTCTCTCTGTCTCAGTGTAGCAGCTCTTGTGCTTGGCTCAATTATTGATTGATTAATTATTGCTGACGCGTATGCGTCGTCCGTTCGGCCATTCGACCCTTTGCAAACCGGTTCATTGACGCCGCGGCGTCAACGTCGACGTCTGCATGTGGCACACTCTCTCTTTTCGTACTTTAGGCACCTCCCCCCGCACTTATAATCCAATTGCTGTGCATTTGGCTGTGATCATCGATTACACGCACAGACAATAAAAGCAACATTAACAACAACAACAACAACACCACAACTCCCCATTTTCCACACTCTGTGTGCGCCTCTCCTTCGTTATGGCGCCTGCGCTGGCAGCCTCTTAAGCCACATTTCAATCAGCAGCAGCAACAGCAGCAGCGTAACGGGGTTGCAGATGCTATCCCCTTCCCCCCATTGCCCCTCTGCATGCACCTAGACATAGCTAGCTTTGCTGTCTCTTCTGGTCATTTGCAATTAACACTTTTGCGTACGTGCCACAGGCGGTGGCAGCTTAATCAGCAAGCAGCAGCTGGTAACATACATAGTCAAAGCTTTCAGCTTGCAACTTGAGCAACAGTTAAAGCTGCTGCTGTTTCTGCTGCTGCTGCTGCAGCCGACACACCACAAAGCTAATCAGCGTGCAACGACTTTCTCGTTATTTCTCTATCCCTCTCTCTTTTCTTCTTTGTATTTCTGCCTTTGCTTTTTTCTGTAATTATTATTTTATAATCAACTTATTAGCGCTGTGTGTTGTGTTGCCCCAATACCATACCATACCGTACCACACCCCGTAATGCGTTGCACGACCAGAGTTTGCCTCATCCCCCCTCCAACTAATCAGAGTGTTGCCTTTGCTAGACCAAAATTCAATTAAAAATCTCTAGTGTGTTTGTTGTTGCTTGTTGTTTGTTTTATGTTCACATTCTATTTCTTATTGAGGTCTTCTCTCTCTCTCTCTCTCCCTCTGCATCTCTGTACTCCTTTTCCCTGCCCTCCCCCAAAAACAAAATGTAATTCTGTCATTAATTATTATGAGCTGGAAATTAGTCTTGAATTTAATCAAAAATCTCGCATCACATATGCGTGCTTATTGGACAAGATTGTGGAAGTCGTAGACTATTAAGCTGAGAAACTTTAATTTGAGATTAATAAAATAATAACAAGAATTGCAATTGGTAAAAGTAAATGTCTAGTTTAGTTAGTATATGTGCAGTAAGTATAGTATAGTACATAGTATAGTACATATTCCATTTCGCTAATTCAACTTTGCTTAAGTCTTTATTTTAATATGAATCTCTAGTTATCGAATGATTGTTTGCTTAACTATCTAATTACTTGGCTATTTATTTAACTTTCTATATCTTTCTCAATGTGTTTTCCTTGTTAGGCTTACAAATGAAGAAGAAAGAAATGTTTTACTTTATTCTAATGCACATATCTCTCAATTGATGAGCCTTATCAAATATCTATCTATATTTATGCCTCGCTGAAATACCTATAAGATTCTAATCCAATTTCTACTATAAATATATATTTATTTAATTTATTTTTATTTCTTTAACTTCGTTAATACATCCACTCTATGAACACACCCATTCTCTGAATTGATCAGAGTTTTCTTTGCTAGATTTGATCATAATTGAGTTGATCTATTATTTGGCTATCGTCCACCTTTCTTATCAGTTAAGCCATCGCATTGCCATAAACCTAATGATGATGATTGTGTTGTTGAGTTTAGCACAACTGTATTATATATATATATATATATATAGATACCTCCATTATATATCAATAATCATTTGCTGTGTTATTTGCCCCCTTAAGCCAAAAATGAGCTCATCTTAAACCCGTCCCGTGCTCAAACCCGCATGCCACATTAAATAAAAGGCAAAAAGTGAAGAAAATAAAACAAAAAATAAAAAAAAACAAATTCATATTTAACCAAATATTCATAATGCTTATGTAAACGTTTTTACAATTTCCCCCCCAACCAAAAGAAAAAACCAAAACAGTTTATATAAATTTTACGAAATATTTTAAAGTTGGCAAAATGTTGCACATACAGATACAGACGACACATAATTAACACTAATTAATCACACAAAAGAAAAAGACCACAAACAAAAAAAAACCAAGCGAAAAATCAATTTGCAAGATAATTTTTGAAAATTTTGGCCTAAGCAAAGGCCTTGAACTTGTATCTGTAGTGTTTAAGATTTTTCACAAATGATCATTAAAAAAAAATGGCAGCAAAAGAAATAAGAACTTGACTTGAAACTAGAATTTAATTCATTTCTTCATTTATTCGAATGATGTTTCTAATTCTGGTAGGCTCAGTTGAGTTGTGGGCTCATTATATACAATGGTTTTCTTGCCGGCTCTCTCAAGGTCTCTCAAGGCAACAAACTCATTAGACCTTGAACACTTCATATACATATGTATATAACTAATTTTTATATATATATATATCTATTTTTGTTATATGTTTTAGGCCGAAAATTATAGCGACATTCGTTGTGCAAGTGCGTAGCATTACCAGAGGTATAAAAAGTATATAAAAAAATATATTAAATAGAAACAAAAATAGCAGTTGTATAAAGTGCGGCTCCCATGACAATTAACGATTGAAACTGAGGTTCTTTCTAGGTAGTAGGTAGTAGTAGTTGTTGTTGTTGTTGTTGTAGAGCTCACTGTGGCATGAGTTTACAATACTTTAGAAGCGATGGCGAAGGCACATTGACTTTACAAGCCGCTTACCTTCCGCGTGTCTCTGTCTTTTGTACGTTTTGTTGATTGCGATCGCTTTCCAAAATAACAAAAAAAAAAAATGACTTTCAATTTTGTTGCTTTTGCCACAGTTTTCAGCTTGTGGTTGCAACAGGTTGCCACCAGCTACCTGCTGCAATACCTTTTGTTGTTGTTATTACACTGCGCAACAGGGTGAAGTTCTTCAGAACTTTGTTTGCTATTAGAATGTGTTGGTTGTTGGTTTAAAGTCTTACCCAATTATTAGTGTCGCTTTCTCTTTCTTATGTCATTCGTCAACGTTTTTATATAATAATTAATAAAAAATTAACAGAATCATAAGCTGCGCTTGCTCTTTCTGCAATTGTATTTGCAGTATTTTTTCAATTCCTCTTTGCTCTGTCATTCGTTAACGTTTTGTTTACTATTTAGTTTAGGTATTCATAAAATCATTAGTTGAAAGCCATAGCCAACTGTTACTCAATGTGGCTTATTAGTACTTTTTTTCATTTCTGCTTTGCGCTCTCATTCGTCAACGTTGTGCTGCCGCAATCAATCGCTTTTAGCTATTAGCAACTATTTGCCATTCAATTGCTTGCATTTCAGCACTTAGGAAAGCATATTTGTTGTTTCTGCTTAGCCCGGTCATTCGTAAACGTTGCGTTTTGCATTATGAGAACGTTTAACAACAAGCAAACTCAAACTGTTGTTACCCAGTGTAGACCTTAGACCTGTGGACCATTAGAAGCGGCTGCCAGACAGCACGATTAGAGGCCAAGGAGGTGTAACCTGTTTTCATTACTCTTTTTGTTGCTGTCTTAGAGCCAAACACGTTTTGGGTGCCCGTCCTTGTTTCGGGTCTTAGATGTGGCAAGCAGAAGAAGTATGCCTCCTGCAGTTTCAAGGTTAATAATACACGCAGCCAACGCGCAATTTACGACGCAGACCTTGACCTTGTCTGGACTCTCTAGCGCGCCTACTCGCTCTCACTAAGCTTCTCTCGCTCGCTCTCTCTTTCTCGCTCTCTCTCACTCTCTCGATCCTATTTGGCAGTTAGCTTAGCTGCTACACCTATTTTGCTGCTCCTTTTAGCTGCTTTGCTTCGTCTGATGTTCTCTTGCATAATTTATGTCTGGAAATCTAGGTTACACACACACACACTCACTCACATGTGTGTGTATGTCTAGGCCTTGTTATCACACTCACTCTATACATTATGCGCACGTCTTTTCCCCCTTTGCCTTCTGCCTGTTGCTTAACTTCATTTCGCGTATTTTCTTTTTGGTTTCCTTGACTTTTGGCGCATTTTCAAACGTTGCTTTTTGATTAAATTTTATGTTATTGCCGCCTGAGCACGCTTACCTATATTTTGTGGAAGAAGCAGAGAGAGAGGAAGGCACAGAGAAAAAGATAGAGAGAGAGACAGAGAGAGAGCGGCACAGAGGGAGCGGGAGTCATGTAACGTATTCCTGTTGCGCTGCTTAAAACGAGTTTTTCCTACACTTGCTTTTCACATCTCCTTTAGTTACCTAAAGGTGTATGTGTGTGTTTATGTGTGTGAAACTGTATATGTTGTAGTTGTTGCTGCACATCAAACAGGTCGCGTTTTCTTTGCCATCGTCGTCGTCGTCGTCGTCATCATTTCTCGTTGTTGTTATTGTTGTTTTTCCTCTTCTACTTTTACTTATTTCGCTGCTTTGCTTTGCTTTGCTTTACTTTTATTTTGCCTCACTGTTGCCACTTTCCCAACGTCTTTGTCTCCCACTCACCCCCATACTCTATGCTCCATTCTCAACTCTCCACTCTCCTCTCTCTCTCCTTTCTACTTCTTGTTTTCTTTTTCTCTTTTGTATCTCGCATATGTTTACCTTGCATACGTCCTTGAAGATTTGTCTTATTTTCGTTTTATATTTTGTTTATAGGTTTTCGTTGTGTCTTTGTGTGTGTGTGTGTGTGTGTGTGTGTGTGTGTGTGTGTGTGTGCTGCTTTTATGGTTCACTTTCTGCTGCTCTTCTTCATTTTCTTCGACTCCGTCTCCGTCTTCTTCTTTTTGCTTTATTCACTGCTTCCTCTTTAGCTGTGCTGTTTTGATTCAGCTGACTTAAGTGGGTCGCTCTTTTATGATGTTCCGCAAGGAGGGGAGAAGATTTTTATGCATAGTTGAAATTCCTGTTACAAGTTGTTGTTGTTGTTGCTGTCATTATTATTGTTGTTGTTGTTTTTGACTGTCTTGTAGGTCTCCTAATTGGCGTTTCCTGCATATTTTACATAGTTGATGCTAAGAGTTGTTTAACAAGTCTCTGATGCGATTGAACTGCTGTTGTTTAGTTAAGCGGAAATATGCATAAATACAGTTAGAGCATTTAGCTTAGGATAATAAGTGAGTTTAGTTTGACTTGCGTAAGCTTAGGTTTGTTTAAATGCGTTTGAATGTATGAGAAATACCCTATAATTTTAAGCTACAAATGCAAAGTGAGCCAGAGCTTAAATGCCATACTTCTGAAACTCATTTGGCTTTTATCAAATTGTAGATACACAAGTTTATATAATGTAGATTATTATAAATGATAGTAGAAATATTAGCAAGTTACAATCATCATTTAAATGATGTGGTTAATGCATTGATTATATATCTATAAATGTATTACAATTAATGCTTAAAGGGTTTTAGCCACAACCAATATTGTAGCTTCTGTTCCTGACAAGCAGCTGAACGCTTGCATTTCTCAAATACTTCAGGGAATACCTTTACTGTAGCGCCTTACATAAACTTCTTCAGCTACAAAGACTTCTCTTTCTTTTGCTTTGGTTGCTCTAATTCAATTGGAGAAGCTTTTAAAGAAAGTTGTTAAAATGCGATTAATAATAACTTGCTTATCTTCCCTCTTATCTTTTTTATAATTGTTTTATTTGCATAATATAATTATAAATATATTCCATTATGTGCATATTTTTATTTCTTTGTTAATATCTTAGTTTAAATATGTTTAAATATTAATTAAATATTATTTTGAAAATTAACTTTAGTTCATTACTTAATTCTTTGACTCAGCAGGCGCAACCTTTTGCCTTTCTACCTCTGCCTCTCTTAGCCTTCCCTTATTCCGCTGCTTGCCTATTACCTCAACTTCCTTATACAGTTTTGAGTGTACTCGTGAGTTCACTCACTTTATGCGCATGATTACTCAATTGTAGCTTAAAAGAATTAACAACAAATGCTATAAATAACACATTTTGCCGGCTGTTGTTGCTTGTCTTGGCTATAATGTGTAAGCCAACACTTGACTAAAGTGTAGACAACATAGAGAGAGAGAGAGACAGATAGAGATAAAGAGGAAGAGAGAGTATTTAGGGTTGGGCAGGGTAGGGCGGAGGGGCTATAATACAGAAACCAGTAACGTTCGTTCTGCTCCGCTCTTGGAACTGTTGCTGCCTTTGGCTGGAGGTCTTCTTGTTGTTGCTGCCTATTATTAACTTGGCTACTTGGCTTTGGCTGGCCATAACCATGACTTCTTGGCTCTAAACTCTTTGAGGTCAACAAACAGCTGCTCTGAGGAGACTGAGACTGAGCTGGGAAATCGAGTAGTTCAGCTTGTGGTTTGTCTGAAGTCATGCGTTGGACTCTGTTTTTTGTTTTTGTATTTTATAAATATACCAATACAACACACACACACACACACACACACACAGTTATAGCCGGCAACTGAGAACCAGTTTCTTGTCTCAGCCAAAAAAAACTTATATATGTATGTGTTTATAAAAAATCTTTATAAAGTTTCTCAAGCGTTTTGTGGCCGGCGTTTTTGCTTGTTTGTAAGTTTAGTTCGCACGTTTTTTATTCAGCTTCAGCTTCTGCTGCTGCTGCCTCTTCTTAACCTCCCCTCGTTGCTCTTACTACTTCTGCTTATTTTTTGACTGATTTCTGATCTGTTCCGTCGTTTTTCTCACCAACCAATAAGTGTTGGCCCTTCCGCTTCAACAGATTGTTAACAACATTTGTAGATTGAAAAGAAGTCTATTAAATATTATATTAAACGGAAGTTGTCTTACTTACAAATACAATTACTTTATATATGTGTATAGTATATACTCTATACATATATATATATATGTATATGTTGATATCGCACATAGATCTTCCTTAACAACCATTGAACCATCAGTGTGTAACTCGTTATGTTCTGGATTCTTCAACGGTCTCGCACTCGAAATGAATTTTAATTTGTTTATATGGAATGCTACAGTCATGTACAATATATAATACGTATACGTATATGTAGTATATACATATATATAGTAAATATAAGTAAATAACAGGCAGATATATGTATATATGTTGTCTGCATATAAAATACATGCATAAGTACATATTATACACTTTGTGGTTTGGAAGTTTTTGTAGCTTTTTAGCATTTAGCATTTACTATCGATAAATTTACGATAAACATCAATTAATGATTATTCAGTTTAAGCTGTGGTTTTCTTCTATTATTTACTATCGATAATTATTGATATTAACTGCTTATAAGTAACAATTTTAACTACTGTTTATACTTATCGTTAACTATCGATATTTATCTAGTATCGATTGATATTTAATGCTTATACGAACCAATTTTAGCTACAGTATTAGCTCGTTTGACTACTCTCTTACTCTGCAGGCTTTAGACTTGCTAATGTTATAAACATAATCAAATCTATTTATATACAAACTGTGCTTAAACATGTACACTTATCGATAAACTATCGATTAACACTTACCACAAATTGCATGTGCTTAAGTTTTAATGCAGAGCATTTAAGCTTCGTATTTCGTTGTTGTTGTTGTTATTGTTGCTGCTTTTAATGGCAGGGAATTGAGTTGGTCTGGTCTGATCGAGTCTGGCCTGTGTTGCCCTGGGTCGACAGTCAAAGAATACAATTAACATAATTTACCCACCAATACAATGACAACAAACAGCAACAAAACAAACCAAACACACACAACACAGACACACAACACACACACAAACAACACGACAGACAGACTTCGTTGTCAGTTTTAGCGAATTTGCCAAATTTGCGCTTTGTTGTCAAACGCAAAAGGGGAAGGTGCAAGTGTTAGGGGAAGGCGGTAAAGGTTAGGAAAGGGTAGAGGGAAGAGAGCACCGGCGATGGGGAGGCCAAAGCAGATGTGCGGGGGTGTTGAGCAGCTGAACAATTTGTAGGTGTTTAAGCTTGTTATGGCAACACGAAGAAATAAAAGAAATAAAGCTTGTTTGCAAATCGATTTGATTTCACAGAATAGCTTACAAAACTCTTTGGGCTACATATTTACATATAAATACATACATACAATAAATACATATAATAAATGTATATACATATGTAAATTAATGTACATTTGCGCGTTATGTAGTTAGCATAACGATAAGCAGCTGTAAAGTTTGCCGTCTTATCAGCTGCCGCAGGAAGTTTGTTAGTGTAATCAGCACATGCTACACAAAAAAAAAAAGAGAAGAAAAAAAGTAATAAAATAAATATTTTAGACAGAGAGCGAGCGAGTGAGAGCATGCGAAAGAGAGACACACTGAGTTTGCTAGTGTGAGCAAGCGATATCGCAAGCAAAAGTTCCCAATCACTTTTATTTTTTGTATATATATATGTATATATATGTTTATGTATTTATTTATTTATTTAGCTTTTTCGTTTTCGTGTGTTTACTTTCAAAAAGAAAGCAAGTTTTATATGCAGACATGTATGTATATAAATATATATATATTTCGAGCAGCCTGCAAAACTACAATTTGCAATGCAAAAGATATTCAGAGATATATATAAAAAAAAAAAACCAGGGAACATTCTGCATTTTCATTTCATTACTTTTTTTTTTTTGGGATTTTGGGTTTCAGTTTTCAGTTTGTTATTTTACATATGTAAATTTATGCATATCTAAGTTTTGCTTTATATGGACACACACACATATATGTATATATATGTATTTATATATATCTATTTGTGTTTGTATATGTGACAGGCAGACGAAACTGTCGTTTCCATATCGCTGCCTTGAAATCTGCATAAATGATGATGATTTTTATACCCTGTGCCCATTAAAAATGGGCAAAAAAGGGTATAATAATTTTGTGCAAATGTATGTAACAGGCAGAAGGAGGCATCTCCGACCCTATAAAGTATATATATTCTTAATCAGTATCAATAGCCGAGTCGATTGAGCCATGTCCGTCTGTCTGTCCGTCTGTCCGTCTGTCCGTCTGTCCGTCTGTCTGTATGAACGCGTCGATCTCAGCAACTATAAGAGCTAGAGACACCAAATTTGGCATGAAGGTTCCTGTATACCCTCTCCAGATCGAGTTTATGTTAGATTTTCGATATCTTTCCCCCCACCCCCCGCAATTCAAAAAAAACGTATTATGGCCACATTTCTCAACGTAGACACTTCTAACTTAACAAGTGCGTTAAGAATGATATATAGAAGGAACGCTGAAAGTTTCATCAAGATCGGTTTATAAATAAGACAGAAAATCAGCAAAGAAATTAAAGTTATTTTTTTTCCACGGAATCGTTGAGCAGCAGGCAGCACATGTGAGCGAGCGAGACAGCGAACGACTGTGATACATGCGTCTGCTTACCATATTTGCACATGTGTGCGAGCGAGATAGCGAACTACTACGACACAAGCATAAGTAAATTAAGTGTCGTAACACTCAGCTTTGATTGAATATGTATACATATGTGAAAGCTTGCTGTTATAAGCAAGAAATAAGCAGAAATCATATGCTAAATAATAGTTTCAAAAGAGTATTCTTTAATAAACACCTGCTACGTTCTTATTTCTATTATAAGCAAAATACTTAATTTATAAAACTGCACAGGGTTTTATACTGTCGCGCGCGCTCGACTGATCCGCTTGTTCTGCTTGTGTTTTGTTGTTTTAGCTTTCGTCATTTGTGTTGTTGTTGTTGTTCTTCAACTTCTTATAAATGTGAAATATTTAGCATACACATGGCTCCAATGGGCAACAGAGATTGTCGATTGGATCCCATTGACTGCCCCAAGGGGGGAGAGTTGCGGCTTAGCCTCTGGATTTGTCTCTGTGTCTGTCTCTTTCCCTTTCTCTACCTCTGCCTTTGACTTTGACTCTGTCTCTTGCTGTGCTTCTTTTTTTTTTTTTTTTTTCTTGAATTCAAATTGTGGTAATTTATTTTTGCAATTTTTGGGGCATACCCTGTAGCGCAGGCTGCTGCTAGCAGGAGGTAACTCTTGTGCATTATATTTCTATACTTTCATTTCAAAGTAAAAAGTAAGTTCTTTCATATAAAGCATACTTTCTGTCGTTGCCTTGCTTAACAATATAGGGTATCTCATACGCCGTTAAAAGCTTTAGTTGTAGCTGTTTGCATAGACGAAATGGAAATTTCTTTGAAGAAATGTTCTGTATTTACTAATGATTTTAACATAAGCACATACATGCATAGCTAACTCCACTGAGCTGCTCTAGAATTATTAGAGTATAAAATTTGCCGCGATTTTATCCACAAGTTGTGCATATTTTGTGTGTGTGTGTGTGTTGTGTGTGTTGTGAGTTGTGAATTCTGTTTGAGGCTGTCCAAAGGCATGAAACCATAAAAATGGCAAATTAACCATGTGTATGTGTGTGTATATGTGTGTATATGTGTAAAACCTTTTGCAAGTGAAGCCACAAACAAAACGACTACAGAAATACACACACATACAGACACACACACACACATCAAGCTGAGGCAGCTTGAAAATGGCACGTTTTGAGGTCCGTCCAAGTCCAATCAAGCCAAGCAGCAACGTCGAATGAGTGACTGCCAACGTCGCTGTCGCTGTCGCTGCCGCTGTCGTTGTCGCTGTCGCCGCCCCCTTTTTTTTTTTGCTACGCTACGTTGTTGTGCGACGGCCCTGGCCTGCTGGCGCTGCGCTGCTTCAATCAGCGTCGCAGGCAGCCTAGCAATTTATCCAGCGATGCATATTAAGCCTCACGATTTGTATTTGCCTCTCTGTCTGTCCTGTCGGTCTGTCTGTCTGTCTGTGTGAGTCAGCCAGCCCTGCCAATTCCCCTGCTGCTGCTGCCATCTCACACTGTAGTAGCTCTCCACTACACGCCCTATCTCTCTTGCTCTCCCTCCCTCCGGCCGTTTGTGCATGGATATGTGAGAGTTCAATTTCAGTTCAGTTCAGCGCTCACAGTTCACATTGAGTTGATTCTGTTTTATAAGTTTTCAATTCAACATCGTTTGCGGTTGCGCTTCTCTCCTCACTCGGCGCTTTACTCTCCACTGCACTTCAGCTTCAGCTTCAACTCTACTCTCCACTTCACTCGCTGCTCTGCTCTGCTCACTCTCCTGCATAAACAATCAAGGCACTGTCTCATCTCGTCTGTCTGCCTGCCTCCCTGCCTGTAGTCTGTCTTCTCTAAATGACCAAATGACTAAATGACTAAATGACTGAATGGCCGGCACTTCCTGTGGGCGCTATGCTGTGCCCGCCCCTCTGTCACTTATGAAGGTGTCATTGTTGTTGTCGCATTGAGTTTGCATATTTTAAGCTTTGCATAATTGAAGCTTTGATTTGAAAAACGATGAAAACATTTAAGGTATTGAATTGAAATTGAATGAGTTTCCGATATTTTACATTCCCACTTTGTATTGTTTGTTTTTTAATTTTCCTTTAATGGGAATGTACATAAATGTATGTAATATCGATATAAAATGAACATTTAAATCCTACAAAAGCTCAACTAAAGCTGACATCTTTCACCTGGATTTTGGGCTAAACTCAACTGAGCTTCTTCTTATCGTTAACCAACATTTGTTACCCAGTTTAAGTTGACCAGCTGCTTGCTTGGATGCTTATTTCCTGTGTCCTTCTCTGACGTGGGAGTCGTTGATGCTCAACAAGTAAAGCGCACAAGCTAAATTTCAACAAATTCCCTCTTTATCCTCTGTGAGCAGCAGACACACACACACAGCTCAACGGTAAAATGCTTATTTTTGACTTAAAGTGGCCTGTACCGTTATACTACTACGTGGGAGCAGAATAGCGCAGCAGCAGCAGCAGTAGCAGCAGCTGTTGCTGTCCATTTAACAGCTGCTTAACATACATAGATATGTATGTACATGTCTATGTGTGTGAATTAAATCGGCACTTGTGCAACTTCTCAGCTGCTGCTACTGCTGCTGCTCCACATGTTGTCTGTTCCCTTTTATGCCGCGTCCCCGTTTAACCATCTATCCATTGCCCACCTCATTCCTTGGCTGCGTCTTCCTGTCTGAGACAAGCAGCTTCTTATGTGCCGTTTTCTATGTTTTCTTTTTCTTTTGCTCCTCGTAGACAAGGCTATAAAAATTGCTTAGTTCTTAAAGCTTTTCTGCGCCACGCTTTGTGCTTCTGCTGCTACTTCTTCCGCTGCTGCGTCTGCTTGTCTGGCGCATAGTTGTTATGGCTGCTTGCCTTCGCTCTCTCACCTTCCCCCTTAGTCTCCACCACTTACGTTTTTATCTCATCTTCTTTCTCGCACACGCTTCCCACACGTTATTTGTTTTGTCGACGTCGCTGTCGCTGCCGCCGCCGCTGCCGTTGTCGCTTTACTTTTCTGCTTGTATTTTATTATTATTATTTTTCGCGTTATTCTGTGTTTTGCTCAGCAGTTTCTTTGGAAAAATTCAACTTTTACTTTTTGTTTTCTTTTATGTATTTGCCTTCTGCCTGCTGCTGCCGCTTGTATGCGTACATTGCTCGCGCGTATGTGTGTGTGTGAGTGTGTTTGACTTTGAGCATTTTTTATGATTATTTCTTTTTTGTTGCTTTTTATACATTTTTCATTGCGCCGTTTTTTGTTTTGCTCGCCGTATTTAACGCTTGCTACGCTTTGTGGGCCGGCAAGTGTTCTCCTTTTTTGTTTTTCTTCTTATTTTACTCACTCTGTCGTCACAGTGTCTATCAATTCAATTGCTTTTATGTTTTATTTTAACAAGCCCATTTCTCTCTCTCTCTCTCTCTCTCTCTCTCTCTCACTCCCCTCTATCACTCCTATATCAAAAGTCGCGCTTTACGTTTACGTTTTACGTAGCGCTTTTGTTTGCGTTACGATGTACTACGTAGCGCCACTCATTCATTCATACGTTTTCACTTCTTGTGCCTCATGAGTTTTTTGTTTTGCTTGTGTAAGTTTATGCATGAGTGTGTGTGTGTATGTGTGTGACTGTGAAACATTCGCCGGCCGCTTTCAATCTAAAATTGCGTTTTTCCCTTTTTTATATTTGTATGTTCACATATGTTCGCATGTTTGGCCAGCGCTTTCGTTCGTTTGACTTTCTTTATGACTGCGCTGCGCTGCGGCTGCGACTGCGGCTGATGCTTTTGCTTTTGTGTGTTGATGTTTTTATTGCTTCTCATTTTTTATGATTGAAGGTCGTTTGTTGTCATTGTCGATGTCGATGTCGTTGTCGTCGCCCTCTCTCTCTCTTTCTTTCACTTTTTTTCTTTGTTTTTCGCACCCAATTTGTTTACATTGCATTGCAATGTTCGACTTTTAACAGTTTGACATTCATTGTTACTTTTGCTCTTTCAGGCAAACACCTGAGCCTCTTAAACTATGCGTGCAAATGATGTGTGCTAAATATTGCGCAGCTTTGAAAGCTTTTGTTTATGTGCTTTCAATACATTTCTTCTTTATTGCTGTCTCGCCAAACCCTCTGTTAATTTATTACAAAAAATACGCTCAGCACACACAAGACGCATGCAAAAACTCATTAATATGCGTTTGTTGTTGCTGTTTTGTAGTTTTTTTGTACACCTTTCAAGTCGCCACAACAACAGCAACAACAACAACAATAGCACATAATGAAGCTATAAAAGCAAACGAAACGTCGAAAAAGTTCAATAAACTTTTTGCAGCTAGCAAACGCGTCGCCCAACAGCGACAGCGACAGCAACAGCAACAGCTTCTTCTTCTGCTTCGTTTTTGCTGGAACAATCGACATTAGTTTAATTTAACTCTCGCGCTCTCTTTACTCTTGCCGATTGAAACACCCGCTACAAAGCCGCTACTCTCCAATCCCCACCCTCCACACTTCGCTCTTTGTCCGCTCTCTTTGCTCGTCGCCATTGGTAAATTCGGCTCGCGTGTAAAACTCAATCAGCACTTGAGTAATTTCGTAATTTACTTGCGCACCAATTTTTTTTATTTTATTTATTTTCTTTTTTTTTTTGCTCTTCGTTTGCCATTTTGTTGCTGGATTTTTGCAATAGATTTTCAGCTGTAAATTGCTTTGTGGAAAGGGCACAATCTTTAACTCAATTGTTGAGCGATGGTTCTAAGCTGTTTTGTATGTACATTTGGCTTTAATTTAATTAACGCTGACAATTGCATTTTCCCAGGCCCTTACACATGCCTACGGTGTGTGTGTGTGTGTGTGTGTGTGTGTGTTTGTGTGAAACAATTTACGTTTTATTATTATGGATAAATGGATGGTTAGATGGCTGTATGGCTTGGATTTCTTGTATTGCTTTACCAATTACTAGTTGAAATTGTTGCGCTCTCTCTTGCTCTCTCTTTGTTGTGATTGTCATTGTCGATCTTCGTCTCTCGCATAAAGCTCCAGCAACTGGTTTGGTTCCGCTTTCGAAAAAAGCCCCAAAAGCTTACACCTCTTGCACCCCTGGAATTCTTTAAAAACACACGCGTGTGCACACACCTATACTCATACATACATACATGCATACATACCTAAATACATATGTACATATTTTAACCACACGCACACACATACTTATGCACACTTTATAGACGTCTACATCAAATCGTGTGGCGCTTTGATTGTCTTTAATTAATTATACATTTTTAGCTAATTTGCAAATTTTCTCTTTTCTGTCTCGTTACAGGTAAATATATGTCG
Source organism: Drosophila funebris (assembly GCA_018901825.1). Lineage (NCBI taxonomy): Eukaryota > Metazoa > Arthropoda > Insecta > Diptera > Drosophilidae > Drosophila > Drosophila funebris. Next base: position 1,338,919 of record JAEIFK010000271.1, read on the forward strand.
ACAACAACAATAACCACAACTATAATAACAACAACATTATTATAAATGGTTTATGAATTTGCAGCATAATTTACAATTTTGCTTTTTAAACGATTTTTTTTGTTTGTTTGTCGATGCTGACGTAAGTTTGCGCCCAAAAATTGGAAACTAATTGAGTTTAACTTAGTTTGGGATTAGTAAGTGTGAAAAAGAATGCGATTTGTCAGTATAGCGATTATAAACATAATTATCGATGAGCACTTATCGATTTATGTGTAAAAGAATGTTGTAGACAGAATAAATTGTGTTTATATAATTAAAATATGATTAATGATAATGATATTGATCAAAATTGATAGTTAGTTATCGATAACATTGCTGCAGATAACAGATAGGCAAGTTGTTATCGTTTGATACATGAAAGAATGTAAATCGAAACTCAGTTTAGGTATTAATTAGTTATTTGTAACAATCAAACAGTCTAACGATAGTTATTACTATCGATAACTCTGGTTTATAGATTAAAGCTTATATCAATGTTATGTTGTACTTGGTTTCAACATTGAAAAAAAAAAAGAGTTTTCCCTGGAACATTGAACTGCTTGTCCAACTAGTCTTTTAATATGCAAATGTATGATAGCTTACAGTGCTGTCAAGGACCTCCTTCCTGCCCCCGCAGGACATTAAGATATATGTATGTGTATATGTGTATGAACGAAGTGCAAATAAGTATATTACACATCTTGAAAGAGAAGACAGCAACTCATTTGCATGCAATTATTTTGCCTTATGATAAAATCCCAAAACCAAAATCAAACTCAACTCCAACAACCTCCCCCCTGGTTGAGGAACAACACCCCCCCTTTTGCTTTGAATGAAGTATAAATCCTGTAAACTGAAGCTGAAAAAGTGAACAAAAGAAGAAGAGAAGTGCGACATGTACTTGAATTTCAATATTGATGCCTTGTAATTTGCTACAAAATCAGCATCAATGGACATTTCATCAAGTTGCAAAAGGGAACAAAAAATTAGAAACAGAAGAAATATAAAAAAAAAAAAAAAAAAAAAAAAATGGAAAACGTTCAACATAAATGACAAATGCATGCAACAGTAGTAGAGATGCAGAGCAATAGGAAGAGCAGCTAGATGAAGTAGACGAACAACGACAAGAATAACAACGAAAATGCTAAATGAAATGAAATGAAATTACGGTACACACGGCAACTTCCCTGCTCCCTTTGCTCCCTTTTCTCTCTCTCTCTCTCCCTCGCTATTGCTCTCTATTGTCCCTCTCTTTTTTGTGGCAAGGATGCAAATGCTGAAATTTTAAACCCTTGAATGTGGCCATTGTCTTTGATGGGGGCTGGGTGTTGAAGGTGTATGATGTTGAAATTTTCTTCTCATATTTACCTACACTACACTACGGTCCTTAGTTCCCATGCCATATATTCAACCTTTCTCGTTTAGTGCCCGCGCCCCGCCAGCCGTTGTCCATTTGCCAACTGGGCTGTAAGTAAGCGCTTAAAACCATCTATTTTATATATATACATATATATATATATATTCATTTTTTATATATATTTTTTATTGTACCCTTTGCCTTTTTTTCTTCCATTTTTTTCGCTTCCTTCCGCTCATTTGTCAGCTCCGCGATTTTCCTGCTTTTTGTACTTTTTTAATTGTATTTAGTTACATTGGTAATTATTGATTTTTATCTGTATAATGTACAGTTTTTTTTTCTTTTTGCTAAGAACGTTATTTGGCATGCTTACATACAGTTATCGTTTATCGATAAAACTAACTATAAGTGTTTAATATGTAAATATTATTGGTATTTTTATAAGTTATAGTTATTTAAATACGGCTGTAAATTCCAATTCGATAACTTATATAATCATAAGAAACCATATTGAATGAATCATAAAAACTATCGATACAAGTTTATCGTTTTAATATAATTATATGGAACAAAGAGCAAACTGCAAAGTAAACACTATCCATCATAGTTAGCTGAGAGTTATGGAAACAAGCGAGTAAAGTGCTACAATTCTATCGATAACATACACAATCGATAGGCATGCCTTAACACTTCAATATAGTAGTAATGCTGGCACATTTAAACTTGCTTTATTCTTTTATTTTCGGTTGATTCTTATCGATAGCATAGAGCAGGCTTTAAACAATAACTCTAAATCGATAATAAAGCTGGGTATGTGAGTGTTGTGCATGCTCAGCTATGATTTATATTGTTTTTTTCAAGCTGCATTTATGGTTTAGACAGATTTTGCCTTTGGACAATTGTTTGCAATTTCTGCTTTTCTCTGCGCAGTCATTTTTTCTGCATTTGTTGTTATAGTAGTAGTTGTTGTTGTTGTTGTTGCAGCCACTGTGTGTGCGCTCGGTTTTCAATTATGTGAGTGTAGGTGTGTGTGTGTGTGTGTGTGTGTGTGTGTGTGTGTGTGTGTGTGTGTGTGTGTGTGTGTGTGTGTGTGCTTTGCCTTTGTCCTGGCCAGGATTTGCTTGTTGCCTGAAACTTGTTTCTGCTTTTTAAGCTATATATCACTCATACGCAGCGTTGGCGCTTCATTTTCATGCACTAATTGCGTTAGAATTTCAATGCTGCATGGCTCGCCCCCTCACACACTCGCCCTGCTTACTTGCCCCCCTTCTGCCGCCACTCTGCACTCCTGCACCTCCTCCCCCTACGCCTGCAGCTGCTGAAATGCCAGTGATTTGACTTTGGGTCACATAAAGATTTTTTAATTGGAACTTGTATTCTACCTTCTGCCTCCCGCCATCCGCCTCCCTTGCCTTGGCTGTTAATCGAAGCCTGTGCAAACAGTGGGCGTGGCCAGCGCACTGATTTTCATTTGTTTCATCTTTTTGTTGTTTTTGTTTTTCTTCTAGAGGGTTGCTAACTGCCATTTGTAACAGTTTATTTTTTTTGTATTCGCTACCCATTTTTTAAAGATTTCTTTTGCAACCTTTTTGTGTGTGTGTGAGTGTGTGTGTATGTGTGTGCCTTTTTTTTGTCGCTCTCATTTTATTTTTACATAAGCCCAAGTCGAAGTTTCAGTTAAGACCCTGTTACCTCCCACTCTTTTGCTGTTTTTTTTTTCTGTTGGCCATTAGAGAGCGTCCTCAGCGTCGACGTTGACGTCGGCAACGTAATTAAAAACAAGAAATGCTTGGCAATAACAACAACAATAACAACAACTACAACAACATCAGCCAAGAGAGTACAAAATGTGCCAAGAAACTGGCCAAGCCAAAGTTCTTAGCCCGCAAATTTATTTGAATTTCGTGCGCCAAACTCTTTTTTTGTATACTCTTTTTTATGCTACTCTACAATGGCTAACAGCTTGGCTGTTAGTTGGCAATCTATAGGCCTTAATACTTTACGTCTGCGTATCATTAGAATGTTGAAGAACTTTCTCTGTACAGAGTTGCATTCGATGCTGATCGTATGAAATAAATTATATTGCCTTATTTAATCGATAAATTAATCGAAAAACATCTCATTGATTGTCCTAGCATTTCTACGCTTTCAATATGACTGCATTTATAAGGAGATCAAGTCAAATCAGTCCAATAACCCTTGGCAGCTGAAACCAATCGAATAAAATCAAATATACTATCGATAAAGTAATCGATTAAGGTCTTATAGATTATCTAACTTATTAATCTTGAATCCCTTGAATCTGCTTGCAGTTGAAACTAATTGAAGAAAAACAAATATATTTTCTTAGTTATTCGATAAAGTTATCGATTAATATCCTAAACGATGTCTTCATTATTGATTAAACTACATTTTTAAAGCTATTCATTTAGAGCAATCATAGAATCCTAGACCTTAGAAACAAATTACAATAAAATAATCGATTTCATTCGATTAAAATTGGCTTTCTTACTGTGACGATTGTCAAATCATACAATCGATAAATATCGATCGATTTGAAGATATATTATTAAATCTATATATTCATCAATTTAGCTTACTTTACTTTATAATAACAATAACAATAACAATAACAAAGAGTATTTAAGCTTCGTCTAGCCACAGTCTTATCTCTTGCCTTCCTCCCTCTCGCTCTCCCCCCTCTCTCTCTCCCTCTCTCTCACTTCACTTCACTTGTTGTAGCCGTTGTTGTGCTTAATAAAGTGCCGAGCGACAGGCCAAGAAAAGTGCGAGTAGCTGCGAAAAAGTTGCGTAAATTTGTTATGTACTTTATTTATTTTACACATAACTTTTTTTCCTTTGCTTTTTTAATTTTTTTTTTTGCATATATATATATATTTTTTTTCTTTTCTTTTTTTTGTTAACTTAAATAAATAAATAAATAAGGCGTTGGGGCAACGTCTCGTTGATGAGTCGCCGCAGCAGCAGCGGCAGCGGCGACAACCACAGAAACCCAGCTGAAACCACACCAGCCAAAGTCGCTCTACTCCCCCGCTACCCCTTGCCCAAACGCCACCTTCCAACTCCAGCCTGAACCCTTCCAAGCAATCATGCATCCCTTTACTGACATGCCCCGGCAACAGTCGCTGCCCCGTTCGCTGCCGCTCGCATCATGCCCCGTAGTTTCCGTTTCCGGCGCCAGCCATTTGCATCTATAGCTGAGTTGAAAAAAAAAAAAGAAAATACGCTGAGAATTTCTTTCATTTATTCGAAGGTTTCGTCCACCCGCAACCCCCAAACCGCCCAACTTTGCTGGCCAAGTCCCCGCTCTCCTTATATATGTACATATATATTTTTTGTCGTGTCGAAGAAGAAAAGATTTTTTTTCTTTTTTTCCTTCTTTAAACTCACAAGTGGAAACTGGACGTTGGCAGCTGGAGATGAAGCTGCAAATGGTGGTGGAGGGGGACAGTGGACGGGGGAATGGGGTGTAACGGGTACACAAATTTTCAACCTACTCAATTTTTTCGCCTTAATTTCTTTTTGTTTCTTTCGACTGCCAAGGGACACCGCAGCAAGCACAGAGGCGGTAATAAGAATTTTTTCTTTAGTTCTCATTCTCTCAGTCTTTTTCTTGCTCTTTACATTTCCCTGCCCCCTTCCGCCCTTACCCCTCTTTACCCTTAACTGGCCCCCCTTCTTGCTCGCTCTGCTTCTGTGCGTGTGCGCCGAAGTGTTTTTTCCGTATTTTTAATTTAAAATGCGAAGCATGGAGAAAATATATATAAAAAAAAAAGGAGGAGGAAAATATCAGCAGCAGCTTTGGGGTGGAGAGAGGCTGGGAAAATGAAAAGAAAAGCAACGGCAGCGCGCACTGCTTAAAAGAAAAACTTCTGAAGTAAATATTTGTCTGTCCAATTGCTGCGACGGCTGCCAACTGCAATGTTGTACCCTCTCCCCTCCCCACTCCCCCCACACACACACACACACAAAAAGAGGGGCGTGCACCGACCACTGTAAACTGGACTCTCCAGTCTGTCGGTGTAAACCAATGTTGACCAGGCCAAAATACCCAACTCCAACTCCAACTCCAATTCCAACTTCAATCCCAAAAAACCAAAGTCAAGCGTACGCCATAATGACTGGGAGTTTTTCTTCTTCTTCAATACTTTTGTCTAACTGCCTTTCTGTCTGTCTCTTTGTCTGTCTCTCTGTCTGTCCGCCTGTCCGTCTGTCTGTCTGTTTACTAGCCATGTACAAGTGTAGGTGCCAACTAAAAATGGGTGTGGCTTTATTTTAAAAGTTGTTCTTTCAAGTTGTAGTCGCAAAGCCTCATTGTATAAAAGCTTAACTTAGTTACAAGTTGAAGCGACACAGTTGCAGCCAGGGTAACATTTAAGGATAGCGCAGATAAAGAAGAATTGTAAAATTAAAAGCATAAGGGAGAGTAAATTGGAGAGAGTTATGTGAGAAAAGAGAATCTAATGATGGAAACAGATGGGAAGAGAGGAAAACAAAGAGAGAGACAGTGAGAGAGGGAGAGAGACAGGGAAAGAGAGCGAATGAGAGAGAGCGAATGAGAGAGAGAATGAGAGAGAGAAAGAGAGAGAGAAAGATAGAGAGAGAGAGTGATAGAAAGAGAGAGAGAAAGTGAGAGAGAGGGAGAGGGAGAGGAGAAAGGATAGTGTTAGAGAGAGAAAAGAGAAAGAGATAGCTGAAAGAGAGATAGAGAGAGAAAAAGAGAGGGAGAGAACGGGAGAGAGAGAGACACAAAGAGAGATAGAGAGAGAAAGAGAGAGAGAAAAAGAGTGGAAGAACAGTAAGAGAGGAAAGAGAAGTAGAAAGAGAAAAGAGAAGGAGGAAGACAGAAAAAGAAAGAGATTAAAGGAATAGGAAAGAAAAGAGAGAAATATATAAAGAGAGATAGACGGAGAAAGAGAGAGAAGCAGAAGGAGAACGACAGAGACAGAAACAGAGAGAGGAAGCAATAGAGAGAGTGAGAGAGAAAGAGATATAGATAAAGAGAGACGAAAAAGGGAGAGGCAGATAGTAAGGAAGAGACGAGGAGGGATATAATAAATAAGTAAGGAAATATAGAATGTGAAGCCATCCCAGATAGGAGTAAGGAGAGTTTGAGAACAGATAGTACAAAAAGGGATAATGAGGAGAGAGAGTTAGCATTATATAGCGTTCAATTCAGCTGCTGCCCAATAAACGATCTCAGCAAGTGACTTACGTTACTACAACTTGAGAATTATAACAATGACACTCATTATAATGAACGTGAAATCACAAGCGTAATACTAATTGCAATTTCACATTTTGCATTATGTTTTTAGGGTCTGTTGCGCACCGCGGAACAATTGAAAATCAAAGGACTCTGTGAGCCGGCTGAGAATGCGGATGATTTGAATGACGCTGCATCGGCGACGATAACCGTGTCGGAGAACATACAACAGGCGGTTGTTGGGAACATTGTGAATGCGAGCCTAGTGCCCGGCGCGCCCTCGCCCACAATCGAGCAGCAGCAGCAGCAGCAACAGCAGCACCATCAGCAGCAGCAGCAGCAGCAACAACAACAGGAGCATCAACAACAGGTGCAACAACAGCAGTTGGTTAACAGTGCATTGCTGGCACAGCATAGTCTTGCAACAAATAGTGGCATACAATTGGCAAATGCGGCTGGACAGCAGCTGCTGAGCAATACAAGTGGCAGCAGCAGTAGCCTGCAACAGTTGCAACAGCAGCAGCAGCAGCAGCAACAGCAACAACAACCGCGTAAGTCGCGTTTGCGTAAACGATCAAAATCGCCAGATTTGCAACTAGGTGGCAACGCCACAGGCCAACAACCACAGCCGGCACATCACCAACAACAACAACAACAACAACAGCAACAACAACAGCAGCAACAACAACAACATCATCAACATCATCATCCACAAACGATACTCATCCAGGGACAAAATCAAACATCTATCGTGAGTCTACAGCAAACAGCCGACGGCAATTATATACCAGTCACAACTGGTGACGATTCCGATAGCGGTGATAATAAGCCGCAAAAGATTTGCAAGACAGAACAATCGGTGGCCTCGCCGGCATCCAATTCATCGTCCGCATCAAATAATGCCGCAGCAACTGGCGTGAGCGGCCAAGCGATTGTGACACAAATTGTAGTAGCGCGCGACGGAAAAGATAATAAAATGACTAGTTTAGGCATGGGCATGGTAAGTGTCGTCTCAGCGAATCCCAAAAAGCTGCGAGTCGTCTCTCTATAGTATATATATATATATATATATATATATATATATATATCCAGTATATATAGTATATCACACACCCACAAACACATATATATATATACATAAGTATAGCTTACACTATATACATATATATATATATATATATATATATATGTATATCATCTCATTTATCAGCCTCACTCTCTCACTTTCAATTGAATACCCACACTCACACTCTTTTGCTCTCTTTTGCTCTGTATGCGATCTTTTGTCTAACATATGTATTTTCCCCGTTTTTTTTTCCTCCACCCCCCCAATATTCCACACACAAATTGTTTATCCAAAAAAATATTTAGAACGGCGGTCTGTTGGGCGTGTCCATGGGATTTCTGGACTTTACACCGGAACCACCAGCACCATCGGCCACACCAGTCACCGTAACGGAACATGTCGATCTATCGTGCAACCCCAGCACCGATACACGCGATCTATCAAGTGAGTTTCGGTAGTGTTAGTCCAACATTCACTTAACAATCTATTATGTGTCTAGCATTTATAATTTAAATAGTTAATATTTTACATGAATTGCTTTGATTGAAAATGCCATGTTGTTAAGTTGGCCGCAGTAGCTATAGTGAATAGTGTTGCTAGCTTGTTAAGTTGGTCGCAGCAGCTATTACAAAATGTTGCCAGACTGTTAGGTTTCACTTATGATATACCATTGCCAGATTATTAATTTCCCTCACTATTCACTTAGTCATAACTCATATTTTTGTCAAATAATTACTTAATTTTGATGGGTAAGATTAGAAAACGAATTAAAGTTTATTTACAACATTTGCATAAGCATTTGCTCAGTTATTATGCTTAATTTCTTTAGCAAAGTTTAAGTAAGAAAAATTAAATTTATTTTTTATTATAAAAAAATAAAATAATAAAATATTAAAAATATAAAAAATATAAAAACTACAAAAATAAATTTTATAAAATATAAACAAGAGTTTTAGAAATACATTAAAAAGTAGAAATATAAATTTAAGTATTTAGTCATTTACTATAAATTAATTAAATAATTAAATGCACATTTAACATAATAGAACAGTTTATAAAATTATAATAATTTGTAAAATGATTTCACATAAATTGAAATTAATTACAAACAAAATATTAAATATTTATATAATATAATATAATATATAATATAAATAAATAATATATAATATAAATGAATAATATTATATAATATAAATAAATAATATATAATATAAATATTGTTATTAATAAACTCAGTAATTCAGAAAATGAAAGCAATTAATTAATAATTAATAAAAGTGCAGAGCTTAATAGTTTGATATTTGTAGCACATGTTCTTCTTGCAAGTTTCAATTAATGAAGCCGCCTGCCTTTATGTTGTAAATTTTGTATTTGTAACATTTTTAAAATGTCTTGGCCGCAAAGCTAACGCTATAATGTTATTAATATCACTTTGCAGATCCCACCGAACCGCTCGACATTGACAATCATTTGGCTCAGCAAATCCATCGGCTCGATCAATCTCCCATGCACTCAATATCACATCATCATACGACCGGTGACGAGAGCAACTCGAATCTGGTGCAGCATATCAAAAGCGAAGTGATTGAGGCCAAACACTTGGCGCATGTGCAACAACAACAGCAACAGCAGCAGCAACAACAGCAGCAGCAGCAGCAGCAACAACAGCAGCAGCAGCAACAACAACATGCACATCATCATCAGCATTTGCATGCACAGCAATTGTTGGCACAGAGTCAGCAACAGCAGCAGCAACATCAACAACAGCAGCAGCAACAGCAGCAGCAGCAGCAACAGCAGCAACAGGCAGCGGTGCATGCACAGCATGCCACGCATGCAACACATGCGGAAATCAGTGGCGCTACTGTCATGGAGATTGATCCAAGCCAAATAAAGCATGAGCCGGGCATGATAATAACGCCAGAGATTGTCAATATGATGTCCACTGGTCACATGGGTATGTTGAACAACAAACAATTATGATGACTTTATGTGGGCATTTATTTATTTATTTATTTATTTATTTCTTTGATTTATTATAGACATGTACAACTCGGATACGAGCGAGGACTCAATGATGATCGCCAACGGTTCGCCGCACGATCAAAATGAGCCGCATTATACGAATTTGGATCAGCAACACGGCGGCCTGGGTGGCAGCGTATGCGGCCCTGGCGCCGGTGGTGTTGGTGGTGGTGGTGGTGGAGGCGGTGGTGGCGGCATTGGTGGTGGTGGTGGTGCTAATGCTGGCGAGAAAGGTCAGTTTAATGGTCCCAAAGCTTGGACACAAGATGATATGAATTCAGCTTTAGATGCATTAAAGAATCAAAACATGAGCCTGACGAAAGCATCTGCCATTTATGGCATACCATCAACGACATTATGGCAACGTGCACACCGTTTGGGCATCGAAACGCCTAAGAAGGAGGGCGGCACCAAATCATGGAACGAGGATGCCTTACAGAATGCGTTGGAGGCATTGCGATCGGGTCAAATATCGGCAAATAAAGCATCCAAAGCGTTTGGTATACCCTCATCGACGCTCTACAAGATAGCGCGTCGGGAGGGCATACGGCTGGCGGCGCCATTCAATGCCGCACCAACCACGTGGACACCCGAGGATTTGGAGCGTGCATTGGAGGCGATACGTGCCGGCAATACGTCTGTACAAAAAGCAAGTGCTGAATTTGGCATACCGACAGGTGAGCTTATCCCATTCCCACTTTTTGCCTTCCCACATCCGAATTTCGAATGCAGCTTGCTGCTACTCGTTACTCGTTGTTATTCCTGGCTGGCTGCTCGTTAGTTGTTACTCGTTACAAGTGCCATGCTAGTTGCCAAACGAGTTGCGTTCATCGAAAGTGTCTGTTTTGATAATTGTAAGTTGATACCCGCTACACTTTATCATACCGCCCATTCGGTACTCGTTACCTACTCGAACTTTCATTATTTTCACTTCCTATTTGTACTCGTTACCTATTACTCGCTGTTAAGTACAGTCAGCTAGCTACTACACTACTGGTACTAGTTATTGTTATTGAATGTGCATTCTACTGCATTCCTTCTACTGATACTCGTTACCTGTTATCCGCTACTCGTTACTCGTTGTACATTAGGCGTACTCACTTCCGGTACTTGTTAGCCTCTACAAGTTATACATGAGCTTACTTTCGATTCACTTTCTACTTGTACTAGTTTCTATATACAGTTAGCTAGCTACTCGCTACTCGCTACTCGCTACTGGTCATACTCGTCACTTGTTACCCACTAGCCGTTATACTTACATTAATTTCTCCCGCTTTTTGATAGGCTTCACTTGTTTCTCGTTAATGTTTCTTCCTCAAACTGTTGCTCGTTTGTTTGCTTTGTTTTCCGTCGTCTACGATTCTGATTCTCTCTGAATTGCTTGCCCCTGACTGTCTCTTTGTCTGTCACCTGCCCATTTGTGCTAATTCCTATATAATTCTTACCAATGCCAAAGGAACACTTTATGGACGCTGCAAGCGGGAGGGCATCGAATTATCGCGTTCGAATCCAACACCTTGGTCCGAGGATGCCATGAACGAGGCATTGAACTCAGTGCGGTAAGTACTTGGAATTATCATCTACATATATATATATATATATATTATATTTACAAAATGTCATGTCGTTTCATTAGCGTTGGTCAAATGTCCATCAATCAGGCGGCCATACACTATAACCTGCCCTACAGTTCACTCTATGGGCGCTTCAAGCGCGGCAAATACGATGTTGTGGCAAATACCAGTGGCGTCTCGCTGATGAACACATCGGGCAACACGACCGGCAGCATTGAGATTATCGAGCATAGTCAGGAGAATTCGGTAAGTATATCAAATGAAATGCAGCAAACGCAATCGACACACACACACACACACACACACATAAACACAGAGAGACACACATACATAGAACGAGTAAAACACAGCCTGAGTCATATAAATATAGTCAATGTCTTTCGTAAGATGCTTTAAAGGATATGCACACTTTTGTTGTTAATTGTTTATCAATTATGTAAACTTTGTCGTTCTTTTCCTGCTTTCATCATATAATAAAGTGTATATTACCAGGGATTAAGTCATCTACATACTAGGTTTCGTAGTATTGTACCTAATACTAGATTCAGCTACAAATACTTGCATAACTTTGCCAAAACTTAACCAATTTCGTTCAACGATGTCTTTTTAGTCATTGCTTAGTTTCTAAAATGATTCTGCATTTAAATTCTTTTGATTTATGACATTTAAATTTTTTCGAAAATTTACAATTTTTTGCATACCTACCCCTTTAGATTTTTTCGAAAAAAATTTTTTGCTTCAAATTTCAAATCTTAAATGTGCAATCGATGCAGTTTTTAATGCTGATTCATAAAAAGTATACTTTATGGGGTCGGAAATGACAACTAATATTAGTAAAAAGCATTGAAAGTAGATTCAAAGGGTATATTGCAGTCATGTTGTATTTATAACGTACCTACAAATAATAGCCAATGCAATTACCTCCACTACAAACGATCCACTAAGCGAAGACACGAACCTTTGCCCATAACGCTGCTCACATTCACGTTCCACATTGCATTTATCACTGTGTATGTGTGTGAGACTGTGTGTGTGTGTGTGTGTGTGTGTGTAACTAACTAATCATAGCTTAATCAACATAAAATGCCACACACACAACAACTGCCAGCTTTGACTAACCGAATAACAAATTTATTTATGCAAAGTTGCATATGTTGCAGCAACAGTTCCCGTATAGTCCGTCGCCGCATCCGCCGACGCCGCAGCATCATAGTACACCGCAGCATCACAGCTCACAGCAGGGGCCACCGACGCCACAGCATATGCAACAGCATGTGGTGCACATGCAACAGCAGTCGCCACATCAGGCGCATCATCAACAGCAGCAGCAACAACAGCACTTGCAACAGCAACAGGATGTGGTAACATCGAGCAGCCAAGTGGTGCATAGCCAACAGCAACAACAACAACAACAGCAGCAGCTTCAACAGATCTATCAGCATCATGGCACGCCCGAGCGTAGTTGAGAATCACTGCACGCTGCGGCAATGTTAGGCGGCGGCAGCGTTGCAGGCGGCACAACAACAACAACAATAACAGCAACAGCAACACCATTTGCCAGCATATCAGGACACGCCAGCGGATCGGCAGCACCACCGCCCACAGCTGGCACCAGCAAACGCAAGAAAGCCACCAAACAAAAGCGTTGAGTAAACGCCAATAACTCTGACAACTCCCACAAAGCCAACGTCGACATCGCCGTCGACGTCAACGGCGACGTTGCTGTCGAAGCCGATGCCGATGCCGATGCCAATATCAACGTCAACGTCAACGCCAACGCCAACGCCAACGCCAACGCCGCCATTAAATTTCGTTTCAACTCAAAGCACTGGAAGCGCAAGCTGAAGCAGTTTCATTTGTTATTGTCCAAACCAACTTGAAGAAAGCTCACCTAAAGCAGAGAGCAGAAAAGAGCGCGTAGGAACGCGAGAGCGCTGAGAGAGCAGCAATGAAGAGAGCAAGAGAGTAAAATTGCAAATGCAATTGCACTTGCAGGGAAAAAATTAAACAGAGGATAAACCAATCAAAATTGCAAGAAATTTATGAAAAAGATGAAACATTAATTACACAATTTAGAATGTGTATCAAATGTAAATAATATTAATAATACTTAATGTTAATGTATATGAAATATGCTTTATACACATACACTACACACACACACACACACACACGATACAGAACAACAATTCAGCAAACAACACTTACGGCCACGGTTTTAGAAGCAGTTTGGTTTTTTTTTTGTTTATTATTATTTTCTTTAGAATTTTCTTTATAAAACGGGACAATTAAGTTGAATGTTTCTTTTTCGAATACAACAACATTATTTTCGTTTGATCCAAGCCTAAACATTACATTACAATTAAGCAAAACAAAACAACAAAAATGAAAAGTTTTTAGCAGAAATTCGGATTAATTAACAATACAAATAATTATTTTGTTATTCTGTTTCTTATTAGTTTAGTGTGAGACTGAAAGTGCGCCCACAACTGTAAAAGCAACAACTGCAATAACACTAAGCGGAAACACACACACACACATACAGACACAAACATACATACACACACAGACACGTACACATATATATATATATAATCGTATATATATATATATATAAATATATATTTATATGAGAAATGCTTTATAATTTCGTTTAGAAAAGAAAGAGAAAAATACCTTAAAATTAGAATTAAACCAAAATCATCAAGGTCTTAGCAATTAAACTCATTAGCAATTAAAGACTTTAAGTAAATCACAAAAAAAGAAGAAAAACTAAGGAAACAAAAAAAAACACACACAAACAAAACAAAACAAAAAGTTATTTGAATTTTAAAAAAAGCGCGAAGCAAAATAAATATACTTTAAAATGTAGCAAATGCAAATGCAAATGCAAATTGTATAATTGAAGATAATATATTGAAAATGAAAAAACACATGAAATGAAATGTATTTTTGATAGAACGAAACAAAAAACATTTAACTGTAAAAATATAACGATATGTTGTTAAATATGTTAAAAAAAAAAAACAGAGAAAGTAAACAAACATTAAGTCACAGCGAAGCAACATAAACATATGTATGTAGTAATATTAATATATATACACACACACACACTCACACACACCATCATTTACATATACACTCTCACTCACATATTTAGAAACTAATGTAACATTTTTGCTAGTGTCGGCATACAAAATAAAGCCCTAAACTAATTTCCAACATTTAGAAACATAAAAAAACTCCCTGAAATAGTTTTTATCTTTTTGTTTTCTTTCTCGCCTCATAGACATACATACATACTTATACATATAGATATAGTTGCATACTTATATCTCAGTAAGTGGTTAAGTCCATAGGAAAAACTATCAAAAAGAAAATGTTAGAAACTCACATGAAAATGGAAAATGCAAAACAAAATGTAAAAAATTTAATATTTCAATTTAAAAAAAAATAACAAAGAAAAAAAAGTAAGAAGAAAACTCTGTATAGCTTCCATTAGTATATAGAAAGAGTGAAGGTATACAATCACACACACACACACACACAAACACACACATATATACACACATATACATACATAAATACATATATTTTTGAAGCTACTTCAAGTTTTGGTTTCAAGGAGTAAAAACAGTAAAAATAATGAAAAAAAAACAGGAAACTTTTTTGAAAAACTTTGTAAATACATAAACATATTTTTAGGTTATAGAAGAATAATATTAAATAAAAGAGAAGAGAAAGAGTATAAATAAAAAGAAAGTAATTTCGAAATGTTTGCACCTATTGCGCCTAATTTATTTAATGCATAATTTAACCCATAGTGTGTTTACATACCGTAGAACTGAAATGCAATATGCTTACCTTAACTCAACATAATTTAATTCCTATTATTTTTAGTTGCTATTTTTCATAAATATATAAATATATATATACATATATGTATATATTTACATATATACACATTTATTTTTGTTTGTATATTTACAAACTAGGCAAAAAGAAAGAAAGAAAGAAAAAAGGAGAAATCTAAACAACAACAACTGTATATCATTGTAAATTAATTAACAATACGATGGACAAATGAAAAAAGCATATGAAGTAAAATCTATAAGAGTTAAAACCAATAAATATACATATATCATAATAACATTGTTAAAATTGTCGCAAGGAGCAATTAAAAAAAACAAACAAAGGAAAACAAAAAAAATGGAATTAAAGAAACTTGAAGGCAGAACAGTAGTAGTACATAAATATATATGAAATCTAATAAACATTTAACAAATTATACATATATATATATATACATATATATATATATGTGTATAAGCTTATTAAAAGTTTAAGTGTAATCATTAACCACACAATATTATAGCACATTTTGGATTATCAAGTACATATACAGAATAATATGGATTATTCACTTAAATGTTAGCCCAGACGGAACCATACAGACCTAAAGAATAATAATAATAATATTAATTATAATAATATTAATATTAACAATAACAATAACGCATATGTCTCTTAAGACATTATGCAAATACAAGTAGTTTGATGTATGTATATGGCAATTGGAAGGCAGTTTAAATAACAAACATTTAATGTAATATTGGTATAACGTAATTTTTAAAGTGAGGTACTATAAATAAAAATTATTAAATAATATAAATACATTCCTCTTGTTTCTTATTGCTCCATCAATTCTGTTGAATTGTGACTTCCTTTTGTAGGCAAAAAGTATGCAAAAATCATTAAATAACACAAACAATCAAACAACATTGTTTACTTAATCCATCAATAAACTGGGACATCGGGACTTCCCTTATTTTGATGGACTGTTAACGGAAGCATTCAAAACGACATAGCAATTTAACATACTAATGTAATGTAAGTAACAACAAAGCCAAATAATTATAAATAAATTAATTTATAAATAAATTTAGCTAGAAAACATTTCAAAATCTTCCTCAAAGTAAGTCAAAATCTTGTTTTTGCTCTAATTTGACACATAAAATGCAAGCAGGCTTAAATTAAAATTCAACTTTCAGTTATCAAGCGGTAAATTTGCTTACAGTGCACCAATGACTCTAAAACTGTTTAGTTCGCACTAATAGAATTGCTCCACCACTTAACAGCTGTGTTCGAATTCGAAATGTTATATTAATGCGGCTTATTGAGATGTGAACGTATCGTAACTGTGCGCGGAACATCGTTAATCGTTTAAAACAAATAGATGTGAGCAAGAAAACTAAATATATTTAAAGCATGTTTTAGTGTGGTCTTGTATTAAATGTAGTAAATATACGCTACTCAACATTTGTAGATGCATGACGGACACGATCATTAAAAGCATTGCGGCTGTTGAAAGCAACATGGTCTTTCTCTCTCTCACATTGTTCTTTTGCGTGAATGAAGTTTAACATTAACATTTTTGAGCAGAATTCTTAGCGTTAACATTGACACTTGCTTTCTGCTTTTAGTTGGAGTTCTGCTTTTCATTGGTACGGTTCGTTACCGCGAATTGTGTCCTGCTAAGGTGTGTGTGTGTGTTGTTACTTTTTAGACGCAGAAATATTACAACAAAAAACAGCACGGCGTTTTGGTGTACAAGAAAAAGTGGTGCGCGAAACGGGATTTCTTCAGCTTTGTACCCTTTTCTGCATAAGGTTTGTAAATAATAATATTGCCAAATCTTGGCCACTGTAAACAAAAGCGCGCTAAATACAATTAAACATGTGTGTATGACTATGTGCGTGTGCTAATAGGGAGACCTAGCGTTATCAGTGCGCAATTCATGAATTGATTACTAAATGTTGTTATATTACCTACAACGGTGAACTGTCTCAAGTGAAAGTAATTGCGGCACAACAAATTGTGCAAAATTTGTGCTAGAAGTTTACCAATTTATGAATGAGAAACTGTCCAGCGGATGTGCCAATTGAATTTTATAAATATTAACACGACATTTGATTTAAATATAATGTGGCTATCTAATATACATTTCATATTATGTACATACATACATACATACGTATATATGTACGTAGATTTCTCTGGTTTGCGCTGTCTGAAAGCCACTCCGTATTAGGTCATAGGGGACAGCCTACATAGTAGCAGAGCATGAAGTGCCCAAGTCAAGTCTATGTGGGAAGCGCAAAAAAGCACACGGCGTAAGCTAAGAAAGTAACGGGTCCCGGGGCAAAATTAAACTGCATAAACAGTTTATTTTTATATAGGAAAAACAGCTGCAAGTTCAGGTTCTCCCAGTGATTACATATGTAGGTACTAGTAACCCTCACACACACACACGCGCGCCGTCACATTAAAAGCGCAAAAAAAAGCTAAAGCATTAAATGTTCAACACGTTTTTTAAAAAGTGTGTATTTTAATGAGAAACAGGTAACAAGCAGACGCACAATAAAAATACATAATAATAACCGCCGAAGGCCCAACAACAACAAAACCAACCACAGCAAACACATTAGCACAAAAGCAACAGCAAGAACAACAAACAACGTGCTCGTTTATATAGACATTGTGTGAGAGAGAGAGAGAGCTGTCCGCACGTTTGCTTATTAAAGCTTAAGAGCGCACATAGAAAGAGAGGCTGAGCAAGCTTTTGTTTTTTGGCACAGGCTGTGCCGCACAGCTGTTTATGGAAGTGCGTATGTGTGAGTGCTGTTATCCTGCTGTGCTGTTACAATAACAACAATAACAGCGAGAGAACTTAACGTTTATGTGGGCCAGCAGCAACCACAACAAGTGCTGCCGAGAGGTTCAATTAAACTCTTGGACGCTTATAATTTGGCCCAAAAAAAAAAAAAAAAAACAACACTAGACCACAAGGTCTAGGCAACGCATTGGCAATCACATTGACATACTTATTTCATGTTGTCAACTTGCCAAAAAACAAGAAACAAAAACAATAACCACTAAAAACATATGTCAGTTTCTATGCATAAAATATTTCTCATAAGTTATAAATAAAAAATAGACAAAACGAAACAAACAAAAGCTCAACAAATGTTAATGTTATGTTAAGCACAACAACTGCTATGTTAAGTTATCAGAACAAGTGTTAGACACTGTTAATGGCTAACAGAAACGTTTAGATTTTTTAAATAAATAATTTAAATAAATAATAATACTTTCCAAGATAGCGACGACTGCGTGAGCAGATCAAACGCTTCTATACAGATTTGGCGGCACTTTAATCAATATGTCGAGTCATGCCTTTTGAGTTTAACGCATTTTTGAAGCTCTTCAAACACCAATTAAAATCTTCATGTTGTACATTTTCAATTGTTGCTGTTGCTATTGGCTTTTTGGCATTATGTGTGCTTGTAGTTATTCACGGAATCGAAGCCAAATCGAAACATGTCAACAGATAAATGAAAGCAGCAAAAATAAAAAAAAAAAAATAATAAAAACAAGAAATTGAATTTTGTTTTGTTTCCAAGAAGGTTTCAGACCCCCCAAGGCTTTAATATCGTACATGTTGAGCACGTCCAAATGTTAGGGAACATCCCTTGAAGCAACAGAGCAGAACCCGCTCTGGCCACCACCACTCCACACACCCGCTGCTCCACATTGCTGCTGACATCAAACACAGCTCGTTGAAACTTCAGCAGAATTTCAGAAGTTTTTGCTCGCTGTGGCGACCATTACAGCGTCGACCGGCAACAGCATCGGTTGTGTGTGTGTGCGTGTGTGTGTGTGTGTGTGTGTAAGTGTGTGTAGTTCTTTTTTATTAGGATATTGCAATTCCTTTACCAACTGCGCACTTTATAAATTATTCAAATTAATTACTATATAGACGATTAATATATAATTCTCTGTTGTTTGTTGTTTATTATTTACAGTTGAAGCGCATTTGCTACGTTGCCCAGGAAACCATTGCACAAGGTCGCTGCATAGAGTCATAATAACAACAACAACAACAACAACTAGAGCTTTACTGGAGGCAAGCCTAGCACGCATGTAAGTTGTCTATGTTGAGGGTATTTACAGGGTATTCAAGTGGGGGCTTCAACTGATTTCTCGCTGACATCAACGGAAATTATAATTAAATTCCTTAGCTTCAACTGAGTTAGTAGGTTATTCACGTGTCTGCTTTAATTGCTTATTGATTAAATAAATTCTCTAGCTTTAATTCAGTTTACAGGGTATTCAAGTGTTTGCTTTAATTGCCTATTATTCTTTTGCTGAATTGCACACAAATAACAAATAAATGCTACATCTTCAACTGAGCTTACAAAGTGTTTTGCTATTGATTTCTGCTGAAATCAACATATAAATAATAATCAAGTTCTTAAGCTTCCACTGGCTTAATAGAGTATTCCAGTGTCTGCTTTAATTGCCTATGGGTTTACTGCTGAAATCAATAGAAATACTTCATAAATACTTCAGCTTCTATTGAAGTTCTGTTATGCTTTCTATTAAATGCTTAGATTAAACCTAATATACCCTGCACTTTGATTAGGGTTAATGTGTACTTGTCAGTCAGTTTGTCAGTCCGTCAACTGATTGACTCGCTAAGCTACTTATGTATGCTTCAATTCAGTTTATAAATTTTATAAAACAACACAAAAGAAAAGGTTCAACAAATTTTTGTTGTGTATGGAATTTAATTTGTAAATAATTCAACACTGATTTGTCTAACTTTTTTTGCTGCCTTTTACCTTGTGTGTTATTGGCTTTTGCCTTTACCTACACATACCTTGATCCCGTGGCTTGGTTTGGCTTACAAGCTAAAAGAAAGACTGAAAAAGAAACAAAAGAAAAATTGCACTGTCCGTTACGTATACTTAATATGCTAATCAAATTTTTCTTGCGACGCGCGTTGCTCTGTCTGTGTGTGTGTGGGTATGTGTGGTATGTGTGTTTGTTAACTGCCGCTAACTTTGTGTACATGTTCATAACTGTCTTCGCATACATGTTTGCCTGTTTGCCACATACGTGCACATCCTGTTGAAGTTCTTGGAACACGTTCTTTGCTCTTCATTTTGGCCCGCGCCCGTTTTGCTCATTTCACTGCCCCGCAGGGTTTAGCAAAAAAAACTTTTCGACTTTTCGACCTCACAAAAAGACCTTGTCACACACACACACACAAATACACACTCACACACACACACACATCTACAACTAATAATGTTGAAGGCACATTTCATCAATTGACCCTTGACTTTCCCCAAAGGTGTCTACACAAAAGCTGAAGTTCTCGTGCAACTACCAGAGTTTATTGAGCGTGCTGCATGCCGCAACGGTTTTGACCCTGTTGGCAGTTTTGTACTTGATGCATGCATATGCTCGACTTTTACGTTTGCCCACAATTTTATTCAGGGCTAACGGAAGTTGCAGCTATATAAATAGATTATGCTTTGAATCCTTTTACACTCTGCACATGCAATGCATTTGCAGCTGTAGTGCTTAAAGTTTGGCAACTTTCTAGCTTTAGGTTGAGCTTATTAACTTAATTTGCTTAATATGCATTCACATATTGCGTATACGCCATGTGTTCCCATCAAATTAATCAACTGCTTTCGCTTAGATAATTTAGTTGATTGAACATAATTGATAATTGATAAGTCTGTGAATGGTTAACATGTCAAAAGGCACGTTCGTTTGGCCAACCACTTGGGAGCATGCCTGTTAGCCAAATAGCTGTCATGTCGAATTTATCGATTGTCGCATCCTTTTTATTATCTTTTATGTTGTTGTTGTTGTCGTTGTTGTTGCTGTCACCTTGTTTCCACGACCGTGCACAGCACATTTGCTGTCCGTAATTTTGTGGTTGAGCTGTCATCACGATGGTGCAAAGCCAGAACTGTTGTGTTTTTTTGTGTTGTTGTTATTATTATTACTACTGAGAATGGCTTAAACTCGTGCACGAGCGCACTACATTCATATATATACGTATATGAGTGCATTATATATTTCTTGTCATATATTGTGCAGCTGAACAACGTTGTTGTGTTCACGCTTGCAACCTTGTTGCCGCATCACAACTCACAACGTTGCGTATACGTAATGTGCATATAAATGCATTTGTTTGTTTTACTTTCATTATCAATGCCAATGATGCTGAGATTCTGAATGTGTGTGTGTGTGTGTGTGTGTGAGAGTGTGTGTTTGTTGTGTGTATTTGTACAACTGTAAAAACTAGCACGCACAGTGCTAATCTATCTCGTGCCTCATTATCGCAACTGTATCTGTGAGATACTTATACGTTTAGTTAGCTGCTCGCTACTCAAAGTCAGTTGAGTGCCAGATATTGTTGAATGGGGTGTATAAGACGTTAGAGCTGCACTCTAACAAGTTGTTTATGATACTATAATAAAGAAATTTGTTGAAAAACATAACAAAATATCTGGAGAAACAAATTGTTTAGTTGTTCTACTTCTGATTGATAGTTTATGTATATAAAAGTATGTAAGACTTATTGTTAACTAGTTAAATTAAAGCTATTTGTTTTGTATTTAAACAATTGCTAGCTATGTGCTTGTTGCTACTGTGCTACGGTTTAAGTTTGTAAAGAGTTAGAGTTGTAAAACTGAGGCTGACTTATAGCAAAGATGTTTGCTGTCTAAAGCTGCTGCAGTTCATTGTTTATGAACTCTTAATAAATTTGCTACAAATTTGTTAATGAATGCTTTAAATGTAAGAAACATTTACTAGTTTTAAAAAAAAAACAGGCTGCAGAGCATTCTTTAGTCGTTGTAGTGTAAATATATATATGTAAGTGCTCCATACTTTTGAGGCTACTTATGTTGGGTTTGGTGTTTGTTTTAAGAATAATAAGAGCAACAAAAATGCAATTCTACTGAGTAGGCAAGAATGTATGTATATATATATATATGTGTGTGTGTGTGTGTGACTGTGTTTGCATTTGTTATCTGCTCTCGTGGCAACTTGATTTCGTTTTCATTTTCATTTCAATTGCCACCTCTACACTCTGTCTCTCTCTCCCTCTCTGATTATCTCGCTTGCTGTGGCTCAGTCCACCTCACGCTCTCTGCGTAGCTCTGGCACGCTCTCTTCCGCTCTCCCTCTCTCTTTAGTCTGTCTTATCTGCTTTCTACCTTTTTTGTTTTCGTCTAGCGCATTGAAATTATTCAATTTTTGCATTCAACATTAAATTTTATTTGTTTCGCTAAACACAAATTTTGCCTTTCAATCTCGCAGCGCAACGCGCGTCGTTCGCATCGAATTTTGTTTGCAATACAAAAAAAAAAAAAAAAAAAACGCAACGAAATTAACAACAACAACAACAACCACGACAACAAATAATTATAAATAAATATATCGAATATTTTTAAAGCAATTTCTTGTTATTGTTGAGTTCTCGCGCGCGTTTTTCTCTTGTTGATATATTTTTAGTTTTATTTTTGACATAAATGTGTTGATACTATTGTTGTGGTTGTTGTTGCGGTAGTTGTGGTAGACAATGCGTCTACGTAGTATTAAATATGCCACAAATGTGTTGTAAGTTGTTGATCACAATACAAAAAAAAAAAAAAAAAAAAAAAAGAATTGCAACAAAACACACATTCTTCTTTGTTACTGTGCAGCGGCCGCAGGATGAGCAGCAACATAAACAACAGCAACAATATGAGCAACAAGAGCAACATCAACAATAAAAATAGCAACAATGATGGCGGCGGTGGTGTTGCTGCTGCCACAGCTGGAGCAGGCGGCGCCACTACTGTTGCTGGCCCATCACCAACAACACCCACAGCTGGCATCGTTGGCGGTGTCACTGGCTCAAGTCGTCGGCTCGTGCATTTGTCCGGCAGCGGCGGCGGCGGCGGCGGCGGCAACAACAACAACAACAGCGGCAATCGTGGAGCAGCTATGGGCAATGTTGTTGGCTGGCTGAAGCAGGTTTCTGTTAAACCCCCACCCACGCAATGTGTGTCTGTGTGTGTGTGTGTGTGCAAGTCAAGCAGTTACACTCAGTCCTCTAATTACTGCACACACACACACACACACCACAAACTCTTTGTTGTTGTCGTAATGTAATCTCCTGCACAAGCTTTATCCCTTTGCAAGCGCATCTAAACCGCCTCCCCCCGCACACCCACCCCCACCCCTCTCACTATCAACTGCTTTATAGTTTAGCTGCAAAAGCGAAAGTTTGCCCCTCTTAAAGTCACATAATGTGCTCCAAATAACTTTGTGTTCACAAAGTTGCCGCATTGCACTGCAGATTTCATTGTGATAAATGATATTATACTCCAAATTTGATTGCCCTTCTCCACTTTTTATTATATATACATATATGTGTGTTGTATTACCTGTTTATAGTATGATTATTGTGATATATTTTCTATATTTATAATTATTTATAAATATTACTTTTTTTTAATTTTTTTTAAATTGATTTTTGTGCAGATTTTTTTTTTAATTGTTTTTAGTTTTTCCCTAAGTTGTAAGAGTTACCAAATAATTATTAAATATTTTACTTTATTTTTTAATCATAGTAAATTGTCTGTTTTTATTTTGAGTTCTTTTTGAGGTTTTTTTTTTAAATTTATTTATTTGCTTGGTATTCTATATAAAGTTGTTTGTAAGTTTCATTTGTTAGCTTCTTCTGTTAGTTCTTTTTGTGTGTTTTTTTAGTTTAATTTATTTTCTTTTTTAATTTATTTGTATTAAATTTCCATTATTTTTATTAGTTCTTATTGTAATATTTTCTTTTTTAACAGTTTTCCTGTTAGTTTCATTTTTGTTTTCTTTTGAATTGTTTCAATATGCAGTTAGTTATTTTTTGTAGATATTTAAATTTCTTTTAGTTTTATTACTTCAATTTCTTTAAGTTTTCTTAGTTTTATTTTATTGTACCTTTAATTTCTGCTCAATACTCAGTTAGTTCTGCTTGTATTCTAATTATTTTTCACACAGTGATGTCTTATTAATCTTTTGATTTGTACTGCTTGAATTTCCAAACAATATTCAGTTGGTATATTTTTAAATATTACAATTTTTTTGGATTTTCTTGATGTTTCTTTTGCGTATTTATAATTTCTGTTTCACATTCATATTGTTCTCTTTGTATTTTAATTATTTTTCAAACAGTTCCTCGTGTCATCTTCTTTTTTTAAACATTATTTAATTAGTTCCTGCAGTTCTTCAGTTTTTTAAATGTTGTTCCCTTAGTTCCTTAGAGTTGCTTCAATTTTGAAGCAGCTTTCAGTTGCAATTAGTTTTTAAACTCTAGTTTTCATTTAGTTAACTTAGATTTCCAATTGTTTTTCAGTTAATTTCATTTGATTGCTTTCAATTTGTAATTGATTTGCCTAAACTCTGTAATTATTTGCCTAGTTCACAGTTCATTTCATGGTGTTCTGCTTGAGTCACCCACAGAACTGTCAAATCAGAGCTCTTTCTGGCTGTTGTTGTTGTCTATGTACTATTTATTGTATATGTATGCTTAGTTCTTATGTAATTTCTTTACTTATTTGCATGTTACTCTGTAAATTGCAGGCTTCCATTGAGGTGCGTGACGCTGGCACTCGCACACTGTCCATGCTGCAGAGCACAAATCCAAATTTCCGTTCATTGGACTTGTCATTGACACCGACTGTGTCTGTATCCGCATCGTCGGCTAGTGTGCCGGCCACAACAAGTGCTGAGGGCTCGTTGAGGGGTTCAACCATCTCTGCTGGCTGCATTGGCATTGTTCAGGATCTGGAGGAGACCTGCGATACGAAGTTGTTGACACGTACACGCGCCTACGCATCCGTTAGCCAACCGCAAAGTCCGCGTCATCGTGTGCGTGGCACACCCAACGGTCTAACAGGACGTTCCACATCGATATCATCGCAGCTGGAGAAGACCAAGAAGCTGCTCAAGATGACGGAGGGCGACGATAAACCATTAACCATATTGCACTACAACGATGTCTATAATATTGAATCCATGGCCGAAACGGAGCCAATTGGTGGCGCCGCACGCTTTGCCACAGCCATCAAAAGCTATGCACATTTGAATCCTCTAGTTCTATTCAGCGGTGATGCCTTCTCTCCCAGCATGCGTAAGTAGCACTTGTAGTAGCTAAATGATAAACCCATTACTTGTAATTAATCATTACAGTGAGCACCTTTACGCAAGGCGAACAGATGATTCCTGTACTCAATCAAGTGGGCACACACTGCGCTGTCTTTGGCAACCACGATTTTGGTAAATTCTCATTGTTTTAAGAGGGAAAATGTTAGGCCTATGTTAAGAAATGTTAGTGTGAGAACAGCTGTTAATGTTAAAGAAGAAGAAAACAAGCTGAATATGCATCTTATCATTAATAATGTTAGGAAATGTCAATGAGAGAAGAGCTGCATAACTTAGGAACGGAATACAAGCAGAATGTTAATCTTAACAGTAGTAATGTTAGGCTTATGTTAAGAATTGATACTGTGTACTACTAGTCCTACTACTGCATCTACTACTGCTTATACTACTATTTCTACTACTATTTCTACTACTATTTCTACTACTATTTCTACTACTATTTCTACTACTACTTCTACTGCTATTTCTACTACTATTTCTACTACTACATCTACTACTATTTCTACTACTAAATCTACTACTATTTCTACTGCTATTTCTACTACTATTTCTACTACTACATCTACTACTATTTCTACTACTATTTCTACTACTACTTCTACTACTATTTCTACTACTATTTCTACTACTATTTCTACTACTATTTCTACTACTATTTCTACTACTATTTCTACTACTATTTCTACTACTATTTCTACTACTATTTCTACTACTATTTCTACTACTACTTCTACTACTACTTCTACTGCTATTTCTACTACTATTTCTACTACTACTTCTACTACTATTTCTACTACTAAATCTACTACTATTTCTACTGCTATTTCGACAATTATTTCTACTACTATTTCTACTACTACATCTACTACTATTGCTACTACTATTTGTACTACTACTTCTACTACGACATCTTCTACTACATCTACTACTATTTCTACTACTGCTTCTACTACTATTTCCACTACTACTTCTACTACTAAGCTGTTTATCAATGCTTATTCATTATTACACATATCTCTGTTTCCCAACTAGATCATGGCCTGGATGTGCTTGTCAAGCTGATCAAACAAACTGAATTCCCCTGGCTGATGTCCAATGTGGTTGACAACGAAACAGGCCGTCCGCTGGGCGGTGGCAAAATCTCCCACTTCATATTGCACAATCAAATCTCAATTGGTCTAATTGGACTTGTGGAACGGGAATGGCTCGAAACATTACCGACTATTGATCCCACCGAAGTTACCTACATCGATTATGTGGAGGCTGGCAATCGACTCGCCCGTGAGCTACGCAACGAGGGCTGTGATCTGATCATTGCATTGACCCATATGCGGACACCCAACGACATTAATCTAGCCGAGAAATGCAATGGCATTGACATCATATTGGGTGGACATGATCATGTGCGTGAAGTCACCGAAATCAATGGCAAAATGATTGTGAAATCTGGCACAGATTTTCAGCAATTCTCTGTTATAACCATCGAGCGACAGCCGAACAATCGTACACAGTTCACAACGGATGTCCGGTGTGTGGATGTAACGGCCAAAATACCCGAGGATCCGGTATTGAAAGAGGAACTATCCAAATATGCCAGTGAGTAGCAATTCAAGCATTAAGATTACAACTGATTTAACTTTCTTTTCCTCTCTCTGTTTTAGAGTTCATTGAGAGCAAACTGTCGGATGTGATGGGCGTATTCAGCGTAGAATTGGATGGACGCTTCTCTCACGTTCGCACCCAGGAAACCAATTTGGGCAATTGGGTGTGCGATGTCGTCCTGGCGGCAGTTGGCGCCGATGTTGTTATACTCAATGGTGGCACCTTTCGCTCTGATCGCATACATCCGGTGGGCGCGTTTACAATGGGTGACTTGGTCAATGTAATACCCATGAGAGATCCATTGATCTTGCTGGAGGTGAAGGGACATGTGCTGTGGCAGGCGCTGGAAAATGGTGTCTCTGCCTATCCGAAACTGGAGGGACGCTTTCCTCAGGTGGCCGGCATAAGTTTTGCCTTTGATCCACAAGCTGCACCCGGTAAACGTATCGATCCGCAGCTTATACAGGTCGGCGATGAGTATCTAAATCTGGAGCAGACCTACAAGTTGTGCGTGAAGAGTTACATCTTCATGGGCTGCGATGGTTATACCATGTTCAAGGATGCCAAAGTGCTGGTGAGTGTGTGCTGAAATGTTTGTCATATTAAGGGATTAGTTTGACAACATTTTATCGCTTTCAGATGGATGACGATGCCTGTCCAGAGTTGGGCATAACGTTGCAGAATCACTTCAAGGCGATTAATTCTCGCAAATGCGGACAGAATACAAAGCATCGTCAATCACTTGTGACGCTCTCCCGTAGACATAGTCTAGTCCAGTGCTTGGATAATCTGGATCTTGATGGGCCATCGCCCATACGTAAACTGTCGGTGGGTCATCACAACAAGTCGATGGATCTATCGCATGGCAATTCCCAGAAGGTAATGGAGTCTATACTACTTTAAATTGTGTGTTTAACCAATTCAAATCTTGCCACAGATGCTGCGTCGTGCTTCGTTAGATGATTTGGAGCAATCGACTTGCGATTTGGCGCCACAGCTGCAGCATCGCATTGTTATGATACAGAATGAGGAGGTAAGCGTTGTTGCCACAGATTGCTACTTGTATTTGCTCATAGTTTCATGTACCTCCTCTCTTTCTTCTTCCCCCCCTCGCAGCATCATCGACAATTGGTGATGAAGAAAAAGTCGCACATCACGAACTCAACTATAACCGAGGCAGAGGACGAGTAAAGTTCTTTTCTTTTCCTTTTTATTTTTAGTCTTTTTTTATTTTATTATTTGTATTTGCATTTACTATTTTGATTTCACTTCATCTTCTCCTTTTTATTCTTCTTTTTGTTTTGTAGTCGCAAAATTAGGCAACATGATGCAAATCATAGGGCAGTTAACGATACGGAGAAACATATTTGAGTTTAAGGCATGTTATAGAATGTGTAATAGATGTAGAAGTTTAGTTAGTGGAACTCGATGGAGAAGCGTTCGTTTGTGTTTAAACAATATTATAGATACATTATGATATGTTATTTATTGCTGTTGTCATTATTAACATTATAATAATATTATTAATAATAATTATGCATAATTTTGCTAAGTTTGTTGTTTTTGAACAATTTAAGACTTCTTTAAGTGAAAACAAACGACACGAACTTGATATATAATGATATTAATATTTGATATGTGTACCTAAAGTTTAACATAATTTTAGACAAGTTGATAAATTTAAGTTTACGAAATGATCAAATGTTTTATTTATAATTTCGATATCTTTGCAGTGTTAGTTACCCAACAGATCGAGAATTATCTTACTATATTTAAGCCATAAGTTTCTTCAACTTGGAGCTATTAAAATAATCGTTTAAACTAAATCGAAATGAAATTCATCTAATTATAATACTTGAGGAACTAACTGCAAGGGTATCTAGGCGTCGGCAAGCCGATAGATAACTATTCTTTGTTGTTGTTTAATTACATTTTACATTCACGCCAATCTTTAGATTTGGCAAACATTCCGAACACTTCCCCCGCAAATCCGTCGAACAGCAGTAAGAGGTTGTAGTTATATTTGATATATATGTATATACTTATATATATATATACATGATTTTAAATGTTTCCCTTTGGTATACCTGTAGGTAGTGTAGTCTGTGTTGGGATCGATTCAGGTTGTCTCAAGAATGTAAGCAATATTTTCTGATATTGTAGGGTATCGAATGAGCATATATATATATATATATATATATATATATATATTTTTATGGGAACTTTTGGGAAGCGCAACGCTAATATGTTGCAACTGTAAGAAGCAATCAAATGACAAACCGATCTTGCCAACAATTTAAACATAAAATGACAAATTGCAATTGGCAGTTGACAGTTTCCTGTGCTAAGCAACAAATGTAGCATTCCTTAAAATAAAATTCATCTATAAATAACTATATATATAATACAAATTGAAATAGTGCAATTGAATTGCCCACACAAAAAGAGAAAAAAAGTATATGAAAGTAAATAAATGATATGTGTACTCGCATATACAGAATGCAGACCAAATCAAATCAATTACATAAAGTTAAACAATAGGAGGACAAGTCGAATCACAAATGATAATCAAGCTAAATAATAATGCATAGTAAAAAGTCCATGCTTTAAATACAAAGTTAACTTAAATGTACAATATATAGTGTATATGTATAGAGAGAGTACTAACAGCAGAGAATGTTGCTTAACTAATACATATTTCCTTTCCATATATCTACCCTGTAAATCTATACAAACTCACTTTCTCACACTTCTCTTCTCAATTTTCACAACCTTTTTTCCAATTGGTATAACTAAATAAATAAAACCAAATCAATCAAACATATATTCCTTTCGATATGTGTTATATATATTGAACAATCGCTTTATGTAAAACATTTATTAATACAAATATTAAAAAAGAAAATAAACATTTGCTTCATTTGGCAAACAAATTTGATTTCGTTATTCAATTGAAGGAAGCACTTGGTGTTAGTATCAGGGATTAATACTTGCCACGCTTACTACAAAACTCTGGTTAGCTTAAATGCTTTGAAAACTTAGCAACTATTTGTATAATTCAATAGAACTGCAACACCAGCGTCTTAATGGCGCTGGCTATGTGAAACGCACAATCACGCACTTCCAGCGTATTCTTTTGTATGGCCTGCTTATCATCCGCCTCAATTGATTTCTGTAGATTCTCGCACTCGTGCTGGATGAGTATGTTCTTGCGTGTCAGCTGCTTTAAGGTTTCACGTGTCGTTTCGCTGGCATTCGGTGGCTGTGGCAAGTCAAGGATTACGTTTAGTTCAAATTGTGTTTTGATATATACCCCTGTTTAACTCACCAGATTGGCATAGAGTGCAATTAAATCAGTGACAGCACTGCGTATGCGCTCGCCATGTGGTGCTATTGATTGCTTATCGGCCTCTGTGGCCGGATGCATGGCCTGTATGAGCTCCTTGAGGCAGCGTGTTACCAAATCAGAGCGTATTTTAACCTCCTCACCAAATGGCTTGCCATCGCCAGCCATTTGATACATGCTTGTTGTGTTGCGCACATCGTTGTTGCCCTTGGCTAAATTTGTGGCCAGGCGACGCTCATACATACTAGCAGGTCGTTTGATCGTCGACTGTGTGGATGATGCATTCGATGAGGCACTGTCCGCGGCAACGGCAGCGACCACAACTGAAGTGGGCAGCGAGTGCGGCTCTTGCTCCGAGTCGGGACTGTTGAGGCTTAAATCAATGCGTCTAACAGCAATAAGAAAATAATACAAAATATAATAGTAATAGAAAAATTAAATAAATCATAAGATAAATCTCACAGTGGCTCATCGTAGACGCTGTTGTTCGAGACGCTGCTGAATTTCGATTTTAACTGCGAATTCTCGCTGAACAGCTGCTGCACCACATTCTTTAGCTGATTGATTTCCGACTTGTATTCGCTGAGTTGCTTGCGCAACGTTTCCATTTCATTCTGCGAATTCGCATTGCGCGGCGGCGTATGTACAATGGCCTAAACAAAAAAAATCAAATAAGTAAATTATAATAATAAAAAGGAACAACTTAAAAGTTAACTAAATGCTATAAACAAATGTTTAACAAAACGTTCAATATACATTTAAACTACACTTGAAACAACACGTTTAGCGACTACATTTATTTCGACTTTTGACTAGAAAAATCTTACAACTAATTGAGGGTTTTAGCTACTTGAGGATGTTTGCATATAAATATATATATTGTTTGTGTTTGTGAGAGGATTCATTGGAGCCTAGGCACTACATTGATCAGTTGGAACACAGCACAAGTGGGATTGTATCTTAATGTTTAACCAAAGCTATTGTTCAGCTTGAGTATCTTTTGGCGCATTAAGTTTACCTGTTGCGCCATTGGCGGCACCGGTGCATAGTCATCATCGCTGGCCACCGGATCATAGATGGGCTCATCATCTGATAAATTTGGATCATGCATCATGCTCTGCTCAAACGAGCTGCTGTACATGGTTGAATTGTTGCCATAGGGCAACAATTGCAACGACTGCGTTGGCATTGGTGCATCCATGGGACGCAAATTGGCCATATTCTGGCGACGCAATGCATCGATGAGCACATCAGTTAACAAGCCAGCGAATTCAGCGCGATTGAAACGTGCCAGCTTCTGACGACCCTGTAAAGATTTAAGTAATTAGTATATATATGAACAAACAAACAAGTTGGCAAGGTCAGACCTGATTACGTGTGGCACTCAAAAATGGATTTGCTGGCAAAAATGGCACAGTTGCATGTTCAGCATTCAATGTGCTGGTTGACCAAACTGCAAGTGTACAGAAATTAGTATTGAAAGCTGTTTAATTTGGTTATCACTTACTGGCTTCACATTCGCGACGATCGACTTCATCATACAGATCCATGGCCAGCTCTTCGAACATTTTATTTGGCACCAACTGCAGCTTGCCACGGGCGATCTTCAATTGTTCGCTAATTTCAGCGCTGTTCGTCTCTGGTATAATCAAATGGCGTCCACTCTGCAAACCATAACATAATTATTTATCTAGCTTGAAAAGTCCATTGCAAAGTGCAGAACTTACAGCATGATCGGGTTTCTTGCCACCCATAAACATAATCAGTCTATCTGTCACATCGTACATGGCATCTAGCAAGCGCTCAGCAATCGTACTATGATTGTTGGCCTTGGCCAGCTCTAGCGGCGTCATGCCGTTGCTGTCCAAGGCATTCACATCTGCCCCATAGATAAGCAGCATTTCGATTTGGGATGCTTGACCAAACTTGGCTGCCATGTGCAGTGGCGTAGAGCATTTTTCCTCATGATAATAATTGGGATCGGCGCCTTGGACAAGAAAACGCAATGAGGTCTCCAAATTGCTCGTGCGTACGCTTGCATGTAGCTGCCGGCTGAGCTCCTGCTCCAGATTGCTGCCACCGCCGCTGGAATCGTCGTCATCCTGCAAGCTGGGCTTTAGCACAAAGTTAAGATTGACATGTTTGGCCTTAATGAAGTCCGATTTGGTTGGATGCAATGCATCCTTGGGCGTTGGCTTGCGCCAGCGTGGCACATGCTTGCTACTCGATGAATTTGAGCCGCCATCGAGCAGATGATGCTCCCAAACACTGTTGGCTCCATGGGCATTAAGAGAATTCACAAAATTCAGCACCGACGGCTCCCAGTTGCCCTGACGCAGCGACTTGACAATGGAAATGTGGCGACCCAGACTGCGATGTACTGAACAGCAATCCGCACAGAGTAAAATGCCGCGATTTATGGATGCCCAGGAGGGATCTAATTATCAGGCGATACATTGTAGATACGATTTCAATCAATGGCTAATAGAAACACTTACCCGTTGCTCCACAATCACCGCAGACTTCCGTTTGCAGGCGAGACTTGCTGCGCGACATTATGTTGGCTGATTTGCGTCGGCTGCTGGCTAATATGGAAGCGGGCGTGGCATCTACCTCCGGCGCTATAAATAACTTCTTATGCGCTTCAATTATGCTGCTGGCGAAACACATTCATGCATTTTCACCTAATCAAGATAGAGATAAAAAAATTTGATACACTTGGGAACTTCGAAAGTGACTCAGAGATGCGAGAAAACTGTGAACAGACTGTGCATTGGGTTACACGCCCAATGCTACAATCGAATCAATTATGCAAATTACTTTTAATTAAACGTGACCGCCTCGTTCTAGCTGCACTTTTAACAGTTGTGGGCTAATTTTTTTTCCACCGCTCGGACAGACAACGCAAGTGTACACACAACAATGTTTATTTATAAACAGAACAGAGTTGCCAAATTGTATCGATAGCTATTGAATTTGTTTATTTACCAGTGATATAACAGAAAATCACAGTGTTTCGCGAAAATTATATGTGTTTAATTATTATATATATTTAATTTCTTATTTTGGCAATATATTCAATTATTTCTTAAATTTATTTATGCATTTCGCTTGCTTATTTTGATCGTTTGGATAAGACTGGCAACTCTATTAAATAACTATGCTGTTGTCTCGCCTACACTGATGCAACAGCTGTTTTCATAAGCTGTATTTAGTTTGTGCGGCCAAGAGTGGCAACTCTGTTAAGTAACCAAGCTGTTGTCTCGCTTGCACTGATGCAACAGCTGTTTTAGAACAGCTGTAATTCACTATAGTTTGAATAGCTTTGAACGCTCTTTGAACGCACGTGCATAACAACAATAATTTAAGTTTCTAAGTGTTAAAATAGTATGCAAATTACGAATTTGTACACCTCGGTGGCCTGCAATCGCACCACAGAGTGCGCCGATTGGGGTCCCAGTGGTTTGATTGCATATGGCGCCTGCAATGCTGTTGCAGTTCTAGATCCCCGTGTAAGTTGACAGCAACAAAAATAAATATGTAATTTTTGTAAAAATTATTGTGTATTACAGCACAATGGCAATTCGGCCAAAATACTGTACACGCTGGTAGAGCACACGAAGCGTGTGAATACGGTAAAGTGGCTAGATGAGCATCATTTGATATCCGGCGGAGATGATGCCAACGCAGTTTTGTGGCAACTGGATAATGCCGGTCCCAAGAAGCGAATTTTACTCAAAGGACATGAAAACGGCATCAATGCTGTAGATGGTGTGCATCGTAAAAGTGGTATTTGGTTACTTGCCACCGCTGCGGCTGATAACACCATTAAACTGTGGCACCTGCAGCCTGATGATGTGCTCAGTTGCTTTCAAACTGTGCAATTGGATGGCGGCTTCTGTTTCTCATTGCGCCTCACATTGTTGCCCCACAGCGAGCATGTGCTCATGGCTTTCAGTGCTGATGACGAGACGGTGTCCCTCTGGGCAGAACAGCCAAGCACAGACTCGAGTCAGTTTGTAAAGTTGCACAAATTGAGCGGCCATGAGGATTGGGTGCGTGGTTTGGATTTTGTCAATGATGGCGATGATTTGCTGCTGGCCAGTGGATCCCAGGATAATTTCATACGGCTCTGGCGCATTTCGCCACGCACTGAGCAACAAGTGCATGAGAATCGTGTGGACATTGCGAATTTCTCCTTTGCAGAAAGTGGCGAAATACGTGTCGAGGAGAAGATTCTGCAAGTTGGCAAGCAATCGTGGTATGCAGTTACACTGGAATCAGTGCTCTATGGCCACGAGGGATGGGTCTATGGCGTGCATTGGCACAAGAACGTTAAGAATGGTATGTCAGCAAGAAATCGTATCATAATTTACCAATTTTCATTTATATTTATGCTCCTAGAACTTCGCCTGTTGTCCGCCTCCATTGACAAAACGTTGATTGTGTGGGCACCCACGGAGGAAGGGGTGTGGCTGGAACAGGTGCGTGTAGGCGAAGTTGGTGGCAATTCCATGGGCTTCTTTGGCGGTAAATTCGCGCACGATGGTCGCTCCATTATGGGGCATAGCTATCAGGGTGGCTTTCACATCTGGAATCAGAGCCAGGAACAAGCGCAGCTCTGGACCGCCAATGTCATTGTCAGTGGTCATTATGGCCAAGTGCGTGACTTGGCCTGGGAACACGATGGTGCCTACTTAATGACTGTATCTGCGGATCAAACGACACGCCTACATGCACCCTGGTTGCAAGGTAAACAGCCGGCCACATGGCATGAGTTAGCACGTCCCCAGGTACATGGCTATGACATGCAGACACTGGCGTTGCTCTCACGCTACAAATTCGCCAGTGGCGCCGAGGAGAAAATTGTACGCACATTCCAAGCGCCTGCGAACTTCATAGAAAACTTTCGTCACATTAGTCGACTGGAGAATGATGCTGCAGGCGATGCTCTGTTGGATAGTAAGTAGTTGCAGCACTAGAACAACTCTCACGAACTAATACTCTACTTTGCACTTTAGCATTGCCCAAGGGCGCCTCAGTGCCATCGCTGGGTTTGTCCAACAAGGCGGTGTACAAAGTGGAAACGCCTGAGGATAAGGTGTCCAAGGTTAAGGATGAGTATCCCGATAACTATTTTGTGCCCATAACGCTGCAAACGCCACCGCAGGAGGAGACACTGATGCAGAACACATTGTGGCCGGAACTACAAAAGCTCTATGGACATGGCTATGAGCTGTATGCCTTGGCTGCCACGCCCGATGGCCAAATGTTGGCCTCCACCTGTCGTGCAAGCAATGCAGAGCATGCAGGCATTATACTCTGGTAAGTTTGGTTGACAAAATGCTGCAAGAAATTATAAATTAACCTTGTTTATGGTTGCAGGAATACATCCAACTGGAAGCAGCTGCAGCAGCTGAGTGGACATCAATTGACTGTCACACAGTTGCGTTTCTCGCCAGATGCGCGTTATTTGTTGTCCGTATCCCGTGATCGACGCTGGTCGCTGTATGAGCGACAACAGCTGCAGGAGCCGCTGAGCAGCTACACATTAGTGGCCAATACGGACAAGACGAATGGTGTGCATACGCGTATCATTTGGTCATGTGATTGGTCGCATGATGGCAAATACTTTGCCACTAGTTCGAGGGATGGCAAAGTGGTGCTCTGGACGCATTCAGAGAAGGCGTTGGAGAAGGAGGAGCAGGAGAAGGAGCAGCAGACGGAGCAAGAGAAGCAGCAGAAGAAGCCAGTGAGTTCATTGAATGGCTGGCAAACTGCTGGCATGTTGGAGCTTAAAAATGAATCTATAACCGCTGTATGCTTCGCCCAACATTGCCTTGAGCAGCAGCAGGCAGCTAGCTATGTGCTGGCTCTTGGCATGGAGAGCGGAAACATTAAGATTTATCAGTTCAGCAATGGCAAATGTCAGCTAAGCTGCGATTTAAACAAAGAGTAAGTTAAGCATTCACAACAACTGCAAATCTCTGATTCATTTTGTTCATATCTATTGCAGTCAATCACATCATTTGACAGTAAAACGTTTACAGTTCCGACCTGGTCAACAACAAACGGGCAGCATGCAATTGGCCAGCTGTGGTGAGGATCATTTGGTGCGCATCTATGACATTTCCCTCACAACAAATTGAACTTGCGCTCAATTATTAAACAACAATAACATAATAAATAGAAATAAACAACAAAACTGAAAACTGGAAAAATTTCACTTTTAATTAGAATGTTTTTGTCAATTTTGCACGGAGTTTTGAGTTCATTGTTTCCATTTTTATCTAATCACATTCTAATTGGGCATGTTCGCTGTCTGACAGGTATTTAAACGTGTTTAACCGTGTTGATAACGCCAACTTCTAGATGACTAATTAACTGGGGGAAAATGCCCAGACTTTGACTATATAAGTTGCAATGTTGTCTGAGCCAAGTCATAGTTAGTCTTTGCTTTGCGTTGAATATGAAGGTTACCATTTTGTTTACATTGATTGCTCTGTTCGGCAGCAGCGTTGCCTTGTCTCTGTCCCGGGCTGAGCCGCGTCCCATGCCGCCAGGTAGACCTGGTCAATTCGATGCCTCCAAATACGATCACATTGTTGCTGAAACGCGTCCATTGGGCGTCAAGCAGAATCACTTTGACGTAGACGTTGCATTCTGGCATCAACAGCCGAGACCAACGCCTCAGCGTGTTGAGCTGGAGATTAAGCAGACTCAACAGCAGCAGCAACCACAACAGATTGAGCTGGAAATTAAGCAGGTGCAGCAGAAGCCTCAACATGTTACGCTGGGCATTAGCAATGGCCATCACCAGGAGCAGGAGGAGCATCATCAGCAGCAGCATCATCATGCCTTTGACGTTGAGGTGCAACACCATCAGCCGGAGGAGCATCGGCCTCATCATTTAGGCCTGGACATTGTTGCTAATCATCCACAGCAGCCACAACATCATCAGGTCGATGTTGAGTTCATGCATCAGCAGCCCCATCATATGGAGCTGGAGATCGTGCAACAGCCTCAACAGCCTCAACAGCCTCAGCACACTCAGCATGTGGAACTGCAGCTGTTGGGTGATCATCACAAGCATACACAAGTGGAGCTAGTGCATCCCCAGGACTTCAACGACATGTTGCAGCATCTGGATTTGTCGCATTAATATTGCGCTCAAGAATAAATAAATAAATATGTCTGCAGCCGCAGTTTGCAATTTCCGCTGTAGAAAAACTTGAATGAAAATTGTGAAAAGGAAAATTAAACAAAAAAAAAAAAAAAAAAATAAAGAAAATAAAACCGCTGGAAAAACTATGAAACTACTGCAAGCGAAGTCCTTGTCTCAGTTTTAGCCACGTGCCATTGCTGACCGCAAGTTGCAATTTCCGTGCAGCGAGCGACTTTATGATTGCCTCTGCCATTTTGGTGGCATCATTGTACTCGCTTGCAACGGTAGCTGAAGTTGCCTTTTGTGGCAAGTACGCGGCAAACGTGACGCGGTTAATTGGCTTTGGCTAAAGGCCATTTTAGCCATTTAGCCATCTTGCTTTGGCACTTTAATTATGCTTCGTTGCAGCTAAGCCAAGTTGGTCAACCTGCTCAAGTCATTGAACTATCGTCGATCCTCTCCTCTTTCTTCTTCCCTCTCTCTCTATCACTCTCTCCCTCTTGTTTAATCCCGCCCTAAAGCTGCACACAATGGGGCCAAAAGTTAACTATTGAATTGCATTTAGGCCACTTGTCGACACAATACAACAATTGTAATCTATTTTTTATTATTTTGTTCTCTTCTTTTGGATCCCAAACAAAAGCTTTGCCATGGCGCAACATGCGTTTCCGTTTCCGCTGAAAAGTTGCATAAAACTTTTGTTTAACTTTCATTGTTGTTGTGCTGTTTGTTTTTTTTTTTTACTTCTCTATACCCTGTACCGTGTGCAGAGCCCATAAAGTGTATATCCTCTTGATCAGTAGCGACAGTCGAGTCGTTTGCATCCTGTACGTCTGTCTGTTCTTCCCTCTATCTGCTCAATTATAAGTTATATCTATAATATCAAAGTACTCTTCTATGGACACTGACACAGGGTATCAGCGTGTCGTAAGCGCTCGTTTGTATGCTTTCAGATTTGATTTTGTATATTTTCTTGATTTTGCATTTGTTATTGCTGCCTGTCGTGTTGTTTGCCTTGCTGTTTATCATCTTTTTGTATACCCTGTATCCAATAGAAAGGCTCCAAATAAGGTGTTATAGCGTTATGCAAATGTATGTTAGCTCTCTCCGTCCGTTTCTCTTTCTGTCTCTCTGACTTTCCCTCCGACTCTCCATTTCTCTCTGCTCTCCTCTCTCCTTCTTTAACTCCGTCCGTCTCTTTCCTTTTCATTGCCTTCGACTGTCTCTTCGTCCGTTCTCTCCTTCATCTGTCCGATCTCAGCAGCTTGTTTTATACCATTTTCATTTCATTTACCACATTTACCTGCCACACAAGCGCCTCGTCACAGGGTATCTCGTAGTCGTGCCCTTTCAACTAGTGTGTACTTGTTTTCAGTTGCTTTGGGTGCAAATTTTTGCATTTCATAAGTTTCAATTGCGCACAAGTTGCTGACAGCAGCAAAACCACACGGAGTGAGCTCTTGTGCCGATCCCAGTCGAGCTGTTTGGCCATAACATGTGTAAACAGGCCAAACCAAAAAAAAAGTCAGAAAGTCCTGCCTTCCCTTCTCTTTCTCTCTCTCTGTCTGTCTGTCTCTGTCTCTCTCTTTCGCTGTGGCATCCGACAGCATTCATATGTGTGTCAGTAGTCGACTTTGCTTTCGTTTGTTTGACTGCTCTTTTGCCTTTGCTTTGCATGCTTTTTGTTTGACTTCAGTTGTATACCCTAGCATTATCAGGCCTCTGACAGGGCATGCCCAAACCTAAGCTTTTAGGTCGATAACTTATGTAGCGCTAAGTCAGACTGTTGTGATTTATTCTATTCCTATGTAGTTGTACTTGTTACAGGGTATCTGTTAGTCTAGCATTTTTAATCAGGCGTACTTATTTATGCTCCCAAATGATTCGACATCTAAATCAAATGCATGACAATTGTTTTGTTGAGCTCATTACAGGGTATCTCTTAGTTGTGCACTGCCTAGACAAACTATATCAATTGTTGCTCTTCACATAAGCTCTTTCTTATGCTATAGGGTATCTACTAGTCGTGCATACTCTGCTAGAGTACTTTTAGAATGCGAGTTTGAACTCAGCTTTAATTTGGTGATAGTCAAGTTGATTGCTTTGAAATTTAATACCATAATCACTTACAGGGTATCTGCTAGTCGTTCACTGGCGCTAGTTGGTTTCGTTTATTGCAGGATTTTTGTTTGCTGGCAACCGTCAACGAACTCGCATATGTTGCACGCATATTTCCGTTTCGTTTCGTTTCGTTGCGTTGCGTTGCGTCGCGTCG
Source organism: Drosophila funebris (assembly GCA_018901825.1). Classification (NCBI taxonomy): domain Eukaryota; kingdom Metazoa; phylum Arthropoda; class Insecta; order Diptera; family Drosophilidae; genus Drosophila; species Drosophila funebris. Next base: position 1,378,650 of record JAEIFK010000271.1, read on the forward strand.
CGTTGCATGCCACAAAGAGTTGCACGTTCTGCCATTGCACGCATCGTGATTTGTGCATTTCCGTTTTTCGGCATTGCCGTGCCGTGCCGTGGAATGTGGCAGCTCGGATGTGGCAAATGGTGGAGGCTGGCGACACTGTGTGGCAACTGCAGCGAGGCTGTTGGCCTACATACATGCTAACAGGGCCCAAATGGTATCGGCAACGGTAACTTAAAGCGCCAATTGATTAAGCCAACACTTGATGTATAGCCGCCACTTGAGAGGCCTTGTTGCACACACACACACACACACATACACATATACAAATAAGTTGCAATCAAAACTTTCCTAAGAGCCAAAAGCGAAGCGTTCAAAGTTTTTCAATTACCTGACCGCTGTGCTGCAACCGATTGCCTTCTTCCGCTTCCTCCTCTTCTGCTTCCACTTCTGTTTCTTCATTTTCCTGCCCTTCTGCTTCCTTTTCCTCGTCATCTTCTTCTTTCTTCTGACCAACTCGTTTTCCCGGCTAAAACAATTTTCAAAATTTGCTGCACATTTTGTTTGCTGCTGTAAAACAAGGCCAACACGGAAACAACAACAACAGTCAAAAACAACGGCTTTTTGCGCGGCCGAACAAGTGCAACAAAATTTAACAAGACAACGAAAGTGGCAAGTGGCAAGTGGCAAGCAGCTAGTGGCATGCGGCAAAAGCTGCCAGCGGCAAGTTTTTAGCTATCTTCTAAGTTTTGAGTATGCATTTTGATGATGAATATTGTAGTCAACGGCATGTTAAGCGCTCTACTCTAACAGATACCCTGTAATCTGCTGTGCGTTAAGTTTTACGTATGCATTTTTATGTAAGTCAAGAACGCTTGTCTAGTAGATATCCTTATAAATACACACAGTTCGATTTTTGTGATCAGACAACTGAGCAAGTTGCGTCCGACGAGCGCTAGATGGCGCCAGTGCTGCTTGCAGTGATGTTTACTATGAATTACAGATTGTCGAATAACAACTAAGTTTATTGGGCAATTATTAAGATGTAGCTTAGCAGCACTAAGTATTCTATGCCTGACATCTTTAAGCCTAAGAAAACAAGCGCTAGATGGCGCCACTGCGGCATTCTATGATCTTATTTAGACATATTTCTGTTTATTGTCGCTTTTATAATAATGATTTAGGGTACTTAAAGAACTTACATTGCTTAAAGCTTTAGTTTACATTATATTAACTTCTGGTTACTATTTCTGTATAATAAAAAAATGAAAACAGTAATTTGTTTTCATTAAAATGAGCGCTAGATGTATTGGAAGTTGTATATCAATAGTAGCTTTTGTATCAAACGTGGTATTTTTAGCTCTTTTAATCACTGATATAGGAATGGGGCAAATTAACAGACGCGGAATAAGAAAGATAAGAAGAGGAAGAATAAACAGAGAGTAATAAATACAACTACACATATCGATTAATCAGCTTGGTGCTCAAGCTTATAAATACTTTATAGAAACGTTTTTGCAGCGATTCGCCTGCTATCTACACTAACTATTCGATCCACTTTAGTGTAGTTGCAGGGTATTAAAACTTTGCTGGCAGAGTTTATTAAATATTAACTTTAGTCGCTGTTAGTCTTAGCTTATTTTTTTTTAGCTGGGCGCCAGCTAAAGCTGCCTTTTATAACCATTTGTATCCCTTTTAAAGCCTTTGACTTTGTGGCTCAGTTGCAGTGGCAGTGGCAGTGGCAGTGGCAGTGGCAAGTTGGCGTTGCGCCTTAATTGTTTTCCAATTAGTGTGGCCGCAAAAAAAAAAAAAAAAAAAAAAAACTTTAAAGTTCATTAAGTTGCGCGTTCTGTGCGCTCGTTTTTACCCCAGTTGTTGTCTCAGCGCCAACGCCAACGCCAACACCAACACCAACGCCAGCCAACGTGGCGTATGATGAATTTTTAATTACGCGTGCACAAAAAATAAAAAATTGCAAAAATAAATAACAGCACAGCACAAAAAAAAAAAAAGAAATAAATAAAAATAGAAATGTTCACCAATTGTAAAGCTCGCACAAAAACACGTAACGAATCTGAGTTTTGTTTTTATTTTTATTTTTCATTTTTTGTTTTTGTTGTAGATGTTTTATCTGTCTGTGTGCAAAGTCTACAAAAAAAAAAAAAATAAACTTAAAAAATGCTAGTGAAATTGCTGCCACAATTGCAACAACGGGGCTTCAATTGTTGGCCAAATGCCAGTGGTTTGCTGACTGAGCCACGTTAATTACACAAACAAAAGCGGCAGCGTTCGTGAGTTGGCAGCACGAAAGGGTTGCAGCGAGTGGGTATAGTTATTGCAGCTTAGGCTGACAGCCGAATTATAACACTTTGGGGCCATGCACTTGGCCATGAATTGCAAGTGCCTATGTCAGCACAATGGCGACACAATGATATTGGCTGTGAGCAAGAAAAGCACTTAGTTATAAACTCTGAATAGTTGTTTAAACTTTAAGAACACTTTAAGTGAGAATCAGTGTTTAAGCTTTAAAAGTTCCTTAAAAAGTAGATACTTTATAGATTAATTGAAGCTTTTTGGCTTAACTGTATTAAGATGAATTCAAGCTTTAAAAGCTTTTTAATATGCATCTACTTTAAGAGTTGTTCCAGCTAGTTGTTGAACTGCTTTAAACTGGCGTTGAGCTTTAAAAGCTCTTTAAGTTGAACGAGCTTAAAGAGTTGTTAAAGCTGATTACTTAACTGCAAGTTGTAAGCTTAATGTTTTCAATTGCTTTGCAAGTATCATTGAAGCAAGCAAATGAAAGCTTTAAGTGACTTTTATTGTAGTAAGCCGAAGCTTTAATTTATTATAGATAATTTTAGTTAATTATGTTATATTAAAGCTCTCATGTGCTTTCAAAGCATTTAAGTTATATTATTACAATTCAAAAAGACAATTATCCACTTAATAGTCGTAATATATTATGATATTAAGTTTAAGTAAAGCTCTCATGTGCTTTCAAGCAATAATTGGAAAGCTTAAAAGCAACAATACCTGTAGACTATGTAGCTTTAAAGTGACATCGTAATAAACCACAATATATGTGCAGCTCTCTTGTGCTTTTGTAATAATAATCAATGAATGTTAAGCTTTAAGATGCTTTCGCAGCATTCAAATATATCTGCCTTCACTGCGAAACATATTGACATTTAATAATTTATTTGCATAAAAGTTATGCAGTGAAACTTTAAAATGGCATTTAAATAAAGAATGCGACCCTTTAATGCAGTTATCATTGTTGCAACTGCTTTTTGTATTGTTTATGTTGTGTTGTTGGTGTTATTGTTGTTATTATTTTTTATGTGTACGCGTGCAACGTTTGCCGCTGAAAACAATTTGATTGTTTTAAGCGTTAAACATTCAACACTTTTTGTTTATTTGTTGTAGATGTTGTTGTTGTTATTCTTTGTGTGTGTTTTTTAATACTATCGTCTGATTGCAGCTGTAAATGTAAATGTCAACAACAAAAATGGGAAAAACACGGAAAAAAATGTTGTATATTGTCAACAGCATAAGCGTTCAGCATCAACATCATTATCAACAACAGCGACAACGACAACAACATCATCATCCCCATCATCCTCATCATCATCATCATCAAGAGGTGACTGAATAGTTGCAACCTCAATGCTCACCCACCGTCATTCCCATTCCAATTGTTACAAGCATTTTTCAACATTTACAATTTCCCCTATTGGTTGCATATTCTCTTCTTCATTTCTTCTTCCTCCCGTTTGCGTTCTTCGTTTTGTTGTTCACAATTTCATTTTTATTTTCATTGGTGAATGCATTTTCATATCAATATGAAGTGCAGTCAGCGCACAGTTGCAATGCGGCGGGCGACAATCTGACATCTGTATGGCATGTTAACTCTTGTCGCACTTTAAGCATATTATATACATTTATACACTTTTATTGCAACTTCTTATCAGTGCATGGCAAATTGAATAGTTATTGTTGTAGACTCAATTTGAAGAGAGAACAGATTTACAATTGAGACTTTATTGAAATGAGGAGAAAACTCTTCAGAGATATCAATAATAATAATAAAAAATTGAATATTAAATGCATTATCATTAGCATTATCATTAGCATTAGCATTAGCATTAGCATTAGCATTAACATTAGCATTATCATTAGCATTATCATTAGCATTAGCATTAGCATTAGCATTAGCATTAGCATTAGCATTAGCATTAGCATTAGCATTAGCATTAGCATTAGCATTAGCATTAGCATTAGCATTAGCATTAGCATTAGCATTAGCATTAGCATTAGCATTAGCATTAGCATTAGCATTAGCATTATCATTAGCATTAGCATTAGCATGAGCATTAGCATTAGCATTAGCATTAGCATTAGCATTAGCATTGGCATTAGCAATAGCATTAGCATTAGCATTAGCATTAGCATTATAACATTAGTAAAAGTATTTATATCTTTGATAGACTCTCGTTATGCTCTAGTTTCAGTTCAGTTCAAAGCAAATAAACTTATGTTTGTGGTCGCTGACTTATATGACTTCACTTGTCCTGCTGTGCGCAGACAGCGACGTTGAGGGTCCTGTTGGCAATGCTTATTGATGTGGTTTGCCTGTTGCTGGATGTTGTGCTAGTTGCCAGCTGGAAAACTACAAAGCTACAGCTGCGATAAGCTGTCAGTTCGAATTTCATCAGCCAGCACACAAATCAACTTAAGTCATGATGAAATTAGAACAGAGGAAGAGTGCTGCGATGGTGGTGAGGGGAGGATGGGTTTGGATTGTGGGTTACGCCATCAATTGTGTGTGCTTTAAATGCCTTTAAGTTAATATTTGCAACTTCGATTCGCGGGCAACGCAAACCAAGCGGTTGAATAATAAATTCTTATGCTCAACAACTGCACAGACAACTTCGATAAGTCCGTGTGGGTGTGGGTGTGATAGAGAGTATCTCTCTTTCTATCTCTCTCTCTCTTCTGCTCTTTAATACGCTCCCTCTTGCTGTGTTTTACTCTAGGGCTTCGAAAACTTTGAAGCAACAACCAAGCCGTGCCGCAACTTTAGCGGCGACATTTCCTTTGGGTCTTGACGCAAATTATGCGCAAGGCGGCACCTGCGACCCGCCTCCTGGCACATGTCCCCCATCGCCCACTCGCCACTCCCCACTTCCCTCATTTGCTGCTGTGCTATCAAGAGTGAGCGATGACTGTTGAGGACTTCGCATGGGCTGTCATATTATGCGTGTCATGTAATTTGTATAGACAGCAAGACAGCGAGACATTGTAATTTATGCAATGCCAAACATATCCATCAATCGCACGACCTGCTTCAAATTGTTATATTATGTGTTATCTGCATGGGAAAATGGCAAACGCATGAGTGCATTTAATAAACGCAATTAGCATTAGCATAAGCATTGGTGTTTGCATTAGCATTAGCATTAATCGTCCATTTGCTGTCTGCTGTTTGCTGTTTACTGTTTGCATTAACAATTGCAATTTGTTTGTGCAATTATTTAGTTTTAGTTTAATTGTTATTATTATTTCAATTGAGAATAAATGCTATTTAATGGCTACACCTCTAACAACACTCTGTTTGTGACGCCAGACCCGTTGGCCATGTGGAGCGATGTCAAAGTTCAAATTATGAGTTCATCAAATGTCGAGGTGCACACAAAGCGACACTAGAAACAAAGCACAAATACACTCAACGACAGACAGCTCGAGTGCATTGTCTACAGTTGCACTGTCTGCTCTCTCTCTCTCTCTCTCTCTCTCTCTCTCTCTCTAACTCTTTCTCCCTCTCTCTCTCGGTGTGTGTTTTTGCGAATATGTTGCATATACAAATTCAACATGAGTTGCCTGCAGAAACACTTGTAACTCAAGCAAGCAAGCTATCAGTTAGCTTACTGACTTTTCAGCAGTTAGTAAGCACAAAATTCAGCGACACCTGATATATACACTGCCCTTGGCATGCCTTTTAGCATGTGCTAAGCATAATTTAATGCTCTCTTATTATTATAAACCTTAAAAGCTGCCATTGCCTAAGAGCACTGTGATTTCTTTACCACATGATGTGAGATAGTTCTTAAGTCATGTGTTTGGCACTACATCATTTGCTGCTGGGTATTGTGGCAATTTTTCAGCGACTTGTTTTGTGTTCGTGGTGAAAATGCCGCTGCCCTGCACTTGATGATGCCTCTATGTCAGGGTTTCCAAGGGGGGGAATTCACCCCGTCAGCCCCTTTTGACCATAAACTAGCTTTGTAGCGCCACAATCAGTTCCCACTGGTGGGTGCAACAACTGTTTGGAGACACTGTTGATTGTTGATTGTTCGCTCTCGACTGTTGACTGTTGATTGTTGTTGTTGTTGTTGTTGCTGTTGTTGCTGTTGTTGCTGTTGTTTTGAGTCAACTGTCAAATGTTGCCGGGAAATGCGTCAGTTGAGAGTGTTGATGTTGTCGTTGTCATTTCACCTGCTGTGTATGTGTGTGTGTGTGTGTGTGTAGGAGTGTTAATGACACCGGAAGTGCACTTAATTTAATTAATATGTTTATAAGTGCTAAGTGCTCGCAACTAAGTAGTTGCAATCCATTAATGTATCACTCAAATGAGGGAGCGAGAGGAAGGTAGACACAGAGAGCGAGAGAGAGAGCACACAGATCCTTGATTGTTGAACAAATAACAAATTCAATTACTTATAACAACTAGTCATAGATTGTATAATCTTGCTGATTGTTGCTATGGCAAGAAATCATTACTTTGCCAAGCGATAATAACTAAAATTTGGTTTCAGTTTATAGCAGAGCTAACAGATCTAGAATATATATCTATATGTATATATACATTTTCTGACAACTCACCCACTCGTTTTTCAGTTTCATTCATCTAAATAAAGTAGCATTTCTCTACATTATCAATCAAATCAACTTTTAAATCTTTAGAAACTTCCAAATAGTCCAAAATACAAAACGAAAGAAAAACCCTCCAAAGTTTTTTTTTGCTGGAGGTAAACCCGCTAATATTTTGCAGTTTGAATTCAAGTAGAGTATTCAACATGTCGTCTGGTTCATCTGCCATCGATCCCCTCGAGTTTAACGAGATCACCGGGAACGAATCTGATCGAATGCCAATCCCGGATGGCGAACAGATTCAGGTCACACCGCGTTCTCCATTGCGTTCGCCGCGCCGTCGTATCATTAATAGGCGCCGACGTCGTCGTCGTCGGCGCCTTCTGATGCCACCAGCTGATGTACAGTTTCGCATTTGGGTATATAAACGTTCGATTGATCCACCATTGACCAGGCAACATTTGAATCGGATTATCTTCTCCATTGGACGTTGCTTGCGCACTCGTCGCTCGCTACCAGCGCACCCGGGACGACCGCGCCCTGGTGTTGTCTATCGCCGAAGTGGCAACATCATAATGATCGATGTGGAAAGAGAGCAGAATCTGTGAGCTTTTTATCTTGTTTATCATGCTTATCTGGATTCGGATAATAAAATCATTGGAAATCGTTAGTTTTTTACTATTCTTATTGCTAGTACTCGTTACTTGTGGACTTTTCTTTTTATAACTATTATTATTTGTAATGTGGTTAGCTTTCTTACATTACTCTGTATTTCTTACTAATCGTTACTTAATGTCATTCCTTACTTTCATTTACTCGTTACTTTACTTTGCTTTAATTATTTGCTATTTATTAGCTGTTTGTTGTGGGTCTCTGGTTATTCTCTTGTCAGCGTATTCCAATACGATATTTTCATCTACTCGTTGCTAATACTCGTTGTTTAATATCGACAACAGTTCTTCGTTACTTTAAGTCAGCTGTAATTGAAGTTTTATTGCTACTACTCGCTGCTGAGTAAAGACAACCACTTGTTGCTGTTGCTCGTTACCTTCAACTGTTTATGTTGAACTTGTGGAACGAGTAGTAGTAGCGAGTAGTATAATAAGTCCTCTTAAGTTTCATAAATCTTTGCTTTTGCTCTTTATTTATGTCTGTTTGAGTCTGATTTTTCTTCTATTTAATTGTTGAGTGCACGAAAGTAACGAGTAGCATCGATGAGTACTCGTTAGTATCATTACTTACTGACTCTCGTCTGCTTGAGTTTGATTCGTTGCTATATTTGGTTTCATCTAGTAAATTGCTGACTAACTTGTACTTCTCATCATACTCGTTACTTACAACTACTCGCTCTAATGAATCGTACGCCAATTATGCAATCAGCATTCTAACCTATTTACATAATATGCTTGTGCTCTAAATTTGATTCAATAATGTCGCAACTAATTGGCATTACAAAGTGTTTCAACGATTCGTCAATCACTTGACATTTGTCATCATCAGCGATTACAACAAATGGTGGCACAACGAATGCTCGCTTTAAAGACTTATTCTTCGTCTCGTTGCAAGTATTTCAATATTGTTTAATCGAGTTAATTAGTTGCCACATGATGCTAAGTAGCTCAAATCAAACGACACAGCCATAACTTGTGCTTCATCATGTGCCACACACACAATATCAATTATTCAATTAGCCAGACGATGGGGTGGGGGAGAGTATGAAGAGCGAGAGCGGGGGGGGGATGTTAGAGCGGGAAAAGTAACCATGACAATAAACATAATTTTCATGTACTTAATGTTTAATTCGAAAAGCAGCTTTTTGTGAGTTGCTTAACAAATGTGCTCGAGTTTTATTATCGAATCGGAGAGTTAGAAAGAGGGAGAGGGCGGGAGTAAGAGAGAGAGAGAGAGAGAGGGGGGAGGGTGTAAGAGTAGTTCATTTGATGCCATTAAAAGTTAAAAGTTATTGCAAGTAATAACCAATTAAAGTGCAAAAATAAACATCAATTATGTGGCAGCCGTGGCGGAAGAAACCTTCTGCATGGGGCAAACAACTTTTAGTTGCTAACTTTTTGTGGCAAGAGCATACTCACACACACACACACATACACACGCACACACTCAAGCATGCACATAAGGGCACTCTATAAGTAATATCTATGTGGCAAGCTTGAAATTTATGCACATTGTTGCCGAAACATATGCGGCAGCAATTGCTATGCCACTGACTGTGGCAGTTGCATAAGTAATCAAGCTGCCGAAGGCCTGGCCCCTCTTACTCTTACACACTGCTGCACTTGCAACAAAAAGTGGCAACTCCAAAACTGGCCATTTACTGGGCAAGTGGCAAGTAAATGCAAGCAAATACATGCAAAAGTGTTGCATAAATACAGTTGCTGTGCGTGTGTGTGTGTGTGTGTGTGTGTGTGTGTGTGTGTGTAGCATTGTGGCTTAAGCTGCAACAAGAAAGATGGCAGCATATGAACATGTGTTAGCCGTAAGTGCACTTTGTCTCTACATGAAAGACAACTTACAGCTTGCCCCCATGCCTTTCTGTATGTGTGTGTGTTGTTGTTGTTGTTGTTTCAACATTTTGCATAAGTCGCACCATTGGGGGCAACTTCAACTAACGGTCATTTAATGCACAGGTATCTATTAGATACTCTATAGTCTGACAATGCCTTCAAGTGGCCGTTGAAGTGTTGCAAGTGTTTAGTTCTCGCACTGCAACTTCTAATTGTGCAACGCCCTGAATATTGGTTATTCCCTCTTGCCACACTCCCCCCCATCACTCCCTCGCTGCACTGCTTTCTTTCTATGCTGCCAAACTTTGTGCTTTGCTGTCCAGCTGATTCTTAATTCAAAACAAACGACAAGCTAACTTTTCCAACAACTTAAACACTTGCAATGACTTTGAGTGCACACTCTGTGTGTGTGTGTGTGTGTGTGTGTGTGTGTGTGTGAGGGAGTAAGGGAATACACAAATTGCTCAGGTGCACTCTCAAGTTGACTATCAACAGTCGAGCAAAAAGTGCCTTAAACATTTGACATTTATTGTAGCATACTTAGCTGAAGCCTATGCAAAGTTCTCAAGTTGCGCATACGCCACGTTGGCTCGAGTTCATAACGTGCAGCTATCTCTCATTAACAATCATCAGCTAATGCTTAAAAGAACTGCATTTTTTAATTAATTTCAAAGTTAACTTACCGTCAAGCAAAGAGCAGGTAAATAAAGGGCTAGCAGCGCAATAAAAGTCAAACTGGAGTTATGCTCAAAGTCAACAGAAACTCACAGACTTTGACTGAAATTGTAGAGTGTATGAGTATTTAATATACTATAAATGCAAATGTACAATATACTCTACTGCCTGTATGACAACGGGCAGTTCTGACTACCTGCTGATATAATTTTTATGCCAATTTATAAAAGTTTTATGAGTTTACTTGCAGATAGAGTGGGCAACTGCAATAGTAAGATAGGGATTTGTTAACGTAAGTGTAGCTTAAAGTCGGCTTAAATAATTTAAAATGTATATGTGAAGCTTACAAGATTAAGTTCATTTCAATTTTGGCTGGGAATTGCTGCAGATTGAAGTTTAATATAAATATAAATATTAATCAGCAATCTATTTAACTAGAGATTGTTAAATTTTCTTTTTTATTATAGAAGAAAATGCGGAAACTATGGAAAATAATTTAAAAAAATAAAAAATTGTTAAAATTATAGTTAAATTTATTTAACTATTTCAAATTGAAAAGTATAAACAAATATTCTAAAATAAATATAAATAACAATCAAAACTAGAAGTAAGATTAGAAAGTAGAGTTTCAGTTGAAAATTCTACAGTTTTGCAGTTGAAACTCGTCTGACTCAATGTGTAAACTTTTAAAGTTCTATTTGTTGCATTATTTAGCTTGATATTTAAAACGTACCATAGAGTTTTCTAATTTTGTTAATTTGCAGCATTTCAAAGGTAAATTTAAGCATTGAAATTGTCAGCTCAGCTGCTGTGGAAAATGTAGGCAGCAGAAAAAAAGAGACGAAAGGTTGTAGTTCACATGTCAGAGTCAAGTCAAAATGAATATGCAAATGTGTGTGTGTATGGGGTGTAGGGGTAAGTTGAGGGGCTACAGGAAATTGCAGAAGCAGAAATATCTCAAAACTCTGGACAAAACAAAAAAAAAAGAAACAAATAAAATGGAAAGTATGCTGGCAAATAGAGCGCGTGGCTGTTTGGACATGTGCGAGTGTGTGTGCGGGTGTGTGTGTGTGTGTGTGTGCTGACATGTCCTGGACGCATCCTGGACATTGCATGCTGATGCCTGACGAGTTCAGGTGTCAACATAATTGACATCAAACTGTCACTGCTTGCGGTTAATTAGTTGCAGCATCAGCAGAAGCAACAGCAGCAGGAAGAGGCACAGATTGCAGGTGCAACAAGCGAAAGTGGTACTGTATGTTACTTGCCCCTCCCCCCTCTCCAGCAAACGTGTTGCAATACTCAGTGTTTAACAATGCAAAACCGAAAATTCAATTAATTTGTGAATAAACGCAAAAATTGAATTGCGCTCGGCGTTGACGTTGCCACTTGTGTGTGTGACGCTGCTGCAGCACTACTGCCTCTCACTCCCTTTCTCTCACTCTCTCTCTCTCTCTCTCTGTCTCTCCCCCTGCTCTGCCTACTACCCTCCTCAACCGCTGGAGTAGCATAATTGCCAGTGACATGGCCGCACTTGTGCTTGGGGTTTTGTGGAACGCTTGGAGTTGAAGAGCTGAACAGCTGAACAGCTGAAGAGCGTGCCGACGCCATCTTTGACGGCTCCTTAATTAAAAGACTGTCAATCTGTGTGTATGCATTGCCGGGCACAACAACAACAATCTGATAAACAACAACAACAACAACAACAACAACAACAACAGTAACCACAACAACAACAGCAACAACAATAAGCAGCACACAGAGAAGGCAGCCAACAGCAGGCAACGAGCCTGTCATAGCCTTGCTTCCAACTTGCACCAGCATCCGGGAGTGCTATTGTTAGCATCAAGTCATGCGCGTGGCAAGCAAAAATGGTTAAAAAACACACACAGAAACATTCGCACAAAACACAGACACACACACACACATACACACACACACACACACAGGCGTTGGCAACGCTGGCAGCAACGGGAGATGTGTTGCAATGCAATTGCACTTCACTTATAAGCAGGAAAAAGCTGGAAAAAAAGCGGGAAGTCCTGCATAAAAATTGTCACAAGCACAGTCAACTCAACTGCAACATACCCTGTAAATAATGGGTAGCTTAACGTTTGCAAAATTTACAGAAAAGGCGGAAAAAAATTGTATAAATACAACAAAAATGCAAATTAAAGCAGCTGTGACTAAAATATACCCTGTAAAAAGTTAACAATGCTTATGAACAACTGATACATAATAATGTCTCAAAAAGTCACTGAAAGCCATAAAATGTAGTATAAAAATGCATCAATTAAAGTAGCTACGACTAAAATATACCCTGTAATACATGGTAAACATTGTATGAACAACTCAGTCATAAATAAAGCCAGAAAACGTCTTTAAAAAAAACGCAAAGTAACAATACACAAATAATATGTGTAATAAGACACCAATTAAAGCAGCTACGTTTATTATATACCCTGTAAAAATATGTGAAATGCTTCGAACAACAAAACTATGCCACTTCGAATATATGTAAATATAATTTCTGCTACAAATAGAATATATCAAGTTTAATATATACCCTGGAACAGCACGGAAAATGCGTTAGGCACAGTACACGAACTCTTACACATGCAGCTAAGTCTATGTAATAAAATATAAGCTGTAATAGGCAGTTGCTTACAGCGCAGTTATACCCTATAAAACACATGACCTGAAGTACTGTAAGCACTAAATTTCATTTAGTCCAATGCGACACATACCCTATAATCATTTTTAGTTTTAAGTATAATATTTTTACTACTGCATAATTTCAGTTTTCTTCAATTCATTTGCTAACACTTTCTTAAGAAATAAGTTAGATAAGCGTAGTTTGCATACCTCAGCAGCTTTATAGGGTATACAAGCTGCCACATACGAATTTTGCTAAGTCTGGCTTTTATAACTCGCGAAATAATCACACTCAAAGTGCAGCTTAGCTCACGCAAGCTGTGTTTATTTATATTATGAAGTGTCACAGCGTCTTTTGGGTCTGGCATACCCTAATTGATCCGTTGTTTGCCTTGTAGGGCATAAAAATGTTGGAAAAAATGACTTATAAAACATGTGCAGCATGCGGCAAGATGGTAGGGGCACACACATATACACACACACAATACAAGTGCCGCTCATTGACAGCACGCTGACGTGATGCATTTACTCCGCTCCCTGGACTACCTTTGCCACTCTTCGTTTCGCCCTCTCTCCCCGCTGTCTGTCTCACTTTCTCCCTTTCCCTCTCTCGCCTCTTTCTTACCTACCTCCTGTCCCTCTCACCACTCTGTCTCTCTTCCCTGATCTGAGTAAGCGACTGTGTCTCACTTGCTGCTGCATGCTTTTAGGCGCTATGTGGCAGCTTGGCCTGGCCTGACTGCAACGTCAACTTCAACTCCAACGTGCCACAAATATCAATACAAACGGCTGTGGCAGCATCCGCAACTGAAGTTGCTGCCACAGCATTGCCAGCATCCGTCTGAGCTGCATGAGCGTCGTCTTGAACACGTTTCGCACGTATCTCAAGTGCTGTAGTTTTTCTCACTCCCAGTCTTACGCTTTCCCTCCTTTTCTCTGCACTCTTTGCAGTTCCCTCTCCACTTTCTCTCTCTCTCTCTCTCTCAGTCAACGAAATGCGAGCTGTCGTCAGCAACTTTGTTCTTTTGCATGATTTACCGCACGGATACTCGTATATTTGTCGTTTTCAACGTAATTTGCATATTATTTACAACGGGCAAACTTTTAAAGCATATTTCACACCTGCTGGCCAAACACACACATACACACACACACACTCGCGCACACACCACACTGGCAGTCTGAGAAACCTTTTAACGCCCCGCTGATGATGACTAGCGGCAACTTGCCTGCTTCTACTTGTGCAACCCTGGTGTCACAGGGGGGGAATGGAATGGGGGGGGTTGTAAATATTTTTAAAGTTTTTGACATAGTTCGCTCTGCGGTGCCACGCCGACTTAAGCACGCCCCAGCGCGCAAACAGTTCGAAGTGCAACGCTCACAACGGTGGCTAATGAGCTGCATTTTAGTTGCAACAACTTGCAGCTTGCAGCTGCTGCTGTTGCACACAGTTGCTCTTCCTCTTCTTCTTCTTCTTCTTCTTGTCACTTTGTTGTTGTTGTTGCTATTGCCGTGTAACGGAAGTCGCCCATGCATTTTTTATCAACTCGGCGGCACTTAAAGTGGGCAGTAAAGCTAATGCACAAAAAGGAGCAAAAAAACGCAGTGTTGGAAAGTTTCACAAAAAGCGTTGACTCCCTAGAGGGCGGTTGGTATTTGAGTTGGAGTGGTTATGTTGCAATGTGCATAATGAGGTAGCAAATAATTAATTCTAATTAATTACGTGTCATGGCAGAGTAGAGTGTGGGCGAGGGCAAAGTGGAACGAATGGAAATGGAACAGCGGAACGAATTGGAAATGAAATAGCAAGCGATAATGAGATGGTTTGTAAAAAGTGGCAGAATGGGAATACAATGGGTGGAACAATGGAAATGGAATAGTGATAATGAAACATCCGCAATGGAAATGGTAGTAAGCGAGAGAGCAATGAAACACTGGAAATTGAAATAGCTTAACGAGTAAAAATTGAAGTGGAAATACATGCAATAGTTGGAACTGGTGGAACAATGAAAATGAAACACTTTAAGTGGAATGCGGAATATGGGAAACATGAATTATGGAAATGTAGCAGTTGTTTAATGGAAGGTAAATTGTTAATAATGGAAGATTAGACAGGGAACATAATGAAAATGAAACGATTTGCTTAAAGGTATAATGATAAGTGGAACAATGGAAATAAAACAGACTACTTAATAGTGAAGACAGAGAAGCGTGCACAAGGAAAGACAATGAACATTATAATAGAGAACTAATTAGTAACCAAAAGTTGGAACAATGGAATTGGAACACTGAAATGCTTTAATAGAGCTTTCGTAGAAACGCAATGCAGCAATTTGAATAATTGTAATAATATTAAAGCTTCGCATTCGAATTGAAAGCATACTTTTAAGCGCTTCATTCATTTGGCCAAAAGCAAAGGGAAGGAGAAAGGCAAAGGGCAAAGGGCGTAGTGAGGGGCTAAGGGACAGACAAAGGGGAAAGCAAAAGTGAAAAGTCTGTGAATATATTAGTTGAGTTTAACGTTTTTTTTTATATTTGTTTGACTCTGTCATTTCCATATCAATAACAGCGGGATAGCTAAGGTCCAACATGAATTCCAACCGTGGGGGGTGGAGGGGGAATTCAGCAGTAAATCGTTAACAGAGGGGGGGGTGTGGGGAGGGGAGCGACTGCCGAAGAAGCTCCACTAAATTCGCATTTGGCTCCAGGATTATTTGCTATAATTCATGCTGTCAATGCAAATTGAAATTGTGTCACGCAGTCAAGTCAGGCAACTGCGGCAACTGTGGCAGCTGAGGCAGCTGAGGCATACGACATGCCCCGCTGCTCACTCCTGGCACCTACGCCCTCTTCCTGTTTTCACCACATTTAACCGACGCTCGTGCGCCAATTTCCATTTCTCGTTAGTTTTATTTTATTTTATTTTATTTTCATTTCTATTTTTTTATTGTCATTTTTTTTTTCTTTCTTTTTATTATTTTTATTTGCATTCTTTTTGGTGTCACCACAATTGTTGCCCAGCGCCCAGAGGAGACAGAGGACAGAGCAGACAGCAGAGAGATGAGAGATGAGTGGGAGAGGGAGAGAGGGAGAGAGGGAGAGCGCGGCCAGCGAAGAGAGCCGAATCGCTGGCAAAATCTCAAAACACAAATGGATTTTTAAATTACCCTCGTGGCAGTCCACACAAAAAAAATACATATAGAACCTGTAGGAGAAGAAGCTAGAGGGGTGGGAGGAGCAGAGGGAGCAGAGGAAGCAGGAGGAGTCGAAGGAGCAGGAAGAGCAAAGGGATTAGGAGTAGTAGCAGTCGAAGAAGCAGCTCTGCATCTTTTGCTTTGCATTAAGGTGCATTGAATTATCTGTCGACATTCAGTTGCAAGTGGCAAGTGGCAAGTTGCCGTTGCCATTGCCGTTGAACGTCGCAAGTTCCCGTTCGTTTAATTCGAGTGTGTGCCTCGATAGCAGAAGTACAACTATTTATGTATATCCTGCGTGTCCTTTTTGCACATTTTTTTGCATAGAAAGCAGAAGTGCTTGTCTTGGTGCCTCAAAGTTATGTGTCTTCGCCTGGCCATTGTATGCGGGGCACTCAATCCTCAAGCGCCCCTTGCACCCCCTTGCTCCACCCCTCCTTGCCAACGCCTTTGTGGCACTGTGTCGACGCCTTGTGGAATTTATTTCGCCTGCAGCCGCCAGTTGCATAAACCAAATGCACTGACAACCAATTGGACCAGAACTTGGCCCCATTGATGCTTTATCGCCAATGACACCAGCTGATTGTGACGCTAAAGCAAAGGATTATGTGCAGCGAAAAGTGTTAAGATATGAGAATTTGATTAGACAACAGAGTTGTTTCATAGTTTGTGGAGCTTTAATCTACTTTGTGCTGGTTTGCAGCAGCTTTTAAAGCTCGTTTACAGCTTTAGGAAACTATTGAAGCACGCTCATACTCACTTTGCATTTAAAGCTCACTTGCAGCTTTCAAGCACTTTGCAAGCTCTTTGAGAGCCACTTGTAGCTCCCGTTGAAAGTTAATTTAAGCTTTTATGTAACTTTTAAGCTCACTTGAAAGTTCCTTTTCTTATCTTATTTACTTACAAAGCTCACTGGTAGCTTGCTGTTTCTTGTAAAGATTTCCACCAGCTCAAATATGATATAAAAGCCACCTGCAGCGCTTTTCCAAGTTTGTTTAAGCTCTCGTGTGCTTTTAAAGCTCACTCATGGCTTTCAAAGGCTTTCACAAATTCAACCTCATTTAAAATTCCTTTTACAAGCCATTTCTTAGTCAAGATTAATTGCTTAATTAATTCTGATTGGAGTGCTTTGTATTGCCAGTAGAGTCCAGTTCAAAAATTGAGGACATAAGGGGAGGGAAGAGGCGTCGGGGCGGACTATTTGATGCATTTGTTTAACGTTAAGTAATTGGAAAGCGTTGACAATTGATAAGTGCGACAATTGATAAGGGGAAGGACATGCAGCACTACAAGAATTTATTACCACAAGCAGAAAGTAGGCGAAGGCTAAGAGGAAGGGGTGTGAAAAAGGCTAAAACACAAGTAGCTGTTAAATTATTCCAAATCAATGAGTTGGAAGCCAAAACTAAATGCAATTAATCAAACGTAAGAGGCCAATGTCAACTGCAAGCAGCAACCAGTACACACACACACACACACACAATGATAACAAATAGATAAACCACAAGGACAACAACACAAGCAACTGTTACCTACTTTCCACTGCTTGACCCCACTTCCCTTGCTGCCTGCTCCCGTGCTTGTTGGCCAAACACTTTCTTGACCCGCACAACAACAGAGTCATCTATAAATTTAACACACGTGAGATTAGACGTACGTGTGTTTGTGTGTGTGCGTGTGTGTATGTGTGTGTATTTGTGTGTTCGATCCTTTAGGCCCTGTCTACGTGTTTACAGTAACACATGCAATTTGTTGGCCCTGTTTGCAGCCAAAATGTTGTATTTCTGGTTAGGGCAGACAGCTGCCAATGCTTCTCTCTCTCTCCCTACATATATGTGTGTGTGCGTGCGTGTGTGTAAAGCCATTGAGCTAGTTTGCATACCCAACTAGTTGGAACTAAAATAGCATTAGTTAATTTGAATAATTAGGTAAAGTGAAATTTAATCACACATCAATTTTCGTATTGTGGCTTGACAGATGAACCCCCAAATTGCATCAAAATGTTGCCCAAAGTTATTAGGCCTAATGTGGTTATGTAACTGTAAACAACATGAGTGTATTTTGATTAAATAATTGATCAATTCTTGCTCAATTGTTATTTAAAATAATAGAAATACAATAAATTTAATTTATAACTCTAACAACTCCTTGCTTAGCAATAATGTTGCTAGCAACAATGTTGCGCCACAAGCATAAACAGCTTGGTCTACACTTTTGGCCAGCGTGAGTACATTAGCTACAAAGACGGTAATTGTAAAGTGAAATTAAGAGTTGTTTTTTACACACATCTCGCTGTATATATTTATTTATGTTTAATTTAAGTTTTTTATTTAATTACGTCATTAATCATTTGTCAGAGCCTTGCTTAAGAGTATTTTTCCTTCGTTACAGCAGTTGACTCTTCGTTGGTTACGTTTTCACCACACGTCATATTCACCACACCACACTGCCGTTGTCTTCAGCTGCTGCTACGCTACGTTATATTAGTTTACGTTGTGACTTCGAGCCGTTCGGACGTGTTAGCGCATTGTTAAGCGCATTTTGTCAACTGCATACGGTACGCGTGCGCGCGCTCTTAGCAAAATCAAAAACCAAATGCAAATGCAAAGTAAATATAACAAAAACAGCCGCAGCGGTAGCGGTAGCAAAAACAACAACAACAACTAGCAGCACTTCTTTTACAGTGGCAGGCAAAAAAAAAGACAAAATAAATAAAAAAAGAGCAGCGAAGTCGCCGACAAATTACCGGTTTCGTTGTTTGCTGCGCTGTGTGAATTTTAGCGCGCGTCTGCGTCGCGTCGCAGTCTGCAAATAATTGCACGTTTATGTCTTTGTCTTTGCATTTGGCTTTGCTTACGTGCTTGTTGTTGTTGGTGTTGCGAACGTTAAAAATCAAGTTGGAAAAGTGCGTTGGCTTTTCGACTATTGAAAAATTACAGGAAAATTGATAATATAGATATATGTATGTATATTTATGCAGACAGCTCGCTGCGCATAAATAGTTAATATTTGTTGTGTGCAAATTTACACAGAAATTAAGTGGAAAGTGAAAAAAAAGTATTAAATATTTAAAGCATATACAAATATTAAATATTAATAAAAATATATGTGCCGTGCACGCAGCAATTTAAATGCCATCAAAATCATAAAATATATATAAATATTAAAAAAAAGTAAAATAAAATAGAAATAAAAAGAAAATGCCTGCATTTTCCATTGTTTTTATGGCTGCAACATATCGTTGTTGTATTTGTTGTTGTTGTTGCTGATCTCTAAAGCGGATTATTCGCAGCGGCGTGTTAAAATATCAACAAAAGCAAACAAAAGCCCGTAAGTTTCTACCATTAACCTGTCTGTGCACGTTGCTGCGTGTCTCTGCTTGCATGCATGTGTTGGTGATGTGTGTGTGTTTGTGTATTTGTGGTGTGTGGGCGCCATGTTGTTGCAACAAAATGGCACATGACATGTGCTCTATGTGTGTATGAAAACAACAACAACAACCACAACAATTTTTGATTCACAATTTTTGTCTAGAATTTCGTTACGTTGAAAAATTTCCGCAGAGTTTCCCTCGATTTGTGGTCTTTGTTTGCTGGACCGCATATTCAATGTGCAGCACAACAGGAAATTTGGATAGTTTTATTGGGCATTCCATTGAGAACCTGAGAACTTGCATTGCAACAGTTTTAGATGACAGCTAAAATCGCGGCTTATAAAGGTAGCCAGCTATATAAGCAGCTTTTATTTTGGTAGGAATAAATAACCACATACCAATTCAGCTGTTTGTCCGGCTAACATTCTGCTAATGACTTCACATGACTTCTCAGCAGTTTGTCAGCCCAAATTTCAGCAGTTATTATGTAAATATTAGTGGGGAGACTTTTAAATTACTTTGCCAGCAATTTATAGAGTTAAATATATGATATATATATATATATGATAATAACTTAGTTTCTATAAGAAGTTCTAATATATAATGTTCCTAATCGTTTGTTAAGTTTAATAAGATAGAGTATATATCAGGGCATACTTCAATAAAGAAAGAGAAGTTTAAAAACCCAACATTTTACTTTGTTTTGAATTGTAATAAATATTAAAAGATTAATTAAAAATTTAGTAAACAATATACCAGTGCTCAGAAATAGTAGAGTTAATAATTCCAAGATTTATTCAACACTTTTTTAGCCTCAATTGCAAGTGAAATCCCAGCATTAATCTTAATTAATCGTAACAAAGTCTTTCTTCAACGTCAACACAATTTAACACTTGGATCTAGATGCTTGGTCTAGATTTAGTTGAGTAAGCTAACTGTTGATTCTATGGCTTCGAGAGGCTCTAATTAAATTTGACAACTAATCCTAAAACATATAAAAGCTTAAGCCAAAAGACGTTGCTCTTCACAGTGGCCAATTAGATGTGGCCTAAGCTAAAGAAACATTTAAGACAGAAAAAAATAAAGAGAGAGAGAGCGAGAGACAGAGAGAGAGACAAATTAACAACAACTGAGAATTGTATCTTTTGTGGTTGTATTTACACTTTGGGTTGGCTAAAGTTCAGTTCGCCAGGTTCAAAGCGAAGGCAAACAGACAAACTTGAATACGAAATGAGACAACAAAGAAGGCAGCACAATAAAAGTCACATTAAAACGTGTAGAGAACTACAACAACAACCACAACAACAGCACAACATGTGTGTGAGAGTGTAAAGAGGAAAGACAAAGCAAAATAAATCCAATGTATCCCTAACACTACAAAGATACAAATGTATCTGAGAGCCAGCGGAGTTGAATTGTTGTTTTGTTTGTTGTGGCTGTTGTTGTCTTTTGGCTGCGTTTTGGCGTTTAGTGGCAAATGCTGAGCGCATTTAAGCCATTTACACGCTATCTGCATAAATATTTCAGCGCTACTCTTGTAACTGTATCTGTGCATCTGTCAGATACATTATTCACAGTACGATTTTTGTGCCAACAGCGTGCAATTCATTTTGGTAACAAGCAGTTGCATTTGCTCATTTTTATCTTATTTCCTTCTCCCTTTTTTTTGTGTTTTTATTTTGAGGCCACTTGCAATCATAAAACATAATTGCTTTAAGCTGAAAAATACAACTCCTTCTCTTCTGGCTTCTGCTGCTTCTTCTGCTGCTGCTGCTGCTGTGTGTTGCTGCTTCTTCTTCTCAATCTTCTTCTGCTTCTTCAGTCTGTTGTATCTCTTTATTTTTTTTTCTAGTTGGAATGTCGCGCCAATCAGAAGGCAAGTCCAGTTTCTGGCCTGTGAGAGAGTCTCTGACTGGAGTTGCTGCGGCTTTGGAGTTTTGTGGCAAGTTGTTGTTGCAAGTAGCAGCAAAATTTGTTGTAAAACGGGTTTTTGTTTCTTTTGTAGCTTCCCTAATGCTGTTTGCTACTTGTTATAGCCTGCTCTCTGTCACTCTCTCTCACTCTCCGACTCTCTCTGTCTCGTTTGCTCTCGCACTCTCTTTTGTTGCCTCTTACCACAACTTGTTGGCCTGGAGCAACCTTTTAATGCCACACTGTGCGTAGTTGGCCACCAAAATGAGTTGCTGCTGCTGCTGAAGTTGCAGCTGTCGCCTTAGCAACTTACCATTTTACCAACTTACCATCCTGGCCAGAACCTGCCCCTGCAATGCCAGCACTCTGGCCTGGACTCTGTGTGTGATGTGGCAAATATTTATTTGTAAATTGCGGCGGCAACCTGTCGCCGAAGCCGGTTTCGACCAGGCTTCCTTCACTTTTTGGCAGACGAACTTTAAGATTTTCTAGCGGCCTGTGGTAGTTTCTTTTTATTATTGTTATACCCTGTAAAAGTGTAGACGTTGATCTAAAGTATCTGTAAAATAAGTTTATGATCGAAACTTGGTTGAAATATATTTGATTATCATTATTTGGTTTCTTTAACTTGCTATAGATTTCTGACTGTATTTGCTAACGCATATTACAGGGTATTCTTGAAAATTACTAACTTTTCTTTAAGTATTTATCTACGCTTTTTAGTTAGTCTCTTAAGTAACATTTTGTTAGCAGTAACTACAATATCTTTACCTCTTAGACAGCCTATAACCCCACCTATTACAGGGTATTCTAGTTTATGGCAAACTCTTGTTAGCGCTGCTCTTACTTAAAGCACTTTTCTACATTTTCCGGTTTGTCAGCTTGCTGTCAAAATGTTGTTTGATCTGCAGCTTATAGTTTTTTTCAGTGACTGTTTTTTTAAGTTGTTGCTAGTTTACAACCTAGACAGCGTTGCCAGATGACTTGCCACATCGTGTGGCACGGAATGGCAACTCATTTCGCCCAGTTCGAGGCCTAACTAACCTCAGTCAAGAAAAACGCAAGCCGGCCGGTTTTCCTTTAGACTTTATATTATATTTTTTCTGCTCGTCTTTGAATAACTTGTTTTTGTGCTAGCACACACACACACACAGACAACCACACGCTATCAACACACGCATAGTCAACTGCTCATTAATTAACATTAAAATGCGACAAAGCTTGCATTGTTGTTGTCGTTGTCGTTGTCGTTGTCTTTGATTAGGTTCGTTGCGTGCCAAACACGCGCTGATTTATGCACAATTCTGAGCCCATAATATCAGCCAAGTTCTTTGTTAAGTTAAATTTATTAAATTATATAGATACAAGCTCACAGATACATTTGTTTAAGCCGGTTAACCATTGTTCTCTCTATTCTATTTACACAGCTGTTAACCATAGAGCGAAGTCTCACGTCTACAATGCAGCAAATGGTAAGTGGATATCAATATATCAATATATCAATATATCTATATATATATATACTTATATATCTGTACAATTCAGTTTATATTTACACGGCCCACATCGTTGTCAATTGACCGTAGCAAACACTTCTGTAGGCTGGCCTTTACACACAAGTATCTTTGAGATACTCGTCGTAATTTGTGTGGGCCGCTGTTGAATGTGTTTTTCATAACATGCGACTCAAGAACCGGTTTTTATTTTGGGCCAAACTTCAAATTGTTATGTTAGAATGAAAGCTTAATTGATGCATACAACTTATACACTCAGTCTTTGATTTGTTTTCCTAGTTTTTTTTTGATATTTTTATCTCTTTTTCTTTGAGGCAGCAGCTCAGCAGCTCGATTCACAGCTGGATTGGTTATGTCATGCGGCGACTAGCATATGATTGATGAACCTCTCTGTATGCCCCGCTTAGTCTCTCTCTTCCTCCCTCTCTCTCTCTCTAATGAATTTCCAATTTAACAATTTTTTCTTCAGAAATTTGAGAATTGCCTTCAATTTGTAGTTTCGCATCAAATTTAGATTTGTTTGCGTTGTCGCTGCTGGTTGAAGCAACAGGTGCGTGTGCCGCAAGATGGCTTAACTAATGGCTAAAACGCATATTAGTGGACACATTAGTTTGCAAGTTAGTTGAAAGAACTTTAATTGTTTTATTTGAAGCGTAATTAGTTGTTATACATGTGTCTTTTAGTTGTAAACTTCGATGTACTTCTTGGGTGTCTGTTTGAATACTGATTTAGGTCACTTTGTTTATCATTGACAGATTCAGATCTGAATTACATTAAACAATAAATAAGAGATTACATTAAAGTTTTAAATGGCAAAGAGATTAATCTAAAAGAGCTCCACTATCTTCACTTTCTGTAATAGTTTAAATTTAAGATCCAATTCGTAATGTATAGTTCTATAATTCCTGTCTATTTAGTTGCAAAAGTAAAAGCAAAAACAATTTAATCTATAAATAAACAGCTGATTAATCACTTTAGCTGCAATTCCTGATTTCGATTTCGATTTAATCAAACCAAACGCGTAAATTGTAAAGTTGAATTTGCTGCGCTAATTGAAAGATTTGCCGCAATCAAGAGAAAATTTTGGGAAAATAATTCATGGAATGCGAATAATTTATTGACTGATTAGTATGCAGTTACCGTATGTGCTGTGCTAATAACTGTGGCAACTGCAACTGCAGTGTGCTGCAGGTGGCAGCAACTGAACTATTCCATGTCCATGTCCAGCACTAAATTGGTTAATTGGCGAGCACTTTGGGATTTGTTGGAATTCTGCGCTAATTTAACACCTGAATCAGTAACTGTATCAGTAAGTGTATGTGAATCAGAATCTGTATCTGTATCTGTATATGTATTTCTATTTCAATCTATATCTGTATCAATTACCTTACATATGCATGCCTCTCAATGCTATGCGAATTCTAAATGTATTTTTCATTATTTTTTTTTTGGCTTTTAGAGTTTGCTTTTAACTGGGTCACAGTTCAGTTTTCATTTGCTTGGTTTTCTTTTTCGTTTCTTTTTTTTTTTTTTTTTTGTATGTTACGGAAATTTATAGAGCTGTCAGTGCCTGGACAGGATGTGGCATTGGCTCTGGGCGTGTGTGTTAAGAACTGTGTCAGCAGTCAAGTGTTAACAATTTCAATACAATATAGATATTGATATAGATACAACTATCGCTGATGCTGCTGCAGTTGCTTTTGTTGTAGTTTAAGCTGCTCATTAATGTTAATTCAATTAGGCCTGGCAGCTTGTGGCACTTTGGCTAATGAGGCAGTCAACCAGTCAGGCAGTCAGCCAGTCAGGCAGTCAAGTGGTCAGCCAGCCCAGTGATTCGATTGCTGCTGCAACACAATTTGTTTCAATTGCATTAATTAGGAGCTACGTATGTGTGGCAGCTAGATGTGGCAAGCAACAAGCATACAATTTGCATATGTGCATTTTTTTTTGTATGTTTTATGTTTAAGTTTCAGAGAACTTAACATATTAAATTTTAATAAAACAAATAATGCCAGTTGCATGTTAATAATACCCTGTATTTGTGCAAATGCTTTGAAAGGGTAGCAAGCAGTTGTGAATAGATTTATGATTAGGAAAATAAGACGATTTACTTAAGTCTATTTGAATTAATTTTAAGTTATAGCTATAGTCTACTGCACTTACATACTTATAGTATTGAATTTGAATTGCGAATGTTAAATGTATGTAAAACAGTTGCAGCATATCTTGTAGTTGATCAGCTCTTTATTAGAGCACTGCAACTTGTTTAATTTCATAGCTGCCACTAGCAACACTTGCAACAGATTGCATAATTGAACACACACAACAAGCACGGCTCGCATTCATTTGATTAAAACAACAATACAAATGCACAGACAAAGAAAGCAACAAATAAAGAAAGAGTGAGAGAGCGAAAGAATGAGAGAGAGAGAGAGATGGAGAGAGCAGCAGCAGCAATTATGCTTAATTAGTGTATAAATTTAATAATTAAAGTGCACAGCTTGTTGTTGTTATTTATTGGTCTAATGAAGTTGACCGACTCAATGCCCAGAGCAATTTTACTACTTGTATTTCTACTTTTTTCTTTTTTTAAACAACTCAATTGTGGCGTTGGCGGCCACGCCCACTGTCAAAGCACAGTCTGTGCTTGTCATGTTATCAGCTGTGATGGGCATCAAGTTGTGCTACTGCTGCTGCTGCTGCTGCTGCTTATCAAAATGTCAAATGTTGACGTCTCGTGCTTGCAACTCCATCAAAAGTAGTTTGGCCAACCCCTGCACCCTCCCTACACCCACACAAAGGCAACATCAACCCCTCTTTCTCGCTGTCTCACTCACCCACGTTCAACTACAGAACTACACAACTAATTTATCACAATTTGCATGTCAGTCACGCTGCTTTTGTATATGAATTGCATGCAATTTATCAGCATATCCTTTTAGCTAGACACTATGCTTATCAGTTGACCCAATTCTTATCAACAGTGGCGGCTTTTCCTTTTCCTTTTTCTCTTTTTTCTGCTGCGCTCAAAAGTATGCTATGATTTTTGCTTGACTTCCATTTGATGCGCACGAATTTGTATTCGTATTCATCGTTTCTATTGTTACTCTAGGCTTGTGCTATAAACCTCTGCCTTCTTCTGCCTCCCCCCTTCTGCCTCCCCCCTTCTGCCTCCCCCCATCCTCTTTTGTTGCTGTCTCTGCCCTCCCGCTGTTACTGCTTACTGCCCCCACTGCTGCTGTTGTCATTATCATAATGATGCCGATTGTTTGGCTGTCAGTCTGTGTTATCAAATGGTATGGTACATCAAAGCCAAGGTGTGACTTATATACACACACAGACACACACATACACACACACTTGTTTACATAGATTTCGCATTAATACTGGCAAAGAAATGCTAACGCAAGGGTTTCAGTTACAACAGCAACAGGAATATCAAGAGCTATAAAAGTCTCTGTTCGCTTTATTGCCAAACTATTTGTATGCAGACAACATCAGTGGATGGAAGGGGGGAAGTGGCAGAGCATAGCTGTAACTTGGCTGCTCATGTTACTTGGCCAGTTACAGCGTGTATGTGTGGGTGAGTGTCTGTGTGTGAGCTGCCTTTGCTTTGGGCGCTGAGCTGGCCATTGTTTTGTATAGCACGCTCTCTTTGAACTTGTGTGCGTAGGGTGTATATATATATATGTGTGTGCGTGTGTATTGTGCAAAATAGTTTCATATTGCAATTTATTTTTATTAGATAACAACGCGCGTTGTCTTTTTATGTGCATTCCCCAAAATGTTTGTCGTTGTTGTCAAGCGGCCTTATGTATATATATATACTTAGCAAATATATATATATATATATATATGTATGTGTATGTATGTGTAGCATAAGGAAATGTCAAAGCAACCATATCAAGTCTGTTTTATTATAAATTCATTTGAGTCGATAAAGCCATAGATCCACAAAGATGATGAACAAACTCAACTCAACTCAACTCAACGTTTCGCTTGGAAAGTGGAATTAAATTTAAATGATATTTGACGAGCGCACAATGTGGCTGGGAAAAATCAACAAAAATTGCCGAACCTAAGAATCAACACTCCAACCACCAGCAGCAGAAGCAGCAGCAGCAGCAGCAGCAGCTACAGCATCAACACCACCAATAGCACCACCTTCAGTTCAACCACCAAAGAGCGCCTCCTACTCAATGGAAATCCGCAGGCAGACAACGCCGTGTCGCAGCCAAATGTAAGGTCGTCGTGTGCAAACAAGCAGCGCTGTCAGCGACTAGGCTTAACAAGGCGACACAGAGATACCCTGTAGAAAAATATAAAATGCGCAAATTAAAGCGTAATTAATAATATTTAGAAAGTGTTTCAGATGCTACTGCACTTACACTGAGTTAGAGTTCTTTAAGTTCATCATATCCTACGCTGTCTGCTGTGCAGGGTATAAGCAGCGACATCAGCAATGGCGCTGGGTAGCATAGCTAAGCATAAATAAGTTGTTAAGCCGTCAGCGAACGTGCTTTTCACGCAGTTGGCAACGCTGATGATGCTTCAGTCTGTGTGTATATGTAGTGTGTGTGTGTGTGTGTGTGTGTGTGTGTGTGTATGTGTGTGTGTGTGATTGTTGTATATGTATCTGTGTGTAGCTGTAGATATTGTGGCTGCTATCAATACGGAAGTTCGGCTGTTGCAATATTTTCAATTTAAGTAAATTGAATTTTCAGTGACAGTGTTGTAAAAGCTGCCAGTGTTGCCAACTACGTGTAGACACACACCCACACACCCACAGACTGTTTATAGCTTTCATGCGATTAGCTAAAGTTTAACTCGTTGATAAACTTTTCTCATGTAGTTCACATCACATTTTATTGTCTGTTTCTGTTTCCTGCGATAAAGATGCCTTGCGGCATGCGGCATGTGGCGTGTGGCAAGCGGCAGACAGCAGACAGCAGTTTGTCCTTTGCTTGCCTTAAATTTATTGCCATTAACAATTATGAGCGATTTACTGGAACATTTTGTGGCCTGCGCCAACGAAATAGATGCGATTTGTCAGGCTTAAAACTGATAATGATTTTTGATGGGCAGATTAAGATCGAAGCGGCTGGGGGATACGAAAGGTACTGCCAAGGGATAAGACTTGGCAAACGTTTGATGAGATTTGTGCTGTAAACAGACAGGCAACACGTTCGTAGAGTTTGCTTGACTAGCAGTTACCCTAAAGTGACTTGCAAGTACAAATACTCTAAAGACTCTTTCGAAGCTTCAACTGTTGTAAGAGCATACCTGCTTCCATTGGTTGCATACTTAAGGGTATGATGCTACGCTAGAAGCAGACAAACAGTTATTAGAGTTTGTTCGACTAGCAGTTACCCTAAAGTGACTGTAGAGTACAAGTTACTGTATTGTTTTCTAACCTAACTAAGTTGTTTCGCCTTTTGTTTGATTATACCTGCTGCTGTCTGTTGCCTACAGGGTATCTTGGGTAAGAGTCACTCAGAAAGCAAAGTTTTTCGTCAGTTTTATGCTGAAACTTATAATTTAACAGATTACTTTCAAATTATAGTGTCTCTCATCGCCTTTGTCACAACTTTTTGGCCCTTTCATTTGACGTACTCGTAGTTTTTGTCAACTTGGCATCCTTTTTTAATGACAAACTCCTGACAATTGTCAGCTCCATTTCATTTTTTTCTTCTTTTTACTTCTACTTTGCGTTTGTTTTTCCATCTTCTTTTTTTTTTTTTTGGGAGTTTTTGTTAACGTAGAAACCCGTGTCAATTGTATTTCCTTTTCAAATGTCCTTACTGGCAATTATGCTTTCCTTTTTTAGCAAACAATTTCCTCAGCTGCTTTTCATGTAAATTTGCGGAAAATGCTGAAAAGCTCATTGCAGTCAAATGCAGGCAAACGGACAGACAAACTGACCATGGCAAACAACGAACCGCACAAGGATATGGCCATAAGGAAGCCTTCCAATTGCTGGCGCCACTTGGACTAGACATAATCAGACGAACTAGACGGGCTGAAATAATTATAACCCAGTTGAACTATGCCGCAAATATGTGTTTGCGTGACAACGCAATTTGATTTTAGAGTTGTCATATCAAATTATATACTTTGCGCCGTTACAAGTGTCTGGGTAGCCTTGCTGAGTCGCTTTAGCCAGGTTCTGCTGTCTCTCTCTCTATTTTTAAGCCAACTACTCACTCAGTTTTAGAGCTATATTCTTGGTACACGTCTCTACTTTAGCAGCAGGCGGCTCATATTTTAGAATTACACGAATCGGATTACTATATCATATAGCTGCCATAGGAACAATCGCTTGAAAATCAAGGCTTATTGAAAACTTTCTTGTTCCTTGTCATATCTCAACTAAACTAACAATATGTGTATTTTATAATGTTTGCTATATGCTTTCAATATCTGATTCAAATCGGACTACTATATCATATAGCTGATATAGGAACTATCGGTCGGAAGTTGAGACTTAGTATAGAAAACTTTCTTGTTCCTTGAGTTATCGCAATCAATCTCTCAGATTATATAGTTCGTTTAGTTTTGAACATTCTTACCGCATTTGGCTTACATGGGACAACTATATCATTTAGCTGCCATAGGAAGAATAGTTCGAAAATCAAGTTTTAGTATAGAAGACTTTCATGTGTCTTGTTTTCAATTGAAAAATTCTTTTTGGTCTGCAGTTTCTAAAGTAAATGGCGTCTGCATTCCTTTGTAAGCACATTTCGTAGACTCAAAGCATATCTACTTCAATTTAATATGCTTGAAGTGAAAATTAATTCGTTGTGTGTGTGTGAAAATGTCACAGCCTTAGTCATGTCAATTGGTCCA
Source organism: Drosophila funebris (assembly GCA_018901825.1). NCBI lineage: Eukaryota > Metazoa > Arthropoda > Insecta > Diptera > Drosophilidae > Drosophila > Drosophila funebris. The sequence continues at coordinate 1,408,186 of JAEIFK010000271.1, forward strand.
ACTGGGTAACCGAAGAGTTGTTCAGCCAAAACGGATTGTCTGACCAATGTGCTTGCTCTGGTCAAGTTAAATGAATGAGATTTGCAATTGCTTTTGGTCTGAGGCTAATGATTTCAAGTACAAATATTGGAGTATTGAGATATTGATTAAATTTCGAACAAATTGAGAGAGTTGTATGCAGTTTTTGCTCATGTTTGTTTGTTGTTGTTGTTGTTGTTGTACGTAGCATAGACGGACGGACGATTGCTCTAGGCGGGGTTGGTGGTTGTTTTTTCCGCTGCAGCCCATTGGGGGGTGGTTTTTCACAGTTAGGCTGACTCACGTGCTGCCTGCCACAGACTGTTGGCTGTTGCCTGCCTCAGCCTGCTGCCTGCTGCCTGCCTCAGCCTGCTGTTTGCCACAAGGCTGCAAGGTTCTGCCGCACTGTTCATTATATTAAACAAGTTTGCGCCATAAACGACGCTGCCAGAGGCGCATAGACGGTCGGACAGCTGGACAGACAGACGAATGGAAAGACTGCTGGCGACAGAAGCCGGCTTGCGTGCAGCAAAACACTAATACACACACACACACACATGCACAGAGTGAGAGAGACAGAGAGACAAACACACACACACATATGCTAAGAGGGTTGCTTGGGCATCGGTTTGTTGTCCTGGCTCTTTTGGGCCATAATAAAGTCGAGCGCATGAAAACAGAAATGCGACAGGCAACCAGACGATTCATGACTCATGCAAGGTGTGTTTAATGTGCATTTTAAAGGGGGGCGTGGCCATTCGGTTTTCACTTGAAGCTTGGATTTTAGCGGCAGTTACACGCTGCAGCCTTAAAAAGGCTCTTTGCAGGCAGTGCTTTTTGATACCCTGTAAATGCTAATGCTGTAAAGCGGGTGTTCTGAAACATGTAGCTATAAATAACTGAGAAGCATGATAACGACCAACAAATGCAAAATCAATGTAAACTCAACCTAAAGTTTGCATATTAAGTATACGCAGTTAACATAGTAGAAGAGCGTGTTATAGGCTATATTTTAAAGGGTATAATTAAGTAAATATATGTTTATATGAGTTTGTTGTGTATTACAACGCTCTAGAGCTTATGACGAGGTATCTTTTAGTCGTTCACTTGGGGCTTTTGTGTGCCTCGGTTGCTTGTTCATTCATGTGTTTGTAATGCAGCCTGCCAAGCTGCTTTGCTTGTTCTTTTTGTTCCTGTGTTTTTTGTAGTAATTTGCCGAGTTTCCTTTTTGACACACACACAGTCTCACATACACACTCACACATACTCACACACAGTCTCACACACACACTCACACAACGAAAGAATGAATGAAAGCGACAGAAGCAGACAGTCGCCTGTCTGCGCCCAAACACTTGTAGCCCCATTTGCCAATTGTTGTTGTTGTTGTTGCTGTTGTTGTTGTTGCTATTTCATTTGCCATGCGTACACTGCAAGAAATGCTGTGTGCGTGTGTGTGGTGTGTGTGTCATTCTGACTGGCCAAATATTTGCATATCATAAGTAACTTGCACGATCGTAGGGCAGACAGCGCTTGATGGTGATTTACAATCCACAGACTGTCCAATTACAATCCACATGCAGTCCACATAGAAGCCGCACACCGGAAAACAGCTGGCAGCATTGTCCTTGTGCCGCACGCTGATTGCATTTGTGTTTGTTGTTGATCTCGCTGTTCCAGAGGGAGAAAAACTAACAGGAGAAAATCAACCCTCTAACCCCCACCCCTCAAAATGAACGGTGGTTGATGCGACCCTGACAAAAATCAATATAAGGCATGCGGCAAAGGGACATGCGGCAAGCGGCATGTGGCAACCGGCAAGAGCGCTTCCTACAACATTTTCGGGTTGCAAATGCCGGCAAATACGTGATGTTGTTGTTGTTGACGCGCTTATGCTGCGCTAAACATACACAAACAGAGACAGAGAGAGAGAGAGAGAGAATGAATGAATGAAAGCGAAGCAGAAGCAGAAGCTGAAGGAGAGCGGGGAAGGCAGTGAAGTCTGTGTTGGGCCTGGCTTGCCGCAAGAGTTGCATTTAAATTGTATTATAAAATAGGCAAAAAAGGGTGCCACAACATGTTGGGCTTGTGAGGGTGTGCAGCTGTGTGTGTGTGTGTGTGTTTGTCCTTTGACAAACTGCATCAAAGCAAATGTGCCTGGCTTTCTCGCTTTTCCACGTTCTTTATGGCTTTCGCTTTTTTGTTTGGCGTTTACGGTTTTGGGAACTTTGCCTCCTACCCCCCTCACCACGAAAAGCAAGCTGAAAGCAAATGATTCATGCTAATAAATAAAAATGAACTGTGACATTTCTTTTGTGTATTAAAGCAACCTCCGACCCAACCCCTCTTACAAACCCAACCCCAACCCCAACCCCAACCCCAGCCCAAAGTTCTATTCCGACTTCCAACTCAACTCCAGTTGGAATCCCATTCCAGCTACATTTGAATAAGAAATTGTTTGCGTGCTAATGAAAAAATAATCAGCAACTCATTTCGTATGTATTTTGATTGTGTGCTAAAATGCGCTTAGATCTGACTGTTGACTCTGTCTAAAGGGGCAAACAGGGGACAGGGCAGGGGGGGTGTGGCTGGGGTACTTTAATGATGATTCCATCAGTGGATGATTCATCGCTTTTGCACGCTTTTGCTGTCCGTCATTTGTCAGAGCTTCCGCCACTTTTGCTGATTGGATCTGTGTAAATTTAACTGAATTGGAGTTTTACAAGTGCTGTATAGCTGTGATAAGCAGCACAGTTGGGCAACAAGAAAAAACAAAAAACAAACACTACAAATTATATATAAATAAATTATTATTATATATTTATATATAACTTTGTGCGTAGAAAGTTGAACAATAATGCAATTCGAAATGTTTTCTGCTTTGCTAAGCCGCAAAGTTTAACTGAAACTCTTTGGCACACACGTTGAGCAGCAAACAACATACATGACTACCCTTAAACCAGCAACACCCCCCGCTCCTTAGCACTCCGCCCCCAATCCATTCACTGCTGTTGCTTAGACAGGCATGCAGAATTTATGGTATTGAAACACGCAAAAGTTCAGTTGAAGTCAAATCGAGAACTTGGGCGCATTTACACACACACACACACACGAACATTTGTATATCTATGTATGCATGCGCCATTTTGCAAAAAGCTTCGAGCCCAAAACCCCCCCCCGAGGGTTGGACAAAGCTACGTACTTAGCTTTAGCCTTAGTCAGAAGCTAGAAGCAGCCCTAGGTTCAAGCTCTCAAGTCCCCAAACCTCCCGCTGACTGCGTGTGTGTGTGTGTGCCTGTGTGTGTGTGTGTATGGGTGTGTGTTGGGGGTGATTAACCTTTGGCTTGCAACCACTTGCTGCCAGTCGATTGCTATCGTTGACTGATCCCAACATATGGGAAAATACTCGAACTTGAGCTGAAGCTGCTTTTTTATTTTCTTTCACTTTGGTTTACAGCTTTTCCTACATTTTCATATAAATCTATGCTGATTGGTGTGCTTGTTGTTGTTGTTGTTGTTATTGTTGCAGTTGTTAGCTAGATAATGAGCCTGATTGATTTCCATTTAAGTGGATTTGACTAACGGTAATGCGATTATTGCCATTTTGTTTGGTTCCATACATATTGCCATATTGCCATACTGCCAGATACTCGCACTTATTCCCATTGTTTATCTGGCAATCTGACAAATACTTTTGTAGCTCTCTCACTGCACATACTCATGTGGTCATAGATACCATACTATGTATGTGTATTTTTATCAGCTTATCGACTGTGAATTGTGCAAAGAAAAACCGCACAAAGGCATAAGATAAACCATGGCAAGGCAATGTGCGAATCTATATGTGAATGGAGTCGGAATAACGTGACAATGGAGGATAAAAGAGGGCAGATGCTGAAGCTGCAAAAGATCATAGATATAGCAGGAATAATGTGGAACTAGAGGACAAGCAGGAGTGCATAAATACAGAGCAATATAGTGACTGTATAGAGAAATCTGATAAAAGTGTGAGTCTTCAGTGAATGACTGTGAATGAAAGGGGAAATTTAGCAGACATTATGGGAATTATATAAAGCTGGAGGACAAAGCAAATAAGCATAAGTTACAATTAAAATAATATAATAAATAATACTTAGAAGCAAGCAAAACAAGTGCTGACTGAGGCTAACTGAATATGGAGAACAGCTAAATAAACATAAATAAATATAATTAGATATAAATAAATATAAATATATATAAAATTATACATGAAAACTAATTCAGCTAATGAAAGTTCTAGTCAAAGACAGAACGGAGTACAAAGCACATCAACTGAACATGGATGCAGCTAAACCATCAACAACTAAAAAGCAAATGCTGAGAATATAATTAATAATTCGCTTTCAGCGAAACTACAAACATTGAAGTCAGTTTCAATTAAAGTTATGATTAAAATCAAATAAATATTTATTTAATGCAAAATGCATGCAGAAGCTAAATTATTATGTGAACTTGTCATAATTATTTTCATTTTTTTTTTCATTTGAATATAGATTAATGCCAAACTGCTTTCAGCTTTCACGCAGAATTGTGCTTGCCTTTTAATTGCAAATTAATTTGCATTTTAATTAATTTCATTGCGAAATATTTGAAAACTTCTCATTATGAAATCAATTGCTGAATAGATTGAACGCAATTATCAAACAATGAATCACTTTGAGAGAGTGAATGAGAAGGGGGAGATAGAGAGGGAAGAATAAAGAGAGAGATAGGGGAGAGAGAAGGAGAGAGAGAGAGCGTGAGATAGAGTGAATATTAGAGCGAGAGAGAGAGAGAGAGAGACAGACACTCACAAGGCAGAGGCAGCTATTGAAGTAAACATAAACAGGGTAGAGCCTTGGAAAATTGAAGAATTTACAATTGAATTCATTTTGAAGTGCTCCAAGGGGATGGTGCGGAGAGGGAGTTGAGGGACAAAGAAACGGGCCAAACAAATGAATATGTTAAAAATAAGAAAGAAATAATAAGAAGCACCAACATAATGAGGGATGGCAGCTGAGCAATTGCGAGCATATGGGGGAAGGGCGTCATTAAGGGGGGGTGATAAGGAGCTTGCTTTTTCGATTGCGCTTGTAACCAATTAATGTAATTTGTTTCTCGCTCCACCTCCTGCTACTTCTCCTCCTCCTTCTTCTCCTCCATCTACTTCTCCTCCTTCGACTTTTCCATCGCCTTTGTTATTGCTGCCTCAATGCGTTCGCTCTAATGGCATACAAATAGCGTATACGCCACCGTGTGCAAAAGTTGGCCAACAGCTGAGTAGGGGTATGCGTTTGGTTAGGGTGTTACTTTATGCACCATTTAATTTACGTTAAATATGCCAATAAAATTTGAAACATGATGCTACCTAAACAAATTCCCAATGAATGTTTGCTTTTAGGCGCACAAGCGAAAAATGCGAAAAATACTAAAAAGTTGCTAAACAAAATGTTGCATGACTAGTAAATACCCTGTAATTAAATATAATTGCAATAACAACAGCAAACTCTTTCGTTTCCTTAACAGCGAACCGAAAGTTCTGCATATTCTGAACTTTGTGCTTTGCATACGCTTTATGTAAACTTGAATGTGGTTACAGGGTATGTCATGCTCGAGGAAAAAAAAAGGTCCTTTGGCATTTAAAATTGCCTCTGTCCAAGCCAGATAACTGTCCCGGGCAAATGGCCGGACTGGCCATTATGTTTAATTAAAGCAACTTGAGGGCCCATCAGGTGTCCAGAATATTTGCACAACAATTGTTCGCCAGCTGTGTGTGTGTGTGTGTGTGTATGTATGTAAACACACTACACAGAATGCTTGCCACATTAAAGTCAATTTTAATGTGATTTTCATGTTTTCAGGATGTGCAAAAAAAAAAATCAAATAAATTCTCATTTTGCATTCGTAGTTGGACTTATTTGGTTGATATATTTGAGAGGCGAGAACTTTATACTAAATATAGTTGACTAAGTTGTAATTTGGTTGGGTTGGGCTCTGCTTTATAGAGCGGAGATGCTGCTCCTTTAGCACAAATTAGCAAACGCAACGCAATGTTTGCAACTTTTTAAAATTATATTTTTTTGTTTAGTTTTCAGTTTTGGTTGTGTGAGAGTTTTCAGCGGTTGCGCTAAATTATTAACGCACTGTCAGGTAAGGCAAGCACAGAGAGAGAAAGAGATAGAGAGAGAGAGAGAGAGAGAGAGAGAGAAAGAGATAGAGAGAGAGAGAGAACGAGATAGAATGAGACTTAAATGAAGCCCCAATTCGGCTTAGGCATCATAATTAACTGCGACATTTTTTGGCTGCTGCTTTTGCGGCATTTTTTTGGGCATTTTGGGCTAAACCAATTTGCCAGGTCTTAGATTTTAAGCATTATTAATGGCCTTGTTGTTGCCAGTTACCATTTACCATTTACCAGTTGGCAGTTCTTTAGGCTTTTACTTTTACTTTTATTACATTTCATTACCTTGCATATTTAAATTTCATTTGGCTGTCGCACAGCTGAATATAAAAGTAAGGTAAAGCTCAACTGGCAGCTGTCACAACATAAATATCTGACAGGACATTCAGTGAGGCGTGCAAAGCCAATGAGCTAAATATGCATACATTATAGCCCCTCCGAAGCAGTGGACGAGGGTTGCTCTCTAAGTCCCTCGGTAAGCCACATTTGAAAAGCTTTCTGTTTTGTTTGTTTTGTCTAAACTATTTAGTCTGACTACAAGTCAATTTGTAACTAGAAATCTTTGTTTCTAAATATGTTTGAGTACATTTATCTTGAGTTTGTTTATTGCAATTGTATTTAACTAATTGTATCACAACTATCAGTATATTATTATAACAAGTTGCTAAGCATTGTCAGACAACAGTCACCAATCCCAAGTCACCAGTTACAAGAAAACTTCATATATATTTAAATTGTTTCCATAAGTTTCCTCTTTATGCATTAAACAACCCTCTGACCTATAACTGTATGCAGAGTTTTGTTAATCATAAGTTGAACTATGTGCTTTATGTTAAAAGGCAGCTGAGTTCTTTGAGCCACATTGAGCTCACGCATTTCAATTTGTTTAGCTGCTGCCATTTATGGGCATTTTATAGTAAATAAGTGCGAGTCTAAGTAATTGCCCTCGTAACCGACTCGTGGGGAGTTTTGTAAATGTAATAAACCCTAACGGATCCCTAACTAAATGCGAAGCCTACCAAACTTTGTTATTACATTTTTTGCGCTTTCTATGTTGGCCTTTTACGAGGAATTCAGCTGGCAGCTGAGAGTTGCCGCCTTTCCATTTGCAACGCGTTGAATTTTGCAGTTCTCATTATCCTTTTTTTCAGCTTTTCTCTCTATTTCTCTTGCTACCTCTTTCTCTTTGCCCCTCTCTCTCCCTCTGTGTCTTTTATGCTGGGCAACATTTTATGGACGCCGTCACGTTTATAAATGCAAACATTTAACATTTGTGCTAGACGAAGGCAGAGGGGGATTCAAGTAGCATTTTGGGCAACGCGGCTCTTAACTATTTAACAGTCGAGAAGCGTTTTTAGTTTCATTTTCATTTTCATTTCGTATTTGGCATTTTTGCAGCGAATGCTGCAAGTGAAAGCTATTTACACGCATTTGGCCAGAATGCGAAACGTGCTTTGGCCCTTAAATCTTGATGTGCGCGAATTGGGCCGCAGTACGAAGTATTGGGTGCTGGCAAATGAAATGGCATACTACCCATAAACTGGCAATCCCAACAACAGAGCACACTTGCCGCAATAGAATGAATTCGTTTTGCTTTTTGGTCAGCTGCAATTTGGTCAAGAGAAAGAAATATTTATAGAGAGAGTGAGAGAGAGATAGAAAGAGAGAGCGAGTGAAAGCCACAGTTGTAGCGTTTTAGCTGCCTCAATTCAGTTGCACTTTCACGCCCTCACACACGGCCCCCAAGGCAACAGCAACAACAACAACAACAGCAACAGCAACAGCAACAACCCGACCAACTCTCTGGCTTAGTTTGTAGTCTGTTTAGATAATGTTGCAGTTGTTGTATTTGCTGCATTTGTGCAACATTTCTCAAGTGTTTTCATTGCTGCCGCTGTTGTTGTTGCTGTTGCTGTTCTCTTTGTGGGCCACTTAGTTGTTATGTTCATTGGGCTTTGCACTTAAATTGTTGCCTACTTATGCGGGTCATGAGCTTGAACACAAGTGCAACTGCACTCTCCTTGCAATGACACTTGCTCTGAATGCAGTTTGAATTTTAGCTTAAGCTGCAATTTTGTGAAGCTTTCCTGAATACTTATATACAGATACTGCATATAACATATTCTCATCTGACTTTGATTGGCATTGATACATATATATATTAGTCTGAGAAAACTACATAAAAAGCTTCGTATAGTTCGTATGTTAATGTTAGATAGCAGTCTGCTTATGCTTATAATACTTTTTCTACACATTTCTAACACTACAACAAATAACAAGAAAAGCACATTAAAGCTCCATATATTACTACAACGCAGCAATTACAAATCGCTTGGCTAAAGCTCCCTTAAAAGCTCGATATATAGCTTGGAAATTGACAGCTTTCACTTTCAGCTCATGTCATTGTTATATTTACAAACCATTTTGCTGCAAATGTAGAATAAATGGTTTTCCGATTTCCTTTTTATTATGATTCTGTCAATTGTTGAACTGAAATCATTCATGCGAAATATGTAAATACGTGTGCTAGTATTTGTTTTTTTACTTTTATTTATTTTTATTGTAGCATGTGTCAAAACACGTAGACAGATGAATTGCAGTGAGTTAAAAAATCGACACATGGCATAGACATGGTAAATTGAAGAGTGCTGTGAACAATTTGCAATTGAATAAGCTACATAAATTATATATTTAAATGGTATTCGATGTTTGTCTTTGCTGCGAAGTAACCTTTGTAGAATGCATTGTAGATAGTATTCAGCGTTGGATGATTCTTGAAATTGAATTACTTTTAAGATGGAAAGTTCGAGAAACTTTAACATTTGGCATTGACTTGAATGGATTGAAGTTAAGTTTGCTTGACGCAAATCTTATTTACAATGTTTTCATCTTGGCTTACAAATTGAAATACTTTTTCAATTGTTGGCCCACGCGAACTTGCAGTTTCCATTTCCCAGATGTTTGCAACTTTTGTTGTCATTCGATAGCAAAAGTTTAAATACGACTTTTAGTGACGTCAGCATACTTAGTGAATATAATATATTTATATGTATATATACCATACTACTGTGAGAAAAAAAAAAAACAATTTCCTGCTGTGTTGCAATTAATGGCAAAATTTAATTTATGTCACGTCGCAGACATGGAAAAGCTGCCATTTTCCAGGCGCCGCACATACACAAGCATTTCACTGGGCAGCCGTTAAAATGTTTGTCATTCTCATTTCTGGACTCGGTGAACAGTTTTCAAAAGTGTTTGATGTGCCGTACGTGATGTTCGTCTTAAACTGCTGCATCCCAGCGCGGTCACGTGGCCGCCATGGATGAGGCCAAGCATTAAAACCGGGCCAAGTGTCGGCAGTTAATCAAAGTTGAATTTTACACCCTTTTGAGTGAATGCGTTGTTATAAAGTCTGCAAGATGTTGAGAGATTAGGGATGAGTATATATAAATACATATGTCTATATATATATGTATAGACTATCAGCCTATCTAACATCAGTTGTTCATGCACTTGAGCTACATTTATGCTAACTAAAGATTCTTCTTACTTAGTAGATTTACTGCTCTGCATTCTATAGTAACGGAGGTGTATTCTGTATTTGTATTCTATCTTTTCATTGTATCTTTAGCAAAATATTTGATATTCCTTGATTGAATATTCTTACATTTAATTAAGTATTAAGTTTAAACACAAAGCATTTTGTTTTTATATAATTGAAATGCATTTAAAACACTTTTAGCTAGCATTTTATATATACATACTTGAGCAGCGAGCATTGTCTATATATTTTGTTAAGCATAGCTACGACATTTAGTTGTGATTCACAAAGAAACTTTGGCAAAGAGTGCTTAGAACGAAAGTTTTGCATTTAGAGACTTTGTATTTATTGAAGAAAAATAATACAAGAAAAAAAACATTCTCAAATAGTTGCCAGAGCTTGATTACACAATGCTTTTACTCTTAGGGTATTCATTTTACGACTCTTTGTATTTCATTTTTGCTTGTTAAGCTTTAAGCTATGCACATAATGAAGTATCTGTTGTCTGTTGTTTTGTGGCTCAGTCTGGCATAATGTTATCTATTTATTTATTATATTTAAAGCAATTGAATTGAGAATTATGGCAATGAAATGGATATGAAATGGCATATACTGTTTAAATCTATACATATTTATTTAAAGATTACAATTATATGTTGCCCGTGGCAACTTGGATGCTTAAACTAACGAAAGCGGCAATATGTAAATAAATAACATAAATAACTGGCTCAACATTGAAATGTGTTGTAAATATAATACGTTAAATCGAAATTGTAAATTGTAAATTGTGAATTTTCCATTTAATAGTCCAGCTCAGACCCACGGCAAAGTTTTTCGGGGCATGCAATCTATTAATACAAACACACACACACGCACACACATATCACGCACCCACATATCATACACTGACAGCACTCGCCTTGCAGCCGAAAAGGATTTCTAGGAAAAGCGAGTGGAAAAAAAAAGCGAAATTGTATTTCATGGAAAATTAAATTTTCGGTACACAAATTCAATGGTCAAGGCATAAATATTTCGGTTCCCCTTTCTATAAACCCCTCTCAGTCCCTACCCAACCCATGCATTTGTAATAAATGCCCCACAGGGTTTTTTCCTTGGGTTTCAATGCTCGTTTTGATGGGTTCCAGGCGGGTGAGTGTGAGTGTGTGTGTGTGTGTGTGCGAGTGTGTGCATAAACTGACAGCCAGGCAAAATGCTACAGCTTCGACATGACCATAGCTACATGTCCCCATTGTTGTTGTTGTTGTTGTTGTTGTTATAGTTGTAGTTACATGTTCCTTCCATTGATGGAAAATCAATTGAATTTTGTACTTGGTTTTGTTTTTTTTTTTTTTTTTTTTGGGGGGCTCCGTCCAATCAATTCATGCTGCCGCAGCTTCATTTCAATCTTGCACCAGTTATAACTTTTTCCAACAATTACTTAACTTTACTTACGCTTGCCAAACAGTCTCGAAGACTGAAAGAAAACCAGTGGAAAATCTGCTCAATACATGATTTGCAATGCTATAGAAATTTTTGGCTATTGTTGTTGATTCAACTCTGGCAGCCAGACGGTTGCAAGAAAACAGAGGCAGACAAAAACTTTAATGTGTGTTGCAGCCTCACACAACTGTACACACACACACACACACACAGACACACACAGTCGTATCGCATGTATCTGCCACATGCGGATAGCACATACTGTGTCTGCATGACAGTTATGGCAATAAAAATTTCAATATGTCTGCATCTCTCTCTCTGCGCCCAGTTAATTGTCATCATGTTCTTGCAACGTTGCAACATTGTTGCAGCAAACTGTTGAAAGTTGTTAAAGTCTTTTTTGGAGCTCAGTTTCAATCACTTTCTCACAAGTTTGTGCACAACCTTGACACATGTCAGGCCTACAACTCGACCTGTAAAATGTGTCTTTAAAGTTGAACGCTTCGTTGGCTTCATTCTTTGCAGCTCGCCCCTTTGTTTTTTATGTGTGTGTGTATGTGTGTAGATTTTCTAGTGGGCAACCTACAAAATTTTCTTATTACTTTACGCTTCAGGAAATTTTCCCACACTTGCGCTTAATTTAATTTTGCTACCCACTTTTCGTTCTTTTCGCTTTTCAGTTGCAACTTTTTGTTGCACACACACACACACACACATACACTCTGCGGTGTCTTCCCTCGTCTAAAACTTTTACCACAGCTTCAGCCTGACTCTCTTGCCGCGCCTCAGTCTCAGTCTCAGTCTTAGACTCAGTCGTAGTCGGAGTCGTAGTGGTGGTGGTAGCTCCTCCCATGCTACCAGTTTGTCAGTCGGCGGGTGCTTAATTAGCGCTTGATATATGAAGGTCTCGAGGTACGAGATACGAGCAAATTGCTGGCTTGATCGGCATGCAAAAGTGGCAAGAAACCAAAACTTTGAATCAGCATTTTGTTTAAACAATTGCCACAGAAAACTTTCGTACATTTTAATAGATGCACAAATGATATGCCGGCTTTAAAAGCAAAGTTGCGACTTGATTTCACAATACACTTGAAGCCGCATCTATTGAAGATAAGAACAGAGAGATCGAGTTAACTTTAAGTCTTAAATGTTGCAGATAATATCACAAACAGTTCAAGTTTAATCTTCATTCGGAATCAAAGAAATATAGAGAGAGAGATTATAAATTTAACTATTAATATATATTTAAAATATATCGCTTTCTGCTATTGAAACTGGCAAATATCTAAAGTATATATTTATACTTTTTATTTATAATTAAAAATATAATATTTTAAATAACTATAAAGTATATTTAAAGAAGAACTCTCCATGAGAATCAACACTCAGAGTCTGTAACTTTCAGCTGTCTACAGGGTAACTGCTCGCTGAGCACTCCCTACTAAACTACAGCAGCTTACATGTATAAATCTTTTCACTGTGAGCTACTCCCTTAGACACACTCAAAAGGAATCCTTTTGACTCCTTTTGGAACTTTTTCGACGCTCTCACACGTCGCGTCGCTGCCGAAACTTGTTTTGACTGATTGAGTTGAATATTTTCTTAAGTTTTCTTTACGTTTTCATAATAATAAATAAATAAAAAAACTATTACCAAGTCATGCTCTGAAGTTCCTTCTGTATATGAATAAAAGTTAAGCAAATCATTTTGTATTTTTTTTTCGTTAGTTTTTTTGCTTCTTCTACTTCTGTTAATGGATCACTATGATGACGCTGACTGTGTTATGAGCTTCATTAAATTTTGAGTTCGACTCTAATGGATTCTCACTGACTTTTGGCTGCGTATTTGTGTTAATTTCTTTATAGCTTACACTCATTAATGTGTGTTCGACTTCTTTCTCTCTTTGCAGGCGGCTGGCATTAACATGAACATAGTGTAACTATCTCTAGCTGCGGAAATGTAAGTACTTAATGAAATAATTTACTTGAATTGCGAGACAAGTTCCAACGAAGTTACAACATGTTTCACACGCATGCAAATCAAGCAGGTGGTGGGGTGTTGAGGGGCTGGTAGAAGTTTGGACACTTGAATTTGAATTAATTTCGATGTGAACGCACCTACGAGTTGAATCCCAGTTTCAGTTTTATAATGAGAGATAGAAACGAAACGAAACGAAAGACTTAAACAACGAACCTGCCGATCGCGTTTGTCTTCCCTGATCTTAATTACGCTCAATGTGGAAAATTATATGTTTGTTTGTCGAAGCGTGTGTGTAAGTGTGTGTAAGCGTATGTAAACGTATGTACCTGGTGCGTTCTATAAGTTCTGTTCTTGTACTGTGGCTCTGTGTTCTGGTTATTCATCTTACTGATGGCATTTAACACGCAAACTTGGCCTCTTCTCTCGCTCACTCGCTCTTTTGCTACCTCTCTCGCTCGCTCTCACTCTCCAGCCTGTTAACGAGCATTCATATTCATACGGTTAATGTCTTTTTGTGTGTGCTGCCGCTGCCCCAACCCGGAGGCATTAAATTGTAGCAGGCCGCATAGTTTAATAGCTTCTTCTATCGCTGGCTGCGACGGGCCTTAAAACATGTTTGTTTTTTTTTTCTTTTTTTTGTTTTAATAAAGTTAGAGTTTGTGCGGCTTGGGTCACTGACCACAGACAAATCCAAAACAGTTAAACAGCTGCCAACTAGCCGGCAACAGTTAGCTGTTTTAGCCAGCCAGATCAGGCTAAAGAATCTCAGCTCAATCGCTGATCAGTTAGCACTTAAAATTCCAGTTGTGTGTTTACACTAAGAAAACCTAAGATTTGAGCTGGTTTAATGTAGTGGCTTAAAGCGGCTTATGACAGCAACATGGCCTAACAACAATTGATGGCCTGTTAGCCGATCTTTTAGCCTTAAGCGCGCTTTCAACTTGCATAGAAAGATCCAACGTAAGCGCCACGTTGGAGCTTTGAAACTTTAATTAATCCTTTAGAATTGCACGCTTTTACTGAACTTACATGTTACATTACATATTGCATTGTATGTTACATCACATTACATACATTGACTGCTACAAAGGAAGCTCTTTAAATAGGCCTTAACATGGAAATCGGTCATTTAATCAGTTGTAACTAATTATAACGAGATTATTGTCCATATTTTCAGCTTCTAATTGCAACAACCCAGAACTTTTTTTTTACTATAGATTACTGCAGGTGTGCAGCTCACAAATTAAAATTAATTAGTACTTTAATTAAGGTTTTTGCCTTTTGTTTTTTACCAGTATCTGCATTCATTATTATTAATTAGCATATCAAACTTCAGTTTTTAATCAGCTTAAATGCTGCATAAGCTCTTTTAATCATTTCTGTTATTTTTCATTGATTGTTTACTAAATTACACACACACACACACACATGCACAACACTATCAATGGATAAATTAAATGTGATTAATTACGCATCAAGAGAACAACAACAACTTTAACTATAAATTGAGTCGTCAGTTGAATGAAACTCATAATTGTGGCAACAAAACACTTTTTGCATTGCAAGTGGCATTTACTGCATTTAGTGAGCCACACAACAACAATTTAGCAAATGCATTTAATAGTATTTTAAGTGTAAATGTTTTAATTTGTTTTGCGGACAACAACAACAGCAGCAGCGATAGCAACAACAACAACAACAATAACAACAGAGAAATACTCTAAAAGTCTCATTGGTTTTTGCGGTCGACAAACTGCAGCAAGGGAAAAACTGTGTAAGAGTTGAAAAGGAATTTGCAGAAATAGCAAATTGACTGCAGCCCTAAAGAAGTTGAAATGTATGCATATACAAGTGTGAACGACTTAAAGATACCCTATGTCTAAGTCGCAAGTAGAACAAATCAAATTGTATTGCCTAAAAATAGTTGAATAGTTGCTGAATGGAGAATAACTTGCTGCTTACGCATGTTTGCTATTTTTACAGGGTATACACAACGTTAGATATGCTAGCAATGCAAGAGAAATGTTGTGCAGCAAGGCTGTAGCAATGCTTGGCCTAACTACGAGTCAAAGAGGGCCAACTACACTCATAACGTGGTGTGTGTGTGAGAGTGTGTGTGAGTGTGTTTGAGTGTGCATGTGTGCAATGTTGAAATATTTAAATAAAGCTTATATGCTTCACTAGCTGTGGTTGCTTCTCTTCTTTTTTTTTTTTGGTTTTTGCTGCCTCTGCCTCTGTTGCATATGTTGCCTTCTTCTTTGTGCCACACTGCTTGCCACTCAATTTGCGGCACGTTGATGTTGCCCGATTGAGCTGCAACTGAACACACACTCTCTCTCTCTCTCTCTCTCAACTGGCAACTGAATTTACGCAGCAACACTTCACTTCGATCTGCCAACAATATGCAAAATGTTTGGGCAAAAACTTTTTTGTTCGCTGAAGTCAAAACTAAACATTCAAATGAATACGCAATATCAAAGTAAACTTTTGGTATACAACAACAACATAAGTAGAACTGTGTAATAAAATACACTTTACAACATTACTTGCACTATGACAAGCTGCAAAATGTAAACAAAATTAATTATTTTATATTTATTTTTTTTTTATTGGTTAAACAATTTTCGAAAGTGAAAAACTTAAATTACTGGCTGTTCAGCTGGTCATTCTGATTGTGGTTGTTGTGATTGTGATTGAGGTTGTAGATGTAGTTGTATTTGTTGTTGTCGATGTAGTTATTGTTGTGCTTATATAAGATTCATGTGTTCCATTCAATTACCTAATAACTGCTCTTTTGGGTGTGAACGTCACGAACGTGCCGTTGCATGTAGATTGCATTTGGGGGCCACAAACTCGTATCTTTCAAATCATGCAACATTCACGCCATGCAAAGCGAACAACAACAACCTAGACAACAACAACCTAGACAACAACAACAAGTACAACAAGCGCAAACGCATAAAAGTCGCCATTCAACACAACAACTGGACACAATTTTGGTCTTGCTTTTCAGCTGGTTTCTTGTTTTTGGCCAAACAAACGTTGGTCGATTAAACAAACAGGAAACATTGTTCAAAGCTTGATCGACTAGCAGATACCTTTAGCAAACTGACTATATATAAATTGTAGTATAAATTAATAAGACACATTAGAAGCTTAGCAGAAATAAAAAGTAACATAAATTAATAAGCAAAAAATGAAAATTATTTAAGAAAACACATGGAATTTCTTAAAAAATTAAATAAATTATATATATATATATATAATATATATTAATTAAAATATTTTTAATGTAGATTTCTCTACTTGACGTGTAAATCTCTTTAATGAACTTTCTACTTTTCTTATTGCTTACTTCAGTCATCATCAAATCAAATAAAATCAAAAGCTAATCAGCGACGTTAATTTTCCCTTCTCTGATTCAAAGTTTAAGCTATCAGTTTCAACATCCTATTGAGCTCTTTGATTATCTCAACTATTAGTATTATTGTTTTCATCTCTATTTTCGTCATAACTTTGATATGCAAAACTCCTTTGCTTTGCTACAAAGTATACCCTATATATGCATTGAACATTTTACCAGGTTTAGCATTGTGAACGAGTGTCTACAATTGGAATTGCTTTTGGTGGTACCACGTTCAGTGTGTACTCCATTCAGTTGGCCGTTCCCTTGGCTCCATCGTTGAAGGCCTTCGAAGCGCACATTATAAATTGGGCGCAGTTCACAAGGGGCGCATTTTTCTTCACTCAGCTGCTGTTGCTCATGTTGCAGTTGCAGTTGCAGTTGCATTTGCATTTGTACAAATCGAAAACTAAAAGGCCGGGAAACGTTATAAATAGCATTGAGACCTGAAGGCAGCCAACAGGCAACAGGCAACAGTTGAAGCAGGAAAACTGGGCACGGTCTCGTGGCATGAATTGCAAAATTTGTAACTGAAACGCGAAACTGTAAAGTCCAAATAAAAGTTGACTAGCCAAAAGAGAGACAAGCAAAGAGCAAGAGAGTGTAAGAGATAGAGAGAGAGAGAGAGAGAGAGAGGCAGATAGAGAGAGAGAGAGCGAGAGAAGTAACAACTATTCCAATCAATTGAAACCGAAGTCCAAGTCGAGGCTACTGAGGAGCAATCAACGTTTTGCCCACAAAGGAACGAACGCTTGGCGAATCAGTCAACTGGTCAAACTGGTTGACACAGTTGCCCAAAGGCAAAGAGCCAAAAGTGGGTGGTGGGCGCCAGGGAGGGGAAATGTGAAGAGACTGTAGAGACGGTCAAGCTAAAAAGTAGTTTATAGTAGACAACAACGCGTTCTCTGTGCTGCCAGCAGCTCATAATGCAAAGTTGAAGAGACAAGCAAGGGGTAACTCAAATAGAGCGCATGGAAGGGGGGAAGGAGGTACAGCGGGGGCAGTTAACGTGATGAGGCAAGAAATGAAAGAAAAGTCACTGCCACGACGATGCAAATTGTCTTTCAAAGAGTGCAGCAAACTGAGAAATAACAAACCGAGAAACGGAGAAACGAAGAAACTAGAGATTGTCAGTTGTGCCTGTTATTGTTGTTGTTTCTAGCTTGTCATTGATGTTGTTGCTGCTGTTGTTGTTGTTGTTGCCTGTCGTAGACAGCAGATAGAGTCACCTGTGACATTTGAACCATCATGTCGCTTTTCACTCCTTTTTGCCATTCATTTAAAACGTCATCAAAGCTCAAATTTGCCACCAATGTGGACAGACGAACAACTTGCAGCTAAAGTTTTGTGCTATCTTGTGGCATCATTTGCAATGCATTGCATTTTAAGTGACCAGTCATGGACACGCCCAACACTCCCACTTGGCGTCTCTTCCACTTCCCTGAGCTTATGCCTCTTCAGCCACTCCTAGCACTTCTTGGCCGTCTTCCTATCATAACTCGACTCTTCTCATAATTTGACCACCTTAATTATGCGCATTTTCTCTGCTCTGTGCTAATTGTCAACGTCTATGCAGAAATCAACAAGTACATAAATTATTAAATTGAAATACACTATGATTTGTCAGAGTTTAAAATAAGCTGCGATTAAACTAATATATGCATTATGTAAGAGATTGAAACAGTTGCAGAAAATGAGATTAAAACTCTTGCTTTTTATCAGCAATATATATAGATAATATATATATATATATATATAGAATTATCTAACACATTTAAAGTTCTCCCCATTGTGTTACATTCTCTGTGTCCAAGCTAGCATACCCTAATTTTTCCAGCCACAAATAAGTTAATTCTCAAATAAAATGCTGCAGTCTCAAAATTCTGTTCTAATTTTTGCCAACTTGTAATTTTTTTCATATTTCACCCATTTTTTATTTCGTTGTTGTTGTGCTTATGATTGTTGTTGTTGTTGTTGTTGTGGTTTAGTGTCCCACTTTAGCACGGTCTGCTGCACTTTTAGTTTTTCATTTTGCTGCCTTTCAGCCAGAAATTTGCCAGCTGTGACGCGTCTAATTGGGCAGCAAAGTGCTGGCCACTAATAAATATAATATAATAATAAATTTGGCTCACTTTAAGTACGACTATGCACAATATTCAGTTAAATATTATTATAATTATGTGCTATTATAATGTTTATATGGAATTATGTTGCAATTTGGCTCTCAACTTGGTAAATCCACTTGGACAACGCCACTCTGGGCCATAAATTGGCTGGTTTGCAGCTTTTTTTTTGGATTGTTTTCAAACTCCATAAAGGACACTTGAAGTTGTTTGCACCGGCAACGAGGGTCGATTATGCAGTACTTGAGTAGATAATTTGATAATTATATTAACTTATTATAGTTGATAAGTAAATGAGAATAAAATAATTGTCTGTTTAAAATTTTAATTGATGCATCTATAGGTAAGAGAAAACAATATTTCATTGGGAAGTGAGTGCCATATCGATATAGTTATGACAGCTGTAAGCCTGGCCAGAAGCTGTGCTTCATAATGGCTCTTTGACAGCCAGTAAATGATTAGTGAATGATAAGAGTTGACTTATAAAGCAGACTTGAGTTGAAATCTGCGTTTCTACTTTACGATTACGATTACGATTACGAATGCCATCCATCATTGAGGCTATTTCATTTAATAAAAAAGCAATTTGCAGAGTTGTAAAGCCTTTCGCTTTATAAGGACTTGGCTATTGCCAGAGTAATCAGAGTTACAGTTGTTGTTGTTGTTGTAGTTGTAGTTGTTGCTGCTAGAGTGTAAAACCAGTTTGTAAACCAGGTAAAATACTTGGTTTGCTGTACAGCTTATTGATCTACCCACGTATGAATATCATGTTTATGCACGAGTTGAGTAATTGCAAAATAAATGCAATGCTTGATGCACTCTCAATGCACAGATTCAGTTATTCAGTTTGCTGCTCAAAGTGAGATGGATATGGGAATGGGGATGGGGATGGGGATGGAGAGCGGGAAGAACTCTTTTGCGGCTCTTTGAATGAGTTGAGTCTCAAAAGCATCCGCATGTGAATTGCGATGCACTTCAAATGCCAAAAGGCAGCCAAATACCAGAACTGCAAACGGAGACTCAACGCAACTGTGCACTGTGCAACCAACTGTGCCTGCTCCATCTGCACCACCTGCTCCACCTGTGCAACAGCCTTGTGCCACAGCATGAGCCTGGCATTAATACAAATGCGCCACTTTTGCTTGCAGCGCTTTGACAGCTTCACATCAGGCATGACTAGTAGCAGGAGGAGCAGGAAGAGCCTCTTCGATGATTATGTCTGAAGTGGCGTGCGGCAAGCGGCATGTTGCATGTTGCATGTTGCATGTTGCATGTGGTGAGGCACACAAAGAGTTCAACTTGAGGATATGAGGACAAAATGCTCAGTGCATTAATTAAATGCAATGTTAGAGCCTTTTCTATGACGTTAAGCAAGGATATTGTTGATGTTATTAACGTGGCTAAAACAAGCCCATAATGAAGTTAGGATATGCTTAGACTCTCTATACGCACTCAACTGGAGTCATACGATTGCCTCAACTGTTGTTATTTTATGAAATGCTATTGTTGTTGTTCTTTCACTTTGGGAAATGCATTTCCCTAGTCTGTTTATAGTTGCGTAAAATATGTTTTCATCTTTGCATTCTATCATTCACCATTTTACAAGAACACAATATTTGTTATCCTTTTGCAAATATCAAATATCTTTTGTTTCCTAAAGCAGCTTACGATGAGCAGAAAAGTAAAGTGTGTAAGAGAGAGAGAGAGATAGAGAGAGAGAAGTGCAATTATGAGTAACCAGAAAACGAATATTGAGAAATTTGCATGAGCCTTTAATTTCTGCTTGATGGACTACGCATTTCGGTTAGCCCAATATTTATACTACACGACTCTCAAAATTGAAATAGCAATAAAGCGCACATAAATCAGCCAGAGGGGGGTGAAGGGAGATAGAGAGAGAGACTTTTCGATGCTGAGGAAGGGTGAGGAACTGCAGGATTATGTGCATAGAAAATCTCAAAATCGTAGCAACACCAACATATTTTGCTCTCAACCTTCTAGCTGTTTGTTAGCAACAGCAACAGCATGCAATGTAGTGTTATGGCTGGGCGGGGGGTTTAAGAGCGGTACGGGGTGTATTAGAGGGCGCCATCTATCGACAACTGCCTGACAAGTTTGCGGAGTGCAAGCCAAAATTGCAGAAACTGTGAAAATTTTCATATTCATGGTTTGCTGTTTGCAAGCGCAAAACGCAAAGGCAAAAATTCGCATACAAATTGTTTATTTCCACATGAAGCTCAAGGAAACCCACAGTAAGCTGAGCTGAGGGTTTGATGAGGGGGAGCGGGGGGGAGGGAGTGGGTAGGATATGCAGCATCTGCATAAGCTGTGACGACTCAATTTGGCCCAAAAAACCAGGCAGCCAAGTGTGGAGCCAGCGCCAAATTGAGACAATATTTGCACACACGTTACACACACGCCATGTTGCACATGTTGCAAGTGCGCCAGCTCCCTCCCTCTCTCTCTGTGTTGCATATGTATGTTTGTGTGTCGTCTATAAACGAACTTTTTGCATGTTATTGGATTAGGGGGGGGTAGACAGAGGGCGAGAGGGGCAGCGGGTTGGCTGGCAACATGAAATGAAACCACGTAACAAAATGATTGCATTTGCCAACAACACAAAACGCGAATAAATTTTGGGCGTTGACATTGCCTCAGTCTATTGCTGTCACACTCTTATTCCCTGTTTCGCTCTCTCTCACTCTCTCTGTGTCTCTCTCTTTGTGAGTATTTGCTCAACGATGACTCATTTGCTGCAACAGCGCGTAACGCTTTAATGAGTTTGCTCCCCACCCTCGTTTTTATTTTGACCCCGAGGATAAACGAATATCATATTGATTTAAGACACATTTCCACATTCGAGAGTCATATTGACACTTTAATGTGTCTCATTTACATTAATGGCAAACACACACACACACACACAAACACACACAAACACACACAGACACACAATTACCCAGAAACGAAAGAGAGTGCGTGAGAGAGACGGTTGTGGAATTGAAGCTGCTTTATGTGGCATCTCGTATCTATGGCAGTCTGTGGCTTGGCTTTTGTCTTCAATCCTTGTTGTTGTCAGCATCATTATTCGCACCATTATTCCTGGGCAAAGTTATCTTGCAGCGTGACTTAAAAGTTAAGCGTATTCATTATGTCCTTTGTGGCCGCTTTGCCACGTAGCAAGCGTCCCCACCTTGGCCCCGCTACCGCTGCCGCTTGTGTTGCCTTTTGTTTTTATTTACTTTCGCAATTTGCTTCGACTTGCGAGTGAAAACATTGCGACACAACAATAAAAATCCATTTGGCTTGCCTACTGGGCCCAGGCCTGGCGTGAAGTTACCTTTATACAATCGTATATCCTTTTATCCTTCATCCCTTTATTTTAACGTCTGGCAACGCCTGCGTTATCCTCCGCGTTGTCCTCCTCGTTGTCCTCCTCGTTGTTGTTGTCGTTGTCGTTGTCTTTGTCGTTGTCGTTGTCTCTGAGCACTTAATGCTGATTAAGTTGCTGTCAGCGCGTTGCTTAATGCTGATTGCTTGAGCTCCATGCTGAATATAACAAATTTTAAGCAGCACTTGCCACACCTCAACGTTGTTGCAACAACCAGTTGCAGTTGCAGTTGCAGTTTGTAGCAGTTGAAACATTCAGGCAGCTCAAGCTGCAACTTCAAAGCTGCCGAGTTGCTGTCATAAAGCAGCTCGACATTAGCTTGACAGACTTTCAACAACTGTCAATGCTGATTACCAGCGACAGCAGCAATTCCAGTTAAAGCTACTCTTTGCTCACACACTCACCACACACACTACATATACTATACACACCACACACACACTACACACAAACTCGCTTTCAAGTGGCTGCCACTCGCATTAATAATGCCTGAAAGAGTTTTTTGCCTTTAGACGGCGCACAAAAGTATGCAGTCGAAAGCTGTAACTTATAACTGTCACACATACACACACACACACACACACACACACACACACACACATACGCACACACACACACACACACACACATGCATAAAGTTGCCTAATGTGGTTGCTATCTTTACTGTTTTAGCAATTCATATGCCAGCTGTGCGCTTGTTTATGCTTGCAACTTTTTGTGTGTAATCAAGTAATACTGCTTAAAAATGCGTGAACACTGGGCATATTGGTTGCTAGCGATGACAGACAGTACATTTGATATATTTCTTTAAATTATTTGTAATTATGCTCACTTATAGCTAGCCTGCGACTTGAACATACCCTAGCTTGCTTTAACTTCATTATCTATAGCATATCTTGCAGTTCAGCCATTAGCAATTGAATGCATACACTGAGCTTATATTGTAGTTGATCTGGCAAAAGTTCATTTTGCCAGCAAGTCTTTGACATACGACTCCAAATACGAGTCATAAAAGTTGAACCTTTTTTTTTTTATATTCATTTCATTTATGTTCCTTGTCAGAAGTTGGCCAAATATTGTGAGAGAAAGTTGTGTAATTTGCGTTGTTGTTTAACCCCAACAGTTTAGTTTAGTTCACTGATAAATTAAGTAAGTAAGTAAGTAAAACCTGCTGTTAATTAGTGGTCATTAAATGTTGTTGTTGTGGACAATCATGCTCTGGAGACTTAATTAAATGTTGATAAATTAACTGATTTATTGTTGTTGGTTTCTATTGTTGTTGCAGCTTCAACATGTGCGCTTTAAACAATGAATGCCTGTCTTCTAATTGCTGTAATTCTGCTCAAAGGTAAGCGCAACTTGTCATTTTTACAACTTGAACAAGAAGCAATTGGTTTATATTACACATTCGACCTGTCTGACGGTTTGACTATTTTCCTAGCACACACTTAACCTCTCTCTGTCTCTCTCTCTTACTCACTCTCTCTCTCTCTCTTTTCATTGCTATGCTCATTCTATCATTGATAATGCCATTGCCATTGTTTCAGCTGTCATTGGAGCTGTTGTCGTTGTTGCCGTTGTTGTTGTTGTTACACTTTTACTTGACAGTCTCTCAACAGAGTTCTCGCCTATCATCAGGCAGCTGCAGCTGTAGCTTAAATCACATTAGTCGCTGTTGCTCTGTGTATATCCTACAATTTGCAAAGTGGGGGGTGTAATAAACTAGAGTTCATTAATGCTTAAATAGTCAACTGAAAGTGAGTTTTCAAAGCATGGCCACATTTCGTTTCATTTTAATAGTCAGTGCATTTTACAGGGTATCTGCTAGTTGTGTCAACAGTCAATAGTGCCATTGCTGCTGCTGTTTGCTTGCTGTGCATCATTAGCTAAGCTGATAGCAGCAAATGGTGTTGCATGTGCAGCAAATGCATTCGATTAATTGACAGCTCGACTTGCTCAGCTTTTCAGCAGATACTAAATGCTATATATACAAAGGATATATATCTATCTATCTATATATATATATATATATACACATATTTTGCTATAAGTCTGTATATAGCAAGCCTGTGCCTTTGCAGTCAATTTATTTAAATCACTTGGCGAGTTTAAAGCCAAATTACCACAATATTTCATAGTGTTTTCTGCATAAATTTGCCATAAAAGTGTTGAATGGCATTAAGCACATGTATTAACATAAGTAGATGAACTATAAATTTAATGCTGGGCATAAATAAATTCAATGGGATTTGCGCTTGAGTGAGCAGCGCCTAGATAGCCCCACAAATTTATATATATATATAAAGATATATATATATATATATATATACGCTTATATCAACTTGTATATATGAGTAACTTGCAGCTACAGTTGCTTAGAAGCGTCTGCTTCAAGTTGACTGCGATTGCGAGGGCTTTTTGTGCGTTCAACACATGATGAGTGGCACGCACTTTGTGGCACAACTGTTGTAGCTGCTGAAAGGGGGGGTGTAAGCGTGGTGGGAGAGACACGCACACAGTGGCTGCATATATTTGCGTCAGCCATTGTTTTCCTTGATTAAGCGTTGGCATATGTTGCAAGTGCCTTTGCTGTCACTAAACTTAATTGCAGACAATGCCACACAGCGTGGCAGCCTCCCCTTGCCAACCCGCCTGTCTGTTGCAGCTTTGACAACATTTATCATTTGAGATTTAACAAAGCGCACGGCTGCATTTCCATTAACTTGGGGGGCTTAGGCAAAAGTTAAACAGCTACAGAAAGATACAGTTGCTGTTGCAGTTGCAGATACAAAGATAAAGATACAAAGCACTCATAGTTGACCCCATTTATTTATGCAATTCTCATTTCATTTACTTTTACGCATTTTACAGCTGGTCATTTCAATAGAAAAAGCCAGAGAGAACAGTGAACGGAAAAGAGAGCAAAGTGGGTGAGACGGAGGAAATGTTGTTAGCCTCTGGGCAGAGCTTTATCATAGCATACTTTCCAGCATCAGACTCTATATATGTAGTTCAACATTGAAGATACTTTTGTAGTTTGCTCTTTAATTCGGCGGCAATTCGTTGGCAATTGAATTGTTGCAAGACTTTTAATTATGTTCGCATTGTGGCACATTAATTGCAAACTGTTTATTGATTTTGTGTCACGGCACAAATCCGAGAAAAACTTTACTTTTTTTTTTTTTTTTTTGGTATTTTACTCTCTCTTGCTTTTTGCACTTTTCCACATTTCCACTTTTCCACTTTGGCCACGTAATGGCACGCAATTAAATGAAAATGTCAGCCAGCTGACAGTAGCAAATAAATTCAACGATACGCGCCAATTGCCACATGCCACTAATGAAGTGATGTGTTTTGTTCCAGTTTCAACTTCAATTTAAAGCCATTTTTTATGCAACCTGAGACGTGAGTCGTGTGTCGTCTCGCAAGTGCTGTGCTCTGTATATGCTACTCCATTCTGATTTGCATTTAAATTTATATACTCACACACACTCTCACCCCGATCCACACTCACATAGAGATCTACTCTAGCTGTATCTATGTGTACACTTATAATATATATGGTTGCTTTGGGGCAACAACTTGCTGCCGTTGCGTCTTGTCTATTGCTTGCCACTTAAGGCCTTTGCCAAGGCAATAAATTTTGCATGCTTCTTTGCAAATTATAAAACATACTTTTATGCATATTTATAGTATTTATACGAGCATGTTTATATATAAATAAATATTCTTATTTATTTATTCATTTCATTTTATTTTATTTAACTTTTGCTTCACTAGATTGCTATCAAATTGTTGAACTTTAAGCTGAGCTTAAATTTATTGCTGTGATAGTGCACACAATTGAGTTGGCTTAACTGTGCTTGAAATGGGATTTTCAGCTTTAAGGTCAGTTAAAAGTTAAGCTACTTTTAAAGAAGTTGCTTAATTGCGCTCTGACAGCTTTCATATGCTTTCCTCTTAATCGTTTTAAATTAAGCTCAAGCCCTTTAAATTAGCTTGGAAGTCATTGAAGAAGCTTTAAGCTTAAAGTTTATTTACTTATTGTAAGCTTTCAGGTGCGTTCAGTTAAAGCTGCCTTAATAAAGCAACTCAAGCGTTAGTTGTGCATAAGAATATGAAAGCTTTAAGCTTTACCTTGCATGTATGCTAAATGGAAGCTTTAATGTGCTTTCAAAGTGAACTTTAGTCTACATATAAGCTATAGATAAGGATTATGTTAAAGTAATTTAACAAAGTTTGAAGCTTTGGCTTCTTTACTTAACTATAGACAGCTTTAATGCACTTAGAAGACAAGAACTGTGCTTTCGCTAGGTGATAAACTTACTCAAGTGACAGTTAAACATCATGTTAGCTTCTTATTTTCATGAGCTTTAAGCTTTGAATTGCTGCTTTGCACACCAACAGCATTCAGGCGCTTTTAAAGCGAGCTTTGTCTGGATATTTAACAGCATACTAATGAAAAATCGCACAAAGCTGACAAGCCTTTGATATGTGTAATTACAATCGCGAAATGAATTCTCAGCTTTTGAGTTTCACAATGTTTATGCTTCTTGCTGTATAGTTCTGTTTCTTCTGTTGCTTTTTGTTGCTGTTTCTGCTGTTGCCGTTAACCGTTAGTGAATCCTGCAACATTTTGCTTCGTTTATTTTTTTTTTGTCACGCCTCTGGCACATTTTTAATTTGTACAGCATGTTGCAAGTCAACTTGTTTGGAGTAGGATGAGGAAGGGAAGGGACGGAGCGGTGCATGATGCCCCCAATATACTACACGTATTTTGTGTGAGTATATATACATATATATGAATAACAGTATTCGCATTTGTATTCGTATACGTATACGTATATTCGTTGAATGCTTTCGACTGGATTCTTCTATGCGCATTCTATGCAAACAAGCAGCTCGACAGAATTGTTGCCGTTTAAACTCAATTGCAATGCTGTGTGTGCGTGGCGTGGGCGATGGGAATGTATAGAGCGTGTAGAGGGGGGAAGAGAGAGGAATGATAGAGCAAATAGCTCGAGTCGTGGCTGCTTTGCCGTTGCTCTTGTTACCCTTGGCTGCTTGCAGCGCTTTTCTTGTTGCATGTCCAACAAAAGTAGAATAAAGTTCTGCTCTTCATCTGCTGCTCCCTGCATTGTTGTTGTTCATGTTGTACAGCTCGTGTATCGCCTCCATCTTCTCTTCTACTTCCACATCCACTTCCTACCAGCTTTCCTGCTCATTCCTTCATGTTTATGCTGCTTCACATTGTGTGCTGTGGCTGCTGTTTCCGCTGCCTTGGCCCCGTTTCCTGTTGCCTGTTGCCGTAATCAATTGTATTTATTTATTCAGCCTGTGCGTATACGTAATAATCCAGATTTAATGCCAAATTAATTGTTATTTCAGCACTGCTGCTGCTGCTGCTGCTGCTGCTCTACCCGACTCTAGCCATTTCAACTGTAGCTCAACATAATTTTCACTTGCCACAAAGTGTTTGCCAAGTCCCAAAACAGAGCAGACACACCTTGGCATTTAATAGACTGTGGCAGCAGAGCTCTCAACTTGCCACAACTAAAAAGTCCCCAAGTATGTGTGCGTGTGTGTGTGTGTGTGTGTGTGTGTGTTTGCAGTCGCCTGCAAATGCCGCTGCGAGATGCGCCACAGTTGCAGCTGTTGCCACATTATAACGTACTACGCTACGTATACGCAATGTTGGCACTCAACTATTAAGTATACGCAATGTTGTCTAGCAACTAATGCGCTTTTAATGCGGTTAAATGTCTGTCTGCAACTATTGTTGTTGTTATTATTATCTTGCTCTTGCTCTTCATTTATTTAGAAAGTATTTATCCTTATTGTGTCTAGACCGGAATCGCATTTCCGGCACGCAAACCTGTCGAGCCAACAATTTTATTGCATTTCATGTTTGTGTCATGTTTTGCGAAGCGTTTAAGAGGCGTGGCCCCTGAAACACGCGAAGCCATAAAATTAGACGCAAATTTATGATAATTAAGTTTTACATGAGTCACGCCCCAGCAAAGTATGCAACAAATAAATATTTGGCACCTCAGGCATTATTTATTATTATGATCCTTCCTGTTGTCTGCTTTTGTTTGTTGTAAGTGGCCCACGCCTTTCAGTAGCTGCCTAATTGATTTGCCTGTGTGTGTGTGAGTGAGTGTGTGTGTATGTGTGTGTGCATATGTTTGCATAGTCTACGCTATGCAATATCAAATTATATTTAAGCACAGACAATTTGAAGAATGCTCAAAGCTAATTAAAAACAGCAACAAAGTCATCAAAGCAAATTACCCAAGTGACAATAATGGCACAGACCCCTCCCCCGCCCCCCATACCCACACAATGTTGATCAATTTTCATTAGAATTTGCCCCACTCTATCATCTTTAGTAACGAGAAGTGAAATTTGAAAAATCCTGACTCTTGCTTTGCTTTAGCTCTCAGATTACATAAAAAAAAAGATGATGAAAAAATTGCTAAAACGAAAGAAGAGAAATGATAGAAAAAGTTGTGTGAGCTCATTAGCTGCGCTAAGCGACAAAGCCAGCTGTCAGCCACGCCCACTTAGCGAGCTGTATTAAATTTATATCAAGCTTAACTTTGACTTTTTGTTGCCTTTTGCGAAACTCTGTTTTGTTTGGTTTCATTTCGTTACATTTCCCTTTTGCATTTTTGTTTTACTTTTCTGTTGTTGTTGTCTTTTCTGCGCTAAAATGTTATCTGCTGGCAGGCGCTGAGTAGGGTGTGTGGGGCGGCATGGGGCGACATGAGAAGGCTGTATAATGTTTCAGGTAGCGTTAAGAAGTAGCTAGTTAAAAAAAATTTAATGCCGCCAGGCGCTTGTCTCGTAAAATTCGCATGTTTATGTCAGGCGTTGGGGCAACCCTTTCGTATTGCAAATAACCAAAGCAACAAACCACCCACAACAGCTATATACACACGTACACACACACGCACACACGTACACACCCGTGGCTGGTGTGTGTTACATGTGGCAATTTTTGGCTGGCTTCCTGAATTTGACAGCCCATTTCGGCTGTTGTGTTGAGTGTTGTGTGTCTGTTGTGGGTCTGAGTGTGTGTGTGTTTATGTGTATGTTAGCGAGCGTGTGTGTGTGTTTGCCACACACATTGATAGCTTTTAGTAGGCTGCCAGGTGACGCCATTTTAGGCTGAAGCCATATATCAACAAATGTGCGGAGCATATAACTTGAATTACAAACTGCTTGCGGCAACTTGTCATTGCCGCTTCCACCAACTTGCTGTCTTCATCCCTCCCTCCCATCACCTACCCGACTCCTCATACTGCTAATCACAAAATTTTGCAACTTGTAATTCTCGCAGCGCATTGTTAATTAGCGCGTCTTGAGTTTCCACTCATTAATTATGCATCCAAAGTGCCAAAAACTGAGCCGCATTTCAGTTTTGTAATTTATATGGCAAAAAAAAAAACGCGACTCGTATATCAAATATTAATTAGTTGCGCAACAGTAGCAGGTAAATTCTCTCTAAAATAGTGCAAATAGTTTATGCCAAAAAGAAAAAAAGTATAATAAACTTTGACAAGCACAAGAACAAGCGAACTAAGAATGAAATGCACTCAGAAATTCCAAAAGCGACAGCTTAACATTTTAAACATTTTCACACCTGGTCTTGCAACAGACACATGTCGGTGATTGCTTGGGTTTTAGTGAGTGTATACTATGAGGTATAGTTGGCAATGGCAATGGGTATGCGACAGACAGAGAGTTGATGAGAGCAGTAGAGTGACAAGAAAGACTCAGAGAGTTGTTCTCTTTAGTTATTTGTTTTTTTTTTTTTCTTTAATGTGAATTGAATTTAAAATGCATTTATATAAATTGAAAGCGCATTTAAATGTCGGCTTAGTGCTGTTTTTGTTTTGGTAATTGTTGCCATCAGCGTGTGAAAATTTAATAATTTCATGTTGTTGACTTTGGCGTCGCGTTGCAACGTGTTTGGGGTTGGGTTCCGGTTGTGTGTGTGGAGGGGCTTTTTGTTTCAAGCTTGACGTAGCATGAAAAGAGCTTGCATTTAGTTGAGCACATGCTTGCTGACTCCCAATCGTAGTTGCAGCTGCCACACACAACACAAGAACAACAACAACAACAACAACAATAACAGCAGCAACAACAATAATGAAAGCCGTCTTCGTTGTCTGGCAGCCGTCTCGACTTTTGCATTTTTCATAGCGCCGCGGCCGTCGCCGCGTTGTGCGCGTTCAAGCTGCAATTTTAATTAAACATGTTAACACTGCAATTAAAAGAGAGCTACAGTCCCCTCTTCATCTCTCTCTCTCTCTCTCTCTCTGTCTCCCCCACTTAATTGTAGCATTTTGCATGCTAGTTTACAGAGCGCACAACGTGGCGTATGAGCAATGTGTGGGAAATGTAATCGAACACGTTGTTCAAACCCAAAAATTCAAATTCGCATCTGTATTAGTGCTGTTCCCATGTCCTCTTTAGTCCATTTCATTTGAACTGCTGTGTCCCGACTCTATCTCTGTTAATTAGCAACTGAACGAGAATCGAATTTCATTAAATTTTCAATAATGCTTTGCAACTGTGGCTCACATTTCCCTCGCCGTAGTCGTGTTGTCCACCTCTATTTGTGGCAGTTTGTTGGCTGCTCGTTGCACTCGTTGCACTTGTTATCTGATTAAGCTGTATTTCATTTTTGAACAATGTCAAAAGGCGTGCACAAAATGTGTTTGTGCCAAAAATGCCAGCAAAATGAAAAGCGCAAAAGCAGCAACATAAAGGGGATCAGAAGCTGAAGCAGCGATGAACGATGGTGGAGAGGGGACAGAAAAGAAGACAAATCAGGTTTCATTTTTCGCTCGATGTGATGAAAAGTTTTGTTGTGTGTATTTTCAACGTGCTCGTTTTCACATGCACAACAAAAATTAAATTAAAAGCTGTCTGTCCTCGTTGTCTGCTGTTCCCTGTTATCCGCTGAGCTGTCGACATAAATTTGTGCAAGCAAACAGCAAAATGGGACACTTTTTAATACACTATAAACTGTGAAATGAACCATTTCGGGTTACATATTAAACTCAGCGAGAAGGGAGACTTGATAGAGACATCAACGTAGCAGTCAGAGCTCGGTTAGACAGAAGAGATGTTGTATGCGTGGTATCTAAATACTTAAGACAGTTACAGTACAGACACAGCTAAGACAGAAGTTAACAAAAGTATGCTTACCTTAAGTAATGCATAGTATTCGAACCCAACAAAATAGAATGGAAAGATATTTTCAAATGCTTGTCTAATTAAAGCAGGGAAAATGGGAGTTGATTGTCAATATAATGCATTGCGTGGTACCTTTTAGACTATCACATTTGGACAGCATGCCAAACAATAAGTGGATTACAAGGAACAGAGTCATTGACAGACATAGAAAGCAGATGCATAGACGTAACTAATGGAAGTTATTTGCCAGACAATTCGTAGTATCTGCTCGTCGATCACACATTGACTGCATCCAAGGACTTCCCTGTAAACGCTGACACTTTCTGTCAGAAGTTAACTTGGGAATTGATGGCACAATGCGTGGTATCTGCACGTCGAGCACACTGCAACAGTACGTTCATATTTAATTAAGCCAAAAAGCAAGCATTGCAACGGTTGGCAGCTGTGACAGCGGGGCGTATGCGTAATATGAAAGCTGTATAAAAGTGTTGCCTACTTTTAAGCGCTGATTTCATATCAAATTTACTTGACTGAATATGATTGTGTTATAGATTTATTTATATATATATATAAGTATGTTTATGTGTATTTACATCAATTGCCAACTTGTATTCTATTCCACAGGCAAAGCAGCACAGGAATGATAATTGAACAGAGACATTAATTGCGCTGTGGTTTGTTTGCCAACGCATCATACACAGAGAAAGCGGGACAGTAACTGCTAGAACGAGAGAGAAACATATAAACATACGCTCAAAGGGAGAGCGCGAGCGGAAGATACTCTCATAAAGAGAGCGAGCGAGCGAGCGAGAGAGAGAGAGAGGGATACGAACTACAAGTAGCATAATCAAGTGTATTTGCAATGCTAACAAAGTCCAGTCTGCGGTGGCCGCAACTGCAGCATTTGCTGTTGTTGCTACTGCAGCTGGCATGCCACATGAGGCAGATCTCTGGCTATCTGATTATTGTGCATGAACAAACACCGCCGGGTGCTGTCATCTTTAATGCCTCCGTATACAAATTGGGCTCGGAGCGGCATTACAAAATCAATGCACACAAATCGGCGAACTTTGTGCATCATCTAGTCGCGGTCAGTCACAAGGATGGCCAAATTCAATTGAAGAAATCGCTTAAATGCGATGGCATTTATTATCCGAATCTGTTTACGTTCTATGTGGACTCCACATCGAATCGTCTGAGATCGATCGACTATTATAGCCTTCCCGTGCGCATCTTTATATCGGGACATAGCTGCAATGAGGATCGACGCATTGAACAGGAGTTGCATCATCTGCATCATTTCGAGGAGGAGGATAACACGGGGTACTCAAAGAGACGACGTCGACGACGGCGGGATCTTTCCCAGCAATTAATGATGCTCGATGGCAATCAGTTGGAGCAGGCTTACAGCCAAAATAGCACAGACTTTCGGGCAGGTGATCTCATCTTTGGCAATAGTTTCGACAACGAGATGAGGCATCGCATCCTAAGCCGAAAACGTCGTGGCATCTCGACGGATCCATTGCAACTGCAGCCGGCATTACATAGACGAATCACGGATGCCAAGCAATGGATATCGGAGACGTATGCCTCATATGCCATCCATACGACAGACAAATGGAATCAGATCTGTCTCCGCAAATCGCAGTTCATCAACAATCTCAATGCTTTCCTGCCCAAATCGGTGTGTCAGCACTGCAAGGTGAACTTTCTGGATGTGAACGATGAGAGATTTGCAATTGAGCATCAGAATCGTGATCTGGTTGCGAGTCGAGATGTCTGCATTCATGAATCAATGTGGAAGGTCAGCATCACATTCAACATTCGCTGCAATCGCAATGATATCGTTGACTCCGATCATCGCCTGAAGATCGTCTATCATCATCAGGAGTTTAACGACACAGACATTGCCAAGCGAGTGCGTCGAGAGTTGAGGAATCAATCGCCCTACTTCGAGCAGGCTTTGTATGTGGCCTCAGTGCTCGAGGAGCAACCGGCTGGAGCTGCTGTCACAACGGTGCGTGCTCGAGATCCCGAGGATTCCCCTGTGGTCTACTCTATGGTCTCTCTGCTCGACTCACGCTCCCAGTCGCTGTTCAAGGTGGATTCAAGGACAGGCGTGGTCACCACATCGGCCAGTCTCGATCGAGAGCTCATGGATGTGCATTACTTTCGTGTGGTGGCCACTGATGACAGTTTCCCACCACGCAGCGGCACCACCACATTGCAGGTGAATGTTCTCGACTGCAATGATCACAGTCCCACCTTCGAAGCGGAGCAGTTTGAGGCGAGCATACGCGAGGGAGCCACTGTCGGTTCCACGGTGATCACATTGAGAGCAACGGATCAGGATATTGGCAAGAACTCGGAAATTGAATACGGCATTGAGGGTGTTACAGGTAAGTCCAGCTTAGGCTCTTCCTCTTCAGATCCTCACTCAATCTTTAACCTCTACTTCTAGATGGCACCGGCACCACACAGGATCAGGAGTTACCCATCTTTCGCATCGACTCACGTTCGGGTGTAATCTCCACGAGAAGCAGCCTGGATCGTGAAACTTCCGACAGTTACCATCTTCTGGTGACAGCCTCAGACATGGCAGCTTCCCAAAGCGAGCGGAAGACGGCAACAGCAAGTGTCCTGGTGAAGATACTCGATGACAATGACAATTATCCGCAGTTCAGTGAACGCACCTACACCGTCCAGGTGCCGGAGGATCAATGGGGCGACGACAACACTGTGGCACACATACGTGCCACCGATGCGGATCAGGGCAACAATGCGGCTATTCGATATGCCATTATTGGCGGCAACACACAGTCCCAATTCTCCATCGACTCCATGAGTGGAGATGTGACTCTAGTGAAGCCTTTGGATTACGAGAGTGTTAGAAGTTATCGCTTGGTTATCCGTGCCCAGGATGGAGGTAGTCCATCGAGGAGCAATACCACCCAGCTGCTGGTCAATGTCATCGATGCCAATGATAATGCACCACGTTTCTACACCTCGCAGTTCCAGGAGAGCGTCCTTGAGAATGTTCCCGTGGGCTACAACATCATTCGGGTGCAGGCCTATGATTCGGATGAGGGTGCCAATGCGGAAATCAGTTACAGCATCTCGGAGAGAGACGACAACTTCCCGTTGGCTGTCGATTCACGCACTGGTTGGGTGCAGACCATCAAGCCATTGGATCGCGAGGAGCAGAGTCGCTTTGCCTTCCAGGTGGTGGCCAAGGATGGTGGCGTCCCCCCCAAGTCAGCCAGTTCATCGGTGGTGATAACAGTGCAAGATGTGAATGACAATGATCCCAGCTTTAATCCCAAGTACTATGAGGCCAATGTCGGGGAGGATCAACCGCCGGGCACGCCAGTAACTACCGTAACAGCCACAGATCCGGATGAGGATTCACGTCTCCACTACGAGATCAGCACGGGCAACACACGTGGACGCTTTGCCATAACCTCACAAAATGGACGTGGCTTGATTACGATTGCTCAACCGCTGGACTACAAGCAGGAGAAGCGTTTCCTGCTCACGGTGACGGCAACTGATTCAGGCGGACGCTCCGATACGGCCACCGTACACATCAATATCACGGATGCCAACAACTTTGCCCCGATCTTTGAGAATGCTCCATACAGTGCCTCCGTTTTCGAGGATGCACCCGTTGGCACCACTGTTCTGGTGGTTTCGGCCACCGACAGCGATGTGGGTATTAATGCACAGATCACCTACTCCCTAAACGAGGAGAGCATCAATGGCTTGAGTAGTCCCGATCCATTCACAATCAATTCACAGACTGGAGCGATTATAACCAGTGCACCACTGGACAGGGAAACAACAAGTGGTTATCTGTTAACAGTCACCGCCAAGGATGGGGGTAATCCCTCGTTGAGTGACACCACCGATGTGGAGATCAGTGTGACGGATGTGAATGACAATGCGCCGGTGTTTAAGAATCCTTTGTATCAATCCTCCATACTGGAGGATGCACTGGTGGGCACCTCGGTTATACAGGTCTCTGCAAGCGATCCGGATATTGGACTCAATGGACGCATTAAGTATCTGTTGAGTGATCGTGATGTGGAGGATGGTTCCTTTGTGATTGATCCTACGTCGGGAACGATACGAACCAACAAGGGCTTGGATCGGGAGAGCGTTGCCATATACCATCTGACAGCGATTGCCGTAGACAAGGGATCTCCACCTCTGTCAAGTACTGTGGAGGTGCAAATCCGTCTGGAGGATGTTAATGATTCGCCTCCTACCTTTGAATCCGACAAGATTACACTCTATGTGCCAGAGAATTCTCCAGTGGGCTCGGTGGTGGGTGAAATCCATGCCCACGATCCCGATGAAGGGGTCAATGCTGTGGTTCATTATTCTATTATTGGCGGCGATGATTCCAATTCCTTTTCGCTTGTCACACGTCCTGGATCGGAGCGTGCACAGCTGCTGACCATGACGGAACTCGACTATGAATCCTCTCGCAAGCGTTTTGAGCTCGTGGTGCGAGCAGCAAGTCCTCCACTGCGTAATGATGCCCACATTGAAATCCTGGTCACGGATGTGAATGACAACGCTCCGGAGTTGCGCAACTTTCAGGTCATCTTCAACAATTTCCGAGACCATTTTCCCAGTGGAGAGATTGGCAGAATACCCGCTTACGATGCTGATGTCAGTGACAAGCTAAACTATCGCATTCTCTCTGGAAATAATGCGAATCTTCTTCGCCTCAATAGCAGCTCGGGAGGACTGATACTCAGTCCACAGCTGAATACGAATGTTCCCAAGTTTGCTACCATGGAAGTGTCTGTCTCGGATGGCATCAACGAGGCTAAGGCCATAATGCAACTCTCCGTTCGCCTCATCACCGAGGACATGTTGTTTAACTCGGTCACGGTGCGTCTCAATGAGATGACAGAAGAGGCGTTTCTTTCGCCGTTGTTGAACTTCTTTCTGGATGGATTGGCGGCGATTATACCCTGTCCTAAGGAGAGCATATTCATCTTTAGTATACAGGATGATACGGATGTAACTTCACGCATACTCAATGTTAGTTTCTCTGCTAAGCGACCGGATGTCTCCCATGAGGAGTTCTACACCCCGCAGTACCTACAAGAGAGAGTGTATCTCAATCGAGCGATCCTCGCGAGACTTGCTACCGTTGAGGTGCTTCCTTTTGATGATAATCTCTGCGTGCGTGAACCTTGTCTCAACTTCGAGGAGTGTCTTACTGTGTTGAAGTTCGGCAATGCCTCGGAGTTCATTCACAGCTCGACTGTGCTATTTAGACCCATTTATCCGGTGAATACTTTTGCCTGTTCCTGTCCCGAAGGCTTTACCGGCAGCAAGGAGCATTATCTATGCGACACAGAGGTAGATCTCTGCTACTCGGATCCTTGCCTGAATGGAGGTAGCTGTGTGCGTCGAGAGGGTGGCTACACCTGCGTTTGTCCGGACTCCCATACGGGTCCCAATTGTGAGACGAACATCAGCAAGCTGCGACCCTGCATGTCAGATGCCTGCGAGGGAGGATTGTCCTGCATGAACAACTATCTCAGCTCCCAACCGCCACCCTATACTGCCAGCTGTGAACTGAGATCTCGCTCCTTCTCTCGCAACTCCTTCCTGACCTTCGAGAGTCTTAAGCAACGTCATCGCTTCAATCTGAAGCTGCGCTTTGCCACCGTCCAAGACAATGGATTGCTGCTCTACAATGGAAGGTATAATGAACTGCATGACTATATCGCCTTGGAACTGCTGGAAGGACACATTGGATTCTCCTACTCCCTGGGAGATCACAGTGAGCGCGTTTCCCTTGTACAACCATCGAAGGTCTCCGACGGAAAGTGGCATGAGGTAGAGGTCATTTACTTCAATCGAAGTGTCACTCTCGTCCTGGACAAATGCGACACAGCCATTGCTTTGTCAGGACAGTTAGGTGCGCCCTGGAACTGTGCCAATCAGACGACACTGAAGCTGGACAAGCGGTGTGCTTTGTTGACCGAGACCTGTCATCGTTTTCTCGATCTCACAGGGCCTCTTCAGGTGGGTGGACTTCCGAGGATTCCAGCCCACTTTCCAGTGGCAAATCGTGACTTTGTCGGTTGCATTTCGGATCTGCGCATCGATGACCGTTACGTGGATCTTAACTCGTATGTGGCGGACAATGGAACCATTTCAGGATGTCCACAGAAGTCACCTCTTTGCGCCTCCGTGCCGTGCTTTAATGGAGGCACCTGCCGGGAGGGTTGGAGCACCTATACCTGCGATTGTCCCGAGGGTTACGCGGGTAACAACTGTCAGGATAATATACCCGCTCCTTGGCGCTTCTCTGGCGATGGCAGCCTGAGCTTCAATCCACTCCTGCGTCCCATTCAGTTGCCTTGGTTAACATCGTTCTCACTGCGCACGCGCCAGGAGGATGCGTTCATTATGCAGATTCAGATCGGACAGAACAGCTCGACGGTGATCTGTTTGAAGCATGGTATCCTCTACTATATTTACGACAATGAGCCCATGTATCTGGCGGGAGCTTATCTCTCGGACGGAGAGTGGCATCGCGTAGAGATCAAATGGCAGCAGGGATCGGAAATACAGTTCTCCGTGGATTATGGACAACGCACAGGGTCGGTACCCATGTCTCAGAAGGTACAGGGTCTCTATGTAGGCAAGATCGTAATGGGTAGTGTGGATGGAACCATTGGCACGGTACAGGATGCCGTGCCCTTTGAGGGTTGCCTGCAAGATGTTAGAATTGGAGCCAGTCAAGCGGTTCTCTCGCGTCCCACAATTAGAGAAAATGTCGAGGACGGTTGCGAGTCGCGTGCCCAATGCCCAAGCAGCTGCCCCGCACACTCGAGTTGCTCTAGCAGCTGGGATCTTGCCACCTGTGAATGCAGCAACGGCTATGTTGGCCTGGACTGTGCTCCCATCTGTACGGTTCATCCTTGCGCCGCGGGAATCTGTCGTGCCAATGTCAGTCTGTCCCGGGGCTACAGCTGCGAGTGCAACAGCAGCTTTCAACATGGGGATTACTGCGAGAGAACGCTGCAGCAACCCTGCCCAGGTGGCTGGTGGGGTGAGAGGGTTTGCGGTCCCTGCAAGTGCAACATCCAGCAGGGTTATCATCCGGACTGCAACAAGACGACGGGACAATGCTACTGCAAAACGAATCATTACCAGCCGCCTAATGAGACGGCGTGCCTGGCCTGCGATTGTTATTCCATTGGTAGCTTTAATAGTGCCTGCAATCGGTTGACAGGACAATGCGAGTGCCGAGAGGGTGTCATTGGAAGACGCTGTGATTCCTGCTCGAATCCCTACGCGGAGGTTACACTCAATGGATGCGAGGTTGTCTACGATGCCTGTCCGCGTTCCTTTGCCGCCGGCATCTGGTGGCCACGCACTCCTCTTGGCAGCATAACCGTTGAGAATTGTCCGCTCCCAGCGCGAGGCAAAGGTCAACGGAGTTGTGACAGTCAATCGGGCAGTTGGAGCACTCCGGACATGTACAATTGCACATCGGAGCCGTTTGTTGAGCTGCGTCGTCAGTTATCGCAACTGGAAAAACTGGAGCTCGAACTTAACTCGTTTGTGGCCATAAAAATGGCAGAGCAACTGCAGCATGCTTGCGAGGCTGTCGATCGCAGTGCTGTTAGCAAACCTCCAACTCCAAAACACAACCGAAGATACAAAATGGAATCATCATTCCTCTTGAATGCAGGAGGAAGCGGTGCTGCCGTCTGGTCACATGAACTGGAGATGGATTACCTTTCCGACGAGCTGAAGTTTTCCCACGATCGTCTCTACGGTGCGGATCTCTTGGTTACAGAGGGCATACTCCAAGAGTTGATCAACTATGAGCTAATGCAAAGTGGACTAAACTTGACGCACAGCCAGGACAAATACTTCATCAAGAATCTGGTGGACTCAGCAAGTGTGATCCTCGATCGGAAATATGATGCCGAATGGAAACGCGCCACGGAATTGATTCAACGTGGTCCCGATGATCTTGTGGATGCGTTCAATAAGTACATGGTTGTTCTGGCCCGATCACAGCACGATACCTATACCAATCCCTTTGAGATCGTGCAGAGAAACATGGTGCTCGGACTAGACATTGTGACCACTGAGTCGTTGTTCGGCTATGAGCCGGAACAGCTCAGCGAATATCACAAGGCGAAATATCTTAAGCCGAATGCCTTCACCACAGAGAGTGTCATCCTGCCGGACACAAGTGGATTCCTTCAGCATTCGGCCAAGCAGAAGCCCGTGATCAGCTTTCCCAAGTACAATAATTACATTCTGGACAAGCACAAGTTCGATAAGCACTCCAAGGTTCTGGTTCCGCTCGAGATGCTGGGGATAACGCCGCCGGAGAGCGATGAGGTGACCCAAGGAAAGGGTAACGATTATCGGGCAATTGTCGCATATGCTCAGTACAAGGATGTGGGACAGTTGTTGCCAGATCTCTATGATGAGACGATTACACGTCGCTGGGGCGTTGATGTGGAGCTAGCTACGCCCATTTTATCCTTGCAGATCCTGGTTCCATCCACAGAACGGGAGCAACAACGACTGGAGATTCCGTCACGTAAAATCTCCTCAGCCGGAGGTAGTAGTTATTCCTCCTCCTCCGGTTCTATCGCCTCCACGTCATCATTATCTCCTTCCTCGTCTGGCAGTAGTCGAAGCTCAGTCAGCTCTGCCAGTTCGGAGCAGCAATTTGTGGAGGTCTTTGATGTGCCCAAGGCGCCAACAAGCAGCAGTGAGCAACAGATCGAGGATATCAGGATTACAGCTCATGAGATTCCACCGCCCGCATCTGTGGAGCAGCAGGAAGCAAATAGCAACGAAGCTATAGAGATTGGAGAGCAACCGCATATCCGCCTCAATCTCGATGACATTGAGTTTCATGGCAATTCTGGGG
This sequence comes from Drosophila funebris, assembly GCA_018901825.1. Lineage (NCBI taxonomy): Eukaryota > Metazoa > Arthropoda > Insecta > Diptera > Drosophilidae > Drosophila > Drosophila funebris. Next base: position 1,448,426 of record JAEIFK010000271.1, read on the forward strand.
AGGAGCTTAGCGGTGGCGACTCACCGGAGCAATTGAATCCCAACTATGAAGGAAATCCAGACAGCAATGAGCAGTCAAAGGGCGAGAATGAGGCCATCTATAGGGATCGTCGACTGGTGAAGCGTCAGGTTGAGGTTATCTATCCATCGGAGCAGCTGCAGAAGCCACAACACATGGTCTATCGCTCGCTAGGATCACCGCATCTCTCGCAACCGATCAAACTGCAAATGTGGCTGGACATGGATGCGGCACGCTTCGGACCACGCTCAAATCCTCAATGTGTGCGCTGGAATTCCTTTACCAATCAATGGACACGTCTCGGCTGTCAAACCGAGATACCTGACTTCGATGGCGACTTCTCGACGATCTCACATCTGCCCATCTTAATCAACTGCAGCTGCACCCACATCTCCAACTATGCGGTGATTGTGGACATCATTGATCCAGAGGATATACCCGAACCCTCGCTTCTAGTGCAAATAACTTCCTACTCGGCTTTCATGGTCTCCCTGCCATTGCTGCTGGGCGTGCTGCTGGCCTTGGCCTTGCTGCGTGGCCAGCAGACGAATTCGAATACGATACATCAGAACATTGTACTCTGTGTCTTCTGTGCGGAGCTGCTATTCTTCGTCGGAATGCAGTCGAGGAGGCATCTACTGGAGAACGAGTTCCCCTGCAAGTTGATTGCCATCTGTTTGCATTACTTCTGGTTAGCGGCCTTTGCCTGGACAACTGTGGACTGTGTGCATCTCTATCGCATGCTCACCGAAATGCGGGACATCAATCATGGTCCCATGGGATTCTATTTTGCCATGGGCTATGGCGCTCCAGCTGTTGTCGTTGGTCTCTCCGTTGGCGTTCGAGCTCATGAATATGGCAATAGTTTGTTGTAAGTATAGATTCATCGCAGTTAATTCTATTCTGTCTTCTTCATAATCTCGATTGATTCCCTTCCTCATTTGCTTCCACTTTCAGCTGCTGGTTATCCGTTTATGAGCCTGTGGTTTGGTGGTTGGTGGGTCCCATTGCCGGCATGTCTGTGGTGAATCTCCTCATATTATTTGTCTCAGTGAAGGCAGCGTTTACGCTCAAGGATCATGTGCTGGGCTTTGGCAATCTGCGTACACTACTCTGGCTATCGGTGGTCTCCCTTCCCCTCATGGGTGTCATGTGGGTGTTGGCTGTGCTGGCCGCCTCAGAACATTCCCAGCTGTTGAGTCTACTGCTTTCCGGTGTGGTCTTACTCCATGCCTTGTTCTGCCTGATCGGTTATTGCATCATTAACAAACGGGTGCGAGAGAATCTTCAGCGAACTTGTCTACGTTGCATGGGCAGAAAGGTGCCGCTGTTGGACTCCTCCATGGTGGTCAGCAATAGTTCGCACAATGTTAATGGCGCTGCCAGACCAAACAATTTCCTCGCTGGCAACTATGATACAACTCGCCGTAACATTGGCATCAGTGCCTCGAGCACCACATCAAGGAGCACGGCAAAGACGAGCTCTAGTCCGTATAGTGATGGACAATTGCGTCAGACATCGACATCCACCTCCAACTACAATTCGGCCAGTGATGCGCCAAGTTTCCTGCGTGGATTTGAGTCCTCAACCACGGGACGTAGTCGCGGCGAGGAGAAGTCACGACGGCAGCGCAAGGATTCAGATTCTGGCTCGGAAACAGATGGACGTTCCCTTGAACTGGCCTCCAGTCATTCCAGCGATGATGATGAGTCGAGAACCGCTCGATCCTCGGGCACACATCGCAGCACAGCAGTGAGTGCTACTCCAGCTTATTTGCCCAACATCACGGAGCATGTGCAGGCCACCACGCCGCCGGAATTGAATGTAGTGCAGAGTCCCCAACTCTTTCCGAGTGTCAATAAGCCGGTTTATGCGCCACGTTGGTCAAGTCAACTGCCCGAGGCTTATCTGCAGTCGCCTCCAAACATTGGACGCTGGTCCCAGGACACGGGTTCGGATAATGAGCATGTGCATGGCCAGAAAATGACCATCTCACCGAATCCGTTGCCCAATCCCGATCTCACCGACACCAGCTACATGCAGCAGCATCACAACAAGATTAACATGACGCCCTCGATTCTGGAGAACATTCGAGATGCTCGAGATGGTTACGAGGACAGTTTGTATGGACGACGCAATGATTATCCAGATAAATATGGTTCCTACAAACCACCCAGTCACTATGGCAGCGAAAAGGATTATCCTGGTGCTGGTGCTGCGCCTGGTGGGGCCAGTGGTTCCCAGACCATTGGCCACTTGCGCAGCTTCCATCCAGATGCGGCCTACCTCAGCGACAACATCTATGACAAACAACGGACTTTGGGCAGTGGTTACTTGGGCGCCAAGTCGGAGTCTCCGTATCTGTCCAAGGATCGCATAACGCCGGATATCTATGGCTCCCGAGATGGCCATTATAGTCTGAAGCGTCAGCCAGCTTATGCCACAGATTCCCTACATTCGGTGCACTCGCTGCTGAAGAACGACTATCAACAGCAGCAACAGCAATTGGCTCAGCAGGCGGATCGTTTGTCGGAGGGATCGGACAAGAACGGTTATCACTTTCCCTACACCGCCGAAGAGGATCATTTGCAGCAGCAGGCAAGGAAACTCAGTGGCAGCCACATGATGCATCCACATGCGGCGCTCGTCAATGACATGAATAATCCTGGTCTTCTGGCCCGGCACACACTCAACGGGATGGCAATACCAGGTGGTGTTGGTAGTGGTGGTGGTGCTGGTGTTGGCGGTGGCAGTTCGCGGCACAGTTCGCGTGCCTCCTCGCCACCCTCGAACATGGTGGCGCCCATGCAACCGTTAGGTCCTTTGGCCAGCATTACGGACACAGAGTGAGTAATCCTTGAGCTCATGTTCACTATTAAACATTTCATTTTGTTATAACGTTTTTCTTTTGGTCTCTTTGGTTTTCGTTATCGTTTCGTTCCCTTTGCCATTTATTCCTTTACTCGGTGTGTACAATGTCCTTGTAGGAAAAGTGCTCCTCGTTTTCCCTTTTTTTTTTTTGTGGCTTCTGTTGGTCCACACACTCTCGTAATTAGCCAGCAAATCGCTTTTGTACTCTCTTATGTACAATCCAATTTCAGTTCAGTTGAAATTCTGACATCAATGCTGTTTGATTTGCTCTACATTCTCACTTCCGTACTCAAACTCATTCCTATTCTCATACTCATACTCTTACTCATACTCATATTTCTGTTTATAGTCATACTCATACCTCGGTTCGTTTCATTTCGTTTAATTTAAACGTTGAGATTTCATTTTGATTTTCTTTTCTTTGTGATTTTTTTTTTCTACTTTCTTTGATTCCATTTTAATCTCTGCTCTTTTGTTTCTAATTCTCTTTACTTTATGGCATATAAACCACAAATACATATATACACACACACACACACAAATACAAATACGCAAAACATAAACCAAAAATGTCTATAAAAAAAAATTCTTCCTTGTTCTTTTCCCCACATTGCCTTCCTTCCCCCTTAAACTCGCTGCGATATCAACACAACAATGAAAACTACAAACAAATGCAAATGAATATGATACGAAAAATTCCCAACAATTTTGATATACGCACACACACACACACACACATGCACACAAATATGTATACACGCACATATGATTGAAACTTTCAGCTGGAACTGGGAACGTTTGAAGCAAATCTAATTTGACTATCTTTCACTTCTATGCTCTCTCTATATATCTGTGTAAACTGCTTTGCGCTTTGCTAACAACAACAACAACAACATCAACAAATGAAACAACAACTACAAACTCACAAACACACACATGTACACACACACACATACACAACATGCACGCAATGCAAAAACAATGGCGGGGCCAATTGCGTTTTCTTAACCCAAAAAACCCAACACAAAACAAACAACAACAAATATCTAACAACAACACTGACAAATCGCTACAACAACAACTACAACTACAACAACTCAATTGAACAACAACAGCTCTGAGGTAAACCACAACGAAATGCATTTTCCATATTTTCCAACTTTCATCGTATCAAATTGCATCATCACAACATTTTCATTTCCTTTCTGTTGTTGTTGTATACAATTTCCACTTGATTTTTTCCCTTCTTGTGTTGTTGTGTTCTGTCCAATAGCTTAAGTGTAAATATAATTGAAATTCTTTAACTAAATAATTACATTCAACATTTAATTGCACAAATTTTACATTTTATTCATAAACAACAACAAAAAATCACATTTTACGCTCAATTAAATGTAAATGAATTAATTGATTTCATTTGTTTAAATTGTGTAAAAACAAAATGTAAATACTTTCATTTCCTCTTGCATTTAATTTGATTTGTTTGTGGCAATGTAAATAGTTGTCGTTTTATTTTTGTGTTTATCTATTTTAATTTATATTTGTTTATTTGATTTTTTGAATGTAAATTTTTGCTGTCTCATTTTTCCTACTTTTTTTCCGATTCAATAATCAATTTTCTAATATTTGTTCATAAGTCTCGCATTAAATCATACCTGCAACAATACCAATAACAATATCAATAACAAGAACACAACAACAACAACCAACAAAAAGAAAATACTATGCAAACATTTTCACAGTTCGACATTATTTGGCTGCATCGCAGGCAACAGAGGCAACATTATCCTTGGTCGCTTACAATATGGTATCAGGATATGTACATAAAATCAAAACAAATACCAACTCAATTTATACCCAATTAGAGTTACTCTGCACCAGTTTCCCATCAGTCAAATAATCAATTCAATTCCAAACTAAATAATGGCTAGAACTATGTATTAACTAGGCGTATACTTAATATCAGTTTAGTAGAAAATGAAAAACGAACAAATTTCGGTATTGCCGAAGTTGAAATACGCTTGCAGAGAAAACAATTGAATTGTTGCTAGATATACAAATATTATTTACTCCGAGCTCAGTTTTCCCTTCCTCCCTCCCAAGTAATTTGATTAATATTAGCAACAACTGCAAGCGTATAATTTAAATAGGTTACAAGAATTTGATAAACAAATATTGATAGTTACCCCATCCACGTTGAAACCTTAAAAATTTGAATTATGTTACCAAATTATCGACAAATAATGCCCTAGGCCAAGCAATTAACAATCAAGCCGACAGAATTGAGTTATAATAATCACATTCTATTATGATTTATGAAATTAGCGAACAGCTGTCAGCTATTAATTTTACATAATATAGATTTAAGAGCTGAAGATAAGCCTTGACATACGTTCACACACACACACATATACAACACACAACTGCATATTTAACACACACACACACACTCGCACAACGTATTATTGTAAATATATTTTTCCATTTTTCAACATCATCAAATTGCGCATTTAACAAAAGCATTTCTATTATTTCACCTTATAAAATGTATAATAAAATAGAATTCGTTTGAATTAGATATTGGCATGCTTTAAAAACTATATCAAGATAATAATAATACTATGAATTGCATGAATAAATTGTAATTTAGCTGCTGTTCAATAATTGAAAATAAATAATAAATATTTATATACAATTTGAAACAGGCGGAATATTGATGACGATGAGACCACAGTGTGACGACTGACTGCAAAGAGACAACGGCAACAAAAGCTACAACAGCAACTGCAGCTGCAACTGCAACAGAGGCAACAGGCAACAAATCAATTTGCCACAATACGACGCAAGCCACAATACAAAAGGCAGTCAAATGTTTAAATATTAGTATTTAAAGCTTAAAGTTTCCATTGAAATACTCTTACACACAAGACACACAACCGCACACACACACACACACACACTTACACACACACACATACAGATGTTGACTGTATGTGCGTGTGTGTGGCATTTAAATCATGTACATACTATATGAAGAAGCTGGAGAAGAAGGAGATGAACTTGGACCGTAATACGAATCAGTATACATCAAACATACGAACATATAAGTCTAAATATAAATACATATATAAATATATATATTTTTGAATAAGTATATTTAATTAATTTATACAGGCAAGAGCAATTCAAATTTGCTGTCTGACATTTAAATTAAAACTAATTTAATTGAAATCATAAACAAATCTTGCATTTACTTAGCTCTATGTACTCATATACTAAGTATATCAATCTATACTTTGTATTTAATAAAACTCAGACTGATTTTATGCATTTTTTTCGATTACATTACAAAGCATTTAAAAATTAAGAATTGCATCAACAAAGCTCAATACATAAACACACACACACACACACAGATACAAACATTCACACACTGAAATCTATAGAAATTATATGTATTTAAGTCTAGTTTATATACCCTGTAAGACGGGTAGCTTAAATGTTTATAAACGTCTATGCACATAAGTCAGAGCCAGTTTAAAAAAATATGAGTGTACTTTTGATCAGTCTGCCTGGGTATAGCAACGGGTATGACAGACTTGATAGATAGCTTAACAACAACCATGAACAAAACAAGTTTATAATCAATTTTATGCTATTCTTTTTCATTCTGCAAACTAAACAGCTGATACTCAATACATATACAGGGTATCAGCTAGTTAATATATGTTATTTATTTTTGAAAATTTGAATATGATTTGATTGAAATAGCATAACAAATGTCGTGTGCCTCCTAATTACGTATAGAGCTTATTATTATGCCAAATTAGTTAAAAATCAGTTCCGAGACGAAATGAAAATTGCCAACTGCACAAAATGCTAAATATGAAATTATAATTAATTTGCAAACGTTGCCATTTAATTAAATGCATTCATTACTTAGAGAAATGCCCAATTACACACAAACAACTACAAACCTGTCCAAACCAATGTGGCAAATTGTAATATGAAAGCAAGCAAAATATTGAATTGAATATTATAAATACAGATACAAACATATATGTATATCTATGTGAAATTAATAGGAAAACAAATACACATACATACATACACAGACAGACAGAGATATATACAGTTCAACATATCCAAGCAGTAAATGTCTATATATGTTAAATGAAAATACTCGGATAACATAATTAATAGTTGTAGTTAGAGCACTTTTTGTGTTGTGCCGCTTTCAGTTTGAATGTGCAACAATTACAAAATTATTTATAAATTGGCTAACATCAATTGTGGCTAAAATACCAAAATAATAAACAAATTTAAGCTGCCTACAACAAAACGAATGCAAAATTCATGCACATTCCAAAGGATAATGTGCACAAAAAGGCAACAGAGACAGTGTGAGAGAGAGGGGGGAGAGAGGGGTAGTGAGGAAAGTCTCATCACTTTCACTTTGCCAACGCTCTTTGCGCTTCTCGTGGCAAAACTAATATTATTGATATTTATGTGAATTGATATATTTAAATGTAAATTATGCAAAATGCAAGCAAACATTTCGTTAGACAAATACGAGAAATATATGAATTAAATGTGTATATTTAAATAAATAAAAATGCTAAATACTTTCATTTGTTTAATTTACAGGACTCTCTCAATTTCAGCTGCATAAAAAGGAGAAGTATCTAGGCATAAGAAATAAATTAAACATGTTGATTGTAGGTTTTTTTTTTCCATATTTAGAATTTTTTACGTTTATTCATGTTAATAATTTCATATTATTATTGTTGCTATTATATTTATTGTTATTATTATGTCTTTGCTATATTCATTCATTTAGTTTCTCAGTTTGGATTAAACTCAATACATATGTATGTGTAACTATGTATGTGTGTGTGTATATGCACTAAATATTGTTGTTATTTAAATATTTAAAAACCAGCATTGGATAAATTATTCATTTGTTGTATACATTCTCTTATAGGTTTATTGTTTTCGGTAATATTATTATTATTATGCATTTTTAATAATTATTATTATTAGTTATTATAATGAAATAATTGAGTTTAGCTTGATTACACGACGGCTATAAATAATTTTTATTGAGTTTTCCTTTTGTTCTTAATATGCATTCAAATGACAACAATGTAGCGTAAAATTCAGTTTTATTTATGAGATTTGTAACAATGTTTTCGACTAGAAGCAAATCCATATACAATAATCGTATAAGATACATGTATTTAGTTTTCTATATATTTTGTATATAATGCAATTGTTATGATTATATTACAAACAGTTCGAAATGCCAAGCTGTGTTCTCTATATAAGGCATTTTCCCTCTCAATCGTTTATAAATCTCCCAATTCTGAACAAACTTAATACACGCCACTTTTAAATTCAATTTGTATCTCAAAAACACTTTGTATCTAACAGATACTTTCGTGCTATGCTTCTGCTCGTTGTGCATCTCTTCTGCGCCTGCTGGGGAGGGGGAGGGGGATGCTCTAGGGTGGGTTTTTGGGGGGGTTTGGGAGGTATTTATAATACAGCGATATGCCTTTTAATTAATTTTCAAGTGAAACTCTGCAATTTACGAGCAAATTGTTCAAATATATTTCAGCATCTTGTTTAGCTATACAAAATACATACTCGTATGTATATATATATATATTTATATCTTTATATATATGTCTGTGTATATAATCATAATTATATCTCAAAGTCAGCTGGCATATTAGTTTATTATAAATAAATTAAAATTAGACAGAATATTTTTATTAAGAATTAAAAAAGATAATTTCATTTTGCTGTGCATATCAAAGTAGAAAGTTTAGTCAAATTAAATGCACCGATTTGTCATTATTTTGTTGCACTGTGCAGTCTCGCACGGTGGGTTAATTGTGTTAGAATTGTCAATTGTTTAGCTGCTGAAATTGTAATAGAAAAAAGAGCTTTGTGCGTTAAGTAAATTATTTGCAGTTCAATTGCATTAAGATGAAAATTAATGGAAATTGATTTAAATCAAAGATAATTTGTATGCCATTTTTATTTATACAAGGATTTGTTGAGTTAATTTGCCAAGGAATTCAGTTAGATGCGGATACGGTTAATTGCCTTTATATGATAAATGGTAATTGGTATATATGTTTCATTTATAATTTATAATTTTATATATATTTATATATATGTATATTTATTTCATTTATAATACGCAACACATTCAAATTTTCATTTTACTACATAAATACATACATACATTATAATCATAATCATAATTATAATAATAATAATAATATAATAATAATAATGACTTTTGACTAGAACTTGTTGATGCATATACAACGCCTATGTGTGTGTTTTGATTTATGTATCTGTATATGTATATATATATGTGTGTGTAAACCATTTAGTTAGATACTCATAGATCAATAATTCATTAATGTTTAATTTCACCAATTCGCTAGCTTTGTGCGTCTTTTTTTTTGCCTTCTCTATTTTCGTTTTAACGGGGCCAAGGGGTAAACTTTCTTTTCACTAACTGTAAAACTTGCTGCTAGCGTATGTACAATAAAAAGGGAATCTTTCACTTTTCGCTTAGCTAAAATTGTTGAGAATCAACTCATAAATACTGTTCAGCGTGGGGTGTGGGGGGGGGAGGGGGAGTGGGGTTTTGTAGTAGTAGTTTGAGGAAATCTATAAGAAAATGGGAGGAAATAGCACAAAATGTGCAGATTTAATTAGTGCCAAACTCAATTTAGCACTTAAACATGAGTTATTGTTATCGTTTATCGTAGTCGTTATCATTAATCATTTATCGTAATCGTAATCGTTATCGCTTTCAATTTACACACAACACATTGAAAAAAATTAGCAACTGGCCAAAAGCTCATTGAAAACAAACAATTTGCATTATTTCTGTGGATATAAATCTCAACAAATGGAAACATTGATAATTTGCATGCAGATTAACATTGACATTTACACGGATCGACAACGGAAATTAGTTATAAATACATTGTATATATATTTATATATATATATACTATATACGGGTTATTACTTATGTCTTTTCGCTTGCATTTGTTCTCTCTATAAATCTATCTCTTTGACGATGATCAAATGATTTTTGTCTCTTTCATTCTCTAAACTTTTCTAACTTCAAATTGTAACTGTGTGAGTGAATGTGTGAGCATGTATTCTTGTTATGTATGTATGTCTGCCTATGTGAGAGTGTGTGTGTGTGTGTGTATGTCTGTGTAGTTAGGCTAGTTAGTTGTCTACAACATTAGCTCTGTTTAACAATTACAATTGGTATTAGGCGTGCCCTGCGGTTGATCCGTCAAGCGTTGTCCCTTCTGTGAGCCACCAACTAACGTTGGATCCGCATCGAGGCTCTCGGACATCTTGTCGCATATAATATCCACCAAGCGCTCAAAGACAGCCTATAAAATATATATTTCGGTTAAATATATTTCATACACAAGCACTATTTATTTAAACTGACCTTCACATTCACATTCTCTTTGGCCGATGTCTCAAAGAACTCAACGCCCAGCTGATCGGCCAATTGGCGTCCGCGCTCAAAGCTAATCACGCGCTGATCCTCCATATCGCATTTGTTGCCCACCAAGATGACCTGAGCATTGTCCCACGAGTACGTTTTAATTTGTGTCACCCTGTAAAAGACATCAAAGAACATAAATGAAGTTGAATCAAACAAACAAAAAAGCATATGTGAGAGCACTCTCTCACTTACCAGTCTTGCACAGAGTTGAAGCTGTCCTCGTTGGTGACATCATACATTAGAATGAAACCCATGGCGCCGCGGTAATAGGCTGTGGTTATGGTGCGGTAACGCTCCTGTCCAGCTGTATCCTGTTTATTCGCAAAGGACAAGTAAGGAAAGTGACAAGTGTTTTGGTCAGCGACAGAGGTTGACTGGCATGTCATTCAAGGCATAACATAAACGCAATTAGTGCTGCCCACACACCCACACACACACACATCTGCATACACATTGCTGTGGCTGTTGTGTCAGAGCACTTTAGAGTGCGCTCACCTGTAAAACTTGTTGCCTCAACATACATTGATGTGAAAATAGACACAGCAGCTCAGCAATCAATATATGTATATGTGTATATGTGTGTATATGTGTGTGTATGTGTGTGTGTGTGTGCTTGATTGTGTGTTAAAAGCGCACACTTGTCACATTGCCAAATTTTTGCAACAAGCGCATTATGTTTTATTTTAAGGTCGCGCCTAAAAGATGCAACACAATTTTTACTTCGCTGCGTCAGCGCGCGCTTTTCAAATTCGTAATTTTTTTTTTTTATTTCGCGTTTTTTTCAAAAACCAGCCCCCCCCTAGAACATTTTTTTGTACCGTTCGAATCACCCCTTCCAACCGAACAAAATGCACCAAAAAAGTCGGAATTTTTGAAAAGGGGCGGGGCAAAAAATCGAGTAACGGAAGTTTTTTTCAGTTTTATTTTGCTGATTTCTTTCTTATTTGTGGACCGATCTTAATGAAACTTTCAGCATAGCCTCTATATAGTATTCTCTATATACGTGCCAAGTTAGAAGTGTCTGCGTTGGCGTGGGCGGTACAAGTTTTGTCTTCAGGCGCGATTTGCGGGGCAGGGGAGTGAGGTATCGCAAATCTAACATACACTCAATCTGGGGGGGTTATTCAGGGAGCTTCATAAAGTGCTGCATCGCAGAAACAGTCCCAAAATTTGTCGGAAAACTTGGAAAACCACGCATACCTCGAAATACTCACACTTAATATTGCATACTTTCACGCTGAAGTAATATTAATAGGAATACGATTTAAGTGGCCGTCCAAAAGAAGAAGGATCTGGGGGAAGTCTGGCACTGATTACCAGATCCCCAGGCCTGGGAAGCAACCAACGGAGGTCAACTCATACAGACCAATCAGTCTCCTTCCGGCGTTGGGTAAAATGATGGAGAGAGAGTCATCTTAACCTGGAGTCTCCTTAGTCTTCGTTGTAAGCTGAAGCAGCTATTGACTCCACAACTATTTCAGCTAGTAAGCAGCTTTTTGGCTGACAGGTCGTTCTGCGTAATTGTCGATGGTGCCAAGTCTTCAGAAAGACCGATATGCGCAGGAGTTCCGCCAGGTAGTGTCCTTGGACCAACTTTGTACTCTATATACACAGTCGACATGCCGAAGCCGTGTGCAATACGAGCAGTTGACCCTCAGGACGTTCTTATCGCAACATATGCCGACGACACCGCTGTTCTTACCAGGAGCCAGTCTCTTGGCACTGCCGCCGAGGCCTTGCAACAATATGTCAGGAACTTCGAGATATGGGCCCGTAAGTGGAACATTGGCATCAATGCTAGTAAGTGTGCGAACATGACATTCGCTACCAGAATTGGATTCTGTCTGTCCAGGAATTAGGATGTTGGGATCAATCCTCAGTCATGAATCGCACTACAAGTATCTCGGAGTCATCCTTGACAGATGCCTAAACTTCGCTCGGCATACAACAATGTTGCAAAAAACAATCGTGGCTATTGTGTCGCCAAGAAATAAGCTCTCTTTGCACAACAAGGTGTCCATATACAAGGCGATATTGAGCACAATTTGGAAGTATGGGCTTCAAGTTTACGGAGTAGCCGCCAAGACAAACATTAACAAAATTCGAGTGGCTCAAAGCAAAATCCTCAGGAGGATGTGCAATGCGCCTTGGTACATGCGGAATAGAGACATTGACTTACCCAAATTTGCAACTTCACACGCTTGTCATGCCGAAAGACCGTCTTCACCTTAAAGTCAATGCCCACGGTGGAGACAAAGGCCGATGTGAAGCTATCGTCTGCGTAGCGAAAGAGGAAACTAGTCTTGCCAACGCTCGAGTTGCCAATGATGAGCAGCTTGAACATGTAATCAAAATTCTGATCGGCCGCATCCTTTTGCCATTTGGGATCACCACCGCCAGCCATTGTTGTTGTGCTGTATGATGAATGGAGTAGATGAAAATAATCGTATTAGTTTATTTTTATTATTTGTTAAGTATCAAGTTAGCCTGGGGATTTTAGATGGTTGAGTCTAAAAGCGTTTGTCATTCACAACAATAGTTAGACACTAGTAGCAATTGCTTGAATTCAGTTTTAAAAAATAAGTTAACTTTCCAAATCGTCCTCAATTGAAATTTTTCGCATATTCTTAAGTTGAATTTCTTTGATAACTGTTAAAATGTTTGATACCACACTGGCTATGTTGGTTAGTTGGCTGGCTCAAGGCCTTTGTCTCGTACTTAGCCACGCCTGGCAGCATCCACTGTGCACCACAGGACTCTGTCTGCTGTTCAGCTTCTTTACCCAGGCCGATGAGCAGTTGCGCTACGAGATAAATCAACAAATCCATTCACGCTGGCAACGTTTCAAGAAATATTATTTGTTCTCGTTTCTGACACGCAAGAGCAACAACAACAATCACAACCACAATCACAACAACTATAACATCAACAACAATGACGCATACGTCTATGATTACAGCTTGTTGCAGGGACCGCACACTTGGACACAGACGGGCAACAATCAGAGCCCAGTGAACATTGACGAGCAGTTGGTCCAGCGACTGGCCATACATGAGCTGCTCAACTGGAATCATTATGATGAGCTGCCAGCCAGCATTACACTGGAGAATACTGGGCAAACACTGCTGTTGCGCGCTCAGTTTCGCAGCAATGTGCCCACAGTCAGTGGAGCTGATTTGCTCACCAGCTACACCTTTGTGGAGCTCTGTTTCCACTGGGGCTGGTCGAACAGCGAGGGATCCGAGCATACGCTGAACAATCGCAAGTATCCACTGGAGATGCAAGTGTTGCATCGCACTGGAGCATCGGTGCCGCGTCGCTGCACAAGCAGCTATGATCTATTGATGATTGCGTACATCTTTGAGTTGTCCGCTCACAATCCATTGCTGGATCCGTTAATGCAGAATCTAAAGTTGGTTCAGATGCCCGGGAAGCGTGTTCAGATTGCACCATTTCCACTTTCATATTTGATATACCCGTTTCGTACTGGATTCTATAGTTATGGTGGCTCACTGACGCAGCCACCATGTTATCAGGGCACCGAATGGTTCATCTTTCCCGAATCCCTGGCCATCAGTGACTTTCAGCTGCGTCACTTTCGTCAGCTGCTCAGCGGAGATTGCTTCACGCCAATTTCACGCAACTCTCGTCCCGTCCAGCCGCTGGGCAATCGCATCATCAATCTGAACTATTTCTGTCCCTATGACACAGCCCAGCTGGAACGCATACGTTTGGAGCTGTTGCAGCAGCATCAGCAGGAGATCGAGGAGGAACAGACATTGGAGCAGGCACAGATCGAGGAGCAGCAGCGGAAACAACTGAAGGTCAAGTCATTAAACAGTTCAGATGATGAGGGTCAGTTGATTGAAACACTGGATACGACAACCACCATAACCACCAATTCATGTACCAGTGTCTGTGCCACCATTCTAAATCGTGAAGGTGGCAACCAGCAGCAGCAGCAACAGCAGCAACAGCAGCAGCAGCAGCAGCAGCAGGTGACCTCATGCTGTCCCAATTCCATCATATTCTTCAGCTCGAACAACAACTATCGAAACAACAGCAGCAACAACAACAATAACAGCAGCAATAACAACAACAATAACAATAACAGCAACAGCAACAATCTCGATAGCAATGGCAGTGATACCAGCCTCATGGACAAGTGCAATGGACACTTTCAGCTGGATCAGGCTGAGGAAATGATGATGACATTGACCAATGACGTTGGCATCTGTGGCATGGGAGATGGCCTCGGTGTTGGTACTCGCATTCAATTGATTGAGTAGCCAACAAACCGATTTTCTACATATTTTTGTTAGATCATTATTATTATTGAACTTTGTTTAGACCACAAACACTGCACAACAGAAATTTAAACTCACATCACTCGATGGGCTGTGGCTTAAGCAAAGTTGCGTTTATATTTTCTAAATCATAAATAGAAATAATCACAATATCACACTTCACAACAGTGGATCCCTTGACAGATCTGTGTGTAAAGGGGGAGGAAGTTTGTTAGAGGTTGGGACTCATCACAACAAAGCTAAGAATGATGCATTACAATTTAACTTTATAATACAATGAACTGCCGTAACGTGGCTTATTAAATTTTCACTCATTAAATGTATTTTGTTATTTACCAACACTGTAAAAATTGGATATAGCCTAGGCATTTCTGAGTAAAGAAAGTGTGCTCTGAATGAAAGCAAGAGTTGCATTATAATAAACCAATGATCAGTTGTGAAATATCATATATAAAATTGCAAAGCTTTAACTGTATTTTGCTGCTTTCCAACACTGCACAAAATAAGTACAGTCTGTCCATTGCCCAGCTAAGACAATGAATTATAAATAGCTGCAAGAGTTGTTGCATTATATACCAATGATCAACTGCAAGATATCATATATTGAAAAGCTTCAACTTTATTTTCCCCCCTTTCCCAACACTGCACAGTCTGTCAATTTGCCAGCGATGAAAGTGAAATATGAATATGAGTGTAGCCATAGTTTAATATGCGACTTTTTCTTAATATGACTGTCATGTCATTGACAAGGCAAGTCAAGAAATAGTGGAAGAAATTTCAAATAACAAGAACGCAACTCGGCTGACGGCAAAGCAAGTAGTTGGCCTTGAAAACTTGTAGCCATATTGCGGAAAGAGGGGTTAAGTGAGTGGGCAAGAAGTGGAGGAATGAGACGCGGTAGGGGTATCGTTAGAGGGGCTACAATGTTGCTTTAGCTATTTCAAACTTTGAGTTAAGAGTGACATTTTTTATGCACGCAGTGTACACAACATTGTGTCGATAATTTGTATGTATAGGCAACTAGGCAACATCAGCCGCTTCCCCCTAATCCTGCCGCCTTCCTCTGCTGCCCCTTCCCCTTTCCCACCTAATACTTCGCCATGGCCACCATATCAAATGTTGCGCAGATTCGCGCGTCATCCTCAAGGCCCCTGGCAAAAAGGACACAACTCGAGTTGAGGCTGAGGCTGAGGTTGAAGCTGCTTCTGAGTCTGTCGAGTGGCACTTGAGGCGCTGACTGAGACAGGCAAAGACAAGCAAAGACATGCACAGACAGGCATGCTCAACTGAATAAGGCGCAGGCTGTTATCAAAGCTCATTGCTTTTATCTCTGCTTCGCCAAGCTGTAATTATCGATTTTTTTTTATGTCGAGGGTTGACTGTCAGTTATTGTTGTTGTTATTACTGTTGTTGTTTCCCATTGTTGTTGTTGTTGCTGTTGTTGCCGTTGTTTATGATGTTCTTTCATGTTTCAAATTGCGAAACAACTCCCCTCATTAAGCAGCTGTTTTCCCATTTTTCCGACCTGTGGGTTAGTTTAATTATTGATAACGAACTGGGCATCAAATATCACAAAAGCAAATACAGTTACAGCTACGCTTATCAGTCTATCAGTCTGTGTGCGGTGTGTGTGTGTGTGTGTGTGTGTGCGGGCTTTTGCTCGTTTGCTTATGCATAAAAGTTGTCAATTTCTCAATCAAAATTTCAGCTATTGAAAAGTTTCCGACATTTAGACAACAATTCAATATGCTGCCAGCTTTTGTGAGGTTTAACAACTTTGATGCTTGACTGTGTGTGTGTGTGTGTGTGTGTGTATGACTGTGTGTGTGTGTGTGTATTTGTCAAAGTTTAGACTTTAGTAAATGGAAATGCACTTAGTGCTAACCACCAACATATACACTTTGCTAAACTTTCTAGGTACATGCAAATATTTCCAAAGTAATGTCGATAACTTATCGATAGTATGTCGATACCCTACGCTCAATATAGCAGCAATAAAACTCATGAATTCTAAACGTTTTAAAAGCCTTGAATTGCTTTGCTAAACACTTGAGGCCATAGCAGAATTTAGTTATAATTAGAGAAGAAAGTAAAGTTCTATAAATAATAGAATAATAAATAATATTATGATTTATATAATTTATATTCAATGAGCTGCCTGTTCAGTTTCTATATGTCATAGAATTCAAACTGCTGAATACCCTGTAATGCGCCATCTGCTTGATTGCACTCAGTTTTACTGTTGTTGATGTTGTGGTTGCAAGTTGCATGCAACCAGGTGAGAAGCCACAATAATAAAATATTCATTTGCTGTGTGTGCATTTGACATTGGCAACTTTCACTGTCGTTGTCATTTGTACCGAAAAAAAGACAACAACAATAACAACGACTCATCTCACAAAAAAAAAGCAAAACACGACGACAACAAGCGAGCATGAATGATGTTCTTGTTGTTGTTGTTGTTGCTGACATGCCCCGGGGGCAGCTAATGAAGCTGAAAATGTTGCTGGACTCTTTGAGGATTCACATGCACAGACACACACACACACACATACATTCGTATATTATGTGCATAAGTGATGAGTACCATGCGGCGTATACTTATTGTTATAGGCAATGCAAATGCACTTACTGTGACTTAGTCTTGAGGTTGTTACGGTTGTTACGTCTGTTGTGTTGTTGCAGCTAACGCTGTGTTGTTGTGTGTATGTATTTGTTGTTGTGTTCAAGCTTGAAGTCCGCCGGATACAAGCAGCAGATCCTGTATAATTCCTTAAGTGCTGTGTCTCTTCCTCCTTTTGACCAACTGCTGCTGCTGCTGCTGTTCTTGTTGTTGTTGTTGTTTTTGTTGACGTATGCGGGCTTTTTCCTAGAGTTGTGTTTGCCTGTTTGTGTGTGTGAGCGTGGGTGTAAGCGCTTTTCTGTTATTTTTCACACATATACACAAATCGATAATGTGACTCTCAGTTACTTATTTCTTTTTTTTTTTTTGCTCTCTCTCTGTTTTGCACTGACTTTTTGGGCTGATTATCGGTTTTGCGAGGGGGGAAAGGGGGGGCTCTGTGGCGTGCAGCTCAGGGGAAGTTTTAGCCTTGGCACTGGGTTAGAGTCACTCTGCCGTTCTTCTTCTGTCTGCTTCCTGCCAGCCTGCTGTTGCAAATTTGCGCTTCTTGTTTACGATTATTCAATCAATTATTCAGTTTAACGCGCGTTTCGTCTCGCCCGGAATCGCAATTTATTCAATTATTCATTCATTTGCTCTCGAGGATGAGACAATATGTGTGCCAATGGTTGTATGTGTGTGTGTCTGTGTGTTCTTTTTTCTCAATTGTTTTTCACCGTTTTGCCTCTAGTTTTATTTTAGTTCGCAGTATGAATTTTCTTTCGCTCTGTGTTGTACACGTCGTCGTCGTCTTTCACAGGACCACAAATGATGGCAAAAATTTTCCTGTCTCTGCTTGGCAGCCTAACTGCTGCCTGCTTGTATCTGTGTGTGTGTGTGTGTGTGTGTTATTACTTGCGGCGAATTTACTGACACGGCGAATATAAGCGAATGTACTTTGTATACGTTTTCATCATTGAAAACTGTTTCAAATCGTGCAGCTGCTGCTTTTGCTGGCTGCTCTTTCCTCTTCCTCTTCCTCGTTCTCTTGTTCTGCTGCTGCCTCTTCTTCTTCTTGCTTTTTGCTTCTCCAGTGGTGAAAATCGATGGGCTCATCCGCCCAGTGGGTTGTTTGTGTGGGCGCAGGCGGAAGCTTTGCGGCGACAAATCCCGCAAGCTTTCCATTCATGCCGCGCATTTGCGCACTGGACAAGACCCGCTGACAGTAACCAGCACTGCTAAACAGTTATTGATAGACAGACAAGGGCGCGCGCTTTTTGAATGTCGCTTATGCAAGGTAAATCTTATCTTTATGCCTAAATTGCCCGTTCCACGTTGGATTGATTTATTACAACCACCGCAATTAACAGCAATGTTTGTGTGGTTCAAAGATTCAACACAAAGCAGATTGCACATATAAACAATTTAATTATTAATAGATTAACAAATCAAAGGAAAAGAACAAATCGCACTACAATTTGCTATTGCCGGCAAGCATGTCCCGCACCACTTTCACCGCATATTTGGCGGTGCCAGGGGCTGTGGTAACGCCATAGCCACCATGTCCATAGTTGTGCACCACCTTCAGGCGGCGACCTTGGGCATTTGTAATAAATTCCGGCTCCACACGCACCACCGAGCGATGTGGTCGCAGGCCAACGCATTCGCGTACAATTTCTGCCTTCTTCAAGCTGGGCAACAGATCGTAGCAGCGTTCCTTGATGGCCATGCTATCGTATTTGCACCACTCGGTGTTGTAGCTGTCGTACTGCCTGCAACCACCCAGCGTGACCGTTTCGAAGCCAGGCAGCACATACGTATCGAGATCGCCATAGAAGGCAGTCTTAATCCAAGGTGCACGCACCTTTAGCACCTGTCCACGAATGGGCACCAAATGCTGGTCATTGCACAGCTCCTTGGCGCCCATTCCCGTGCAGTTGAGCAGCACATCGAAGTTCTGGGGCACGTCAAAGAAGTTGCTCACATGCTGATGCACCACTTGACCGCCGTTCTGCAGGAATCTGCAAAGGCAATATGATGAACATGAAGGCAACAAAGCAGAAAGACGACACTTACTTCTTGGTGGCATAGGGCAGAAAGAGGCGACTCTCAGTGAGGCATGTGGTAAAGAAGGAGCCATATTTCCAGCCACCATGGCACAGCTTCAGCTCATCCTCTGTGGCGCGACGATAAACGGGCAGCAACTGTTCTATAAAATGATTCTATCCAATGGAAACGATTTAAACGATGCGATAAGAAAAGCTGATTAGCTGATAATATTGTCACCTTACCCGCACTATGGAGGGCGTGGTGCGGGAGAATATGTAGCCGGATAATTGGCATACGCCCGCTAGTGACGATTCCTTGGAGCGACGCAGATCATCCCAGTAATTGAATGCATCCGTCATCCATTGTCTGCAATTTTAATAATAGATTATTATGTTTTACGGCTTTTTAATTCATCTACTACGTACTGCGTAATTTGCTGTGTGGGGCCCATGAAGCTGGTGCCAGGCCGAAAGATACCAGCGGCCACATAGCTCACGGTATCCTCATTGAAGCGATCGGCGATAATGGAAACTTTCGCAGTTGGAAACTGTTGTTGCAGCTCCAATGCGGTGGTCAAACCAATTATTCCGCTGCCCAATACGCCGAACTGCATGTTTGCCTTGTCGCAAAGTAAACTTATCACTGAGCTGTCCAGCGGTGCAGCGTGAGTATTTATTTAGCACCGCCTGTTGGCTTGCCTTATCAGGGTCCATATCAATCACACAACAACAGCTGATTACAGCCAAAGTAGCTAGTAACAGCTGACTGACCACCACTGTAAACATTTTGTTTCTTCGTCCGTCTGTAGAAAAAAGCGTCCTACTCAGTAACTAGAAGAGCTAGAGACACCAAATTTGGCCAGAAGGTGCCTCTGGTCTCTCTCCAGGTCGGGTGTATGTTAGATTTTCGATACCTCAGCCCCCTGCCAAGCAAATCACACCTAAAAAGAGAACTTATAACGCCCAAGCCACCCAACGTAGACACTTCTAACTCGGCAGGTATATGGAGAGCACAAAATAGAAGCTATGCTGAAAGTTTCATAACGATCGGTCCACAAATAAGAAAGAAATTGGAAAAAGAAAAGTGAAAAAAACTTCCGTTACTCGTTTTTTTTTTCCCGCCTTTTTTCGAAAGTTGCTCTTTTTTTAGCGCTTCTTGTTCAGTTCGAAGAGGCGATTCGAATCGTACAAAAAAAGTATTCTAGACGGGGCCTGGTTTTTTAAAAAAACGCCGAAATAAAAAAAAAATTAAAATTTTTGCCACGCGCGCCCTTTTTGCTCTTGCCGCTTGCCAACACTAAATTTGTTTGTAAATTAGCAGAAACCAATCGTGCCTGCCCTTATCGATATGAAATGTTACTTGAGACTTACCGATTCTGTTAAGCTAGGCAGCTAGTTTAGCCGCTGTGCTATGTACAGTAATACAACGAAATATTGTGCACAATAATATAAGTAAATATCGTTATAAAAAAAAGAGTCAACTTACAAGCTATTAAATTCTCTCTGCTTTAAATACATATACAATTAGAAACAATTATTTGAATGCCAACAGCTGAGCAGTTATGCTATTAGTGGCAGCCACAACTATCGATGGATCATCGATAGTTTCATTTGTGCCTGAGTCTCACGTCACTTGTAAGGTAAAAGCATTTTTTGGCTAAAACTAAAATTTTATTTGAATTTAGTTGACAATGTGACATACATATACCTAATTACATTTGTAACTCCAAATTGTGTACCACAAGATAAAGATTGTACAGCATCATCAAAGGATTGGACAGACGGCGACCGCATTGAGTGCCCCAGAGAGCAGCACTGCCAAGAGTGGAAGCAGAACGAGCAAAGTGCAACAACGGCCACCAAATTTCAGGAATATGTCATCAATGTCGCCCAGTGAGGTGAGTTGCTACTCCCGATCTCCTACAAATTGGCAGCGACAACAATTAAATTACGTTTCTTAAATGATTAAGCCTAGGCAAAAAAAAAAACAGTTGTGTAAATGTTTGTTGTCAGCTGCTGATGCCGCGCTGCCGTTGTCGCCGCCTCTGCTGCTGCCGCTGTCGTTGCCGGCAGCGTTTGTGTTGTGCGCATTGCGAAGGTTCAACGTCATCTTATCGTCGCGGCGACCCATGCAGATGCTGCATACTTATCACCTTAATAAGGAACAATATTGTTATATAACAATTTAAAAGTCGCTTCTTTGTTTGCTAGCCTTGCCTCGCAGCACTTCATCACTTTCACCTTTTTACCTGGAGGTCTTTGGCAACGTCAATTTCACTTGCCTGTCTGAGCCTGAATACCAACGCCCACACACACATAGTCTCACACGTGCAGTTATCGACCCGTGTGGCTTTTGTTTATGCAATGAATTGCAATGCTGCCACCTCTAACTGTTTATTTGTCTGTTTATATCAGCGTCGGCGTCGAACTGCAGTGCTTTATTATTGTTTATGCCGTGTAAACAAGCCTTGAAACGGCAGCACCATCTATCGATCCTGTGCTGCTTCTGTTTACTGTTGGCCCAACCTTGCTATCTCTTCCCCCTCCCCCCCACACACTCACTCGTCCGCACATTGGCTCCTATAACTGTCCGCTCTGCCCGCAGAGTGTCTCACTCGAGCCCAAAAGCTTGACGCGTACGCGCAGTTTGCAATTCGCTCTCGTTGTTTGATTTGGTTTCGCCTTTGATTTCATTCAGTTCTCGTTGACACGCGTATTCGCACGCTCGGATTTATATTCGCTTCGTTCCGGCAAAAGTGTAGCTAAAAACAGAAACAAGAGAAAACAACATAATACAAGAAAAGCAAAAAACAACAATACAAATTCGTATTCACACAAAGGTTTACACAAATTGCAAGCACTGTGCCACAAGCTGGGCATTAATTATCGATTTAATTATCGGTGTAACTATCGGTTTGCCTGGGAAACAACTCAACTCGGCTCACAGCCTAAACCAAATTGAATAGTTCGCCGCTGTCAATCAATGTTTAGCATTGTTTTTAGACTCTGTACTTAAAAAGTACAAAGGGTCTATTAGTTTGTTAAAAAGGAGAAGGACCCTATAAATTAAATATATTCCTTATCATCCATATTTTAGAGAGTTAGCCCATAGATTCCTGTATATCCTGAGCAGATCTAGTTTTGCAACGCCCCTTTGATTTTTTCCATAGGTTGCTGTTTTACAAAACAAGCACAGGGTCTCTCCCAGTCAAGATGGCTCGACTAAAGTCTTTCCTACCAGTTTATTATAAATATTTCCAACCGCACGCATCGTTTTCGCACATTTTCTTTTCGATAAATGGATAGCATTTGTATATACACATACTAATATATTTATATATATATATATAGATAATTGTTGTTGTGTTGAACTGATTTTGGCACGCGTTCAACTTAAAAATACTTATGCATTCGAATTGGAACAAGAGTCTACTTGAAGTATTTGGTTGATTTGGACACTTGTTCATTTAGTTGAATATTAATTAATATCAACTTTATAGCTAGTCACGAGATATTTGGGTTTATACACAAAACTATCTATATGTACAGGTCTCTACTTGATTATGTGCATATCTTTGGATCTGAAAAGAACCAGTTTCTATATACTTGATATGCAAACTCTGTCGTTCAACTTATGTCGTATATACGCAATATTGGCATCGATTCCTCGCCGAACTGAGAACAGGCCTCCCTCCGATTGCTATGTATTATTTAAATTTGCCCTTTTGTCTGAACTGTCTATGATCCGTCATGAAATATGCATGCGATACATAGCACACCCGCAACACAAAGCGTAATATATCACATAAGATAGAACTTCCTTATGGGTAAATTGAGACAATGGAGCAAACGTATTTAATTAACAGTTTTCCCTTGCTAAAGATGCTACTTGATTCATTTGGTTAGCTTATGAATTATTTATAAAAGCTTGATCATTTCTTATCTGCAATGTGATTAAGCCCACCTGGCTTTAAAAAAATGTGTATACATACCATATAATAGATAAGCCGATTAATTTGTTTTTAATTTATTTGCCTGCGCAATTAAATTATTGTTGAGAAAGCATTTAAGTCTTATCAAGCATTGAAGTGGTCAGTATGCTTAGTTAGGACTTTAAGCTTAAGCTGCTGTCGCTCATAGCGCTTGTTTGCTGTACTTTTGTTAAATGAAAATGCAAATTAATCATTATAATTAAAATGCATTGTCGCCAATTGCTGTGATTTCGCAACATCGCATCGTTGCATTTTCATTTATAATAATAATAATAACATTTAATCTCAATTAAATGATTGTCAACAGTCACACATTTCTCTCATGATTTGTAACTGGAGCGCTGTAAATGATATTGACATACATATGTTGCATTTACTATTAACTATTATTGGATCTGTACCAGACAGAATCCATTCATGAGTCAGGCGCAGCTAACTTAGTAAGTTGATGAACTTGTGCAGTGTGGAACAGTGAAAACTTGTATAAACATTAAGTATATATATGTCATAGCCAGATCGATCATCCATAGCTCCTGCCAGCTGTAATATCAGCGATTGCTGAATGATTTTCATTGCCATTTCTCATGCACAACTCGCGTGCTGTTATTGAGAACACGTACGATTAGTTTGTCAATTGAAAAAGTTTGTCAGTTGCAGTATGAGGAATCATTGGCCCGAAAGATGAGCTGTATCACCTGGCGAGTACGTGATACTACACGCCTTCTCTCCCTTTCCCTGCCCCTGTCGCTTTCGCTGTCACTGTCTGTGTCGCTTCCACTCCAGTTCTGTGTGTCTGAAGTGGCTTTAAAAAAGTACAAAAACAGCCTCATCAGGTTTTTCGTATATTTATACAATGCGACAGTCAGCGCTCCCGCCCCAAAAAAAAAAAACACCGAATAACTATCAGTCTCTGACGTCACAATGACGTAGCAAAAAAAAGACAAAATGCCTCGTTTACATTAATTTATAGTATATAATATACAGTGTATGTGCACTCTTATCGATTGCATGAAGAGCAGGCCTTATGCGAAGGTCGAAATTGTTGATTTAGCAATTGCAAGTTTAAGGTTATGCTATACATTTCCTCCTTGCACCCCCCCCAACACCTGCCCCGCTGCTAGGCTCTTTGGGGCGGGACCCTGGTACAGCTCGTTGCTATTTTTGCACATTTTTATCGGTTCTCTTTTGCTCTTCTTGTAATGCGCTTAACGTTCTTGGCAGAGCAGCGGTTGTCATGAGAGGGGCGAGCAGGAAGAGATCAGGAAATCATTTTATATGGCTTTTGGGCGCATGTGAAAGTTGCATAATTGGGCCCATTGGGTCGTGAATCAGTTTTGAAGGCTGGGCCCTCAAATTGGTTAAGTAAACAGCAAAGAAATGAAAACAACAAACAACATCCAAATGTTGGCCATGACTCAGAACTGTACACACACGCATACCTTTCGTCACACCTGTCTCTGTCTCTATTTCTATCTCTGTCTGCCTTTCTATTTCCATCTCTATTTTGTATCATTGTTTCTTTGACTGTTTTGAGGCTTTTTGTACCTTATTTGTTATGGTCCAATCGACCTTCAGACCAGCAGCCAACTCATTTGGCCAATGCCCACTTGGAACGCCCACTCCTCGTCTTTATCAGCTGCTGTTGCTTTTTTTTTCATTTTGTTTTTAAATTTTCAAGTTTATCAGCCTTTTGATTTAATCTTTTCCTTTCTTTTTGTTTACCCGAACCGAAATTCTCTAGAAAATCAAACGAAAAACAAAACGCAAATTCAAGAAATTGCGATTGGAATTGTTGATCATTTTCTTTTTATTGTTTGCTCTTTAATTTTTTATTTATGTTTTATTTGGCAAGTTTTTAAATGCCATAAGATGTTTTTTATTTAATGTGTTGGCATTTTTTAAGCAAACATTTTCTAGCAGAAAATTTGAAGAGTTTAATGAGGCAGAATTAATTTGAAATATTTGGCATATTTTTTTTATATGTATAATTAATTAGCATTTATTTAAAAAATGTTAAATATTATGTAACTCTCTTGGCCACATTTTGTAAACATGCATTATGATATTTTTGTATTTATAGGATAACTTTTAGTCAAGTTACAGTCCGTGGCTGCTTTTTATAGTTTTCCCAGCGGGAGACTTTCAATTTGAGGCTTGACAACAAACGGCAGACATTTGAAAATTAGAATATATTGTATATTTGTATCTATGTTTAGACTGGCAACGCGTCTTCCCACATCAATTGAATTGGGGATAGAGAACAGCGCAGCAGGGCAAAGAGTGAGGAGAGGAGGAGTGAGGCAGCAAGGCAGGCAGCAGCTAAGACCTTTCAATTAAGCAAATGTGCTGAAAGATATTTATTAATTAGATATATATTAACTAAGAGCAATGGAAACATAGCTAAGTGCCATGTCTGCTCTTGCTTAAAGTTCAAGCAACTGCTGAATGAGTTAATTGAGTTAACTGATTCGTTGCGCTTGCAGATCCCAAACGGTTCTCATTACGCTTTATATAAACTTAAGCATTGATTCATCAACTCAACTCAACTGTCGATTGACTTGTATTTATTTATTTAATTTAATTATTCTCGCACGTTTGCAATTCGAATTGCTAAGTTTACTGCAATTTCATTTTGTTGTTTGCAATTGAAATTGAAATCCAAAATGCATTTTTCCAATTGACGTCGCCAATCGTTGTCGATGTCGATGTGTGATTTGGTTTTTGAATGTGTATGTGGATATCGATGACTCTGCTGCCTTTATAGCCTTGTTTTGTTTTTAGCCTCAATTTGCTAAATAAATTCGAATTTTTTTGCGGCCACTTTTCGTTTTATGGCCTGTTTACAAATACAGTTAAAAAGTATAACAAGCCACAAGATAAGCACACATACATACGCATATTAACATTTGTATTCCACTTTCCGATTCGTTGTCTTATCAGTTGCTCTTATCAGGCGAACAGAGCGTGCCATTTGCCACGCTGCCGCTGCGGGAACGTTAACGTTTTGCGGGTCGGAAGGGCAAATGTTTCATCATTTCTTAACTGCAGATGCTGCACAGGTAGAGCCCATGTAATTAATATAAATATATACATATATATTTATATATATAATGCATATATCTATATTTGACTGTATATGTGTGTGTGTGTGTGTGTGTGTTGTATTTGTGTTGTGCACATAAACGAGTTTTTTAGTCGTCTGGCAGGCTACATAAAATGCCTATTTTGATAGTGCAACACTGATAATGCGAAACAGGATTCAGCAAAGCACATCGACTATTGCATACTCTAACTTAAGATAAAATCTAGAAATTGCTAGCAGTTCCATTCAGAGAAAGAAACTTGCGAAACTATAAATAAATGTAGAGCTTAATAGGTTTATTCTTTATCAAAATTATTTAGTTTTCTTTAGTTTATCAGCTTCAGTTGTGTTGTTAGCCACGGCATAAACTGATAAATAGAAATATGCTAGCTAAATATGCTGACGTTTGAATACAGTCTCTTATAAAATGCTTTAAGAACTAGAAGGTTCTGTGACTGATAAAACTTATTATTCGAATTGTTGTGGAGTAACATATTGTCAGCTTTTTGCTTTATAATAGTTGAATATAATTTCTTCTTTCAATTCTCAACTGGACCACAGACTTCATCAAAGATTACAACTTGTTTTCAATCATATATAAACTGCGCTTTGCTCGTAGTGCAGCACATTCACTAACAAAAGTGATAAGATATGAAAGAAAGGGTATACGTAAAATACACTTCGCAGACATGGGCACGTTGACGTTGTTGACGTTAACGATGACTCTTCGACGTTGCCGTCGTCGTCGTCGTCGTCGACGTCGTCGCCTCGTCTCGTAGCGAGCTGTTGCTTGGATTGGGGCAACGTTGGGTTGAAAGGGGTTCTCAAGCAAATTTGCTTTCTGCTTTTTGCCACAGTCGTTGGCCGAACGTTGGCGCATTTGGCTGTTCCCATTCGTCTCGTAGTCCCGCAATTCGCAATCGCATTTGGCTTTGTTAGTTTTTGTGGCCAAATACAATACAATCATACAAGAAAATGTGTCGAGCTGAGTGCGTGCAAAATTATCTCAACATAGTAGGCTCTGTTGAATATGAATGAAACAAACTAGAGATATAAACAACTGTGTAAATTTAGTTTCGAATACAACTCAGCAAACGTTGCGTGCAATTGTTAAAGCAACATTTTCCAAATACAAAAAATAATTATTAAAACTGAAAACACATAATATCTAATATAACAAACAGCTAATCTATCGCAACGCGTAGTTACTTGTTAAACGTGACGATAAAATGTTGAAGTTATTCAAAAAAACCAAAGATAAAATACCCAAATCAGAAATAATCAACGAACCAAAGGAGCCAAATACTCCGCCGGTCTCCAAATGTGGCAAGCCCCTGTTGCTTGACAATACGCGTTGGGAGGCAAGTATATAAATAAATAAATAGCTATTTATTATCATATATGTATATATATATATATAGCTAATTGAACTGTGAACTGTAGCGACAACTTGGCCTTGGCAATAACAATAACGAGCCAAAACTTAACGCTTTCGTTTGCTATTTACTGCATTATAAGACTGACAAATCTCGAGGGCTTAGAGCTAAGACTTTTTCACAGTTGATATATCTATATATATATATAAGTATATATAGTCTGATCTTGCGTCATTAAGTTGTCGCTTTCCGGGAACAACTATTGAGTGTGTTGCCTGAAATATAACAGCTTTAACAGCGAAGTGTGGGGTAGTTTGACTTTGTCAGCCAACTTAATACGCACTACGTTAAGTGTGTTGCCTTTGCCTTGTGATTTTGTAAATTAATCTTTCGACATGGCAGAACTTAAGTTGTACTTGGGTTTTTTTTTTTTTTTTTTTATATGTTTTTGGCGCTTATCAAACCAACTGATAAAACAGTATTTGTGTCCTACTCTATATAAAGTTTATCAGTGTATTTATGGTTAAAAAGCAAAAGCGACGGAATAACAAAGCCGATCGACTGAACATTGCACGAGCTATTTTATCTAATCTATACAATGCGCCTATCGTAAACCATATATTATATAGCATATAGAGATTGACGCTTGTAAGCTCTAGTGGAGTGATAACAAAGTAAAAACCGAGTATATTGAGTTAAATATAATATATATATAATATTTATATATGTATAAAATAATAGGTTAACGAAACACGCGATCTAAGTTGCATTTGAAATGGGCTTCTTAACTGCATTGCCAGCTAGATAAGATAAGACAAATATAACTAAGATATTGTGGCTAATTGTCTTTGTCCTTTGTCTACTTACAGCGTCGCCTACACAAAGAGTTGATGTCCCTGATCAAGGAGCCGCCACCGGGTGTGACTGTTGACACCGAAAGCGTACAACAAAATTTATCAGAGTAAGTGCCAAAAGAGAGACGAGTCTCTCTTGCTCTCTGTATTATATGCTACTACATTTGCCACATGCCTGCTAACTGGGCCAAGTTCGCGGAACTTATTAAGCAGTTTTTCTTAATTGTTTACGATTGCACTAATTACAGATGGAAAATCAACATTAAAGGTTTCGAGGGCACACTCTATGAGGGCGAAGACTTTCAATTGCTGTTCAAATTCAACAATAAATATCCCTTTGATTCGCCAGAGGTAAGTTGTTATAACATGCTGATAACATGGTTTAGAATGGTTGATAATATTTGACTTAACTTATCATTGAATCAATTAGGTAACGTTCATTGGCAGCAATATACCCGTACATCCGCATGTCTATAGCAATGGACACATCTGCCTATCCATATTGACCGAGGATTGGTCGCCGGCGCTGTCGGTGCAATCTGTGTGCCTTAGCATAGCCTCAATGTTGAGCAGTTGTCGCGAGAAGAAGCGACCGCAGGACAATACACTCTATGTGAAGACCTGCAACAAGAATCCCAAAAAGACTAAATGGTGGTATCACGGTGCGTATGCGTGATTTCCTAACATATACACAAACTGTTCATATAACTAACTCTCTCGAATGTATTATTTATTTATCTATTGCAGATGATTCTGTTTAGTTAACGTTGCAATTTATGACTACTGCCTGCCTGCTTGCTTGCTTGCTTGTGTTGCGCATACAACATCAACAACAACAGCATCTACAAACCATATGGCAATTTGTTGCTCATCAGCGAGGACAACTACAATTACAATCAACAACGTCAACAGCAAATCAACCAAGCAACCAACTAATCATTTCAAACCACAACAACTTGAAAACTATTTAAGGCCTAGGCACTTTAGGTGTAAATTAGCTGTGACAGTTAAAAAATAGCATTGTTTCTTTTGAAGCAACACATACACACGTTACAACACACAAACACACACAACACCGAACAGTGCACTTTGATAGCAAAAAGGCAACACGTCGCTGGTTAAACAATAAAATAGTTAAACATTATATACAAATATATTGATAGCTATGTATATTCAATTGAAACTAAGCAAACGGCAAACAATCAACAAACAAGCAAAAAACAACAACAACTACAACAACAACAACAACGGCACGTGCAACAAAAACAACTGTATAAAACAACAAAACAATATAATTAAATGTTAACATTTTAAATTAGATTGTAAGGCCCGAAATTAGCGTCTAAATTAAATGTTATAGATAGCTTAACAGTTAAGCCTACTCTGTGTAATGTAAAGAACAGATACAATCAGATGTCCCTTCATTGATGTTGCAAGCAGGCTGTGGCAGCAACATTCCAAGTCAACATGCTGCTCACTGTCCTGCTGCAATCAAACATAAATTATAAATTTTTATTTATACATATATCTATCTATATAAATGTTTGTATAAGGCAACGCATTGGCATTGGGTTTCCAATTGATAAACGAGACTCAAGCGCAACTTGCAGCATGCAACCGTTAGTCGAACACATTTGAAATGTATTCATTATGTATATGTACTGCTATATTATTTGTATAATGTATTAAGAGTCGTCCACATCATGCACATTTTGTAATTTCGCGACCATACGATCACTCACATCTCGCACTGTAAACATCATTTGAACCCATCAATCACTAATCAACAAATCAAAATAATTATTATATTTGGCAAAGAAAAAAAGAATGGATGAAAACCCAAATGTGGCCAAACCAATCTCTCATGTGGCACGTTCGCAAAACATATTTACCTCTTACCGTGCAACTAGAATATGAAATGTGGCGAGTTACTCGCAAAAATTCGTATGTGTAACACTATGTATAATATTAAATATATATATATATATACATATAATCTGTATCTATATCTATATGTATCTGTCTGCGACTATACTTAGCATATGTACTAACTACGCCTATGGAAAAATTACTGTTAAACAAGTATTTAATAAAACATAAGTCTGTAATCATGTGAAATGAATTGTTTCTTTTCTATATTTTTTAAACATTCTTTTTATTTATCATATAATATTAGCTTTTTTTTTTTCTTTATAAATAAGATTACAGTATATGGAAATAATGCAATTATATAGGAGACACATTTGTTCAACAAAAGTTATTAAGCGTGCTGTGCTCTTGTGTGTGTTAGCTTTCAACTAAAGTCCCACACCGATGCCCGTGGTGGGTGTGAAATAGAGGCACTGTAGCGCTTCCTGGAGGGCACGTTGACAGGCCAAGGTGGACGTAAAGCCGCCGGCATTCTCTTGTGGCGTTTCGGAGCGTATGTGCGCAATATAACCCATGGTCTCGACGTCGCTGGCTGGTGGCGGCGTAGGACCTTCGGTGTAGGGTATGAGTGGTTCGTAGATAAACAGAGGTCCCTCGTCTGATTTGGGCACAGGCAGCAGAGTTGGATCAGCCGTCTGGCCAAACTTGATGCCTGTGGAAAATTCGTTTGACGATTTCGGTGGCGGCAGCTGTTTCTCCTCCTCGCGTTGCTTCTCCGCCTTCTCAGCGAACTCGCTGACTATTTGGACAGCGTCTTTGCCGCTGTACATGAGCTCTTCGATGAGTGCCTGCTTATCACGGGCTTTCTTCTTTTTATGCTCAGTCTCTAGTTCCTCCAGCTCCTTCTTGCGTGATTCCTCCTGCACCCGTTCCAGCTCCAGCATCTCCTCCAGCGCGTACTCGTCGCGACCGACGCGTGTCTTATTGCGTTGTATTACCTCACGATTGTCGCGCTTGTAGGCTTCGATGCGTTTGTTCGTCTCGATAATTTCAATGTTGTTGCACAGATTATACACGATATCCTCAATCTCCTCCAGATAATCGTTGTATTCCTCCAGTGAGGCAAAGTCCTCCTCACGCTTGTTGTAGTCGCGCAATATGCGACGCCGAATGTCCACCTCCTTCTCAACCATGGGATCCTCAAAGAGCTGCACACGAAAGTTGTTGCGCCGCAGCGGCACCATGCACTCAGGACAGGCGCCAGAGCCCTTGAGGAAGAGCATGTCCACGCAAGATTCACATAGCGTGTGGCCACAAACGTTGACCATCAACTTTAACGACGGATTGCGGTATTTGGTGGTCTTGCACCGCGGGCAAGCCTGTTCCTCCATTGTACAGCTCTTTATTTAAAAGTTATATTATAATTTAACTGGTAGTCAACTAAAAATGCCGATAGAAAACAAAAAGAATTGCTTTACTCAAAATGGCACACGCAAAAATCAGCTTGTTGCCGTCGATAAGCGATATATGTTGCGGTCTACATGCAACACTGAAAGCATGGTAACCCTAATTGATAAAATTGACACCATATCGATACTTGCGATAGGACACAATCGATAGGTTGCGCGCGCACTTTAAATTAAGTCAGTTGATTCTCATTTTCAAACATTTTATTTCAAACAGCATACGCGTTAATTTTCACATTAAGAATATAATTTAAATATGGTTTTTAATATACACGCACATTAATATATATTTTATATATTTTTATATGATTATATGCATTAAATATTTAAATAATTTACATCGATCAAAACCTTTTCTTAAAATGTACGTTCATTTGTTTTCAGCAGTAAATTTTATATATTCTTGTTATAATTGCGTACATATTGAGTGTGTGTGTCTGTGTATTTGTGTGTATAAGTAGTTAAAAGCATTTCCAAGCAGTTGCACAAACATTTGAAATCAATTAACAATTTACGAGCTGATTACTTGGATTTGTTAGTTAGTAGCAATTGTATTTTGTAATACTTCAGGAAAAGGTCGTGTTGTGTGTGTCTGTGTTTTGATATTAAAGCAGCACATTTTGAATTATGAGAGATATATGTACTTAAAATGCTAGAGTGGGCTAGTAAATTTAGGCTAACTTACGGGCTAAAATGTTGCTTGGGCTTATATAATTTATACAATCTTGTTGAATGGAAAAAAGAATAAACAATACATATAGTTTAACATATACAGATACAGATACAAATACGGATACATATTGAAGTATGTAAGGTATGTATGTAAATATATAAAAAGAAATCGACACAAAAATCTAAATAAAAAAAAAAGAAACAAACAAAAAAAAAAAAAAAAGAATCAAAGGCGCGCTTTTTTCTCTGTATAGGTTCAACAAATTTTCGATTCAATTGTAAATCGAATCACTGTAAATATCACAATTTAGTTAACACATACTATACAATGCATACAATTAAAATAATCAATTTAAACACGGTTCGTCATTAACAATAGTTGCCATCAAAGCAAAAATGAAAACACACATTTCAAATAACTCGTCTGAGGGTCATTAAAAATATTGAGGGGTAGACGTGAGGGGTATAGTACTAAGTAGTTGTAGGGGGAGGGGAATTTACAGAAATTAAAATCGGTTAGCGAGCTAGCCCTGCAATGCGGTGACCTCCTCCTCCAGCTCAGCATCGACCTCATCAATCTTGGAGCCGCTACAGCCGCGACACTTGCAGCAAATGATGCACGGCGCCGCCAGCAGCAGCAACGGTGATGCCACCAGCAATAAAATGCCAAAGCCAGCAAATATGCCAATAACTTGAGCACGATGCCACACAACGGAGGCACGCGAATGACCCAGTTTATTCTTGCAGGGCCCCTTGTCATAATGCCGCAACAGAAAGTCATCCTATCGAATGAAAAAGTAGAGAGTAGAGGCGAATTAGAACCAGTAGCTGATTGGAATCGTCAATTGGAATGTGGGAGGTGAGTTACTCACATCGAGACTGGCCAGGCAGTACCAGCAAAAGACGTGCTTGCAACGCTTGCACATCATCTGGGCGCAGCCCTCGTCCTTCTCAATGGGCACCGCGCACATGGGGCAGCATTTGATGAGCTCATTATCGAATGGTATCCCAATATCATCCTGTCCATCGGCAATCAAACGTCTCCCAAATTCCTCGCAACTTATGTTCGGATGATACTGTAAAAGTGAATGGCATAACAATTGTGAACTCAATTGTGCAATTTAGATCTTTAGCATATAGTCAGACTTACCGCCTTTTTGCAGAGTGCACAGAACTCATCCTTACAGGAGGGACAATGCACGGATACGGAGAGCAATGGTGTCGTCACACCATCCTGTTGTGGCGTGTAGCTCTGCGATGTCGATGGCGATTCATCCATTTGGCAAATGGCGCTGCCACCAGCTGTGCCTAGTGTGGCCGTAGCGCCACCAGCAGCGGCAGCACCACCAGCAGCACCAGCACCACCACCCACCATGCAAATTGTCTCGCAGCCCGCACGTGGACACCAGGTGCGCGTCTTGTCCAATTCGATTTCTATAATCAAAGCAAACGATTGTGATAAATGTGATTCGATTAGAGACGAGAGAGAGACAGAGAGAGAGAGAGAGAGAGAGAGCAAGCGAGCACGTACCTCGATTCAAGCGATAACGATGGTGCTTCTTCAGCAGATTCGTTGTGGTTAGGTTCGCAATTTCGGGCAGCGAGATGGCGCCCTGTGCCGGACACTTGGCATCCGGGCAGGAGATCTCGTAGGCGCCCTCGGTTATCTCAAACTCCACATAGGCGCGCATGCACTGCAAATGGAACAAAAGGAAACAACGAGTTAATATGCTGGCTAAGCTAAAGATGGACGCAGACGAGGGGGAGGAGCAAGAGTAAGTAGAAGGAGGGAAAACTTTCAATTGTTGTTGTCGACGTAAAACTAAACAAAATTTGGCAAGTTGCGTCACATTTAATCCGCTTTGAGCTGTGTGTTGTGCTTGGCTTGCCTCTCTCAATTCCATTAGCTCTCACTATGGCAACCAATAGTGGGATGCCAGGCTGACAGCTTGCCACACCCGGGAGGCATTTGCCACTTGCCACTTGCCACTTGCCTTTGCCTTGTCGACCCTTGGGCAAAACTTTCGTCGAGGCATTTTGTAAATGCTGTTGCTGCCTGCTTTTTG
Source organism: Drosophila funebris (assembly GCA_018901825.1). NCBI lineage: Eukaryota > Metazoa > Arthropoda > Insecta > Diptera > Drosophilidae > Drosophila > Drosophila funebris. The sequence goes on from JAEIFK010000271.1 coordinate 1,483,214, forward strand.
CATTGGGAGCAACCACAGAAGTGTGGCTGTCAAAATTATTTCATTTTTAAGCACACCACCAACACACACACACACAGTGACAACCACAAAGTTTGCAGCAGAGCGACAAAATGCTCTGCGGAAGCTGTATAAATAAAGATTTAAAAACTTTTGCCTCGGCCAGCCGTGTCCGATATTTGCTCGGCCTTTCTGCGCATTAAAGTAATGAAATTGCAAACGGAAACGCAAACGGAAGAGGAAGAGGAAACGGAAAAGGCAAAGCTACCAAATGCTGCTGCACGAACGCAACGCATTTAGTTATGCTATAGCAATCATATGAGACCAAAACGCATAGAGAAAGAACGTATTTTAATATCATTGCTTAGAGTGCCATTTTAGTTACAGGGTATGTCACAGAAGGTCAACAGTTTATTTTTTTTTCTTTTAGCCAAATGAATAAAAGATATGGCCCACAAACGTTGCAATATAGCAATAATAATCCAAATATAATGTGTAATAATCAGAAGTAAATCGCATACAATTTTTGTTGGTTGCGCCACTTTTGCGGCGGCCAAGCAGCTTTTGTCAGCGTGCGCAGCTTTTGTCAGCCTGCGTACTTTAAATAGTTAAAAAATACGAAATTGTGGCAACAATTTAATGTATGCAAATGTGAGAATATAATGTATAAAATGTGTGTGTGGCATGGAGGAAAATCTCTTCTTCATCTTTTTTTGTTGCTGCGCTTTTTCGGGATTTTCCGCATTGACATTTTTCCATTATGCAGACAAAACGGCAGATTTACGGAAGGCCGCCTGCAATTTGTGGCGGCAACATCATATTTTTAATCGCGTCCATCAACTTGGAATCCCGTTCGCTGCATAATTCTTTTTTTTTTTTTACTTAATCCGTCGGCAGCTTGACGCTGAACGCTGAACTGGCAATGCGCTTACCTGGCCCCATCAGTCAGCGTCATGACATGTTGCATGGTCACATAGTCGCATAGTTGCAGTTGCAGCAGCCGCCACAGTTGTGGGGCATAAGCTGCACAAAGCTTATTGAAATGAATATGCAGCGGCAACGCGACAGCGCGACATCGACTGAGGCTGTGGCAGGCAGCAACAGCTGTTGCCACAATTTAGTGGCCTGTGGCCGAGAGCAGCTGCATTTAGGTTCTTCAATTTATAAAGCGAACAACTGAGGTTACGTTTTATATGTAGCATCATCAAAGCCACTGATATTACGCAGCCAAGGCTTATGAATAAATTGTAGATATAGATAAATATTTATAAACAAAGTATGCATATTATTTAGCAATAAAAAGTGACGTTAGGTTTGGATCTTACGAAACTTTCTGAAGTAAAAGCAAGCTAGGACTAAGCCAAACGGAAATTGAAATTGTAAAAGCTTAAACTTATATTGAAAGCTGAGCTGTATTGTTGTTTATAATAAAGTTAGTTTATGTTATTTGTAAGCAATCTATGGCCGATATCTATATAAATATTACATTTAAATATCTGTTCAACTCTTTCTAGTTAAAATGTGCTTCAAAAGCAGAAAAAAAAAAACATTTTAAAATTAAAATATTAAACAAAAATTTAAAAAATTAAATAAATTAGAAATAACAGGGTATAAGGTATACAGGGTATATATATAAGCAAAAATACAAATGGAAATAAATCAAAAGCTTTTATCTATAAAGATTAAAGGACACTAAGTAACTTTCTAATATAAATTAATGAAGCTATAAAAGAGACGCAAATAGTTATTAAAAATTTAATAGAATTAACTATGAGTTGCAAAGCAAATTCCAAAAGTCAAGAGAGCAAAAATTATGTCATATATAAAGATTTAATTAGTTGCATATTAGTTAACATATTCAGCACTCATTTGGGTTCACACACACGCACACACACACAGGCAGACGTAAGTCAAATTGTATTAATTTACAAAAGCTTTTGTTCTGCTCCCCTCCCTCGCCATTCTCCACTCCCCTAGGCAACCTTTCATCATGTCAACAGTTTTCAGTTTTTACGTTTTTAAGCGCTCAATTGTGTGGGCCATTAAAAGCCAAAATTGCCACAGAGCACACGCACACACACGCACACACGGACACACACATATACACACGCATACGCAGACACAAAAATGTATAAAAATATTAGTATTAATAACGGCACTTGGTAAATTTCCGGCTGTGGCATATAAAGCACTTTATGCAGGGGCAGGCAGCATAAAAAGACGGAAAGTGCTTACAATATCTATAAAATGGCATAGCAAGAGATAGCAATAGAGAGGGAGAAAGAGAGAGAAGGAGAAAGAGAGAGATAGGGAGAGAGAGAGAGCTGCAAACGAAATAAACAAATAAAAATTGACAAAGTTGCCATTTACATGTTGGAACATTTTTTATCAGTCTCAATAGCAGCAGACGGCACAGGCTGAGTCTGTGTGTGTATCTGTGTGTGCGTGTGTGCGTGTGTGTGTGTGTGCGTGCGTGTCTGTCTGCGACTATGAAATGCTGATATATGTGCTTTATGTAAGAGTCAACTCCTTTCCTCCTGCCTCTCTCTGCTCTCTCTCCCACAAGCCCGTTGATCACTGTTTGCTGTTTGCGCGTCTGTTTTGATGCCATTTTATGACACACGACATTGTTAGCCATAAAGCAACATTTGTTAACGCTTTCATCCCATTTGCGCCACAATAACAACAAGCACAACAATTTATTATATACATATATATTCTCGTATGCCATCGTCTGCCATAAGTCAGCAGCAAAGGCCTAAAACGTTAGTGTGATATTGGCTTAAAAACTCAGTTAAAAGTAGCTGCCAAGCAGCTGAGAAATTAAACACTTTTACAATACTATTACGTATTGTTTTTCAACACTAAAGTGTTGCAGGCAGCGCATATGATGTAAAAGCACATTAAAGCTTTTAGTATATCAAATTCAAGTGCAGTTAATGCTAAAAGTTGCCGCTTTATGTAGATTGAGTTCATTTTAAGCTAAAAGCTTAGTCTGACAAACTAATGAAAGCTCTTTAAAGTACATTAAAGCTTTCAAAGCAATTCAAACTAACTTAAAGCACTATATTTGCTGGATTTCTATGCTTGTTAAGGAGTCAATGAATTCTGAAAGCTATTGAAAGCACATTAAAAGCTCCCTCCTCTCTTTCTCTCTCTCTCTCTCTCGCAGTTAGCAGCTGCAAGTTTCATTGATTTAATATGAAATAAAGATAACATAAAAGTTCAAATTAGCCGCAATCATAAACAAATTGATTGTTGTATACGCTGGGGAGCAATTTGGACGCAGTTAAACGCGTCAAATCGCAACTGGGGCGGTAAATGCTGTTGCTGTTGCTGCTGGTAATTGCAGGACATTAAGCTGGGCAGGTATTAAAGGACCTTGTCGTCTGTCGTGCATAAAAAGCATAATGAATGCCAGGCCAATTTCATGAACACAGACACACACACACAGCTTCGATTCGATATTATCCTGCAGCCAATTACACGCACACACACACACACACACTCTCGTAAAGGAGCATGCTGTGTCCTTTCCTCTGTCCTGCGTTCTGTGCGCTTTAATCTAACTCATTAGCAACGACACTTTAATTAATAGTCAACTCACTTGCCTCTCGCCCAGACAGAGCCTGTCAAGCTGACAGGATGGCAGGATGACAGGATGCAGCGTCAACTAGTTGCCAACACATTCAGTATATCCTGCTGCAACAGGACCTTTGCCATCCCTTGATCTCAGTGTGTGTGTGTGTGTTAGTGTGTGTGTTATTGTGTGTGTGTCTCTCTCTGTGTTCTTCTATGACCACTAAATGCATTACTTCGTCAACGCGCTATAAATGCAAATTTATGGCAATCATTATGTTAACGTTGCCCTTAAGTTGTTACGTTCACTTGATGTTCACTTCGTTGCTGTCGCTTTCTCTATATTTTCCTCTCTCTATCTCTGTCTCTCTCTCTCCCTCTCTTCGTTTCTGATAAAGTTTCAATGCGCATTAAAAATGCTGCAATTTGATTTAATTATTGCGATTTGCCAGTGATTCGAGTGTGATTAATCGATTGTGCTGTGTGTGTTTGAGGTGAGGGGGGGGAGGAGGAGGAGGAGGAGGAGGAGGAGGAGGGCAGATAGGGAGTGCATAAGCTGCTTCTGGTTCTACTTCTACTTCTAGTTATATTTCTATTTATATTCCTAGTTATATTCCTACTTAAGTTTCTACTTCTGTTTCTACTTCTATTCCTCCTTATATTCCTTCTTATATTCCTACTTATATTCCTACCTATATTTCTACTTATACTTCTACTCCTCCTCCTATTCCTGCTTCTATTTCTTCTTATATTCCTACTTATATTTGTACTTCTACTTCTATTCCTACTTCTATTTCTTCTTATATTCCTACTTATATTTCTACTTCTACTTCTATTCCTTCTTATATTCCTACTTATATTTCTACTCCTACTTATATTCCTACTTCTATTCTTTCTAATATTCCTACTTCTACTTCTATTCCTTCTTATATTCCTTCTTATATTCCTACTTATATTTCTACTTCTACTTCTATTCCTACTTCTATTCCTACTTCTATTCTTTCTAATATTCCTACTTATATTTCTACTTCTACTTCTATTCTTTGTTATATTCCTACTCTTTTATATATTTTTTCTCAAATTTCTAGTCCTACTTATATTCCTACTTATATTCCTATTTACACTATTCTTATTTATATTCCAACACTACTCTACTTCACCTTCCCCTGCTCATACTATTACTCGCAGTCCCATTTCAGTGCAACTCCCAGTGCAACTACAACTTCTTCATCTACTACTCCTTACTTCTGGTTTTTCTACTACTAATCTTACTACTCCTACACCTTTTCCTACTACCCTAAATCCTTATTGTGCATGTCAGCTTACTTCCCCTAATTTAGCTGCTCCTATACTTCTCCTACTCCCTTCTCCACCCATTTACTTACTTATCTACTCCTATTACTGTCTTATATTTGCTACAGTTACTGCTGCTACTCCTACTGTTACTACACCGCTACTTCCTACTACATTTGACTGCCCCAGCTTCTGCTACTACTATCGCAACTCGTACTTCTACTACTGTCGGTCCTCTAAATTGTAGTTTCTCCTATTCTCTACTCTCTCTTTACTATCTACTACTCTCTGTCCACCTCTTTTCCACTCCCTTTGCTCTATGCCTATGCTTGCACATGCCTTTGGCGGCTTTAAGTCAATCCAATAAGCGGCAGGAATAACAGGAACTACAGACTCGGACTGCGCTTGGGACTAGGACTATGAGTACAACTGTCGGGCCACATTGTTCTCTCGCAGGATATTAAATGGAATCCTCTTAGCTGTTCTCATTGTTGTTGTTGTTGCTGTTGTTGTCGTTGTTGTTGTTGTCAACGTTGCAATTGTTGTAAAAGCTCTGATTGAAAGCGAGAAAGCCATAACAAAAACAAAACAATATTGTCACAAAACTCTACTCTTGTAGTCTGTGTGTGTTGGTTGTGCATTGAAACAAAACAGTGCATGCCACATGCCACATGCCGCATGCCGCATGCCGCATGTCGAATGCGGGCGGCACAATTTTGCAAATTTAATGATGTTGCGCTCAGTTGAAGCAACTGACAACGAGCAACAACTTGTGAGACATTTAAACATGCATTGAAAACATCTAAATGAAAAGGGAAACACGATGGAAAATGCTTGACAACGAATTTCCATGCCTCTCCGTTGATTTTCCTTTTCTTTATTTTCCATATTTTGTTGTCATTTCCATTTGCTGTTTATATTTGTGTAAAATTGAATTTGAATTTGCAACTCAAATCGATTCGATGATACGTAACTATTTGTCCAGCTATATATCTGTCTGTCTGGCTGTCAAAATGTATCTTTGAGATACATTTTTAAGAGGCTTACGTAGTCATCGCACAGCCTCATTGATTCGTTGCTGAGTTTCATTCAAATTATGCAGAAATTTTTTTGAGTCTGATTTAGTCTTGCAACGAAATGAAAAGGAAATTTTATGCGAAACAAAGATGAAAGCATTCTGATACCCTGTAAGCAACAATAATTGATAGATGTGTATAACAGTTAGCGACTTGAAGTCTAAATACTTCAGTTGAACAGTTTGCAAGCTTCGTTTCAAGTACACACAATTGTTTCTCTGCGTGTTTTCTTGATATTCTGAATATTTCATAGGAATATTCAACAAACTGCTATAGAAAGCGATAAGTAAGAGGGTCTTATTATACACAAGGTATCTCCAGCTCAGCCATTGCAATTACTAACAATCAAAGCAGCCTCCCCTAAAATAAAGAGTATCTGCACGTTTAGCACTGCCTAACTAGTTATTTATAGAGTTTTCATTTCATTTAGCGACGGTTGAGTGGCCCCACAAAGAGTTCCGACTGTTGGCAATCATTAATTTCCGTTTGAAAGCTGCTTCCGGTCTAGACGCCGCACACTGCAAACTGATGCCAGTGAATTGCATAAAAATGACACAAACTAAGACGCAAAACAATTTGTAACAAATATCAAATAATTGTAAATGCAATTTATGCAAATCCGAAAGAGATATCAACACTCAATTGAAAGAGAAAGAGAGACACAGAGAGAGAGAGAGAGAGAGTTGCAATACAATTATGCAATCAAGGGGCAAATGTTCAAGTCCAAGTGTTGGCAGCTGTCAAATGGTTCAACGAAAACACATGTTACGACAGCTATCAAGAGGGGCCAAGGGGTGTGTGGGTGTGTGTGTGTGTGTGTGTGGCACAAGTGCATCCATTGCTTGTGGCAATCGCACTTGCAACTAGCGCCAAAAAGTCAAAAGTCATCAAGTCAACATTGACGCGTTGCGCGTTGCCAAATGCTCGCTAGAGTGTTTGTGAGTGTGCATACACGCACACACACACACACACACATGCACACACGCACTCACTTGCACCCACACACGCACACACACACACACACACACACATGCATGTCGCACACTCACGCAATCTTCAGCACATCAAGGGAAATGCTTGCTTTCACTTCACAAAGTAAACAAATTAGCGTGCACAACTTGAGGATACCCTGTAAGCTCTTTTGAGTTTGTATAATACTGTAGCTATGTGAAAAGTGTAAGAAATTTGTTTGTATTCTTGTGTAACTTATTTTTAATTCACTTTTTTAGTAGTTTCCATTGAATTGCCATATTCTTGGCTCAGACAACAAATTACTTGACATTCAACTAGGAACTTTCATGTATATGACGTTAAAAGCGATTCTAAACTTTATTATTGACTGATAATAGTTAAGATAATAAGTTAATAAGAGCTACATAAGAACTATGACTTAATGAAGTAAATATCTTGCAAGAAAACTTATATCTATGTGAACTTTCCTAACTGAACCGCATTGTCAAACTTCTCTCCAAACCCAAAAGCGCAATTTGCATAAGGAAATCAATGCACTTGCTTTGAAGATATCAAATTAAGCATGTAACTAGCTGATTTCTAATAAATTTTAAACCTAAATTAATTGACATTTCATAGCTTAAGTACAGTTTATTTACCACATGCTGTCTAGATACTCAAAGGCCTTTCAAAGAGCATAAAATAAGTCAGCTTAAAGCACTTCTTAGTCTTCCCTGCTCTTTGGCTTTATGCACAGCTTTTAACATCAGCACTCTGCATATCTATATGGACCTGTGAGTCAAAAGATTGCTGGGTAAATGAAGTCAAAAGTTGCATTTCGCAATTTAACTTTGTTGAGTGCAAAATTTAATTTAAGCTGCGCGCGCGTTTCACGTTTTGCAGCTAAATGAATTAACATTTTAAATGTGTTTTAATTGTGATGACATTACACATATACATGTGTGTGCATGTGTGTGTGTGTGTGTGTTTGAGTGCATTTTGAAATTTTATAAACTTTGCGCGAATTGAATAAAGAAAACTTTGTAGCTTGAATTGAAGCGTGAGTAAAATACAGGAAATGACGTAAGGAAAAACCAAATAAAAATGAAATAAATACAAGAAGAACAACAAAAACAACAACAATACACACTCACACACACACACACAACAGCAGTTGTATATGTATGTGTGTGTGTGAATTTTTGATACGCGCTCAAAATGAAAAATAATACAGAGCAGCGACGGCAAATGTTGCTAGGAGCGACGTGTCTCTGTTCCCTCTCTCTCTCTCTCTCTCACTCCCTCTCTCACTGTAAAAGGTGTAAAGTGTGCAAAATGTGTGTAAATGCAATTTGGCAGCATATTCCAGCTTTTCCTCTTTCTCTCTCTATATATATTCCTACGTTTGCAATGTTTGACAGATTGTGTGACGTAAATGCAATTTCTGCAAAATATCAAATAACCTTATTGAATAACGCCACTAGCTGACCCCCCACTATGCCCCCATGTCCCCCCTGGCTCCTGCATACTGCTGCCTTTCCCCTTTTGGCACTCTATTGACCCCCCCACTACACGGACAACCCCAGCGGTTGAGAATGCGCTTTGACGCGTGACTTGTAACGTGCAACGTATCAAATTCCATTGCATACTTTTGAGCGCGCTGCCAACTGTGTTTGGGCATTGAAGCAGTGGGCGTGGCCAAAGGCATTAGGTAAACACATATATATTAAATGTCTGAGCAGACAAAGTTGTTATACTTAGTGCTATCTATAGAAAGTAAAGGAAGGTAAGCAAGTTTACAATTATACTTTAAGAAATATTTGTTGCAAAGTAATTGTTTATAAATAGGAAACTCGCCAAGTCAGCAACTAAATGTTTATATTAAAAATATATATATATTTATTTATTAAAAGATAATTAATTTAACTTAGCAACAGCTATATTTTTATGCAACACATAAATTAACCTTTAGTGAGAAAAAAACTACGAAATTTAGTTCTTGTTTAAGAGAAAAAACCTTTTTGCGTTTATAAAAGAAAAATCCATTTATTTCCCTGCACATATTTTGCTTAAACTCTGCAAATTATATTTTAGTTTTAAATCACAACCAAATAGATTGAAAAATAAAATATTTTATGTAAAAACACTTTAATATTTGCATTTGCTGCAATTCAAGTGATGTTATTCTATTATTTGTAAGCATCTTAAACAAATTTCCCGCTAGGAAATATCAGCTGGGCTAGAAAAATAACTTCTTAAATAGAAAATCATTAATATGTTTATAAATATCTCATAACTCTGCAGATGTTTACAGCATAGGCAAGTTCTATTCAATCTATCTATATCTATCAATTTAACTATTTTATGAAAATATCCAATTTTTCGTTTGTCTCTTCCAGACACAATCAACTGTGTTTAGCAAGTATTCTATTTCTTTTTCTTTTTTTGCGCTTTTGGTCACACATCAAACAAAAGAAAATACATGTATGTGGCAAATATAGCGCTCGCTGTGCCCAACTTTTTCAATTTGTGGCAAGTTGAAAAAGTGTTGCAAAGTCAAATGTTTGACGTGCGTAAATGATACACACATAAATGCATGTATCTATAACGCAATTGTTGTGCGGTCTGTGTATATGAGTGTGTGTGTGTGTGTGTAGTCTATTTGCACATGTCATTCCACTCATTCTTTTAATACTTCCCACTCAGCTCCTTCCCCCACACCCTGCGTTGCCATTCTATATGCGCTGATAACTCGCTCGTATTTTGCTTTTGTCGAAACTTTGCCGCGTTTTTGAACAAAACTTTTCGGCTGTTGCAACTATAAATACCAAAATACCAAGTAGCGGTTGCCTAACTCTCCCTCCCCCACCCCCCCGCTTTAGAGAACCTACCCCTGCACATCTACAAAGACTTTGGCAACAACTGAAAAGTTTATTGCGTTTCTACTGCAATTCGCATTCATACAAAAATTTTGTTAAAGCAAAGTTTTTGCTTGTTTGCAACTTGTTTCGGTTTCTAGAGGTCTCCCCCCTTCCCCCCTAACCCTGCTGCCCCTTGAGAAAACTCTCTCCTCTCTCCCGTCCCTGCTGATAACTGCGCATGTCATCAAATATGAAAAGAATATGCATTCCAACAACAAGTCTCAGACATGCCCGCTAAAATGTATAAAAAGAAGTTCTACACTTCAAGGATTTTGCTCTATGCCATTTGAAGTTACAATTTATGAGTGGCATTCGGCGTTGAGGCAGCTTCAAAGTGTTTGCAACAACGACTGTGGCACTGCAAAAATAGACTAACAATAAGTTGGATAGTTTAATTATTTGCTCAAAGCAAGAAATTGTGCAACACTTTTGTAAAACTTCACAAAGTGTCAGCTCTGGGCTTGAACTAGTTGTGAATTATGAACTGTAAGAGCAAATGTGACAGTAGGAATAGATAGAAACTAAAGATCTATATAGACAAGATGAAGAAACAACAATAGCAAAAGCTGAAGTAAGAATTCTCCAGGAATCTTTTGCCAATGTTTATTCTTAGCTGGAAAAAGCTAATCATGCTGAGAGGTGACAAGGAAATCAAGGACTCTTGTGTTGGAGAAGCTGCACGCAGCCAGAATTGAGTATAGTAGCTGTCAAAATACTAAAGTTCAGCTTATTATATGATCTTGACAAAACTTCGCACTATCATAGCACCGTCATTCATTTGTCAAAGCAATACATTTCTGATGCTACTATCAGTTCTTTCACAAATAATTTCCTAATGAAAATGGAAAACCCTCAGCTATACATTTCAAATAAAATATTTACATATTAATAACTTAAATTTTCATTTATAAAATTCATGAAATGATGAAATAAACTTAAACATTTACTAATTTCAAACTAAATTCATTTCAGCCTTCAACGTGATGCGACACAAATGTAGTTGCAACCGCTGCATCGTCGCTATGCAACATTTACAGCAATTATTGACTGTTATGAGTCAACGATTAAACAGAGAGAGGGAGAGAGAGAGGGAGAGAGATAGAGAGAGAGAGGGAGGGAGTGAGAGAGAGAGAGAGATTTGCAGTTATGACACCAAATTGAGCCATCTAAGTTGACCGACAATTACAAGTGTCCGGGCCAACTCGGAGTTCTTGTGTGGTCAGTTGGCAGTCCATGTTGCACATGTGTTGCAATAACCAAATAGCATTTCCGATGTGGCATGTTGCACATGCAAGCATACAAGACACACCAGCAACATTCATAGCTACAAATACATAGAACATTTCACAACAATTTGCCGACTTTTAGCTCAGTTAGCGTAACGCATTCAATTTGCTTAGTAAAACGACAAATAAGAATAAAAACAATTCATTATGGCCAACAGATTTGCATACTAAATGAGCAAAGTTTAGCGTAAAGCAGACACAACACAGAGAGAGTGGGGAGCGGGGAGCGGGGAGAGGGTAGCGGGTAGCTAAACAAGTCAAAACTCAAATCGGAATTGTCAATTTTCCACACGTTAAATTTGGCCAAAATCACGTAACGCATTTAATTTGAATGTCGTTTGCTTTTGTTTGGCAAATTGAAAGCGCTTTTTGGTCAGAGAATACAAAGGAATTGAGAAATTGTGTGTGTGAGTGTGAGAGAATCCCTGAGAGCGGGAGAACTGCAGAAATGACGCGCAAACAGCAAATGGCCGCCAGCCGGAAATTGCTTTTGCTTGCAGCCCTTTCGAAGTGTTTTTCCATGTCCTACTTTTTCATTTCTTCCTCCCCCCCAGAGGAGTTTGTCATCAACAAGTTCATTTTTTTTTTATTTGCCAGCAGAGGAATGAAGGAATAGGAAGGGAGGGGGTGTTGGTCATTATGTATGTAGACGACACGGGGGGCCAGTTGAAGGCCATCTGGTGTGACGCTTCTCGCGCCATAAACATTTGCATTTGATGCGGGAACTGAAACCTCAGCAACACCTCAGTCGCATGCCGGTCACGTGCTGCTGTTTTTGTTGGCGTTTGTTTTCGGGCGCCATTTAAAAATTAAAGTAAAAGAAAACAAGAGTGGCATAGACGGGGTGATACCCTGTAGGTACATAGTGAAGTGGGGCTAAAATTGGAGGAAGAATAACAAGTTCACTGAATATATAGAGGAGAGTAAGTATAAGTGAGTTAGGAAGAAGATAGTGAAAGAGAGGGAGAAATAGAAATAGAGAGAGCGAGAGACAGAGAGACAGAGAGAGAGATACATATACACAGAGAGCAATAGCGAAAGAGTTAAACAATACTAATGAGAGAAAGAAAGCACACTGCATATGCAGTATGCCCACAGTGGCGTCGCTTTTCATAAGCCTAGCAGATGTAAAGGATAACGCTCAGTTGACAATGCATTTACAGTAGCGTCTCTGTAAGAGATTACGCTTCTGATTAACGAGAGAACAAACAGCCACAGCTGTTATTCAATAAGAAGCCATTGCAGAGACAATACAGTGGCGTCTCAATAAGAGTTGCATGCACACTTAGAGCAATCACGCTACACAGAGACACCAGATCTAACTGCAAGTAGTTACTACAAAGAGAGCTACTAACACTAAGTAACCCCCTTTAGTCTTATTCAACACCAATATACACTCCTCTAGCACTTGAAATATTCACAGGGTATGCACAAAACAAAATAGAAAGCAACGAAAAAAAACTTATTTGTTGACTACAATTACGAGTAGAGTCGACGGGTGGCTTGCAAATGCGACTGAGACCGCGAGTCTCAGTCCGACTCCGAGTTGAATGTCTTGCTCTAAGCCAGTTCACTGTGGCAATGTCGTAAATTGTCGCGGGCTTTTGGGGCCCACAGACTTGGTCACAGCAGGGGGAGTATGAGTAGTGGGGGGAGAAGAAGAACATTGGGCGTAGCAGCATTTAAATGCTTTGCCAAAGTAAATACAAATAAAATGCTTTCGGTTTGCTCATAAATTGCCCAGCCTAATGCCCCGGCAATTGTTTGTTTATGCTCTCGCAGTCTTAACTCTGAGATTGTCAAAAGTAAAATGAATACAATATCGCTGTATTATTTGCCAACAGTTGCCGAGTTTAATTCAATCTTAAAGTAAGTACAACTGCTCGATTTCTAGAGCAGATAAATTTACACTATTTACATTAACATCTAGCTATGCTCTTGTTTCTTGTTTCCACTTCCTTTATATTGTAGTGCCATCAAAGTAAGAACTGTTAATAGACTATCTGCTATCGACTTTTGCTTTTTTCTACCTTTTAAACAAACCATTTCCCTTTACATTTAACAATCTTTAATTAACATTTCACAGAAACCAGAGATGTGTTTGATGTAACTACTGTTGATTTCGTTCATTTGTAAATCATTTTGAGACCCTGTACTTAACAAGTACAAAGGGTCTATTAGGCTTGCTAAGGTAGATAATGCGCGTGGCAGGCAGAAGGAGGCATTTAAGGTCTGTCATATGTCTGACTGTATGTTAAGTCGCCAGGCTTCGTATCTAAGCTTCTTTAAGTACAGGGCTTCTATAGGCCATGTACGCACCTCTGTAGCCGTTGCAACTAGTTTTTCATACTGTGAGCGTGTAAATTGAGATACGAGCAAGTTGTTGCACTGCGGCAATTGAAGTGCCAACTCTCTTTGACTTTGTGTTTTGGACATTGCTCCTGCTCCTCCTGCTGTTGCTTTATATTTTCCATTTTCCATTTTCTATATTTTTTTTTTCCTTTGCATTCTCTTTTAATTGCTCGCGTGTTTATTTCACTTTACATTTGGTTTGTTATTCTTCTCTCTTTAGAGCGCTTCTCATGTGTGAATTGCATTCAAAGCATACTCAATGTTTAAAAAAAATAAGGAGCAGAGTGCAAAAGGAGTTGTGTTGTTGTTGTTAGACTGCTGTTGTTGTTGTGGTTGCTGCTGCTATTATTTCTGTGGCCAGCAGCTCAATTTACAAAAATTGCAGCAGCGCTTAATGAAAAGCGAACAAAACGAGCAACGACAAGCAAATTGCAAAATGAGAGAAAAAAAAAATAAGCAAAAGGAAAATCCGAGCTAAACAAATAGATGAATGCAAGGCAGTTGCATCCGTGTGTGTGTGTGTGTGTGTGTGTGTGTGTTGTTTGGGTGTGCCACTAAGCTGAAATGTCAAAGGTTTAAAAGCCAGGCATTGTGTATACAGAGAAATAGAAAAGGAAACTGCGACGGCGCCGCATAAATTTCAATAAGTTGCCTACTTTGCGGCATCGTTGCAACTTGCCATAAGCAGCAGTTGATGTCTTTTTGTGAGTGTGTGTGTGTGTCTGTGTGTGTGTGTGTGTGTGCGGGTGTATGCGAATGTGTGTGTGTGTGTATTCGCTTAGGTGTCAAATAAATTCAGGTCATTTTAGTAGTCAGCCTCCTTTTGTGTGCACTTTCAGTTCTCAAACCATATTCTATTACGTATACGTGATATAACGTATACGCAACAATTTTAGAGCCACACACACACGCACACACAGCGAATGGGCGCTAAGTGCGCGTGTGCATTGAATATGATTTGGCACTCACAAAATGTTAAAAAAATAAAAACGAAGCCAACTCAAAACTCGAAAACTAAAAGTTGTCAGGGCAAAGTTTAAAGCTCAACATGCTTAAGAGAAGGAGCCAAGACTGATGTTATCCTCTGTCCCATTCGCATGGTTATGTCCATTGGAGCATGTTTAATAAGCAGCGCTATTTTTCATGCGCAGTCAACAGAGCAGCAGCAACAGCAGGACCCTTAACTGTTGCCATTTCCCCCCAAACAGAACAGATGCCAGACTGAGAATGACGAACAACTATGAGCACCGCAGCGAGCACATCAAGTGTGCTCCTACACGCCCCGCAAAATGTTAACACAACTCTATAGAAAATAGTGTATATAGCTGAAGTTAAGCAAACGGTTACGCATCTATTTGGCAAATTGAGAAGACAATTTTAACAGATGTGCGACATGTCAGTTGAGTCAGCTACAAATTTGTCAACTGCCAAGATACAATTCTGAAGCGTTGCTGTGCTCAAAATATTAATAACTATGTGTTGAGTTGAAACTAATATTTTATATGCTTAAAATTAAACTATGAAAATATTAATAAATTATGAAATAAACACAACACTTAGATATATAAATGAGAAATGAATATGATGTTAAATAATTGACAAGTAATTTGTGGCGATATAATCAAGAGAAACTGGTTAAGCATGAAAAGCTTACAGACTGAAAAATAATACATAAAATAATAATAAATAAATAGTAATAAATCATAATTAATTAAACCACAATCATGTAAGATTAGTGAGATAAATTAAAATATAAATCATAATTAAAATGTCATTATATATGCAATAAAATAAAAGTACAAATAGTGCAAAATTTAAATAAATTCAATAAAACATTTAAAGATAAAAAAAAAAAAAAATAAAAAAGTAAAAATCTTCATTGTAATGTTGGAATTAAAGATAAAATATATACAATTAATTATAAATTATATATAATTAATATTTTTGTTCAAGCTTTGGAGTTGTTAGTTAGTAAATCATATATTAATAATAATAATTGACTAGTGCACGTAAGAACACATGTATAAATATATAACAACTTTAAGGAATTCAAATAAATGAACATATTTAAACAACAAATGTAATATTTATTTAAATATATAAATATAAATATAATAAAATGTAATATTTACTTAAATATAAATATTTATATATTTAAATAAATATAACATTTGTTGCTGAAATATTTTACTTTTTGAAATAAATTTGCTTACATTTTTCTACTGCAAATATCAGTCAGTTTATATTTATGCATATTTCTATCTCCCTTCCCTTAAGTCAACCTCACTTATATTCCCATCTATCAAACAGCCCCTAAATAATTGAGCTCTATTCGTATCAACCATTTACTTTGGCTGTATACTTCGCTGGCTCCTGCTATGAATTATGATGATGCTGCATAAAAATGACATGATATTTCATATCATATACGAGTATCTAGACACTTCCTTTTTTTCTGCTGTTCTAGACGATTTTCATGTTATTCTTGGTCTTTTTGATTTCATTATTTTGTGACTAGTTTTGGTTGAACTGGTTTTTGGGTGGCGGGAAGCAACGTTAAGGGGTGAAGCTTAACGAATTTGTCAACTCAGTGAATCATAAACAAGCGTAGTTATATGGAGCGCGACAATGTTCCGGACTATGAGACAGGCAAACAAACAAACAAACAAGCACGAACAACAAATGGCAAATGACAACAGCAACAACAACAACAACAACAAGTGAACATGAAAATTTTGTTTGCATTGGAATTTGGCGCGTGTAGATTTTCAATTAAGCGCTGCCAACGCTGCGTATGTGCAATGCCAGCAGAAAAACCTGCAAGCGAGGGAGATGCTAAATTTAAGCAGTTGAAGGGAGGAAGGCAGAGCAGAACGATTTAGAGAGAGGGGGGCAGGGAGGGCACATCGACTGCATACTGTAAAGTGACTACTGAGCACCACCACACTGTGAAGTGCACATCATGCCCAACAGTTTAGGGTGACAAATGGCAGCGAAAAGCGACACCCCGGGATTAGAGCAGGAGGCAATCGAGGGAGAGAGGAGAACCATGTCGACTTGAGCAGGGGCATTTGTAAGCATTAGGCACGTAGCCGGAACTGGGCAGGAGCCGTGGACGCAGTGGAGCAACACAGGAAGAGTTGAGGAATCAGCAGAGGTTGTCAGGCGACGTGTCGGAAGCGGCACGTACTTCCAGCCAGCACACGTTTGAGCCAGCGCAACTGTAGACAGTTCTTGTCTATTTCTTTTTTGTTTTTTTTTTTTTTGCGTTCATGTAGCTAAGTGTGTGTGACGGTATGTGTGTGAGTGTAATAAATTTTACCTGTACATAAACAACTAGAACAGTAACAACAAGAACAAGCACTACACTTATTTAGTGCAGCTGCCAAAAACAACTTCTTCCTTTTTGGGAATACCCTACGCTTGGGTATTTAAATTATGCAATGCAATTTGTCAACTATAAGAGGATTTGGGATTAAATGATTATGCTGAATTATGCATTTTAAGCTAACAAATTTATTATAGCAATTGAAGTGCTGAAGCTGCTTTATGGCAAGGATTTTGTACTTTATAAGATTTTTCCGTTGAATTTATTTCCTTTCTAGTTACTTGCTCCCTGTCTCTCTCTCTCTCTCTCTCTCTCTCTATTGTATTTGCTGTCATTCTGCATATCTTTTATATTTTCGGGAAACATACTAATTGCATTCAATCAACACTTTGCCTGAGTCGCTCTCTTTCTGCGTTCACCCTCAATCTCTCTCTTTCTCTCATTCCTATCTTATAGCTTTTCTAACTACCCAATAAAAAGTTCCTGCAACACATTACATCCTCAACCGTTTGTAGTGTATACAAAAGTCCTTAAACTGTAAACAAATTTTCTTTGTTAGTTTATTTGAGCATTCTTCTCACTTTTGCACTAGTTTTTGTGTGTTGTCTTACGTGTGAATTACGTTTAATTTATTTATGTTGAGAAAAAGAATTACGCCGGGCATTAGACACAAACACACACGCACACACACACATTCACACACATATATATATATTACACACATGAAATTAGATTCAAGAGAATTGAAGCTGCAATGCAGCAAGTGCAATATTATGGGGCATGCAACTAGTTTACAAAATCATTGCCAGCTTCAAATTTTAGCTTCGATTCAATTATTTAAAATGCTGCATGCAACACTCGCAGTTGCATGGGTAGAACAAACCCTCAGACCTAGAAAACAAAATGCAATTTGTTGATACAACATGCTGCATATTTTCATAAACTAAAGTAAAGTGAACCCTAAGGAAGCGACCCAGACCCAGACCTAGAGCAAGAGCAAGACCGAGACCAAGATCAAAGCAAGAGATATAGATACAAATACACATATAGATATGGATGTAGATGTAGATGTATATGTAGATGTAGATATAGATACAACACACACTGTCAGAGGAGCTCAACTGCAGGCAGCTGCCAGCACAACATTTACCTCGAATTACTTTAACCTGAGCAACATTAACAACAACAGCAACAACAACAACAACAACAAGAGCAAGAGTAAGAGATACAACAACAACGACAACTGTAGCTACATTAACCCTCTAATGGATTTTCATACTCAACAAGCTACATTTTCGTATGCAAATTGAAATTGCAGGCAAAGTTGCATTAAATCTTAATATTTATAAATTATTTGTTGCCTATATTTGAGCTAAAGGAAAATATTTAAGGCAAATGCTAAAAAATGCAGCAGACAAAGGGAATAAAATAATGCAGAATGTGGTAGCAAAGTAGGCAAAGAGAAGCAGTTAGAGGGGAAATAGGAAATGGAGAAAAATGGAGTTGAGTTAGCCAGCTTAAAAAGCTTTTCTTTTGGCATATTTATAACTGCAGTTACTGGCAGTTATTTTTGTAGTTTTTTAGTATATACTAGCAAGCCTAACAATTAGATACTTTTGGTATATTTAAGCTGATATTGAAAGATATAATTATACTTTATTGTCAGTATATTTATATTTATATTAAGTACAAATAGAATTTGAATTCATCGCAAATATATCGAAGTTTTAATAAATATATTCAAATATTTATATAAATTCTTTATGATATTTATACATTTCAACATATTCAGCTCTACTTTCATATATTATTCGTCCCTACATTGGTCAAACAGGGGTTAACTAAGTCTAAAGTTGTCTTTGCTTGTGAAAAGTGTTGCTCGTCTGCTATTTTTTCAATTTTCCAGCTTGTGCAGCTGTGCACAACGCTTACATAATAATAAGAAAGCAAACATATAGCTCTACTTTACTATACTCTGTATATATGTGTGTGTGGGTGTGTGTGCGTGCGTGTGTGGGTGTGGAAAATAAATAAGAAGAGCTTATACTAAATTTAGGGCATCTTTCAGTTGTCTAGTCAAGTCAAAAATGGTTAACTTAGTGATGGTAAATACAGCTGAAGCTGAGCAACGATGATGCTTGTTTATCGATTAACTTATGGACTTTTAAGTAACGAAACAAGAAAAGCGATAGTATACTCTATCAATAAAAGCGATTATGCTTGTTTATCGATTAACTTATGGACTTTCAAGTAAATGACAGTGGAAAACAGACGGAACAAAGAATGGTACACAAAACGATAGTCTAACAAGATATAAATCGATAATAATTATTCAATGAAAGATCAAACAATATTATTAATTTATAGGCTGCAATTATCCTATCAAGAGTATCGTTAACAGTCAATTGTATATCGATAAATGATATTTATTTATCGTTGACTTTTGCACTTAAACAACAAACAATTAAAAAATATAAATCTCATTTTCCTTTTCAAACGATTCTTGTTATCGATAGTAACAGCTCAATACTATCGATGATACAGCAATAGAGATGGCAATAGAAGAGAGTAAAGCGAGGATTATTGCTACTCACCTCAGTACAAAACTGACAGCCGCATTGCTGCAACGTTGTCGCCTCCGCCACATTCTCCACATCGATCAGACACAATTTGCAGGTGAATTGCTGGAAATTGGTGGGCGTGGCCGGTGTGCCCGCCGAAGGCGTAACATCCGCAGAGGCGAGCATCTCGCGACGCTTCAACGTAATGCCATCCCGGACACAACAGGCCTGGGCCGCTTGATTGGCACTGGCCATCGATAGCAGGGAGCTGACCGTCAAAGGATATGCGTGTGTTGTCCCAAAGGCGCCCAACTCAATGCCACTTGGCGTCGTTATGGGTGACATCACCTGCTCCTCAGTGGTTGTGGTGTTGTTGGTGTTGTTATTATTATTGTTGTTGTTATTGTTGGTGTTGGTGTTGGTGTTGGTGTTGGTATTGGAGTGCAACGTTGCTGTGGTCACATTGGACGGCGGACTTGGGCTGCTGACGCTTTGCAGGCCAGCGGAACTTTTGCGTGAACCACAACCGATGGCAGCCAGTGGTGGTGGTGGTGTTGCTGGTGCTCCTGCTGCACTACCGCTGCCACTGCTAAGTCGTATCTGTGCATTAACATTGATGTGCGGCTCCAGCGTCTGCTCCTCACCACTGATCCGCCTGGGATGTATGCTCATGGATTGCGCCGACTCGGGCCGCGGCACAAACCCATTGGCCAGCGAGTAACGTGAACCGGTGGCGGCCAACGAAAGCAAACTGGAGCAACGTGAACAGGTGACACCATTGATGCTAGTCACACTATTCCTTAGACGATTCAATGGACGTATTTGCTCCACGCCGCCGGCACTAAAGATGCCGCTGCCGCCATGACTGGCCGTCATCATTATCATGTTGTTGGCCTCCTGGTCGCTGGATCCCAGTGGATGCAGCGAATGGCTTTGGCGTGTTAAGGCCAACACCGTCTCGCACTTGCGCAAGCCCGTATACTGTACAATGGACTGTGACTTCTCCTGATGGAGACTGCTGGCGCTGCCCTCGCGTCGCATCATATGCCACAGCTTCTGTTGCACCACATTCAATGAGCTGCTCGAGCCGCTGATGCTCAAACGACTGCCGTGACCATGTCCATTGGCTAGCTGCCTACCGGAGGGATCTCGCAGCACGACATCCTGCTCGGAGGGTGTGCGTGTAATGCGTATTTCTGGCGAGGCAGGACGCGGATTTGTTGACTCTCTCGCATCCCGTTCACGTTCCCGTTCCCGTTCGCTGCCTCGACTGTTGCTGCTGCTGCTGCTGCTGCCCTTGAGGCCCACCAGTGACTTGAGAAAGTTCTCAATGCGTCGTCGACGTGGCAATTGTCCACCCGACAATCCCAGTGAGCTCTCCACATCAGCACTACCACCTCCAACTCCAACTCCAACTCCTCCTCCTCCGCCACCACCACCAGCGGATGTTGCTCCATTGCCGCCCAGGCTGTTGACGGACAGCGAATGCGAGTTGTGGGAGTTGGGCAGGGATAGGGAGATGCGCGTCGGCTGCGCCTTGCGCTCAGCTCCAGCATCGCTTGCCGAAATGATGTTGATCTTGTTGCGCGTCTGCGTCTCCAGCAGCGCAACTGTCTCGTTTGTGTCCGAGTCGTGCTGCGGCTGCGGCGCGGCATGCGAGGCAGTGGCACTTTGCTGGCTGCTGGCGCGTTGCTGATGCTTTGTATTGGCCAGATTGTGAATTGGCGAGGAATCCTACAACAAGCCAGAGTTATAGATATATTATATGCTTAACTGTACAAATATATGTATATATATAAAGTATGGTATGGTGTTCACGTACTTAAACGGTTTAAAAGAACGCGTACACTCTCATCACTTCAACTTCTAAAAACTGACTTTAGTTGCAATGTTTGCTAACTGTCAATTATATACCTGTTTGTACACTTAGTTTCCAGCATTACACAACACTGATTGTACTCATTTGTAAACAATTTCGAAATTTTTCCAAAAAAGATTGTCATTTTCCAAAAGAGATATAGTAACATAAATAATTTAGATGTCAAACATAATCAAACTGGCATTCTTAAAAAATTAAAAGCTGAATCAATTAGGGGTTTGAATAATAATCAAAATGACATTCAGCAGAGAAATTGATTAATTTTTACCGAAGTTATGATAGTTTGAAGTAGAAAAACTTTGAATTGGTAAAATACTGATAGCTGTTTCTCATATAAACTCTTAGAATGGAAGCTTGGCTTATTAAAAACGCCATAGCTATACTGCGCTATGCAACACAGTTTACTGACACTGTTATCTGCTTTATGAGTGCATTATACAACACTGATATATGGAAGTAATGTGGCTGTTCTGTATTTAAGCAGTTTTTGCAGCTAAATATGCAACACTGATATCAGCTCAGTAATATAAACGGTTCTTCGAAAAGTCTTATAGCGTTATAGAACACTGAAGAATGTCACAATTATATTCTACTCTTTATTAAGAAAGGCTTTGCATCGTTATTGAATACTGTGCCTTTGTCAGCTCTCCAGCGTTGAGCAACACTGAGCAGTGATTAATCATCTTACAGCTTATTCATTCTAGCTCTACTCACCCTCGAATCCTGCTCCAGCTCCTCCTCGAGCGCACTATAGACTGGCGCGTACCAGGAGTAGGAGAGCTGCTTTCGCGCCGAGACAGCGGCGCCGGCGCCGTTCGCCGCCGTTGGCGATGTCAGCCCCACGCCGTGACCGTAACTTGTTCCGTGTCCGTGACCGTGACTGTGACTGTGACTGTGAACTTGACCGTGATTATTATAATTATGGTTGTGTGAGTGTGTGTGATGCTTGTGCGGCACAAGCTTGCCGCCGTTGGCGGCACTATTCGAACCAGTCGTAGTCACCAGATTGTTATTGTAATTGAGTTGCAAGCTGCGTCGTGTGGGTGGCAAATGTTTCGTCTGCTTGCGTTGTCGCTCCCCCGCGCCGTACAAACTGTGATGCTGACGTCGCGGACAGTTGGTGGTGTTCAGCTCCTTTCGGGTAAAGATTAGCGAAGCGCTGTTCTTATTGAGTCGAATCGAACGCTGTTTATCCACCACCGTGGCCTCAATGTGGGTCAACAGTGGCACAGTTTCCGACAGTGGCAACAGCTGCAGTTGCTGCGATGATTCGGCCGGAAAATTGATGATGAAATTCTCGGCGGCGTCATCAAAAATGGAGGCGCGTGCGGCAATCTGGTAATCCTCACTGGACTCGGGGCTGCTGATCGAGTTGCGTTTTAGCTGGGAATGTCTGAGATCGATTTGCTGTTGCAGTTGCTGTTGTTGTTGAATGGAATCCTTAAAGTCGGGCTGTGTTTGTTGCTGTTGTTGTTGTTGTTCTTGTTGCTGTTGATATGTTGCTGCTGAGCTGTAGCTAAGTTTATGCTCCACTAACAACTCCAATGGCGGCAATTTGGCCTTGTGCGTGGACAACTGCTGTGTCTGCTGTGTACCTAGTTCCAATCCCAGTCCCGTGCTAAGCTGATGATGTGCGGCAGACTGTGGCTGTTGTGTTGCTGGCGTTGCATGTACATGAACGTGCGCCTGCTGAAATGCCTCATTCTGTTGCAAGGCAGTTGCTGACTGCAATGGCATCGGTGGCCGCATTTTGACTTTGAATCGCACACAATTGCGTCTCGAATGGAGTCTTCTGATGTGATGCACACAGCTCAGCCGTGACTAACAACAACGACGACGACAGCATCTTGACTGTGGCCTGCAATTGCATATACATAAAACATAGATAGAACAATTAATAATCTAATAGAAATAGTAAACGTATTTATTTTAGTTTTAGTTTCACAAGAAGTTTCGAGTCTAACAGAACTGTGCTGCTGCAATTGCTCTCGCCTCCCTCAGCACAGCACAGCACAGTCTCAGCTCGGTTTGGTTTGGTTTTTTTGGCTCTCAAATTGCTTTCAACCTCAATCAGCTGCCCAGCCCTGCCCGAAATTCCTGTGGTGCTCAGTTTCCAGCACATTTCAATCTGACCCCGCTTCAGTTGCTTAGCGCCCATAAAATAAAGCAAATGAGAAATGCTAAGCTACAGTCTCATCGACAGCGTAATACCCTGTGGCGTGTGTTGTGACTGTTTATGATTGTAAATTGTTCATTAACTTTAAGTGTGATATGTTTTAGTTGTTCTTCTGAGAACATCAAAGTAAATATTTGTTACTCTAAACACAGAGTATTCTATCGTCTATAACTGGGCAAACTTATAGAAAAGTTTGCTTAGTTATGTTACTCTATAGTTGCTCAGTTTAAGCACTTTATTTAAAGGTTGTCTGGTAATATGCTACTTTAAAGAATTGGCATAAAATGTAGATAAATTGAGTTTGACATACTTTCAGCTAACATCTTTTGTAGGGCTTCGATTGTGATGAAACATTCAGTATAGTTAGCTAAATTTCTATACTATAAGTAGGTCAAACAAGTTATGAGTTATTTTTCAAAGATATTAAATGAGACTGTGCTTTATAGAAATATATAGAATTGGTAAGCTGAATCTATTGATCTATTCAGTATAGTTAGCTAAGTTTAGTTAATATAAATACACCAAATTACTGATCACAATTTGTGGAATGTACAATGAATTCCTGTTTTAAAATAGCATTTGAAATGGAGGAAAATATCTATTAATATTTTATATTATATTATTTTATATATACGAATATTTAAATATATTCATTTCTTTCATTTATTTATTTATATATTATTTTAGTTATTTATTTTAATATTTATTTACTTGTTTTAATATTTATTTATTTAATTTATTATTTATTTTAATATTTATTAATTTATTTTAATATTTATTTATTTATTTTAATATTTATTTATTATTTTAAATATGTCAAATGCAAGTTCTACCTAATATTTAATTTATTAAATAGTATTAATTATATAGTGCTGTAATTCGTTCAATATTATATTGATTGTTATATAAACCAACTCATTTATTTAACTATTCGCTGCCACCTCCAAACCCAACTAAAACTATTCGCCAATTGAGTCCACCCGCTCAGCTAATACAAAACTGTACAGGGTATTTGCCAAAGTACCACCTTTACGAGTTGCATTCGTTTTATGTGCGCAGCAACGTCGACAACTGATTTGCATTTTTGCTTTGTCTGATTTATTGCAATTCCTGCTGTGCTGGAATTTATACAATTCGTTTTTTTTTTCTTTTATATTTTTTATTTTTTGGTTGAATCGAATTGGAAATGAAAATGCTAAAGCTTGGAAACTGTGTGAGAGAGTCGCGTGTATTTGATTAGAGGAGCCCCCCCCTTCAAAAAGCTGATGACATCGTCACGTGGCCATTGGAAATGCAATTTGCAAACCATTGCCAGTTTGAATTTTTATGAGACAACTTTAATCGAAAGCAAAAGAAAAGAATGATTGATTGATTGAATTGCAAATGGTATCACAATTAGCACAATTCCCGCAAGGAATTGTCGTCTGGCCAAGTTAATTAGTTGATAAACTGTTATTGTAATTGCAACTAAAAGTGGATGCTAAACATCAATGTCAAGGTGAATAGAAATCAATGCCTCTGTCTGTCTGTATATTTGTCTATCTGTCTGTCTGTCTGTCTGTATATTTGTCTATTTGTCTGTCTGCCAGCTGTCATTTGATTTAATTCGATTTGATGTGTTGTGTTGTGTTATCTAATGTTGATGGAATGCCATTCTTACGCTTCGATTGAGAACGTTACACAGTAAGCGATTTTCAATGTTTCTTCAATTTAATAGCATAATCAATCATGTTGATATCATGTCAAAATCACACGCAACATTTTATAATTCGATTTGATACGCAACGTTGCACAGTTGCACTGTGTTGCACATCGACTGGTTTATGGGCGCTAATCAAATTAGTGTACAACAATGCTGAGCCAATTTGAAGCCAATTAATCGATAAATTCTGTTGAAATTGCAGCCCGAAAGCATGCAATGCAATGCTGAATGCCCAGACACACACCCACACACACTCATACACTCATATGCACACACAAATGGAAATGGTAAAACATAATTTTCCGTGGCATGGCAGTGCAATGTGGCAAGTCTCCTGGGCAGTGAACAGACAGACAGATGGACAGACAGGAGAGAGCTGTGTGGCAAACGCACATGAAGTCAATTAAGCTCATTGCGCACAGTGTGACCAAATAATCCCCAAGGAGCGCAAAATAGTAAATTAGCTTTGGTAGAACATTTGAAGAACATGCTGGAAATTTCATGAACGGAAATTACTTATATAATGTCAAGTGGCAAATGTATAGATATTAAATTTCAAGGAAGCTTTTGATTATTTCTAACAACAGTGTTGCCAGATCTAAGTTTTTTATGCACCTTGCTTAACATGTTCTGCTGCTTAATCAACGAATCAAAGAGAACTGCAAAGTGACTATTTATATTCATTTTCTCAACTATATATTGTCAATTTAAAATGCTTTTCAATTGAGTTCTATATAGCTGATTTATAAACGCCAGCGTTGCCAGCTGATTACAGTAAAAAGTTAACTAAACATTTCCTGAATTAGGACAGACTTCACAGCCAACTTTCGTATGTAAGTCCAATTTAAGAGCACACACTTTTCAATTGCTTTAAGACAGCGTAAACTGAAGAAAATAAATTTCTTAGACTGCAGCTGGTCACACTGTTTTTTGTGTTGCCTGTGTGACGTACTTGCGTTAATTTTGACTTTATTACAAAGGCAGCTGCTTCACATGCCAAGCCAGGTATGCGAGTATATTAATTTTTGGTATGCCTTAGCTATGTGTGCCGTTGAGGCAGCAAAGGCGAGCGCAGGAAAGTATGCAACACAAAAATGCGCGACTCGCATAATTTGCGAGGCCAGAAAATAAAGACAGAGCGAGAGAGAGAGAGAGTGGGAGAGGGAGAGAAATGTAGAGCAGACATAGCAGCAAATGTTGTAGTAGCTGTAGGGAAACCCACAGCAGCAGCAACAGCAGCAGCCGCAGCAGGAGAATGGCTAAAGATAAATTGCTTCTTGCACAGGCAACAAGACAGTTGAGCACTGCTTGCCATGCCTAAATGCGCCGCCTCTGGCTGCCGCTTGCCGCACACACACATACACACAAATTAATCGCTTTTTGCGGCACAATGTGAACATGAAATTTGTCTTTTACTTTTCATTTAACGCCATTTAAGCCAGCACAACAAAATGATAAACAAAACGAAGATTAATGCCATCCGCTAATATGTCAACCATCTATAGGGAGAATTGCGCCACAAACTTTTGCCACACAATTTCCCCTTGACAACTCAAGTCAAGTCAAGTCAAAAGCCAGCAAATTTACAACACACACAGTTATTTACAATTGTTTGCTATTGATAATATCTAAAAGTGAATATATTATTATTTGTATGGATGGATTTTGAAAAGGGCATAACGCTTAGAGTAAAGTAACTCTTTACCTACCTCCCTGTCTCTATTTATAACTATCTCTATCTCTCTCCCTATCTTTATCTCTATAACTATCTCTTTCTCTTTCTCTCTGTCTCTATTTCTATTTCTATCTATATAACTATATCCTTATCTATATCTATATCTATATCTATATCTATATCTATATCTATATCTATATCTATATCTATATCTATATCTATATCTATATCTATATCTATATCTATATCTATATCTATATCTATATCTATATCTATATCTATATCTATATGTATATCTATATGTATATCTATATCTATATCTATATCTATATCTATATCTATATCTATATCTATATCTATATCTATATCTATATCTATATCTATATCTATATCTATATCTATATCTATATCTATATCTATATCTATATCTCTCTATCTCTATATCTCTCTATCTCTATATCTCTCTATATATATATACCTCTTTATCTCTATACATATATATCTCTGCTTCTCTCTATTTCTTTCTCTCTATCTCTCTCTTATATACTTATTACAGGGTATTTTCCAGCACAGCATGGTTACTCCCCGTTCAGTTAGTAATCGTATATTTCTTTAATGAATTTGCATATTTTGACTATAAATTATAGTCATGTCATTCGACTGCAAACAACAGCTGCTTTTCGTTTTAGTATGTACGTCTATTATAATAATATATTTATTGTACTTTCATTAGTTTATATAAGCAACAACAACTACAATGTGAGTTGTATTTTCAACTATTTAGCTAACATATTAATTAACTGTACAGTGTAATTCTACAATTCGTATGTTAAACTTGTCCATGTGAACTGTGTCCATGAGACACTCAACTAATTGACAGGCGTCAAATGGCCACAAAATTAATTACGGGCAGCAACAACAAAAGCAAATAAAGGATAAAGTTGATATATATATATATGCTATACATATATACTATATATGCCATTTAGGATATAGCAGCAGTAACAATTTAGCATATTATCAGTTCAATTAGAGGCATCAACTTACCATTATTCTGGCTGCCAGCAAACGGTGTCAAATGCCACAAATTGTTGCAACTGCAAATGGAAAAAAACAACAAATTAATTATGCAAATGTTTATTATTTTTAAATCTAATTAAATGCACTTTTTAAATATTTATTTATCTTTTCCGCAATATTCTAATTAATTATGATTTTTACATTTCCATCAAAATGTTTATAATAAGTCAGGAAAATGCTGAAAAATCTACAGATTTCCATAAGCTGAAAAGCTGCTCCAGTTGTTGTTGTTGTTGTTGTTGTTGCTGTTGCTTGTTATTATTGAAAGGACAGCCAATTAGCAGAGTCGCAGTACAGTAAAGCAACCGCAGCGAAAAGCTGCTTATTATAACAACAATGCAACAGCCACACGTGCCACACGTGGCAAGCACAACAACCACGGCTGAACAACGGCAAAGACAATGCGGCTTGGCTGGCAATTAATTAGCTTAAACATGAAGTAGCACGCATAGGGTATACGCCTGGCCGTCTATGTGCGCCTTTGGCCAGAACTTAACTCGAGTTGTGCCAAAGGAATTTTAATTGCACAACTGTCAGCTAAAGTCACATGCCACGCCCCATTATGGCGGCTAATTAGACTTGGCAACACTTGGCAACACACATATACTTGCCCCCCTCACACACATACAGTCACACTTCGTTATTGTGGGTGTGCGTTGAGGTTGAACATGAAACCACAAGGACTTTTGCTTGCTGTATATTTAATTTGCCACAAAGAGCTGAACAATTGAAAACGTATTTGCATTCAAAATGGCAGACGTAATTGCACAGCTAATAAGAAAATCATTTTGCACTTGATTCATATGAACGATTGCACCAGTGCACGGAGAACTCACATCGATTAGTCATGCATTTTGGTAAGTAAAGTCTGCCATAAATTTAACAAACATTTATCAAGCTCAACACTTGGCACTTGACTAAATTGCAGCTGAGTCTCTGCTTATGACACTTAAATTGCATAACAAATAACAGCAATAACAATAACAATCACTACAACAACAACAACTACTACTACTACGATAACAACACGCACAGGTAGTTTGGCTTTGACGTCATAGCCATTTGGCTAATATTTATCTAACTATTTATTCATTGGCATCATCTATTAACAGTTATCATCATAATAAGTAATCATTTTAGGCTTTGCTTGATTATTTAAAGTAGCCAGTAGATATGCCTTTAATATTTCCTCCATCTTTATAACTCTTAACTATTTATCTAGCAAACGCCTTAGTAACGTATAAACTTATCTATCAATTAGTCTTCCTATCTAACAGTTTACCCATCAATATACCTTTCAATCAGTTTTGCTGTCAATCAATTTATAAATGTATTTATCAAGCTTTGTTTATATCAATCAACCTAACTGTCATTCTGATTCGAGGTTTTCTTCAATAGATAGAAAGCTATCTGTCTCTTAATTGATCTCTTAATCTATCTATGATTAGTTGATCCACCTACTTTGCTAATCAATCCATCTACAAAGCTGTGTTCTAATCTATATATTTCAATCTCTCAATCGACTTTTCAAACAGTCTACATATTTAATATATCTCCACGTCTGTAAGTCTATCTATCTATCTATATACCTATCTGTATCTTCATCTGATTTATCATTCTATCACTTAATCTATCTCTCAATCAGTCTACAAATACATCCACATATCTGTGTTTCAATGTGCTTCAATCGAACTTAGAATTCATTACTCACTCTATAACCATTTATTATACAACTACATCTACAATTCATCTATCTATCAATCTATCTGCATGCATCATAACATTTCTCAAACAATTTAAGCACTTTAAACTTTGCTTAATTATATTAGCCGACAGTTTAAGACAATCACATGACTTGTGTAAGCTGCAACTCAACTCAACAGTTGCATGTCCTGCCAGCCCAGGTTGGTTTACTGCTTTAAGCCGCTTATGTGCTAAGTCCTGTCAATGCCAGGACAATGCATATTGCAACTAAAGCCAAAGCAACTGCTAAACTTGTTGTACATTAACATAATCGCAGTGAGAGACGTTACATAAAAGTGTGACACAGTTCAAAGTGTGTGTCTGTCAGTGTGCACTAACATACTAGACTAACTGTCACAGTAATGGTTACGGCTTCAAAGCTGTCAGAGAAATGTTTGATAAATACTTATCAAAATGCCAGCAAAATGTCAAAACTTGCAACTATTAACTATCTACGCTAGGAATTGATTCATTTAAATTGATAGTAAAGTAGCGTTAAAGATGAGATTGATAAATTTCGCTTTCCCAAAGCATAGAAAACCCATTTACTCGCGTTGGCAGCAAGATTCGTATGCTCTAAAGTCCTGCTGGGTAAACAACATAAGTCACAGAGCTGTAAGAAACACGCATAGCCCCTGAGTAATCCTTGCAGTGACAGCTACAAAGCACATATCCACATACGCAATAACCAACTGTCACAGTGACCGTTAAAAGTATGCCAACACATACAATGTGACAGCTTGGGCGTAGTAAAATAAAAATAGAATCGAACTAAAGAGAGAGACTGAGAAAGAAAGAGTGAGAGAGAGAGAGAGAGAGACGGATACATATTGTGGCAGCTGAGAGAGCAAAGAGCAAAGTTCAGACAAGCAGCCATCGCCATTGACATCAATAATCAGATGGAATTTCAATCAAATACGTGACGCATTCGCATTGCAGCTGGTGAAAACGAGAAAAGCCACCTGTCTGCGAAAATTAAACAGGAAAATTGCATAGAATTACTGCCATGACTGCCAACTTGAGCCTCCAGCAACTTAAATGAGAAACTCAATGAATTTTCTGAGTTCTTGCATTAAAGATCAAGTTACATACATGTGTGTGTGTGTCTGTGTGTGTGTGTGTGTGTGTGTGTGTTGGTGTGCGAGTGTGAATGGATTCTGAGTGTGACACTTGAATGTCTAGACTGAGTGGCTGCAGAGCTTGCCACTGCAGTTCCCTCTCCTTGTGTCATATGTAATGAATAAATGCAGCATCCCTCGCATTAAGTATACGCCACCGACTCCCTTCTCTCTCACATGCTCCTCTCCTCTCCACTACCTGCCTTTCTTTTTTTATCGCGTGTGTGTTTTCCAGCCCACCCTTTTGTGGTCTGAATAATAATTTTCTTTTTTCCTTTCTGTTGCCTGCAAAATCTTTTCTTTTCTAATAAACGTCTTTAAGTCTGTGATAAATTCCAAAAGCCAAATTGCAACTGTTGCAACACACGCAACGCTTGTTATGGTTTTATGTTGGCAAAGGCTCTCTTTATTCGCGGCGTAATCAGCATTTTGTTGGCTTTGTGGCAATTATACATTTAAATTGGCATTAGAGCTGGGGAAATATGTAGACTGCAAACAATTTTGGGGCAGAGCTCATTTGCTATGCGATAACCGAAAACGGAATTTAGTTAACCCGCCGCCTTCTACTTTGAGTGCATGCCACAGCTGCCGCCATTTTCATGTTGCATGTTGCAACAGACCACAAAGCGCCACAAAAGCAACCCTGTGGCATGCCACCCTATGCCATGGCAATCCAATTGACTTGCAACAGCTGCTGGCACTTTGAGTGCTGCGCGTGTTGTCTTTAAAGTGTCAATAGCCAGACGCCTTTAAGATGCAACGCTGAGGCATAAGCTCTACATGTTGCAAGCTCTCTTAGTCTTACTCATGCTGCATCAAGTTAAATGAAAAACATTTTTCCGCCTTGCTGCCCGTGTATAATTAAAAGGGCAGCCAAAGGAAAAGCAAATGTGCAAATTACGTTGAATGCTCTGCAAAAATAAGCAGTTTTATAGTAAGTTTTAAGTACTTGCAACTTGCTGTTGCAACACGGCAAAAGACAAAGAAACTTTGCTAGCTGATGAACAGCACTTCAGTTGTCATACTTTAAGAGTAACTACTTAAATTATATATAATGAATAAATAATAAAAAATAATACAAATAAATATAAGTAAAATAAATAAGAAAAAATAAAACAAATATAAATAAATAAATATAAATAAAATAAATTAAAAAAATTAATATAACAAGTAAATAAAAATAAATATAGCAAATAAATATAAATTTAAAAAATAAACATAACAAATAATTAATAAAACTAAATATAATAAATAATAAAATTAAATATAATAAATAATAAAATTAAATCTAAATAAACAATTAACAATTATAATGCTCGCTTCCTTTGCTTCTCTCAAACAACTCAATTTATAGTCCAACTCACTTCCCATTCTTCGTCCTTTCAATCTTTTTCACTTGATTAAAGATGAAATTGTTGAGCGCGCTTGCTAATTAAAAGGCGTCAGCAGCATGTGGCAAAGTGGCAAAATGCCAGAGTGGGCGTGTGTGTGTGATGACTACAAAGTTGACACGTTAAGCCTTAACCTTATGCGAAACTCAAAGGAAATCGTGATTTCGTAATTTTCATATACTAC
The DNA here is from genome assembly GCA_018901825.1 of Drosophila funebris. NCBI lineage: Eukaryota > Metazoa > Arthropoda > Insecta > Diptera > Drosophilidae > Drosophila > Drosophila funebris. The sequence goes on from JAEIFK010000271.1 coordinate 1,515,506, forward strand.
ATTTATTACATTGAGTTTTTCTGCTGCGGCTTTAAGTTGCCAACGTGACAGTGCGAATATAAAGTGAACGCAGCGAGAAACAATGTGAAAAACAATGAGAAAAACAATGTGAAAAACTAACAAACATGTCAGCGTAGACAACGTTGTAGTTGCCGATGTCGTTGTCGTAGTTGTTGTTGCTGCTGTCGTTGTCGTTGTCGTTGTCGCTTGCGCATGATTTCCGTGCTTAAAATTTCCTGTTCGAAACTGACATAAAAGAAGGAAGTGCATGAGACAGAGCAGACAGCCATTCAGACAGACAGATAGACAGACATGCAGGCAGACATTCAGACAGACGTGTGATACAAATGCAGATGCACAGATACAGCACAGTTTCCCCCTTCTCCAACACTCCCATCATTCAGGAATGAAAGAACATTTTGCCAGCTTGCAAAGAAAGAAAACATCAGGCAGGCGACCTTAAAAGAGCAGCCAAAGAAGAGCTTTTAGTCAGACAACCAACCCAACCCATCCAACCCATCCAACCCAACCAACCAGTCAACCAGTCAGGCATTTAATGACATTCTGCATTCACTTTTTCAGCTCGACTTTCAAAAATATTTGCGTTGAGGTTTGTTTGACTCACTGCAGCAGCAAGAGAAATATTATTACAATTCCTTTCATATGCAAAAAATGACAACAACAACAAAAAAAAGAGAGACATACATATAGGTAGAGTATAAAAAGAAAAAGGTTATCATAGAGTTGTATAGTTGTATAGAGTCTAGACCCAGGCGAAAAGTTGCAATGCTTGAAACAAATTCAACAAATGAAATATCGTTGCTTCTTGCAACTTTAACTATGGAGAAATCAACTACAATACAACTTTATCTTCTTCTTTTTTTGTTTGTCAACAATAATTTTAAAAGTTTTTATCAAAATAGCATAAACAAATGCAATGGCAACAGTTCGGCTGATTTATAGTGTAGCAAATTAATTGAGAATATTTCTATAACAAAAAAAAAGGTCCAAAAACTCAAACAGCAAAAGGGAATGCTTGAAAGTGAGTAAAAGCAAAAAAAACATTAATTGCACTTGTGAACTTTTTGTTGATTATTTGTCATTGTGCTCCTAAGAAGGGTATCATCAAGTTTCATTAAATTAATGATAGAGAATTCAAACAATTAACTATAGTTAAAGCATAAAGTATTTTAATATTCTAAGATTATAGATTAGAGAAAAGTTTAACAAATAATATAAATATAATTTGCAGCGTATCTGCTAGTCGCTAATAGCTTTTTTTTTACTACTTATACATATATGTTTTTGTTCTCACAGACAATATAAATATATATATATATATTCTCATCTTTTTTATTTGCAGCCATTTGTTACAGCACAGCAAATTCAATTAAACAATGCAATCGTATAAACAAATCTGCAACAAACACACACACGTCTTTTTCTCTCTCTCTCTCTCACTGCCTCCCTCCCTTTCTTCCTCTCACTCTCCGACTCCCTCTGTGTCGTACGAGATAGAACACCCTCAAAATTGTGAAGCATTTGTGTGCACTTTTTATAGTTTTTAATTGAAAAATGTGCAATTAAAAGTCGAATGCATATGAGCAGCAGCGCAACGAAATGTAATCAAACGGGGCGTATGCGCAATTTATAATAAACGCAAAACGGCAAAACGCAAAGAAGAAAAAACAGCGAAATAACTAAAAGTCAACGGCAAATTAATTTAAGCACTTAATTATGCCATAGGTTCAATTAAATTACATGGCATTTAATTAAGCGCATAAAATGTACAAAATGGACAGTTACGAGGGCCGTTTAATAGTTAAATGAATTGTGTGTACTGTGAGGTAAATTAATCTATCGGAATGCAATTCAAATTGGGAAAATGCTAAGAGAATTTAATGAAGTTAATGTCAAACACTTAAAGTTTTTGTTACACTACTACTACTTATAATACTACTATTTCAACTACTACTACTTATACAACTAGTACTTATAATATTACTATTTCTACTACTACTACTTATACTACTACTACTACTACATATAGTACTACTACTTATACTGCCACTACTTGTATAACTACTACTTATACTACTACTACTTATACTACTACTACTTATACTACTACTATGTATACTACTACTACTTATACTACTGCTACTTATACTACTACTACTAGTACTTATACTACTACTACTTATGCTACTACTATTTGTACTACTACTACTTATACTACTACTACTTATACTACTACTACTTACACAACTACTACTTATACTATCATTCCTTCTATTTTACTACAACTACAACTTACACTACTACAACTCTTGTATACTTGTACTATATATTATATATATTTATATTACTTTTGGAACTACCACTCTCTCTAAGAGTCACTTTCTATTCCTACAACTATTCTTCTGTGGCTATGCTTACTGCTACTTCAACTATAACTAATACTACTACTCTACTACTAAGTCTTTATGGCAGAAGCTAAATACTTCTTTTACTAATACTACTGCTTCTACATCTACTTAAGAAGCAACCCTCGTTTCTATATGCTGAATATTACCGTATATTTCACATTTATATATCCCTTGCAAATAAACAACGAGAAGACTGTAGTTGGCCAACCGGAGTGATAAGCAAACAAAGGCGGTCAGTACAACGTTGCCCGCATGTTACAGCTCCAAACTGTTGCACACAAACACTGCACACACACAGACCACACGCACACCACACACACACACACACACACACACACATCACTCTACACCATAATTTGGCACATGCCATTACAAAATATTGACAGCAAGGCAAACAAAAGTCATGGAGCAGAGAACAAGTTTGCAGCTCGTTGTTTGCCACATGTAGAAGGACTTCATGTTGCAACTTATGCAGGACACATATTTGCCAGAGCCAGAGCTTGACTCGTATCTTTGCATATGTATGTGCATTATACATATGCGCTTGTACGAGGGTTGCTCATACAATTATGAGTGAATTTAGATAAGCATAGAATGCAGAACAAGACGCCAAACGGTTTCTATGAGAAACTAAATTAAAAAAGATTCAGAAGTGTATCAAAAGTGGTTCATAGCTATAACTCGAAGCACTTAAAAGATGCGAAACTTCTAAACTGTCTTAGGAACTAAAGGAACCACCCGTGGAATTTAAAAAATATCTGTTAAAATTTGTCTTTGCTGCTTGAAAGCATTTGTGACCCCTTTTTGCGCACAGTACGAGGAATGCAAGTGTAAGCCACAAAAGGTGTGGTCCAAGGCTGACCAAAGGACCTCTCTCTCTGTGTGTGTGTGTGTGTGTGTGTGTGAGTGTGTGCTTGTGTTGGCTTTGCAAACAGATTTTAGCCAAATTGTTACATTTTGTTGAATGTTAAGGCATTTGTGTAGCATGTGGACAAATGTTTGGCAAGCCAAACAAATAATTTAATTAGTTTTTACATTTCAATTTGCCAAAAAGTTATTATGAAATAAAGGCGTTAAATAAGACTTTAACAATTTGAAGAATCTTATCTGAACTTTTGTGCTCAAGTTGCAAATCCCTTTGGGAAAGCTGTTGTTTGTCACACAAATGCTCTATTGTCATAATTAATACACAGCCAGTAAAATATGATAAATATCAATTATGGTATTTTGCATTGTTTGAAGCTAAGTCAGCTTAACAATGGATGCATTGTTTCCAGATATTACAGTAAACCTATATCGACACAAAGGCAACATCAACATGCAATAGCTGTCACACACAATGCCATACAGTTTTGTGCAGATAATTATATGGTAAATATATATATATATATATATATATATATATGTGTGTATATCTATGTCTAAGTATTCAGTTATTCACGTTTGTTACGATCACATCATAAGCCAGACAAAGTTCACGTACCTGCAACGAGAGAAAGAACAAAGAAAATTATAATTTGCATTAGTTAAATTGTTGCTGTTACATGTTCCTAATCAACTAACAATAAAGTGGATAAGTAACTGCAATTGATTGACAAAATATGTATGATTAAATGACAATCAATTTGTGAGGATACTAATTAACTAAAGTGTATCATTATTGATACCAGTTGCAACGAACGAACTTTGTACATAAAGGTTCACTGACTAAAGTATGTAATCGTGGCTTTACAATAGCATTCAATTAATTTAGATATCAACACTCAGCAACACAGCGCATATAGGTTAAAAGAAATGACTCCGAACCGCTATTGAACCGGTCCAAATGTTTAATCCAACGCGGTATTCCGCAACTGTAACCCGATTTGTACAGAAACAAAACCTATCAGTCTAGAGATCAAATTTCAACCAATTATCTCACATACCCGCGGCAATTCAAAGCCGAACCGCTGTTGAACCGGTTCACGGACACAAAGCAGCGCCTAATAACCAAACAATAACTGCAAATGCTTCAAACTGCATTCAATCGGTTTTGATATCAAATTTCAACAGCATCGCTGAAACGCAAACGTTTACCAAGACAATACAGCGCCATTGAACCGGTTCACAGCATTAACACAGCGCCTAATTAGTGAACCCTGAGTGCAGTATGCACTCGGTATAACGTTTACTGTATACCGCATGTTAGTTTGATTGCAAACCTCTGTAATAACCGTATGATTTATCAGGCTGTTCACGTCGCATTTAATTGAATTACGAGTACGCGAGGAAGTCATGTTGAGTTGAGACACACTCAGACGACAATTTGCAATTTGTTGTTGGTTGCGGGCCGTTGGCTGTTGCCTGTTGGCTGTTGGCTCAACCCTGGAGCAAAAGCCGTTTTATGTGGGTGTGTGCAATAACAAAAGGTGTCATGTCTTATCAACAACACGGGGGGGAACAACAACTGTAACAGCTTTGATTGATGCTGATGCGATTCGGCAACAACCAAGACAAGTAGAGCACTTGATTAACAATTCTTAGGGTTGTGCAAACAAATCACAAATACGCTGACTGATTGCAACTGACATTGATTTATCTAATACACATATATATATATATAGAAATAAGTTACAAGTTAAGATAGTTAAATCTATTATTATTAAATGATAAACCTTTGAAAATATTTAACTATATTGTATACATTTTATGGAGACTCTAATTGCAGCAAAGATCAACATTTTTATAGTTGTAAATTTGTATGTATTTAGGGTTTTAGCCACAATGGAATTACCGGACTAATCATTAGCATGTGGGAGAAAATACACAATAAAAATGTGCAATAAATTAATAGCAAAGTCATAGTCGACTATTTAATGGATTAAAAAGCAACCCAGGCGTAACTCAACTTAATTTTACCCTTTATTGTTCATTGTTTGTATATATACATTGTAATCACCTTAACAAATCCCCAGACTTGTTAAGGTCACACGAAATACCATTAAAAAAATGATTGTAGCTTTGACCAAGTTCCAATAAATACGGCTAACACACAACTAATAATCGATGTATCCCAATATTCCAATATGTATATATGAATACACAATTGCATTCACTCAATAATTTCAATATGCAAGTGCAGGCACGCAAAACATTGCACTTGGCAGCAGCATATATATATATATATATATATATATATATTTATCTTAATATATATATTGTATATAGCTATCGTTAACTGGAGGCAGCATAAGCTGATTCCAAATTGAGTGCGAAAATTGTTTGACTCGACATTGCGTCATTGGCACCTCAATAGGCATTCAATGAATTTTCAATGCAATTTTTTGTTGTTGTTATTGTTGCAATAACATTTATTATTTTATACATTTTTGATTTCGATGTGTTATGCAGCCAGCGATAGGCAACTGATTGAGTTATTGTAACAATTTATATTTGCTAGTTAGAGCTCAATGTGGCCATTGAATTAATAATATATTTATGATGATTACGCATACGTAATGTGCACTTGAATCGTGTGACTGTGAATCATTATTCACATGAGCCCTGAAAAATTACTCAAACACGATCAACATTTACGCATTAATGTAAAATCGAATGTTCTTTACTGTACCAAAAGTGCGATAGTATATCGGTAAATAAAAACTAAAGTGTTCTATGGAAAATATTGTAGATCTCTTAATAAATTGAAAACTTAAATACAAAATATTCCATGAAATGCGTAAGTTAAACAATGTGAATAAATGGAATCGATTATCGATTCATTCCGAGACTAAAAAAAACATTAAAAGAACGCTATAAATTGTATAACAGCAATATGTAATTGTTTCTTTGATTAATCATGCTACATTAGAAATATATGTAAGTGAATAAATTATTTATATTTGTTTATGATAACTGTGAGATAAAGTTGAATTGTAAATAAGCTGAGTCAAATTTTGCGATATTTACGCATCAGTTGCTGTTAATCATTGTTAATTGTACGATTGTGGCCATGATTCAGTTTTATTTATTTATAATTATACGTATATCAAATGTGCTAAATCTTGAAATTTCCATTGTTTTATTTATCAACTGAATCAGTTATCAGTTATGCGATAAGATCGAAACGCATTGAGCAAATGTGGGCAAATTATACATTTGTGAAACCAGTTTGCAGATATTTATGTTATTTACTTATGCTGAGAATGGTCTAGACACTAGACATTAGACACTATTCGCTAAACATTCGGATTATGCAACGTTGCAACCTTCAGTGGCTATTTGAAATGCTTGAGTGCCCCAAGTTTGTGGCATAACATTAAATTAACGCAAAAACCAAAGCCACAGCTCTGTAAAATAGCACAAACAAATGAAAATCAGCCGCAGGCAAGTTCATTGTCAGGGGCTACTGCAATAATAATAATAATAATAATAATTGAAATAGACAAAAGACAAAAGACATAGCTACAGATTCTCTTGTGCCACTCGACTGTGTTTTGATTTAATCTGTCATCAATTTAGAAAATAAATCCCATAGACTTCACAATCTAATTTAACAATGCACAGAGGGTATCTATGTTTTAATCAATTGTTTTCAAACGCCTGCTTACACCTTTTATAATTGAAACTCTCAGCGGGATGCAATTCAGTTAATTAGCTTTGATTATCAGTCTCGCTCTCACTCTCACTTTCCCACTTCTTTCCATTTCCATTCCCTCCCTCCACGTCTATCACCCACACAACCGGAACACAAACAAAATTTTAAAATAAATATATACATAAAACGAGCTAATGAAATACAGAAAAGCAACAAACAAACATGAAAAGTAAAACAGGAAACTGAAAAAAAAATTAAGAAAAATAAAAAAAAACACTGATTAAATGTAAACACAGCATAAAAGTGGCAATTTAATTGGGTTAATTATTGTTATTACTATTATTGTTGGTGCTGTTGTTGCGGATAATTATATGACGACCATTTGTAAAATGAAAATTAATGTATTCCCATCCAATTTTCACTCGATTTCTTCACATACAGCGCAGTCAACCTCACCGAACATTTGAAAGGTCAATAATAAGCAACTAAAACAATTGTTTTTGAGATCTTTATCATCATTGCGTGTCTCGGTCCCAGTCCCAAGTCAAGTGCACCAAGCGATGCGAACCGACCTGGTGAAAGGCATTGCGAGTGAAACTCAACCATGGGCACGTGAAAGTTGTAGTTGCCCCAGACGAAGTTGCTTAAAGGCATATCAAAAGTTTGGCAAATACAAATTGAAATGATGAAAGCAACAATGATTAGGCTAATGATAATACTAATGGTAATGCTAATACTAATTCTAATGCTAATAGTAATGCTAATGCTAACGCTAATGCGAATGCTACAGCTACGACTAATGATGTTAATGTTAATGTTAATTTTAATGTTAATTTTAATGTTAATACTAATCACAATGCTATTCCTAATACTTATTCTAATGCTAATGTAAATAATAATAATAATGATCCCGCTAACACTAATAATAATGCTTAATCCTTAATCCAATAATAATCCAAATGCTAATGCTAATTATAATACCAATGCAAATACTAATGTTAAAGCTAATGCCAATTCTAATGATAATGCTCAAGCTAATTCTAATACAAATACTAATGCTAGGAAAAATTATAGAGTCAATGCTATTGCTCATGTTAATGTTAATAATTTTAGCACTAATATTAATAGTCATGAGGAAAATCATATCAAAATAAATATTGCAGTTTAAATGTTAAGCAAAACAGTCAACGAAAGAGTATACAAAAGTCGACTTGCCTTGATAAACATTACATATAATTCATTCTTAGTTGTCTTTGGTTATGTTTGCCTTTTGGCGCAAAACAAAAGAAAAACTGTTGCTACGCAACGGACAATGGCCAACGCGGCGTATACGCATTATTGTACAGATGTAATTAAGCATTCCGGCCACGCGTTTTCGCCTTTGTTTTGATGCCGTTTGCATTTATTGTAATTCAGTAATTTCTGGCAATTGCGTATCAGCAGCGTATGAGCATTATTTTGCATTTTTCATCATTTCATATGCAAATTTGTATTATTTATTTTTATTTTTATTGCCAGCAGCTCATGTAGGAGGTAAAGGGTAGACGAGCGGCTGGTTGGGGCACGTGGGGAGGTTTGAAGTTTTTGCGCAGCACCTCAAAAGTGTCAACAGATTTGTAAAGGCAATGGAACTGAATAGCGCACGACACGGAATGGGCGGAAAGGTGCGGTGCATTGGGGTCAGCAAACAGTCAAGTCAGGCAATAACAGTTAAATATTGTGTGCAATACCCTGTAATTAGCTTAGTGTTGCGCACGGCATGTCACACTCTACAAATGCTGTGTATATTCTTGTCTTATATTCATAATTATTCAACTTTAAAGTTGAATAACTTAAGTAGTAGCAAATTAATTGCGTAGTTTTGTGTATATCGAGTGCAGATACCCTGCAATTAGTGGAAAGTTGAGCGAGCAAATAGTAAGCATATATATCATACAAAAGTAAGCATGTAAATTATTGTATTTGAAGCTCAAATACCCTGTAATTAAACAATTCAAATTATGCCGGGCATCACAGACCTTAAATTTACCCTAAACTCCTATGCTGCTTAGTTTTCTACCTAAAAGTCTTAAGAACTAAAGTAATAAGTATCTATGGTCGGGTATACCCTACATAGATTAGGGTAACTTCTTCCTACTAAACCAATAATTGAAAACAAACAAAACTATGCTGATGTTTCACAACTGCACCTGTTTAAGCTAACTACAGGGTATCTCCAAGTCGTTCACTTAACCATCTTTGCATATATTCTTTGTATTCTCCTTGTTTTCATAATTTCGACTACTTTTACGATTGCCAGACACTAAAATATTTATGGCATTTTGCGCCGTAGTTTAATTATGCCGAAAAAGCAGAAATCGTTACAGTTCCGGTTGATTGAGGTACAAATTGCTGTTTTTCGAAAATGCAAAACGGCGAAAATGGAGAAAATATGGGGAAAATGTGAAAAAGCCAAAAGCGTTAAATGTTTTCGCATTTTGGCGCAAAAATCTCACAAAATTAAATGCAGGAAGGTCAGATGTGCCACGCCTGCAGCCTGACGCCCGCGTTGTTGGCCAACGGGTTATTAAGTTTATACATTTTTATGAGCACACAGTGTCAGACAAAAGCAAGTTGTGGGGGAGTTTGAGGGGGTGACACCTGCGCACTCGTAAGTCAAAGCACGACGTTGACGACGCTGGAGGGTTGCGTCAGCTTAAGGTTCGCCCTGTGTTGCGGTCCTTAACATCGACACCGCACAGCGTACAGCGCACAGAGTGCATTCACCCAGATCCCCAATATTGTAGAGCCCCATCCCAACCTCAGCTGGGTGGGTGTAGGGCAGGGTTGGGGGCAACAGTCACTCACGTGCAGACAAACAAAAGCGTTGAATACAAAAACGCTTTTGTTAGCTGCGCTTCATTGCGTTCACTCAAGAGTCAGCAGAAAGAGCAAGAGCAAGAGCAACAGCATGTAAGGGAGAGCGAGAGCTAGAGAGAGACAGCAAGCAAGTGTGAGTGAGCGAGAGAGAGGGAGTGCAGATTGTACTAAGAGAATAAAGCAAAAATTGCTGGCAGCAAATGAAGCAATAACAAGCTAAGAATAAACGAAACATAAAGCGTCAAGATACCGCACAAACAAAACGAAAGCTTGTTAACATTTAACAATTGTTAATAACTATTATAATAACAATTAACTAGCGTGTTTAATGAGGGTGTCGTTTGCTATCTTTGATGTGGTGTGTAGTGCTACAATTGTGGGCGTTTTTTATGGGTGTATGTCAGAGATTGGCATCAACTTGCAACTGGGAAACATTCTACTAAAGACTCCCTCTCTCTCTCTCTGTCTCCCTCTCTCTCTCCCACTCTCCCTCCCTCTCTCTTTCTCTCTCTCTGTCACACATTTAAGTGTATAATTAATATGTATTATTAACAGCAATTAACTGACAAGTTAAGCTAACTTAAGAGTGGCTTGTCAAGACATTAAGACCTTTGATTTCATTTGACTTGAAATGCAAATCATAAATCAAAGTTTATATAAAACTCAAAAATGCTGTAATTGTTTGTAAACACCTGTAAGCGTTGTTAAATGGCTGCCAATCAATGCTCTCATTAGAACAACAGTCACAGAAACTAATAAAATTCGTTAAATTCTTTAAGGTTTTTGTTTTCTTTTTTGTTTCACATAGAATTTCAAAGTTTCGACTTGAACTTAGCTGAATGTGTGGGCCATGCGGCAGTTGGCAACTTTATGGGCAAAACTTGTTAAGCAAACAGGGCAACACACTCAGCTGCAGCACACGGTGGCAGGCAGTTTCGTGTGGCCGAAAAGGATGTGGCAGGATGCTAAAGCAAAAGGAGCCTTGAGATAAGCGCGTTAAAAGTTGGCAACGGATGCGAAGGCAAGGCAAGGGAGAGGGGCGAGCAGCAGAGCAGAAGCAGCAGAAGCAGCAGTGGTAGCAGAATAGTGAAAGGTAGTTAGAGAGAAGGAGAAAGGGAGAGCGAGAGCGAGAGCAAGAGAAGGAGAGCAGAACTGTGGCTCGTAGTTTAATTAGTTGCAGACCATACGCTGCAGGCTGCTTCCTTGCTGCCTCTGTTCAACTGCCGCTGTCTCTACTTGTTCTCTCTCTCTCTCTATATATATCTTTCTCTCTCTCTCTCTCTCTCTCTCTCTCTCTCTCTCTATGCCTCTCTCTTAATGTGTGTGTGTCTTATCGGCTGCCTAATAAACTGCAGGCTGCCTTGCACTTTATGGCGTGCATCATTAAATATTTAAAGAGCTTTTGTATAACAAGATTTGTTAATGCCAACGTACCCCCACTGCCTGCTCTTCTCCCTCACTTCTCCCTCACTCCCACCTCGTCCCCCCTCGACACACTCCTCAGCCTTTCTGCTTGCCTGCAGGCCCACATCAAGCACAATGTTGTTCGACTTGAGCACATAATTGCATATTTATAAGTGCAACCAACGCCAACGTCGACATTGCGTCCGCGACAGCAAATTAAGCGGCAGTTTCCCCTCACCCCCATCCCCCCATCCTTTCCGCTGCGACACCAATGTGTTGGCTTTTGGGGCAACACTCCATTGTGTTCAGCAATTAATGGAACAATTTTTGTTGCCAGCCTCCTGCAGCAAACTTTGCGTTGCAATTGAATAACGTTGAGTGCCGCCTGAGAGTTGAGATGAGAGCTGAGAGGAGAGTTAAGCTAAGAGCTGAGAACTGAGAGCTGAGAGCTGAGAGCCGAGACGCTTGTTGCCACAGCCGCAAATTGATTTAAGGGTTCTCATGTCAAGTTGCACGGAACTTTAGTTTACCATCGATGCTTTGTCATGGTCATGGATAAGCCACAACGAGGGTCATCACAAATATGCAGCTTCTACTTCAGCACAGATAAAGTTTTTAGCCATAGAAATTGAACTGGATAGACCACTCACTTCAAAAGTTTCAAATATAAATGCATTAAGTGCCTTCCAGCAAGTCATAACAATTTCAATTTAATTGCTAAGCTTTTGACACTTTTGTGTGTCAGAGTTATAAATAAAGTTATAAGAGTTCGAGGAATTTTACTGCAAAAAATATAATTTTCAAGTATAAATTAAATAAATTAAGCATAGATTAACAAGCGCTAAATTAAGGGAATAACTTTGTTAGAATAATAAAAATAATGCCATAACTTGACAAATATATATGCATACAGATAAATTGCAAGTTTGTCAAGTTGTCACAACAATTGAGCACCTCAAAGATAATGTCTATGAAAAAGCTGACTTCGATTACACAGCTCGGGCAACAAACTATTGACAAAGTGTCACACCTTGACTTTGAACCGAAAAAAAAAAAATAGTAATCGCGATTCTAGAATGATGACAACAATAAGCCATAAAGATTAGAGCCAATGTACTGCCGTTATAGACCAGATTGTGAGCGAGATTAAACGATTTGTTTCGATTAAATTTAATAAAAAAATATAAATAGAAAAAAATCTCTTGTTTTGTTCAACCTTTTTTCCCAATTAATTTTTCACATTTTCCAAATGCGCGCATTAAAAGTTTTTCCCCCATGAATATTTAATGCCCAGCACAGTTTGCGGTCAAAATGAAAAGTTTATTTTGCATTTTGTTGCATGCAAAATTTTACTATAATAATAATAATAATATTTTTGCATACTGTTGGAAGTTCCACTATTATTGCACATATTATAGACCAAGTCACGCCCAGACACACACACAGAAAGACAGAGAGAGAGAGAGAGAGAAACAAAACATATAGAGATAAAAAAATATAAAAAAAAAAGAAAAACCAAATGCAAATGAAAACAAAAATTCACCGCAGAAACTGTTAAAGTCCATAAACAAATGTTGTTTTTACACATTTTTTGTAATTTAATGGGCACTTTTTACCATATGAAATTCTTTTTGGGCAATTTTCGAACGTTGATGGAAAAACAGCAATGCGAAAACACTTTATAATTTATGAAATAGAAAATGATAGAGAATAACAATTTTATAAGCAATTATTGAAATGAATTTCATTGTATTTCACTGCAGTCTGATTAGGTGAGCAAATGTTCGTAAATCGTAAATCGCAAATTGAAAATTGAAAATCGAAATTGATGAGTCACAACACATGTTTCGAGCATGTCAACAAAGTACTTAAACTCGGTTCCACTTTAAATTATTTCACTTAAGTATGAATTTTTATTATCCGTATTCAGAATTTCGTTCACAGCAATGAACTCACAACAAGATTTTAAATTGCATAAGAAATTTACAGAGCATGAAAACAGAAATTGTAGCAATTTTATGTGGACACAGTTAACAGCGACATCTGGCGGCTGAAACAGCAAGTATAAGCAATAAAACTTATCGAAGAAGATAACACAGACAATCGATAGTATTCAAAGTGTGCTTAAATTTAGTTTTTAAACAAAGAAAAAAATATAAAGAAAACTATTTAAAATAATACAACATTTTCTGCATATCTAAAACTTTATTTCTGATAATTTATTCTCAATATATTTATACTCAATCCATTGATTTTGGCTTAGATTAAATCAGTTAATATGCCAACTATATGATAAATATGCCTGCTTTCGATACGAGCCGAGTTTTCCTGTTTCATAATAATAATAATAAACTGAAAACACGTTCTAATTGACAGTTCGCGTATGATAAATGCCATAAATATGGCATTAAGTGCAGAGTGCATGTTTCTGCATTCATTTAAATAATGCAAATTAATGCAATACATTTGTGTGACTTATGCAAATAATCTATTGGATCTAGTTGAGATCAGGAATGCTTAAGCGATAGAAACTAAGAATGCAATGCAATTGCATTGGGCGAGAAAGCATCGCATCGCATCGCATCGCGTCGCGTGTTGACAACTTGTTTTATATAATGGAAAATAAATAAAGAAAATAAATAATTAAATAATATTAATGTTAGTTTGTTAGTTCATTCTGCATATTATACAATTATACAATTGCAATTGCATTAAACAGTTGGCCTTTGAGCCCCCCAAGCGAATGAAGCTGAAAGTCTAATCAAGCCATTTGCCATTTATGCAGTCAGCCACAAGTTGATTTTAATGATAATGAATAGCAAATCAAATAAGTGAAATCATAATGAGCATGACAATGCTAACATTTGGGGGCGTGGCAATCTCATATGCTGTGCATGCCATAAAGTCAAATTGCAGCGAGAGTTGTGTGTGAAGAAATTGCAATGGAAATGGAATTTGAGATGTGCGAAAAAGCATTTATGGTTTATATGTGTGTGGGTGGGTGGGTCGAAGTATGTAGGTGTGTGTGTGTGTGTGAGATACTCAACGTACTTATGACCGCTACGAAAAATATTTACAGCATCTGTATAATGGCATGCGATGCAATAAAGTTCATACCTAGCCGAACATTAAGAGTAATGGCCAGCAGGGAGAGAGAGAGAGAGAGAGAGAGCGAGAAAGAGAGAGAGAAAGAGAGAGTGAAGGGAGAGGAAGGTAGCTAGTGGCAGGCTGACAGCTGTGGGTTGTGTGGAAAAGCATTTTCAACACACAGCCAGGCAGCTGGAAGGCAACAAAAAAAAAATAAACGTGATTCGAGTGAAAGCCAAGTGCCAAGAGCGAATGGCAAACGGGCGAGCGGCTTTCTTTAGCCTTAACAGATATGAGACACGCACACACACACACACACACACACACACACAGACAAACACACACACACGTATGGCTAACACGTCTAAATGCAGTTTTGGGCCAACTAAAGTTGGTCGAGAGAGCTGTAAAATGCATTTGTTTGAATTTGTGCCTGAGCCTTGGTAAGAAAAATGAGAAATGGTTTGGCAGTTGCCAAAAGTGGGTCGACTGTCAGCCAACATACAGCCGCAAACAACAATAACAATAACAACAGCAGCAGCACAGTAAGTGACACCAAAAACGGTCAGCGGCAACAACAACGACAACCAACAACAACAACAACGGCAACTGCTGTAGCTGCTGTTGGTGAAATGTGTGGTAAATGCAAGAAATATGATGATAAATGAAAGCAAAGAGAAAGAGAGAGAGACAAGAGAAAGAGGGAGAGAGAGAGAGAGAGAGAGAGAGGCATGCAGAGAGAGAGAAAGAACACGCCAAACTGAAGCCAATTGAAGAGAAAAACTCTTTGTCTATCTGTGTGTGTGTGTGTGTGTGGAAATATGGCCAAGTCAACTTTTTGGTAACAGGGTCACATTTGGCCAACATGCGACTTACAGCAATTGCCTTAATGATATATAAGCACACGCACACACACACACAAAGCCACAGATACACTTGATAAGATACATTATCTGTGTTCACAGCGGCGATAAGAACTTAAGAAATAACGCCTTATTATTCATATCTTGTTTATCTGCCCCGATTTTATGGCAACCATAGACAAATGTCCAAATATAAATAATATTATTATCGTACTTATTATTATTATTATTATTCGTAGTATCAAGAGCGTTGTTGTTTACGCGCGACAATCTAATTTGACATTTAATTATACTATATGTTGTATAAATAGATTTTGCGACTTGAAGCGCCTATCAATGTGCTTCTATGCACAATTATATTTAATTATAGCAGAACTGCACTTCGCATTTAGTTCAAATCTATTTTCAAAACTTAGTCTACAAAACCTGCTGTCAATAAGGAACTCATAAAAAGTCTGTCATCAACATTTCAAATACTAGAAACACAACTCGAGTAACACAACTCAAAGACATCAACAAAGATTGTTTAATGTTACTCAACGATATTTACTAAGATTTTAGGCAGCCATACTAAGACACAGAAGTTTGTTAACCGCTTTTAAACTGAGCTAAAATTGTTTGTTTTACTTCTTGTCACAGTTGTCTTGAAGAGTTTCGGCTTAAAATTGACAATATAAAACTTGAACACATTTAAATAACTCTTAAACCGAAACTATTGAGAATTCTTTTGATGGATAATGAGTCTTTGTTGAGAACAATGATGAGATAGTTGATAAGACATCCGAAAAGTTAGTCAATTAGAATAAAATTGAAGAAACCCAAGCGCTAGATTCTGAATTAGAAATGGCAAAGATTATCAATAATATAATATATAGTAAAATAATTTAAAGGCTTCAAGAAAATTTCAACACATAGCAAACTTAATTACGTTTCAAAAATGTATCCTCAACACCCACAATAAAATGAATCTATGGAGAACAAAACAAGAATTGCACAACAATTGAATATATTTGCAATAACAGATTGTATTTTTCTAATGAAAATAATTAGAAATTTAAATTCAAAAAGCGCTTAAGGCAACGCAATAAATAAACACAAACGGTAAATGCGACAAATAAACAATAATACAATCTTATACTTTATCTCGCTGTCTGTCTCTCTCTCTCTCTCTCTTTCGTTTCAACAATTTCACATCAAGTAAAACGTAGAAACAGAAGCAGAGACTACGACAAGAAGCAAGTGGAAATACGAGTATGTATAGAAAAAAAAAATATAAAGAAAAAATAAATTACAGCACAAAGGTACAAGCAAACAGCAACAGTTGCTTAAAAATCAAATAAACAAATAAAAAATAAATAATAAAAACAGCTTTAGCTTGTGTGCCAACTTCCTATAGAGCAGACTAAACAGGGTGCTGAGTAGGGAGTACAGGGTGCAGAGCGAGAGTCTAAAAGAAGCAAAACAAAACAAATTGGCAACGCCACGCGGCTTTTATATGTATTTATATATTTTATTTTTTGCTCTTAACTTGGTCGAAAACCCGTTTTCCGCAGACCCAGACGTAGCAACAACCACAAGGCAACAATAATAACAACAGCAACAAGAAGCATGACCATTAAGCCGAAATATAAGCAACAACAATAACAACAAATAGACAACAATTTTGAGGTTAAAATTTATAATTTTTTATCTTTGTTGTTGCCTTTTTTCGCTTAAGTTTACAAAAACGCCAGACAGCTGCCGTCTCGCTCACACTTTCCTAATGCAACAAATGTGTCGATTGACTAACTGACTGTTTGGCTGACTGACTGTCTGATTTGACTGTCTGGCCGTATTGTCTACCTGTTGACTTAGCCATTTTATTTGCTTGTCATATTTACATTTTAGCTGCTCTACAAAAAAACAAAATTATGCCTGCACTCGCAACAGTTTTCTGCTTTTTTCTTCTTCTTCTTCTTCTTTGTTCCCGTCTCTTCTCTTCTCTTCGTTTTATTTCTTCTGTTTTGTTACTCGCTTCTAACTTTATTTTTAGCATTGAAATGTAAACAAACGGCGTCGCCATTTTGAATTATATGCATACAACCAGTGTGTACACACAGCTTTATTGTGTACACATTTATTTCACACATTTCCATATGTACACACATATATATACATAGATATATATATATGTAAATATATGCATATGTGTGCTACATCTATTTGCCGGCTTTGGTAGCAAAGTTTATGGCTAATTCGACCTTAGCCAGCGTTGATTATGATAAGGAAAACAACATCCGTAAAAGTTGTGCAATGCTAATGAGCTTTAATCAGATACACACAAAAACAAAAAACAATAACAGAGATAAGTTTCTTAAGTTTTTTACAGTCAAATGCAATAACAAATGGGGTAAACAAATAAAACTAAAGATTTGTGCATTCTAAAACTTGAAAACAAATGTGTTCAAGATAAACAATTTCGCTGTACAATTTTATTGCAAATGTTTAACTCAATGTGCCATTTGCTGCGCTGAGAAAACTCGATCACCATTAAAGGTTAATCGATTTATGTCCGACGTTTTAATTTAATTTTTTTTATTTCTCATTCTCATTTTGCCCGTGCATCGTAAATCAAGAGTAGTTGAAGTGATTTGTAGTTCAGTTGCTCAGATCATTTTACAATTCGTATTATGGCAGGTCGTGTCGTTGCTGTCCCTTTCATTGCAATTACGAGTAGAACAAGCTTGTTTTCCAGTCATTTCCAATTGCAATTAAAGGGTTTACCTGATTACAGGTATGACACATCTGATTGACCTTATGCACAGCTGGAACATGGAACATATAATTTTTGATACAAGCAGCTTAGAATGGCGACGCAAAACTAATTCAATTTTTACTGTCTCGAGCCAATCAATCATAAGCTTAAGCAAATGCAAAATAGCATTACAAGAAAATGATTGTTAATTATAGATAAATAAATAAATATGTAAGAAATTGCCAAAAACGAAGACTGGAAACACAGCAGCAGACTCTGTTGCTAACCAATTTGTTCATATAAATTAAGAATCGTTTTAACACTGATTTATATCGTTGATGTCTATCCATTGTTAATATTAATGAAAAACTGGTTTGATCTGGAATCTTTTCACAGGTAACCAGGTATTTACACTGATCGATTCGGTTTCTCGTAATCAATAATTTGAATATTTATTCTCTAGAATCAAATCTCATTATGATTCATAAGCGAAACATCATGACGGGGGCCTTTTTTTCCTCAAATCAATGCCAAAAACACTTTGGAAAATTAATAGCGATTCTAATTGCTTTCCTCTAGACAAAAAGAAATTCTATAGAGATGCTTTGAGGGTCACTTGAGGAGCGCGGCAAACAAACAACAGCTGTCGACATGAAGATTCAACGAAATACGAAATACGGAAAAAGGAAATACTTGTGTACACACTTGCGTACAAATATATGTGTGTAGTATTCATTATATAAACAATACCAATAATTCAATAACCAAAGTGTAAAACTCACAGTGTAATCAGCAAATAAAATAGTAGCAACTAATTAACATTAACAATTACATTTAAAGGGAGCAGTAACCACAGCCGGCGCCAATAACGGCGTAATCTCCGAAAGAGGGGTGGAGAGAGATGAACTGTGGGGCTACCGGCGTATACGGGGCTTTAAAACTGGTCAGGGGTTCATGAGCAATTATTGCACTTTGAGTGCCTCTTAAAAGCATCAAGAGCATTAAATATGTAATTAAAAATCAACAAACAACCATGTGTACATATATATGTACATATATGTGTACATTAAATATAAATATATTTATATACATACGTTATAATATACGGTGTAAATACACATGGACAGACGACACATGTGTACATATACAGTTTCAGTGTGTACACATACTATAAAGCAATTCAAATTCAATGTCAACAACATCTGAAGTCCGAGCGTGCACCAAATTTGTAACTATTCAAAATATGTATAGCTGTATAAATCAGAAGTGTAATTTATGCAGCTGATTCAGCAGTTTTATGTTTGTTTCATTAATTCACAATTATATTATTATGATTTTTTCAAATCACAATTCGCACCATAATGATTATTGTTAAAACTGCCATCTGGCAACTCTGTTCTGTTGAGAGAGCAAACGCAGCAAGGTGAGTTGTTGTTGTTGTTTTTGATGTTATTATTATCGTTGTTTTTGCTACTTAAACCATAATGAAAATTTTTGTTATTGCAATTGTTCGAAACTTGTACCTTCGTTTTGTTGCTTATGCTTTGTTATTGATGTTGTGCACTTCACTTTACACTTGAGTTGCTTTTGTTTGCGTATATTCTTGAAACTGAAATTGTATATTTTTTTCAATCTGTTTATTTGGCGCGCTGCTGTTAAAAAACTTTACGGATACAAATGCAAAGTCAATTAACAGACTTTATTTAAACACCATGCCGACAATCGCACTCACTCCCATTCGCACTTTGCTTATTATTTTTTATATTTATTTGTATTTATGTCAAAAAAACGTGCTAAATAAAACGCGCAACAATAACAACAACAAATGCCAAGAGGCTAAAACACAGCACAGCTGACGCTTGTTTGTGAGAGTGAACCAGAGCCGCTCTCGCAGTCACGCTCAACAGAGATGAGCCAGTACGCAAAAACGGTTATGACCAAACTGTGACTGTGATTTTTAAAGCAAAGAATATTAATTAACAAAATTTCAGAGGTGCGATGTTAAAGTTTATCATTTGTAGTCTTACTAATTTAATTATTACTTCTACTTTGCCTTGCTACTCTTAAATGAATACCAATAAACTGTGACTGAGATAACACAGTTACAATAACGCTCATCTCTAGCTGCCTCTCTCGCGCTCAGCAAGTGGCACCAGCTGAGAGCTGAGATTGCGTTTGTCTTCGTCGGCCATTGAGACAAAATGAAACACAACAAATAAAAAATACAAAATCAAACAACAAAAGTTTTGCAAGCGCAACGAGTATAAAACAGGCAATCGGATTGGCTGATGACGACATTTCGCTATTATTTAGCAGTCTTTAATTCAAATATAACAAAAAATTTATCAACTTACATTTCTCTCTGTGGTTTTTGTTGTTTTTACAGCTCCACTTAACACTTCACGACGTTGAAATGAAAACAAACACAAATGCAAACGAAGAGAAAAAGAGAATACGCTGGCAAAATTTGGTTTTCACTCTTTCTCTTTTCGAGCTATTTTCATGCACCGCTGTTGCTGTTGTTGCACTTTCACCGCATTTGGCTGTGTTTTTCACAATTTTCACGTGTTTTCTCTATTCTGGCATTTGGTGAACTTATGAAAATTTTACATGATTATTTGCTGGGTTAAGCAATATTTCTGAGCCCGCACACACGTACATACATTTGTAAAAACAACGCACACAAACACGCACGCACACACAGGCAAGCAACACTCAAGTACGTGCTTTTGTTGCTGCTGCTGCTGCCTGCTGCTGCTTCTGCTTCTTTATGCTGCTTTTGCTTTTGGCTTTTCTTTGTTTTGGCACCAATTCATTCATCCATTTTCACTACACGCCCACATGCACAAGCGATACCGTAACTTTAAAGCTTTGCTTTCTTTTAATGCGTACGCGTTGCTGCACTTTTTGTGCGCAAAAAATAAGGCGAAAGATTATTTGTGTTTTATTTTGAACAACGTTTCGGTCGTGCACCGCGTCTTGCTCGCCCGTTCTTCCAATTGGAACTGAGCGCTGCCAGTGGGCTGAGTGTGAGCGACGGCGACGGCGCACTGTTAAATTAGCCACGACCAACCAACAGTGCTGGCAGCGTTACTGTTTACCCGCTAAATCTAGCATTTTCGAAAGTGCGACTGATGAAAAAATGCTGTAAACTGACTTCGAATTGTGGTCAATCATATTAAATAATTTAAAATTAATATAAACATGTTATACAACATTTATAATTATCGTAAATGTGACTGTTTTCTAGTAAATTTCTAGTGCTTTCAGCTGCTTTTCACGAAAAAGTTGGCAGCACTGAGAGAGTTATCAAGATATGAGAGCATTTGGTGCCATCGATGCACCTTTGTGCTCTCACCAACTATCACAGACATGTTTCCCACCAAGAAGAAAAAAACTAATTATATGATTTAGGTAGTTAAACACTTATGATACCAATATTGTTATTAATAAAATGAGTAGACAAGCGGAGATTGATACGTTTACGCTAGATGGCCTATACTGCAGCTATCGATAAGTGCAGCCCATCGTTGACGTTCAGCGCTTGCAACGGTTGTGTAACGGTTCGGTTGACATTGGCCTTGGCTCTTGCATACTTTTAGGCTGGCCTTGGAAATGGTCAAGGCTAAAGCCGCCAAAGCTCCGAGTTGCCTGAATTGTTGAAATATTCAAGACAAGGACTAGTATAATATTT
Source organism: Drosophila funebris (assembly GCA_018901825.1). Classification (NCBI taxonomy): domain Eukaryota; kingdom Metazoa; phylum Arthropoda; class Insecta; order Diptera; family Drosophilidae; genus Drosophila; species Drosophila funebris. Next base: position 1,537,152 of record JAEIFK010000271.1, read on the forward strand.
AAACAAGCGCTTTTGATAATACAGTTGATGGCAGATTCTATTTAATTAGCTTCATAACGCTTTTGCCAGCTGGGCAATAATATCCATTAAAGCTCATTAAGTTCGCTCAACTGTAAATTTCAGATATGGACAGCAAAGTAATCCCTTTCGGCTGCTCGACCGGTTTCAAAGGAAACTTAATTTCACTCTCCGTTTGGCATTTAAGGTCCTTAAATACATATTTAAATAAATATTAACAAGCGTTGAATTTAATTATACAAATTAGAAGCAAACGGCGCCAAACAAAGTTCACAAAAAGGACACTGGCCAACAAAATCTACTCCATTTTCGCATAAATAAATTAACTGAGCAATCAAAACCAGAGCAACAATACATAGTATCACATCTTGACTCTTTTCAATGTGCAGTAAAATTGTAAGAAAACTCAACACGATGTGAAACACGCAATGTTTTCTTGCTGTCAAGTTTCATTTGTTGTTGCTGATTACCGAACCCCCCTCCCCACACACACACACACACACACACACGCAGGAAACGCACACAGCGGCAGGTCCTGCCAAGTGATAAAGTCAAGCGGAATAACAGCACCAACACTTGCCACAACAACAAGAACAACAACAACAACAGTAGCAGCGGCAGCAGTTGATGCTGGGCTCCTGTTTTTGATGATGATGACAGCAGCAACGTGCAACAATAATGATGCCTCCAACGTGTTCCACAACGGCGCCCCATATTCTATCTGCTGCCACGCAGGCACAGTGGCACATGTTCTATGCCTTCTTATTAATGCAGCTAATATTTTTGCATTATCGATTATTACTAATTGTATCGATAACACGCTAGATAGTTTAAGCTTGCGTTGATGCTGAAGTGTGTGAAGTGGAACTCAGTAGTGGAACTCAGCAGTGGAACTCATTAGAGGAAGTCAGTAGTGGAAGACAGAAGTGGAACTCAGCAGTGGAACTCAGAAGTGCAATTGAAGAGTGGAATATCAATGTGGAAGATCAAAGTGGACCCTAAAATCGCAGCTTAATCAAATTTTTAAATGTGGAATTCGAAAATTAGACATAACAAATGTAAAGGAAATTTAAAGTGATAAACTTTATATAAATATTTTGCTAAAATAGACATAACTCTGCGACTATGCGATCATGTTTTGCCCACAAAAGCACTGTTGTTGCCCACTGTACACTGCACTCGTCAGGCTGTTCATTAAAGCAAGCAAAAGTGTTGCCGAGTTATAATGAGAGCAAAGCTTGAGCTGAAATTTACGACAAGCGGCGCTAAGTGACAGCCAGAGACGGCGACAGAGACAGAGATAGAGAAGGACAGGGAGAAGAATGAGGGGTCAGCGAAATGGACGCACTGCAGCCGAGCAAGGAAACAGCAAGGGACAGAGAGAGAGAGAGAGAGAGAGTGAGAGAGAACTATATGATTATGTTGAAACTTTTTCTATTTAAGCTCAATGACAAACAACAAAGTTCGCAAAGCAGTAAAATCGAATTTTCAACTTGAAGGTAAAGCTCATAAAATATGCACATTTTAATTTGCAGACAGCTCTTTAAGCCAAACAGCCAAACAAGCCAACGTTGCTGCTGCTGTTTAAGTAATTGGCCAACAAAAAATGAAACAGTGAAGGCTTGTTGAAACCTCTAAACCCACAGCAAGTTAGTAACTGTGGCAACTGTAGCAATGCAACAGGGCAACAACTGTCAACTGATAGAAGTTAGATAGATAGGGCCAAAATGATAGAAAAGACAACCCCAAGAGCAGTGGCAACTGCAACATCGCTTGACATCAGCACAACTAATCCCAGGTATTTTCTAAAAGATGGACATAAAAGCACACTTAATCCCAGACCCAGACCAGACGAGGCCAGACAGTTTACTTACTTACTTTTCCTGCTTTTATTTTCCTTTTGTCTACCTGCTGATTACTGGAATCTTCGCCAAAAGGGACATTGCGAGATTTGTTGCAACTTCTGATTGCAACTTCAGTCTACTGACTGCCTCCGCCAGGCCGAAGCTGGTGCTGAAAGCAATCTCCCCTCTGTTTGTTTTGCTATTATTGCTTTGCTGCTTTTTTTTTTTTGCCAGCCAGCGGCTGTCTTCTATTTATGCGCTTTATATGTTCTACATACTCTATGATGACTAACAAATACTTCTTTCATCTCTTTCTATTTATATTCCATTTAATAATTTATAGTATTATTTTCTTCTTTTTCTATTTCCATTTGCAGTTTAATAATCAATTTCCCCAGTTTCATTTGAAACCCCTGAAGCAGCCCTCGTTGCAGCCACGCCCACTTAAATGAACACGTTTCGCTTTACACGAAATTATGGGGCTTACTGGGCACTCGAAAAATTGTCATGTCATTTCATAATACTCGTAATGCGCCGTCCATTGATCTGTGTGATTTGAACATTTTATGGTTTAAATGCATTTATTACGCATACGCCACATGTTACCCGTGTCGCATTCGCATTTGCATTCGCATGCAACATTCAACTCTGTAATTCACAGCAAATTATCATTTGCCAACATTCAACATTGTAAATTAACAAAAAAAAAAAAAAAAAAAAAAACATTTCCATGGCAAAACGAAAATCCCCAATTGGCAATTGCATTAAATAAAACAATCTAATTATCTTTTGATTTATACAACAAAAGCTCAGCTCTTTCTATCGAAATCGTGTTGTAAATTTACAAATATTACTAGAAATTTAGACATAAATAAAATAAGCTGCAATTTGAAATGAAATATAAATGTTTTGTGCTTGGAAAAATGTTCAACGCAAATGTAATTCAACAATTAAATGGAATTTACATGCAGAACAATTCTTGGGAAA